>CM067547.1:28801240-30140820 GCA_034509755.1 Anisodus tanguticus
TCCCCAACATGCAGAGTTTCTTCGTGCTTGCGGGGAATCGAACCCACGCTGTCCCATGCCAGAGCGCCTTATAGCACCCAGGCTTTGCCACTGAACTATGCCCGGAGGACAATCCTCGTCTTCTTTCTCAGTCCCAAACGGTAACTCCCTCCCATTTCCGAATTTTCTTAGTTTTCCTTTTCTTTTCAAGTGTAATTGGACGAATTTCAAATTTCAAATCCGGATTCCAAATAAACAAGTTTAGAGTCAAGGGTCTCTCGAAAACAGCCGTTCTACGTAGAGATAAGGTCTGTGTATATTCTATTCTCCTCAGGCCCACGTTGTAGGATTTCACTCGGTATATTGTTGTTGTTGTAATTTGGATGTATGACACTAGGAGAGTAGGAGTACCAAGGAAAAATACAAAAATTAATAATGAAGTTTTTGCCCCAAAGTCAAATATCTTATTATTTACTCTGACATGAACAAATTAAGGAACTGGTATGGAAATAGTGGCATTTATTGTTTTTAAAAAATAATATTTTGTCCTCAAGATTTGATCCTCATCGATCACGAAACTCGATTAGTTTAATTTGTCAATAAATTCAATCTAGTTAAAAGTAAGCAACATTGCAATATCATTTTATATAATATAATTAGTGCAGAGGTAGTTGCTTAATGTCACAATTAATATTTAATTAATATGTCTAGGTAATGAAATAAAGTAAAATTGTGTTCCATCCACAGCTCATTACTGCTGAAAAAGATTAACATGAACTACATAGTACATGAGAATTAAAGTCAATATGCCCTTTAAATAACAAAAATGGCAGATTTCATCTTTATTTCTGTTGTTCCATTGAATATGTGCTAGAACACTTAAAATTATGGAATTGATCTTGATCTCGAAAAACTATAAGAAGACGTTTCACGTATACATTCTCTCGCGGATAACAAATATTGTTTTGATTAACCGAAATTGTTTGGTAATATGTGGCGCTTTAGAAAAAAAAGGAACATTTTATTAGCGAATATTATAAAATATTCTTCATATATTTTGTAATATTTAATGTTATATAATTATGGTAGATTTATAATTCTTATTGTATTAGGATTCCACATTGTACACACTATATATATTTGTATTAATGAGAAAGACTCTCCAAGTGAGATTAACACAATCTTACATGGTATCAAAGCCAAAACTTAAAACCCTATTTTTTTCTACCCGCAGCTCCTCCCCCCCTCTCCTCGGTTTAGTCAAACGGCCGACTGCTTCTCATTCCTGAAGCAACAACTTTTGTTTGCTTTCTGTCTCCCATCCTCGAAAGAAATAACAGTGTCTTATTTTCCTAAAGCAACAGTTTTCTTTCTGCCTCCCGTTCTCAAAAGAAACAATTGTGTCTGATTCTTTCTGCCTCCCATTCTCTAAAGAAACAATTATAGACCAAAACTTGTTGTTTGCTTCTTTCTTCCTTTACCCAAGAACAATTTTGTCTTCTTTTTTCTCCTCCCACCGCTTTAGCAACATTTTTTCCATCAACATGACACAATAGACTTGGACACCCAGGAGCCCCTGTGTTTAATTTTCTTAGAGACGATAATTTAATTCGTTATCATAATGGAAAATTTGTCCAACAGTGTCTTTCTTGTCCCTTATGCTTGTTCGTCTTCCGTTTCAGTCTTCTTCAAGTGTTACGTATTCTCCCTTTGACATTGTTCATGCAGATTTATGGACATCTCTCATTACTAGCTCACTAGGTCATAAATTTTATCTCATCTTATTAGATGACTTTTCTCACTTTGTTTGGGGCTATCCGCTTAAATTCAAGTGTTTTCCAAGTTTCTTTATTCCGTGTCTATATCAAAACACAATTTGAAAAAGATATAAAATTGCTTCAATGTGATAACAGTCGTAAGTTCAATAATTCCGCATTTCACAATTTTTTCTCTACTAATGGCATGGTTTTTTGATTTTCGTGTCCCCACACCTCCTCCCAAAATGGCAAGGTCGAACGAATCATTCGCACTATCAATAACATGGTTCGTACGATCCTATTTCATGCCTCCATCCCCCCTCCCTTTTGGGTCTATGCTCTAAAAATGGCCGAATATATTCTAAATATTTTGGACACTCAGACTCTCCAAAATAGAACACCCCCCGAAATTCTATTTCGTAGGATCCCAACTTATGAGCACTTACGAATTTTCGGCTGCCTGTGCTACCCCAATCTTGCCTCCACGACCCCGCATAAACTTTCACCCCGCAACACCCCTTGTGTGTTCTTAGGTTTTCCGCCTAATCATAAGGGATATCTGTGCTACAACTTGTCTTCCCGCAAAATCATCATCTCACATTCTTCCCATTTGGCAATATCCAAAAATTCCAGAATTCGGATTACACATTTTTAGGCAAGTTCGACACATCATCGCTTCTCCGCCTAGCTCTCGGATGCGCTATCACTATTCCGACAGTAGCCAATGTACCCATTACATCTGCCCAGTCTCCTCTCGATCGAGCCACCACCGTCATGACCACCACCCCTGCCCCGTCGTGTCTCCCATCACCGGCGTCACTCTAATCGACCGTCGCATCCCTCGCTCCGGCAGACACTGACACTTCATATGTCCCTGTTCCGGCGTCGGCTGCACCCATTCTACCAAGCCTGCTCGATCACCTCCTACTCGTGCCCATGTTCACACGGTCATGTCACAGAACTACTCACCACCGTCGCTCCAATCGGACCCGGTTCCCCACACCTATATGTCTTCGCCATTTCTCTCATACTCAACCAACCAGTCACCGCCACCCTTACCACACCATACACCAGAACCTCAACAACCAATCCCTACCCCGTCATAACCTATCGATCCCACCTACCAATCTCAATCACCAGAACCCTACACTCATCACCCATAACCCATCGACCCATCCCGACAAACAACCGAAGCCGCTGCCTCAACCAACCTGACCCAGCAAATAAACCCAAACCCGGACCCGATACCATATTGTGACCCAAACCCCACACCCAGTAGACATACCTAGACTATTTCTGCCCTATCACACCATATGGAAACTCGTGCCTAACACGGGATTTTCAAACTCAAAGTCCAATTTAACCTATCCACACAAACCAAATCCCCAATTCCCAAAAACCTAAAATTAGCCAAAATATACCCAAATTGGAATGCGGCCATGTGTGAGGAATTAAATGCGTTAATGAAACAACACACTTGGGATTTGATTCCTAGACCGGAGGGGTGAATGTGATGAGATGCTTGTGGCTTTTTCGTCACAAATACAGAGATAATGGTGATCTAGAGAGATATAAGGCGAGGTTTGTGGCTAATGGAACTAATCAGCATGAAGGTATTGATTACAGTCAGACGTTCAGTACAGTTGTTAAACCGGCTACCATTTGCACAGTTCTGAGTATTGCTATGGGTTAGCATTAGTCAATTCATCAACTTGATGTGAAGAATGTGTTTCTACATAGGGATTTGAAAGAAACTATTTACATGCACCAGCCGCCTGGTTTTGTTCATCCTGCAGCCCCTCAGTATGTATGACGTCTTTGTAAGTCACTGTATGGTTTAAAACATGCCCCTCGAGCGTGGTATGATCGATTTGCACAGTATCAGTACATTATGTGGATTGGGTTTGTATGCAACTAATGTGACAATTCTCTGTTTATTTTTCATAGAGGTAGTATCATTGCTTATTTGTTGTTATATGTGGATGACATTGTGCTTACTGCCTCGTCTGATTTGTTGAAAAATGAGATCATTGCATTACTTAAAACCGAATTTGCTATGACTGAATTGGGGAAGTTGAGTTATTTTTTAGGAATATCAGTGACTAGATCTGCAGATATTATATTTTTGTGTCAGCGCAAGTATGTAGAGGAGATAGTATACAAGGCTAAAATGGCGAATTGCGAGATCATGCCCACTCCGATTGATTCTAAATCAAAACTTAGTGTTGTTGATGGTGATCTAGTGTCTGATCCCACTCTTTATAGGAGTCTTGCAGGTGCACTTCAGTATCTTACTTTTACGAGGCTTGATATTGCTTATGTTGTTCAGCAGGTGTGCTTATTCATGCATGCCCCTAGGGAGCCTCATTTTACTGCTCTTAAACGTATCATTCGATATGTTAAGGGCACACTTGATTATGGATTGCATCTATACCCTTCAGCACCAACCCGATTGTTATCATATACGGATGCTGATTGGGCAGGCTGTTAGGACACGCGACTCTCCACCTCCGGCTACTATGTGTTCCTAAGGGATAATCTCATTTCTTGGTCTGCCAAGAGGCAAGCCATCTTATCCCGTTCGAGTGCAGAAGCAGAGTATAGAGGAGTTGCAAATGTTGTTGCTCAGATCTGTTGGCTTCGAAAACATCTTTTGGAGCTCCAGTGTTCCTTGCGTAAGGCGTCTTTATTTTACTGTGATAACATATCCGCCATATATTTATCTCATAATTTGGTTCAGCATCAGCGAACTAAGCATAGTGAGATGGATTTACACTTTGTTCGTGAGAAGGTTGCTCTCGGTTATGTTAAGGTATTGCATGTGCCTTCTTCGTATCAGTTTACGGATATCTTCACAAAAGGTCTTCCTAGACATTTATTCCTCGACTTCAGATCCAGTCTTAGCGTCCGGCCTCCTCCCGCTCCGACTGAGGGGGTGTATTAGCGAATATTATAAAATATTCCCCATATATTTTATAATATTTAGTGTTGTATAATTATGGTAGATTAAGGATTCTTATTATATTAGGATTCCACATTGTACACACTAAATATATGTGTATTAATGAGAAAGACTCCCCAAGATAGATTAATACAATCTTACAAAACTAAAATCAAGATCTTAATTATTTCCTTGGAAATTACTTTTTCAAGTTCACATTACTACTTTCAATTAGTATTGTATTAATTAAGTGAGACGTTTAAATAAGAGATAAATCGTATATTAGAATAATCTTACTCCCAAACTAATAGATACAGGTACCGGCCTTGCTTGTGTCTCTCCCGGTATCATGCATACCAAACTAGTAGCGGTGTAATATGACGTGGGTCTGAATCAGCATCATGGCCCACGTGTCACACCATAATTCGTGCAGCTGTCTTAAATAAATTTTGCCCTATACCGACAGTCCCTGCACTTTCCGATCGTGACTCTTGTGCAATCGGGAAATGGATTTGAATTAACAATCAATCGACACTTTGTACTTTGGCGGGAAACTTTGAAGAATACTGTCCACACATTTTGATGGTCCAATCGTCACTTTGATGAAACAACGACAACCCTCCAACTTCCTCCGATTTATGGAAGACTGCAGAGTAATGATAAGGCGTGCCATCCAATCACACCTGCTCTGACATGCATATGCTACCACCAATTGATATTCGACACATCCTTCTTTCAAATGGTGTCACCACTTCTTTACTTTTACTCCACCAACTTGAGCATTTGGCCTTTCATCTCTTATTTTCACAAAAACATCTTCAACTTTCTGATTGATATCTCCCTGTTTATCACAAACATGACTAACCCTTCCAAACGTAGCAATATTTCTTCTCACATGAGAAACCCTAACCCTCAAGCAGGGACTTCTTCCAACCAAAATCCTTTGGTTCTTCTCTTTTACCGAAGACATGGTATTTTACTAATGATCTTCAGGAAAAGACAACTTCTAAGGTCCTACCCGGTGGTAGGGATACCCCCATCGGTCATTACAAAACCCGAATCACTGCCGAAATTCTACCAACGGTGAAGGCCGATTGCGGCTAGGAAACGATTAAAGTCTTAATTCCTACTAGTGAGGAAAGTATCACCTCTTACAATGAAGGGTATTCTTATGTTTATTCTTACCCCTTTTCCATGAAACTTTGGGACGAGATTGATGATGTCATTCTAAAATTCTGCCGCTAGTACAAAGTATGCATAGCTCATGTGGGCCCTCAGATCTGGAGGGCAGTCACGTGCCTCTGGCATTTTGCTTAGGAAGCCAAAGTTGACTTTACTTTGGACCAACTGATTTGTCTTTAATCTCCACGCAATTTTCATGATGGAGTTATCAATCTTTACCATCGAGGAAGCAAGACCATTCTTTTCAGTCTCGATGATGACCGTGACCGGGGTTGGACGGAAAGATATGTCATCATTCAGACTGTCGATCTCCTTTCCCCTAACAGTCGCCCAATCCCAGAGCGATGGAACCACCACCGTAAGTTTGCTATTACGACATATTTTCCCTAAGCAGTCCGCTTCTACTTCTGACCGGGTTAAATTCTTTCCTTCAGCCACCATATGGGAGACTGCGAACATAGATGACCTTCCGGCCTGGGTTCAGAATATTCTCAAAGTGTCTACTCCAAAACTCCGGATGTGGAAAAAACTTGCCTTGAAGAAGAACTGGATACCTCACAACCATGGTATACACCATAATCCTTAGTTCAAACTCTTATACTTTTTTTTACCATTTCAACAAAATTGTTCTTCTTTTTGCTAGGTCTTTCCAAATCGACGGACACAACCCCTCTTGAAGAGGAAATTACAGATCCGGAAGTGGTTGCTCTCATGATTCAAGAGGCCCGTTAACGGAAAATTCTATGAGGTGAATCCTCTGCTAGGCCCCGGATGGGACAAAAATATTTGAAAAAGAAAATGCCCGATCATTCCGGCCGTACTCCTCCCAACATTCCCAGTAGCTCTGATTTAATGATTGGTTCTCTCTCGTGGTGGACCTGGATGATGAAGGTCCTGAAGAAGAACAACATTTGGAGAGAAGTAGGAATGAACCCCCTACGTTTTGTAGAAATTGAAGTTGCCATCCATGGTGTTGGTTACACCACCGCCTCTTTTGCCCCAATAAGCATTGTTGCTTGTCAACCCCTGCATGTGCCAACCACCGCCTCTCTACCACCTGTTGCTGAAGATCTGAATCTCCTGTCATGCCGACCATGATTCAAGAAGAAGACCATGAAATTTTGTCTTTCCTAGATTGAGTTTCTTTTTCGCGTGGGGATGAAGTGGTAGATGAGTACTCGGCCCCGATAGAACAACCTGCAGAGTTCCGAATCGTAACCTTCCAACTCCCTACTGACTGCCACCTTTGTTCCAGGTCCGTTGGAGTGGCTAACTATATGAATCATGTGGCCTCAACCAAGGACAGAAGGAAGGCTCGTCGGGTATCCTCTGAATAAATCATCAATGAGGGGATGTATGTTGCAGCCAAGGTACCACTCTTTTCTGATCTGTTTATGATTTATTTATCTCCACATAACCTCCTCTGATAATTATGCCCATTTTCTAGGCCAAGTTTCTCTGTTACGAGGGGCTTCAACGCATGATCGAAGAAAAAGCCGCCCTGCAGACTAAAAGGGATAACGTCATTCACCGGCTGACAGTAGCAGAGCTGAAACTTGCCAAAGTTGACAAATTACGTGGCAAACTTAAGCATCTGGAGGAAGAGAAAGAGGCCATAGGCAACATGCTACTTTATATAAGGACCAGGCTAGGGATTAGCAGAAAAAGTGGAATGAGGCATCGGACACTATGTCAGATCTGACAATGCGCCTCTCTGGCCTTGAGGCTGATGTGGGAACCTTCTCTGAACGTCTCCAAATTAAAGATATAAATATAGAAGCTCTAAAAAAAGAGACTGAGTCCTTGAGGTCCCGTCTTTCTGCTTCAACTGTTCACTATTAGAGATAACGGGAAGATATTGCTGAGTAGACTCGAGCCAACAAACTCCTTCATAATACCAACACCAAGCTTATTCAAGTCTTTCAAGCTACATATGAAGAGGTTCAAGCCATCATTGATAAGTATAATTTGTCCATGATCAGGAACGGCTACATGATGCATCGTAAGGCCTTGGAAGCAGTGAAAATCGAGCTTAGAAATATTGATGAGAAGATTATCAAAGCTCGACAATTAGAAATGGATTCTGCTAATAGTCCCGATGGCTCCCTACCCACGGAAGAGGATAGTGCTTCATCCGGGGGCGAAAATGACGAAGTGCTCCTGGAATCTGAGGCTCATCACTCCCAAGAGCATGCACCTTCTGCCTCTAACAACGTACCCGGTGCATCAGCCTTAGATCAACCTCATTCAACCCCCACTTCTCAGAATTTGTTAGAAACACTAAGTACACCACCAGAGGGACCATGGAGAAGACATGCAGTAACCTTTTGCTCGGGTTTTTATTTTAGACTTCATTACTTTGATTTATGACTCGGAACCTAGCTTTGAGGTTCTCTTTATCAGAAGATGTGTTTTTCTTTTCATCTTTAATCGGGGCCTCTTATGTCCTCCAAAGTTAATTCTGGACTTAACTTGTCTCCAAACAACTTAACCTCCGGTACTTCTTGTATCCGAGGCCCTAAATTTTTTGTTAAGATTTTAATAAGAGAAGGCTCGTATTTTTAATGGTGTTGTACAAAAGGACATCTCTTGTTCATTATGGCACAAAATTTTCAATATATTTAATATAACAATATATGTTTTATGCTCGCGACGACAGATTTATTTATCATAAAAGAAATTTTTTATTAATTCCCTTGACTTAAAAATGTGAAGACAGTTGCAAGAATAATCTGGTTACCATCTAGTGTGGTCAGTCCGGTTACATATATGTTGAATATCTGGGCAGTCCCCAACATCTAGCAAGTCCCCAGTGTTGGCGCTCCTTAGCAACGTTAAAATTCCAAAATTTTCACTCCATTCCGGGTGTGTATGGCCCCCCCAGTATCTGAGACTTCATGCTATGAAGATTTGGATACTGGATAATTCTCTTCGGTAGCAAGATGATGAACATGCTTATGTCGTGATGCTGCCTCATTAAAAAGCTTGCCAAAAAATCCAATTGGGACAAAGCTCAGTCGAATGGAAAAAGAGTGTAGTGCATGCTTCGATCTACTACACATAGTATTTCTTCAAATGACTTGCATTCCAATTGCTAGGAAGTAAAATTTCCTTGTTGGTCTACCAGCTAATAAGCTCATTTACCGGCAATACCGGTAACTATATATGGTCCTTCCCAATTTGCTCCCAACTTTCCAGTGTTACGCTCCCGAGTACTCGGAGTGACTATTCGAAGCACCAAGTCCCTGATTTTAAAGTGTTTGAGATTTGTGCATTGATTATAGTAACGCTTCATTCTCTGCTTTTGGGCTACCATTCGGATGTATGCTAAATCTCGACTTTTCTTAAGCAAATCCAGGTGTAAGGACATTGACTCTGCATTTCATTCCTCCTCAGCCCGAAGGTACCTCAAGCTTGGGGTTCTGACTTCTACCGGGATCAAAGCATCTACACCATAGACCAGGGAAAAAGGAGTTTCTCCGTTACTAATTTTTGTCGTGGTTTGATACGCCCATAAAATCTCTGATAGTGACGATCAGTTTCCTTTTGCAGGCTCCAATTTCTTCTTCAAATTCTGGATTATAGTCCTGTTTGTTGACTCTACTTGTCCATTTATACTAGGATGATATGGAGTAGAGGTGATCCATTTGATAATCAACTTATCAAGGAAATTTGTGACCTTGGCTTCGATAAAATTTTGGCCATTGTCACAAGCTATCTCCTTAAGGATGCCAAAATGACAAATAATATATTCCCAAATAAAATCATTCACCTTTTTCTCCCGTATCTTTATGTAAGTTGCAGTTTCGACCTATTTAGAAAAATAGGCAGTCGTAAAAATAATTTGAGATACCTGTCCTGGAGCCGATGGCAAGGGTTCGATAATATTCATCCCCCACTTCATAAACGGCCACGAGGATACAATCGGATGCAGCTCTTCTCCCGGCCAGTGTAACAGTTATGCATGACGCTGGCACTTATCACATTTTCGCATAAATGCCTTCGTATCTTCCTCGATCTGGGGCCAATAGTAACCGGCCCTCATGAGCTTCCTCATTATGGATTTTGTTTCTGAATGATTTCCACATATATCTTCATAGACTTCTCTCATCACGTAATCTGCTTCATCGGGGTCCATGCACCGGGCTAAGGGAGCATAAAAACACATACGGTAAAGCTTTTCATCTACGACACAATATCGGGCAGCCTTGGTCCTCTTATCTCTGGATGCCTTTGGGTCCTCCGAGAGCTTTCCGTTAATGAGATAATCTAAGAATTCATTTCTCCGGACCCAATTTAGGCTGGTTGAATTTATTTCATCATATCCACAGAGGTCCAGCGTCGAATGCAACAACTGAACAACCAATTCAGTTTTAGAACCTTCGGCCTCCGTGTTGGAGCCTAAATTTGCGAGTGCATCCGCCTCTATGTTTTTCTCCTGGGTATATGTACCACCATCCATTCTTGTAAATGAGATAACAACTTCAAAGTCTTTTCAAGGTATCTCGACATACGCTCCTCTTTAGCCTCTAACACTCTGTGGATTTAGTTTACTACCAGTAGCGAGTCACAGTTGACTTTGATGCTTTGTGAACCTAGCACTCGGGCTAGTTCTAAACCTGCAATCAAAGCCTCATACTCTGCTTCATTATTAGTCAACGGAACACTATGTATTTCTTTCCTCAAGACTTCACCGGTGGGAGTTTGCAATACAATACCCAAATCAGTCCCCTTGACGTTAGAGGCACCTTCTGTAAAAAGTGTCCAAACCTCGGGGGCAGTCCCCGAGACCAGGATAGCCTTTTTTTCCACCTGTGGGGTTACCCTCGGATTGAAATTGGCTACAAAGTCTGCAAGGACTTGTGATTTTATTGTAATCCGGGGTCTATACTCAATATCAAATTCACTTAATTCTACCGCCCACTTAGCTAGCGCCCGGAAAGTTCAGGCTTATGCAACACATTTTTAGAGAAAATGTTGTTATTACGGCAATTGGGTGACATTGAAAATACATTCGAAGCTTATGTGATGACATTACTAAGGCAAAAGCCAATCTTTTAAGTAATGGGTACCGGGTCTCGGCCCCTGACATTACTTTACTCATATAATAGATAGGAAATTGTGTACCCTTTTTCTTCTAAACTAGTATTGCACTTAGCGCTACCTCCGAGACCACTAAGTATATAAGTAGTTGTTCTCTATCCTTTGGCTTTGAATGAGCGGAGGACTGGATAAGTAAGTCTTCAGGTCCTTTAAGGCATGTTGGCACTCGAGCATCCATACAAAATCGTTCTTCTTTTTTAGAAGTGAAAAGAACCTGTGATATTTTTTTGAGGACCGGGATATAAATCTACTTAAGGTCGCCACACGCCCGTCAGTTGTTGCACTGCTTTAACATCTTCCAATGTATCTAGTGTATCCTCGATAACCTTTATTTTGTCATGATTTATCTCGATCTCCCTATGGAAAACATAAAAACCCAAAACTTTACCGGAGTTGACCCCGAAAGCACACTTCTCGGGGTGTAGCTTCATGTTATACTTCCTCAGCACTTCAAAGGTTTTCTGCAAATGACTTAAATGATCTTCTGCAAGAAGACTCCTAACAAACATATCATCAATGTATACCTCTATTGTCTTACCAATTTGTTTTTCAGACATTCGGTTTACTAACCTTTGATATGTGGCCCCGATATTTTTTAGTCCAAAAGGCATAACGTTATAACAATAAGTATCGAAAGTAGTTAAAAATATGTTTTTTTCTAGTCTTCCGGGTGCATCTTTATTTGGTTGTACCTGAAATATGCATCGAGAAAACTCATTAACTCGTGCCCGGTTGTAGCATCAATCATTTGATCTATGTTCGGTAGAGGGAATGAGTCTTTAGGACATGCTTTATTTAAATATTTGTAATCAATATGCATTCTAAATTTATTTCCCTTTTAGGTACAACAACTACATTTGCTAGCCAGTCTGGGTATTTTACCTCCCGAATTAAACCTATATTGAGTAGTCTAGCTACCTCTTCCTTAACAAACCTATTACAGTTCGGCTATCGGCTATTTTTTCTATCGCACCGGAGGAAAACTGAGATCCATGCTCAACTTATAAGTTGTGGCTTCTGGAGGAATGCTTGTCATATCTTCATGAGACCAAGAAAAACAATCAGTGTTAGATATAAAATATTTAAGAATTAAATCTCTGAGCTTCGGGGTTGATCTGGTGCCCAGGTATACCTTCCTATCGGGGTTTTTTGGATGTAGTAGAATCTGCTACGACTCCTCTATAGTAGATTTGGTGGCATCTGATTCATCTGGTACCTAAAAGTATCTAGGTACTTGATACCGATCCGAAAACTCCTCATTCGGATAGGTGGAAATTGATTCTACCGACGGAACCTGGTGAATTTCCTCTGGTATCGGCTCCACTTTCTGTAATTGTTGTTTGGAGTTTGCTGCCACCTCTAGTTCCTCTATAGCAAACATTTCCCTAGCGGCAGGCTGTTTACCTCAAATTTGTTAAATTCCTTCCGGTGTCAGAAATTTTACCAACAGATGTAGTGTCGATGGGGCCATTTTCATATCATGTATCCACGATCTTCCCAATATTGCGTTGTACCTGATATCCCCATCGAGGACATAAAACTTTTTCATCTTAATAACCCTCACTACGTCCATCGGTAGGTCTACTTCCCCTTTCGTGATTTCACTCGACATGTTGAAGCCTGAAAGGGTTCTAGCAGCCGGGACTATTTTGTGTGTCAAATTCATTTCTTACCACCTTCAGCCTAATTATATTAGCTGAGCTCCCGGAATCAATTAGAAATGTTTTCACCTGAAAGTAGTCGATAGGCATCTTGACCACCATTGCATCATTATGAGGAAAGATTACACTGGCGTCTTCTTCTTTAGTGAACGTGACAGTATGTTCGTCAGGTGTCTCTCGGAACCTCTTTTCTCGGGTCATAGAAATTTTCATATTTTTAGCCACCATGAAAGACGTGATGACAATTATTGATCCACCATATATTATGTTTATGACATGGGGTGGAGCATCCGAATTAGGCTTAACTTCTGCGGGTAGTCCCCGCTCATAGTTGTTCCAAGTTCTCTCGCTCAAATATTTCCGGAGGTGGTCCCTTCTTAGCATTCTTGCCGCCTCTTCTTGTAGATATCTACAATCCATAGTTTTGTGCCCGTGAGTGTCATGGAAATCACACCATATGAACTGATCTCTTTTACTCGGATCAGACTGTAGTGGCTTCGGTGGTCGAGATGTCGAATGAGTTCTTAACACCGCCACCATCTGTTCTTCATCGATATTGAAATTATACTCGGATAATTTCGGATATCCGGCACGCTTAGATGAATTACATTTTTTGGAATTCGCCAATCCTTTATTATTTCGCCCGGAGCCTCCTTTCTAATTTGATTTATCAAAGAAACGGAAACGATGTCCACCTCCCTGATTTTCGGTGGGAGGATAAAGTTGATAACGTTTTTTCAAGGAATTCCATTTCTATGCCTTTGCGAAGATACTCCCGGCCTTAGATCCAAGCATATCATCTTCGATCCGGATCATGGACTCATATCGGTTGTGCACATCTTCTCAAGTTGTCGCCTAGAATTCCAAAATATTTTCCTTAAGCTTTCGTGAAGCATCTAAACTTGAAGGATTCAAGCTTTTTGTGAAAGCCTCTGCAGTACATTCATCCAGGATGACGGATAATAACATTCGTTCCTTTTGGAACCGTATAACAAAGTCCCTAAGGAGTTTCGTTTCTCCTTGTGCAATGCAAAAGATATCTGTCTTGCGTGTCTTTACTTTCTGAGCGCCCACATGAGCCTTTATGGACAAGTCGGCAAGCTGGGCGAACGATCCAATCGAGTGCTCAGGGAGTTGTGAATACCATGTCAGAGCTCCCTTAGCAAGTGTTTCTGCAAAGTTTTTATCAAAATCGAATATATTTCGTGTTTTCTTAGATCATTCCCTTTCACGATCGTAGTATATTCCAGGATGTGTTCCTGTGGAATGGTAGTTCCATCATATTTGGCCACAAAAGACATTTTGAACTTTTTGGGGATCAATTCAGGCGCACCCTCTAATTTATACGCAAATTGAATATTTATTTACATCCAGACCGTCAACCATGGGTGGAGCCCTTGGTATGTGACTGAACTAGCGTCGGAACTCCTGGGTAGTTTTTCTGCCTTTTCTACATTAGTATCAACTTTGCTAGTCATGTCCTTCATGAATTTCAAAACCTTTTCCTCGAATGAGTTTTTAGGGGCCTCGCTCTCTGAACCATATTTGCCTTGATCATCATTGGTTCTACCTTGACTATCATCGGTTTCTCCTTGTGTATTTGGTAGATGAATCAGTCCTCCTGTTGGAGTACCGCCCGCATTTTTGGACATGAACTCCTCTTGAAACCGCTTCAAATGCTCCAACTTTTCGCTCATTGCAACATTCTGCTCCCGAAAATTCAGTATGGCTTCTTTGGGTGTTTCATCAACAGGAACATTCTCATATTGACCGTCCTCAGAAGTGACTCCGTCAGTATGCATCAGGTCTCTGGGCGTCGTGGTTCCTATTGGAAAACCATCCAGCCTCAGATTGCTCGTGTTGTCTCCGATATTACAATTTCTTTCTCCTAATCCTATCATTTTTTTCTGATTTGAACAAATAATAAGACTTAAAGAAAAAAGTAGATTAGTAGAGGGGTCACTTGTGACACCACAATTGTCCAGGCCCATAGTGGGCGCCAAATTGTTCACCCATACAACGGTACAGTTGAATTTATATACATGGTCAAGGACACATGGATCTCAAGTGACACGTTAGATAGAAATCCTAGATGAATTATACTAAAAATGAATAATAACAAAACAAGATAAAGTAAAGCTTAGCATGAGCCTTATGACAACTTCTGGGCAAAGTGATAGTAACTTGTATGAAAGCACATAAATCAAGAGAATAACAATAAGTATTTTGTAATAGCTAAATTTGATGGGTTACAATGGAATGAAGTGCCCTATTTATACATGAGCTACACGGGTACACAGCCTACGAAAAATTTCCTCATAAATACAGGAGGATGAATGTTGTAATAATTGGTCAATCAATCTCTCAATAAAGACCATTAAAAGGCTACTGGAAGTCGTATGACCGGCTTTAGTAACGGTAGTCCATTACTATGAAAACGGCTCTTAGCCTTTTTTATTACCGGTACCGATCTTGCTTGTGTCACTCCCGGTATCATGCATACCAAACCAGTAGCACTGTAATCTAACGTGGGTCTGACTCAGCATCATGCTCCACGTGTCACACCATAATTTGTATATCTGTCTTATATGATTTTTTCCCTATACAGTTCCTATCAAATAAAATATTCACGTGATTTCATTTGATTGGGGAGAAACTTTAACATGTTAATATGATTATTTACAATATACTTCCTCCATCCATTTTTACTTGTCATATTTTGACTTGACGCACCTATTAAGAAGCCAAAAATAGAATGATAATTTTACTATATCACTCATGATTATTTCTAAGTAATCTAATGATTGAAATAAATAAAGCATATTTTAAAAGTTGGGCAACCACTAAAATTTCCTTGAACTTGTCAACCCAATAATAAATGATAAGGGTAAAATAGGTATGAAGTGATAAATTATCTCTTAATTTTTTAAAGTGGACAAGTAAAGTTGGATAACTATTTTTAATATGGTGGAGAAGTAAAACTGGACGGAGGGAGTAGTAGTAAACAAATGTACTACAATTGTAAACCCCAATGTATAACGAATTGAATAATGAATTATATATCAAATTAAAGCTCTTAATATCTAGTTTCCAACACATCAAATCTTTCGTCATTTCGATACTCCTACGCAAACTTATGAGCATTTATCGAAAGTTGTCGGAGAGCCCTTTTTAGCGCGATGACATCACAAAGCGCTGACAAACCTCGATGAGTTCGAGAGCCCTTTTTGACGCGTTGTTAGCTTGAAGCACCACTCGAGCACTAATTCGTTTGAGTGCTTTTCGACCGTGAAGGATGGCAAAGCACCTAAAGCCTAGGGTTTGTGGAGACGTTCTACAATGTGAGTTTCATTGGTTCCTACTACTAAAGCTAGCAACATTACAACGTATAACGATGTTTTGAGTGTAAGATTGATGGATTTTGTTTGTGAAATTAGACCTCGATTGAGTAGGCTGCTGAGGTCTAAGATTAATGGTGAAATTAGACCTCAATTGAGGAATTGGATTGAGTAAGCAGTCGGGTTAACAGTTTTGACTACTTAATTGTAGATTTCGAGGGTGGAATACGCGAGTTTGTTGATAGAGGACCTTGACAGTCTAATTGAGATAAATTGAGATTTCTTCCTTAAGGCAATGACCAAATTAGAATGTCCATGCTAATTGCATGATATGTTATATTGCCTAGGTATAAAATTCAAACCTACATGTTTGAACATTTAAGTGATCATATGAATTCCAGTTCTAAAACTAGTAGCTTATTTTTTCAGAATAGATAGAAATTTGTACATTGCTTAATCAATTTATTCAGAATAATAGAAAGTGATTGAATTACATAATTTGATTTGATTACTTGTTATGTATGTAGTTGTTTGTGTTGTTTAAATCAGTTCAAATTCAGATAATGTGATCATATTAAGAGGGGATAAGTAGCCAACCTACCCGAGTATGTGTGTCAAAGTGTCCAGGAATAGCTATCCATGCTTGTAGGTATACCTCCACAAGGTGTGAGTGTCACAGAGGCTAAGATCAGATATCCCACATTGATATGTGCTAAGATTACCGAAATGATAGGTTGACACTACTCCGAACATGATGTTAGATCCTCACGTACGATAAGGCCATAGTATGATTGTGGGGGAGATAGGACGACACTACGCCTAACGTGATGTCAGATCTTCACATACGATAAGGCCACAATATAATTGTCGGGAACATATGCTGACACTTTCCCACTCGCGTTGCCTGATCTTCACGTACACAGGGCTACAATGTGATAAATTCTTTTAAAATAAAAGTTTTGAAAAGTCATTTCCTAATTCTTTTAAAATATAATTTTTGAAAAGTTATTCCCTCAAAGGTAACCCAATTTTAAGCTTTAACTTTCAGTTATAAGTTTCAGACTCAGCTTTTAGCTTCAATTTCAACTTATAGAATTTTGGTATTAATTATGTGAATTGCATGCTTTACTTTATTGCATTTCATTGAATTAAACCTATATATAGCCCAGGATAGTCTTGTCTTCGCCTAGAAGGTTTTCAACACTTACTTGGTATCCTTCAGAGGTACTTCGCTCGTTGGAGCCTGCTACATCGTATATGGAAGGTGTTGAAGGCGTAGGTGACGAGCTCGTGGATAAAGACAGACTTTATAGGTTTTATTGGTGAGCTCAGTTGACTTTTATCAACGGTAGCCAAAGTCTTTCTGCTTAAGTTGCTTTTTCTGTCATTTGCATTATTTTCAGAGAATACCCCGTACACTATGTATTCAGACTTTAATCTTTTAGAGGTTTATGACTATTGGTGGTTCAGATTTCAGACGTTATTATCTTAGAAACTAAGTTATACGAGATAAGGTCGGAGTGGCCTCTATGGCGGATAAAATGAGAGAAGTGAGACTGAGGTGGTTCAGGCATGTGAAGAGAAGGCGTGAGGATGCGCCAATTATGAGGTGTGAAAGATTGATGATAGAAGGAGTTAGGAGAGGTAGAGGTAGACCGAGGAAGAACTTGGGAGAGATGATTAGACAGGACATGACACAGCTTCAGCTGACTAAGGACATGACCCTAGATAGGAAGATTTGGAGGTCGACGATTAGGATAGAATGTTAGTCGCTAGTTGAATTATGTGTGTGAGATGGGTAGGGGGCTACCCTCTTTATCTCATCTTCTCTCTTTCTTTGTAGTATTATTTAGGTTTTGCGTAGATTCATACTCTTATATGTGTATTCTTATGTGCTACTTTATTTGCTTTGCATTGTGATATCTTGTTGTCTTATTTTCCTTGAATTCCTGCATTGACTACATTCTTTTTAGTCGAGGGTCTATCGAAAACAGCATTTCTATCTCACAAAGGTAGAGGTAAGGTATGTGTACATCTTACCTTCCCCAAACCCCATTGTGTGGGATTACACTGGGTATGTTGTTGTTGTAATTTCATCAGATTTAATTAGTATGCTAAGCTCAGCAGTGTTCTTTAATCAGCTAAAATAGGGTTCGCTCGAGGGGTAATATAGGTTGGGTGTCAATCACATCCCATCCTAATTTGGGGCGTGACAAGAAATACTGACTTCATTCCCAGTATTCTAAATTATAAAGTAGTTTTTTTAAAAAAAAAGTATCTCATCCATGGTGGATGAGTGTGTTGATGGTGCCACCGTGATGCGTTATAAAAGTCTATAACTTTCTATCAATATTAACATCATAATTGCAAAGACTTATACTTATCAAGATCATAATTAGAAACACAGTCTGAAAATATACCTCTTAGCAAAATTTCAAGATCACCGGAGATACTCAACCTGCCCTGGCTCTGCCTCCATTTTTCTTCACTAGATTCGACGGGATAAATTGTCTAGGTGCTGGGAGTTGCTCGACAGATTCTTTACTAGAATTCTTTAAGATATGGAGTTTTACGGACTAGTATGGTTCTAAGTATTAGCATTCAAAGTATTTCTTCTCTGGTATTATCATACTATTTTTATATGGATTATAGACTAAATGGGGGTTTAGCTACACATAAGAGAGAATATTTAGAAGATTGAAGTTGTTGTATTTCCAAAGATTGCTTTCAGAAGTTACAATGAGGCTCTTTATATAGATAACTTCTTTGATTGCTTACATTATTGCTATGTTGCAAAAGTCCAAAAGAAAATAGTAGTTGGTTACAAAAGTCTAAAAGTAAATAGTAATTTACAGATTTTTCTTCAAAGTTATTTGTCTTTGTTGCCATTTTTTCAATATTGTCAGCTATCATCCTTGTCATTGATTCTTTGTGGGTCCGACAGCTTTTGCAATTTGTTGAGGCCGGTTGCTTAAATCTACAAATATCTTGCAAGTTGTCTTATTTGCCTAATAAGACAATTTTTTTGCTTTCTTCAAAATTTTATTTGAAGCATTCGATACTCCTATAAAATAGGAACGGTATCGTTTCAATTTTTTCAGTAGATACTCCTATAGAATAGGAACGGTATCTCTTTTAGTAGTATGATGGTAATATATGATAGTATATGGGCTTGCTGTAGTTAGACTACATTGGGCCGTATCAGGTTGTTACATTGTGGCTTTCTGTAGTTATACTACATTGGGTTGTTTCATGCGAAAGGATTAGAGGATCTTTATTTTTTCATAGTAGTATGAGTAATATTGGCATCATTTTTTATGTTGATAACATGCCTTTTTCTTTGGCTTGTTAAAAACTTGTATTGCTCTATAGTTGCACTCGAATGGTTGTGTTTCATATCTATAATCCGGTCATACATGTTTGTAAGTTGTATAGTATCCTGGGATAGTATGTCTTTATAGAATAGGGTAATGATTTCTTCAACTTCTTCACCTTTGGAGGTTCCAATGATGCATGTTTTTCTTGCTTTTAACATGTCTTCTATTTTTTACTTCCGTTTCAATAGTCCAATGGATCATTTGGCACTCAGACATTCTTGGAATTTTTCTAGGGTACATGGTAATTTCATCTTGAGATCTTCATTATCTCCACTGATGTTGCTATTTTTTTCAGTTTTAAACAATTGGAATATTATAATAGATTTTTCAATTAAATCGATTGAGGCATCAAATAGTTGTATATCATAGATACCTTTTCCGAATGATTCAAGCATTGCTTTAACATAATCTATTATAACAAGAGGTAATTTAGAAATATTGTAAAAAGTTTCATCTACTATTATTTTATCTATAAAACCATAAGTAAACAGTTTTTAAACTATATCAGGATTAGATTTTTCACTACACAAAAATCTTTGGTATTTACTAAGTTTTGCACTTTGTAAAATATGAGGGTTAAATTTATAATCATAAAATTTATTTATTTGTTTGTAAGTTGTAATATATTCAGGTGCAAATTTCAGTTTGTCACTCATTGATACTCCTGTTGGCATTTGAGAAGATGAGTCTGTTATGGGAGATGGTATAGTGGATGGCATTGTTGCAAGCTTGGATGCAAACGTTTTTGGTTTTTCTATAGTAGATAGAGGGGTTTTTAGATTTTGTAGGTTTTTGAAGTCTCGAAAGGCTTCTGTCAACTGGTCTACCAGATGTGCGTTTTCTTGTATTTTGGTTGTACTGGTTTCATAGTTTTGTTTGATGATTTTTGTAACACGGGTAATATATTCTTCAAATTTTTCACTGCTGCTTGACATCGTTGTACCTCTTAAGAAAATCAACTAGAATATTCTTAGTTCCAGGTATATTTTTGACAATAAAATCGTAACAATAGAAGAATGATTGCCACTTCCTTCTTTTGTTTAGTTTTGGGAAAGTGTCTATTTTATTTGTAATGAAAGCTCTTACTTGGGTATTATCCGTTCTAACAATAAATTTTACTGGTAATAAGTGATAATGAAATCTCTTTATTCCAAATTTTACTGATAATAGTTCTTTTTCGTTAATATGTTAATTTTTCTCATTTGGCTTCCATGTTCCACCTCCATATCCACAAATGAGTGGTTTATCTTTATCTATATCATCTTTATCATATTCTATGAGAACTGCTCCCCATCCTATATCACTAGCATTAGTAAAAAATTCTAGTTGATCTAGTTCCGTTGGTATTCTATGTTTTGGTAAGGCTTTCACTTTTTCCTTGATTTCATTTATGGCTTTAGTATGTTCTTCCTTCCATTCAAAAGTTATACTTTTTCTAGTTAATTCTTGCAATGGTTTTCTTAAGAGTGGTAAATCATTTATATGGTCTGAAGCATAGTTTACCACTCCTAGAAATTGTTGTACTTCTTTTTTACTCTCTAATTTATCTTTAAAATTCTTTATTTTTGTTACAATGTGCTCTTGCAAATTGTAATCCTTCATTTTCTATTATGTATCCCAAATATTCTATATTATTTTTAAAAGTTTAAGATTTCTTTTCAGATAATAATATTTCATGTTGTTTCACATTTTTTATAAACTCTTCTAAATATTTTATATGGTTTTCCAAATCATCACTATTTATTAATATGTCATCAACATATACTATACAAAATTCTGTCAATTTTCTGAACACTTGGTCCATCATTCTTTGAAATATTTGTGGTGCATTTTTTTCTTTAAAAGGTAGTACATTCCATTCGTAATGTCCTTGAGAGGCACTAAAGGTTGTTAAAGATTTTGATTCATTTGTTAGTTTTATTTGCCAAAATCCACTTTTACAATCAAATTTACTAAATCATTTTTTATTTCCTAATTTATTAATAAAATTTCTTTTGTATGGTAAAAAGTATCCATCGAATATTATCTTTTTATTTAGTTCTCTATAATCAATTACCATTCTAGCCTTTCTTCTTTTTTGTTCATTGTGTTTTCTAACTAAAAAGGTTGGGCTACTATGTGGACTTTTACTCTCTTGTATCATTTTTAATTCTAATAATTCTTTTAGTTGGGTTTCAAACTCCTTTTGATTATTTGGGCTATACCTAATAGGTTTAGTTCTGACTATATCATTATGACTTATTAACTTGATTTCAGCATATATCTTTTCTTTTTCCCATAGTTGTATTGGATTTTCTCCAAAATTCATTTTCAATATATTGAGGTATTTTTCCTTTAATAGTTGTAGGTTGTTATTCCTATCAGATCTTATGTTACATAGTCTTAGTGTGTATATTGGTAATATCCTTTTTAGTACTATCCATTTATTACATGGCGTTTGTAGGCTAAAAATATTATTATTTATAACTTGTGTTTTAATGTAGTCTAAAAAATTGTTTCCTAATAATACTTGTTGCTTCATGTCATCTAATTGGTATATTATTGGTAGTCGAAATATTATTTTTCCTAATATGATTCTCATATTTTCTGCTATTATATCTAACTCTTTTGCCTGTTCATTAAATCCTGATACTCTTGTCCTATGTGTTTTAGATCTTTTCCATTTGTGTGGTTGCAACACTTCTTTCCTTGCTAGGCATAAGTCTGCTCCACTATCTATAAAGATTTTTTATTTTATCATTTTATTAGGCTTATATTCTATATGAGCTTCTATATAAATTGCTGCCATTTAATTAGGTATTTCTATTCTGTTCCATATCTATTTCGCTCAATCTTCGTTGAATATCTTCATCTTGTTCTATTCCTCTTACTTCTTCTAGTATTTCTTGCCATCTTATCTCACTCAATCTTTGCCTTATTTTATTAAGGTTTGTAGTAACTTTTTTATATCTATCATTATAGTATTTATTTCCTGTTTCACTAGTAGTTGTAGTTATAATAAGGTTATGGCAAACATGCCTTTCACATTGTATCCAGTAATTTCTTTTTCCTAACAATTTTCTTTTTTCTTCTTGTAACTCCATTTCATTCGTAACTATTTTCACTTTCTGAGTTATGGTTAATAAAGTTAATAATTTCTAATTCTGATTCACTTTCCTCATCAGTTTGAGTGACATAAAAGTCTTCATATTCATACCGTTTATCATTATCTTTCTTTATCAGTTGTAGACTCATTATAAATTGTGTTGCATTTATATATTTTACACTTTTTCTTTAGCTTTGGACATTTATTATCACAATGTCCTTTTTCATTATAATTCCAGCATTTACATTCTTTAAGTTTTTCTTCTTCTAATGGTTTTATATATTTTCTTTTTCTAAATTTTCTCTTATATTTAAATTTTTTCCTGGTTTCGGGGATATTTCTATATTTTTTAAACCTCTTTTTCCTTTAAGGTTTGTGTTGTTGTTTGTTGTAATTATTATATCTTGTATATCTCTTTTGCTGATATTTCTTATTTTTATGACATTTCTTATATTTCCTTTCTTTTCTTTTATCATCACATCCAAATACTAGTCTTCTTTCCGTAAATCCATGTATTTCTCTTAATCCTAATTTCTTTTTTTTTTAAAATTTTTTGTTGCATTCTATATTCTTCACATTTTCGCATTAAGTATGCTCTTAGTACTCTTATTCTTTCTCCTAATGTGTTTTCTTTTGGTTCTAGTTGGGTATATTCTTTTGATACTTCAGTATTATATGGTGTCGGTAGGTGTTCATAATAAAGATGTTGATGTATTAAATTTTCTTGTGGTAAGAATCTAGCTTCATAAAAGAATTTACTAAAACTTATTGTATATTCTGGCAGTTTATTAATCTTACAACATTTCATGTTATTTAGATTCATTATTATTTCAATTTTTCTTTCTGCAAATACGTTTTCTCGTGCTACTAACTATTTTTCTCCTAAAAATTCTCTTTTTAGTACAATATCAAATATCATTAGCATCGATTTCCAATCTATTTCATGACTAAATATTTCTCCTCTTAATTGGTATGCTATAAATTCCATCCAATATGCTACTTTTCCAATTAATATTTTAGATATTAAGTCATATATGTAATCTAGGTTGTCAGTATGTGTTGAGTTCATTAATGCTATATACATTCCAAGATTCCAATTATTTATTCTTCTTCCTATTTCCTGTTCATCATAAACATTGTTTAAATCTAGGAAATATCCATTAAAGTTTACACCTTGTGACATTGATCCTACAAATTCTTTAAATTTTGCTTGTTGTCCTACTGGTATGTGTTCTGGTAATCTAGTACGCTTTCTTGTTATTACTTCTAGATTGAGGTCTATTAGTTCTTCTTCAGTATAGTCATTAGTATCTTCATTTATTATATCATCCGTTTCTACTTATGTTTCTATAGGTCTATTAAATTCATCTTTTATATCACTTTCAGGTTCTTCTTCTATGATTGCATTTATACTTTTCATTTTTTGTAAAGCTTCTATTATTTGGTTATTTTCTTTTACTATCTCTGATTTTTCTTCTTCCTCTACTTCTTCTATGAATTCTGCTACTTGTATTTCTTGATTAGTTAATTCAATATTATTATCTTTGTCTGTATCACTATCAGATTTTTCATTACTAGTTGTACTTTCATCACTTGTTCTAATAATTTTTCTTACTTTATTTTTCCCTTTTAACCTTGTCATCTGTTCCCTAAGGATATGTAATTCTTTTTTTAATTCTTCAAGGTCTTGTTTTACTTCACTTAATTCTTCTCTTGTTTGTTTTTAGTTCTACCTTAGTTTCCTTTAGTATTTTCTTTATATCTTTAAACTTATGTTTATACTTTTTATATTTACTTACCCATTCTTCATTATTATGTGAGCTTAATTTTGTATTTTCTGTCTTTAATTCACATATTTGTAGCTCCTGTTTATCTAATTTCAGGGATAAGTATTCGGTGGTTTTTCTGTGTCATTTAAGTAGATGTTTTCACCTTTTAAATTGTTATTATTATTTGGTGTAGTCTTAAGGTCTTTTTTCTTTATAGGTTTATATTTGTATCTTTCTTTTTCTATAATATCTTTTTCATGATTTTTAAGAAATGTAATTACGCTATGTTCTTGATTTTCCATTAAAATTATCCCCTTTTATTTAATATTGCCAGACTATCTAATATTTTTTCTACTGGTTTTGATAATTTGGGTTTTATTTCACTTATATCTACCATTATAGGTTCATTACTTCTTCTTCAAGCATCGATTGGTACTAATTCTGGTTGTTTAGTGTTTGTGTTAACCACTTTTTCTATTTGACTTGTACTAGGTTCATTTCCTTCTATCACTTCCTTACCTTTATTCATATCTGCTACCAATATGTTAAGCTTTTCTTATATTATTTTAAATGTTGGTACCTCAAATACATTCCATAATCTTGTCAATTTTTCTCTTATCATTTTTTACATTTGTGTCTGGTTTTCTTTTATTTCATCCATTATTACTAAGGTGTTTTACATTTTCTCTTTTACTATTATTTCCTCTCATAACGCATTAATTTTTTCGTTAGGGTTAGTCAGGATTATTTATTCTCTTTTTCCATCCGTTTTCCATGTCTATCCATATTTTATCAAATTTATCACATTGTTGTTCTAATTGTTCTATCTTATTTTATAATTCTATTTCTTTTGCCTTGTATTCTAAGTATTTGAGTTGAGAAAATATCTCTTCTGATAAAGTTGTTTTTATTGTTTTTAATTTTTGTTTTTTCTTTATTATTTTTCTCTGTATATTCATACCTTATTTATAAAGCTACTTTTCCTTGGTTATTTATTTCAATTCCTTCGTCACTAATTTTGTAATCTATCATGGTTAAAAAGTCACTTCCTAATAATAATTCATTAAAACTATCATATTCTATTACTCTGATATTTATTTTATATTCTAGATCTTGGATTTTGAATTTTAAATTAATACTTTTGGTAATAATTATTTCTCTTTCATTTTCAGGATAATTATAAGTTTGTGGTTCTATTAAATTACAATTGTTTTCGTTAATTTTACTTATATGTATAAAAGTCTTAATAGCTCCTGTATTTATTTCAGCTATACAATCGGTTATTATACCATTAAATATTATTACTTTAATCCTTAATCTATTACTGGGTATATTTATTAAATCTAATATTCTAGGTTGTATGAGTCTTAAACTAGTTTGTCTTGATATCATAGGTTCTTTGGTAATACTTAGTCTAGATCCTTCTATTTTTTGTATTAATCTTTTTGATGGTGTCAGCGTTCTTGTACTAAAATCCATATATATCTCTTCTGGTATGGTTATCTTGGAATTCTCTTTATGTTCTATTTGTTATAATATTTCTTGGTACATCTTTGGTACTAAAATATTCATTTCATGTTGTTTCTTTACATGATGATTTTCTGTTAGGACATATATCGTTTTTGTTTCTATACTTATAACTTTACTACCTGGTGGCATATTTATTCCATCTAATTTATAATATAGTGTTAAAGCTAAGTCTTTATGTTCATCTTTTAATGATATACTAAAATCTGGTTGTACTGTAACCTAATATCCTATCACCTAGTATGCATATTTGTATAGGTGTATCTATGTTTTTCTGAAAGTATGCTTTTATAATAAATTCTACTCCTCCAAAGTATATGTTTCTATATTTTTTAGCTTCTTTAGTAGATAGCTTTGCTAATTCTCTTTTTATTACTTCATCTGTTATCAAGTTTATTTTTGTTCTTCCATTTACACTAGTTGTGTCTATTATATTTTCATGCTTTTGTGCTATATATCTTATTTCTTTATTTCTTTCAAACCATCTAGTTTTAAATATTTTCTTAATAGATAGTTCTTCTTTTTCATCTTGTATTTTTTGATATATTTCTGGTTTAAAGCTTAATGTTTGTGTTATTCCTCCTTCATACGTATTCATTTGGTAATATGTTTCTTTAGAATCTTCTACTATTTCTTTTCCTTTATCCATGTCTTAACATGTTAATGTACTTATATTGTTCTTCTATAATATCATTTAGGTCTTTTAATTCATTATCTTTTCTGATTATTTTTCTTAATTTTTCTTCTCTTAGTTTCATAATTTCTTCCTCTTTTTGTCTTAATCTTTCATCTTTTAGTACTATCATGTTTCTTAAGGTTGTAATCGTATTTTCTTGTTCACATATGAGTTGGGAATTTTCTTGTAAACGTTGATCTCTATCTTTTATAAGATTTATATTCATTCTACAACTTACTATATGTTGGTTTATATCTCTATTGTATGTAAACGATTTTTCAGCTATTATTTGAAGCTCTACTAATTTATTTTCATCTATATTGTTCTGTAAACATCCATAATTGTTCTTGTATACCTTCTATTCAATGATTCCACATGCATATTTCACTATTTAAATGTAATCATTCTCTATAAGTTGTTATGTTATCATCTACTAATTTATTTAATTCTTCTAAAGATAATGTTTCTTTACCTTTTATTAGTAATTCTTCCTGATATCTCATTATTAATGTATTTTGATTTCTATTTTTTATCAAGAGATGCTTTATTTCTTTGGCTAACCATTTTTTCTTGTTTAGCTTAGCAATTTCTTTAAATTCTGGACGTTTCTTCATCGTAATAACTATATTCCTTTACAAGCTCTGATACCATTTTGGATCATTTTGTACCACGGATCTTTTCATCATCTATCAACCCTGAAGAGGGTAGGAATATAGATGGTATACTAACATAGTTCTATCTAAGTTTATCAAATAACAAACATGTAGTACGGAAACAGTTATTATCAATTCGAAATTTATTTTTAAAATAAAAGTCTATAACCTTCTATCAATATTAACATCATAATTGCAGAGACTTATACTTATCAAGATCATAATTAGAAACACATAGTCTGAAAATATACCTCTTAGCAGAATTTCAAGATCACCGGAGATACTCAACCCACCCTGGCTCTGCCTCCCTTTTTCTTCACTAGATTCGATGGGATAAATGGCCTAGGTGCTGAGAGTTGCTCGACATATTCTTTTCTAGAATTCTTTAAGAGATGGAGTTTTACGGACACTAGTATGATTCTAAGTATAAGCTTTCAAAATATTTCTTCTCTGGTATTACGACATTATGTTTTATATGTATTATAGACTAAATGGGGGTTTAGCTAGACATAAGAGAGAATATTTAGAAGATTGAAGTTGTTGTATTTCCAAAGATTGCTTTCAGAAGTTACAATGAGGATATTTATATAGATAACCTCTTTAATTGCTTACATTATTGCCATGCTGCAAAAATCTAAAAACAAATAATAATTTGTTATAAAAGTCTAAAAGCAAATAGTAATTTGCAGATTTTCCAGCGTTCTTCAAATTCCAATACCCATGGTGGGTGGTTATCTTTTTGAACCAAAGGGATTTAATTAATATTTTACTATGCTAATACATTTCTCTCTTCTAGGTATTTTGGACGATTAATATATGTTAATGGTGGTAAAAAGCGTGATTGCAATTCTTTTTCGTAGTAATTGTAAAGAATGGATCTTGGGCCTAACTCAATTCCAAAAGCTAGCTTGTAGGGTGAGGATTGTCCAAGTCCATATAAGAAGTCCATGTTCTCATTTCATATCCGATGTGGGATTCTTAACACTCCCCCGCACGCCCAGACCTCTGGCTTTGATACCAGATAAAAAATGGATCTTGGGCCTAACTCAACCTCAAAAGCTAGCTTGTAGGGTGAGGATTGTTCAAATCCATATAAGGAGTCTATGTTTTCATTCCATATCCGATGTGGGAGTCTTAACCTATTCAACTATACATTGAACTTATACACCTTTTTAAAGATTTAAAGAGACCATCTTTCCTATTTTATACGTATGATATAGTTTTGGACGAGTGGATTATATTTTACCAATTCTTAATCTTCTTTTAAGTTGTAGTTATCTTACTAAGCAAATTGCAAAATACTTTCTCTACCATCATCTCTGATAACAAAAGAAAGTCATAAAAGTTAACCTTCCTATTTAATTTGCTTAAGTTCAACCTATGATCGACCCATACAATATTTTAATCTAGGGGTCAGACAGGAAGCACGATCTTATACCAAGTTATGAAGAACTATGTTATCATGCATTTCTTTAACCTATCTAGTGAGTTGAAAGGCGATCACATTGAAATCATACTATGAAATTATTTCTCGTTTTTTGCTAGCTGGCTGTGTTATCTTTTTGTATACTTTCGTTACTCAATCATCAAAACGTGAAATGGTACATCACTTACAGTTTCAATGCATGATTGTAACATTGACTTACAATTTTTACTCAAATTTATCTTCAAAATTGGAAGTTTTTACACCTTAGTAAGACTATAAATTTAGGATTAGCATTAATTTATTGGAGTATGGGAGTATAATATTGCAATTAATTTTAAGAAGAGAAATTGCCAGCCTATTTCATAAGCAATAGGGGGGGAATTAGACCACTTTAAGAAAACAAAAAAATTAAAGTATAGCAAACACATTAAGAATCAAAGAAAGGGAAAATTCGAAAAGTAGAAGTTTAGTTCATACTATGAAAAGGAGTATAGGGATGCATGACTGCCACCTATGTGCTAAATACAGGAACAGCAATTTCTCCTTTGCCAATGAAGAGGAATATGATTCCCCTATTCCGGCACTCGATGTCTGCCACCTTTTATTTTGTGGTATGTATAGTAATTTAAATATTACTGAATTAACTAATGCATATATAGAGTGAGAATCAGATAATCAATTTTTTACTTGAATTTACTAAAGTAATTTAATTTGATAAAACATCAAATGAATGCAACTTTTTCACTTATGAAATTTTTAAAGCTAGTGAATTATAAAAGAAATGAAGAATGTCCACTGCTATGTAGATCTGCTCATTTAAGGAGGTTGACTTGCAGATTAATGCTAAATACTTCAAATAAGTCCTTATGTGTAATATAAGAATAAAAGATTTATTTATGTCCTGTTTACGTACTGATCGAATAAATAACTTTCTTAGCAGATTATGTTAATGTACAATTTCACATAATACGTATCATTAGGAATTTAGGATGTTTGGACAAAATCATGTACTTATATCTATTGAAAATTAAAACAGCAATTATCTCTACACATGTTCTCGAAATATTTCAAAAACTTGCCCATGGTGTCAACAATGTAAAAATTGTTAAAGCTAGTTAATGAATAAAATTAGCTAAGTTGGTGTGAATGAGAAATGGAGGGAAAATGATTTTTTTTTCTTTTTCTGAAAAAAAAGGCAAAGGCCTCTCCGAACAATCACCAACCTATTCCAAAGAGGCACCTTCGAGGCTATATAAACTGAGGCAATGCCTCATTTAATACACAATTTTTTTTTCCTGCATCAGAAATTCTGCATTCTTTTTCACAAATAAAACTATCGAGTCTTACTGTGTTTCGTTGCCAACTTTGAGTTCGTCGAAGTCGAAGGCGTTTGATGTACCGCTACTCCTGCGACAGGTATATCTGTTTTATCCTGGGAGGAAGTAATCCATAACCTCGGGTACAGTGAGGGGATTAAATTCCTTAAGGACACACAGTGAATTCTGTGGTCTTAGATATTTTTTTACTTCTGCATTATTTTTCCAGTTTCTATTTTTCCTGATTTTTTGAACATAGGCCCGATAACAAAAATACACTAATTAATTATCACTATAGAACCGATATTAATCCAAACAATCGAGACAAAATCTTTTTTGAAGGAAAGTGGGAAAAGAAGTCATATCACTCACACAACAAATCATACAGATATTATGAATTTTATGAACCACCAAAAGAAGGGAAAAAAGTTTTAAAAAAAAACCCAGTGTCAAAATCATATGAATAGTATGCCCAACAAGCAAAAGCATATAATTAGGTACATCATTACATTTCAGCTCAAATAAACTTTAGGCAAGATTGGATCCATATTTCGTTTCTCCATATTTAATCGGTATAAACTTTCATTAATAGTTTAAAATATATTTTTTTTATCATATTATTATGAAAAAAAATTATAATTTATAAGTAATATTTTTATGTAGTTTTTAAATATTTAAATTTTAATTTTGAAATATTGAGTTAATCTAATTTAATTTATCAAAAAATAGTCAAATTAACTCTAAAAAATAAAAAGCAACTTATTTATTAATTCTAACCCTTTTTAACTCACACAAATTCAATTCAAATAGTTGATTTACCCCCCTCGTTACATGACCACAAATATAAAGGGAGAAAAAGATTAGTGAGTGGCAGCTTCGAAAATAAAAGGAACATGAATGGCAGTAAGAAATCCTTTGCCTTAATTTTGCTTTTGGGTGGTACTCTTATAATATATTCTTCTTTTATGGGCTTTGCTTTCTTTACTTTACTTTACTTTACTTTAAATCTATTTTGACCGTTGCTTTCTCTCTCTCACAGAGTCACACTGATCAAACTCTACTTGGGTTATTCAATCTTTCCCAGGTACGGATTTTTTTTTCATCTTCATGCAAATCAGTACACATAGAACCCACCCTTTATTTTTTTATGTTGAGTTTGTTTGTTTCTAAAAAGGGTATGTCTGGGAAATGAGAAATTCATGAAAGCAAGTCCAGTGTTTGTGTGAGCATCTACTGTTGTGGTTGATTTGCTTTTCTTTAAGCCGAGTGTGTCGACCTCCATGATAGGATAGGGTAACACTCTACTATCCCCGGCCCCCATCTTGTGTGATTACATTGTTGTTGCATCTACTATTAATTTTCTCTTTTTTCCAGATTTTAGACCTTTACTGTTAATTTCTTAAAAGGAAATGTTAACATTTATGTGGTTTTTTTTAGTTTATATTTAAGAAAAATAGTGTTAAATGTGAATGGGTGATATTTCATAGGTGGGTTTCTACTGGTTTCTGTGTTAGGTTGCTAATTGTTGCGGCTAATTATTTGGAAATATTAAAATGGGTTCCTTTTTGTGATTTATTAGCTGAATGTACTGAACCCAATTTTTATTTTTGCTTAATTATGACCTTTTATGTTCAGCTCAACTTTGATGCATGAGGTAAAGTATTACTATTTGATTTACAAGAGAATTTGATTATTTAATCTCCATTTGTTTTTCCCTTTTTGCTTCATAAGTTTTACTGACTTATTGAGTAATAAGCTCAAAATCTTTGCTAAATTTACTCTCTTATTTTCGTGAATAATTTTCTGTTAATTATAATTGCCTTTTCAAGCTGAAAAGGATGATAGACTGGTTACATAACTTTGATAATCTATAAACCAAGTCCTATTATGTTTTCTCATTGCTAATAAATATGCATTTATCAATTTTTGGAACTTGATTTGTTTTACCTGAAACACCTCTCTACCCCCACAAGGGTAGGGGTAAGACGTGCATACATCCTACCCTCCCCATACCCCACTTGCACTGGGTTTGTTGTTGTTGGAAATTTTCCTTAAATTCAACATTTCTTGATATGATCTTGATCTCTTGATGAGAAAACATTTCAATTCCTCTAGACCCATTATTGCAAGTGCTTTCAAGTTTTCTTTTTCCTTATGGCTTATTTACAAGTCAAAGAACCTAAATATGTCATTGTTTCCAATAATTTATGCATAGAATAGCTTGTTGTTATATTTCTTTTCTTGTTGGTTACATGTCTTGTGATTCTCTCTGTGAATAAAACTCCTGAAACTCGCTTTCTTGTTTTGAACAGTTTACTGGTTTCCATATGAATCTGGTGACCATATTAAGTGATCTCCTTTCCTGTTTCGATTCAAGCCTGAAAAATTCTAGGCTCTTAGAGTAGATAAAGCGAATTTCAGAGAAATGGGATGTTCTTCATCCAAGTTGGATGATGAAGAGGCTGTTCAACTTTGTAAAGATCGAAAGAAGTTCATTAAACAAGCAGTGGAACATAGGATGCGATTTGCTTCCGGACACTTGGCTTATATCCATGCCATGGAAAGAGTTTCTGCTGTCCTTCGAGATTATGTTGAAGTCGATGAGCCTCGCGAGTTTTCGCTGGATTCTTTTAAAACTCCACCTTTTACTACACCCATTAAGAAAGTAAGCCCTGGTTTTATCTCCATAGAACCAAAATCCTTTTCCATAACACCCTTGAAGTCTGAACGCGAACCCAAACCCAAGTCCACTATACATATAAATTATCTTAGGTCAGGTGGGAATCCTTCTGTTTCTGTGGAAGAAAGACCTCAATCACCCGAAACAGTTAGAATCCAGGCTTACTCCCCAGTTCATCAAAATGGGATGGATAGTTTCTTTTCTATGCAATCCTCACCGATGAACTCTTCGTTTTTTCAATATTCCCTTAACAACAGGCCTAATTTGCCTCCCCCTTCACCACAAACATCACAGTGGGATTTTTTTTGGAATCCATTCTCTTCACTAGATTATTATGGTTATCCTATGAGAAACGGTATTCATGAGCAGACAATTCTTGACGATGACAATGATGGGCTAAGACAAGTTAGGGAGCAAGAAGGAATTCCTGAACTAGAAGAGGAAACAGAGGTAGAAGAAACTGATCATGGAGAGGATGTGAAAGAGGAGAGGACCAAAGTAGCTCATAATTGTGATAAAGATGAAGTTATGGTGGAAGATGTCGACGATGAAGATGATGACAGCGACGAGGAAGAAACGGACGATGAACATGAAAATGTTCCCCATATTCAAGAATTACTATCTAAGACCAACCAACAAACCACAACAGTGGCAAAAACACAGAATGTAGGGCAACTCAGCAATAAGGAGACAGCAGTTGCTGATCCTGAAGCAAAAGAGGAAACACCTGGATTTACTGTTTATGTAAATAGAAGGCCAACAAGCATGTCAGAAGTTATTAAGGATCTTGAAAGTCAGTTTACGATTGCTTGTAGTTCTGCTAAAGAGGTGTCAGCTGTGTTAGAGGCTATCAGGGCTCAGTACTCATTGCAATCAAATGATCAGTCAGGTAAGGTGTTTACATAAAATGCTTCTCAACACTTTTCTGATTTTCTTGTTCTTCATGACTGTGCACCCTAAGTCAAATAAAAGAGGATATATAAAGAAAGATATCTTTATTTATGGCATGGTGCCACATATGATAAAATATATGCATGCAGTTGAAACAGCAGTCACATTATTTTAGCATGTTCAATATTTCAAAGAGTTTGCATGTTTCTAGTAGCATGGAAAACACTAATTTTTTATGGCTTCTAATGTGGAGTTGTATTTAAGCTCTCTTGCCAAAAGTAACTGATATATTTCGGGAGAACTGGGCAAGCTTCGACAGAACAGTATACAGTCGCATTGTTAGAAGAAACTGAGTTTCTTTGTGCAGGAGCAATTTAAGATGAAGAATTGCTTTTGCACTTTGAAGCTCAATGTTGTTTCAAGGTGATATTTAATGCAAATGATATAGAAGTCATCACCACTAGAACCAGCGCCCTTTTTTCTGTTAAAAGAAATAAGCCCGTGGTTATTTTTCTGATTGTCATCAACTAATCCTAACACCGCCAGATTTTACATTCAAAGGATTGCACCATGTTATTTGGTAAAAGTTATGAAGTTTTTATGTTTGGATGCTGATCTGCTTATTTTATTTGCAGCGATGAAAATGTTGAATCCAGTGGCTCTATTTCTCTCAGGGTCGTCAAGATCATCCTCGTCGAGATATTTGATTAATCCTTCAACTTTAAGAGATGAGGGTTATCAGAGCAGTAGTGACTTATCCGATGAATCTAGCATGTGCTCAAGCAGTCATCAATCAACCTTGGATAGATTATATGCCTGGGAGAAAAAACTATATGAGGAAGTCAGGGTATGCTTCTGTTGCTAAAAGAAATTTAAGATATAAATCAATTGCGACTAGTTCCTGTCTAAAATAGGATCAGAATCTTAACCTGTTGGAAAGAGAATAATTCAAATATGACTCTAGAGCAAGAAGAATAACTATCACTATTTATTCAAGAAATAACACGAAAATGCAATACATGCATGCATAATTCTCTTTATTTTCAACCTGTTGAAAAGTAGAATGAATTCAAATATGACTCTTGAGCAAGAAGAATAATTATCATCGTTCATTCCAGAAATAACAGGAAAATGCAAGACATGCATATACGGATGAAACTAAATTATGGTTTAAAATTTCTTTTAACACGCTAATCTGACCTCCTAAACATAATTCTCTCAAGTAACATTATCCTGTTAACATAATTACTCTAAGATGTTGATCGTGAACATCAGTTATTCACTATTATAATGTTTGATAGGAAGGTGAGCGGATCCGGCTAGCGTATGAGAAAAAATTGGCTCAACTCAGAAATCTAGATGTGAGTGGAGCAGATCCTTCATCTGTGGATAAAACAAGAGCAGCCATTAGGAATCTGGATACTCAGATAAAGGTTTCAATCCACTCTGTTGAATCTATCTCAAGAAGGATTGAAACTTTAAGGGATGAAGAATTGCAGCCTCAGCTTTTAGAATTAGTGCAAGGGTATGTATATGATATCCCTCTTACTGTTCTTAAGCTATCTATACTAGCCAGCCATTCCAATGCTATGATTTATTTGCTCAAACTGTCATGTTCTTGAAGCGGGCCCCGATATCCATTACATACATATGTACATACATACGCTTACGTACTCACATAATTGTATATATATGTTACCAAAACAGATTTAAAAGAAAACTTGAAAGGTTCTTTTAATGATAGAATCAAGTAGAACTTTTTCCATTGATTTTTCAATAAAGAAAAAGGTGAAACATTTTACATTGTTAACAAGTTGTTACTATCATAGATCATTATGTCAGTTTCTCAGTATAACACAAGGTAACAACAAAGAGCCCCATCCATTTGATTCTTAATTGCTCTTAGCTATCTACTAGAGTTATTTACAGTTCATATCAAATATGTTTATTTCTTTCACATCAAATTTACCAGAAGGATCCCAAAGGTCTTGATTTTTGCACATTCAGTGATTTAGAGCTTTTGGTTTCAAAGGTCTTTTGGTTTCTATATTTGGTTAGTCAATTATTGGAGCTAAAGTTTGACATCAATGTAGTTAAGTTGATAAAAGGTTGGATGTATGATTCAATGATGGAAGTTAGGTTTCTTCTGCTATCCATCATAAACTGTTATTTGCTTCAACATACAAAAAACTTATAACATAGCCCTTTGATGGCAACAACAGGTTAGGAAAAATGTGGAAGGTTATGACAGAGTGCCACCAAGTGCAGAAGCATACTCTAGATGAAGCGAAGCTCTTACTAGCTGACTCAGTTCTTTTGGTTTCTATATTTTGTTAGTCAATTATTGGAGCTAAAGTTTGACATCAATGTAGTTAAGTTGATAAAAGGTCGGATGTATGATTCAATGATGGAAGTTAGGTTTCTTCTGCTATCCATCATAAACTGTTATTTGCTGCAACATACAAAAAACTTATAACATAGCCCTTTGATGGTAACAACAGGTTAGGAAAAATGTGGAAGGTTATGACAGAGTGCCACCAAATGCAGAAGCATACTCTAGATGAAGCGAAGCTCTTACTAGCTGGCACACCTTCAAAGAAGTCAGGAATAAGGAAGTACACAGTCATGTCACCTTCTGAGCCTCATAGTCTAGCCCGTTCTGCTGCTAACCTTGAGACGGAGCTCAGAAATTGGAGAGCCTGTTTCGAGTCATGGATCGTTTCTCAACGATCATACTTGCACGCTTTAGCAGGCTGGATATTATGCTGTGCTCATTCAGATTCAGACGCATCAAAATCACCCTTATCTCCTCGTCATTCCACGGGAACTCCGCCAATATTCGGCATTTGCATCAAATGGTCCAGGTTATTAGATGCCATCCGGGAGACACCAGTGCTTGAAGGACTAGATTTTTTTGCAGCAGGAGTAGGCTCACTCTACGCACAACAATTAAAAGAAGACTCCTGCCGGACTCCTGGTGGGTCAAAGAGGCATGGGGAGGAATCGGTTGGGAACATGGAGGTAGTGGAATATGGACAGCCCGATGAAGAAATAATGACAGCAGAAAAGATGGCAGAGGTTGTCATTAGAGTGCTATGTGCAGGAATGTCAGTTGCTCTCAGCTCACTGACAGAGTTTGCCATAGCTTCAGCTGATGGATATACGGATTTGCTAAAGAATTGTGAGAATACCAAACAGCCAGAAAATTTGAATCAAAATGCAGTGTAATTTACGTTAACGTATATTAGGTTAGGTAGGAAGGAATGCAATGTAAATTATAGGTTGAGTAACTTAAGCCATATACCTGCCTTAGATATATGAGTAGTATTCAATCTGGGCTTCTGATTATGCAGAACACAGAAGGAATAGAAAGAGTAAGTGGCTATCTTTTATCTAAATAGTTCTAGATTTAAATCTACACCAACTTCCAGGTATAACCCTATAACCTATTCATAACCAAGTAAACATTCTTTGTTGCACTAGAAAGTGCTCTTTATATATTAAATCAAACAATATGTTAAATGATTCATGTATGTGGAGAGCACCTTGGTTAGCGTGTACTCCAAATGTGGTGATGTTGATTCCGCCACGTAAATTTTTTGACAAAATGTGCCCTAAGGATGTTGTTTTCTGGAATTCGTTGATAAATGGGTATTTCAAGTGTGGTGAAGTTGAGGTTGCAATAGAATTGTTTCATGTAATGCCGTAAAGGGATGCTTTTTCTTGGACTGTTTCGATAGATGGCTTGTCAAGAACTGAGAGAATTGAAGAGGCAGAGAGATTTTGATAAAATGCCAAGTAGAAATTGATGAATATGCAGCCAAAAGATTGATTGAAATAACTCCAGATACGATTCAAACTTGTGTTCTTCTTTCAAATATGTATGCTGTGGCAAGAGAATGGAGCAAAGTTTCACAGAGAGGATGATCAGCCATGAAAGAGTATGCCCGAGTGGAACTGAGAAGATCAAATGACCCGACAGAGCAGGAAGTGACCAAGTGCAATTGACACTGGACTGAGACACGGCCCGGACTCCTACGGGATCAAATGACCCGATAGAGCAGGAAGTGACCAAGTGCAATTGACACTGGACTGAGACACGGCCCAGACTCCTACGGGAGGCAGCAGTGGGGAATTTTCCACTATGGTAAGAGAAATGATGAAGAAAAGAGTAAGAAAGGAAGCAGGACAAAGCTCAATGGACCATAAAGGTGTGCTCCATGAGTTCATGTAGGTTATCACATCCTAATGTTGAGGAAATACAGGCCAAGGTTAAAGAGATGAAGGAGAAATTGAGGTGCGCGGGAAATGCAGCAGACACGAGCCAAGTTCTGTTGTACGTTGAAGGGGAGAAGGAAAAGGAAGCTGAATTGGAGAATCACAGTGAGAGGTTGGCTATTGCTTTTCCTCTGATTATTGTTAAGCCTGAAACTCCAATTCACATAGTGAAAACCCTTCACGTTTGCGATGATTAGCACACGGTTACAGAACTATTATCTAAAAATTCTCTGAGACGGAACATTTGATATCTTCTTTCAGGCCTCCTTTTTCATTACTGCTATCAGGAAAATAATGTATACTGAGGGTATCCTTTTTCTACTGTAAATGTGGTTGAACGGATCGTTTGGGTTGAGGCATAAGAAAAACTAATCTCCGTATAAAACTCTGCATTATTAGTCCGGTGTTTGATTTCTCTATGTTAATTTATGCCGAACTCAATGCACTGTATATCCAGATTCTAATATAAAGAACCAAAGATTTGATGATAAATACAATAGTTCACTAATCACTAATAGTAGTAGATAACTTTTCCAGAACTAAACATCAATTATCTTGTAAGAATTACAACACGGGGTAAAGTTTGGCCTGCCTTTCCATCATTCATGCTGATAGTATAACTTTTGTGTAACATCAAATTTCAGACAGATTCTACTACAGAAGCATCATTTATCTTCTATATGTAAAGAAGAAACTTTCCAAGAAGCATCCACTACTCGGATATAAGCATACATAATGTAAAGTAGATCAAGCCTGACTAAGTTCAGAACACTCGGGGCATTGAAAGTGTCCTCTAGCTCGACATTTAGTACAAGAAGAAAGGATCCTACTTTTGATTTGTCCTCCAAAAGAATGAAATTGAATGGTCCTCCTTTAATAGTACCAGATCCCTTGCAGCTTGAACATGCTAACAGCTTCAAATCTCCACATCTTTTGCACATTCCCAGTGTACTGCTCATAGAAAAAAAAATGCAGCAAAATAATTTACCCACTTTCTCCACAAACTACTATATAGATTATGTAACTGAAACAAAAGCAGTTGTGTTCTTGACTATCATGGTAGAGTCAGAATTTTCACTAAGGGATTAACAGTGTCCGAATCCTTTCTCTTTGATCGACAAAAAGCTCTCGTTTGAGAGGGCTTCAAAAGACGGATCTCAAGGCTTGAGCAGTTTAGAATGAAACTTCCTACGGGAAGAGCTCACTCGACCCATAGGAATATGATGAGTCTATTCCAAATTGACTGAAAAATCTGGGGTAGGAGGCTTGATGACGGGTGATAAGGTGAGGAAAATTTGGCTTATATTGCACTCAAACCGAATGACTAATAAGGTAATTTTTTTATATCCAAGAAATTCCGGGGCTAGTGGCACGCTGCTCGAAACTCAGTGAATACTTGGTCCGCCCCTCTATCCTAGTCTACTTAAAATACCAGCCTTTTGTCTGCATAAGAATTCGATGACATTTGCCTAATCTACAGATAAGGTAATTATATGTAAATCTCTATGTTAAGTGGTGTATTAATTAGTAACATAGTAAAAGTGGTAACTAACATCTATTCCAAGCTAAAATTTAGTATATGATAGTGTAAAAAAATCTTTACGCGTGGCAATACGGTAAAACAAGAAAAGAGTAGTTATATATATGGATAGTACGTACCTACGCTGAGAAGTGGAGATGAAGGAATCAATTTTGGGAGCATAAAGGGTGGCAACAAGTAGAAGAGCGCCCACCCCAAATCCTGCTATTCAACTTTCTGTTATGTGTTCAAACATCTTCCCAATCTTCTCCTCTCCTAAATGAAAGCAAGGCTCTGTTACCCCCTCCAGTAGAATGGATAAGATATTCGGGGTTGTTTTCCACAAATGCTCTTTTCTTATTTTTCACTTAAATATGTTGGTGCTGAGAGAATGAAATTACAGCTTTAAATTTTATACGTGAAATTTTAAAATAATATTGTAGAATTTTATTTGTAAAATTTAAAATTTCAGGATAATAATTATTTTTAAATACAGAATCAGAAAAGTAATTAGTGGACGCTAGCGACTCACGACAAAAAAAAAGAGATAAGTGAGCCAATGTGCTACCAATTAATTGGGAGATTAATCTTATGATCCATTATAAATATTTTAGTACTTATATAGTCTTTTTTACAGGGAACACCAGTAAATAAACACTGAATATATTTATTAAAGAAAATTCTATTCATAGGAGATCATTTACTCAATTGTTCTTCCGTTCACACAAATTTTTTTTTTCTTTTAAATTGTCTACCAATGACATAGCATATTGTTATGGCATTTCTTATAATCAACTCCTTTGGGTGAGATTGAGAATGTTAAAAGAGAGCAGTTCATAATTTATAAAAGGACTATCGCCTTTTTTTAAAAAAAACTAACACAATTATTAGAAGTCAGATGTACTTGTGGAATTAAGTTTATCTCATTATTTATGACTCGAACAATTGGGGCCCCGCATGTCGGAAACGTCGTTTCCACACACGTGCACACGTAGTGCCAAGTATCGCAAATTTCATTAGTGAAAGAGATATTGGTACGTAAGTAATACGTTTGAGACATAGAATGATGGACGGTTATTGGTCAAATGACAAATATTCCACGTTGGTAAACGAAGGAAGAAGTGTAAGATGAAACTAGTCGTAAACGCCGCGGAGCCGGCGGCGCCCCCATGGCAGCGCCGTGGCGCTAAATGATGGTTTGGGCTACTGGAGCCGAGGAGCCGCGGCACTAATTCACATAGCCGCGGCGCTTCGGAGGCAAAATGATGCGACGGGAAGATGGAAAGTTCTAACTTTTGGGTTGATTTTGGAGCATTGAATCTTCATTATTTGGCACATGAATTCAACCATTATTTGGCTGAATGTACCCCCTCAATAATTGCCATTACATGGCTATTGAAGGTCATTAGTTGGTTAGTTGAGGGGCCATTTCCTTACACTATAAATTGAGGCATTTGGCTCAATTGTTCAACACTTAGAAATTTTCTGAAAAGTTCTTCTTCCTCTCTAGCATCATTTCTATATTCAAAGTTCTTCAAGAGTAACACTTGAGTTTCCTTTGCTCATTTGTTAAGTTGTTGTTGTATCTTGGGAGACTATTGCCCGACAACGTAAAAGGATATATACGGGACAATCTTGTCTTAAAGACAGAGTGTCATCACTCGTCTCAGCAAATCACAAGGAGTTTGTAATCGTTCTTATCAGTTTGTTGTAATCTTGAGTAGTTTATCCTTTCCAGTATTTGTAATATTTACTTACTTCCCATTTCCTGCAATTGTTGTAACCCACAATTTTAAGACAAGATTGTTGTAAGTGCTTAGAAAGATGACTGAAAGAGAACAACTCGCTTCTGATACTGCTGCTGCTACTCAAGGCAACCCCTCTGCCTTCCCCAATACTTCTCAAGGCACATCCAACGCCTTTCCTGCTGCTCAAGGGAACGTTACAGTTCCTCCACCCTCTGAATTCCACCATGAACGCCCAAAAAAGTTTATGGGATCCAACTTCAAGAGATGGCAGCAAAAGATTTGTTTTATCTGACTGTTATGGGAATGTCTCATTTCCTAACAGAAGATCCTCCACAAGCTGGAGATGAAGTGGACCCTCAGCCTAATGAACGGCTAAAGGGGGCCAAACCATGTCGTTAATGGCATGAAGATGGTTATTGATGCATGGAGTCATAGTGACTTCATGTGTAAGAACTATATTTTGAACCTCTCTGTCAGACCCACTCTACACGGTGTATTGCATTGTAGGCACTGCTAAAGAGTTATGGAAAAAACTGCAAAAGAAGTACAACGCACAAGATGTTGGTACGAAGAAATTCATCGTTGGGAAATTCTTGAAATTTCAAATGGTGGATAGCAAAACTGTGATGTCCCAAGTACAGGAATTCCAAATGATTCTACATCACCTGGATTTGGAAGGTATGAAACCAAATGAGCAGTTTTTGGTTGCATCACTAATTGAGAAGTTACCTCTCTCGTGGAATGAGTTTATGAGTTACTTAAAACTCAAGACAAAGGAAATGACCTTTGAGGAACTTATTATCAAACTCCATATTCAGGAAGATAATAAGAAGGCCTTGCCTAGGGGAAAACAATCCGCTGAGGCAAAGGAAAATCTGGCTGAGGCCAAAGGGAACCGAAGCAAGAAGCGCAAGTTCCAGAAAGACGGCAAGACCCAGGCGGTGGAGAAGTTCAAGGGGAACAGTCACCACTGTGGAAAACCTGGTCACATGATCAAGGACTGCCGCAAGCTCAAGACTGAGCAACAAGAGAAGGCCAAGGCCAAAGGCAAGGCACATGCTAACGTCGTCAAAGACACGCTTCTTGAAGACATGATTGAAGATTTCTCGGCGGTGGTGCTTGTTGTGGTATTTCTAGATGCTACGCAAGTGTACGTATCACAAATTGTAATAAATTTCGGTAAGACCGAGTATCGTCCATAGAGACTGATTTATCAAGTACCAATTAACTAATCTTTAGTTTCTATTTTGCTAACGAATATAAGTGATGATTTCTAACTAAAGAATTAACAAACTAACATGAATTTCTAGAATAAAATAACAATGAAAACACAGAGGTTTAATTAAGTAATGAAGGAATTAGGGTTTCCAATCTCCTCAACTATCCACTCTATCATTCATTAATGCAAGACTAACAATTCTTCTTCTTATTAAGATAGCAGGTTAACTGAGATGTTCTATATATCGGTTCGGGCATATAAAAACTCAACCTAAGTGAGAACTTTCTATATTTCTATGATAAGTTAGACCACATAGGAGGATTAAGATCAATAACCTAAAATGCTACATAGGCAGTAATGATACTTTCGTTCAAGATTAAACCTACGTCTAATCAACTATAGCATATTCAAATCTCCCTTTTCAAATCTCGATTTGAAATCATATAGATAATGAAAACTAAAGGCCAATTAATTCTCATTCAATAAACGCAAGTTGAATAGATTTTAATAGATGAAGAAGAACATTAACAATGCATTAATTCATAATAGAGTTTCAAGTGATTCAACGGAAAACTCTAATAAAGTAATTAGCTTCTAGACATGCTAAGAAAACCAATTAACTTAATATCCAACATAAACTGAATAAAGTAAAGAAAAGGAAAAGAACTTGAACAATAGATGTCTCTAATGGCTCCTTGTTCTCTTGTTTCTTGCCTCCAAAAGTGTCTTCCTTCAGAAAAACATTTCCCCCAATATATATCACGAAAAACCCCCAACATGGACCTTTTTTCCCTTGTTAAATTTTTTTTTTCGCTGCCCTGACGTCGTCGGCGGCGCCACGGCTCAACTATTAGAGCACCGCAGTGCTAATTCTCTTTTGAAGATCGTGTGCTCACTGCCAGTGGGGCACCGCGGCCTTTCAACACCGTGGCTCTTCAGTTTGTTGTGTCGTGGCTCTTCAGCCTTCTTTGTCTGGAGTTCGTTTAAATTTCTTTCCGAGCTTCCCAGGGCTTCTTTGACTTATCTCTTATGACAAGCTATGCATTTTTGTCCTTAATAACTGCCTATTCCCTTTGGATTCGCCTTATTCCTTTCTGAGTCACTTAAAACCTGAAAACACACAACACACACATAATACTGCACAAAATAACTAAAAGACAAACAAAAGACTCCCTAAAACACACTCTAAAACAGTACTAAAATCTACCTAACAAACACCCCCAAACTTAAACTTCACTCATCTTCGAGTAAAGAACTCTAGACAACCTAAAAAGAAAAACACACAAACTCTAAAAATGAATCAAGTCAACCACAATATATTATGCCTCGAAGATCATGAACAACATGCAATATAATCTTCCGGAACATTCTATCCAATAATTTGCTATCTAGAATTTCAAGTCGGATATTTCTCAAAATTGCTTAGAGTTATTAATGCATATGACCACTCAACCGTGATTGTTGACTTAAACAAGTATTCAATATTAGTTTATGCACAATGAATTCTCACCAACAGTCCATCAGGCCAAAGTTCTATGGGCTTGCTAACTTGCTATTCTCCACTAATTTAGACAACACATGCTCAAGAATCAGTAGGACTTTTATAGGTTATGATGATAGGCTTAGGCACGGGTAGATGAAATGTCATTTAGGCTCAAAGTTATCATAAGCATATAAACCAATCAACCCCCCCTCTATATTCATATTACAGACCAAACGCAATCCCCAATTTTTCTTTACCTAATTTTTCTTTTCTTTTCGAACTACACCCCCTAAACTTGTTTTTCAATGTATGTACAAGGGAGTGTAATATATTCCCATTTTTTTCAATCCTTTGTTCTTTTATTGATAGCACCCAATCTAAAATACCAATTACAAAGTGTCAATCCCCCAACCATATACTTATATGCTCATGGAATTCAAGGGAAGGAAAATATTTGTAAAGGGTTTCAAGTAGGCTCAAAATAGGTGTCAATCAAATAAGGGTTACCTAAGGCTAAAAAAGAAAGGATAACTAGAGATTACATTAGTCAAGGTTGGCTTGAAAGGCTCAATCGTTCCAAAGATGGCCTTAATCATCTTCCTAAGGATGCATCATCTATGATTTCGTCTCAAATAGCAAGCAAGCAAGTTCTAGGACTTTCCACCATCTTTCCTCAAACTAAAATTCAATCATGCATAAACCAATATTCAAGTACAAGTAATTCACCAATCATGATCAATTTTTCATACTTATCAATAATTGAAAATAACTCTCAAGACCTATCCAACTTAAGCACACAGATTTATGCATTTCATGACTATCAATTTCATCCAACTCTATCACATGTGTTCACTCTATCTCATGGGCTATTATTATTAACTTGATTCATTGACACAAGACACTCAAATACTGACACTAAAACTAAGACACTAACAATAAACAAACAACTGAACACAAACAATTAACACTATTAACACAAAACAGTAAGACTCTCCCCCCCAAACCTATTCAACACATTGTCCCCAATGTGATAAGTAAAGCAAGAGTAAGAAGACTTACCAAAACTTTAGCTAAGCGATTCAGAATGGTGGTGGCGACGGTGGTGGATGATAAGGCGGCTGGTACATTGGAGGATACCCAAGAGAGGACTAAGTGTTATCATCATCCATGGACCAGTTATGCATGAATGAGTTTATTTGGTCGACACTCGTGACCTCATACACATGTCTTTGTTGCATGTAAGTGTCCATATATTGTTGGTGTTGAATAAGATACTGGTTCTGCTGGATAATGTATTGGTTCTGTTGGAAAAGTTGATCCAACCTTTGGGTGTGGCCATCCTCAATTGCCAAAGGAGGTGGATGACTACTCTGTCCAGGCTCTCCGGCTTCTTCATCGTGCTCCTTCTGCTGGCGCTTTGGCCGGTTGCGATTGCTCTCTCCAGGTGTAGGGTCTGGGTATGCATACCCCAACTTTGTTGTTGTGTTTAGTCTGCATATCCAATTGAGGCTATTTTTGACAGCTCGACCCACATCTACTGAAAATCCCTTCATGATAGCATACACCATCTTGACACGATCCACTGGTATATCAGAGAAGTGTATGGAGGGAATCAGGCGGGCACTCACAAAGTAGAGCCAAGCTTTGACAATTTTGTTAAATTGGCAGCGGAGCATGCATTTGGGGGCGTCATATGTATATGTGAAATGGGCCCCTGGATATCCTACTGTCTCAACCACCTCCACCCAGTCAATTCTGAATTCTTCTAAATAGTAAAGTCATCTTCCTCCAGAAAATTTGTGACCCCACAAATGGCATTAATCGCTTCAGCCCCAACTGGTACTTTTCTCCCTCGTAAGAAACAAATGTTGTCTTGTATAGAATTCGTAGACTAGTTGAGTATTTGGATTTGTCAAATAAGGATTGACAAATGCACCCCAACCTCTATCAGTAATCATGGCCCTGATGGGTTCATATACCTCAGCTTCGTATGGCGTAGTCTGAAATTCCATCCCCCTTTCTGGTACTAGGGAATGAGTACACAACTAGTTATACCTGTCTTGGACATCCTTATTGGCAAATCTTTTCTTATCATAGTCGTCCCTTGGTGGTAGATTCACAGGGCCCCGAGAGGAGGATGCCTTGGAAGTAGCTCGTCGTGGACCCATTATGCCTTGTTTGGCGACTTTGAAGTTTTCTAAAAACCCGGCAGCACTTCCCCTTAAATCTTCCCAACAATAATTCAACTCTTCAATAATATATTCAATCAACCCATAGTATTAATAACTACAATTCAACCACTCTACAATAATACTATTCCTCACAAGAACACAATCAACCCTCCCACTTAGAATTCCTCCAAAGCCATAAAAGAACACACAAAAATTCTTCAAACTTGAAAGCAATACTTACCTTATGGCGAGAGAGAGACTTCAGGTGATGCTTCACTGCCACAAGTATTGAAGATTTGAAGAACTTATGAAACAATTTCTTGAAGGATTGAGATTTTAGGATTTGTAAAGGGGAATTGGGGGGGGGGGGGGGGGGGAGTGTGGATTTAGAATTAATGGAAGAATTGGGGAAATATAAGAGTTTTTGTGGTGTGAAAAGATTGTAATTTGAGATACAATGGGAGTTTTATCGGATTTTTGGGGTTGGAGAAGAGAAGAATAGAGAAGGGTTATGTGGATTGTATTTGGGGATAATGAGAAAAGTGTTCTTTTTCTCAGTTTTAATCCTGGAATGCGCATGGGCACCTTGGCTCTCACCATTCAACGCCGCGGTGCGATCACGTATGTCGCAGGCACCGCGGCTCTAATGTTGGGCGCCGCGGTGCTAAATCAACATAAAAAAACCTTTGCTCACTGCCTTCTGAGCGTCGCGGCCCTAATTTTGGGCACCGCGGTGCTAATTCAACATATGGGGTTCTGACTTTTGGTGCTGATTTCAACATCCCGCGTCATATTTTCATCCCAACGCTGGCTCACAATTCACTTAACATAAACACACATGGCAAGAAATAGCAAGACACTGAGATTGTTCAAAACAAGATAAACAAAACAGTATAAAATAACATAATTAAAATGTTGGGTTTCCTCCCAATAGCATTGTCGTTTAACGTCATTTAGCCGGACGCAGATCTCCTCTTAGGTGGGCTTCAAGATGATAATCGACTTGGCTTGATCACTAGAACTACCCACGCATGACTTCAATCTTTGTCTGTTCACTTTGAATGGTGCACCCTCTTTTCCTCGTACCTCGACTGAACCATATGGAAAAACTCTCTCAACAGTAAATGGACCCAACCATCTAGACTTCAACTTGCTCGGAAACAGCCTCAACCTCGAATTGAATAGCAGTACATGTTGTCCAGGTTGAAACTCTTTTCGGACCAAGCTCTTGTCATGCCATGCTTTAGTGCGTTCCTTATAGATCTTGGCATTCTCATAGGCTTCATTTCGAAACTCATCAAGCTCATTCAATTGCAGTAGCCTATTCTGCCCCGCAGCACTCTCATCCAAATTCAGCTTCCTCATGGCCCAATATGCTCGATGCTCCAGCTCAACTGGTAAGTGGCATGCCTTTTCAAAAACTAACCTATAAGGAGACATTCCAATTAGAGTTTTGAATGCTGTCCTATAGGCCCAAAGCGCATCATCCAGTTTCTTAGGCCAATTCTTTCTAGAACCATCCACCGTCTTCTCAAGGATCCTCTTTACTTCTCTATTTGAAATTTTAGCTTGACCATCTGATTGAGGATGATATGGCAAAGCAGTTAGGTGGTAGACTCCATAGCAAGCAAGTAGAGCATCAAGTTGCTTGTTACAATTTGACTCACTTCATCCACTAATGAGAGCTCGGGGGGTACCAAACCTTGTGAATATGTGCTTGTGCAGGAAGTTCAAAACGGTCTTACCATTATTTTCCTTAGTTTCTACTGCTTTGACCCATTTGGACACATAATCCACTGCTAGCAGGATGTATTGATTGTTGAATGATGGTGGAAAAGGGCCCATAAAATCAATTCCCCATACATCAAAGAGCTCGACTTCTAGGATCCCATTCAGCGGTATTTCATTCCTTCTTGAGATATTCCCAGTGTGTTGACAACGATCACATGCTTTCACAAAAGTATTAGCATCTTTGAACAGTCCTGGCCAATAAAATCCATTTTGCAACATTTTAGTTGTTGTCCTTGAAGCTCCAAAATGGCCACCACATTGTAAAGTGTGGCAATGAGTGAGATTGGTTCATTTCCTCCTCTGGTACACAGCGTCTAATGAATTGATCAACACAATGCCTATAAAGAATAGGCTCCTCCCAATAGTAATGGTTTACCTCAGAATAGAACTTATTCACTTGTTGCCTTGTCATCTCTGGGGGAAAAATCTTAGCTGCAAGAAAATTAACAAAGTCAGCATACCAAGGCACAATTAAACTGGCACTTACCTCGAAAAATTGCTCGTCTGGGAAGTGGTCATTGATCTGCACATCCTTGGCATTCTGGCTTTCTTCCACCTCAAGTTTTGACAGGTGATCTGCAACCAAATTTTTTATTCCCTTCTTATCACGAATCTCCATGTCAAATTCTTTCAGCAACAACACCCATCGAATAAGACGGGGTTTTGCATCCTTCTTTGTCATCAAGTATTTGATAGCAGCATGGTCCGTGTACACAATTACCTTATTCCCAATGAGATATGGCCTGAATTTATCGAATGTATATATTATGGCTAGCGACTCTTTCTCTGTTGTGGCATAATTCAATTGTGCATCATTAAGAGTTCTACTAGCATAGTAAATGGACCGAAATACCTTGTCAATTCGTTGTCCAAGAACTGCTCCCACTAGCATCACATATCAATTCAAATGGAAGCTCCCAATCTGGTGCTGGAATTAACTTCTCCTTAAGTGCCTTGAAAGAATTTAGGCACTCTTCATTAAACTCAAACACAACACCATTCATCAACAAGGTTGAAAGAGGCTTTGAAATTTTTGAGAAGTCTTTGATGAATCTCCTGTAGAAACCAGCATGCCCAAAAAAACTTCTAACCCCTTTCACTGACACTAGGGGTGGTAGATTTTTAATAGCAGAAATCTTAGCTCAGTCTAACCTCAATGCCTTGGCTAGAAATTTTGTGGCCAAGAACAATACCTTTATTTACCATAAAATGGCACTTCTCCCAGTTTAGAACAAGATTGGACTCTTCACACCAATGTAGCACTGCCTCCAAATGCTTCAAGCATTCATCAAAAGATGACCCAAAAACTGAAAAATCATCCATGAAAATCTCAATAGTTCTCTCCACCATGTCAAAAACGATGGCCGTCATACATCATTGGAAAGTAGCAGGAGCATTACAAAGTCTAAATGGCATCCTTCTGAAAGAAAACGTACCATAAGGACAACTGAATGTCATCTTCTCTTGATCTTCCAGTGAAATGGCAATCTGATGATACCCAGAATAACCATCCAAGAAGCGATAGAAGCTATGGTCTGCTATTCTGTCAAGCATTTGATCCAGAAGAAGCAAGGGAAAATTGTCTTTCCTTGTTGCCTTGTTCAACTTGCGATAATCAATGCAAATTCTCCATCCCGTCATAGTTCTAGAAGGAATAACCTCATTCTTCTCATTTTTCACCACAGTCATACCGCCCTTTTTAGGCACTACTTGCACTGAGCTCACCCATGCACTATCAGAAATAGGGTAAATTACCCCAGCATCTAACCATTTCAAAATTTCTTTTCTTACCACTTCCTTCGTAGTTGGGTTCAACCTTCTTTGAGCTTAAATTGAAGGTTTACTCTCATCTTCTAAATGGATTTTATGCATTACCATAGAAGGTCTTATCCCTCTTATATCTGCCAATGTCCACCCAATAGCAAGCTTGTGAGCCCTTAAGACTCTTAATAATTTTTCCACTTCCACATTAGATAGAGAAGCAGATACAATCACCGGTAAAGTTTCATTCTCACCCAGATACATGTAGTGAAGATGTTCTGGCAGAGTCTTCAATTCTAACGTTGGAGGTTTCTCTATGGAAGGCGATGGTCTTTCTTGAAATTTCCCCAACTCCTTATATTTCTTTCTATAATATGGCTCATAAGAATTCACCTACCTAACATAATCTACAAGCTCGACATCATCATTGTCATCTTCATCACCTTGTGTCAGTGTCGCCTCAAGAGCGTCAGTAGTCATGTTCTTTTCAGAAACAACTCCCTCAATTACATCAATTGAGAAATATTTGTCACTTGCTCTGGGATATGATATCGACTTGAATACATTGAAGATCACCTCTTCGCCCTGCACTCGGAGTCTTAACTCACCCTTCTGAACATCTATAAGTGCTTGACATGTGGCTAAAAATGGTCTCCCAAGAATTATGGGCACATCAGCATCCTCCTCCATGTCAAGGACAATAAAATCAACAGGAAAAATGAATTTGTCCACTTTAACTAACACATCCTCAATAATTCCCCATGGATGCTTGATTGAGCGATCTACTAATGCAAGGTAACTGTTGTAGGCATAGCTTCACCCAAACCAAGTCTGTGAAACACAGATAAGGTTATCAGGTTGATACTTGCCCCCAAATCACACAGAGCATGTTGGTACACAAAATTCCCGATAGTGCAGGGAAAGTGAAGCTCTATGGATCTCTCAACTTCTGGGGAAGCTTCTTTTGCAAAATGGCGTTGCACTCTTCAGTTAATTCCACAGTCTCATAATCTCCCATTTTTCTCTTTTTAGAGAGAATTTCTTTCATGAATTTGACATAACTGGGCATTTTCTCTAAGGCTTCAGCAAAGGGAATATTTATGTGCAGCTTCTTGAATATTTTCAAAAACTTGGAAAATTGTTTATCCAAAGAACTTTTTTTAAGCCTCTGCGGGTACGGAATTCTAATTTGAGGCTTATTACTCACTGTTGGTGGTGCCTTTTCCACCGTGGGATGGTCTTTAGTAACCCCCTCCTTCTCTGAATTAGATGTCTCACTCAATTTGTTTGTCTTCTCTGCAGATGGTAGAGGTGCAACTGGTTCAACTTGCTTACCGCTTCTCAAATTTATAGTTTGACATTGCTCCTTCAGATTTACAACAGTTTTGCTAGGGAGATTCCCTTGCGATCTGTTGTTTAACATATTTGCTAGCTGACCCACTTGTGTTTCCAAGTTTCGGATAGAATATCTCATTTCAGTTATGAACTGAGACTGGGAATTGGTGAGAGTTAACAAGGCTGCTTGCAATTCATTGGGTTCATCTTGTTGAACTTGCGATTTGGGCTGTTGGAACGACGAAGCTTGACTCATGGATTGTTGTTGATTATTTTATTGATATTTCCCTTGGAATTATGGCTGCTGGTTCTGGCTATTTCTCCACAAAAAATTAGGGTGATTCCTCCACCCAGGATTATAAGTGTTGGAGAATGGATTGTTGTAAGGCCTCTAAAAATTCCCAACTGCTTGAACCTGAGCTTGGTCCATAGGTACATTATTGGGATCCGCTGCTGTGCAATGATCAAAAGAATGTGGTCCTCCACAAATTTTACATTCTGCCTGTGTCTGAAAAACATTTGTTGTCATAGTATTCTGCAGTAATTGCTTTGTCAAAAAAGCAACTTGAGCAGTTAACGCGGTGATGGAATCTAACTCATGAACTCCATCCACCTTTCTGTTGTTGGTAGGTCTTTCATCGGACCACTGATGGTTATTTGTTTCCATATCTTCCAACAGATCATGCGTCTCATTAGCACTCTTGCTCATGAATTTCCCTCCAACAACACATCAATTATGGTACGGGTCGTACCACACAAACCATTGTAAAAATTATGGACTAACATCCACTGCTCAAGTCCATGATGAGGACATTTCCTTTGCAACTCTTTGAATCTTTCCCAAGCATCATATAGAGATTCTCTTTTCAGCTGATAAAAGTTGTTTAGTTCTCCCCTTAGCTTAGCAGCCTTTGATGGAGGGAAAAATTTTGCAAGAAACTTCTGAGTCAGGTCTTGCCACATAGTGATGGAGTTAGCTTGCAGAGAGTTCAACCAGCTTTTGTCTTGATCCCTTAGTGAGAATGGGAAGAACCTCAATCTAATGGCCTCGTCAGTCACACCATTGTATTTGAATGTTGCACATAACTCCAAGAAATTAGCCAAGTGCATATGTGGATCTTCAGAGGGAAAACCCCCAAACTGAACTGTGTTCAGGACCATCTGCAGGATTGTTGGCTTAATCTCGAAATTATTTGCCTCCACAACTGGTGGTCTTATACAAGTTTGCACTCCTGTTATGGTTAGAAGTATATAATCCCGTAAGCTTCTTACATCGGGATTCTGAGCTTGCTCTTGCACCATTTATGGCACCCCTCTTTTCAACCCATCATTATTTTGACGGTTTGTCATATCCTCGATTGAAATACTAGCTCTTTTGTTTCTTCGATTCTGCTTGCACGCTTTCTCAATCTCAGGATTCAGAGGAACAAGGCTGTCTGCTCCTCTTCTGTTTCGCATTTACCAAAGCTACCTGACAAATGATCACAAACACTGCACGCAGATAAAAAAAATATGTGTTCTAGGAACAACCAAATTAGAAATAAGATTAATTATTTTGATATTGATAATACTTCAATTCCCGACAACGACGCCAAAAACATATTGCGGTATTTCTATATGCTACGCAAGTGTACGTATAGCAAATTATAATAAATTAAGTTAAGATCGAGTATCGTCCACAGAGACTGATTTATCAAGTACCAATTAACTAATCTTTAGTTTCTATTTGGCTAACGAATATAAGTGATGATTTCTAACTAAAGAATTAACAAACTAACATGAATTTCTAGAATAAAATAGCAATGAAAACACAGAGGTATAATTAAGTAATGAAGGAATTAGGGTTTCCAATCTTTTCAACTATCCACTCTATCATTCATTAATGCAAGACTAACGATTCTTCTTCTTATTAAGATAGCAAGTTAACTGAGATGTTCTATATTCCGGTTAGGACAAACTCAACCTAAGTGAGAACTTTATATATTTCTATGATAAGCTCGACCACATAGGAGGATTAAGATCAATAACCTAAAACGCTACACAGACAGTCATGATACTTTCGTTCAAAATTACACCTACGTCTAATCAACTATAGCATATTCAAATCTCTCTTTTCAGATCTCAATTTGAAATCATATAGATAATGAAAACTAAAGGCCAATTAATTCTCATTCAATAAAAGCAAGTTGAATAGATTTTAATAGATGAAGAAGAACATTAACAATGCATTAATTCATAATAGAGTTTCAAGTGATTCAACGAAAAACCCTAATAAAGTAATTAGCTCCTAGATATGCTAAGAAAACTAATTAACTTAATATCCAACATAAACTGAATAAAATAAAGAAAAGGAAAAGAATTTGAATAATAAATGTCTCTAATGGCTCCTTGTTCTCTTGTTTCATGCCTCCAAAAGTGTCTTCCTTCAGAAAAACGTTTCCCCCAATATATATCATGAAAACCCCCCAATATGAACCTTTTTGCCCTTGTTAACTTTAGGTTTTTTGCTGCCCTGACGTCGTCGGCGCCGCGGCGAAGCTATTAGAGCGACGCGACGCTAATTCGCATTTGAAGATCGTGTGCTCACTGCCAGTGGGGCGCGCGCGACGCTAATGTTGGGCGTCGTGGCCCTTCAGCGTCGCGGCCTTTCAGCACCGCGGCTCTTCAGCTTGTTGCGCCGAGGATCTTCAGCCTTCTTCGTCCGAAATTAGTTTAAATTGCTTTCCGAGCTCCCCATGGCTTCTTTGACTTATCTCTTGTGACAAGCTATGCATTTTTGTCCTTAATAACCGCTTATTCCCTTTGGATTCGCCTTATTCCTTTCCGAGTCGCTTAAAACCTGAAAATACACAACACACGCATAATACTGCACAAAACAATTAAAAGACAAACAAAAGACTCCCTAAAACACACTCTAAAACAGTACTAAAATCTACCTAACAGTGCTTGAAGCCTTGAAGCAAACCTTGTTGATAATCCCATGCAATGGTGGATGGACACGGGTGCTACCAGACACATTTGTTCCAATAGAGATGCCTTCTCCATATATACACCAGTTACAGACAAGAAATTGTTCATGGGTAACAACGCTTCCTCTAACGTGCTGGGGGTAGGAAAGGTAGTCCTGAAGATAACTTTTGGAAAGGAGCTCACTCTGAAGGAGGTGATGCATGTCCCTGAGATTAGGAGGAATTTAATTTTAGGTCATTTATTGGTTAATGCTGGTTTTAGGCTAGTATTTGAGTCCAATAAATTTGTAATCACCAAGAATGGAACTTTTGTTGGAAGAGGCTTCGTCTGTGAAGGCCTCTTCAAAGTTAACATCATGTCTGTAATGCGTGCAAGCAATAATATTGAAGCTTCTTCTTACTTGCTTGAGTCCTCTAATTTATGGCATTATAGATTAGGACATGTGTAGCTATAAGTCCATCCAAATGTTGGTTAAGTTGGAGTTGTTTTCGTCTATCGACGTAAACCCTCAACATAAGTGTGACGTGTGCGTAGAGATAAAACTCACAAAGATTCCTTTTCGATTCGTCAAAAGGAATACCGCTCCTCTAGAGCTTATTCACACAGATATATGTGATTTGAAGTTTGCACGAACTAGAGGGGGGAACAAGTACTTTGTGACATTCATTGATGATAGCACAATGTATTGCTACCTTTACCTGTTGAAAAGTAAAGATGAAGCCTTTGAAGCGTTCCGACGCTACAAAACAAAAATTGAAACACTAAGCATGCGGATTAAATCCATTCATAGAGATAGAAGGGGAGAATACGTAGCGTCATTTAAGGAATATTGTGCTGAATCGGGCATTGTTCATCAAACGACGGCTCCATACTCACCTCAGTCGAACGGTGTTGCTGAACGCAAGAACTGCATATTGAAGAAAATGATGAATGCCTTGCTCATCAATTCCGATCTTCCCCAAAATATGTAGGGAGAAGTCGTCTTTACAGCTAATACGATTCTTGATAGAGTCCCACATAAGGGTAAGGACAAAACTCCATATGAATCCTGGAAGGAAAAGAAACCCATCTATAAATATTTAAAGGTGTGGGGTTGTTTGGCAAAGGTCGATGTGCCCAAGCCAAAGCAGGTCAGGATTGGGCCTAAGACTGTAGATTGCATTTTCATCGGATATGCAAATAATAGTAGTGCTTATCGCTTCTTAGTGCATAAGTAAGTTATTCCAGATATCCACGGGGGTACAATTATGGAATCAAGGAATGCTCAATTCTTTGAGGATACTTTTCCTAGAAAGGAAAAAGACATAACCTCTCGCAAACGAAGTTATGAACAAAGCTCTCAGGAACCAGGAGTCGTTGACTGCCATGATCTAGATGGTTCAGATCTAGTGGACTTCGAAGTGGCTAAATATCAGGAATCTAGTGTTCCAGATTCTCAGAACTTGGAGACTCTAGAGATGGAACCGAGGCGAAGTAAAAGGGTCAGGAAGGATAAATCCTTCAGTCCTGACTTTGTAGCTTATATGGTTGATGACGAACCAAGGACAATTGTTGAAGCATTGTCAACTCCAGAGGCACCATTCTAGAAAGAAGCTATTGAAGAGCGAAATAGACTACATCCTGCTAAACCATACTTGGGAGTTGGTTGATATTTCTTCGGGAAACAAACCGTTGGGTTGTAAATGGATACTCAAACGGAAGTATAAAGCAAATGAGTCTATAGATAAGTACAAGGACAGGTTGTTAATCAAGGGTTATCGGCAGAAGGAAGGCTTTGACTATTTTGACACGTACTCCCCGGTGTCTAGGATGACATCCATACGAGTATTCATTGTGATCGCAATGTTGCGTGACCTTGAGATATATCAAATGGATGTCAAGACAGCCTTCCTAAATGGTGATTTAGAAGAAGAAATTTATATGGAACAACCCGAGAGGTATGTGGTTCCAGGGCAAGAGAAGAAAGTCTGTCGACTTGTAAAATCTCTGTACGGGCTGAAACAGGCCCCGAAGCAATGGCACGAAAAATTTGATAGTACTCTACTATCGAAGGGTTTCTCCATTAATGAATGTGACAAATGTGTCTACACGAAAGGTAACTCTGACTCGTTCGTCATGATATGCCCTATACGTAGTTAACATGTTGATCACAGGAAGCAGTCCTAGCTTGATTCTAGAGACTAAGAACATGTTGAAATAATGCTTCGACATGAAGCATATAGGTATCACATATGTCATCTTAGGGATAAAGATCTCTAAGACGTCTGATGAACTGGTCTTATCTCAGTCTCACTACATCGAGGATGTGTTGAGAAAGTTTGAGATATTTGACAGTTCACCTATGAAGTCACCAATGGATAGAAATCAAATGCTTGATAAAAATTGTGGTGCACCCGTATGCCAGAAGCAATATGCACAGGTGATTGGGAGTTTGATGTACATAACAAACTGCACCCGACCTCTATAAGGACCAATACGGTGGTAACCCAACCTTACTGACTGGAGATCCAGGAATTAGGTTCAATGGGGAAACTAAGCTGTAAAGGTTCAGTTGAGCGCTTCGGTGGAAGCATGAGCACTTCGGATAGTGATTTCTGTAAAGAAACATCAATCCAAAGTCGTTCCCATGATAGACATTAAGTGCTATCTGCAATGTGGGTAAAGGTTAAGTTTCCAAAACCTTTAATGATCCTCAACGGTTGAGGTTTGGCTTAGGGAAACTTTTAATGGTTCCTAACACTTGTAAAGTGGGGTATAGCAGGACACCGTGTAGGAGACCACCTATTTAAGTGCGAGGCAGGCCGCCTCAAATGAACGCACTTAAGAATCCAAGAAGTGTCCACGGCCACAACGGACAAAACATTACGAAGAACAGAGTATGGGAAGTTGTTGTGTTGGTACCATTGACATGGCTTACACTAAACACTGACGGTTCAAGACATCACGTTCATCGCGCAGTAAGTAAGTCCGATGGTATTCAACTACGGAAGGTTCAAAGTTGAAGCTACCTCTCCTGATGCAACATCGGTCTGCTGAAATATTATTGGAAAAGGCACCATGTGAGTGCGCCAAAATCCCTTTCAAGAGGGGATTGTTGGAAATTTACTAATGTGGAATTAAGTTTATCCCATTATTTATGACTCAACCAATTGAGGCCCCGCACGTCGGAAACGTCGTTTCCACGCACGTGCACATGTAGTGCCAAGTATCGCAAATTTCATTAGTGAAAGAGATATTGGTACGTAAGTAATACGTTTGAGACATAGAATGATGGACGGTTATTGGCCAAATGACAAGTATTCCACATTTGTAAACGAAGGAAGAAGTGTACGAAGTGTAAGATGAAACGAGTCGGAAATGTGGCGAAGCCGTGAAGGGCCGCGGCACTAAATCGTGGTTTGGGCTACTGGAGCCGAGGAGCCACGACACTAATTCACATAGCCGCGGCGCTTCGGAGGCAGAATGCTACAACGGGGAGATGGAAAGTTCTAACTTTGGGGCTGGTTTTGGAGCATTGAATCTTCATTATTTGGCACATAAATTCAGCCATTATTTGGCTGAATGTAACCCTTCAATAAGTGCCATTACATGGCTATTGAAGGCCATAGTTGGTTAGTTGAGGGGTCATTTCCTTACACTATAAATTGAGGCCTTTGGCTCAATTGTTCAACACTTAGAAATTTTCTTAAATCTTCTTCTTCCTCTCTAGCATCATTTCTATATTCAAAGTTCTTCAAGAGTAACACTTGAGTTTCCTTTGCTCATTTATTAACTTGTTGTTGTATCTTGGGAGACTATTGCCCGATAACATAAAAGGATATATACGAGGCAATCTTGCATTAAAGACAGAGTGTCATCACTCGTCTCAGCAAATAACAAGGAGTTTGTAATCGTTCTTATTTCCAGTTTGTTGTAATCTTGAGTAGTTTATCCTTTCTAGCATTTGTAATATTTACTTACTTTCCGTTTCCTGCAATTGTTGTAACCCACAGTACTAACATCATCATTCAGCTGAAATAATTCTTTTTTTTTTTCAAAATTGACTTGCTTCCCTTAGTAAACTTTCCCATACATTTCCTCAACTTCCAATCCATAAAGGAGAAAAAATATCAATAGAAGTTCTTCAATTTCCTAATGCAGTCTCAGCGGCGGAGCTACACTTCTCCATTATCGAGTGTGTGATCATGACAGGACTTGAGGAAGAAGCCCCGGCTAATTCTGTGTCAACAATCGCGGTAAGACAGAAAAGAGGGGGAAGGGGCAAGTGTTCTTCGCAATGATTGTGCGTAAAGGGAACATAGATGGTGAATCAGGTTGAAAGTGAAAGCCACTACTCTCTCATTAGTTAGGAGTTAATCGTGGACTGCTCTCCAGGTAAGAAATGCCATTTCAAAAGGCACGTCCCTATGCCATGTCTTTGAATCTAAAAAGGACACCTCTTTTTTTGTCTAAGCATATTAGGAATCAATTGACACTCATTGCTAAAACGTGTAGATAGGTTAACGTTTATTACGTATATTATGTTGAATTTTCATGGTGTATTTACTTCTCATATTTTAATACAACTAGTCTCTCGCACGTGTATACCGAATTCTATAATATATATATATTTATGTAAAATAATAATGAATATTATTAAAGAAAGTTAAATAAATAATAGTACATAAAAGAATAATGTACAAGTTCCTGCGATTGCTCAACATGGATCATAGTATGATGACTTGTTTGTTGTGGTCAAGATGATTAATATCGTCTGAAACTACAAAGATAAAAAATAAAAGTTTAATTAGGTACATGTATTTTTATTATATAAGGTACAAGCATGTAATTGATCGTATCTCAACTAATATTTTATAAAAGTTATATTATTTGTGTATGTTCGTTTCATTCCTTCGGTGGCTCGGTTGTCATAATACCTTTGTAAATTGGGAGTCATCACAGAATTGCAATAATTAATTTTGTAAAGAATGAATTTTGGGTCTAACTCAACCCCAAAAGCTAGCTTGTAAGGTGGGATTGTCCAAGTCCATATAAGGAGTTCATATTCCCATTCCATATCCGATGCGGGACTCTTAACATTCCCCTGTACGCCCAGACCTTGTTAACTGGAGAGTGGACAATATAATTTGGGGGCCCAACATTGGTGAACAAAGAATTGGAATGGGTCTGACTCTGATACCATGTAAAGAATGGATCTTGGGCCTAATAATTTGGGGGGCCAACATCGGTGAACAAAGAATTGGGACGGGTATGACTCTGATACCACGTAAATAATGGATTTTGTGTCTAACTCAACCCCAAAAGCTAGCTTGTGGGTGATAATTGTCCAAGTCCATGTTCCCATTATATTGTTCAAGCTCCAGTTAACAAGGTCTGGGCGTGCAGGGGAGTGTTAAGAGTCTCACATCGGATATAGAATGTAAACATTGACTCCTTATATGGATTTGGACAATTCTCACCCTACAAACTAGTTTTTGGAGTTGAGTTAGGCCCAAGATCCATTCTTTACAGATTTATCACCTTTGCATTTTTTCCAAAAGCTTTACCTTCATGTTCAGTAAAATCTTCCCTTAAAGTAGTACTCCTAGTTGTTTGACGTACGTATATATTAAAATTACAAGTTGCATAAATTATGCTAACTTATCTATTTAGTACGTTAAGTAATCTTTTTTTCATGAAAAGTTATATATGTAATTTTAGATTACTTTTCATTTGTACCTATTATCTTTCTTCTCAGGTTCCGTCTTTCTTCAATTGTTTCACTATGAACTAACATGCCAACTATATCTAAAAAGTAAAATTAAAAAAGAAAATGTTTTTTAAAATATGTATGAAAACAACCGATAAAGTTCATAAAGAGGTACGAATAGTGTTGTCCAAAAACAATTTCGCATCTTCCAAAGATACAAAATTGTTTGATTTGTTTTTTGTGGGAATGTCATTATCGAATTCTGCCATAATAGTACTGTTAGCAAAAGCTATTTCAACTTCGTTATAAACTGACGAATAATTGGGGGCCCGAGTTTGACACGAACTAAACGGTCATTAATAATATAATAGTTCTTATTTGGTTCGATGAAGTTCTTCTAGTTTTCATTTTGTTGAATAATGTTGCTTGATCTTTGTCCATTATTAAAGATTAAACCAACACTCAATGTCATAAACAAAAGAAATATAAATAAGTAATGGAACAACAACAACAACATATCTAGTGAAATCCCACAAATGTGGAGTATGGGGATGGTAGATTGTACACAGACCTTACCTCTACCTTGGTAGGTAGAGAGGTTGTTTCCAAGAGACCCTCGGCTCAAGACAAAGCACAAGTCCAAACAAAGTAAGACACACAAAGTGCGTAAGTCATGACAGAGCATTCTGAAAAAGAAAGAAGCAATAACTAATGCAAATAAATAAGACAAACAAAATACACATAGCAACATAAATCAAACGACAAGGGACTATAAGGCAATATGATAGGTTAAGCGGCCCTACAATAATAATACTACAACTACCAGTTTGTAAGCGTATGTAGGATTACGCTGGACTACCTACTATCCTTCTACCCTAATACGTGTCCTCCATAACCCCCTATCTAAGGTCATGTCCTCAGTGAGTTGCACCTGCGCCATATCCCATCTAATCACCTCTCCCCAATACTTCCTCGGCCTACCTCTACCCCTCATGTACCCGTCCATAGCCAACCTTTCACATCTCTACACTGGGGCATTTGTGTCTCTTCTCTGCACGTGTCCGAACCATCTCAACCTAGCTTCTCGCATCTTATCCTCCACCGAGGTCATTCTCACTCTGTCCCTGATATCATCATTTCTAATGTTATCCCTCCTTGTATGACCACACGTCCATCTTACCTTTCATCAACTAATATAATAGTCCTCAAAACACCTCATACCTTAAATTATTGGATGGTTTTATTGATCCTATTCGACTTACTAATACTTTTATCACCCAAATAAATAAATATTTTGTAGATTGCTAATAAGTACACGTTATTTTGCTAATTTTACTTCAGTTATCAACTTTATTGAACCTAAAATATTTAGATGGACAACGCGATACAACAATAATCTATTTTTAATTATGATTAATATTATTGTTTAAATAGATATTCATTCCGTTCCAATTTATGTGATACCATTTGACTTGACACATAATTTAAGAAAAAAAAACTTTTGAAATGTGTGGTCCAAAACAAGTCTTATAGAAATGGGTGACTGTAAATCATCTTGCGAAGTTAAATTATTACTAAATATAGAAATGTGACATTCTTTTTTGGACAGACCAAAAAGAAAATTGTGTCACATAAATTGGGAGAGGGAGTAATAATTTGGAATGGTTTTCCAAACTATAACATATATGTTGGCAATAAAATTTATTTTATTTTAGTTAGTATGTTGAAATAATTCAAATTGTAATTAGTTAAAAACGAAATCTTACCAATTGTATGACTAAGTAATTGAAATAACCTGTTAGAATAGTACAAGACAAAATTACTTAAGATGTTACTACGTGTGTCAATGGTTCATTAAAGGCCGATTGAACTGACCGAATAGAACTGTAGCAAATTAAATTTTAGGGTTTTTATATAAAGCCGTGGATTTTTGCATAAATCAATAACCATACCAAATTAATGTAGGTTTTTTATTTTATCAAAAAATGCCCAAAAAAATATCAAACAGACTGAATAAATTTTTATGTATAAGATATATTTTATATGTTAACTTTATAAATACAAATCATTAAAAACTTTTATCTGGGCCTTGGCCTCGGTATAGTGTCAACTGAAAAGGCTATCGTTAAAACATAAACCTTGTCTACCACTTTTAAATCATAGGAGTATATAAAAGGTCTTAAACTTTACTGTCTGGCAATATTAGGATACAGTAGTAGATTTGTATTCTCCCCTTCTTGATTTTCTTCCTCCATCAAATAGACTTTTTTGACAAAACATAATCAGGTACTGTTTTGTTGCATTCTCTTCTATTTTGTTTCGTTCAACAATATTAGAATTTTTTTATTCTTAATTTCTGTCGAACTTTTGTATTGCATTAGGTGGCATATAAAAATAACGAAATTAACTGAATATACGTGTAAGATAGAATAATTTTCCTAAAATGGTTGATTCATAATACAATAAGAATCATAAGTTACCTTAAATGTACCTATCATAATTACAAAACATACGGTGAATATTCGGAGAATATTCGCTAATACTCCCCCTCAGACGGAGCGGGAGGAGGCCGAACGCTGAGGTTGGATCGGAAGTCGGTGAAGAGTTGTCGCGGTAGTCCCTTTGTGAAAATGTCTGCATACTGATAAGAGGAAGGCACGTGTAATATTTTGACCTGACCAAGGGCAACCTTCTCTCGCACAAAGTGGATATCCATCTCAATATGCTTAGTCCGTTGATGTTGGACCGGATTATGAGACATATAGATGGCAGATATGTTGTCACAATAGACTATAGACGTCTTTCGTAGTGGACACTGGAGCTCCAAAAGAAGGTTTCGGAGCCAACAGATCTCAGCAACGACATTAGCAACTCCGCGATATTCTGCTTCAGCACTCGAACGGGATAGCGTGGCCTGCCGCTTGGCGGACCATGAGATAAGATTATCCCCAAGAAATACACAGTACCCTGAGGTGGAGCGACGTGTGTCGGGGCATCCTGCCCAATCTGCATCCGTGTAGGCGAGTAACTTGGTTGGGGCAGAGGGGTATAGATGTAATCCAAAGTCTAGTGTGCCCTTAACGTATCTTATAATACATTTGAGGGCGACAAAATGGGACTCTCGGGGGTCGTGCATAAACAGACACACCTGCTGAACGGCATATGCAATATCAGGCCTAGTGAATGTAAGATACTGAAGAGCACCTGCAAGACTTCGATATAGAGTGGGATCAGAAACTAGCGCACCGTCATTGGCACTAAGCTTGGATTTTGAGTCCACCGGAGTTGGCATAATTTTACAACTTGCCATCTTGGCCCTATACGTTATCTCTTCTGCATACTTACGCTGACACAGGAACATAGTGGATGCAGATCTGGTCACTGATATACCCAAAAAATAACTCAGCTTGCCCAAGTCAGTCATAGCAAATTCAGTTTTGAGTAGAGCAATGATTTCATTCTTCAAACCGTTAGATGAGGCAGTAAGAACAATGTCATCGACATATAATAGCAAATATGCAGTGCTGCTACCTCGGTGAAAAGTGAAGAGAGAGTTATCACTCCTGCTACATATAAAACCAATCTGCAGAAGGTACTTGGCAAACCGATCATACTAACCGCGGGGTGCCTGTTTCAATCCATACAATGACTTCCTGAGACGACATACAAACTGTGAAACTGCCGGATAAACAAAGCCAGGAGGCTAATGCATGTACATAGTTTCTTTCAAATCCCCATGAAGAAAATCATTCTTAACATCAAGATGATGAATCGGGTAATGCATGCCCATAGCAATACTGAGAACAATCCGAATAGTGACTGATTTAAAAACCGGACTGTGTCTCACCATAATCAATACCCTCCTGCTGATTAGTGCCATTGGCAACTAGTCTTTCCTTATACCTCTCTAAGTCACCATTGTCTCTAAACTTGTGACGAAATAGCCACATACTCAGGATAACATTCACATCGTCTGGTCTAGGTACCAAATCCCAAGTGTTCTGCTTGGTTAAAGCGTTAAATTCCTCGCACATAGCCGCATTCCAATTATGGTCTAGTTTTTCTAGTTTTGGATTTTTTGGAATGAGTGATAAGGTTTGTGTGGAGAAATTGAAGTGAACCTTGGGTTTGAAGATCCCGTATTGTGCACGAGTCTCCATGCGATGAGAGGGCAGTAGTGGGAGGTCGGGGCTGGGAGGTTGCAGGTCCACTGGTTCTGGACCAGTGGGCAGCAGTGTTGCGGGACTGGTTTCTAGACTTAGGGATTGGTAGGCTGCTGGGGGTGCAGGAGACACGGTTGGATGCAGCAGGGGTGTTGGACCGAGAGCGGGGATCTGTTGGGGTGGTGCCGAACAGTGTTGGGACTGTCGGAACAATGGGCTGCTGTTGGTATAGATTTTGGATGGCCGGGGACAGACTCGGTTCATCGAGAAATATGTAATCGGTGGTCTGAAATTTTTGGAGATTTGAAATAGGGAAGGTTGTCTCGTCAAAGGTGACGTGACGGGAGATGATGATTTTGCGAGTGGCAATGTCATAGCACGGGTAGCCCCGATTATTAGGAGATAGACCAATGAAGACACAGGGCATAGTGCGAGGGGCAAGTTTGTGAGGTGCAGTGGAGGCTATGTTGGGGTAGCATAAGCATCCAAAACTACGTAGGTGATCATATGATGGTAGCCTACGGTATAAGATTTCGGTAGGGGTCTTGTTTTGGAGAGTGCTAGTTGGTAAAATATTAAGAAGGAATTCTACCATTTTAACAGCATAGACCCAAAAATGTGGTGGTAGGCAGGCATGAAACTGAAGGGTGTAAACCATGTTATTGATGGTACGTATAATTCGTTCAGCCTTTCCGTTTTGGGAAGAAGTATAGGGACAAGAAAAATGGAAAATCATGCCTTGTTTAGAACAGAAATTGTGAAATGCCGAGTTATTAAATTCACGTCCATTATCACATTGGAATGATTTGATAGATTTTTCAAATTGTGTTTTAATGAATTTTTGAAACTCAAGAAATTTGGCAAAAACTTCAGATTTGAATTTCAGTGGGTAAATCCAGACAAAATGTGAAAAATCATCTAAGAATACTATATAGAATTTCAATTCTAGCAGCCTGCATGGTCGACTGGCCTTTTGGGCCCTGCTCCAGCCACTAGGCAGGCCCACCAGCAGCAGCAGGAGGCCCACCTGGTCTCCGTCCAACAAAGCAACAGCAGCAACAGCACCCCAACAGCCTGGCTCCCACCGACTTGGGCCAGGCCTTCAGCACCGTGAACCTTCAACAGCCCGACGAAAATTGGTACATGGACACCGGAGCCATATCTCACCTCACCCGGTCGTCAGGTAACTTATCTCAAATACTTCGGTTAAAGTGTCATCAATTTATTACTGTCGGCAATGGTCATCGCATTCCAATTGAAGGTTACGGTAACACACACACCAAACATCCACACCCGCCTTTCTTCCTAAAACACGTCCTATACACCCCTAACATCATTAAATACTTAATCTCTGTTAGAGAATTCACTTGCAATAATTATGTGTCTGTCGAAATTGACCCTTTTGGTTTTTCTGTGAAGGAACTCAATAGGGGGAAAATTCTTTCACGCTGCAATAGTGTGGGAGACCTCTACCCATTTACTCAATCTTCCGTTGTCAGACCGTAAGCACCTCTATCCCTTGCGGAGATCTCTCCCTCAACTTGACACAACAGACTCGGACACCCCGGAAACCCAGTTTTTACTTTATTAGGACTTCTAAGCGTATTCAATGTAATAATGGGAAAATTGCCAACACTGTTTTTCTTGCCCAATAGGCAAGCATACTCGTCTTTCATTTATGTCATCAAACAGTGTTACTTTTTCTCATTTTGATATTGTTCATGCTGATTTGTGGACTTCTCCGATTGTTAGCTCTTTGGGTCACAAATTCTATCTAGTATTCTTAGATGATTTTTCACATTTTGTCTGGATTTACCCACTGAAATTCAAATCTGGAGTTTTTGCCAAATTCCTTGAGTTTCAAAAATTCATTAAAACACAATTTGAAAAATCTATCAAATCATTCCAATGTGATAATGGACGTGAATTTAATAACTCAGCATTTCACAATTTATGTTCTAAACAAGGCATGGCTTTCCATTTTTCTTGTCCCTATACTTCCTCCCAAAACGGAAAGGCTGAACGAATTATACGTACCATCAATAACATGGTTCCCACCCTTCTGTTTCATGTCTGCCTACCACCGCATTTTTGGGTCTATGCTGTTAAAATGGTAGAATCCCTTCTTAATATTTTAGCAACTAGCACTCTCCAAAACAAGACCTCTACTGAAATCTTATACCTTAGGCTACCATCATATGATCACCTACGTATTTTTGATGCTTATGCTACCCTAACATAACCTCCACTGCACCTCACAAACTTGCCTCTCGCACTATGCCCTGTGTCTTCGTTGGTCTATCTCCTAATCATCGGGGCTACCTGTGCTATGACATTGTCACTCGCAAAATCATCGTCTCCTGTCACGTCACCTTTGACGAGACAACCTTCCCTTATTCAAATCTCCAAAAATTTCAGACCACCGATTATATCTTTCTCGATGAACCAAGTATGTCCCCGGCCATCCAAACTCTATACCAACAGCAGCCCACTGTTCCGACAGTCCCAACACTATCCGGCACCACCCCAACAGATCCCTGCTCTCGGTCCAACACCCCTGCTGTATCCAGTCGTGTCTCCTGCACCTCCAGCATCCTACCAGTCCCCCAGTCCAAAAACCAGTCCCGCAAAGCACTGTTGCCCACTGGTCCAGAACCAGTGGACCTGCAACCTTCCAGCCCCGACCTCCCACTACTGCGCTCTCATCGCATGGAGACTCGTGCACAACATGGGATCTTCAAACCCAAGGTTCACTTCAATCTCTCCACACAAACCTTATCACTCATTCCAAAAAATCTAAAACTAGCAAAACTGGACCCTAATTGGAATGTGGCCATGTGCGAGGAATTTAACGCTTTAACCAAGCATAACACTTGGGATTTTACACCTAGACCAGACGGTGTGAATGTTATCCGGTGTATGTGGCTATTTCGTCACAAGTTCAGAGACAGTGGTGACTTAGAGAGGTATAAGGAAAAACTAGTTGTCAATGGCACTAATCAGCAGGAGGGTATTGATTGTAGTGAGACATTCAGTCCGGTTGTTAAACCGAGTACTATTCGGATTGTTCTCAGTATTGCTATGGGCATGCATTGGCCGATTCATCAGCTTGATGTCAAGAATGCTTTTCTTCATAGGGTTTTGAAAGAAACTGTGTACATGCATCAGCCTCCGGGCTTTGTTCATCCGACAGTTCCGCAGTTTGTATGTCGTCTTAGGAAGTCATTGTATGGATTGAAACAGGCACCTCGCACTTGGTATGATCGGTTTGCCAGGTATCTTCTGCAGATTGGTTTTATATGTAGCAGGTGTGATAACTCTCTCTTCACTTTTCACCGAGGTAGCAGCACTGCATATTTGCTATTATATGTCGATGACATTGTTCTTACTGCCTCATCTAACGGTTTGAAGAATGAAATCATTGCTCTACTCAAAACTGAATTTGCTATGACTGACTTGGGCAAGCTGAGTTATTTTTTGGGTATATCAGTGACCAGATCTGCACCACTATGTTCCTGTGTCAGCGTAAGTATGCAGAAGAGATAACGTATAGGGCCAAGATGGCAAGTTGTAAAATTATGCCAACTCCGGTGGACTCAAAATCCAAGCTTAGTGCCAATGACGGTGCGCCAGTTTCTGATCCCACTCTATATAGGAGTCTTGCAGGTGCTCTTCAGGATCTTACATTCACTAGGCCTAATATTGCATATGTCGTTCAGCAGGTGTGTCTGTTTATGCACGACCCCCGAGAGTCCCATTTTTCCGCCCTCAAACATATTATCAGATACGTTAAGGGCACACTAGACTTTGGATTACATCTATACCCCTCTGCCCCAACCAAGTTACTCGCCTACACGGATGCAGATTGGGCAGGATGCCCCGACATACGTCGCTCCACCTCAGGGTACTTTCCAATTATTTCTTCAATTAACAAAACGAAAGGTGTGTATTTCTTGGGAATAATCTTATCTCATGGTCCGTCAAGCGGCAGGCCACGCTATCCCATTCGAGTGCTGAAGCAGAATATCACGGAGTTGCTAATGTCGTTGCTGAGATCTGTTGGCTCCGAAAGCTTCTTTTGGAGCTCCAGTTTCCACTACGAAAGGCGTCTATAGTCTATTGTGACAACATATCTGTCATCTATATGTCTCATAATCCGATCCAACATCAGCGGACTAAGCATATTGAGATGGATATCCACTTTGTGCGAAAGAAGGTTGCCTGTGGTCAGGTCAAAATATTACACGTGCCTTTCTCTTATTAGTATGCAAACATTTTCACAAAGGGACTACCGCGACAACTCTTCACCGACTTCCAATCCAGCCTCAGCGTTCGGCCTTCTCCCGCTCCGTCTGAGGGGGAGTATTAGCTAATATTCTCTGAATATTCACCGTAAATTTTGTAATTATGATAGATGTATATTTAAGGTAACTTAGGATTCTTATTGTATTAGGAATCAACCATTTAAGGTAAGTTAGGATTCGTACTGTATTAGGAATCAACCTTTGTACAACTATATATATTGTGAATAATGAAAGGAATCCCCAAGGGAAATTATTCTATCTTACATTGATTGTGGTGAGACATTCAGTCCGGTTGTTAAACCGGCCACTATTTGGATTGTTCTCAGTATTGCTATAGGCGTGCATTGGCCGATTCATCAGCTTGATGTCAAGAATGCTTTTCTTCATGGGGATTTGAAAGAAACTGTGTACATGCATCAACCTCCTGGCTTTGTTCATCCGGCAGTTTCGTAGTTTGTATGTCGTCTCAGGAAGTCGTTGTATAGATTGAAACTGGCACCCCGTGCTTGGTATGATCAGTTTGCCATGTATCATCTGCAGATTGGTTTTATATGTAGCAGGTGTGATAACTCTCTCTTCACTTTTCACCGAGGTAGCAACACTGCATATTTGCTATTATATGTCGATGACATTGTTATTACTGTCTCATCTAACGGTTTGAAGAATGAAATCATTACTCTACTCAAAACTGAATTTGCTATGACTGACTTGGGCAAGCTGAGTTATTTTTGGGTATATCAGTGACCAGATCTGCAGCCATTATGTTCCTGTGTCAGCGTAATTATGCAGAAGAGATAGTGTACATGGCCAAGATGGCAAATTGTAAAATTATGCCAATCTCCGGTGGACTCAAAATCCAAGCTTAGTGCCAATGACGGTGCGTCAGTTTCTGATCCCACTCTATATCGGTGTCTTGCAGGTGCTCTTCAATATCTTACATTCACTAGGCCTGATATTGCATATGTCGTTCAGCAGGTGTGTCTGTTTATCCACGACCCTCGAGAGTCCCATTTTTCCGCCCTCAAACATATTATCAGATACGTTAAGGGCACACTAGACTTTGGATTACATCTATACCCTTCTGCCCCAACCAAGTTACTCGCCTACATGGATGCAGATTGAACAGGATGCCCCGAAACACGTCGCTCCTCCTCAGATTACTGTGTATTTCTTCGGGATAATCTTATATCATGGTCCGCCAAGCGGCTGGCCACGCTATCCCATTCGAGTGCTGAAGCAGAATATTACGGAGTTGCTAATGTCGTTGCTGAGATCTGTTGGCTCCGAAACCTTCTTTTGGAGCTCCAGTGTCCACTACGAAAGGCGTTTATAGTCTATTATGACAACATATCTGTCATCTATATGTCTCATAATCCGGTCCAACATCAGCGGACTAAGCATATTGATATGGATATCCACTTTGTGTGAGAGAAGGTTGCCCGTGGTCAGGTCAAAATATTACACGTGCTTTCCTCTTATCAGTATGCAGACATTTTCACAAAGGGACTACCGCGACAACTCTTCACCGACTTCCGATCCAGCCTCAGCGTTCGGCCTCCTCCCGCTCCGTCTGAGGGGGAGTATTAGAGAATATTCTCCGAATATTCACCGTATATTTTGTAATTATGATAGATGTATATTTAAGGTAACTTAGAATTCTTATTGTATTAGGAATCAACCATTTAAGGTACGTTAGGATTCGTACTGTATTAGGAATCAACCTTTGTACAACTATATATAAGGAATCCCTAAGGAAAATTATTCTATAACCATGTAAGATAGAATAATTTTCCTTAAATTGTTGATTCCTAATACAATAAGAATCCTAAGTTACCTTAAATATACATCTATCATAATTACAAAATATACGGTGAATATTCGGAAAATATTCGCTAATAATACTAATACCGAAGAAAAAATGGAACATAACTTCAAATTTTGGTTATATTTATATATAGTAAAGTAACCGAAAAATTGATATGGCATATATATTTCTACATAAGGGTCCAAACCAAACCATTGACATCCCTAAATGTTATATTAAATCATAAAGAAAATAACAACAATGTAAAAAAAATCCTTCATGTTATTGTGCATATTCTGTCAGGGGAATAACAATAATTGAGTACAAAACAAATTCAAAGCAGTAAAAGGGAGAACCTAGAAGTGTAAGAACGATAACTATTACCTTGTAAGACAAAGCATAAGAGATTCTATCAAAAGAATTATTAAAAATGGGAATTAAGACTTACGGTAGGACCTTCAAAGGAGAGATGACTTTTTGAGTTTTAGTTCTTGTTTGGGGAAACAGTGTAAAAATAGATTTTTTAGATAAATAAAAAAGGTATTTAGGTAATTTAACTTTTAAGTTATGGAGTTCATACTTTTAATATAATATAAATTTGTGAAAATTCCGATTCAACTACCCATCAATCTAATGCTTTGACCTCACTATTCTTAAATTTCAAATTTATGGCATGAATAAGTTATTAAAACATAAATTTTAGAAATTTGTTTCCTCACTATGCTCCCAAGATCCATGAAAAGGACTTTTGCTGACACCTGAACTATATGAAAGAAATATCTTGATTATTTTCATTAATTGAAAGACAATATATACAATTTACATATTTTCATAATAGGAGAATTCAATTCCTATTCTACTTCTAAAATTTTATTCTATTTGGAGACTAACTATACAATTATGGTAAGAGTATAAGACTAATTAAGGTACACTACAACTATACAAAACCTTGTACAATACCTATAGAAAACCGAGACCTATACCGAGACTAAATATACATAGAATATACACGTGCATAACGTGTATATCTTATGTATACTTAGTATATTTAACACACCCCCACAGTCATAGCGGGTGGTCTTCGGATGCTGAGACTGTCTCAAAAAACTTCAAAAAGGACCGAGGGAAGACCCTTTGTAAAGATGCCTGCAATTTGATACCTGGAAGGGACATGACAGACGCGTACTTGACCACGAGCAACTTTTTTGCGGACAAAGTGAATGTCTATCTCGATATGTTTCATGCGCTGGTGCTGAACCGGATTACCCGAAAGATAGATCGCACTAATATTATCACAATAAATCAAGGTTGCTTTCTGAATATGACAATGAAGCTCTAACAACAGATTACGTAACCAACATGATTCAGAGACTACATTAGCCACCCCTCGATACTCAGCCTCGGCACTGGAGCGAGACAAATTCGACTGACGTTTCACAGACTAGGAGACCAAGTTATTGCCAAGAAACATACAATAGCCAGACGTAGACCATCTGGTGTCCGGACAGCCACCCCAATCAGCATCTGTATACGAGACAAGTGTGGACGTCGATGAAGGATATAAATGCAAGTCATAGTCAAGTGTACCCTGAATATACCGAATGATGCGTTTGAGCGCATTCATGTGCTCAACCCTGAGATCATGCATAAACAAACACACCTGCTGTACGACATACGTAATATCTGGTCTCGTGAATGTGAGATACTGAAGGGCCCCTACAAGACTGCGATAGCGGGTCGGGTCCTCGTATGGTGCGCCAGCCGCAGCACCCAATTTGGGTTTAGTATCAACTGGAGTGGAAGTGGACTTACAGGATGACATCTCAGCCCTCTCAATGATCTCGGCTGCATACTTACTCTGTGATAAGAACAATCCACCTGCATGACGAGTGACAGCAATCCCCAAAAAATAACTCAAGGGCCCAATGTTTTTCATAGCAAACTCAGAACTGAGCATTGTCGTGATAGACTGGCGTAAGGCATCGGAAGAGGCAGTCAAGATAATATCATCCACATATAATAGTATATAAGCCAAGGACGAACCACGACGATAAATGAACAAAGAATTATCCGACCTGCTGTGAGTGAACCCAATAGTTAAGACATAGTCGGCAAAACCCTTATACCAGGCCCGTGGAGACTGCTTAAGCCCATATAAGGACTTCTTCAACAAACAGACATGATTAGGATATTTGGGGTCCCTAAACCCCAAGGACTGATGCATATACATTGCTTCCTTGAGATCACCATATAAGAAAGCATTCTTTACATCTAACTTATGGATGGACCATGCTTTCGAAAGAGTCAAGCTGAGTACAGTGCAAATGGTAGCCGGCTTGACCACCGGACTAAACGTCTCCCCACTATCCACACCAACCTACTGAGTCTTACCATCACCCACAATCTGAGCTTTATGCCGTGCAAATGAACTGTCTGAATTGTCCTTATGAGCAAAAATCCACATAGACCTAATAATATTAAAACCAGATGGATGGGGCACTAACTCCCACGTCTTATTATCAATAAGAGCATTATATTCATCAGTCAGAGCAATTTTCCAATTCGGGTCATTTAATGCAGACACGGGATTACGGGGTAAGGGTGATTTAAGAACATTAGAATTTAAATTAAAATGCCTTTTTGGTTTAAAAACACCTCATTGACTACGAGTGACCGGTCGATGACTCGGGGAAGAATTGTGTGGATTTTGGGAATTTTCTGGACTCGGGACGGACGGGCCAGCAGGCCCACCTGCTGGCCCAACACAGTGAGCAGAAACAGTCGAGGATGTAGGGACTGGACTAGTTCCAGTGTTGGGCTGGACTGGCCCAATTGCTGAAACTGGCCCAGTGACGAGACTGGGGACAGTGCCCTACGACGGGCCAGTGGGACCAGCGGGCAGTGGGCCCGTTGGAGGATTTGGGGTGCGGGATATGACCGAATAATGGTGAATAATATACGGGGATATACCATCATCCAAAAAATTATATGAACTAGGCCTGGGATTACTAACCTTAGTAAACGAAAATTGGGATTCATCAAAAATGACATGGCGATTAATGATGATTTTATTAGAAGATAAATCAAAACATTTATAACCACTATAATTAGACGAAAAACCCAAAAATACACACGGAGTAGACCGGGCCTGAAGTTTGTTAATTATGGTGGACAAAAATAACGGATAACACAAGCACCCAAAGACCCTAAGATGGGAATACGAAGGAGTCTTATTATATAAAATTTGTAGGGGGGAAAATATGTCAAACCTTTGGAAGGAAGAATGTTAAGGAGATATGTAGCCATTTGGAGAGCATGATGCCAAAACGAATGGGGTACGGAAGCATGAATCAATAAAGTTCGAACCATGTTATTGATGGTACGAATTTTGCGTTCGGCTTTCCTATTCTGCGAAGACGTATGAGGGCAAGAAAAATAAAAATTGATCCCATTATTGACACAAAATTCATGAAACACCCCGTTGTCATATTCTCTGTCATTTTCACATTGAATATTTTTTATTTCTCATTCGAATTGGGTTCTAATGAAAGCTTTAAATTTTAAAAAGATGGAAAAACTTGAGATTTTTTCGCTATTGGAAAAGTCCATAAAAATTTAGAATATTCATCCAAAAAGAGAACATAATACCGATGAGCCAAAGAACTAAGAACGGGAGACGTCCATAAGTCTCTATGAATAATATCAAATGGCATTAAAGTATGAGAATTAGAGTCTACAAACGGCAACCTAACATTTTTTCCTAAAGAACAAGAATGACAATTCGGAGCACTACGTGTACCCTTACATGAAATAAAATTAATTTTATCTAAGAAAGACAAAACAGACAACCCCGGTGACCAAGAGAAGCATGCCACAAGGAAGGAGCAAGGGCTGCAAATGCTGACGGCAAGGCTTGACTCGATGGATCGGAACATGGCGTGATAGGATAAAGATCTCCCCTACTATCACACCTCATGAGAGGACTCCCCATCTTGAAATCCTTCACAGAGAAACCAAACAGATCAAATTCAATAGACACAGAATTGTCAGTAGTGAATTTACGGACAGACACTAAGTTTTTAATCAATTTGGGGGCATGTATGGTATTTTTCAAGATAAGTTGTGGATGGGGTGGGGGCAAAACTTTTTGACCATAACCGCGAATTGGAATAGAATTACCATTACCAACAATTATACCCTAGGGGTTGCTCAAATTGGAATAAGACGAGAGAGTACCTTGGTCGGAGGTCATATGGGTAGTGGCTCCGGTATTCATGTACCAATTTGGGTCCGGAGGATTTAATTCAAGCGTGTGTATTGCGGCTTCGATGTCGGTAGAAGTGGGGGCCACTGTGTGATGGGCCTGCGGGGGCCGAGGCCCAAGTACCCCTGCTTGCTGCCTCAGCCTAGAGTGATTACTGAAATTGGGCCACTGCATGTTGGGCCGAGATTGGGGTTGGCCAGCCCACTACCAATGAGGATGAACCGCTAGGCTTCTACTGTTTGGCCCAAACTCTGGGGCCCACTGCCACTGCAGAGGGACCCAGTGCGGGCCCAAAACTGTTGTTTCTGCTGACCATTCTGAGGGCCACCACTGCCGCCAGTGTTGCCGCCGCGATTCTTGCCATTATTTTTCTTATTTTGTCCCTTTTTGCCACCACCGTTGTTGCGGTTTTGGCCCGAGTTGTTGGAACCGGTAGGATGAAAAGTGGGCTCAGTCATTATGACTATGGGACTAGCACTGGTAGCCGTCTTTTTAGCCATGTCTGCTTCTTCGAGTGTAAGCATAGAACGAGCCTGATAAAATTGCGGAACAAGATTGCTTTGATTAGAAGCTTGCCAACACCACTATAGGCCTCAGAGAGTCCTGAAACCATTTGGAGGACCAAACGATCATTCAAAACCGGTGCGCCAACGTTGCGGAGTTGGTCCACCAATTCCTTCAATCTTTTGCAATAAGCTAAAACGTTAGGAAAATCTTCCATGTTGACGTGGGAGAATTCCTGCTCAAGAGTAACAGCTCTAGAATTTTTATTATCTTGGAATATATCACGTAGTTTATCTCAAATTGCCTGCGTTGTAGCGTCAGGCTCAATAATCGTTTGCAAAAGGTCTGTAAAAATCGTGGAATATATCCACTGAAGGACAGTGGCATCAAGAGTCGTCCATAACTTAGGATCATCCTCGCGTTTAGCACCTCCGTATCCTCAGGATCCGCGGGTATTATGTGATGGATGACTTGATGCGAGCGTGCGTGAATTTTGGAAGTTCGGCCCACGTCGCATATTGGACGTTTTCTATTTCAAGAATAAGAGGGATGTTATTCTTGATGTTAGAAACTGCAAGGGTAGGATGAAACGTGTTCTTTGATGTAGACATACTGATAGAACAATATGTGATTGAGGGATTTGGAAGAAAAAGTTGGGATAATTTGGGAGAAGAGAATTGGTCGGAATCTGAGAGCAAGTCGTCGGAAAACAGTGCCACGAGAATGTAGAATGTGGAGAGGAAAAAATAACCGAGACTTCTGATAACATAAAAGAAATAATCCCTTGATTATTTTCATTAATTGAAAGACAATATATACAATTTACATATTTCCATTATAGGAGAATCTTATTCTTATTCTATTCCTAAAACTTTATTCTATTTGGAGACTAACTATACAATTATGGTAAGAGTATAAGACTAATTAAGGTACACTACAACCATACAAAACCTTGTACAATACCTATACAAAACCGAGACCTATACCGAGACTAAATATACATAGGATATACACGTGCATAACGTGTATATCTTAAAAGTATACAATTTTGTTTCTATTCTAGCTTTCGGAGGTCATTTGCATGGACAACTATGTAACCAAAATGTGATTTTAGAACTAGAAAGCATTAAAAGACAAAACGACAACACTGAGAAACATTACTAACGTTGGTAAGTATCAGGAAGTTAAATAGTGCATCAAGGTACAAGCCAATCTTTCACAAGCACAAAACTTCATTAGCCCAAATTTTACAGATTACATATTAATTACTTTCGTACAATAGAGTCTTGTGGTCCGGCCCTTCCCCGAAAGCTTAGTGCACCGGACTACCTTTTTTTTTTTACTAATTACTTCACTTCCCGGGTACAAAGTTTGTGGCAAAAGCCCAAGCATTGTTGGCCACTGGGTCATTAATGTGGTCAAACAAGTTCTCAATTGGGCCCTTTCCTGTAACAATAGCCTGAACAAAGAATCCAAACATTGAGAACATAGCCAAACGTCCATTCTTGATTTCCTTCACCTTCAATTCAGCAAAAGCCTCGGGGTCATCAGCCAAACCGAGTGGGTCAAAGGCACCTCCTGGATAGATCTTGTCAAGACCCTCACCAAGTGGGCCTCCACCAACTCTGTAACCTTCAACAAAGCCCATAAGGACAACTTGGCAAGCCCAGATGGCGAGGATGCTCTGGGCATGGACAAGGTTTGGGTTACCGAGGTAGTCAAGTCCACCTTGGGAGAAGATCTGGGATCCAGCCTTGAACCATACTGCCTCACCGAATTTGACACCATTCTTAGAAAGGATTTCGGGGAATACACAGCCCAAAGCACCAAGCATGGCCCAACGGCAGTGGATCACCTCAAGCTCACGGTTCCTAGCGAAGGTCTCTGGGTCAGCTGAGAGTCCAGCAGTGTCCCATCCGTAGTCACCTGGGAATTCACCGGTGAGGTATGATGGGGTTTGCTCAGAGAATGGGCCCAAGTACTTTGGGCGGTCTTCTCCGTACCTATTTCATCAATGAACCAAGACACGGTCAGAATTCATGTATTACTAGATTACTTGTTATTGTATAGCTCAACCAATTGATAGTTAGTTCCTCCAGCAACCACATGCAGTTATATTAGTGCAACAGCTTCAATAATATTGTACTAGCTCATTTATTCTAGGTTCTGAATCAATTACTATTTTTTGCTTTCAGATACTTGGTATACTTATAATAGCGTGACATTGAATGATCACAATCTTCTCTTAAACACTTCCCTTTCTATTCATTTTTTATGTTTATGTGTGTGTGTTAAGTGTAGGATCAAGCCTAATGATCAATGAAGCAAGTCGAGAATTAAGTTTCAAGTTTAAATTTTAATGGAGGCAAAAATACTACTCCATCCGTTCAATTTATGTAAAGGTGTTTGACTGAATACGGAATCTAAGAATGAATGGAAACTTTTGAAACTTGTGGGTCAAAATAAGTCATTGATATTTGTATGATTATAAATCTAGACTACTGAATATAAAAGGTGTCATTTTTTTATTAATTAAAAGAAAAAAAATGTCACATAAATTAAGACACGAGAGAGTAGGTGATTTCTTCTCATGTGTCATAGAGTTAACTAGTAACTGTGTTGATTAGAATTAACGGATATCAAACTGGCTCGAACACGATGATTATTAAAAAATACTACTACAAAAGGTGTAAATGGAGAATTAAATTTGAAATGAAAGAATACCATATGCTTTGGGGAGCACTTTTAACAGTACGCCTCATGGTAATACGGCCACCACCGAAGCTGCCAATTTTCCTAACAAGTTCATTCTGTGATTTACCAACTGCCTGTCCAACGAATGCAGATTGTTGAATTGCAGAAGTGGCCATTTCCTTAATTCAAAGATGCTTTTTTTCCTTTTCCTTTTTCTTTTTTCTGATATGAAAGGAAGAGGGAGCTGTGGGGGTTATATATGCAAATTAATGGATTTGAGGACTACAAGATGTACAAGTCAGCAAAGGCTGATTGGTTCTTGTTATATATTTGGATTTCCCTTGTGACTTTCATAGGGCAGATAGAGGCCTTTGTTCTGCCACGTGGCATTGCAACATCTGTTTGGTGAGATTTTCTTTCATTTTTCAGATATGCAACTACTGAGGTGTTTTTATGGTGGGCCATAGTCATTGTTTCAAGGGAATCTTTCGCAAATGTACCAGTTTTACAAGGACCAAACAATATTCCAAACAGCAAATGAAAATTATTTTATGTGGGTATTAGTCTGATATGAAATAGTTTAGGGATAAAAGTCAGCCAGTATACTAACAACGAGAATTTTTTTGGGACAAAAATCAAGCAGAAGATATAATTTTCTATTGAGGGAATTGGTTAAAATTCTCATACATTATCACTATTTTTGCTATATTCATACTTAAATTATTGAGGGTTCCTATTACCCCCTCTGGACTATAATTTCCTTTAAATTAAAAAGAGGAAAATGGTCAAATTTGCTCTCCATGGAATAATATTGTTCTCCGTCAAACTTTGAGATCAAATATACCCTTCCCGCTAGTAAACTTGTTAAATTTGTCCTCGGTGGACGGATATGTGAGTTGGACGCCACGTCGGATCCACGTAGACTCCATGTCAACTATGCTTTTTATCATCTTTCTTTATTGTTCTACTCTCTGCTTTGTTTCTTCATATTCCAATAACCTGCCGGAAAGTGGATAAATTCTTATCCATATTGAAGAATGGTAGGTTTTGAACTTGGCTCCATTCTGTTTAATTCCGACGGATGGGGTCTACCAGATTCCTACGTCGTCGTTCCAAACCAAATCTCTAACGCCCCATTCGCTCCTTTCTCCCGCTCCGACAAGCTCGGTCGGATCGCCAACTGGATTCGATCTATCTCAAATCGACCCGGATCCAATTCCAAGCAAAACCCTATTGATTTCGCTTTCGACTTCTCTGGTGACGACTCCTTCACACTCGTCGCTGACGAAGACTCATCTTTCCGTCTAGTGGATACAGCTGCTAAGTCCTATCACCATGGGCAACATCGTTCGAAGTTTAACCCTAGGTGGCGGTTCCACCCTCATCATAACCGTTCTCAGCTTCCCCAACGACGCGATGAAGAAGTCGAGGCGAAAAAGCGTGAGAAAGAGAATGAAAGAGCTCGATAGATTGTATAACCTCAATCGTTCAGGCCCAAATGCTGGCCGGAGAAGAGAATCTGCAGTGTACAAATCATCAGTTGATATTCAGCGTGAATGGAATATGCTTGATCAGATCCCGTTTTGACATTCTCAAAGCTGTCGTTCTCCATTCCAGAGCCTGAAGACTTGCTAATCTGCGGTGGGCTCGAGTTTTATGACAGGTTAACCCGGGATTGTTGGTTGAGGAAGGAGTCTAGACCCAGACGACGGCGAAGATGGTGGTGGTCGGAGGCATTTTGGATCTGTAGGGATAAGTGGATGGAATTGCTAAGGAAGCTGGTCAATTTGTTCCATTTGAGCCGATGTGGAGTCTACATGGATATGACATGGCGTTCAACTCACATTTTCATCCATCTGAGGGCAAATTTAACAAGTTTGCTAACGGAAAGGATATATTTGATCTCAAAGTTTGACGGAGGGCAATGTTGTTCCATAAAGCATAGTTAGATGGTAAATTTGACCCTTTTCCCATCCTCTGATTGAATATATGGCAAAACGTTTGGATAACTTATTGAGAGGTGCGTGGGAACTACAAAAAGACTTTAAAATGAGTTCATCTGGTTCAATGAGTTTATGAATTGAGAAAACACCCAATAATTTAGGTATGAAACTTATATAACAATAATAGTTTGAGCAGGCTTTAAACTAATTCACTCAAAAAACTTTTGGAGGAGGTTTTGAAGCGTAATATTCACCTAGCGTATCATATTCTTCCGAGATGTATTTTAATGGGTTCATGATAGTTCAGGGAGTTTTGTAAACACCCAATAATTTAGGTGTGAAACTCCCACAATAATACTCCCTCTGTATCAATTTATGTGATATAATTTGATTGGGCACGGAATTTAAGGAATAAAAGAAGACTTTTGAATCTTGTAATCTAAAACAAACCAAAGATATTTGTGTGGTTATAGATCATCTCATTAAGCGTAAAAGGTAAAGTTTAAAGTTGATTATTGTCAAATAAGGAAATGTATCATTCTTTTTTGGGACGAAGTAAAAAGAAAAGTGTATCACATAAATTGGAACAGAGGAAGTAGTACGTAATAGTTTAAGGAGGTTTTTAACCTATCCACTATTTTTCTGTTTTGAATAATTGAGGGTAAAATCGGTCCTTTTCCCATAATTTGATGCCAAACACGCCTCATATCAAGTGTGAATAGCCCTTTTCTATCTCAAGAAATGCACTATTTGCTGTAACAATGTACAAACAAGACAAAATCTACATACCAAATGCACTGATTTTTTGTTCTTTCTGTCGAAAGACTGTAAAAACTCTCTGAAACTCAGATGACCGACTAATAATTGTCATCATCAAGCCAAAATTCCCTGGATTTGTGATAACACGCAGTATACCTGAATGACAGCCAAACAGAGGCAAAGTTTTGTTTCTTAGCACATTTAAACTAAATTTTACAAGGCTAAATCTCTCCTGCTTGTTGACTTCCAATGTTCCGACACCACTCATAATCATTCTACCAAGTTTGTTTAAAACCACCATGCACTCACCCTACATTGATTTAACTACAATGGGCACTGATAAAGAAACATGACTGCCATATACAATTTCATCTGGCGATGTTAAAAAAAACTGCAGATTAAGCTGCTCAGCCAGCAAAAGAAACACTACAATTATGCAGGGTTAGTTTCAAATTTCCCACAATCATTCAGATTACTAGAATAATCACTCACTCCATTGGGGTAGGTCCCTCCTCTTCCACAATACTAATAATATCGGAGTGAACACTTCCTAGCATAACTGCTGTTAGCATCAGCTTGCCGGCATCAGGGTAATCCTTGTGCTGCATCAGGAATGTTTCCACAGAGGATCTCATGTTCTTTAAATTTACGTGCTTAGAATTTTCTAGCCTCAGTGGCAGTACTTCCTGGAAATTGCCCTAAAAAGTTTCAGCTTTGGGGCCATAGCACCTGTTGGAAGCCTGGAAAAGAATGGTGTCTTTTAGAATGCTCAAAGTCTCCTCATCACTCCACCCCTCATCTACAGATGCTTGATACAGCTTTCTCCCAGTCGTCCTGATTGGAGGCGTTTCTCCAGCAATCCTCCAAGAGGCTTGCATTAGACTTGATAAAAGAGGAGCTGGTCCATGCAAAAATGTCAAAAACTCTCAAAGAAAGCTCCCTATCCCGAGTTTTAAGGCACAATTCAATAAGATCCACTGGAGGAGGAAGCCGCTGGCTAATATTTTTCCTTTCATCGCCCGGAAGAAGTTCCATTATTTCTTCCTGTGAGACAAGTAAAATTGACGATAAGAGAAGCCTGCACATACACACAACACACACACAAAGGGAAAGAGAGAGAGGGAGAGAGAGAGAGGGGGAGAGAGAGAGAGAGGAGAGAGAGAGAAGAAGTGATCAAGCACAATGATATGGTTAACAGAGGCACCCAAGGGTGACTTAGCGTTCAATGAATTGGGTGAAAACCTTGGAGGTCAGGGTTCAAATTCCAATAGAAACAAAAGAATATCAGGTGATTCATTCCCATCTGCCTAAGCCTTGGTGGCAAAGCTATTAGTGTTTGTGCTAGTGGAAGGTAGCAAGTAGCCCCATGGAATAGTTGAGGTGTGCGCAAACTGCCCAAACAACACCATTATTGAAAAAAAAAGATATAGTTAACAGAGACAAAAGGAGGATATTCATCTATCAGAGTTCCCTTGCCACAACAACCAACTGGACCATTAAAAGAGATAAAAAGAGAAAACGTTAACAAAAAGGAAAGTGGGGCACTAACTAGTTGCATTTGCCTGGTTGGGCACTGAATTTGGCTGTTCAACCAGACTGAAAAAAAAACCTCTCATTTACTATTAGCTTTCAAATATTTCTTCTAGAAAAGCTGTCTCCGGCTGCTTCTAGTTTTACTAGGTGTAAAACTTCTGAAGTCAGTGAATACATAGATTAAGCACTCTGTCCAGATTTCTACCTCAATTTATTCCATAAATATTTCAAAAAATAACTTTTTCTTTCCCATTATTACCAGACATTAGCCTGCGATCATCTACCTCTACTTCCAAACTACGGATTATGTTCCACATCCCTTTCCATCAATTTAGAATTTTGGAAGTTTTTATGATAACTAAAGTCCATACAAACTCCTTGGTGATGGATGTGCGGGCATACAAGGAGGAATAGGATTAGAAACGATGATATCCGGGACAGAGTGGGAGTGGCCTCGGGGAGGATAAGATGCGGGAAGCAAGGTTGAGATGGTTTGGGCATGTGCACAAGAGAGACACAAATGACCCAGTGCGGAGGTGTGAGAGGTTGGCTATGAACGAGTTCATGAGGGGTAGAAGTAGGCCGAAGAAGTATTGGAGAGAGGTGATTAGACGGGATATGGCGCAGGTACAACTTACTAAGGACATGACCTTAGATAAGGGGTTGTGGAGGATACGGATTATGGTAGAAGGGCAGTAAGTAGTTGAACGTAGTCCTATTTACGCTTGCAAACTGGTAGCTGTAGTATTATTATTGTAGGCCCGCTTAGCCTATCATACTAATAGGCGTAGTATTGCTTTATAGTCCCCTGTAGTTTGATTTCTGCTGTTGTGTCTTTAGCTTATTTACATGCGCTAGTTACTGCTTTCTTTTTTAGAATGCGCTATCATGGCTTATTCGCTTTTGATACCAGCATTTTCATATTGTTTTAAATTTTTTGACCAGGTCTGTCTCTGTCTTGAGCCGAGGGTCTATCGAAAACAACCGCTCTATCTACCAAGGTAGAGGTAAGGTCTGCGTACACTCTACCCTCCCCAGACCCCACGTTGTGAGATTTCACTGGGTATGTTGTTGTAAAGTCCATACAAACTCCTATGTTCTATTTAATCTTGTAGATCAATAGGTAGAATAGCCAATACTCCAAGTCTGACATTACAAAATTATTTTTCTGCAACTAAATCATGGCAGATAGACCCTTGTGGTCCGGCCCTTCCCCGGACCCAGCGCATAGTGGGAGCTTAGTGCACCGGGCTGCCCTTTTTTAAATCATGGCAGATAGACCCTTAGCGGAAGCTTAGTGCACCGGGCTGCCCTTTTTTAAATCATGGCAGATAATGGCAGATAATGAGGAAAGCTTTCCAAAAATCTGACTTTTGCTCCTCAGCTGCTTCACCCAAAACCTGCATGGATGAATATATGTTTGAGCAAAAAAATGCCTGGGATAAGACTCCATACTGTATTCCTTTTCAAGAATATCTTATCCTTAGGTAACGCCATTTATTACATATATGAACACTAACAGACAAGTACAGGGGAGAAAAAGGACCTACTGCATTTTCTTTTATTTTCTCTGTGTCTCTCTTTTGGTTTGCTGGGGATATTATGAATCAAACCATCCAAGACATATGAAAAAGATGGAAAGAGAGATCAACCTGCAGTTTGCCTTCAACTAAATCTTTCACTTGCTGGTAAAGACATTCCCAGAGTGCATCTCTTCTATTACAGTACTCATCTAACAGACTTTTGTGTCCTTTGCCACGCTCAATTTTCGCACTGATAGCACCAGAATATGCTTCCAATAATACATCAGATAGCACTTCAAGGTGTGAATGAAAATCTAATTTTACAGTATCATCTAGGGAATTATTTTCCTTCACCAGTTGAAGCATAAGATATGCAAGGCTCCAGAGCCCATTCCGCACCTTTTCTTGACAAGTCCATGGTGTCAAGCCCTCAGATGGAGGATACCAAAGATGATTTTCATTTCTGCAAGTCATGGTTGTGCGAAGCAAAGTCACACAGGCACTGGAGAGTTCACATGCTCTTTGGAAGACAACAGAAACTGTCATCTTTTCACTGATAATGTAATCGAGGTCTCTCTCTAGTAAAAAAATTCTTCAAGGTCTGAGACCTTACTGTAGAAAACTTCAGCATTATCCCTATCCATCAAAAGAACTGTTCTTCGGCGAGCTCTTTCTCCAACTAATTGGATGACATCCCACAGGGAACCAGAAATCGACATCTCAGTAGTTGAATAAGAGCCAGCTCCTGAGGCACGGTTCTGATTGAGCATGTTCTGCAGTTCTCTCAATTGGATCATGCCAGCAAGCTTTTCACTATGTTCCATGATAATATGCAAAGCATGCCCTGGCACATAATTTAAAACTGTTAGGCCTATGGTTTCTAAGAGAACAAATCCATTAGCATAGGAGCACATAAAAGCATGTAGACAATATGCTTGTGCAGAACCCTTCAAGAGGAAGCTAGATAGTCTGACTTGCTTTGTCAGAACCCAACAGTAGGAATGCCGGGGGGGGGGGGGGGGGGGGGGGTATGGGCTTAGAAATGTTGATGCATTTGAGGGAATACAAGTTCACTGATTCTACCCTCAGTTCTTTGTGCATTAGTATAACTTTTCTTTTGCTCTATACATGAATTTCATTCTCTAAATACTCTTAACTATTCTTTTGAACATGCATTTTGTGAGCCATGAATCATTAACTAACCTTTAGTTTGTAACTGTTGTTTCTTTTTATTCTCGGTTGGAAAAAACTATCAAAAGACAAGGCTTTAATGTAATCTTATATATTTCTGTTTCTACTTTCCCATCCTTAATTTTTTGTAGACAAATAGGAATACACTTAAGTTTTCAAATTATGTCTCGTAATTAACTTAACCGAAGAACTAACTATTGGTAAAAATAATATATATATGTTGTTTTCTTCACCTCATGCCTTGTCACTCTCTAACACATTATATCCTACGAAAGGAAGAACTACAAAACCAGCAGCAGTTCATCAAATGATTCCATGACTTCTCTTTCTTTTTTCATTGCAATCTATGTTCTGAGTTTTTTTATTCACTGCAATAATATTAAATCTTGACTTAGTTTTCTAGATTTATAAAATCACAAACAAAATATATATATATATATATATATGTGTGTGTGTGTGTGTGTGTGTGTGTGTGTGTGTGTGGCGGAGGGGTTGATGAGGGGAGGGAAGGAGCAGGTTGAGATTTTGCGGTTAAGGCTCAGACCGCCCCGTTGCCATCCCTACCCAAGAGCGACAAACAAGACATGTAAAACAAACTTCAAAATTATTTTAGTTTCACATATTGAAACATTTGAACAGCAATTCACGTAGTAATGGCAGCACAACCAGATCCAGTTATGGCATGAAAAATATGAGTGACAAGGACGACTAAAAGAGTGTGAAAACTGCTGCTTACTGGCAAGTTCAATGCTCTAACTGCAGTGAAGCTAGCCAATTGTCAGCATCCATTTGACCAACTTTTGCAAAAAAGTGCAGCCACAACTTACAGGGATGTATAGTAAGTAGAGACTGGCTCGTGAATTTTCAACTTACAGGGATTATTATTATTATTATTATTATTATCATTATTATTATTATTACTATTACTACTATTATTATCAATTATAATATATATTTTTTTGAAAGAATATTTTTCACTTACCAACCAAAATGCGGAAAAAAAATTTTAGAGGAAAATTACTTCCATCATACCAAATACACTTAGTTCAACAACATTAGGAGGGCTAAGAGAAAGAAGCAAACATAAAATGGCAAAGAGGTCATACTCTGTCTAGAACATAGTTTTTCGTGGCACTTGGATAAAGCCAGGAATTGAAGGAATCTTTTATGCTTCTGCTGCTTCTCCAAAAGTTGCGAGGACACGACAGACGAAGTCACAATCTCAGCACCTCTGGCAGTTGTCCAATGTTTTGCAAGGGTATCCACAATTGATTTGCTTGTCCTTGGGAAAACATTTGTCTCGCCCCCTCTTTCAAATGCCCCTGAGGTCTTCAGTTTATCAAAAGCACCATCTGCATGCCCAGATAATAGAAAATCATGGAAAAACTGATTTAGTAAAGCTTCAGACTCTTCTTCTTGAGCATTTCGACGTGCAATTTAAGTTAGACCAGGCCTTTGTCTATCTCCAGCATCTCATGCTTCTGAAGCCGCCCTTCTTGAAGCAATATTACCTGCAAAAGATAGGTTTTTCCTTTCTTCCACTGATGACCTCTCATTAGAGCTTCCTTTACATGACAAACTTCTCTCCGGTGGTTCAACTCCACCAAGTAAAACCGCCCTCTCAGGTATAGCCCAAACTCCAGCGTTTTCAGTTAGTACAGCCCAAGCTCCATCCTCACCATCATCTGAAGGGAAAACTGAAGCATCAAGAACTCTTCCAGCATCATATGGTAGATCAAATTGATAAATCCGGGTAGAATTTCTCCAGTAATGCGAGACAGTTGCAGTGCCATCACCAGAAAGTATGACCACTGAACCGGCTGGCTTACCCCCAACCTTCAATCTCATAGAGAATAAAAACTCTTCATCCTCAACTCTAGCTTTAGGAATTATCACTTGGATAGGAGCCTTTTTCTCTAAAATCCTTTCATGTGGCTGCACACACTCTGAGGAGACATTCACCCCAGATTTATATTGCATGGTGAGAAGTGAATACTCAGTGTAGCTTGAACTGGTGACCCGGTCCTTGCAAAATATTGCAATCAGATCAGTAATAACCTTGCCGTCATTATCAATCTGCAAATCCAGAGGCCAAATTCGCTTCTGCCCAGCCAGATCCTTCTGGATACCCAGATCACCATCAGTGCCAACAAATTCATGAGTCCAGATCTTAGAAACATTGAGAGAGGGAGAAAGTTCAATAGCAAAACATCGTATTTCATGATCTGTCAATAAAAGAAACTGTCTGTTGGACTTGTCCAAAGAATGGGAACGAGACTGCCAAACCAGTGACCTAGGGTAACCCCTGCCTCCAAAGAATTGCCCACCATCACTTCCTTCAGAGTTCTTACTTAACATATCCTGATCCATCTTTCGGCACTGAATACCACTGGGGCTGCAGAAAAATTGCCAAAGTTCGCCATTAGAACTACAAGCAAGAGCAACAGAGGCATGATCGTGATGAGTCTCAGGGACGGCACAAGCAATCAAACAGTTGAGAGAATTTGAACGTGTAACACTGCTCCCAGGTTTATTCTGCTGCCGCGACTTGGTTGGGTTCCCTTCGCATCAGAAGTAGAAAAACTCACCTCAGACTCCTCAGGAAAACTTACTACTGGTTCATTCCGAGCTGCAGAGTAGATATCTGGCCAGTATATGAGATTTCGAGTTTTCCAATTACAGGCAACAATACCAGCAGAACTGCACTGTGGAGTGACTTTCTTGGTGCTCCTATCCCAATTGATGAGACAAACTAACCAATCATTAGAAGATTTTCCAATATCTTCATTTTCGGACATCGTCGAAGGAAGATCAAGAACAACACAGTTCCTAGAAGCTGCTGGTGATAAGTAACTCCAGATAAAGAGTTTGTTTCCACATATCATCCATGCCAAGGAAGTCTCCTTATCCATTCCACCGGAGATGGACGCATTACCTTAACAAAATACATGTTCAGTCTCAAAATCAATCACTCGAGAAGATAACACTTCACTGTATAGCAGGCATTCAAAGCACTGAATATTCGAATTTATTACTCTTTTCTTCATTATGGAAATAGGAGACAGCTAAGAATAACTATTTTCTGAAAGCGGTACAGACGAAAAGTGAAAGAATACAAGATGGAATATCAGCTCATTCACTAACCAGGAGCATGTTTCTGAAGCAAAACTGCCTGTTCATCACGTAGGACTTGTGGGAACTCTCCAACATAGACAGGTTGAATTGGATCGGTTTCTTCACCTTTATCACTCTTCTTCGCAGGCGGGATTCTATGACAATTAACAACAAACACTATCTTAATCAGTTTCCATTCAACTATACTTCTACAACTCATACCCTTTCATTAACAATCAATTAATGACAACCATCCTGATAATAAATGTGCATGTGCAACCACACATTTGTTTTCGAGAAAGAAAGCTGAATATGAATAAATCGGTAAGATTTGACACTGTAATCTTTTAATTTAGTGGTCCATAGATTAGTAAAATGAACTAGTTAGGGAATTACATTGTTATCAAAAGCGCAAAAAAGCTCTAAGGTCCATTGAGGCTTATAAGCGCAAAGCACAAATAAAGCTTGGGCTTTAACGAAAAAAGGAACAAATGGAGAAAAAATATAAATATACATGTTTAGTCCAAGACTAATTATTATAAGCATGAATAATAAATATATGCACAAAGAAATTGAAATTCTTTTACGATAAAATGAAATATCAATTGTTTAGTGTCGCCTCTTCAGGAAACACTCATTCAGAAGGAAAAGTTTGTCTTAGAGCCTTGACGACACTAAAACGCACATTAAGCGAGGCGAAACGCTCAACATGTTTTGAGCATTGCTTCGGGGATTATGCACGCTTTAAGCTCACAACACTGGGGAATTCCATTTCACTTCTCACAGAGTACACATGGAATCCAAGTATTAATATATAAACAACAAAACGAAAAACTGAGTACATTTGCATAATCTGAAAAATAACGCAACAGAAATTGAAGAAAAAATAAAAATAAACAAAAACAAGCAATAGCATTTAGCTAATTATAGAATCGCATATGCAATCAATGAATCAATAGTAACATCAGCAATTTCACGATCTACAGTACTCCTAAACTAGAAATGCAAATTTGACACTGTAATATTTTAATTTAGTGGTCCATAGAATAGTAAAACTAACTAGTAGTTAGGAAATTCCATTTTACTTCACACAGTACACCAGGAATCCAAGTGTTAGTATGTAAACAACATGACGAAAAACTGAGCAGATTTGCATAATCTGAAAACAAACGCGACAATGAAGAAAAAGCAAAAATGAACGAAACCAAGCAATAGCATTTAACTAATTATAGAGTCACATATGCAATCAATAGTAACACCAGGACAATTAAATAGCAATTTTGCAGCCTACAGCTAAACCTAAACTAGAAATGCATATTTCCAGTAACAATTAGCAATTCCTAATAAGATAATAAAACATCAATAGTAGTTCAATTAATGTACACACACACACACACACACACACACACACACACACACACACACACACACACACATATATATATATATATATATATATACCTGGCGAGAACAGAAAGACGGGAAAGCCCAAGGAGCAGGAGTACCAGTGGTAGGGCGATTAGGTATAGGAGAATTATTATCATCAAGCGGTCTTCTATTCTCCGTGAACGGCGTTACCGGTGAGCCGCCGGTAGTAGGTTTTTCTCGGCGAGCACTGACATTTGATCTCTTTGTCCTGGAGAGAACATTTTTTGGTTAAAGAGAGTAGGGATTATAGGAGGAGAGAGTAGCGTATTTGTACTTTCTAGTTTCTCTAATGGCGAAAGCTAAAATATACTATTATATAGTAGAAGGAGATTAGAAACTAGTAGGAGAATCTGAAGAGATTTCCAGAAATTTTGAAGCGGTTAGGGTGCTCTTTTCATCTTCTTCTTCTCTTTTCTTCGTCTGGTCTTTCTTCTTCACTTTTCTTGTTTGCATTTTTTCACTTGTAAAATTTTGAATCTTGAATGATTTAAATAACTATTTGTATTCTCAAAATATGCATTTTATAATTGACTTTACTTAAAAAAAAAATATACGCACAAATTATTAGATTATAACGTGGTGGTTGGTGATAGCTGACAGGCGATACTTTATGGTGATGGCTGGTGGCAATAGTCGTTGTATGGTATAAGTGGTGGCGGTGATAGTTGGCAATAAATGTGGCGGGAATGGTTGTATTATGATAATGGTGATAGTGGTCGGTGGTGATGAAGAGTGATGGTGATTGGATGTACCGGTTGATGTGATGAAGAAGGTGGTTGGTAATAGTGATAAATTGTGGAAAATTTCTGAAATTATTTCAATATTTTACTGCATATATATATAAGAGTTTCGAATCAAATTTCTTTAGAAATAAGAATTATTTCATTGTTTTCTTTAGAAAGAAGAATTATTTCATGTTCTCTTTAGAAAGAAGAATTATTTCATGTTCCCTTTAGAGGCTTTGTATCCTGTATTGTATCATTGTTCGGTGCGACCTTGTAGGCTCGGATGTTGATAAGAGATTATATTGGCATTGTGGGTCTTACTATGTATACATACCTAGGTTGGATTCTTCAGGAGTTGGTATCATATCATGTTACATTTAGCATTCTGAGGCCTTGTCGACCCAGATGGTTGTATGTTTGTGTGATGATATCCAGGTGGTTCGCTTGGGCCGTTCAAGCGCTGGGTGCCGGCCACTCCCCCAAGGTTGGGGTGTGACACCTTGCCTCCAGTTCACCCTGAGCAACATTTTGCTGAGCATTTTAGAACTCCAACCTGACTGGTGCTAGGCTTAGCCTGCCACTCCTGCTTGGACTTGTGCTTCTTTCTCCTATTTTGTTTCCTCTGAGGGAGTTGTTTCGCTTTTGGTTTGCAAGTACCAGTGTTGTGCCCAACCTGAAGGCAATCCTGGCAAAACATTGGCTGCCATTCGTACTCCACTTCTTGTTCATAGTACTTGCCTCCAGGCAATAATTCAATAAGCACATAGTCTGGTAATTCTTGACTCATATCCATTTCAATAAGTAGACGAGCAAACGAAACCCTATCACCCTTACTGTCTGTCTATCCGTGCACATGGGTTTCCCGAGATAGCTAGTTATCCTCCCTAGATTGTCTGTAGCCCGAAAATAGATAGGCATTTTAGGAAACACAATACATAATTGCAGAATTTTCAGTTGCTCAGCACTCTTCTGGAAATCTGGAACCCATTTCTTCGAAATCATAAGACGATTATTATATGTATATGGTCCATATTGCAAAAACACATCCTTGTCTTCCTCACTATCAAATCTGAATATAAAATAGCCATCATCGTGAAGAAATACATGTAGTGTTGAGACAAAGTTCCATACTCGATAGACGAATTTCAACATATCCTTGAAGGTGGGATTCCCTCCAATTACATAGCCAATTAAAGATGTACTCCACTTTTCTGCCTCCTCCTCCATTCCTGTTGAATCGAGCTTCACAACTTTTACACCTCGTTAAGAATCGGGGGAAAGTATTCTAACTTCAAGCCTATAGGTGGAGTTCGATTTTCCGAACAACGTTAGCCATTGTTGGTGCATCGTTTGACTTCCCAATGAATTGGAGTTTTCTAGCCGTATTTGAGGTATTTGTTCCTCCTTCAGTAGGAGTTACTGCTGCCATTGATGGTACTGGTATGTTTGCTTGAGCTTTAGGGATGACGATTGATGCACTGTATTTCCCCTTAATAGGGGTATCTTTAGGGTTCCGCAATGGTGGTATCACAGTTGACGCACTCTCCATACCTGACATCCCGTGAAATAATCGCATTGGAACTAGGATTTGTGGTACACTGAATTCTGGGGTAATCGTACGACTAGTCGCTACTTGAATCTCGCTATTATCCACCTTAGGTTCAGGGTGGTGGATTACCGGAGGCGCCATAGGCCGCTTCTCCAGAATAGGCATTTGAGAGACCACAATATTCGGTGTACGATGAGTACTGGCGTCGCCCTTAGCTGACGAAGTAGTCACCGGTGGTGGTCCTTGAGTCCGCTTCTTCTTACAATATCTTACGGTAATTTTTTTCTCAAAATTCTGCACTTCTCCCAGATTTGAATATCAAAGGAGGACGTTGCAGATGCCCGGGGCGGACACGACTTCTTCTAAGGCTAGAAGACCACTGGAAAACACCAGGACTATAGCATGTCGTGAAAGAAGCACACTAATTTATGCAGCCAACAAAAAAGAATAATCGCATAACTAATGATGAATTTTATAGACGATACACTTAACTTGAAATGAAGGAATAATATTTTTTACAGTTCGGTATTTAAAATACCAAGTGTATTCAATACTTGCAATTATAAAAGAATTATGTATAAAGATATCCAACCGGTGAAAAAATTATCATGCTTTTCTAGCTTTTTCTTGAATTACCTTGCCATGTAAAATATGTTGACTTTATTTGTTTGAGATTGATTATGAAAATAGCAAAAATGTCATATCATTTACTAGTTTCGTTATATCAGTTATTCCGAATAATATAAGTTTATAGATCTTGAAATATTCACGCCTCGTACTTATAAAGTCATTTAAAAGTTACTTTAGCAATTAAACAATATTTTTAATAATGTATAGTAACAATAGTTAAGATAAAGTCTCACTTATAAAATTACTCTTAATATATTATTATCGTAGTTAGGATAAAAATCGCATAAGGCTTCTATATTTCATTGATTAAATTAAAGAGTATAGTAGAATATAGATATATATGTCAAATAAAAAGTACTCCAATTGACTTATATAATCAATGAATATAAGTCAATGACATAATTTTAACAACACTCAAGCTCAAAATAACCCAAATTATGAATCATAATTTATTTATTTAGTGAAAGAAGCTCATTAAAGAATATGATTTGCAACAATTAACCTTTATTTCTTTGTTCTAATTTCTAAACTATTTGAGAAAAATCCAGTGAAAATGGCGATCACCAACGCCGTATAAAGACCTTATTTGAAACTTCATGCGTAAACTTCAATAGGTTCAATATCTGCACCATCATCTCCATGACCTTCACCACCTCTCATTCCGAAACCACTTCCGCCGTATTCACCGCCGCCGCCGCCACCACCGCCGCTGCCGCCTCCATCGCTACCTGATCCACTTCCACCTCCCATTCCGAAACCACTTCCGCCATCTTCACCTCCTCCTCCACCACCGCCGTCGTCGCTACCTAATCCACTACCAGAACCACCTCCCATTCCATAACTACTTTCACCGTCTCCATTGTCGCCGCCTCCGTCGCTACCTGATCCACTACCATAGCCAATTCCAAAACCTGCACCAAATTCACCATTCACACTTTTGCCAGCGCCACCACCGTCGCCTCCACATCCACCACCGGCAATACCTCCGATAAGTTGATCAATTCCGTCAAAGTCGATGATGTTTTCAGATGGAAACTGAAGAAGCTTCCTTGCATATGTGGCTTGCACGATTACGCACACAACAAACTGTTGGAAATTTACTAATGTGAAATTAAGTTTATCCTATTATTTATGACTCGAACAATTGAGGCCCCACACGTCGGAAACGTCGTTTCCACACACATGCACACGTAGTGCCAAGTATCGCAAATTTCATTAGTGAAAGAGATATTGGTACGTAAGTAATACGTTTGAGACATAGAATGATGGACGGTTATTGTCCAAATGACAAGTATTCCACGTTGGTAAACGAAGGAAGAAGTGTAAGATGAAACGAGTCGGAAATCGGCGCGGAGCCGCGAAGGGCCGCGGCGCTTCGGAGGCAGAATGTTGCGATGGAAAGATGGAAAGTTCTGACTTTTGGGCTGGTTTTGGAGCATTGTATCTCCATTATTTGGCTGAATGTAATCCCTCAATAAGTGACATTACATGGTTATTGAAGGTCATTAGTTGGCTAGTTGAGGGGTCATCTCCTTACACTATAAATTGAGGCCTTTGGCTCAATTGTTGAACACTAAGAAAACACTACAGAATTTTCTTACATCTTTTTCTTCCTCTCTAGCAAGTTTACTATACTCAAAGTTCTTCAAGAGTAACACTTGAGTTTCTTTTGCTCATTTGTTAAGTTGTTGTTGTATCTTGGGAGACTATTGCGCGACAATGTAAGAGGATATATACGGGGCAATCTTGTCTTAAAGACAGAGTGCCATCACTCGACTCAGCAAATCACAAAAGCAGTTTGTAACGTTCTTGATTCCAGTTTTGTTGTAATCTTTAGTTTATCCTTTCTAGTAATTTGTAATATTTACTTACTTCCTGTTTCCTGCAATTGTTGTAACCCACAATTTTTAGATTAGATTATTGTAAGTGCTTAGAAAGATGACTGGAAGAGAACAACCCGCTTCTGATTCTGCTGTTGCTGCTACTCAAGGCAACCCCTCTGCCTTCCCCACTACTCAAGGCACACCCAATGCCTTTCCGGTTACTCAAGGCTCATCCAACGTCTTTCCTGCTACTCAAGGGAACGTTACAGTTCCTCCACCCGTTGGATTCTATCATGAACGCCCAGAAACGTTTATGGGCTCCAACTTCAAGAGATGACAGCATAAGATATTGTTTTATCTGACTGTTATGGGAATGACTCATTTTCTAACAGAAGATCCTCCCCAAGCTGGAGATGAAATGGACCATTTGCCTACTGAAACGGCTGAAGAGGGCCAAGGTATCCATGTCATTAATGGCATGAAGATGGATCCTGATGCATGGAGTCATAGTGATTTCATGTGTAAGAACTATATTTTGAACTGCCTGTCATACCCACTCTACACAGTGTATTGCACTGTAGGCACCGCCAAAGAGTTATGGGAGAAGTTGCAGAAGAAGTACAACACACAAGTTGCTGGTACAAAGAAATTTATCGTTGGGAAATTCCTGAAATTTCAAATAGTGGATAGTAAAACAGTGATGTTCTAAGTCCAGAAATTCCAAATGATTCTACATCACCTGAATTTGGAAGGTATGAAACCAAATGAGCAATTTTTTGTTGCATCACTTATTGAAAAGTTACATCCCTCGTGGAATGAGTTTATGAGTTACTTAAAACTCAAGACAAAGAAAATGACCTTTGAGGAACTTATTATCAAACTCCAGATTCAGGAACATAATAAGAAGGTCTTGCCTAAGGGAAAACAATCCGCTGAGGCAAAGGCAAATTTGGCTGAGGCCAAAGGGAACCCAAGCATGAAGCGCAAGTTCCAAAAAGACGGCAAGACCCAGGCGGCGGAGAAGTTCAAAGAAAACTGTCACCACTGTTGGAAACCTGGTCAAATGATCAAGGATTGCCGCAAGCTCAAGACTGAGCAACAAGAGAAGGACAAGGCCAAAGGAAAGGCTCAGACTAACATCGTCAAAGACAGGCTTCTAGACGACATGATTGAGGAGTTCTCGGCAGTGGTGCTTGAAGCAAACCTTGTTAAGAATCTCATGCAATGGTGGATGGACGCGGGTGCTACAAGACACATCTGTTCCAATAGAGATGTCTTCTCCACTTATACACCAGTTACAAATAAAAAATAGTTCATAGGTAACAACGCTTCATCTGACGTGCTGGGGGTAGGAAAGATAGTCCTGAAGATGACTTCCGGAAATGAGCTCACTCTAAAGGAGGTGATGTATGTCTCTGAGATTAAGAGGAATTTAATTTCAGGTCATTTATTGGTTAATGCTGGTTTTAGGCTAGTATTTGAGTCCAACAAGTTTGTAATCACCAAGAATGGAACTTTTGTGGGAAGAGTCTTCGTCTGTGAAGGCCTCTTCAAAGTTAACGCCATGTATGTAATACGTGCAAGCAATAATATTGAAGCTTCTTCTTACTTGCTTGAGTTCTCTAATTTATGGCACTATAGATTAGGACATGTTAACTATAAGTCCATCCAAAGGTTGGTTAAGCTGGAGTTATTGCCGTTTATCGACGTAAACCCTCAACATAAGTGTGAGGTGTGCGTAGAGGCAAAACTCACAAAGCTTCTTTTTCGATCCATAGAAAGGAATACCGCTCCTCTAGAACTTATTCACACAGATATATGTGATTTGAAGTTTGCACAAACTAAGGGGGAACAACTACTTTGTGACATTCATTGATGATAGCACAAGGTATTGTTACCTTTACTTGTTGAAAAGTAAAAATGAAGCCTTTGAACTGTTTCGATGCTACAAAGCAGAAGTTGAAAACCAACTAAGCATGCGGATTAAATCCATTCGTAGTGATAGAGGGGGAGAATACGTAGCACCGTTTGAGGAATATTGTGTCGAATCGGGCATTGTTCATCAAACGACGGCTCCATACTCACCTCAGTCGAACGGTGTTGCGGAATGCAAGAACCGCACATTAAAGGAAATGATGAATGTCTTGCTCATCAATTTCGATCTTCCCCAAAACATGTGGGGAGAAGCCGTCCTTACCACTAATATGATTCTTAACAGAGTCCCACATAAGGGTAAGGACAAAACTCCATATGAATCATGGAAGGAAAAGAAACACACCTATAAATATTTAAAGGTGTGAGGTTGTTTGGCAAAGATCGAAGTGCCCAAGCCAAAGCAGGTCAAGATTGGGCCTAAGACTGTGGATTGCATTTTCATCGGATATGAAAATAACAGTAGTGCTTATCGCTTCTTAGTGCATAAGTCAGATATTCCAGATATCTACGGCGGTACAATTATGGAATCAAGGAATGCTCAATTTTTTTAGGATACTTTTCCTAGAAAGGAAAAAGACATAACCTCTCGCAAACGAAGTTATGTACAAAGCTCTCAGGAACTAAGAGTCATTGACTGCTCGGATCTAGATGGTTCAAATCTAGTGGACTTCGAAGTAGCTGAATATCCGGAATCTAGTGTTCCAGATTCTCAGAACTTGGACACTCCAGAGATGGAACCAAGGCGAAGTACAAGGGCCAGGAAGGATAAATCCTTCAGTCCTGACTTTGTAGCTTATATGGTTGATGACGAACCGATGACAATTGTTGAAGCATTGTCAACTCCAGAGGCACCACTCTGGAAAGAAGCTATTGAGAGTGAAATAGACTCCATCCTGCATAACCATATTTGGGAGTTGGTTGATCTTCCTCCAGCAAACAAACCATTGTGTTGTAAATGGATACTCAAACGGAAGTATAAAGCAGATGGATCTATAGCTCAGTACAAGGCCAGTTTGGTAGTCAAGGGCTATCGGCAGAAGAAAGGCCTTGACTATTTTGACATGTACTCCCCGGTGTCTTGGATGACGTCCATACGAGTATTCATTGCGATCGCAGCATTGCGTGACCTTGAGATACATCAAATGGATGTCAAGACAGCCTTTCTAAATGGTGATTTGGAAGAAGAAATCTATATGAAACAACCCGATGGGTATGTGGTTCCAGGGCAAGAGATGAAAGTCTGTCGACTTGTCATATCTCTGTACGGGCTGAAACAAGCCCCGAATCAATGGCATGAAAAATTTGACAATACTCTACTATCGAAGGGTTTCTCCATTAATGAATGTGAAAAATGTGTCTACACGAAAGGTAACTCTGACTCGTTCATCATGGTATGCATGTACGTAGACGACATGTTGATCACATGGAGCAGTCCTAGCTTGATCTTAGAGACTAAGAACATGTTGAAACAATGCTTCGACATGAATGATATGGGTATCATAGATGTCATCTTAGGGATAAAGATCTCTAAGACGTCTGACGGACTGGTCTTATCTCAGTCTCACTATATCAAGGATGTGTTGAGAAAGTTTGAGATATTTGACAGTTCGCCTATAAAGTCACCACTAGATAGAAATAAAAAGCTTGATAAAAATCGTGGTGTACCTGTATGCCATGAGCAATATGCACAGGTGATTGAAAGTTTGATGTACATAACAAACTGCACCCGCCCTGATATTGCTTATGCAGTCAACAAGTTGGTTAGGTTTATCCGTAATCCAAGTAATGATCATTGGAAGGCGTTGAATCGGGTACTACGATACCTGAAATACACGCTAACTTATGGGTTGGATTATTCGAGATATCCAGTTGTACTAGAGAGGTACAGTGATGCAAACTGGATATCTGATATGGAGAACACCAAGTCCACCAGTGGGTATGTATTTACAATTGGTGGTAGGGTTGTGTCTTGGAAATCCTCTAAGCAAACTTGCATCGCCCGATCCACAATGGAATCAGAGTTTATCGCTTTAGACAAAGCAGGAGAAGAAGCTGAGTGGCTTCACGACTTCTTAGAGGATGTTCCTTGTTGGGACAAACCCGTACCTTCTGTAATGATCCACTGCGACAGTCAGTCGGCTCTAGGAAGGGCACAAAGTTCTATGTACAACGGCAAGTCTCGTCATATTCGATAGAGACATAAGACCGTTAGGCAGTTGATCACCACGGGTATAATATTCACTAATTACATAAAATCAAAGGATAACATAGCGAACCCACTGACAAATGGCTTACCCAAAGATTAGATGTTCTGCCTGTCTAGGGGAATGGGCTTAAAACCCAAGGTATAAGGACCAATACAGTGGTAATCCAACATTACTGACTGGAGATCCCAAGAATTAGGTTCAATGGGAAAACTAAGCTGTAGAGGTTCAGTTGAGCGCTTCGGTAGCACTTCAGATAGTGATTTCTGTAAAGAAACATCAATCTAAAGTCGTTCCCGCGATAAACATTAAGTTCTATCTGCAGTGTGGGTAAAGATTAAGTATCCAAAACCTTTAATGATCCTCAACAGTTGAGGTTAGGTTTGGGAAAACTTTTAATGGTTCCTAACACTTGTAAAGTGGAGTATAGCAGGATATCTTGTAGGAGACCACATATTTAAGTGCGAGGACAGGCCACCTCAAATTAACACACTTAAGAATCCAAGAAGTGTCCACAGCCACAACAGACAAAATAATACGAAGAACAGAGTAAGGTTAGTTATTGTGTTGGTACCATTGACTTGGCTTACACTAAACACCGACGGTTCAAGACATAACGTTCACCGCTCAGTAAGTAAGTCCGATGGTATTCAACTATGGAAGGTTCAAAGTTGAAGCTACCTCTCCAGATGCAACATCGGTCAGGTGAAAGATTGCTGGAAAAGGCACCATGTGAGTGCGCCAAAATCTCTTTCAAGAGGGGATTGTTGGAAATTTACTAATGTGGAATTAAGTTTATTCCATTATTTATGACTCGAACAATTGGGGCCCCGCACGTCGGAAATGGGGTTTCCACACACGTGCACACGTAGTGTCAAGTATCGCAAATTTCATTAGTGAAAGAGATATTGGTACGTAAGTAATACATTTGAGACATAGAATGATGGACTGTTATTGGCCAAATGACAAGTATTCCATGTTGGTAAATGAAGGAAGAAGTGTACGAAATGTAAGATAAAACGAGTCAGAAATCGCGCGGAGCCGCGAATGGCCGCGGCGCAGCCCCGTCAGAGCGCCACGGCGCAGCCCCGTCAGAGCGCCGCAATGCTAAATGGTGGTTTGGGCTACTGAAGCCGAGGAGCCGCTGCGCTAATTCACAGAACCGCGGCGCTTCGGAGGCAGAATGTTGCGACGGAAAGATGGAAAGTTCTAACTTTTGGGCCGGTTTTAGAGCATTGTATCTCCATTATTTGACACATGAATTCAGCCATTATTTGGCTGAATGTAACCCCTCAATAAGTGTCATTACATGGCTATTGAAGGCCATTAGTTGGATAGTTGAAGGGTCATCTCCTTACACTATAAATTGAGGTCTTTGGCTCAATTGTTGAACACTAATAAAACACTACAGAATTTTCTAACATCTTCTTCCTTCTCTCTAGCAAGTTTACTATACTCAAAGTTCTTCAAGAGTAACACTTGAGTTTCATTTGCTCATTTGTTAAGTTGTTGTTGTATCTTGGGAGACTATTGCCCGACAACATAAGAGGATATATACGGGGCAATCTTGTCTTAAAGACTGATTGTCATCACTCGACTCAGCAAATCACAAAAGCAATTTGTAACGTTCTTGATTCCAGTTTTGTTGTAATCTTTAGTTTATCCTTTCTAGCAATTTGTAATATTTTCTTACTTCCCATTTCCTGCAATTGTTGTAACCCACACAAACAAAAGAACCAATCTGCTACTCATCTTCGTATTTAACATGGCAACAAAAAGTAGTTAGTAAGTACTATTCACAAAGCGGGGAAGTACAACAAATATTTGGGGGGGAAAAGCAAAATCAAAATTCAATCGCTGTTTGGACATAAAAATGTGAAATTTGAAAAAAGTTGAGAACGGTATTTGAAGATTGGAGTTGTATTTGGACTTGAATACTACTCAAAAAAATGTTGAATTTTTGTGAGTGATTTAGAGTGAAAAATGTGATTTGGAATCTTTTGAATTTCGGAATATTCTAGAATTCAACTTAATTGTAACAATTCTATGTCCAGACATGATTCTGAAATACAATTCCAAAAAAAAGTGAATATTATACATCGCCAACGGGTCGTCGGTTTTTTTCTATTGCAAAATTGAACTTTTCATTATTACTTGTTCTGAAGTAGAAAAAAATAATTGTGTGTAAACATTAGCGGCAACAACAACATATTCAGTGTAATCCTACAAGCGGGATATGGGATGTAGAGAGTTTATTTTCGCTCAATTCAAGAAAAAACATTTTTAAGCAGGAGAAAAGAAAATAAAGAAAGTAAAGAGACCATGGCAAAAAAATTATAGAATTGTGTAAACATTAGCTTAGCACAAAATAAGATGGGAAGATGTAATTGTTGGAACTATAATTACAGTACGGGAAGTAAATAAATATTACAAGTGCTCGAAAGGATGAACAAACAACCAATATTCAGAACTGCCGCAAGCTTGTTGAGTCTTGAATCTTGATAACCTGAAATCAAAAAACACTAAATCTGGATTGTTACAACTGTGGTTGAGTCGAGAGATGACTCTCTGTCTTTAAGACAAGATTGCCCCATATATATCCTTTTACGTTCTGGACAATAGTCTCCCAAGATAAAACAACAACTTAACAAATGAACAAAGGAAACTCAAGTGTTACTTTGAAGAACTTAGAGTAACGAAATGATGCTGGATAGTGGGAAGAAGATTTATGTTTTGTTTCTGATTTTCTGTTTTTTGATTGTCTTGTGTAGTCTCAACAATTGAGTCAAAGGCTTCAATATATAGTGCATGGAAGGGACTTGTCAACTGCCTAACCAACTGTTGTTAATGGCCATGTAATGGCAATTAGTGAGGAGTAATTCAGCCAAATAAATGACTGAATTAATGTGCAACATATTGGAGCTTTAGTGAGAAGTTATTCAGCCAAGTAATGACTGAATTGATGTGCAGATTATTGGAAGTTTAACGTTTCAAAACCAACGCAAAAAGCATAAGTTCTTTGTCCAATTTTATCTTACCTGAAACTTCATGGACCAAACTGTAAAAATGAAGTAATTTGGGTCCAAAAAGATAATATCAGAAGCCCAAATCCCGGACGGGTGGCGGCGGCGCGCGTGTGGACTTAGCTTCGAACCAAAGCACAACTAGGTCCTCTCTCCTTCAAACACATGGGATACCCCTTGGGGTCCCAAATCCTTAGCCAATTTTGAGACTAATAAACTAAACAAATCTTCCTTCCCCCACCGATGAGCGAGAATTGGTCTATACCACATTTTCATGCTCCAAACACCTCGCTTCGGGGACCAATATCTCTTTCATTTCTCAATGACATTTGACGATCATTGGCCCTACGGTCATTTACTCACTTAGTAGATTATGCACGTGTGAAGAATCAAAGTCTCCAACATGTGGAACCCTAGTGTTTAAGTCATTAAAGATGGGTGGACGCAACTCCACAAAAGGCAAATTTCCAACAGTAATTGTGTAGAATTTTTAGCAGAAAAATAAGCAACATTAACAAGAAATTAAGATGAGAATTATTGTTGGTTACAAAGGTGCGGAAAACGAAAATTACAAATAACTGCTAAGTAATACAAGAACTGAAATTACAATTCAACAACAAACTGAAATTACAATTCAACAACAAATTGAAATTACAATGATGTTGAACAAGAAACTGGAACTGTTTTGTGTATGCTGAGTCGAATGTGACACTCTGTCTTTAAGACAATATTTTTCCGTATGTATCCTTTATACGTCCTGGACAATTGTCTCCCAAGATAAAACAGCAATGGAACAATTGAGCAAAGCAAACTCAAGTGCTACCGTGAAGAATTTTGAGTAACGAAATGATGCTTGGAAGATTGTAGGAAGAAGAATTCTGTTTTCTATTTTTCGTCTAGTGTAAAGTGTGCTCAACAATGGTGACAATAGAGTCTTTATATAGTAGAAGGAGGGGCTGAAGAACTGCCTCCATAAGTGCCATTACTGGCCAAATAATGGTCATTATGGAGGTAGTAATACCACCAAAATAAATGATGAAGATGTGCAACGGATTGGCCATTATAGGAGGAGTAATTCAGCCAAAATAAATGGTTGAATTCTGGAAACTTCATGGACCAAACTGTACATCTTGAAACTTCAGGGACCAAACTGTACATATGAAAGAATTATGGTCCAAACTGTACATATGAAACTTCTGGGATCAAACTGTACATCTGGCAAAGTTCTCTGGCCCAAAAAGATAATATTAGAAGAAGCACAGCCCACAGCCCGTGACCCCGTGACCCCGAGAACCCGACCGGACGGGACGGGCGGGCGGCGGCGGCGCGCGTGTGGGCTTTCCTCGAACCAAAGCACATCTAGGTCCTCCCTCCTTTAAACACACGGGATACCCCTTGGGGTCCCAAACCCCAAACCAATTTTGAGTCTTATAAACACAACAATTCTTTCTTCCTCCACCGATGAGGGAGAATTGATCACAAACCACACTTTTCCATGCTTCAAATACCTCACTTCGTGGACCAATATCTCTTTTATTTCTCAACGAAATTTTACGATTCTTGGCCCTACGGTTATCTACGTACTTAGTAGATCATGCATGTGTAAAGAACCGGATTCTCCAACATGCGTAACACTAGTGTTTAAGCCGTTAAAGTTGGTCAGTCGCAACTCCCGCCAATGGCAAATTTCCAACAATCCCCTCTTGAAAGAGATTTTGGCGCACTCACATGGTGTCTTTTCATTTCCAGCAATATTTCAGCGGACCGATGTTGCATAAGGAGAGGTAGCTTTCATCTTTGAACCTTCCATAGTTAAATACCATCAGACTTACTTACTGCACGGTGAACGTGATGTCTTGAACCGTCAGTGTTTAGTGTAAGCCAAGTCAATAGTATCAACATAACAAATTCCCTTACTCTCTTCTTCGTAATATTTTGTCCGTTTTTGCCATGGACAACTTCTTGGATTCTTAAGTGCGTTCAGTTGAGGATCATTAAAGGTTTTGAAAACTTAACATTTACCCATAATGTAGATAGCACTTAACGTCTATCACGGGAACGGCTTTGGATTTGGTGTTTCTTTACAGAAATCACTATCCGAAGTGCTCATGCTTCCACCGAAACGATCAACTGAACCTTTACGGCTTAGTTTTCCCATTAAACCAAATTACTGGGATCTCCAGTTAGTAAGGTTGGGTTACCACTGTATTGGTCCTTATATTTTGGGTTTTAAGCCCATTCCCCTAGACATGCATGCCATCTGATCCTTGGGTAAGCCCTTTGTCAATGGGTCTGCTATATTATCCTTTGACTTAATCTAATCAATGGATAGTATACCCGTGGTGATCAGTTGCCTAACGGTCTTATGCCTCCGTCGAATATGACGAGACTTGCCGTTGTACATAGCATTTCGTGCCCTTCCTAGAGCCGACTGACTATCGCAGTGGATCATTACTGAAGGTACGGGTTTGTTCCAACACGGAACATCCTCTAAGAAGTCATGAAGCCACTCAGCTTCTTCTCCTGCTTTGTCTAAATCGATAAACTCTGATTCCATCGTGGATCGGGCGATGCAAGTTTGCTTAGAGGATTTCCAAACACAGCCCCACCACCAATTGTAAATATATACCCACTGGTGGACTTGGTGTTCTCTATATCAGATATCCAGTTTGCATCACTGTACCCCTCTAGTACAACTGGATATCTCGAATAGTGTAACCCGAAATTTAATGTGTATTTCAGGTATTGTAATACCTTATTCAACGCCTTCCATTGATTATCACTCAGATTACGGGTGAACCTAACCAACTTATTGACTGCATAAGCAATATCAGGTCGGGTGCAATTTGTTATATACATCAAACTACCAATCACCTGTGCATATCGCTCCTGGTATACGGGTGCACCAAGATTTTTATCAAGCTTTTGATTTGTATACATTGGTGACTTTATCGGTGAACTGTCTAACATCTCGAACTTTCTCAAAACATCCTCGATGTACTGAGACTGAGATAAGACCAGTCCGTCAGACGTCTTAGAGATTTTAATCCCTAAGATGAGATCTGCGATACCCATATCCTTCATGTCGAAGCATTTTTTCAACATGTTCTTAGTCTCTAGGATTACCCTAGGACTGCTTCATGTGATCAACATGTCGTCTACATACAGGCATATCATGACAAACGAGTCAGAGTTATCTTTCGTGTAGACACATTTATCACATTTATTAATGGAAAAACCCTTCGATAGTAAAGTACTATCAAATTTTTCGTGTCATTGCTTCGGGGCTTGTTTCAGCCCGTACAGAGATTTGACAAGCCGACAGACTTTCTTCTCTTGCCCTTGAACCACATACCTCTCGGGTTGGTCCATATAAATTTCTTCTTCCAAATCACCGTTTAGGAAGGCTGTCTTGACATCCATTTGATGTATCTCAAGGTCACGCAAAGTTGCGATCGTAATGAATACCCGTATGGATGTCATCCGGGATATCGGGGAGTATGTGTCAAAATAGTCAAAGCCTTTTGTCTGCCGATAGCCCTTGACTACCAACCTGGCTTTGTACTTGTCTATAGACCCATCTGCTTTATACTTCCGTTTGAGTATCCATTTACAACCCAACGGTTTATTTCCCGAAGGGATATCAACCAACTCCCAAGTATGGTTATGCAGAATGGAGCCTATTTCATTCTCAATAGCTTCTTTCCAGAGCGGTGCTTCTTTAGTTGACAACGCCTTAGCAATTGTCCTTAGTTCATCATTAACCATATAAGCTACAAAGTTAGGACCGAAGCATTTATCTTTCCTGGCCCTTTTACTTCGCCTTAGATCCATCTCTGGAGGCTCCAAGTTCTGAGAATCTGGAATATTAGATTCCGGATACTCAGCCACCTCGAGATCCGCTAGATCTGAATCATCTAGATCCGGGCCGTCAACGACTCCCAGTTCTTGAGAACTTTGTGCATAACATCGTTTGCGATAGGTTATGTCTTTTTCCTTTCTAGGAAAGGTACCTTCAAAGAATAGAGCATTCCTTGATTCCATTATTGTACCCTGGTGGATATCTGGAATATCTGATTTATGCACTAAGAAGCGATAAGCACTACTATTATTTGCATATCCGATGAATATGCAATCTACAGTCTTAGGCTCAATCTTGACCTACTTGGCTTGGGTACTTCAACCTTTGCCAAACAACCCCACACCTTAAAATATTTGTAGGTGGGTTTCTTTCCCTTCCATGATTCATATGGAGTTTTGTCCTTACCCTTATGTGGGACTATGTTAAGAATCGTATTAGCGGTAAGGACGGCTTCTCCCCACATGTTTTGGAGAAGACCGGAATTGATAAGCAAGGTATTCATCATTTCCTTTAATGTACAGTTCTTACGTTCCACCACATCGTTTGATTCAGGTGAGTATGGAGCCGTCGTTTGATGAATAATGCCTTCTTGGGCACAGTATTCCTCAAATGGCGCTACATATTCTCCCCCTCTATCGCTACGAATGGATTTAATCCGTAGGCTCAGTTGGTTCTCAACTTCTGCTTTGTAACGTCGGAACGCTTCAAAAGCTTCATCCTTACTTTTCAACAAGTAAAGGTAACAATACCTTGTGCTATCATCTATGAATGTCACAAAGTACTTGTTCCCCCCTCTAGTTTGTGCGAACTTCAAATCACATATATTTGGTGAATAAGTTTTGCCTCTACGCACACCTCACACTTATGTTGAGGGTTTATGTCGATAGACGGTAACAACTCTATCTTTTACCAGCCTTTGAATAGACTTGTAGTTAACGTGTCCTAATCTATGATGCCATAAATTAGAAGACTCAAGCAAATAAGAAGAAGGTTCAACTTTATTACTTGGACGTAATATAGACATGGCATTTACTTTGAAGAGGCCTTCACAGACGAAGCCTCTCCCCACAAAAGTGTCATTCTTAGTGAGTACAAACTTATTGGATTCAAACACTAGCCTAAAATCAGTATTAACCAATAAAGGTCCAGAAATTAAATTTCTTCTAATCTCTGGGACATGCATCACTTCATTCAGAGTGAGTTCTTTGCCGGAAGTCATCTTCAGGACCACCTTTCCTACCCCTAGCACGTCAGAGGAAGCGTTGTTGCTCATGAACAGCTTCTTGTCAGTGACCGGTGTGTACATGGAGAAGGCATCTTTGTTGGAACAGATGTGTCTAGTAGCACTTGTGTCCATCCACCACTGCATCGGATTCTCAACCAAGTTGGCTTCTAGTACCACTGCCGAGAATTCCTCAATCATGTCATCCAGGAGCGTGTCCTTGACGACGTTTGCTTGCGCCTTGCCTTTAGACTTGGCTTTCAATTGTTGCTCAGTCTTGAGCTTGCGGCATTCCTTGATCCTATGACCAGTTTTCCCACAGTGGTGACAGTTACCTCTAAATATCTCCGCTACGTGGGCCTTGCCGTCTTTCTGGAACTTCCGCTTCTTGCTTAAGTTCCCTTTGGCCTCAGCCAGATTCGCCTTTGCCTCAGCAGGTTGTCTACCTCTTGGCAAGGTCTTCTTATTATCTTTCTGGATTTGCAGTTTGATAATAAGCTCTTCAAAGGTCATCTCCTTTGTCTTGTGTTTTAAGTAACTCATAAACTCATTCAATGAAGGAGGTAACTTTTCAATCAATGATGCAACCAAAAACTGCTCGTTTGGTTTCATTCCTTCCAAATCCAGGTGATGTAAAATCATTTGGAATTCCTGGACTTGGGACATCACTGTCTTACTATCCACCATTTGGAATTTTAGAAATTTCCCAACGATGAACTTCTTAGTACCCGCATCTTGTGCGTTATACTTCGTTTGCAGTTTTTCCCACAGCTCTTTGGCAGTGCCAACGGTGCAATAGACCGTGTAGAGAGGGTCTGGCAAGCAGTTCAGTATGTAATTCTTACACATGAAATCTCTATGATTCCATGCATCAAGAACCATCTTCATGCCGTTAACGACATGGATACCAATGCCCCCTTCACCCGTTTCAGCAGGGGAAGAGTCCATTTCATCTCCAGCTCGTGGAGGATCTTCCATTAGGAACCGGGCCATCCCCATTACAGTTAAGTAGAACATCTTTTGCTGCCATCTCTTAAATTCTGATCCCATGAATTTTCCAGGGCTATCATGGTTGTGTGAGGCAGAAGGTGGAGCACCAGCAGTCGGGAAGGCAGCGGAGTTGCTGCCTTGAACATTAGCGGCAGCAAAGTTGCTGCCTTGGGCAGTAGCGACAGTAGCGGGGAAGGCAGCAATATTGCCTTAAGAGGCAGCAGCAGTAGCAGCAACATCATTCATGTTTCCAGCCATGTTACAGCAGTTACAGTAAGCAAATATTGTCTTAAACTTGTTGGTTACAAAGGTGCAGGAAACGAAAATTACAAATAACTGCTAAGTAATATAAGAACTAAAATTATAATTCAACAACAAACTGAAATTACAATTCAACAACAAACTGAAATTACAATGATGTTGAACAAGAAACTGGAACTGTTTTGTGTATGCTGAGTCGAGTGTGGCACTCTGTCTTTAAAACAATATTACCCCGTATGTATCATTTATACGTCCTGGACAATTGTCTCCCAAGATAAAACAGCAATGGAACAATTGAGCAAAGGAAACTCAAGTGCTACCGTGAAGAATTTTGAGTAGCGAAATGATGCTTGGAAGATTGTAGGAAGAAGAATTTTGTTTTCTGTTTTTCGTCTAGTGTAAAGTGTGTTCAACAATGGTGACAATGGGGTCTTTATATAGTAGAAGGAGGGGCTGAAGAACTGCCTCCATAAGTGTCATTACTGGCCAAGTAATGTCCATTATAGAGGTAGTAATACCACCAAAATAAATGGTGAAGATGTGCAACGGATTGGCCATTATAGGAGGAGTAATTCAGCCAAAATAAATGGCTGAATTGAGTGTTGTGGCGTTTCTGATCTCTCTGCCCAATTCTGACTTTCTGGAAACTTCATGGACCAAACTGTACATCTGGCAAAGTTCTCTGGCCCAAAAAGATAATATCAGAAGAAGCAGCCCATGGCCCGTGAACCCAGAACCGGACCGGATGGGCGGGCGGCAGTGGCGCGCGTGTGGGCTTTCCTCGAACCGAAGCGCATCTAGGTCCTCCCTCCTTTAAACACATGGGATACCCCTTGGGGTCCCAAACCCCAAACCAATTTTGAGTCTTATCAACACAACAATTCTTTCTTCCTCCACCGATGAGGGCGAATTGATCCCAAACCACACTTTTCCATGCTTCAAACACCTCACTTCCTGGACCAATATCTCTTTCATTTCTCAACGAAATTTGACGATTCTTGGCCCTACGGTTATCTACGTACTTAGTAGATCATGCATGTGTGAAGAACCGGATTCTCCAACATGCGTAACACTAGTGTTTAAGCCGTTAAAGTTGGTCGGTCGCAACTCCCGCCAAAAGCAAATTTCCAACAATTACTTCTTACTTGGCTCTTCTCGTATGTGTTTTGCGCAAGTGAACTCTAAGCACTTGGATGAATAATCTGAGATGTTTATGACCATTTAAATACTATAGTTTAGTGGTAACTGGTATGGTAACATACATTAATGAAGTCAATTAATATCACATTAACAAAATGGAAACGCTAGAAGCTTAGAATTGAATGTGATTAAGAAGACTTACGTTATGGTAATTAGTTGTGAGAGATTAAACTTACATGTTCTACTAGACATTATAATTTTAACGATTTAGAACTAGAACTAGTACTAGTATGATGAAATAGTCCAGTACCTGACTTAAAATCCTATATTTACCTTTATTTCTAGTTGGATTCCCTGGAATGTCATGAGATTAATAATGTTGGAAATTAGCCTTTGGCGGGGAGATGCGTCCACCCATCTTTGATGAATTAAACACTAGTGTTCCGCATGTTGGAGACCTTGTCTCTTCGCACATGCATGATCTACGAAGTGAGTAGATGACCGTAGGGCCAAGAATCGTCTAATTTCGTTGAGAAATGAAAGAGATATTGGTCCACGAAGTAAGGTGTTTGAGGCATGGAAATGTGGTGTGGGACAAATCTACCACATCGGTGGGAATAGGAAGAATTGCTCTCTATATATGTCTCAAATTGGTAAAGGGTTTGGGACCCCAAGGGGTATCCCATGTGTTTAAAGGAAGGAAGACCTAGATGTGCTTGGGTTCAAGGCTAAGCCCACACGCGCACCGCCGCCGCCCGCCCGTCCGGTCCGGTTCCGGGTTCGGGTTCCGAGTTCCGGGTTCTCGGGTTCTCGGGTTCTCGGGTTCTCGGGTTCTCGAGTCTCGGGTCTCGGGTCACGGGTCACGGGTCATGGGCTGTGGGCTGTGGGCTGTGGGCTGTGGGCTGTGGGCACAATACGTGACTGAAAAACAGCTCAAAACAGTGACCAATCTGCTTGAAAAACAGTGAGCAAACACCCTTATATACACAAGATATACACTACAGAGACACACTATATACATAGAGACAAAAGAGAAGAGTAAAGAGAAACTCTTCCTTCCTATTCCATATCTTCTACAAGTCGAGTCATATTTGTTTTCTTCGCCAGGCTCAACCTATTGGCTTTGTAGCGTTGAGATTAAAGTGTTGTTTTATCTTGGGAGACTATTGCCCGCTAACGTAAAAGCATATATACGGGACAATCTTGTCTTAAGGACAGAGGGCAATCCCTCGACTCAACACACAACGTTGTAACCATCCAGATTTAGTTGTTTCTTGATTTCAGGATATCAAGATTCAAGATACAACAAGCTTGCGGCAGTTCTCAACATTGGCCTTGCAAGGTTATTAAGATTCAAGACACAACAAGCTTGCGGCAGTTTTGAAGATTGACCATTTATCTATCCTTTCAAACATTTGTAATAGTTACTTACTTCCCGTACTGCTTTATAAAGTACAATAGAGCACCAATAATTTAAGACAAGATTGTATTGTATTACTATTAGTGTTCGAAAGATGTCGGTCAAAAGTTGTGTGACCAAATCTGGATATGGTTGTGGTTTTCTACTTGAAGACAGTGATGATGATATTGTTGAAGTTCAACATGTTCATGGTGTCACCGCTCCCGAGAGTGGTGGGAACAAGCGCTCACGAGAGCCTGAAGATGTCAACTGGGACTAGAGGAGAAGGCTGAAGATGTGGTTCTATCTTGCAGCAGAAGGCGTATATCTGTCCCAGACAAAGAATCCAAAATTGGGATAAGTATTTTTCTTACTTGTCAAGAATAAAGATTAAATGATGTCTGATTAAAAATGGATTAAAGTAAGGAGGAATATAAAATTAATTTATATTCCTCACGCTTTAAAAATCAGAAGTTTAATCTCTTCTTCTTTCCCGTTTAAAGATTGAATTTTGTAAACGACTTAAAAAGATCCATTTTTTTAAGTGTAATGATTAAAAGTGTGTAAAATATGTTCGCACATACGATGGAGAGAGATCCACTAACTGTGCGAAAATTGTTACCACTCTTAAGTAAGCGCCAAGAATAATCTGAGCACCAATCATAACGGAAGAAGTCTAAAAGTTAAAGACGTTGAGCCAATCACACTATTTGGCAGAAGATCCTTCATAGGATGATTTTGGACACTCAGTCATACAAAGCCTCCGGGCGACTGGAGTGGACCAAAATTCCTTTGTTATGATGATATTGGACACTCAGTCATATAAAACCTCCGGGCGACTGGAGTGGGGCCAGAATTCATTTCATAGGAAAAGTAATGGACACCTAATAAGGTGGGGCCAAAGTTTCCAGGTCTTAAATGATCTGAAGGCCTAAGAAAGGCGGAAAAGAAATTGGACACTCAGTCTGCCAAAGCAACTGCAGTGGGCCAGAGTATCCAGATCACATATGATCCGGTTACGCCCTAACCACGGGCAAGAGGTTGTTCATGTGAAGCAACGCCACCTCTAAAGTAGAAGGGGTTGGAGAGGTTGTCCTCAATAAGGGCTTCAGGGAATGAGATCACTCTAAGATGAGGTGATACATATCCCAAACTTGGTTTAAGGGACGATGTTGGTCAAGCTGGTTTGAGACTAGTCCAACAGGTCTGTAATAACTAAGAATGGTACAGTACGTCTGTAGCTAAATGAATGATATATTTGTAATCCGTGCATCTATGGCATCATAGATTAAGACACGTTAAATAGCAAGTCATTCAAAAGCTAACGATGTTGAGATTGTTGCCTTCTGTCGACATAAACCCTCAAAATAAATGAGAGGTAGGCGAAGAGGCAAAATCACCTTTCCAAATTCCGTCAAAGGGAATAGCGAAAGAAGCACCGCTCCTCTAGAACTTAGTCACACCTACTTGGGTGATTTAAAGTTTATACAAAATAGAGGGGGGAGATAAGTTCGTTGTGACTTTCATTGATGATGGTACAAACGTATGGAATCCTTTGTTTGTTGAAAAGCAAAGATGAAGTTGTTTAAGCGGATAAGCGCTACAATGCAGAAGTTGGAAATCAACTAAGCCTATGGATTGCGAAATTCATAGTGATAGAGGGGGAGAATGTGAAGCATCGTTCATTAAACGACTGTTCATTTCACACCTTAGTCCAACGGTGTTAGCCAAGCACAAAGTCGTACGCCCAAATTATGTGGGGTGGCTTGGTAAAAGTTGGAATACTGAAACAGGTCAAGTTGTACCTAAGACTGTAGATTGCATATCCACTGGATCTGCAAATAACAATAGTGTTGATCGCCTCTTGGCATCAAAGAATGCTGAATTCTTTTAAGATAGCTTTCCTTGAAAAAGGAAAAAGGAGTAATTGCTCAAGGTTAACAAGAACCCGCGAGGGCCTGATTGTCCGGAACTAGACGTTTCGTATCTACAGGACTCGAAAGTTGTTGGCTATCCGGAACTTAATATTCCAGATCTGCAGAACTCAGGGATTCTAGATGTTGAACCGAGAAGGAGCAAAGAGGGGACAAAGACTTGTTCCATACCTTCTAGCTTGTATGGTTGAGAACGAACCATGGACAATTGACAAATAATTGTCATCTCCAAAAGCGCTGCTTTGGAAAGAAGCTAAAGGAAGAAATAGATTCTATCATATAGAACCATACTTGCGTAATGGTTGATTTTCCCCCGGGAAAAGAACCTTTGGGTTGTAAAATGTGCTCCCCTGTGAGTAGCTTATCATCCAGGGCCATTGTAGTCTTGCGTGGCATGGATGTTGAAACTGCCTTCCCAACCAGAGAGTTGGAAGAAGAGGATCAGAGTTGGTTTCTTCGGATTTGTTGGGCTTCTTCCCGAACTTTCATTTTGGTCCCCGAAATGTTTACATTTTGGTCCTGAAAGTTTCAGATAAAATAGAAACAATGAATCTGACCACAGAAACATTGACTCTGAAGTTAGAAAGCCAACAGTTGGAAAACCAATAGTCTGAAAGTGAAAGTCATATTGAAACAAAGTCACGATATGAAATATATGGGTATCACAGATGACATCTTAGGAATTGGATTTCTAAGACATCTAACGGACTGGTCGATAGTTGACAGTCTCGTTGAAGCCACCAATGGATATAAATCATAGAACTGATTGGAATAATGGTGCACCCATAGACAAGGAGCGATATGCACAGATCATGTGTAGTTCAATGTATTGTACACACTACAACCGACCTGGTATCGTCCTACAAAGCAGATCAGTTGAACTAAGGTTCACTGATGATCTTAATACATGATCAATAGAAGGCGTTAAGTCGGATATGACGATATCTGAATTATTCGTTAATCTACGGATTATAGTATTCTGGATGTCCAGCGGTTTTGGGAGAACACAGTGATGCAAACTGAACATCAGATCTGAAGAACACCAAAGCCACAAGTAAATGTGTATGGTGGGTCTTGGAAAATCCTTTAAGCAAACTTGCATCGACCGATTCATGATGGGATCAGAGTTTATCGCTTTATACAAAGCATGAAAGAAGTTGAGTAACTTCACGGCTCCTTAGAGGACGTCCCTTATTGAGAAAAACCCGTGCCTTCAACAGTTCTACACTGTGGCTAGCCGGTCGGCTTCAGGAAGGACACGGATGACGGCGTCTGGACATATATGTCAGGATCTGTCGGAGACATAAGACCGTATGGCAGTTGATCATCACGGGTGTCACTTCCTTGTTTACTAACTAAGGGACTACCCAGAGATCAAGTGTTCTGCCTGTCTAGGGGAATGGGCTTAAAACCCAAACAATACGAACCTTTGCGGTGGAAACCCAACCATACTGATTGGAGATCCCAAAAATTTGGTTCAATGGGAAAACTAAGCGGCAAAAGGTTCAGTTGAGCGCTTCGGTGGAAGCAAGAAGCACTTCGGATGATGATTTATGTACGGAAACATGAATCCAAAGTTGTTCCCGCGATAGACATTAAAGTGCTACATGCATGGTGGGTAAAGGTTAAGCTTCCAAACCTTTAATGATCCTCAAACTGTTGAGGTTAAGGTTGGGGAAACTTTTAATGATTCCTAACACTTGTGAAGTGGGGTATAGCAGGATACCTTGTAGGAGATCACCTATTTAAGTGCGAGGATGGCCGTCTCAAATGAACGCACTTAAGAATCCAAGTATGTCCATGGCCACAACGGACAGAAACGTAAGAAGGAAAATGAATAAGAAGAGTTATTGTGTTGATATTGTTGTCTTGGCTTACACTAAACACTGACGGTTCAAGACATCACGTTCACCGCGCAGTAAGTAAGTCCGATGGTATTCAACTAGGGAAGGTTCAAAGCGAAAGCTACCGCTCCTGATGCAATATCTTTTCTCTGAAAGATTGCTGAAATGTAGGCACCTTGTGTGTGCGCCACAATCTCTCTTTCATAGAGGGGATTGTTAGAAATTAGCCTTTGGCGGGGAGATGCGTCCACCCATTTTTGATGAATTAAACACTAGTGTTCCGAATGTTGGAGACCTTTTCTCTTCGCACATGCATGATCTACGAAGTGAGTAGATGACCGTAGGGCCAAGAATCGTCTAATTTCGTTGAGAAATGAAAGAGATATTGGTCCACGAAGTAAGGTGTTTGAGGCATGGAAATGTGGTGTGGGACAAATCTACCACATCGGTGGGAATAGGAAGAATTGCTCTCTATATATGTCTCAAATTGGTAAAGGGTTTGGGACCCCAAGGGGTATCCCATGTGTTTAAAGGAGGGAAGACCTAGATGTGCTTGGGTTCAAGGCTAAGCCCACACGCGCGCCGCCGCCGCCCGCCCGTCCGGTCCGGTTCCGGGTTCTCGGGTCACGGGTCGTGGGTCGTGGGTCGTGGGGTCGGGTCGTGTGGGGCGTGGGTACGTGGGAACTTTTTGATATTATCTTTTTGGACCAGAGAACTCTGTCAGATGTACAGTTTGATCCCTGAAGTTTCATATGTACAGTTTGGTCCCTGAAGTTTGAAGTTTCAATATTTACAGTTTGGTCCCCAGAGTTTCTGGAAAGCTTTCTGCCTACCGTTGAACTGTTTTATGGAGCATTAACCAGCCATTATTTGGCTGATTAACTCCTCCATTAACAGCCCATTACTTGGGCAGTTGGGCAACCTTCTTTAATGGCCTTTAACAGCCATTACTTGGTTGTTTAATGCCCTTCTAATGGCCATTAACAACCTTGTTTTTGGCAGTTGGACAGCCCCTCTTCCATGCTATATATTGAGTTGTTGTTGGCTCAATTCTGGATTGCACAACAGGCTAAAAACAGACGGGAATAACACAGAAAAATAGCACAATACGTAACTGAAAAACAGCTCAAAATAGTGAGCAATCTGCTTGAAATACAGTGAGCAAACACCCTTATATACACAAGATATACACTACAGAGACACACTATATACACAGAGACAAAAGAGAAGAGTAAAGAGAAACTCTTCCTTCCTATTCCATATCTTCAGCAAGTCGAGTCATATTTGTTTTCTTCGCCAGGCTCAACCTATTGGCTTTGTAGCGTTGAGATTAAAGTGTTGTTTTATCTTGGGAGACTATTGCCCGCTAACGTAAAAGCATATATACGGGACAATCTTGTCTTAAGGACAGAGGGCAATCCCTCGACTCAACACACAACGTTGTAACCATCCAGATTTAGTTGTTTCTTGATTTCAGGATATCAAGATTCAAGACACAACAAGCTTGCGGCAGTTCTCAACATTGGCCTTGCAAGGTTATCAAGATTCAAGACACAACAAGCTTGCGGCAGTTTTGAAGATTGACCATTTATCTATCCTTTCGAACATTTGTAATAGTTACTTACTTCCCGTACTGCTTTATAAAGTACAATAGAGCACCAACAAATAATAGGTAGTAATACATAGTAAATTGTTATGTAGAAATTGCCTAATCTAAAGGCCATTCTTTCATTAGATAGTCTTGTTCAAGTATTGCTAATACATGCATGTATTCTTATATTCTATCCCTAATTAGATTTTTCATAAAGTCTCGTATAAGTAGAATGGGAACCTCGGTGGCTAACTCAACAATTTTGTTTTTGTATAGAAGTGCAAAAATTGTACAATAGACGGAATGTGGTCCAATTCTAACCCCGCCCATAATAAAAACTTAGAGCATCAGACTGTATATGTTATATTGGAATAGTAATATATCATTTGATTTTATGTATTAAACTCCACATAACTTATACGAAATTTATTATTAAAAAACAAAATATTTTATTAATTATATTATATATCAAATAATACACGTTGTAGCGGTAATTTAATACGATGATTAGATTACCAAATGTTGTATAAGTAATTTTATACGACGATTATATTACCAAACATTGTATAAGTAATTTTATATGACGATTGTCTTCTTATATCTCAAACCTTAATATTATTTCAGAGTTTATAGAATAAATCTTGATGCAACATTTTGAAAATCTAGAACTGTTTGGCATAAGGTGAATGTTGATTTAAGAGATTTTTTCTTTCTTTCAAGAAATCGATTTTAGAATTAGGCTTAAACAGAAATGTACTTAGGGGGTCTGTTTGGAAAGGCACCTGGTAATTGGAATTGGTGTAATTACTGGCCATAATATAATAATTACGACGATCTATTTGTTTGTCATAACGTAATTACAGTGTAGCTATAAGCGTACTATTTGGTTAAACAAGTGTAATTACTAATTACACAGTTAGATATTTTAAATTTTAAAAACAAAAGTTAATTGTGAACAACGAAACGTTAATGTTTGACAAATGTATGTTTATATAAGAAATATTACTTAATTTTATGTATAACTATGTATTCAGGATACATATTATTTCGAAAATATAGAAGTCGGTTATTATAAATTTGTATCTAATATTGTGGTTTTTTTTATATGTACAAAATAAATAATACTACTTTAATTGAACCAATTAATAGGAACTTCTAAATATATCACATTTTGCAATAATATCATAGACAACATATTGACAAAAAAATAAAATATTTACAATCATATTTTCATAATATTATTTAAATATTAAAAAGTAATCTATTAATTCTAACATCACTCTGTATAAGCTAGGTTTGTATATAATATCATGGTTTAATGCATATGTGGACACTTAAACTTGCTCATTTTTTTTGGCGTTTCAACTAAGCATTGTTCCTATTGAACCCCTGAATTCATCCTCAAATGTGTCTATTAAACACAATCCGATTGACATGACATAAATCGGGAGTTTCATTTTTTTAACCTTGCTTCATGTTTTGCTACTATTAGGAACTGAGAAAGAGTAACCGAGAAAAGGCAAGAAAGAAGGAAGCTCGACGCCCTCCTTTTGACTTTAGTTACGGGTTGTAATGCTTCTTTCCTTCCGCCGCGAGTTCAACTCCCAGTCTCAAGTCAAATGCAGAAGAGAGACTGTTGCTTTAGTTATTGGTTTGAATTAGTATGCATAAGAGTTGAGCTTAAGACATGTGTGAATATAGGGAATGAATTGTTTTAATTGGTAGAATTTTTCACGTAGGATGCGTTTGACATTCACACACAAGGTTAAAAATAATGAAACTCTTGATTTATGTCATGTCAGTCAGATTGTGTTTAATTGACACACTTGAGGACGAATGCAGGGATTTAATAGGAACAAGGCTTAGTTGAGGTGCCCAAATAAAAAAAATAACAACTAAATTCAACTTTAATGATATCACTCATTATAAGTCAAGTTTGTGGATGATCTTTCTGAGATTAGGAAGTGTAATTATTTTTTAAAAAAAATAGAATAATAACATAGCTAAGTGAAATTGGTTTTTGTTGTTCCCGCGAAGCGAAGATCATTCTCTTGGCGAATAAAGTGGGTCACCCTCTTTTTGGCCGAAAAAAATAAAGAAAAAGAAATAAGAAAGATAACATAACAAGTGAATGAAAAAAATATAGAAAAATGAATAAGAAGTAAAATATGAGAAATTAACTCAGCCCATATCAGCTCATAAAAAATTAGGTAGATATGTAGCCTAAATTGACTCATGAAAAATCTTGTCAAATTTTTTTAAAATTTTTTTTATTTGATATGTTATATATAAACATAATAAAAAAATAAAAAATTTATAAGGTACTAAAAATTTATAAAAGTTGAAATAAAGCAATTAAAACTTAGTATAATTTGGATGGGTTGGGTTATGACCTGCATTTTAGCCCATTTCAGCCCAAATAACTTTTGGGTGGGTCAATAATCCGCTCATATATTAACTTAACTCATTTTAACCCACCCAAATTCAGCTCAACTAGCCCATTTGACACCTCTAATCGTGATAAATGAGCATGCTTTATATGGAAAGTTGCTGACTAAAGACAGAATTGCACAATATGCAACAACTAAAGCTCTCCTAGTTGGACATTTACCCTATACTTGGCTATCTAATAGAAGGTTGTTGACTAAAAGAATTGCATAATGGAGACCTATAAGTGATTTAAACTAAGGGTGGCCAACGGGACGGGTCGGCCCGATCCCGTCCCGACCCCGCTTCGATCCCGCCCCGGTCCCGCTATAAAAGAAAAAATTTAGTTCCGTGACTCGAACCAGGACGGGACCTGGGCTCGTCCCACCCAGGCCCGGCCCGCCCCAGTCCCTCCAGACTCATTCCGCCCCGGTCCCGCCCCCTGTCCCGCCCGACCCCTCCCCTTTGCACAAAATAGTCGTTGCACCAACGATCATTTTATATTTTGGTCGTTGAGCAATGGCCATTTTTGGCCTCCCCCAACCCCCTACCCCCTTAATATTTATTTTTAACCCTTAAGTTATTATATTTACACTTTAATCCAATTTCACAAAGCTAGGTGGAACCAACACCTGGCTGAAAAATTGGGTGCGCCAATGCCCTCTCAGTCGGGACAAGGTTCACATACTGTCCCAGACCAAGTACATGGTCAAATTAACCCTATGACGGGGGAATTGTAGGCCTTAAATACGATAAACATAAAGATAGGGATGCAATAACAAAATTAGTTGTTATGGAGGGTTTGCCTTTTTCATTTCCTTCTTCTCCTGGTTTTATTCATTATATTAGAGATATGTATAATCCTGCTTTCAACGGTTTTCCTAGATCAACTGTTAAGAGAGATGTATTTAAATTTGCACATATTTATCAACAGTATTTACGTTATTCCTTATATCATTTTCCTGGTTAAGTATCTATCACGTCTGATATAGGTCGTAATACTAACATCCATGATTATTTAACGGTAACCTGTCATTGGATAGATTATAAATGGTCTATGCAAAAAACATATTTTAGCGTATAGATATATAGATGATAGGCACACTGGTACTTTTATTTCAGAAAATATTTATCAAGTTTGCGATTATTACGAAATAACTAATAAAATTATGACTATTACATTAGATAACGTTTCTTCTAATAATTATATTATTAGAATTTTAAAAGATTTTTTAACTCCATCTTTTCCGAATCATTTTCATAAAAAATGTGTGTGCCGTATATATAACTTAGTTGTAAAGGATGGTCTAACACTTTTTGCAGACATTATTAATAAAATACAATTTGCTATAAATTTTATTTTTAAAAGTAATAGAATACAACGAAAAAAAGATTATAAAAAAACTTGTCACGATTGCGGGACCACCTTATCGAAAAATTCCCGAAGAAGTAGCCACTAGGTGGAATTCTTTATACGAGCAACTACTTGTTGCTTATGACTATAGAAAACATATAACTTTATTTTTTAACGCCCATAATCGAACTCCAACTGATATGGTTGTATATAGCGATTGGGAAAAAATTTCAGAACTTATTGTATTTCTAGAGAAATTTTTTCAAACAACAAAAGAATTTTCCGGTATATATTATCATACTATTTTAACTATGTTAGTTTATATAGCTCTAATATTTTTACTACTTAGTGAATATATGGAAAACCAGCTTATAAGGCACCTATTAAAAAATTGTTTATCAAAATAAAAAAATATTTATTCATATCCCACTATTTATATTATTAGTGTTGTATTAAATCCGACTATTAAAATAGACGGTTGTAAAACACTATTGAAACTATTTATAATTGTATAGCAGTACTACCTCCTCCAACTCCCAAAAATCTAAATGACCCACCACCTATTGAACAAATTAAAGAAGAAGTGTTGTCTAGCATACAAGATGAATGCAAAAAAGTATATAGGTATTACCAACAAGAAAGTGCTAGCAACCAACCGGCTTCCATACCATCTTCTTCTTGTTCAACACAACCTCAAAAAAGACATGATGTTTCTGCGGCTAGTATTGAAAGCCTTAGAAATAGAATGTATAGTGGTAACACTACTAACTAAGTTAGCGAGTTCGATGTTTTTGTTTTGCAGAGTGTTGTACTGTACCAAGCAGACGACGTGAAGACTTGCTGAAATATTGGAGGGAGAATGAGAAGACATTTCCGACACTGTCAAAGATGGCCCGAGATGTGTTAAACATTCAAGTGTCATCAACAACGTCTGAAAGCGCTTTTTCTGCCGGCAGATTTCAAATAGGAGAGCAGAGACACTCATTAGCGGGAGACAACTTGGAGATTGCAGTATTATTCAGAGATTGGATAAGAGCGGAGCGGAGAAGGTGCGGTCAACCGGAGATCAACGAAGAAGAAGACGAAAACTACAACGACATCTTATCCGGCGAAGGTAGAAGCGACGTCGAGCAATTTGACCAACAAATATCAATTCCAACCGAAGAACCACAAGAAATTATAAAGAAACTAGAAAAAGTTTTTTTAAATATGTAATTTTTTTAATTGCAATCTTACTATGTTATTTGCAACTTTCAACACCACAAAATTGCAATTTTGACAATTGTATTACAAAAAAAAAATTATATTTCTATTAAATAATATAAAAGGCACAAAAACAGACTTGAAATATTTTTATTACACTATCTTGTTCAATTGTTGAGGTATTTCTATATATTATTTTTTAAAATTAAGTGCAAAAAAAATGGAAAACCCGATCCCGCCCCCGTCCCGCACAAGTACCGGTCCCCCCCCCCCCCTGTCGGGTCCCGTCCCGCCGGGACCCGCCCCACCCCGAACTCGTCCCGTTGGCCAGCCATAATTTAAACTACCCTTTATGTAACACAGTAGATGAGTCTGTTGATCATTTGTTCTTCCAATATCAATACTCAGCTGTTATCTGGGACAAACTGCTACAATGGCAAGAAATAAGCAGATCACCCAAAGATTGGCAAGACGAACTTATCTGGGCTGCCAAGAATGCAAAGGGTAGATCAATCGGTGCAATTATCTATTAAATATCATTAGCAATTACATGTTGTCTATATCTTGTTGGCAAGAGAGGAATTTGACTCTTTTGGTAGGAAAGTAGAGCTCCAATACCACTATGGAGCCAAACAATTTAAGAAATTCATTGTAGAGGGCCTTCACTGGCTTGCTGCCTAGACTAAATAGGAGATTAGCATACCTTAGTTTCTACCCTTAAATAATGTCATCAGTTATGGTGCATAGATAGATGAATGTGTTGATGAATGCAGTGTTTGGGGATGTCCAAGCTACTGCTAATGCTTGTGCTGTACATATTTGCTTTGGTAATATAATTGGTTAAGTTACTACAAAAAAAAAAGTGCGCTTTCACTTGCCATTCATAATGTACAGCTGAGGAATAGGAAAATGATTTCCAAGTGATCTTACATTTGATCTCTCAAAAATTTCACTGCAGTGCGGACGGTAAAAATAGCAGCAAAGCAGCACTTGAAGATCATAATGCAAAAATTATCCTTAAGGATTCAGTCTTCTTTTCTGCAGAGGGAGGGTCTATCGGAAACAACCTCTCTACCCCAAAAGGTAGAGGTAAGGTCTGCGTACATTCTATCCTCCCCAGATCCCCACTTGTGGGATTACAACGGGTATGTTGTTGTTTGTTAAGGATTCAGTCTCACTCCCAAATAAGCAAATGTGTATTACATCATTCAATCTGCATCAATCAGAGTGGCAATTTTTTCAATAAGAATAATGCACGTTGAGAGATTTACATAACTGAATCTCTTTGCTTCATTTGAGTATGTATTCATCACAGCTAATTTAGGACAAAAGCAGACTACAAAGCTATGAATAGGAAATGCTCGGACAGAGAAGGAAGTTCTCCAAAGAAGAACCAACAAAAAGAACGGAAAAAAAAACAAAGTGGAAAATATACGTATGCATTTTCCTACTCCTGTCCTCATCTTAAAATACAAATTAACATACATACACATGGGCATATCAGTGTCAAGGTTCCAGCTTCAGAGAAACCACTCTAGACTGCCTGTTACGCTTGGCCACCTTCGTAAATACTACAGCGAGACATGACGGTGCCCACCAAGGTCGTCGGACTTTTTGTTCCCCTTTCAAGCAAGCCACTACATGAAATGAGTTGAGTCAATAAAAGCGTATAAACTATAGCACAAATATAGTATTATGCTCATACTTTAAAGCAACAGCAGATTCAGTGATGTTTGTTTATCCATGGTTAGTATTAACAGCACTCTTGACATAGTGGTCAAAACCGGATGACAAAGCTGAGTCAGCAACATCCTCAAAATCTTTGTATTAACTAAATCATGCTTGACACCCTTATGAGTTATGATTATGAATAGAATAGCCGTATTGAACTATTCAGAGGCATTCATAGCCATGTCACAATCATATCATTTCATGAGCTAAGAGTTCCTTTTTCTCTCTTTCCAAGGCGAGCTAAGAGATATTTAACTCACTTCACACTGAGAAAAAAGGTCTTTTACATAAAGAAATCACCAAGTCATTCATCTTCAAACCTGATTACGCACAAGATTTAACGAGCCACCTTTAATTGCATTGCTGGACAAACAGAGGAGACAGTGGAAAAACTTTGCACCAAGAAACTGAGAAGATTACAGATAAAATTAAGAGAGAGATGGAAGGGAGGAGGGAACTAGATGCACCTTTTATCCTCCTGAGCTCCTTGCACAGTGTTATGAAGTCTCCCCACTTCATGTGACATCTTCTTATAAACCGTAGTATCTGTTCAGTTGTGAACATAGACATACCCTCCAAGTACTCTCCGTTAACACCATTCTCTTTGAAAATCTGACGATAGCCACCGAGATTTATTTCTTGCAACCATAAACCAACATCCTGCAGCAACATAAATCAGTCATTGAACGGGATACATTCCCTTCTCAAGATCTACATCAACTGGATGAGTGCGGATTATAGCCCAGGAAAGCAATTGTGAAGTGAATATCTGGCTCCATGTCGATGAAGTTGTGAATAACAAAACCTAAATGTCATACATGAAAGAGGACAAAAGAAAGCGTGCCAATCTTACAATAGGAATAAAACACTCCTTTTCATGTACTAATCACATCAGTTCAAAGCATACTCGGTGTAGCTGCTGCTAAAAAAGATTTGAAAAACGAGGAGAGTATCTACTCAAATAGTCACTTAGTCAGTTTCAATTCTCAAGTAGATAATTGATCAGGCACTTCAAGGTTATGTACACACACAACAATATATTGGAATAAGAGGATTTCATAGCAAATCTAAGGAGTCAAGCCAGATTCAATTATGAGTCTGTCCTCTTTGAAGAATGCTGAACTCCTAAGCACCTATCCAGGTTTCTGTCATGCTTGAATTTGATCATATAATTTTTATGTCACTACTTAAAAGGTAAATAAGGGCATCTGCGTTGCATTTACTGCAAGGTATATGCAAGCAACTTGATACCAGGAGGTCAAAACAAGCTTGCGACTTTGGCAATCATGATATCAATTATAGAACCCCTCCAAGAATGAGAAACTCCTATCCACCTCTTTAGGCTTCCACGTGTTTGAACTTAATCACAAGACTTCATGTCAATGCTTAAGAGGTAAATAATGATGTCTATCTCACCCTTTCATTTGCAAAATATATTTATATACATTATACCTCCCCTCGGAAGAATGCCAAACTCGCCAAGTCCCAACTACATCTCTTTAGCCTCCCATGAAGCTTGAATCTGACTGTATAACTTCCATGCCACCACTACCTGAGAGGTAAGTAAGGACGCCTAAAGTCTACCTCACCCAGTATAATTCACATTTTCTATGAAGCTTTACACCAAAAGGCTTGCACTTTGGCAGTCATGATATACATTATACTCCCTCTATCCAATATTAACTGACCTTAGGTTAATTTATGATTGCAATTTAGATGATTATCATCAGCTCTTGATCATCAGAGCTTAACTATTACTTCATCCATCCAAATTAATATGGCAATCTCTATAAATCGGGACATCCAAAAACATTTAACAATTCTACTAAAATCTCTTCGTCCAAATTTAGGTGTGTCATCTAATTTTATCGCAATTATTAAGGTTCTTCAAATTTCTTATATTTCAAAAGTAAAGATAAATAAATCTTTTTGAAAAAATGGAACAATTTCTAGAATTAGTTTTTATTTTAGGAAGGGGAAATAAATTGGAACAGTCCAACATAGAAAGCAGGACGGTTAACTTGAGATATAGAAAGTAATACTCCCTCCATACCACAATAAGTGGTTCTTTTAACTTGTGCACACCCCTTAAGAAAGTGTTCACTCCTAGAAAATTAGGAGCGCTTTTTACGAATTTACCCTAATCAATGCCTAGAAAAAGAAAATGTAGTTAATGAATGTTGATTATACAAACAAGGGCAATTTTGGAAGAACGTGCCCAAAGTATTCTTGAAATTCTAAAGAACCACTTATTTTGGAAAAAATTGAAAGACCTAAACAATCACTTATTGTGGAGCGGAGGGAGTATTATATCATACGATTCTCGTGATTTTCAAAAGAAATGTTAGTTCATTTAAGTGTTCAAATTTATTTTTTTATGTTATTTCTCAACTAACTTTTCAACAACTATGTCAATATTTTCTTCCGCTGCTTCTAATACAACGTTAAAATCAGATTAACTTTTTGAATTTCTTTCATAGTCATATGATGTAACATAAGGTAGGATGGAAGGAGTATCTTTATTGTTTCAAAAATACTATAGAACTTGTCAGGTTAACCACTACAATCAACTTAAATCCTTTGTAGCTGGCTGGAATGAGTACACAACAGTGCACAAACAAAGAAGAAAGTGCTGCAATTTCCAAAGGTGAGTCATGAACAAAGAAGAATGTGCTATAATAAAAGACAGCATGTGATCAATATCACTTGTGTTATATTACATAGTTCTAGCTGGAAAAGACGTACAGGATACTCCATTATGATGATATCTCAGTCACTACTGCTGAGAGATTCAAGAAGCAAGTAGAACTAACAGCACGACTTTTTGCAAAAGAGCATCACAAAGTATCTTTACATGCCACCCCCAACCTCTAGACTAACTTTACAAGAAAAGATAGTAGTACCACATTATCATTAAATCCCCACCTTATATGTTGAAATCCAATGAGCTATTTCTTTAGAAGTACAAAGCATAATTTTGTAAATCATCCCCCCAAAAAGATCCAAAGTGAACTACTTTTTCTCCAATCAACAGCTCACGTGATGTAAGAAAGCCCGCGGACCTAAACTCCCAAACTAAGCCGAGAGGTGTTTTGCCAAGAGTGCCAACTATGGCCCGTCAATCTACACTTACATGCCTAATGTGGCATGGAAAATGAAGTGGAATTGGAGTTGTCATGTGAAGATCTAAGAAGCAAGTTTTTATTCGGCCTTTGTATGCAGGTCTGGGCCGAAGACCATGTTTGTTTTTCTTTTAGCTTGTCTTTATTTCTTAGCTTAGCTTTTAGTTCTTCTTAGGACATATTTAATGCACCATGTAATAGGACAAGGCAATTAAGGACAAGGATGTAAGGGAAATGGATGGCTATGCCGAGAGGACAAGTTGGTAAGGACAAGAGGATGTCTAGATCGTGTGAAAGGAATTAAGCCAAGATGGCAAGGGCAAGAATGATCTAGAAGTTAAGGCTTCCAAGAAGACAATTCATTAACCAACTAGTTCATGAATTTGACTACATTGAAGGCTCCAAATTCAGCTAAAGGAAGATCAAGAGGTGGCCGAAATGATCATCAAAACAAATACCAAGAATAGAAGCTTCCAACACATTCCAAGAAGATGAGGTTGTTGGAAGAATTTATGAGCTAACAAATTCATGAATATGGTTACATGGGAGACCTCAATCTCGGCCTAGAGAAGAGGAAGAGGTGGCCAAACTCCCTTGGTCACCAAGTCAATCCAATGCGTCCACACTAGGTGTTAGTTTGTGTCTTTTCATTTGCTTTCTAGAATAGTCTATTTTGTACTATAAATAGAGTCCTTAGGCCATTGTAAAATGAGGAGAGTTGTTGATGATATAAAAAGTGAGTTTTACTCAAAAGCTAAGGTATTCAACCTGGGGTTGTATACATTAGTTGGTCCTCCGGGAGGGCCTTTGGTTCTTGTGTGAACCAAACCCTTGGTGTAAGTTTAGCTAAGACTTGTGTGACTTAGTTGAACCCAAACTAAGGTCCCTTCGGTGTAAGTCTTAGTTAGGACTTGTGTGACCTAATCAAACCCAAGCTTAAGGAACCCCCTTGGTGCAAGTGGACGTTGGAACTTGTGTGATCCAACCAAACCCAAGCCTAGGGTCTATCATAAGGTTACCGGCCACCCTCACTTGACTTGTTCACGGGCTTGTACTTAGCAACCCCGGTCTAGTCCTTGTCCAATTGGCCAAACCCATCTTGGTGTCGACACAAGCATTAAAAACCTTGTGTCATTATCCTTGTTTATATCGACCGTCCATGGTTTGTGCCCGAGATTGCACCTAGCATCTCGTGTTCATTCTTTGTTCAAACCACCATCTTCCTTCCACCACCACATCCCATAATACTCCATAAACATCCCCACTAAAGCTCACTGTCCGAAACTATCCACAACTTCACGCACAAACCCAACAACCACAAACAGTCCACAAGGTAGCTCTTACCGAGACCTCACTGTTTCAGCCAGCTTCCGCCACCTTGCCACCATGCAGCCACGAAACCCCGATCATCAAGACAACCCTCAACACACCCGGAACACTCCCATAAAACTCCTTGACCCAATTCCCTATATAACTACCCGAAACAGCCACCAAACACCACACTGCCCGGCAGAAACGTTCCACCCGGCAGCCTACTTTCGATCTCATTTTCGTGTCGACCCCTATCCAACCAAACTCCTACCCACTCACCCTCACTCACCCCTCCTTATATACATCATCACGACTATCTTCTATTTCATAAGACCATTACCAAGGCTGCTCACTAGCTATCTTGAAGCTCACACAACCCAAAATGATAAAAATTATTGTGTGCATCTTAATGTATTCCTTAGCTACTGAAAACGAAAGGTGGATTAATATGTAGCAAAGGTTGGGCAGGTATGCATTTCCTGACATATCTTAGTCAGGCAGCTAATCTGTATCTACAACAACAACAACATATCCAGTGAAATCCCACAAAGTGGGGTCTGAGGAGGGTAGAGTGTACACAGACCTTACCTCTACTTTGGAGGTAGAGAGGTTGTTTCCGGTAGACCCTCGGCATAAGAACAAGAAAATCACTAATTTGTACCTACAAGATACAGAATTCAAATTTTCTGGTGTATCTTATCCAGGAAACTAACCCGCACCTATACAAGATAGCATTCTTGATGATCATGATTTCACATGTAAAGTCACGTTCTTACTCGCTGAACTATCTTTCACCTCCTCCTAGGGGTCCCAGTGTAATTTTCATTCTATCCTTAGATATTAAGAGAAAGACTTGGAATTGAAAAATATCAGTAAAAATATACAGCTATGAAGTCTTCATTACTTCAACTGATCATTCTATGCATTTTCTTAAAATAAGAAGTCCATGCACATTAAGTTGATGGGCTTTTATGCCATGAAATAGTGGACAACAACGATGCAGCATGTGTTTTTACTTTATTAAGGATGTAATTGTTGATACACTAGCTCCTATTGAGGTACATATAGAAAGTAGCTAAGAAGCTGGTGCTTTTAAAAATTCAGAAAAACAGAAATACCAACTGGGTCCATTGGAACCTATAGTTTGAAACTCAATGTAGTTTTTGTGCAACTGCCAGGTGAACTTGTTAGTAATCATGATGCAGAAGGCAACAGAATCTAGTAACGAGAAGATTGGTTTTTTGATGCGTTAGTAACAAGAAATTTGTTATTCATTCTTTAAATTGAAATTAGTATCTAAAACCTGACACCCTCAACATGAAACCTCAAGTTCACCACATAAAGGCATTTCCTGCTTAGTGGCTACATGGGGTTGCAAAAGCATATGTGGACCTACCCTATGGGACAGGGGGTCACAGGACCCCGTTAACCTCGGAAAAATCGTGTATATATACCTGAAGACATAGATATATTTTAATGGCACCCTGATACACAAACGTTAAAATGAGTCACTGAGGCCCCTTAGCTCTCCCCTTAGGCCCAATGATCTGTGCTCACTACAACATGTGTTTTTGTTTGTTTTGTCGTTGGAGGACCTTTCGTTAGTTTCCCCCACCTTTTTCTTTTGATTAAATCCCTTTCAGAAAGTCTTAAACCCACTTCTCCCACGACAACTGAAATATATGAACTCTTATTTCCAACCCAACTTCTCTCCCCCCTAAATCACACCACCAGGACAACGACCTACACCGGAAGTTCTTGCTGGAAATTTTGCCGCGAAGAGGCGAAACTAGGATTTGAAATGTATGGATTCTAAATTTTAAGACAGGACGTTGACCTCAAACTGATATACAATAATAACGATACTAAGGAACAAATATAGATATTTAATATATTTTTAAAAAGTAACGAACCACTTAAAACAATATATGAATATAAACATAACAATTTCACGACTTGTTATGTTTTGAAAATGATCAATGATAGCATCATTATGTACAATTTCAAATACTTCATCTTCTATATGACAAATGAAACAATCATTCAAAAAGTCATCACTAATTCTGCTTTGCAAGTCTTTTTTCTTTTGAGCAAGTTCACATCATTTATAATAAACTTCATTAAGGAAAAAGCTCTACTGTTGCAGCAGCGACATATTTTGTTACAACCAATGTCTTTGAAAGATCTCCAAGTTAGAGAAAGCATCGTCCACTTCTCACACATAATATAGTTGTCAAGCTCAAAACTGAGATCTTCAAGCTTGAACTCATTTGGATAATGTATAGCAAGTTTCATGATCTTTTATTTCCTCATAATTTGCAAAAGAATCATCGGGGTCAAACTATCCATACCAAAAAGCAGATTAGCATTCACTTCATTAAAACGGTTGTTGAGTTTCGAGAATTGCAATTCAATAACATAAAAAACTTCTACATGCAAATGCTGAGAATATGTATCACTCTAAGTTACTCGGGTGCGAGTGTCCGATAAGGGTACGTATCCGAGTGTCGGATTCGGCAAAATCTAAATTTTAAGATTCGGGGGTGCGTATCCAGGTATGGATACGGGTGCTGGGATTCGGCTAAGAAAATTCAAAATTATAAAAAATAGAGCTATAAAGATATATCGATGCTACTGTCTACCATCCAAACTCCACGACCTTGAATTCTTGGTTTCTTTGAAACACGAATCAACAAAAAATGAGGCAAAAATACTATAATATTAAAGGTATGTCATTTCTCTTATCTTAAATCCGTTTTATCTTTAATTGTGAGAAATCAAATCTCAATTTTCCCCCCAAAATTTCGATGTACTCCGGTCAAAGTATCCGAAGTTGGTTGACCGTATCCGGGACGTATCCCGCACCCGTATCCGAAAAGGGGATGACACCCAAAACGGAGAGGCCGCGCAACTTAGGTTTCACTTGAGCTCTTACGTTTTGACTTTCGAAGACCATACTTCGCATCCATTTCTGGGATCACAATACCATGCTTGTCATAAAATGCAAGGAATTCCATTTAGAATCCCTCATCGATTGCAATTATCTCTTTGTGAAATCAACAAGCTTCATAGAACTTACAATATCTTCATCTTTTCAAAGCCATATTCAAATATCCAACACTTTCAATATCAAATGCAACACATATTCATAAGATCGTATGTCATCCACTAAACTTTTTTCAATTGCTTTCTCATGATAATTTTAACCCTCATTTGCAAGACTCTAAGTATGCACTATCATAAAATGAGATCCCCAACGGTTATCACCTGGCCTTTGAAGTCCAAGTTCTTGATTTGATCCACTTTCCGTATGAATTTCACCAAGCATTAGTGATTCCTCTAATTTTTCAGTTTGATCATCTCCCTACGCTTAAAAGAACCTCCAACAATATTCAATGCATTAGCAAAAATAAAAGAGTTTATAGACATTAGAATGTTTCTTTGCAACAACCACAAGATTTAATTGCAATTGATGAGCAAAGCAATGTATACAATATGTCGAAGGAGTATCTTTCAGAATCATAAGTTGTAAGACCATTAATTTCTCCTTGCATTTACTTGCTCTTATCATAACCTTGCCCCCATATTTGAGATGGATTCAATGAATGGTTTAAAAACAAAAAATAGATTGCTTGTTTAAATAATAGTGCAGTTGTATCTTTAACATGAACAAGACTAAGAAAACATTCAATAACTTTACCCTCTTTGTTCACATCTTCCTTCCTATCTGCATACCACTTTAAGAGATCTAAAAAGGTGGTCTCTTCTTGTAGAAGTTTCACTCTTATTCAAAAATAACAACAATGACTTCTCAAGATATTCAAAAAGATATTATGAATTCTTGTGCAGAAGAAACGGTGAAAGCAATTATAGAGACTTGAATAGGATCACTTTGGGATATTGGTTAATGAATTTAAGGATGCTTTTCATGAGGAACAAATGACCCTTGTTCTGCAGTATGTCAACATAGAGGGTAAATTTATTGAGCATTTTCTAAGTCTTGTTCATGTTAAAGATACATTTGCATGATCACTGAAACAAGCAATCTATTCGTTGCTTTTAGATCATTCATTGAGTCCTTATCAAATATGGGGATAAGGTTACAATGGAGCAAGTAATATGCAAGTAGAAATCAATGGTCTTAAAACTTTGATTATGAAAGATACATATTGCACACATTGCTTTTGCTCATCAATTGCAATCAACTCTTGTAGCTGCCGCAAAGAAACATTCAAATGTGGATAAAAAAAATTATATCCTTGCTAATGTTTCGAATATTGCTGGAGGTTCTATTAAGAGTAGGAAGATGATCAAGCTAAAACATTAGAGAAATTACCAGTGCTTAGTGAAATTCAGTGAGGAAGTAGATTAAATCAAGAACTTGAACTTCAAATGTCAGGTGATACCCGTTAGAGATCTTATAATAAGACAGAGCATAACTTTATTTTTTTTATTCTCATCAATTATTCATGTACTTGGAGATCTTGCAAATGAGAGTTCAAATTATCATGAGAAAACAATGACAAAAAGTCTAATGGATGACATAAGATCTTATGAATTTGTATGTGTTGCATTTGATGTTGAAAGTGTTGGCAATTACATATGATTTAATTATGGCTTTGCAAAGAAAAGATAAAGATATTTTAAGTGTTATGAAGCTTGCTGATTTCAGAAAGAGACAATTAATCGACGAGGGATTTGGAATTCTTTGCTAGAAGATGTCTCCTCATTTTGTGAAAAGCATAATATTGTGATCCCAGAAATGGATGAGAAGTATGGTCTTGGAAAGTTCAAGCATAAGAGCTTAAGTGGTACACATTCTCATCATTTGCGTGTAGAAGTTTTTTATGTTATTGATTTTCAACCCCTTGAGCTCAGCAACTGTTTTAATAAAGTGAATACTAATATGCTTCTTGGTATGGCTAATTTGACCCCTGACGATTCTTTTGCAAATTATGATAAAAATAAGAATATGAAACTTGCTACATATTATCCAAATGAGTTTCGTGTGACCAAGCTTGAAGAATTCTCAATTTTGATCTAGACAACTATATTGCTTATGTGCGAGAAGTGGACAATATATTCTCTAACTTGAAAGGACTTGGAGATCTTTCAAAGACATTGGTTGAAACAAATATGCATAAGACATGGAAACTTGTTTGTTTTCTTGTTAAGTTTGATATTACATGTTGCTACTGCAACGATGGAAAGAGTTTTTCTTCAATGAAGTTCATTGAAAATGACTTGCCTAGCAGAATTGGTGATTGACATTTTGAATGATGTGATCATTAATCGTTTCCAAAATATGACAAGTCTTCAAGTGCAAATTGTAATTGTATTGTTTATATTAGTATATTGTATTTAAGGGGTTCATTACTTTTTGAAAATATATTGAAGATCGATACTCGTTTTTTAGTCTAGTTATTATTGTATATTAGCTTAAGGTCGATGTCTTATCTTAAAATTCAAAACTCATGTACTTCAAATCCTAGCTCTTGCCGTGTGTGCAAGAGGAAGAGAGGTCCCACAAGCTGCAATATGTATATTATGGGATATAGAACTCACCATATCTTTACTTCAAATTTCCCATAACTCGCAGATTCTAAGAATCCAAAGCAAAATTACACGAAATGTGTAAACCCAAGGTTTTAGAAAACAAATTCCAACAGACGGAGCTGCGAATCAGCCATGGTCATAGAAATAAACTCATCAAGAGAGGCATAGAGTGAACAACCTGTACACTTTAAAATAACACCAGGGCCTTAAGTCCTTTAATGTCGCACAAGATGTATGGCTTTGCTAGTTAAAGTATCAGAGGAGCTAGAAAAGGTTTCATAAATAGGATGGATGGCTTTGCTATTTAACTATGTGCACCTTGACTTTTCCTACGTGGTACCTGCTACCTCCCACCAGCACAGGTATCGAGTAACTCTATCTACTAAGGCTTGGACCAATGGAAAAGAATTACCAAATGTTTTTACCTCTGCAGGGGTATGAACCTGAGAACTTAAGGTTCTCAATCCACTTCACTGACCACTACGCACACCCTGGGTTGCTTCATTAAGTGTTCCTTTACTGTGGTTTGTTGTGTATTTCGCTTCCTTCCCCTTAAAATTTTCTTTGCATTTATTTCTTTTGTGGTAATTTAATAATTTTACATTATCGTAACCTTTCTGTGATGTTCTTGCTCCTTCCAACTAATTACAGAAAAGAAAGCATGCTTATGATTCATCTGTTATACCGTGGACAGGATCAACTGATTCTCTTGATTGAATAAGACAACAAAATAAGATAGTAACGGCAGTAGAAAAATAGAGAGAGAGAGAGAGAGATTTACGTGGTTCAGGCAACATGCCACACAGGCTAGGAGGAGCAATTCTACTATATATCAAGTGTATAGAGAGTACAAAATATTAGAGATGACACTCTAGTTAGCCCACAAAATAGCCAAGAGAATATCTCGCGATTCACCCCAAGAGGAATTTCAAAATAGTGTTTAATTTCCCAACAGTCGATTCTCCAATATTTTCTCATATCTCTCTTTCTTTCAAGATTTTCTTATACACTTCTGGCAGAACTTGATACAAGCTTGACGAGAAATAAGGAAGTAACTCGTATCTATATTTACCTACTTTAAGGAGACCCAAGATTGAAATTCTCTAAAAAAAAAATACACACTCTTTGAGCTCCTGCTTTCAAGCCCACTCCCTTCACCAGTAACCTAGTGTACAATTTCTCTACACCAGTCCCTAAATGCATATGCATTAGCAGAATCTACCATATGCCTTACAGTATACCAACCAAACTCAAAAGTTCAACAGCAAGGGCAAAAAAGTTATAGATAAATGCATTTTTTTCTGCTCTCACCTACCATCATCAGATTACCAAGAAAACTCATCATATGTGTTGAGAATATAATTAAGTAAATAAGTGCTTTCTCTAAAAAGCTTAACATTTTAAATGATATGGTCACACACTTAACAGGTGAAGATTCTGGGATCAAATCTCACCATCACCCATTATTAAAAAAAAATCCATCTGGGTTGGCCCATGAAAAAAGAATAAACCTGCATGTGAGGGGGGCTTTGAAAATATAGTTAAATAAATAAACATGTGTTTTCTCTAACAGCTCAAGCTTTTACCCGAGATAGTTACACAACAGAAAAAAAATACCCTTCAACAAAAAATAACATTATAAATCCAATAATCATAAAAACCCATTACAGAATAGCAGTGACACCCAAGATCTGGAAATATTGATGAATCATAAATTAAGAAAGAAATCCCAGTACCTCAACAGTCCAAATGAAGAAATCCAGAGGCTCTGGTGGCCTTTCTTTGCTCATAGAGTCAAATACAAATTCCCAACCCAAACAAGGGAATAAAGGGACCTGAAAATTTCACACCAAAAAAAAAAAAAGATTAGATCAAAAAAATATCTTTCCATTCATCACAACAAATTATTAAGTACCAAACAAACATCCCCCACACTGTTAACACACACATAATAATAATAATAACAATAGCATACCTAATTAATCACCCACCTGTTTTTTCCACTGTGTCAATTGGGATTTATTTGGTTTTCTATGTTTGTCGCAGAAAAAAGTGTATTGTGGTGAGAGTGAGAAAAGGTTTTATTGGATTTAATATCCTTTTCTTGATTTTACTCGAAGTGTAACGTCAGCTGTGCTTTTAGGTACCATGTGGGCCCGGTGATACGTCCCGTTGGACCATTATTGGAGTAGTATTTGCTGAATTATATGTGTGTTTAATTTCCAATCTGCTTACACGCGATTTCACCGTCAGTTGCGCTGCCACGCGCACTTGTACACAGTATAATGGAAAATTTGACAATGAGCAACTTTTTTCTTTTGGTTAGACAATTTATATTTGGTTGAGAATTGAGAAAAAAATAGTACTATTATATTTGATCTTGAAGTTAATGGTGTTTTTGGAGTTTGGACGTTAAAATAAGATTGGAGTTTTATGAGTGGAAATTTGAATAATTTTGAAAATATATGTTTTAAATTTTATATTTTCAGTGTAGTTGAAATAATAGGCTAATTTGAAAAGTGTTTTTTTAAAAAAGTTCTTTCAGTGATAAATAATTTGTGTTTAGCCAATTAATTTTAAAATACTTTTGAACAGTAATTAATGTTTGATCAAGGGTTTAAAAAGTGTTTCTAAATGTATTTTTCTCAAAAGTGCTTTTCAGAAAAGTATTTTCGGAGAAAAGCTAGTTTTTTTAGTTTCTGAAAAACAACTGCTACTCCCCAAAAAAAATTATTTTCTCCCAAAAACTTGGCGAAACACTTCTGTTTTTTTAAATAAGTGTTTTTTGAGAAAAATAAGCATTTTTGGAGAAAAATTAATAGTTTGTTTGTCCAAACTTCTAAAATCAGCTTATTTTTTTAAAAGTACTTGAATGACCAAAAACAGTTTGTGTTTGGTCAATTAATTTTAAAAATACTTTTGAGTAACAATTAGTGTTTGATCAAACTTTTAAAAAAAGTGTTTCTAGTGTATTTTTCTCAAAAATACTTTTCAAAAAATGCTTTTGGGCAAAAGCTATTTTTTTAGCTTCTCAAAATAATTTTGCTACTCACTTATTGTTTTCCAAAAGCTGGCCAAACACCTCACTTTTTAAAAATAAGCAATTATTAAAAAAAATAAACACTTTTGGGGGAAAATAAGCTTTGACCAAACAAGCTATAAGCCCTTAAAAAACACTTTTGAGTTTTGACTTCTCAAATTTAGCCAAACAGACTATTCCCTCCGTTTCAAAATGTTTGTCAGTTTGGATTTGACACGGAGTTTAAGAAAGTAAAAAACTTTTAAATTTTATAGTTATTAATTAAAGATACGAAGAAGATATTAAAATGTCCTTTAATTGTGTGGTTTCAAACATGTCATATGAAAAATTGAAATTAAAGAGTTATCAAAGAAGAAAAGAAGCAAATATTTTGAAATAGATCAAAAAGGAAATTTGGACAACATTTTGAAATAGAGGAATATTAATTTGATTAATTTCAGTTCGCACGGAGAAAATTTACTATTAAACAAAAAATAAAAGTGTTTTTCATAGAAGAGATTCTGTATGAGTTCGAACTTAGTAATTTTTGGGACAATAAATAGACTGATAGATCTAAAGTTTGTCGAATGTTTGACTAGTGCTGCAACTTGTTCTAAATTATTCTATTTGTGTCAGTTTCATCCTCAGAATTATTGCAAATATAGAGTTAAGTTCTCAACTTGTATTGATTTCTCTTTTGAGTTGTCTAAGTTCTAGAGGTGGCAAAAAGGCTCATCTATGCTTAAACCGGGGCCCTTAAAGGAAGGGAGCCTCGAGGCCTAAAACTGGTCCCAATATGAAAGGGCTCCTCTATCACCAACTGGGCCTCTTTAACTATTGTGTGAAAATCGATTGAATCACTCTTTAAGAAACTAGACACAATAACGGGAAATAAGTAGTATAAAAATTGTCATCTTTTTTTTTTGATAAAAAAGATGAAGTTTATATTATACTATCAGTTAAAAGGTAAAGGGGAACCATTAGTAGGTCCAACATTATACAAGTTGGTTGTGTCTATAGCTAGCCTATCGTTAGTGCTACAACTAATACTACTACTGCGGCTAGCTTTTGATGTTGTATTACAATAGGTAGGGTATTCGAGTTGTGATGATATACAATAATCTACCATTTATTACATGTGATGTTATCACGTAAATTATTGTCAATCTGGAGTACACCATCAAAATAAATTTGAAAGCTTCGTTCGGAAACCTTACTTATCTATTGTCACATTTTTATGAGGCATTATTAATAGATTAAAAATAAAAGTTATTGTCCAAGATAGTATACAATAACAACAACAACAAATTTAGTGGGGTCTCACAAGGTGGGGTCTGGGGAGAGTAGGATGTACGCAGACCTTACATATACCTTTGTGAGATAGAGAGGTTGTTTCATGTAGATCCTCGGCTCAGAAGACAAGTACATGTAGCAGAAATATATAAAGGGATAACAAATTGCAAGATATAAAATAAATATGGAAATATGTAGTAATACTCATCAAGGAAATAAAACAATGTGATATCTAGCAACTGCTACTAAAAGGAAAATAGGAGAGAAGGAAAACTCACCCCTCCCTCTCCACACTTAGTTATCTACAATTAGCCTTCTACCCTAATCCTAGACCTCCATAGCTTCCTATCTAAGGTCATGTCCTCAGTCAATTGAAGTTGTGTTATATCTTGTCTAATCATCTCCCCCCAGTTCTTTTTTGGCCTACATCTACCTCTCTTAACTTCAGCTACAGCTAACCTCTCATATCTCCTTACTGGCGCATCCTCCCCCCTCTTCCTCACATGTCCGAACCACCTCAGTCTTGTTTATGTCATCTTGTCCGCCACGGATGTCACTCCCACCTTGTCCCGTATAACTTCGTTCCTAACCATATCTCTCTTTGTATGCCCACACATCCATCTGAGCATCCTCATCTCCGCTACCTTCATCTTCTGAACGTGGGCCTTCTTGATTGGCCAACACTCTGCACCATACAACAATGTCAGTCTAATCACCACTTTGTAGAACTTACCTTTAAGCCTCGATGACACATTCTTGTCGCATAGTACCCCGAAGGCAAACCTCATTATCCAAGATAGTATAAGCACGATAAAAGTTTGAGCCTTATGAAGTTGAAATATATTAAATTACAAGGCATAGCTAATTAAAAATTATTGACATCAACCTATAATATTCTCAATGAGGTGACTATAAATTGATGCAACGTTGGTCACGTAGGCGAAAAGATGTGTTGGACCTAAGCCTGTCAAGTGGGCCGGGCCCGGCCAGATAAACCCTGCCCGACGGCCCGACATGGACCCAACTAAGGGGGATAGAGGGCTGGGCTAGGTGTGTTTTATTAGGGGGCTTGGATGTACAAGGTGGACAGACCGGTAGCTCGACCCATCAGTGGCCCGTTGATGTTCCGACCCGGCCTGGCCCACTTCGAATGTTGTCTATATGAAAAATATTATCACTTATAGACGCAAGGGTTCAAACCCCATACCTCTCGCATGTAAAACATGCTCTCAAACCATTCAGCTACATCCTTATTTGTTACATAAAACAATTAGTAATCATATATGACCATTATAAATAAATTTAATTTTTAATCCCAAACTTTAATATATTATATTTTGACCCTATCTTTAAAGTGTAAACTATAAATACCCCTTCATCCTTCTTCATTCTTAAAGTTAAATATTTAATTTAGAAACTATTTACCTTTATGCAATAATTTATAGCCACACAAAATATATGTGACTCGTTTAACACCACAAGTTTAAAGTTTTCTCTTCTTTCTTAAACTCTGTGTCCAGTCAAATAGGCATATCAACAACTACATAAATAATTTAAAATAAAAATTAAAACTTAAAACTTAAATTGATAACATTATAAATTCAAAACACACAAACTTGAACGATGAAATATTGCAAATCAAAAGTTCAAAACATACAAATTAATTGACAAACATCGATTGAAAAATTTAAAGAAGAAGAAGAGATAAACTTCAAAGTTCAACTTCATGTTTTTTCACCAAGTGACTATGCAACACACGGGCCCCCCCCAAAAAAATACTCGATGCTCTGGACTTATGGAGATATATGTCACTACAATGTTGACATTTAACATGTTTCTTGTCTACTCGCTCAAAATGCATCTACACCACACTTGAAGTTGATCTTCGAACGCGAGGAGAATGTGGAGGTGGAAGATTATCCATGAAAGTTGAAAGTAGAAGCGTACACTAGTTAAACATAAAATTTAGATAAAGAGAGAATTGTGTGAAAATGAAGAAGAATGAAGGGGTATTTATAATTTGGAAATAGAGCCAAAGTGTAGTTTATTCATAAATTTAGGGGTTCAAATAAAATTGGAAACGACTAGTTTTTTAAATTTACAACAGTTAGTTTTTTGAATTAGGCGACCACTATTTTTTTTAGTTTAGCAGTTTTATCATTAGATGTAAATATTAATTGTATTATTAGTAGTAAATGTAAATGTCTATTTTAGTATTAGACTTTTTAAAAAAAAAAAACTAAAACCCGGCCCGACCCACTAACTAAAACCTGACCCGATCCAACAAGCCCGGTATGTACTCCTTATCCGGGTAGGGGCTGGACCGGACACCCTTTTCTCTCCCCAAGCCCGGCCCCTTAACAACGACCCGACCCCGATGTAACCCACGTTAAAATGGCCCGGATCGACCCGACCCACTTGACATGCTTAGTTGGACCACTAAAAGCGATTAGTGATTGTTTTGCTCCACAAGCCTAAAACATTCGCTTGCACCACTAAAGTCGCAACAGATAAGTATTTGAATGATTAAAATGATTACTTATTTGTAGACCTGTCCAAAGCTCGGGTCGGGCCGGGTCAGGGTCAGACGATTTTTTATTTTCTGCTTGTCCGACCCTGGCCCGACCCTAACCCTATTTTTTTAAATTTTTTGACCCTGGCCCTGACCCTTCGAGGACCCTACGAGTCACGGGTCAGCCCTGACCCACTCTACAAAATAAAATATATTTTTTTAATTTTTTTATTAAAATAATAGTCTAAATTAAAGTCCAAAAACATAACATATATTCTTAAAACATGTAAAAAAAACTCCAAATTAAAGGATTTAAAAAAAAATTGAATTTCCAACACTGAAATAGACATTCACACCTACATTACCACGAAATTTCAACGTTGAAATTTATTGTATATCGTGAGATCTTTACTAAAGAAAAGGGAAATTAAAAACCGATTTGGGGAACACAAATTGATTGGGAAAACGAACGTTTTCCTAAAAATTGGCGGCGCCGAGTTATGACCATTTAAAGTTGCACCAATTTACAACTACATTATCTCCCTACATTTTATGTAAATGCTTCCGTTAATTAAGTTCATGCCGCATTCGACTTCCATAAAAGCTTCATAGATTAGCTTCAATGGCTATGATTTAAGAGATAGCAATAGCCTAAAATAAAAAATAAGATTAATTACATAGGTAAGTTCGGTTTTTCGGTTCGGTTCATCCCCAATACTAAAGAACCGAAGCGAATTACCTTAAATAAATATTAATAAAATATACCTTAAATAAATATTAATAAAATAATAATAAAATGAACGGGTCGGGGTCGGGTCACTGATCGGGTCGGATTAGGCCGGGTCACACGGATAAAAAATGCTGACCCTGGCGCAACCCTGACCCTGATCGGGTTCCCGCTTTTTCGGATCAGGTGGCTCACGGGTCAGATATATGCTGACCATGATCCTGATTTTTTCCGGTCGGATCGGGCCGGACCGGACCGGGCGGGTCCCAAACCCGATGGACAGGTCTACTTATTTGTTCAAACAAATTAAATAACTGACTCTAAATCAATGAATAATAAATATGAACTCAAAACAAAAACAAGTACGTAATTAATATTATAATTTCTATATAACTAATCAGGAATCACATAACTTTATAGCATTTTGCAATCTGGGCACAAGAATGAGGGAGATTTAGTGGTTCAAGCAAATGGCACGTGACTATGCTAAACAACTCTAAAGGGCACAAATTGGGATTACATTATAAGTGATGGACCAGCTTATTTATCTTAGCAAACAGCCAAACATACATTAGATTAGATTAGACGTTAGCAGGGGCGGACCTACATGGTGGGGTGGGGCACGTGCCTCCGTTAACTTTGAAAAAAACTTTTATATATATATATATATATATATATATATATATATATATATATATACTTTGAAGAATTACAATATATTTTAAGAGGGCCCTCAAATATATCTGGTGAAGTGGATTAGTTGGTCAGCTCTCCTCTTAGGTCTTTGATAGTAAGCGCGTGACCCAAGTTCGAGTATGGACTACAACATTTTTTAAATTTAAATTAAATGATGCAGTGTTGCATGACATTGTGATTAGAGACGGACCCAAAATTTAAAGTCAATACTTCGACTAACGTGCATCTTCCTTTGATGGTGCCCCGTCGTCTTAAAATTATGAGTCCGCTTCTGGACGTTAGCATATTGATTTTGTAATATCAGTGAATGGTGAAAACATATACTTATAAAATTTGAAGTCATTTGGTAGAATTTGGACTGGTTTCGAACAAGAATTGCACCTGAAAATCGTAGAAAGAGTTTGTCTTTATAGTCAGCAACATAATGTCTAATACGCTATACAAGGTAAATATATTTTTATACACTATTATGCACTTTTATATAAAGGTAAATGTATTATTTATAGGTGTATAAATACCATATAATAATATATAATAGTATATCCATAAAATTGTTGCAAAAATATTGACTACACGGGAGTAAACTGAAAAATATGATTACGTAGGTGAAAAATGTTGTGTTGGACTGTATATTCTTAAAAACTCCTCAATAAATTTATATACTATTAATTATCACTCTATTATAACACTTCAAATTTCTCCATGTAATTAATCAATGTTAATTATATTGAATCACTAATCTTTATGGTGTAACAACAATCATTAATTTATAGTGTTGGTGCATACAACTCGAATTTAATTAAGGCAATGCAGTCACTGAATGAAAGCTAAACGCAGTTAGCTTTTTTGTAATGAGTATTGCTTGATAACGTCTTTTCAATTTTAATTTGCATGAATATCTTTTGTACATAAAAATACACTTCGTGTGAAAATAATCTCAACCATACTACTCCTCCTGTCTTAATATATATGACACATTTTTTTTATTTGATAATAATTTAAATTTAAATTTTACTTTTTATGCTTAACGAGATGATTTATAACCACACAAATATTTGTGGCTTGTTTTATAATACAAGATTAAAAAATATTTCTTTATTTTTTAAACTTTGTGTCCACTCAAAATACATCACATAAATTGGTATTGATGTAATTATTGTTTTAGTCAATTACTCGTGCAGTGATTATTATCTCGCTTAACTATCTGAAGCATTCTATATTTACACATTAAAATCGTGAATCCCTAAGATTCAACGTTCCATTCCGACTTTTAATTTTCATGAATATATTTTGTACATAAAATTTTCACTTTATTAGAAATAATATCAGCCACATTACTTTTCACATCAAGTAGTTTAACAGAAATCCCTTAATTAAATAAAAGAAATTACATCCGGTAAAATTGGAATTATTGAAAAAATCCCTGAAATCTAACGAAGACTTATAAGAGGTTGGTACTGGTAGTTCCTCCATTGGCGTAACGAAATCTACAACACATTTTACTCAACTGACCATATGACAAGTGATACCTCTTCTCCTGCCGCTACTATCGGCCACAAATACCCATTAAATCAGTAACTTCTTTTTTACTTTGAAAAATACTAGTAACTTCTCTTTTACTATATGGCCCTTCAAAAGTTAAAAAATAAATATTTGAATTTATCCCTGTACTTAATAATAATCATTATTTTTATTAAGGAAAGTTAAAATATAAAAGAATTATATATACATAGTGTTATGAAGATCTAAATATAGTATATACATAAAAAAAAATTGTTGATCTATCTACCCATTATAATTTTTCTTGAACAAAGGTAGCTCTGTGGCTGCCGGCTGCCTGTACTAATCAAAGTTATTTATCTTTTTCATTTGCTACACTTTCGATTCATTCTACTATTGCAGCTAGCAAATGGTCTCCTGTTTGTGTTTGTCATTAATGGAGCGTCTAACATGAAATGACTCAATTTCACGTATTCAAATTCTAACAATCTTTTAACTAAGTTTAAAATTACCTTTAAATTGGAGTTCCGCAAAGAATAAAAAATGAGATTGCTTTCTTTAAGTAATTGTAAATTAAAAGTTTAGGGTCTGTTTGGAAAGCCACATGGTAATTGAAATTGGTGTAATTACTACCCTAGTAATTACACAACCTAGTAATTATACAGTATTGTAATTACAATGACCTGTTTGTTTGTCATAATGTAATTACAAGCGTGCTGTTTGACTGCACAAGTGTAATTACACAATTAGTTTAATTTAAAAACAAAATTTAAAATAAAAAATTTAAAAAATATGTGCATTTATAAATGATATTAAATTAGTTATTTAATAACACATTGTTTCTTGAAAATATATTAATTAATAATCACATATTTGTAACTAATAATGTAAATATATATATATATATATATATATATATATATAATGCATACTTTTTTGTGAGAACATCATGGATTGGATGTTTGACTAAAAAATAATATTTATAAATATAATGCCATAACATTATTCAGATGTTTGACCAAAAAAATATATCAATTGTAAGTGAAAAATAAATAACATGCAATGTGAAATAACAAGTCAACAGTACTAAAGCAAATAAATTAAAATCGAAAGTATAATCTAAATTTAAAATCTAATTTTTTTAACATAATACTCTTATAAAGTAGGTTCCAACGTAGCTTAAGTAAATATTCAAAAGAAAGGGAAAATATAAGTCTATAACCTCATTCTTAATGTAAAATTTAACTATTTGTTTAAAATTAAACCAAATTTCCCTCTCCAACTTTCAATCTACAAATACAAATCTGGTGGCTCCATGAACTGCCAGGTAGATATTGAGTAAGAAACATGTGGTCCCTACTTGTGAGCATATGTGGAGGAGACTTTGTGTTAGGATTTTTTCTCCTATCTGTACTTTGGCCTAAAGTGTAAGGTATTAAAGTAGTCCAAATACTGTCACATTGTAGGAGGAAATTTGACAAGTGCCACACATGCAGAACGGTGTTGTACTGCATGCATGCCATTTATCCTACTCCTCCAACAACAAACCATTCAGTTTCACATACAAACATTATACTTTTGAACTAAGGGGCCCCATTCAAATAAAAATTAACTTCAAGTAAAACAATCTTTATAAAATTATAATTAATTCACAATTAAATATTTATAAATATTTAATAAATTTCTTAATACATGACAAAGTACAAATAATAGCTATTGGATTCCAATAAACCTATATGTTCTCTTCCGGATCCGCTCCCGCTGATTTTCATTCTCACTATATAATTACCTATTTTTACAAAAATAGCCGACTGAATTTACTATTTATTTTAATTGATATATATAAAATATAATTAATTATACAATATTATACATGTATTATACATATTGTTAAATATACACAATATACATGTGTATATTGGTTTCGGGTTGGCTCTCGGATTTGGCTCTCGGATTTGGCTGATTATTGTGTATAATTTATGGTAAATATTTAGTATCCTAGTTTAGGTAATGTTGTAATATAATTAGTATTGTATTGTCATAATTATTGTATTACCATAAATGTATAGTTTAGAGTAGGATAAGGTTTTAGGAATAGAATAGGAATAGGATTCTCCTATTATGGAAATATGTAACTTGTATATATAGCCTTTCAATTAATAAAAATAAGGAAGGGATTATTTCTTTCATGGTATGAAGAGTCTAGGTTTATTTTCTCTCCCAAATTCCGTCGAAATCCCTAGCCAAAATTCGAGACCTTGCTCTCGGGTTTTGTGCCGACGAGAACCTCCTTCTTCCAAAAAAAAAATATTCTCCCTAATCCCTCAATCACATATTGTTCTATCAATATGTCTACATCCCAAAACATGTTTCATCCGGCCCTTACAGTTTCTAACATCAAGAATAACATCCCTCTCGTTCTTGAAATAGAAAACGTCCAATATGCGATGTGGGCCGAACTGTTCAAAATTTACGCACGATCGCATCAAGTCATCCATCACATAATCCCCGCGGCTCCGGAGGATACGGAGGTGCCAAAGCGCGAGGATGATCCTATGTTGTGGACGACTATTGATGCTACCGTCCTTCAGTGGATATATTCCACCATATCTACAGACCTTTTACAAATAATTATTGAGCTTGACGCTACGACACAGGTGACTTGGGATAGACTGCGTGATATATTCCAAGATAATCAAAATTCTAGAGTCGTTACCCTTGAGCAGGATTTCTCCCACGTCAATATGAAAGATTTCCCTAATGTTTCGGCTTATTGCAAAAGATTAAAGGAATTGGCGGACCAACTTCGCAACGTTGGCGCGCCGATTTCGAACGATCGTTTGGTCCTCCAAATGGTTTCCGGCCTCTCCGAGGTCTATAGTGGTGTGGGAACGCTTCTTCGGCAAAGCAATCCGCTTCCGCAATTTTATCAGGCGCATTCTATGCTTACACTAGAAGAAGCAGGCATTGCGAAACGAGCGGCTATTGGTACTAGTCCCGTAGTCATGATAACAGAGTCCACGGTGTATCATACCGTTTCGAACAACTCGGGCCAAAACCGCAACAATGATGGCGGTAAAAAGGGTGGAAATAAGAAAAATGGCAAAAACCGCGGCGGCAGCCGGCAGAATGGTGGTGGCGGTGGGGGTCCTCGCGATGGTCAGCAGCAACAACAACAGTTCTGGGGCCCACAGTGGACCCCTATGCGATGGCGATGGGCCTCACGCGGCAGTTTGGGCCCAACCAGTTTACCTCCCAGCGGCAGTGGCCAGCCCAGCAACAGTCCCGGCATAATTCGACCTGGTTCAGTTACAACCAGCAGCAGTCTGGGTCGAGACCACAAGCAGGGGTGCTTGGGCCTCGGCCCCCGCAAGCCCATCACGCAGTGGCACCAACACATACTGACATCGAAGCCGCAATGCACACGCTTGGTTTAAATCCACCGGACCAAAATTGGTATATAGACATCGGGGCCACTACCTACATGACATTCGATTCAGGTACGCTCTCGTCTTATTCCAATTTGAGCAACCCCGCGGTATAATTGTTGGTAATGGTAATGCTATTCCAATTCGTGGGTATGGTCATAAAACGTTGTCTCCCCCCTCCCCATCCACCCCTTATCTTGAATAATACCCTTCATGCCCCAAAATGATTAAAAAATTAGTGTATATTCGTAAATTCAATACTGATAATTCTGTTTCTATTGAATTTGATCAATTTGGTTTTTCTGTGAAGGATTTCAAGAATGGAGTCCTCCCATGAGGTGTGATAGTAGGGGAGATCTTTATCCTATCTCTGTGAAGGATTTCAGCTTTTGCAGCCATTTCTCCTTCCTTGTGGCATGCTCGTCTTGGTCATTCGGGGTCCTCTATTTTGTCATCTTTAGATAAAAATAGTTTTATTTCATGTAAGGGTACGAGTCGTACTCCAATTTGTCAATCTTGTTCTTTAGGAAAAATTGTTAAGTTGCCGTTTGTAGACTCAAAATCTCATACTTTAATGCCATTTGATATTATTCATAGCGACTTATGAACGTCTCCTGTTCCTAGTTCTGTGGGTCATCGGTATTATATTCTATTTTTGGATGATTATTCTAAATTTTTGTGGACTTTTCCAATTGCAAATAAATCTCAAGTATATTCCGTCTTCATAAAATTTAGAGCATTCATTAGAACACAATTCGAAAGAGAAATAAAAAATATCCAGTGTGATAATGGAAAAGAGTATGACAATGGGGTGTTTCGGGAATTCTGTGCTTCTAATGGGATACATTTTTGTTTCTCTTATCCTCATACATCTTCACAAAATAGGAAAGCCGAATGTAAAATTCGTTCCATAAATAACATTATCCGCACTCTATTAATTCATGCTTCCGTACCCCCATACTTTTGGCATCATGCTCTTCAAATGGCTACATATCTACTTAACATAACTCCTTCCAAAGGTTTGACATATTCTTCTCCTCTTCAAATTTTATATAACAAAATTCCTTCATATTCACATCTTCAGGTTTTTGGGTGTTTGTGTTATCCGTTATTTCTGTCCACCACAATTAACAAACTTCAGGCCCGGTCGACTCCGTGTGTGTTTTTGAGTTTTTCATCTAATCATCGTGGCTACAAATGCTTTGATTTATCCTCCAATAAAATCATCATTAATCGCCATGTAATTTTTGATGAATCCCAATTTCCATTTGCTAAAAGTCATTCTCCTGTGCCTAGTTCGTATAATTTTTTGGATGAACAAATATCCCCGTGTATTATTCAGTATTTTTCGGACATCTCCCTCACCCAAAATTCTCCGGCGGGCCCACTGGCCGCTGGTCCCACTGGCCCGTCACAGTCCTCTCTGCCCAGTTTTCTAATTGGGCCAGTTTCCGCAATTGGGTCAGTCCAGCCCAATACTGGAACTGGTCCAGTTTCTGGTTCCAAAAATGGTACTGCTTCCCGAGTTGGGCCAGCAGACCCACTGCCTGCTGGCCAGTCCATCCCGAGCCCAGCAAATTCCCAAAATTCACTCAATTCTTCCTCGAGTCATAGACCGATCACTCGTAGTCAGCGGGGTATTGTAACACCTAAAAGATATTTTAATTTACATTCTAATGTCTCTAAATCCCCCTTGCCCCGTAATCTTGTGTCTGCCTTAAACGACTCGAATTGAAAATTTGTTATGACTGATGAATATAATGTTCTTATTGATAATAAGACGTGGGAGTTGGTGTCCCGTCCATTTGGTATTAATATTATCAGGTCTATGTGGATTTTTGCTCATAAGGAGAATTCAGATGGTTCATTTGCTCGACATAAGGCGCGGCTTGTGGGTAATGGTAAGACTCAACATGTTGGTATAGATTGTGGGGAGACGTTTATTCCGGTGGTCAAGTCGGCTACCATTCGCACTATGCTTAGCTTGGCTCTTTCGAAGACATGTCCTATTCATCAGTTGGATGTCAAAAATGCTTTCCTACATGGTGATCTCAAGGAAACAGTCTTTATGCATCAGCCGTGGGATTCAGGGATCCCAACCATCCTCATCATGTCTGTTTGTTGAAGAAGTCCTTATATGGGCTTAAGTGGTCTCCACGGGCCTGATATACAAGGTTTGCTGACTATGTTTCGACTATTGGGTTCACTCATAACATGTCAGATAATTCCTTGTTCATCTACCATCGTGGTTCGTCCTTGGCCTACATTCTGTTGTATGTGGATGATATCATTTTGATTGCCTCTTCCGATGCCTTACGCTAGTCTATCATGACCATGCTCAGCTCTGAGTTTGCTATGAAAGACTTAGGGCCCTTGAGTTACTTTTTGGGGATTGCCGTCAAGCGTCATTCAGATGGATTATTTTTGTCTCAACGAAAGTATGCAGCTGAGATCATTGAGAGGGCTGGGATGTCATCCTATAAGTCCACTTCCACTCCAGTTGATACGAAGCCCAAGCTTAGTGCCACGACCGGCGTACCTTACGAGGATCCGACCCGCTATCGCAGTCTTGCAGGGGTCCTTCAATATCTTACCTTTACGAGACCGGATATTACGTATGCTGTCCAGCAGGTGTGTTTGTTCATGCATGATCCCAGAATTGAGCACATGAATGCGCTCACACGCATCATTCGGTATATTCAAGGTACACTTGACTATGAGTTGCATTTATATCCTTCATCGACGTCCACACTGGTCTCGTATACAGATGCTGATTGGGGTGGCTGTCCCGACACAGACGGTCTACGTCAGGATATTATATGTTTCTTGGCAACAACTTGGTCTCTTGGTCTGCAAAGCGTCATTCGACTCTATCCCGCTCAAGTGCCGAGGCTGAATATCGAAGGGTAGCTAATGTGGTCTCAGAATCATGTTGGTTACGTAATTTACTTTTGGAGCTTCATTGTCCCATTCAGAAGGCAACCTTGGTATATTGTGATAATATTAGTGCCATCTACCTTTCTGGTAATCCGGTTCAGCACCAACGCACTAAACATATTGAGATGGACATTCACTTTGTCCGCGAAAAGGTTGCCGTGGTCAAGTTCGCGTATGCCATGTCCCGTCAAGATATCAAATTGCCGACATCTTTACAAAGGGTCTTCCCTTGATCCTTTTTGAAGATTTTAGGGACAGTCTCAGCGTTCGAAGACCGCTCGCTATGACTGCGGGGGTGTGTTAAATATACACACAATATACATGTGTATATTGTGTATATTGGTCTCGGATTGGCTCTCGGATTTGGCTGATTATTGTGTATAATTTATGATAAATATTTAGTATCCGAGTTTAGGTAATGTTGTAATATAATTAGTATTGTATTACCATAATTATTGTATTACCATAAATGTATAGTTAGAGTAGAATACGGTTTTAGGAATATAATAGAAATAAGATTCTCCTATTATGAAAATATGTAACTTGTATATATAACATTTTAATTAATGAAAATAAGGAAGAGATTATTTCTTTCACATATAATATATATTAATCAGCTACTTTTAATTTAAATAGTTGAATGAATGACTATTTACACTGTTGTACTATTGAAGCTAATCCTTCTTGCTCACTTTGAGATCTTTACACAAATATATATATACTGATTATTTTTTATCACAGGTGACATTATCTCTAAGGTATATATTATTTAACGTCTTAACTACTTATTTTTTATTTTAAAATTAATTTTCAATATAATGGGACGAGAAGCCAATTATAGTAAACAACAAATATCCCCATTGTCCCTTTTCCCCCAAACTAGTTTAATTGCAAGTGACTTTTTATTTAGAAGGAAAGTTTCTTCTAGATGTTATGACGTGTCATCCTCAGAGGCGCTCAGACGATCAGATTATGTTATACGATGTTACACACTAGACTTTCTCAAAAGACAAAAAAGTTCCCACATAAGCCAACCTGTTCGCTGTTCGGTTACGAATATTTTATTTGAAGCATTTTAAATTTTTTTGGGTAAGGCTTAGCCACATAGATATATCCGAATACTTATATCATTTTACTATCTAGTAAACGTTCTAATGCGCATTTCCTAATAAATTCCCGCATTTTTCTGTAACGACAGATACAGCCTGTAAATGGACTCATTTCAAATTTTTGTTTTAAAAAGTGTTACTATAAGTTATCAATTTAATCCTATCAGTATCAAAGACTCATAATTTAAAATTCATTAATCTTCTTTAAATATAATAATACTACATGGGGGGTTATTGGGTATAGTAGAGGTTTTGGATATATGATTTTTAAAAATTGGTTTTGATCCCTTTAAAGCCAATCCTTTCTGTCATTTTTTGCTCTTTTTTTTTGGTTAGTAAACAAAGAGTAGTAGTGTTGTGAGACTATATAATTTTTTAAATAAATAAATGGGATTAAGAAATAGTCAGAAGAAGAAGAAGAGCAAGAGGAGATTTGAGTACTGAGAAACATGGATTGGTTGCTTTGATTAGTTTTTCTTTTTCAGTGTTGTACTCTACTCAAGACACTTTGCAGGTATTTTTATTTTTATTGTTCTTGAAAATGGTGGTTTTGATGTTTTTTTTTTCTGTCACTTTCTCTTCTCTGGCTTGTTTTTTTTATTTTGTGGGATATTTTGAAGTATTAATGTTATTTCAATGACGAAAAGAGACAACTTTTGATGTTTCTGTGTTCAGAGAAATGTCAAAAATCTCATTTTTTTGTGTTACAGAAACAAAAATCATTTTTATGTTCAAATTTGGTGATATCTGCTAAATCTCAGTTTCTTTAAGGAATAACAATGTACTGTTTGTTGCTTTAATTTTTGTTTTAGGTTAGTTGCTATAGCAAATGCTAAAAATTAGCAAATTTTCTTGAAACAAGAATCGATTTTTATGTTTAAAATTTGGTGATATCTGCCAAATCTCTCTCTTTTTTTTAACAGATAACCAGGTTTTTGTTTGATGCTTTAATTCTAGTTTATGTTGTTTTCTATAGCAAATAAAAAAATTAGCAGTTTTCTTGAAAAAGAATAGACTTTTATGGGTCTGGTCGTACTGGGAGTGTGTTAAGAGTGCCACATAGCTAGCTTTTGGGTTCAGTTATGCCTATTCTTAAACACTAGTTTTAGGTTAGTTTCTACAGAAAACATCAAAATTAGTAGCTTTTCCTTTTTGTTGGTGCTGTGAAGTTAGTTTGAATCTTCTGTCTTACCTCTTTTGGTAAAACTGATGTAGTACTCCATTTGTTATGGCTAGGTTAATGTTATCATCAGTAGTGTCAGATAAAGCTTACAACTAGTGTCTTCCTTTTCTCTCATTTTTAAGATATATTTTTATTCTGTTTACTTATATCATTTTGCCCCCCTTGATTCAAGGATATTTTACACCAAACCCTCCCTTTGAACTGATTGACTTTATATATGATGTTTCCTCATGAGAAATGTATGCCGATGCCATTCCAATTAGATATGCGGGAATAAATTTTTTGTGTATTGTTTTAGTAATGGTTTTTTACTAAGTCAGCTCCATGTTGATTTGTTAGGTTGAAGATGAACATGGACTTTTCCGAGTCTACAAAAGTTGTATATAGTCGAATTCAGAAACTAGAGCCAGAAAATGTGTCGAAGATCATTGGTTATCTCCTCTTACAAGATCATGGGGAGCAAGACATGATCAGATTGGCCTTTAGTCCAGACAATTTGATCCATTCGTTGATTAACAAAGCTAAGAATGATCTTGGATTGTCATCCAAACCAACCATTTCTGGTCCTCTTTCACCTCCCTTGGTCAATAGAGCATTATCTGTAGACGTTCCCTTGAAATTTGCTCCATTCTCACCAGCTTCACCTCGCCCCTTTCCAACTCTTCGGGTTGGAAATCCCTACTGGGACCCTCAAGGACCTGCTGAAAATCATCTGATTCATAGCTTGGATGAACGTCAACTCCCAAACCAACTTCCGTTCTTATCTTTGGATGATCACTCAGACCATGTTAATTCAGATTTCTCCGGTGACCACTATTTCCATGGACCCGCATTAGGTCCAAGAGCGAGTCGAAGGTCTCCAAGCTTGCCTGAGTTTCCCGTTAAGGTTTGCCATTACTTTAACAAAGGCTTTTGTAAGCACGGAAACAATTGTAGATACTTTCATGGCCATCCAACTCCGGAAAGCTTCTCCCAAGGCTTCAATGCAAATTTAAATGAAATAGGAAGTGATGAACATATCTTCTCCCCCGGATCTCTAGAGAAACTCGAGATGGAACTCACCGAGCTTCTCAAATCTAGAAGGTGTCAACCTGTTTCTATTGCTTCGTTGCCTATGTTGTACTATGACACATTTGGCAAAACACTTCAGGCCGAGGGTTATCTCACAGAAAGCCAGAGACACGGGAAAGCTGGATATAGCCTGACTAAGCTCCTTGCCCGACTAAGAAACAGTATTCGTGTCATCGACAGGTGCAACTTGTATAGCTCCTTTGGTGGATTATGTCTTTGACATAGACTGTATTTGATATAAATGTTTGTATTTTGAGACAGGCCCCATGGACAGCATGCCGTTATTTTAGCAGAGGATATTCCAAAATACATGGAGTACTGTGGAGAAATAAATGAACACGGAGCAATTGTAGCCGGTTCTCGCCAGATTTATCTGACTTTTCCAGCTGAGAGTACCTTCAGCGAGCAAGATGTTTCCAACTATTTCAAGTAACTCCATGTGAACTTACTCCTATTATATATTAGTCATTATTTTCCGTCTTCACGACTTATTAGAGCCTTCTCATAATTATGCAGTCAATTTGGACCAGTCCAAGATGTTAGAATTCCCTGTCTACAGAAGAGAATGTTTGGATTTGTAACTTTTGTTTTCCAAGAGACGGTTAAGCAGATCCTGGCAAAGGGGAATCCTCATTTAGTTTGTGGAGCACGTGTTTTGGTGAAACCTTACAGGGAAAGGTCCAAGGGTGTAGATAGGTATATTTCCTCTTTTCTTTTTCTATAAAGGCTTCTAATCACTTATTTGCATATTTGCCGGTTATTGATCAAAGATCCTCACTTCCTTTAACTGTTGATTTGCATTTGATACGATTTTTATCTTATAGCAGCAGAAAAAGCCCCGAGAAAGCTCATCAAGCTTCCTATTATAATTCATCTTTCAATGATGCAGAATCTGAGCACCATTCTTGTAAGATGCACTTCAACTCAAACAGTGGAAATCTACCTTCTGCATGATGCTTTTCTTAATTTTTTTGTCATAGGAGTAATATTTATATCAGTTTCTGCTTGTAGCACCTAGAGTATGTGAAAATTCAAGACTATTGAAGAAACATCTCATGGAGGAACACGATCGTGCAATTGAGTTTGAGAGGATGCGCTTTCCGGAGTTGCAACATCATCAAATGCGCATTGGCTACTCAGTAGAGGATTTGAAGCTTTCTTCAGAAGGTTCTTAAATTTACAGCTGTGAAGCATATACTCCACATGATAAAGATCCCATTTCACCTGACATTGTTCTTTTCTTTTCCTGCTTCCTCCTGTATAGGCCATAGCGAACAACTGGAGTTCCCATCAGCCGAGGGTTTTACTTACATGCTAGATGTATGGAACAATGGTTCCACCAGCGTGGAAAAATCTAGGCATGTTAAGACGTATCACTGTGACCAAGAAAGGTAATTCACCTGATTCTGTCCTTTCATCTTAATTCACCGTTTCCTTTCCTTTTTGTCCTCGAGGGAAAATGCACGTAAAAGTGTATGCTGTTTGTGTCCTTTTGAGTTTGTTGATGATGATTTTTACTCATTTATTCATTCTTTTTGGATCTTGCAGTGGCCAAGGATTGAATCTTCCGGATAGCCCTTTTGCATCGCCAATAAAGAATGGCATTTCAACTGTCACGTAGGTTAAGAAAAAACACACAAGGATTACAGAGGACTGATTTTTGGAAAAGCAGTTCGTTGGTTCGACACACAAAAGTATGCTACTGTGAATGTTACTGTTTTATTGAAGAAAAAACACAGATCAAATGGCACAAACAACCATTATCAGTTGTGTAATGCTCTGAAGCAGTAGTGAAGGAAGAGAAGTGAAGATGAAGTCGAATGCAGTAGCAACAACACAAATTTGAGATTAGAGAAAAAATCTTCTTATTTATATTGAGAGAGTACAATGATATTTATACACATTTACATATCTAAAACCTTCCATTAATTACATCTAACTAACCATACAACTAATTAACCACGACTCTTAACAAACTCAACTAACTAGATGGCAATTATCCAATGCATTGCCACTCATGGTACTATGGTGCACTTACCTAACTCTTGCACCCCCCTCAAGCTAGGTGATATGAAGATACTCTTCATTCCTAGCTTGGACATCAAATGAGTATGTTGTGGTCGATCAAGAGCTTTGGTAAGCAAATCAGCTGGCTGATCAACAGAGGGTAAAAAACAATATGAAGTGTCTGAACTTCAACTCCAAGCTCCTGAAACAAACCTGCAAGTCATGTCACCTCTGCTACCGAAGCATCTATAAACCCTGTATTCAGCCTATGCTGAGCTTCTTGAGATTGTTTCATATTTCTTAGACTTCCAAGATATTGGTGAGGAACCATACAACACTAAGTAACCAGTACCTGATCTTCTACTATTGACACAAGCACCCCAATCTGCATCACAGAATACCTTGAGTTGTGAAGTACTGGAACTGGACATAAGGATCCCTAACCCTGGTGCCTATTTTACATATCTAACAAGTCTAAGACCAGTCTCTATATGTGATGTTTTAGAAGCATGCATGAATTGGCTTAAGCAATGCACAACAAAGGCTATGTCTGGCATAGTAGTTGTTAAATACAACCTCCCAGCCAACCTTCTATAAACACTAGGATCTGTTAGGAGTGAGTCAGGATTTTACACTGAAACATAATCTGGATTTGATGATATGAGTATGGAAGCAATATATGTCTGTCAAACTCAACAATGGTAAACTTCTGATTCATATCCATAGGTGAAGAAACATGTTTAGCACCTGCAAGTCCCATGTCTGATATGAGCTCCAATGCATATTTTCTTTGATGCATGAGAATGCCTTGGGAATTCCTTGCAAATTCTATTCCAAGGAAATACCCGAGCTCTCCTAGATCCTTTATTTTAAAAGCTGACTGTAATACCTCCTTAGTGTACTGAATAAGCACGAGATCATTTCCAGTAAGCAACAAATCATCAACATAAACCAGCACCACTATAATACTATCATTTTTCTGTTTGGTAAATAGTGAGTAATCCCTGTGACTCTGCTAAAATTCAGAAGAAACAAGAGTTGTAGTTAGCTTAATGTTCCATTATCTTGATGCTTGTTTCAAACCATACATGGACTTTAACAGCTTACACACTTGTGTCTTCCCACCCTTAACATCAAAGCCTTCTGGAACTGTCATGTACACTTCCTCAAAGATATCTCCTTGCAGAAAAGCATTATAAACATCCATTTGGTGAATTATCCAGTGTTTTGCTACTGTAAGGGAGATTATTGTCCTTACAGTAGACATTTTTACCACTGGTGAAAAGGTCTCTTGGTAATCAAGCCCTTCCTTCTGATTGCACCCCTTTGCTACCAATCTGACTTTAAATCTTTCCACCTCTCATGTTGCTTTGTATTGATCTTATACACCCTTCTGCATCCTATAACCTTTTCCCCCTCTGGCAGTGTGACCAGTTCCCATGTTCTATTGTCTTCCAAAGCTTTGATCTCAATCTTCATTGCTTCAATCCATCTCTTGTCCTTTGTTGCTGCTGAGTAACCGTGTGATTCAATATCAAGAGAAGCCTTAGCCACAAAACTTTGATATTTGAGTGATAATCCAGTGTAGTCAACACCATCAGATATAGAATATAGACAGTTAGAAGAACAATGTTTAGTAATATAATCTTTGTGCCAAATGGGAGGTCTGCTAGTTTATGTGGATCTTCTAGTATTAGATTCTGATAAATTTGTGGCCAAGTGATCATGATCATGTCTGTGATCTGTACTATATTCATGTTGAGTTCCAGCAGGCACACACACACACCTTGGATTGTATCCTGAATCTCCATGTCTGGATTGCCATGTGCATCACCTATTTGTTGCCTGTTATGCACTGATGGAATGTTGACATTCTGTTGATGGACTAAATCATCATAACAGAAATGTTCATGTGATTTGATATAATTAATATCATCATCTGTGCCACCTTTGAGAGGAAAAATTATCTCCATGAATACCACATCCCTACTCATAAAGAAAGTTATGTTTTCCATGTCATAAAGTTTATACCATTTATATGCGATCCATAACTAAGAAACACATCTCTTACAACTCTGGGACTAAACTTATCTTGTTTAGTCAGAACAGTTGCAAAAACATAGACAACCTATCACCCTCAAGTGATTAAGTGATGGTGTCTTATTGTACAATATCTCATAAGGTGACTTATTCCTTATAACAGTAGAAGGAATTCTATTCATGATATACTCAACTCCTTCCACACACAGTCCCCAAAACCTATCTGGAAAACCTGCTTGAATCTTTATGGCTCTAGCTGTCTCCAAAATGTGTTTATTTTTCCTTTCCACCACACCATTTTGTTGTGGTGTGCGTGTGGATAAGAACTCTCATGCACTACACCATGTTGTGTAAACAACTCCTTACAACTATGATTAAAGAATTCAGTGCCATTATCAGATCTTATCCTCTGAATTTTAACTTCAAATTGAGTGTTGGCTTCAATAAAGAAAATTTTAAGCAGTGTAAAAACATCAGATTTCAATCTCATCAAGAAAATCCAAGACCATCTGGAGTAATCATCTACAATGATTAAGAAGTACCTAATTACATTATATATTTCAACTTTATAGGGTCCCCATACATCCATATGCAACAATTGAAATGGTCTTGTTGTTCTACTAGTGCTAACAGGAAATGGGATTCTAGTTTGTCAAGCTAAGGGACATACTTCACAATTATTCAAAACAAAAGCAACATCATTTTTGAAACATGAAATTTTCCTTAAAACAATCATAGGTACATGACATAATCTCTGATGCCAAATGATTGCATCCACCTACTGGATTGTTGAAAGACATCTACTTAACTATCCTCCTTTATTCTGAGCATCCAAACATAGTATGTACAATCATTTTTCTTAATTACCAATCCCCCTCACCTTCCTAGATGAGAGTTCCTGAAATACACAATATTTTGGAAAGAAAGTAACAATGCAATTCAGTTCCTTGGTTACTTTTGACACAGACATGAGATTAAATTTGAATGTTGGCACACATAAGACATTTCTAAGAACATCACCTCCTCCTAAGTGGTACTCACCAACATGTGAGATTCTGGCTAAATCTCCTGTAGGTAATTGCACTTTCATGTCCCTTCTGTCAAATGATTACCATGTAAATATTTCTGATTACTAATCATATGATTAGTTGTACCTGTATCCACAATCCATTTCATCACTTTTTCTGAATCAAAAATACATTTACCTGCCATGTTTGCACTAACACCAGTGTTGTCCTTGTTATTAAGTAAGTTGAGAAGTTGTTGATGATGACTAGGTGTGAACTGACTATGTGAAACTGCAGTTGCAGGTTGTGACTATATTCTCTGGTTGTGATTGTAATATGTAAATGACTGTGTGTTCTGTGGATGCATCTGTGAGTTAAAATTTGATCCATAACCTTATCCAAACTGCTGCTTATGTATGTGTTTCATGTCATGCTGATGATACTGTACTCTAATTTCTTGTTCAGTGTCTTCAAATGACAAGTTTTCTCCTGTCAATACATATGCTTTCTTGGCCTTTCTTTTGAAGTTATCAGGATGTCCATTAAGCTTATAGCAATCATCCTGTGTATGTCCAGTTTTGTGATAAAAATCATATTTCATCAACTTGAAACAATCCGCCTTTAAATGACTTCTCATATGATAGAAGTCACAGAGGACACTGTAATTGTTTTCTTATGTTTCAGACCTCCACTTCTATTTGTACCATTTCCATTCCTGGATGTGAACATAGCATATGAATCCATTGACTCCTGCATCATCCTGCTTGTCCCTGTAACTATTCTCTGACTTTCTTCCTGATTGATCATTGCATATACTTGGTTCAAGCTAGGTATATGCTGCATCATGATTATTTGGCTTCTGGCCGGACTGTAACTTTCATCTAGTCCCATTAGGAACTGCAACATTCTTTGGTACTGTAAATAATCAACAAAATCCTTGGATTTTGAACAACATGCTGGAGGTGGGATGATGTAATCATACTCATCCCCGAGATCCTTAAGTCTAGAGTAATACATTGAGACTGACAGTGTTTTCTGCCTCATTGTGAATATCTCCTTGTGTAATTGAAATGCTCTGGAACTGTTTATCTTGTCGAATCTTTCCCTCAATTCTTCCCATATACTGTATGAATTTGAGTTGAATAACATCCCACTAATTAAGTTTTTACTTACATTCCCCATCAACCAAGACACCACAATTGCGTTGCACCTATCCCACATCCTTTCTCCATAAAAAAACTTTTCTTTGCATTGTTCCATCAATGAGTCCCATTTTATTCTTTCCCAACAGAGCTAATTTCATAGCTATACTCCAAAATGTGTAATTATCCATTCCACTCAATACTATATCAACAGATAGTGATCCAGGTTCATCTAATTGAAAGAGGTATAGAGGATGATTATGATCAATGTTTATTGTCATTGTTGCGACCTCATTGATCAAATATTCTCCATTATTTCCCATCGTTCCTTGCATGTGGTTCTCCAATATACAATTACAATCGCAATCCACTGATTCACAGAAACCTACTAATTTCTATTTCGATTGAGCTTAGATTCACCAGCCTTAGCTTCTCGATCCCAAAGATCTAGTGATCAATGCACATATTCCTCGAATTCTTCTTTGCATGCGACATAATCCCTTCGATCTATGTTGATTCACCCTCGCTCTGATAACATGTGAATGTTACTGTTTTATTGAAGAAGAAACACAGATCAAATGTCACAATACCAAATCCAACATTAACAATCTTTCCATTTTTTCCTTTCTTCACAAAACTCATTAAAATGTAAAGTTGACTTAGGATGTTGTCACAAATGTTGTCCAACATCTGTGATTAACAATTTCAAGGTCATGCTCCCCCTTAATATGTGATGGAATACAAGAAAACATGTGTATACCGATTCAAATGATTAGAAAAGAAAAAAATATGAGCATACATATCACATATTATCCAATATATACACAACACAAATAGAAATATTTATTGTCAACAAATATCAATATCAATCCACTAAAGATCCTCATACATCATCGACAATAGCAACAACTCCCTCCTTGCTCATCATACAGCAGCAACAGCTTTCTACTCCTGCATAACAACTTCAACTTCCTCTACACAACATTCTTTAGCTTCCTCCCACTGCATCTGCATCATCTCCCCTTTTTTGTGAATAAAGTAGCATCATGAAATGGTCTCTAGCTTGTATCAGGGCATTTCTTGCAACATCAACCTCAGAAATCCGTTGGTTGATTTTTCCAATTTGATCCACAAGCCATTCAGTAGACAATGTAGATTGTCCTGGATTAGTGTTGCCTAGAATGTTGGTGACATTTCTGGCAACATTTTCACTTTCAGCTTCCTTCTTCCATGGCAAGTTGATGACTTTGTCCTTACTTTTCAAAATCGCTTTATTTACAGTATAAAGCTCAGGAGTCTTCCCTAAAGTATTTTCTCTCTTAGGCTCAAAACCTTGGGTGGTTAATACTTTGTAGACCAGAGAGGGAAAATGAAGGATTGAAGTTGATTCTTTCTCAGCCAAGTTGGCAATATGATGAAATATCATTTTGCCAAATCAACTTTCAAACCTTTCCCAACTTTATACAACAGGGTGGCTTGTGCAGATGTCATAATTGACTCATTCATTAAAGGAAGCCAATTGTGAATAGCAATTTTGTGGAGGGTGGAAAACAGGACTGTTAGTTTGAAGGCTGGACATCTAGGGACCCACTTCTTCATCATACCTCCAGTGAGATATTCAATCACTTCATCCCTATTGTCTATGACCTGTTCTTCTTCTCTAAAACTATCTTCATCATCTAGTCTCATGAGTGCGTAAACAGATAGATCTTGTTGTAGAGATATACCTTCTCAAATTTCTTTGAGGAGGTCTTCTCTATAACAGGGCAAAGATTAGCGTAAAATAGTTTTACTACATTATCAACATACAATCCTTTTTCAGTGACAGATCCTAGGAGCTGTCTGTCTTTTAAGAATTCTACCAGTCCATATTCAATACAAGAGGTAATATCAATTACTTTCGCAAGCCTAATTACTCTATTATTGTAACAGTCCCACATATCATAGTTAGTTTTAAAATAGAATTTATTTGAGTAAGCAGATACCTCAAAGTCTGAATCGGTGGATTCGGTACTGCTAGAAGATGTTGTTGTATGTGTCTCTGCAGATGTTGGTTGAAATGTAGCATGAGATGTTGTGGCATCAGTGGAAATATTTGGAGCAACACTCGACTTTGCAGGTCTGGGAATTCCCTTTGGAAAGAATTTTTTAAAGGAGTGTCATCTGGGATTTCCCTTTCTTGAGACACATTTAGCTGCACTGAAGCAGATGGATATTCTTCACTCTCCTTTGTTGAAAGTACATAGTCTGTATCTTCACTTGCACTGCTCGAGTAAGAGGGTATAGATGTTTTATATCTAGACCTTTTGTTACTCGGTCCTTCTTGGATTGTTTTCTCAAAAACTCTACTCGATCGACGAGTAGGGAAGGTAGAGGACCTTGGCCTTTTACCCAAGATGAAAAATCAACAGTTTCATCAACATCTATAGGGTTATTATCATCTCCAGGATAACGAATATCTAAAGGTTCATCAAAACCTTTAAACACTATTGTTGTACATGGGTTTTCTGAGAGATTGGAGGAAGAGGATGACTGTTCTGTTTGCTGGGGATCATTGTGCTCAGAAGCCTCTGTATTCATTGTAGGGCTTGTGCTCATTGGAGTGTTGGAGTGGATGTTGGATGACATTTGTTCTGACATTGGTGATGTTTCCATTGGTGAAAATTTGGGAGAGGGTTTTGAGAAGTTAGGGTTTCTGATAGAGATTGGAGTTTGGTTTGGTGATTTCATAGGTTAGATAGGTAGATGTATACCCGATGTGATTTTTCCTTTTTTTTTTTTAAATTTTTATGGAAAAATTGGAAATGATAAAATAATAGCAAATGAGATGAATATTTATATACATGTCAAATCTTTTCTTAGCAACAAAGATCCCTTATTTTTAAGTGTTTCAATTTTACACAATAACTTACACTTAAAATAAACATCACGGTAGGAATAAATTTTAATCTTATCATTTTAAATTCTGAAATTCCATTAAATAAGGCATATAATAGGAAGTAAAATCTGATATTTCAAAAATCAGATTGGAACAACATCCCAACACATATCACATTATGAAAATATCAACAGCAATGTTAGCAACATTTTGGATGACACAAATATTTTGATCCCACAAGAACTTTCAGATTTGGCAACAAACCAAGACACATTTTATATGCACTTTATGAGTTTGACCAGTGGACCAATTTCCATCGTGTCATTGGTCTAATTATATAACACATATAAAAGAATTTATTGTGTAAAAAATAAGAATACTTTTATGGTATTCTCAATTCTCTTTTGAAGCACTCGATACTCCTATAGAATAGGAGCGGTATAATTTCACGGGTTTTGCCCATTTTTCACAGTTGCCAAATATTTGTAAAGGCTTTGCCTTATTTTGATACTCCCTTTTTATGATATATATATATATATATATATATATATCATCGTAAAGAACGGTATCACTTTGATAACATATTCTTATTGAAGGATCATGCTTGTGTGACAAAAAGTTATGCATCATACATCAACAATAATCAGTTAGTGATATAACATAGATAAATGTCACCCAAAATGTTAGACAACATTTCAGTCGACATTCGCCAAATATGCCTTTTTAGATATTACAAAGATCAAGAGATTTCTTCAAGTTAGAAAATCTCTCATGATCCAAAAATTTTATAAAAATATTAGCTAGTTGATGAAGAGTGTCAACATGTTCTATTTGAACTAGCTATTTTTTGACTAAATCTCTTAAAAATGATGTCTAATATCAATGTGTTTTGTACGTGAGTGCTGAACAAGATTTTTGGAAATATTTATAGCACTCAAATTATCACAGTACAAAATCAAAATGTTGTTAGTAAATCCATAGTCGTGTAACACATATTAATTGAGAGCAATAACTTCCAGCTGCTACATATTCAGATTCAACAGTTGAAAGTGAGACACCGTTTTTTTGCGACTATACCATGAAACAAGGTTATTGCCAAGATAAAAATATCCTCCACTTGTACTTTTTCTATCATCCACATCTCTAGCCCAATCCGAGTCACTAAATCCTATTAAGTTAGGATTAGTGTCTTTGGAATACCAGATTCCCAACTCACATGTGCTAGCAACATATCGAATAATACGTTTCACGACATTTAATGTAGATATAAAACAAGAAAGACTAACCTCTTGGTATATGGTTGACATACACATATACCTTACCATTTCTCAATAGTTGAGTGGTTCTTTGCCTCTTGTTCTAATTCCTTCAAAAACTCCCCCTATCACATGGCTCGTTGGATGATTCTTCCTAATCCTTTATGAGGGGTCCCTTCGAACTTGGTCTAACAATTCAGTACTTGACTCCTCATCTGTGGCCTCTGTGGTCTCTATAGTTGTTTCAGATGTTTCTTCAGGTGTAGAAACATTTGTGGCAACATCCAATTCTTCTACAATCTGTTGACTTTTCACTGTATCTATAATGTTATTTTCAACAGTTTTTCCTGAAACATCAGAAAGATCATTAAAGATAACATTTACAGACTCTTGTATAGTTCTGGATCTCAGATTGTATACTCGATAAGCATGACTATTTTGTGAATAACCAACAAAAATTCATTTATCACTCTTAGAGTCAAATTTTGCCAAATGATCCCTGTCATTTAAATATAACAAATACACCAAAAACATGAAAGTAACGCAAGTTTGGTTTCTTTCCATTTATAATCTCATAGGGTGTCATCTTTGTTCATGGTCTTAAATAGATTTTATTAGCATGCGATTAGCAGTATTCAAGGCTTCTGCCCATAAACGTTTTGACAAATGTTTAGAACTAAGTATCACTCTAGCCATTTCTTGCAATGTCCTATTCTTCCGTTCTGCAACCTCATTCTGTTGAGGAGTTTTGGGAGAAGAAAACTCATGGAAAATTCCTTTTTTCTCACAAAAAATTGTTAATGAACTATTTTAAAATTATTTTCCATGATCGGATCTAATCCAAAAAATAGGAGAATAGAATAAATTTCTAATTCTAGAGTGCAGGATTTTAAAGATGTCAAACGTTTGTGATTTTTTTTTCAAAAAATATATCCAAGAATATCTAGAAAAATTATCTACTATCACAAAGGAATACCTCATGCCTCCTAGACTGTCTACTTCAATTGGACCCACTAAATCCATATGTAGCAATTGAAAACAGTGAGACGTACCTGAATGTTGTTCGTTGTGTTGGACAACATTATGAGAGACACATGTTTGCTTACCTTTAAAACAATCTTCACATGCAGTGTTACCTTTATGTCTAAGTTTGGGTATGCATCTAACCGCTTCATATGAGACCAATTTTTTAAAATTGCGGTAGTTGACATGCCCCAACTTTTGATGCTATAGTGTTGTGTCATCGACCTTAGCATTATTGCATATTTCTTGTATTACAACAAGATAGCAATTGTCACATGTTCTTGTACCTGTCATGACACATATATTTGCTTCATTCGTTACTTTACAGACATTCTTATTAAATTTTACCTCAAGATCATCATCACACAGTTGACTTATACTAATCAAATTAGTTATTAAGCCCACAACGTGTAAGACATTTCTTAAGGTTGTAAATCCAGGAACATCCAAGATCTCTTTTCCAATTGTTATGCTTTTACTGCCACCTCCATAAGTCACATTTCCTCCATTGAATGACTCATAGTTCTTTAGAAAATCTTTTGTACCTATCATGTGATGAGAACATCCACTATCAAAGTACCAAGAACCTAAAATGTTAGTTCTTAATGCAGTTATAGCAACATTATATGTTACATCCTTTTTAGGAACCCAAACTCTCTTAAAACATTTTTTACCTTTTGGCTCAGAAATGTTGCTTCGATTGTTATCCGGAATGTTGGACAATATTTTAGGTAATATTTTGCTCACAGAATTTTGAAGTTTGAAACAGTATGGTTTTAAGTGTACATGGGAGTTACAGTGATGACACACATACTTCATATTCTTTGACATATATGAGAACCTATTATTCATCCATTTTTCTTTTACAAAGCATATTTTCTCATTATTATCAAACAGATTAGAGCATATGGTTTTAAGAGAGTTTTCGTACCTAATTCATGCATGTGAAGGTTTACTAAAGTTGAGTATCTCATTCAATTTTGAAATCCCCGTGTTGAGCTTACAGAAGGTTGCTTCGTCTAAATCTAATTTGCAATGATCTTACCAAATTGAATATCTTTTTTGGTAAGTGCAACCCCAAATCGGGTTATCGTGCCTTTTAATACTAAATTCTCATGAGTTAAAAGATTTACCTTTTTGTCAAGTTGCTTGGATTCTATGATTAAGGCTTTACAAATACTTTGTAATTCATTAATCATATCATCTTTGCATTCAACTTGATCCATACAATCAGCCTCACTAACTGAAATAGAACCACTAAAACAATTAACATCAGAATAGTTAAAGAATTCATACCTTTCGGATGTCGTTGAGGATGTTGATGTCGTTGCTGATGTTGAAGCAAATGTTGTGGCATCTGAGACAACATTGTATATGACATCTTCATTATCCGATAGAGACTGATTGAAAACAGTAGCCAACATTGCTTGTGTTTCAATTTCACGATCTCTTTCATCTCCTCCTTCATCATCACTAAGAGAAATCCATAGGTTCTTACCAAATTTTCTAAGAGTGTTTGCACATTCATTAGCATAGTGACCCCAACCCGAGCATGCATGACACTGCACAGATTCAAGTTGTTTGGGATCAAATGTGGTATGATCTAAGTTGGTTCTTCTTAGTTGATTTTCTTTTTGTACATTTGAAAGGAATCTAATGAGCTTTTGATTGAAGACTTAGTTTTGGTGCTATTTTGATTCAGATTGATTTCTCTCATTATTGAACTTTCTCACCATCGAATTGTATTTTCGAGTGAGTAAGACAACATTTGCACCATCACCAATTTCTTCAAGATTCTCATCCTCTTCTTCGATTTGACTCTCCGAGGATTGAACTTGAAGTGCCACATTCTTGCTTTTATACAATTCCTTTTGATTCTCAATGTTCATCTCATAAGTTTTGAGAATGCTCATCAATGTATGAAGGTCCATTGTGGCAAGATTGTGGGCTTCTTCAATAGCACAAATCTTTAAATTGAACTTTTCAGGAAGAGAACAGAGAGTCTTTTCAACAAGTTGAGTGTTGGTTAATGGTTCACCAAGCACTTGACATTCATTTGAGATGTCAATCAACTTTTCAAAATAAGATTTAATTTCATCCGTTTCTTCCATCCTTAAACGTTCATATTTACTCATGAGCATGTGTAGCTTTGTTCGACGAACACTTGAGCTATCTTCACAATGAATTTTGTAAAGTATTACATGCATCCTTAGCCGTGGGCAGTTTTGAATGAGTTTGAACATATACATATCAACCCATCCAAAAATTGCATTTAAGGCTTTTTCGTTAAAGCTAACATTATTGGTTTCTTCTGTAGTCCATTCAGATTCAGGTTTAACAAGAATGTCACATTCCTCATCCGATGACAATATTGGAACAACATACCCATTGGTTATAGATCTCCATGCCCTAACATCAATTGATTTGATATGAGAACGTATGCGAATCTTCCAATAGGCATAATTTGATTCATCTAAAATAGAAAGCCTACCAATAGTTAGATTTGCCGAATCCATAACTTATGACAACAGGACCAAACACTTATTGTGTTAAATGTCGGCTCTGATACCACTTGAAGGGGGATATATAACAATACAAACAAAATGAAATACACTCGAATGCCAATTCTGTTTCCGAATGTCGGAAATTATGTCGTCTGACACTAGTAACAACACTTTAGCAAAACAGAAAACTTTGAAGAGTAAATGTAGCGGAAATTTAAAGAACACAAAGGTTTTAAATTTTCATAAGTTATATATATAATATAACTTATGATGGTCAATGATCAAATGTATTGTATATATACAAATATACAAATTCCTTTCTTTAGAGATTTACAAGAAAAAATGAAAATGAATTAAAAGTTGAAGTCGCAGATGACTTCTGCCTGAAAAATCTAACTAAGTAGACATAGACAACTTCTCATTACAATCGCTCCATACAAAATTAATCTAGAATCTAAACAACAATTGTAATGTTGGACAGAATGTTGTCAACACACTCAGGCAACACTGGTGATCCAGATTTCTGAGATGAAATCTCGAGAGCTCTCTTGATATTTTTTCTTTCTGTTTTTGGATGTCGATACTCTGTAGTAGCCTCTCTATTTATAGTAGAAGGTATTCCTTGAAAAACTCATCGATCAGTTGTGGAAGTTGAGGGAAAGGTGGATTGCTGGTGGGATTGGTTGGAGAAGATCATGGAGTAATAATCTCAACAGTTTTGGCTTGATCCTCACGACAAGCAACAACATTTGACTTAGTCCTCACTCGTTTTTTACCAGCTCCTTTTTATCTTGCCAAGTCGTTTTTACCTCATAGTAATATTTACACAAATTTACTGCATCACGTGAAGAGGCAAAATCTATTCAGAAAATGTTGTACAACATTTGTCCCAACATACTTACACATTCATATCAATACTTTAGAAGATATGTTAGGTCAGATGTCATAACACCAAATTCAACATTAACAATTATGTAGTGGTATTTTTTGTTGTCTTTGTTGGAATTTCAACTAAATTTATGCTATTTATTATGCATAAGTTAAATATTCTAGTTTGAAACAGAGACAATAATTGTAAGTGGGGTTGTAATGGCAACTGGAAGATGGAACCAGCTAAAGAGCATTATAAAACCAGTTCACTTTTTTGTATTAGTACCTCTTAAGTCATTAAACAAATAAATTGTAAGTACCAAATTTTTTAAAAATAAAATAAGAAATCATTCTCTTCATTTGCTAAAGAGTACTATATAAATAAAGAAGTTGAATATGGATATTGTGTGGTCCTCAGCTGCATGTTCTCTTAGTTATAACCCCCCCCCCCCCCCCCCCCCAAATAACTATAATGAAAATTGTATTTTGGACCCTTGATTTGCGGAGTCATGCAAGTTGTTATTTTTAAATCTTTTTTATGTCAAAATTATATAGTTTGACCAAAATTAAGTGGCTTGCTTCTACCTTATGGTATGTGACGAGTTTGTGCTTAATATTTTGTCGTTTTCGTCTATTTATTTTTATTATTTTGTATTTTTTCACTATTATACAACTGAAAAATATTTGTGAAAGAAAAAAAAATCAATTTGAGATTGGACTTGTGACTTCTTTAATAGTGATTGACTTTGAGGAAAGTAGTAGTGGTGAAGTGCGACAGTGATTTAGATTATTTGTGGACCTTATTGGATTTAATTATAGATTTATGGGACCTACATATCTACTATAGTTCAATCTTTTATGTGACACAGATTTTACATGTCCATGGCCATAAATGTTTTTATTCACCCATTTCTTAGCCACAAACACACTTCATACTTGAAAAGTAGTTTAATTCTATTCCCATCCACTTCTATTGATTTATTTATAACCATTTTTTGTCAAAATTAAGCTCCATTTGGTAATTTGTGAGATATATCTGTTAAATATACACAATATACATGTGTATATTGTGTGTATATTAGTCTCGACTGGCTCTCGGGTTTGGCACCTTTGTACCGTGTAATTTATGGTATATATTTAGTATCATAGTTTAGGTAATGTTATAATATAATTAGTATTGTACACTTACCATAATAATTGTATTACCATAAATGTATAGTTAGTATCCAAATAGAATAAGGTTTTAGGAATAGAATAGGATTCTCCAATTATGGAAATATGTAACTTGTATATATAGTCTTTCAATTAATGAAAATAATCGAGGGATTATTTCTTTCATAGTATCAGAAGTCTAGGTCTTAAAATCCTCTCCCCCAGTTTTCTTCCTCTTGGTCGTCGACCACTAGTGCACAAAGTCGAGACCAAAGTTTTTCCGCAACTTGTTCTCGGATTGGTTGATTCCGACGGTACCTCTACTTCCCAAATTTTTTCTGCCAAAATCCCCACTCACATATTGTTCTATCAATATGTCTACATCCTGGAACACGTTTCATCATGCCCTTACAGTTTCTAACATCAAGAATAACATCCCTCTTGTTCTTGAAATAGAAAACGTCCAATATGCGACGTGGGCCGAACTGTTCAAAATTCACGCACGATCGCATCAAGTCATCCATCACATAATCCCCGCGGCTCCTAAGCATACGGAGGTGCCAAAACGCGAGGATGATCCTAAGTTGTGGACGACTCTTGATGCTACCGTCCTTCAGTGGATATATTCCATAATTTCTACCGATCTTTTGCAAATAATTATTGAGCCTGACGCTACGGCACATGCGACTTGGGATAGACTGCGTGATATATTCCAAGATAATCAAAATTCTAGAGTCGTTACCCTTGAGCAGGATTTCTCCCACGTCAATATGGAAGATTTCCCTAATGTTTCGGCTTATTGCAAAAGATTAAAGGAATTGGCGGACCAACTTCGCAACGTTGGTGCGCCAGTTTCAAACGATCGTTTGGTCCTCCAAATGGTTTCCGGCCTCTCTGAGGCCTATAGTGGTGTGTGAACACTTCTTCGACAAAGCAACCCGCTTCCGCAATTTTATCATGCTCGTTCTATGCTTACACTCGAAGAAGCAGGCATGGAAAAATAAGCGGCTACCGGTGCTAGTCCCGTAGTCATGATGACCGAGTCCACGGTGTATCCTACCGGTTCCAACAACTAGGGCCAAAACCGCAACAACGGTGGCGGCAAAAAGGGTGGAAATAAGAAAAATAATGGCAAGAACCACGGCGGCAACAACGACGGCAGCCGGCAGAATGGTGGTGGCGGTGGGGGTCCTCGCGGTGGTCAGCAGCAGCAACAACAGTTCTGGGGCCCACAGTGGGCCCCTATGCAGTGGCAGTAGGCCCTTCAGCAGCAGTTTCGGCCCAGCCAATTCTCGCCCAACTGGCAGTGGGCGACCCAGCAGCAGTCCAGGCCCAATTTTGCCTGGTCCACATACGATCGCGATGCCGGGCCGAGACCTCAAGCAGGGGTGCTTGGGCCTCGGCCCCCGCAGGCCCATCACACAGCAGCACCCACGTCTACTGACATCGAAGCCGCCATGCACATGTTTGGTTTAACTCCTCCAGACCCAAATTGGTATATGGATACCGGTGCCACTACCCACATGACATCAGATTCAGGTACGCTCTCGTCTTATTTCAATTTGAGCAACCCTCGCGGCATAATTGTTGGTAATGGTAATTCTATTCTAATTCGTGGTTATGGTCATAAAACTTTTCCCCCCCTCATCCACCTCTTATCTTGAAAAATACCCTACACGCCCCCAAATTGATTAAAAACTTAGTCTATGTCCGTAAATTCACTACTGACAATTCCGTTTCTATTGAATTTGATCCATTTGGTTTCTCTGTGAAGGATTTCAAGACGGGGAGTCATCTCATGAGGTGTGATAGTAGGGGTGATCTTTATCCTATCACACCCGGTTCCGGTCCATCGAGTCTAGCCCTGTCATCCGCCTTTGCATCCATTTCTCATTCCTTATGGCATGCTCGTCTTGGTCATCCGGGGTCCTCTATTTTATCGTCATTAGATAAAAATCATTTTATTTCATGTAAGGGTACGAGTAATACTCCAAATTGTCAATCTTGTTCTTTAGGAAAAAATGTTAAGTTGTCATTTGTAGACTCAAATTCTCATACTTTAATGCCATTTGATATTATTCATAGCGACTTATGGACGTCTCATGTTCTTAGTTCTGTGGGTCATCGGTATTATGTTCTCTTTTTGGATGATTATTCTAAGTTTTTATGGACGTTTCCGATAGCGAAAAAAGCTCAAGTTTTTTCTGTCTTCTTAAAATTTAGAGCATTCATCAGAACCCAATTCGATCGAGAAATAAAAAATATTCAGTGTGATAATGGCAAAGTATATGACAATGGGGTGTTTCGGGAATTCTGTGCTCATAATGGGATCAATTTTCATTTTTCTTGTCCTCATACGTCTTCACAAGATGGGAAAGCCGAACGCAAAATTTGTTTCATAAATAACATTGTACGAACTTTATTGATTCATGCTTCCGTACCCTCGTCGTTTTGGCATCATGCTCTCCAAATGGCTAACTATATCCTTAACATAATTCCTTCCAAAGGTTTGGCATATTCTTCCCCCTTCAAATTTTATATAATAAAATTCCTTCATATTCACATCTTCGGGTGTTTGTGTTATCCGTTATTCCCGTCCACCACAATTAACAAACTTCAGGCCCGGTCTACTCCGTGTGTGTTTTTGGGTTTTCCATCTAATTATCGTGGCTACAAATGCTTTGATTTATCCTCTAATAAAATCATCATTAATCGCCATGTCATTTTTGATGAATCCCAATTTCCATTTGCTAAAGTTAATACTCCCGTACCTAGTTCGTATAATTTTTTGTATAATAGTATATCCCCGTATATTATTCAGCATTTTTCAAACGTCTCCCGCACCCAAATTTCTCTAGCGGGCCCACTGCCCGCTGGCCCCACTGGTTTGTCACCCACTGCCGGTCCCGGTCCGGCCCGACCGCGCGATTCTCGCTCCAGTTTACCGATTTGGGCAAGCAGCCAACCGCTCGCCGGCCGATCCGTCCCGAGTCCCGAAAATTCCCAAAATCCACCCGCCTCTGCCCCGAGTCATGGACCAGTCGCCCGTAGTCAACGGGGGATTTTTACACTAAAAAACATTTTAATTTATATTCTAATGTTCTCAAATCACCCTTACCCCAAAATCCTGTGTCTGCATTAAATGACCCGAATTGGAAAATTGCTATGACCGATGAATATAATGCTCTTATTGATAATAAGACGTGGGAGTTGGTACCCCGTCCATCTGGTATTAATATTATTAGGTCTATGTGGATTTTTGCTCATAAGGAAAATTCAGATAGTTCATTTGCCCGACATAAGACGCGGTTTGTGGGTGATGGTAAGACTCAGCAGACTGGTGTTGATTGTGGTGAGACGTTTAGTCCGGTGGTCAAGCCGGCTACCATTCGCACTGTGGTTAGCTTGGCTCTTTCGAAGGCATGGCCTATTCATCAGTTAGATGTAAAGAATGCTTTCCTACATGGTGATCTCAAGGAAATAGTCTATATGCATCAGCCGTTGGGAATCAGGGATCCCAAACATCCTCATCATGTTTGTTTGTTGAAGAAGTCCTTATATGGGCTTAAGCAGTCTCCACGGGCCTGGTATACGCGGTTTGCAGACTATATTTTGACTTTTGGGTTCACTCACAGCAGGTCGGATAATTCATTGTTCATCTACCGTCGTGGTTCATCCGTGGCCTATATTCTGTTATATGTGGATGGTATTATTTTGACGGCCTCTTCAGATGCCTTACGCCAGTCTATCATGACAATGCTCAACTCTGAGTTTGCTATGAAAGACTTGGGGCCCTTGTGTTACTTTTTGGGGATTGCTGTCACTCGTCATTCCGATGGGATGTTCTTATCTCAACGGAAGTATGTGGCTGAGATCATCGAGAGGGCTGGAATGTCATCCTGTAAGTCCACTTCCACTCCAGTTGATACTAAGCCTAAGATTAGTGCCACAGCCGGCGTACCCTACGAGGATCCGACCCACTATCGCAGTCTTGCAAGGGCCTTTCAGTATCTTACCTTTACGAGACCGGATATTACATATGATGTCAATCAGGTGTGTTTGTTCATACATGATCCCAGAATTAAGCACATGAATGCACTCAAACGCATCATTCGGTATATTCAAGGTACACTTGACTATGGTTTGCATTTATATCATTCATCGACGTCCACACTTGTCTCGTATATGGATGCTGATTGGGGTGGCTATCCCGACACCAGACGGTCTAAGTCGGGCTATTGTATGTTTCTTGGCAACAACTTGGTCTCCTGGTCTGCAAAGCGTCAGTCGACTCTATCCCGCTCAAGTGCCGAGGCTGAATATCGAGTGGTAGCTAATGTGGTCTCGGAATCATGTTGGTTACGTAATTTTCTTTTGGAGCTTCATTGTCCCATTCAGAAGGCAACCTTGCTTTATTGCGATAATATTAGTGCCATCTACCTTTCTGGTAATCCGGTTCAGCATCAACGCACTAAGCATAGTGAGATGGACATTCATTTATCTGCGAAAAGGTTGCTCGTGGTCAGGTACGCGTCTGTCATGTCCCGTCAAGATATCATATTGCAGACATCTTTACAAAGGGTCTTCCCTCTGTCCTTTTTGAAGATTTTAGGGACAGTCTCAGCGTTCGAAGACCACCCGCTATGACTGCGGGGGTGTGTTAAATATACACAATATACATGTGTATATTGTGTATATTAGTCTTGGCTGGCTCTCGGGTTTGGCACCTTTGTACCGTGTAATTTATGGTATATATTTAGTATCCTAGTTTAGGTAATGTTGTAATATAATTAGTATTGTACACTTACCATAATAATTGTATTACCATAAATGTATAGTTAGTATCCAAGTAGAATAAGGTTTTAAATAGAATAGGAATATGATTCTCCTATTATGGAAATATGTAACTTGTATATATAGTTTTTCAATCAATGAAAATAATCGAGAGATTATTTCTTTCAATATCTTCACAAAATATAATGATTGTTTATTAATACAATAAAAGTCGTTTTCTTGCTTTTGTGCCAGCTCATCATCTGAATGAGTTGCACATACACCTTAATACATGTTTCTCAACATTTGTAGGAAATCCTTAGTAGCAAAATATTATTTATAAATGAATGTAGAGGGAAATTATTTTAGAACAAAAGATAAAAAAACTTTTTCCTGCTAGTATGCAAGTCATAAAAAGGAAAATTTTCAAAAAATTATACTGCCCAACAAAAAGCACGTTGCATTGATTATTGATATAGCTATATTTTTCAATCTACACCAGCATAGGTAATATTTGTTTGAAACAGTGGTTATATACCTTTATACATTATTATTAAAAATATATAAATCTATATAAATAATATATCTATCTTGTATATATGTGTAAAAATATATATATATCTTGTATAAAAGTATATAACAATGTATAACCTCACTAGCTATAATTACAAACTTCTTTTGCGATATTCAATTGTAAATCTTGTTCAAATCAAATTCAAATCTCCGTCAAATGACTTCAAACTTTGTAGATGACCTCCTTAGACTATTTCCGACAAGTCTAAACAATGTCCATTTCAAATTTCTCACAAAATCAGATTCGAATTCGAACAATTTGTTTAAGCTTGTTCAACAATGGCAAATTGCTTTCCTAATATGATTTTCACCACCCAAATCATACGGAATAAGTACTCTGACCATAAGTTGAGCTTCAAAACCATTTTATCAAGATGTGGCTGAATTAAAGAAGAACAATACAGGAAGTAACCTAGCATTTAAATTATGCCAATTTAGGTAAAAGCTAAAAAATATGGTGTATTTTATTTTGGCAATAAGGTTAGGTTGGGTGACTGAGAGTGCAACTGTAAAAAATTACAGCAAGTTACACCAATCCATATTGGGCTTCAATCTTCATGTGCCTTTTAGGATACCAAGGGAAGTCGGAGAGGAACGCATCTCTATTCAATTTATGGTATCTGTTTTTTTCAAATTGTTTTTTTCTATTCCATTCCCCACCATTCTAAAATAACATTGACAATTATTATAAAGTTGTTATAAAATAATAAAACTAGAAGAAGAATATTGTGGAGAAAGAAAGACGAGAGGAGAAAACTTTATTTCTATTGAGATATGTAAATACAATAAAGAGAACATCTCTATTTATAATAGAAAACTAACTTGGTTCCAAAGTCACTGACCCTAACTATTTTTCAACAATTGACATCCACAATAATAAATAAATAATATTTATAACACTCCCCCTTGTATGTCTATTTGATAGATAATGTGCCTCATTAAAATCTTACTAAAAAAAACCCAGTGGAAACAATTCTAGTGAAGGAAAAATAGTACATATTTATAATAATACGCATTTTGGTCGCCTCATTAAAAACCTTGCAAAAAAATCATGTGGGACAAAACCTTGTAAGGAAAAAAAAGTACAATGTGTATTAACTCCCCCTGATGAGAACATCAATCTAAAACTTGAATCTTCGCAATCCAATCTTGTGCTTCATCTTCTAGAAAGTTGTAGTTGGTAGAGATTTGGTGAACAAATCAATGATGGATATAAATTATTCATGTTATTTCATATGAAAAATAATATTTAAAATAAAATATGAATAATTATATCATATTCTCGCATATTTTCTAACAAATCTTGCAGGAAAAAGAAATTACGATAAAAAATGGAAAATAAGCAAATGACAAAGAGATAAGAAAATATTCCATGGGTGCAATCGCAAGTCCATGGTCACAATCGTGGAATTTCACATGTGGGAATTATTAGCATTTGCTTTTGTCCCATGTTGGAAAAACATATTTGTATCCCATGTAATAGACCCTATATAAAGGGTTTTACTTGCTTTTCTTTTACTTGCACTTTTAGCTCTCAAGAATAATATTATTTTATTATCTTGTTATTGCTTTGTAAGAATTCATGTTATGAATAAAAGACTTTCAAATGAATTCTATCATGGTATCAAAGCCAAGAGCACAAGTTAATATTTTTAGCTCGATCGTGGATTCAACTTCGCGGTGAGTTAGTTGGGGGTTCGTATGCAACACGCCCCTGGTATCAGTTAAATTTTTTTTTGGCTTGTTTTGGAAGCTCGTGCTCGTTTTGGCTGCTCGTGCTCGTTCTGATCTTGGCTTCCACATCTGGGTTTCGTCTTTTTGGCTTCCGCATTTGATTGGTGAGATCTGCCCTTTTTTTTATTTTGTTGCTTGGGATTGCTGCTTGTTATTTGGGATTGCTGCTTGTTATTTGGGATTTTCTGTTTAAAATTCATAATGGCTGGAGGTGATGATTCTTTGCAAACTATTGGTGTTAGGTTAGATGGAAAAAATTATTCCTATTGGAGCTATGTCATGGTAAATTTTCGAAGGAAAAGGGCTTTGGGATTATATGTCCGGAAAAACCAAATGTCCTAAAATTGGAGATGAAAATTTTGATGAATTATTTAGGACTTGGGAGACCAATAATTCAAAGATTATTACTTGGATTAATAACTCGTTGAACAAAGAATTGGTGTTCAATTGGCTAAGTTCAAAACTGCTAAAGAGATTTGGGATTATTTGTCAAGATTGTTTGTGCAGAATAATTTTGCTGTTAAATATCAGTTACAATATGAAATTCGTGCACTAGTACAAAATGACTTGGGCATTCAAGATTATTTTCGTGCAATGACCACTTTGTGGGATCGTTAGCTATGACAGAATCATGAATTGCAAGCATGCGATGCTTATATAAAATGCGAGAGATGAAGATCGTCTTGTTCGGCCTATTGATGGGTCTTCGGTCAGAATTTGAGAATTGCCGTTCAGGCTTATTGCACCGCAAACCCTTACCATCTGTTGAAGATGTGGTAAATGAACTTATGGCTGAAGAAACATGTTTGAAGACTCTAAAAGGGGTACATAAGGCTTCTACTTTTGTATCGGCGACTCCTTCGTCTACACCGGTCCTTGCAGCCTCCTACACACCAAGATAGAACATCTATCGTAGGTAATTGTAATTATTGTAAGAAACCGGGACACTGGAAGAATCAATGTCCTGAGCTACGGAAGACGTCAGGTTCTAAGCCTCCACATTCGGGACAAGGACAGAAGCCTTCTCAACAGAAGCCATATTCTGGGGGTCAATTCCGAACTTGTATCCACCGACTCAGCGCCTTTGTGCCCTCTCTTGATCACCCCGGCTTCAAGAGCCTCTCGTGAGTCACGATCGATTCTCGTAGCGACCAATTTCGAAGTTCCTCGCCTTCCAACAGTTTCAACAGAATTCTCGGTCTTATGCTCTTTCTCGTTCCTTCCGCTCATCACCATCTATTGGTTCGGGTATAATTTCGCCTTCTTGGATCTTGGACTCGGAGTGGAAATCATATGTCTCCCGATTCTTCCGTCTTTGTATCTATGTCTTCCGACTCCCCTTCCACTTCTGTTGTGATCGCGATGGCACACCTATGCCATTGACAGCATTGGCACCATTCATACACCCACTATATCATTACGATGTTTATTGCATTCCAAAATTACATATAAATCTTGCTTTCGCCGATCAAATATGTGACTCTGGATGTTTTATTGGACTCTTCCCTAATTCTTGTTATGTGCAGGATCTAAAATCCAAGAGAGTGATTGGGACAGGGCGTAGAAAGGGGAGAGGTCTATATGTTTTGGATGAGCTGCATCTTCCTACTCATGCAAAGAACTATGCTCGTTAATCTGTCTTCTTTTCATTTAACACATTCCTCTTCGAAGTTTTATTTGTGGCACTCTAGACTTGGTCATGTATCAGGTTCTCGCCTGCGTTTTATGTGTAATACTAGTGTTCTTGGTGATTTACAATCCGATGATATTTCTGATTGTAGTGGATGTAAACTTGGAAAATTTTCTGCTTTGCCTTTTAATCTTAGTACTTCTACTTCTTCTGCACCATTTGATCTAGTTCATTCAGATGTTTGGGGGCCAGCACCTATCCCTACTAAGGGTGGCTCCAGATATTATGTTTCCTTTATTGATGATTATACTCGTCATTGTTGGATTTATTTGTTGAAAAGACGCTCTGATTTTGTTCATACTTATGTTGAGTTTCAAGCCTATGTGAAAACTCAACATTCTGCCATTATGAAATGTTTTCGGGCTGATTTAGGAGGTGAATATACTAGTGGGGATCTTTCTGGTATTTTCAAAGCTAATGGTACAATACATCAGTCTTCTTGTACTGATACACCACAACAAAATGGGGTAGCCGAGAGAAAACATAGGCATATTGTTGAGACAGCTAGATCCATGCTTTTGTCCGCTAGTGTACCTAGTGAATTTTGGGAGAAGTTTCGTCCTTACATCGTTTATCTTATTAATAGGATCCCTACCTCTCATAATTCTGGTATTTCTCCGTATGCTAGACTATTTGGTTACACCCCACTATATTCCCATTTGAGAGTTTTTGGTTCTACATGTTTTGTTCTACGTCCACATGCAGAGCGTACTAAGTTATCTTCTCGTGTCGCCATTTGTGTTTTTCTTGGATATGGGGTTGGGCAGAAAGGTTATCGTTGTCATGATCCAGTTTCTGGAAAATTGTATGTGTCTCGTAATGTTTCCTTTATTGAGCATGTTCCTTTCTTTTCCATCCCACCTACCTCACATGGTATGACAAAATCTGACCTTATTGATATTGATCCCTTTGATGCTGATTGTCCATCTGATTCTACATCTATATCATCTGTTCCTTCTCAGTCTTCTGGCAGGTCCCATGATATTGATACTCAGCCCCCTCCTACGCCTATTTCAGAACCTCTTGTGGTTGCAGATCCAGATCCACCTCGCTATCCTAAACGCACTCTGCGATCTACTCAGGGTATCCGATTTTGATTATTCTTGCTATGCTCCATCATTCGCTTCCTTTCTAGTTTCTATTAATTCTCTCTGTGAGCCTACATCCTACTCTGAGGCAGCTCGTGATCCTCTTTGGCAAGAGGCTATGAATGAGGAGCTGGTTGCTTTGAACAAAACTGGTACTTGGGATTTGGTTTCTCTACCGACTGGTAAGAAAACTATTGGTTCTCGATGGGTGTACAAGATTAAGACAAAGTCTGATGGTTCTATTGAGCGATATAAAGCTCGTTTGGTTGCAAAGGGTTTTGCTCAAGAATATGGTATGGATTATGAAGAGACTTTTGCACCCGTTGCAAAGATGACATTTGTCCGGGTTCTTATTGCAGTGGCCTCTGTTCGTCATTGGCATATTTCACAAATGGATGTTAAAAATGCTTTTTTAAATGGGGATCTTCAAGAAGAAATCTACATGGTCCCTCCACCTGGTGTTTCACATAGTCCAGGACAAGTGTGCGAGCTTAAGAAAGCTCTGTATGGTCTCAAACAAGCTCCAAGAGCTTGGTTCGACAAGTTCTCCACTGTAGTATCATCTCTTGGGTTTATTTTCAGCTTTCATGATTCGGCGTTATTTGTTAAATCATCCCCTGCAGGTTGTATTTTGCTTTTGTTGTATGTTGATGACATGATCATTACAGGTGATGATATTGATGGTATTGCAAACCTAAAATCTACTTTATCTCGCCGTTTTGAGATGAAAGATTTAGGTCATCTACGTTACTTTTTAGGCATTGAGGTAGCTTATTCGAGAAGGGATATCTTCTCTCTCGGTCTAAGTACACTGAGATATTCTTGAGCGGGCCCGTCTCACGATACTCGTATAGTTGACTCTCCTCTTGAGGTTAATGTTCGATATACACCTATCGACGGGGATCCTCTTCCCGATCCCACTTTATATCGTTCGGTTGTAGGGAGTCCGGTGTACCTCACCATTACTCTCCCGACATTGCATATCTTGTTCACATTGTCGATCGGTTTGTTTGCTCTCCTACATCTGTACATTGGGCTGCAGTTATGCGTATTCTTCGCTATCTTCGAGGAACGATTTATCAGAGTCTCTTGTTTCCATCGACCTCATCCTTGGAGCTTCGTGCATTTTCTGATGCAGATTGGGCTGGTGACCTAACTGATCGAAAATCAACTACTGGTTATTGTGTATTTTTAGGAGATTCACTCATCTCATGGAAAAGTAAGAAACAAGATGTGGTTTCTCGCTCTTCAACTGAGGCAGAGTATCGTGCTATGGCTTCTACTACGTGTGAGATTGTATGGTTACGTCGGTTATTGGTTGATATGGGTGTCTGTCTTTCTTCACCAACACCGATGTATTGTGATAATAAGAGTTCTATTCAGATTGCGCACAACACAGTCTTTCATGAACGTACCAAGCATATTGAGATTGATTGTCATATTATTCGATATCATCTTCAGGAGCGCACTCTATCCTTGCCATTTGTCTCATCTTCGATGCAACTTGCCGATTTCTTCACAAAGGCGCATACCTTAAAGCGTCACCGGTTCTTTCTTGGCAAACTCTCGATGCTTCTGTCTACACCATCGCGAGTTTGAGAGGAGATATTAGCATTTGCTTTTGTCCCATGTTGGAAAAACATATTTGTATCCCATGTAATAGACCCTATATAAAGGGCTTTACTTGCTTTTCTTTTACTTGCACTTTTAGCTCTCAAGAATAATATTATTTTATTATCTTGTTATTGCTTTGTAAGAATTCATGTTATGAATAAAAGACTTTCATGAATTCTATCAGGAATTACATAAAGGCTAAATTGAAAGAAGTTGTAAAATCCATGGGTGTGACCGGCACTTTCATATTCACCCATCAAGTGTTGGCATCAAGAAAAAAGTTGCAAAATTCATGGGTATGACCATCACTTTCATTCTCACACCCGTCAAATTTTGCCATCAAGAAAGAAGTTATAAAGCTCACGGGTGTGAGCATTACTCCAAGGAATACATCCATGGGGAGATACTATATTTTTCTATAAATAGAGGCATCACTTTGCTTAGAAATCCCGCCCCATCCAATCAAATTCAATCTTTGAGAAAGACATAAGAAATAGTCTTTGCTCTATTTCTTTTCTTTTTATTTTTTCTTTGTATAAGTAATATTTTAGTTTCTTTCTTACATACTCCTTATGGAGTAGTTTCTTTTTGTTGGGATAGCTGAAGAAGCTTGGTATGATGTTGTAAAATAATTATCCTTACTTCAAAACATTCATGTCTTGATGTTCAAATCTTTGATCTTGCTTCTTTTAGTCCTAATTCTCACGGAGAAATTAATTCAAGTTAGTTCATCGATTAAAAAACCTCAACATTATTTATTTTAGTCCTAATTCTCACGAAGGGATTAATTCAAATAAGTTTGTTGATTTAAAATTATTATATTATTTCTTTTGGTCCTAATTCTCACGGAGGGGTTGACTCAAATAAGTTTAATGATTTGAGGAGTTTCTATCTTATTTCTTTCAGTTATAATTCTCGCGGAGGGACTGACTCAAATAAGTTTATTAATTTAAGGGCTAATCGCAAGAGGTCTTTATTCCTCATAATACAAGTCAAGTCAAATAAGTTTTTCTATTCTTTTGTGAAATTTACTAGAATAAGATTTCATTATACTAATTGTACCAAGTGGATTCAATGACTCTCAACTCTTTTCTATTTAAATTTTCAAATAAGTTGTTTATTTTATTTCAAGTAATTTTTATTTTAAAAAATCTCTCCTTTCATCAATTTGATTCTCTCAAATAGTAACTAGGACAATACAAATATGTAGCCTAGGTAGTTCCAATCTTTGTGTGACGATATCTTAAACTATACTAGAATTTGACAGAGTACAAGAAAACTTTCCTATTCACCTTGGCCTCGTCAATCAACCACATTATCACTTGAACGAATCTGTTGCACATTGATATCATCATTCTTTTAGAGATCGTGTGTGAAGAATAATTTTGGTGAAATGCTATGTTCTATCCCCTTTTATGAATCCTCCCTTTAGTTGAGCTATGTATGTTGTTGCATCTTCAGTCGTTGGATAGAGTTGCATTGACATATAATATTGTTGGACTCACTCTACGTGCATTATTGACTTGTTTTATATACATATGTTATCTTTATATGATTTGACTGTTATGTACAACATCTTATGACTGTAATCCCTCATAGGCATAGCAAAATATATAAATGCATCAATTACATAAATGTATGACACTTTAGGATAAAAAAGTTCCGTAAGTTTGTCATTTCAACTTCTTTCAGCAGATAATTTATTGTCTTTGAAAACTCTTCAAGAGTTCGAATAATATTCAAGTAATCAATTTAAACTCACAAAGACGTAAAGATTTAGAGTCATGTGTATCTTTAGTAAATGAATATTCATTATCACAAAATCGCATTCACTTTACTTGATATAATTCATATAAGAATTATGAACAAATTTTTAGAACCTGTATATGCTTCAGGCATTTATAATTCTTCAAGAATTGTCATATAAATTTTGTCAAGTGACAATATCCATTAGTATTTAAATGTGTCACTTGGTAATAATTTCTACGTTAGCATACTTTATAGACGTAGAATTCAGATCCTCACAATCTTTGCGCTATATTGTACCAAAGATATTATTGATGATATATCATTTGTATCGGTTCGCAATGTGACATAACTTATTGAGATCTCATCACTTTCATTATTTTTAGGTACTTAAACCTCTCACAAGTTTTCATGAAATATTGTGTCGTACGCTCTTCGAGACCACATTGCCTCCTTATTATGACTATTTTGATCATTTGCGCCTATCCCTTTTCAAGAATTATTTCATTTGAAATTTATTGATCTACCACGCTTCATGCATGTTATACACTCTGTCTTTCGGAGACATTAGTTTAATAGGAGCATGTTGCAGTTGAAATTAAAAATTAATTTTCGATCAACAAATGCTTTTAGCACTTTACTTGAATTATCTTTGAATGAGGATCGTATCAATTATAATTCATAACATATTTCTTAGCTGCTTATTCTCTCCCACTTATGTTAGAAAAACTAACACATATTCTTTGAGGGAATCCATCTTTGTGCATCATGATAGATTAATTAATCATATACCACACATAAAACTGTTAGATGAAAATATCTGGTTCCTGACACTAAACCAATTGTGACGAAAAAAATGCTTCATAATTTATTGGTTTGAAGCATACAAGTAGGGATGGCAATTGGGTGGGGCGGGTACCCCCTCCCCTACACCCGTACCCGCTAGAAAATTTTATACTCGTCACCTACCCGCCACCCATGGCGGGTACATTTTCAACATCCATATCCGCCTAGGCGGGTATATTCCTAAATCCACACCCGCTCCACTACCCAAGTGGATATCCGCCACCCGCCAATACCTGTCTGTACCCACCTGCCATATTTTGTAATCAATTCATTTGTCATTTTGTCAACCTGCCATATTTTGCCTAAAAATCATTATTATTGGGCTTATGAGATGCTAAAATTATGTGTGCCAAATTATTTGGGCTTTAGATAAATATAAAGATGTACAAATAAAATTATAGTTGGCAGGTATAAGGCGGGTGGGTGAATTTGAGGCGGGCGGTTGGATATGGGAAGGGGGCAGGCTGGTATAACTGCAAATCCACTACATACCCATACCCGCTTACTACCCGCTAAAGTTATACCCATATCCGCGTACTACCCGCTAAATTTATACCCATACACGCCCCAACTGGGGCGGGTGTGGTGCGGAATCCGCAAAATTGTACCCACCTGCCATCCCTACTTACAAGTGATGTTGTATGCAATATATCACATCTCAGACCATCACATGAAGCGTCTCATAAGTAATGGTTTATCTATTTATGGGAGGCATTTAATGCTAAACTAGCTTGGATATGAACCATCATTATCAAAATAAACTATCTTAATTACATAATCTAAAAATTATGCTCGTAACTCAATTATTTTGAGCAATCAATTATGAAAATGTTAAACTGCAGGTTGACAATAAGCGCACATGTGATATCTCATGATGCATCTATTTAAGATATCACATACAAGTGAACGAGCCCATATTCACCTTTCATATTCACCTTTTATATTTTTCCAGAATTTAGGAAATTCAATCCCATAGTAGCTGGTATAATCAACTTATCATGAGAACAAGCAACACAAATAAATTTTTGAAGATCTTCTAGTTCTTCAATATACGTAGAATACTTAATCTGCACATCATATTTGAATCGGGATGACAAAACTGCTCATGCCAACCATACTAGTAAACTTTAAGTTTACCAAGTCATGTGCTATTTGTTTTAGTAAATTTTTGATGTACTATACATGAATTCCTTTTTTTTTTGTATCAATAAACTTCTCGTTTGTTGTGATGTGCTTTCATCATACTTATATTTGTGTGGTACAATCTAGAGAATAGAAAGGGTAACCTTTCATACATATTTCATACCCACTATGATTTTGAAGATATTTAATCCTCCCATCATTTATAGCTTCAATATGATAGTCATTTACTTTAGTAAACTTCGATTTTACTACAACTTGTGTTTCGATCATAACAACTTCGTATATTACAATCTAGAACGAATGACATAATAGTATATAAGCTCTTCAGGAGCCTTTAATTTATTCTCCATAATCACATATTGTTTGGAATCTACTAGTGTCATGATCTTCTAGATAAAGAGTTAGATCTTCTGGAGCCCTTGATCATTTATTTTGTACTACCAAATATTGCTTTAATACTGATGGCATCATAAATTTTTTTTAGTTAAACACCACATGTGTCATGAGATAAATAATAATTAAAATAAAGACAATAGTAGAGTTTAAAAATTGCTACTTTAGAAGCAGATATCTGAGTTTGCTATTTCATGAGTAGATTTATGAGTTTACTACTTCGGGAGTATTTTTTTCTAATTATTCTACCTCTCCTGAAGGTGAGTCGTTAAAACTTCACAACTAATCGCACGTTCGTATTTATGATCTTACTAAATATCATCACATTCACTTATGGGAATGGATCTGTATTTGTAACATTTATCAAAGTTTCTATTTTTTGAGAATGTAACATAATCATTTGAACGTGTCTTAACCATATCATATTATGATTGCTTAGAACATTTTTAAGATATTGTTACTTCAGGAGCAAATCAAAGCATCTGTATAATGTAGAAAATTCTTCTCTAACATATCTTCAGAGAAAATACATAAAAACCTCCCTAAACTTTACTTTTTTCCAATAAGACACATAAACTTTGCGGGAGTTCTATGACCCCCTAGACCTCATCGAACTATAATAAATATACCCTTTTACCTATTTTTGCATCAGATGTGTGTGCACGCAAGATGAGCGCGTGAAGGCTTCATAAAACTGCAACATACCAATACGAAAATGCCACGTGGCTTCCCAATTTTAAAAAATAACCCAAATCAATTTATATAAACCCTTCATCCCCAGTGCTAAACCCACCATTTATGCTCCACATTCTTCTTAAATTGAAATCATCTCAACAAAAATCAGATTCAAAAGGTATGAAATTTCCTTATTTTATTAGCATTCCTAACTTATAATCGTTGTTATTTTGTTAAAATTGTGAAAATCTGAATATCAAGTTCTCCATACTACTGGTTAGGATTTGAGGAAAATCATGTCAATGCCTAGCTTGAATCGCATTTGTAAAGATGAGAATGACCCAATGTTGCGTGCGACAGTGCGATGCAAACATGGAGACTTGCTGACCATGCAGACTTCGTGGTCGGAGGATAATCCGAAGAAGATTTTGGTCTTGCCCACGCTACCGTATATGTTTGATACCTAGTCCTTTGATATTTTTTCTATATTTAGTTAAATTGACTTGTTTCACCCATTTTAGGAAAACTCGTGCAAGTTCTTTAGGTGAAGGGATCGTGATGAGATTGATGAGTGATCCAAGTTGGTTATTTCAAGATTGGCGAATATAGTTATTAAGGAGTTGAAAAACAATTAGCATATTATGAAAGAATGGAGAATGAGTGGCATGATCAGGTAATAACGGAGGGAAGTTCTTGTCAAGATCAAGTGATCTCGGAGGAGAAAGATGGTCATGAGTAGGGGTGCGAGATGGTCGTTTCAAGATAGACTAAATCAATACATGAGTCAATCCACTCAAAACTTATATGGGTTAAGATGAGCGGGTCAAGATGTGCTAAATGATGGGTCATAACCCAATTTGTCAAACTTGACCCATTACTTTTACAAATTTCAAACTTACATTCTATGATGTTATTTTATTTTGTATGATATTTGATTTTTTCATATATTTATTTTTAAAATAAGAATAATATTTTTAAGAATTTTTTTATTTTTTATAAAAATAAAATAAATATATAAAATAATGGGTGGGAGGGCAGATGGTGAGAGGTGGGGGGTGGAGGGCTGGGTAGTGGGAAAGCAAAGTTTTTCATTTTTATAAAATTTTGTTATAAGTAAAATAAATATATAAAGTAAAAACGTGGGTTGGGGGGGTGGGGATGGTGTAAGCAAATTTTTCTCATTTTTTATAAAAAATTTATAAAAGTAAAATAAATATATAAAATAGAAAATTTGGTGGTGGGTGGGTAGGGTGGGGTAGTGGGGGGGGGTGATAGGGTACAAAAAATTTCTCATTTTTAATAAAATTTTATATATAAGTAAAATAAAAACTTCGGGGGTGGTGTGGGAGGGCAGGGGGGTTGGGGGTAAGAAAAAGTTTCATATTTTTAATAATTATTTTATAAAAGTAAAAAAATATGAAATAGAAATTTGAGGATGGGATAGGGTATAGGGTGGAGGTGGGGTAGAAATTTGAGGATGGGGTGGGGGTGAAGGTGGGGTTAGGGCGGTAGGAGGAGGTAAGAAAAAAATTCATATTTTTTATAAAAGTAAAAAAAATTCATAAATAAAAATTTGAGGATGGGGTAGGGTAATGGGGGGTGGGGGTGAAGGTGGGGTTAGGGCGGTAGGAGGATGTAAGAAAAAAATTCATATTTTTATAAATTATTTATAAAAGTAAAAAAAATATAAAATAGAAATTTGAGAATGGGGTAGGGTGGGGTGGGGGGTAGGTAGGGTAGAAGTGGGTAGGGGTGGGGTGGAGTAGGCAAGGTAGGGGGCAGAGATGTGAGGGTGGTTCAGTGCTTGGGTGGGGGTTGGTGTAGGGGAGGGGTAGGGTGGATGGATAGTGTGGTGGGTGGTTGGAGTGCGTTGGTGTATTTTTATTGTTCCAAAATAATAAATGAATTTTTCAAATAATTATTTTTAAATAAAAATCTTAATCTAGAGTGGAGCTCTAATTGTTAAAATTGATCATTTTTGTGGGTAAGTTTGAGCATCATCATGGGTTCATTTGAACTGTTGATTTATGATGAGTCAACTTGGACTAGCCCAAATCAACCCATCATTAAAATCACTCTTGCCCAAATCCATGAAACTTTGGACGGGTCATTTGGGTTTGGGTTAATTTTGCAACCCCTAATCATGAGTTGGTGATCAAAGAGGAGATGCATGTTCACGATGAGGTGATCAAACAGGAAAAAAAGTGAATGCTATGGTGATCATTGAGAAGAAGAAGAAAAAGGAGACCAATTATTCTCTTTAATTGGAAGCTCATCATGTTTGTCGTTGTGGGTTTTCTGTTATTAGGCTTTGTTATTGTGTTTAGTTGAATTTGCCATAGTTGTTTCAAAAGTTTCATCTCTAATTGGTTGTGTTTTTGTTGATGTTGTCGGAATAGATTTAACTCGTAGTGTTGAAAGATGGAACTTTGTTTGTTTTGTGTAAGGGTTTGAATTTATGTGTATGAAAACCTCCTTTGTATTGTATTCTCTTTGAATTATGTCAATGAAAAATCTCCTTTGTATTATATTCTCTTTAAATTATGTCAATAAAACTTTGTTAATCTAATTTGTATCTTCTTATTGATCATTTGCAACCAAAAGAAGAGATAAATGCAAGAAACATGATTTAAAGGAAACTGACCATGTCATTCACTAAAAAGAAAGACTCATTCACTAATAAACTGTTGCATAAACAACTTAACATTATTGGGGTTTGCCTCTTAATACATCATCCAATAGTATCAACACTACTAAACTAACAGTAGCAAATTTGAAGCAGCAACACCAAAAAAGCAGTAGCAAAACGACATCAATTTCTTCAAAATAACAACAGCAATACCAAAAAACCAACACAAAAAAATCAACAGAACAACTATTTTCATGGCTTTCTAGATGTACTGCATTGGCTCTGATTGTTAGCAGCAGCTTTAGACCTTATTTGGATAATTTTTTCAGCCCTCATTTGCTCAAGTCGATTACTGGTAATGATTGATTTGCCCCTCCACTTGAATCCTTGGTGTGGTGTGTAGCCAATATCTCCACTAACAGCATCAGATCTCATTGGAGCTCTTCTACCAGTGTCAAGGACCCTACTACTTGGCATTTCAGGCTGCAAAAATAAAGCACATAGGTAAGTAACTAATTTTCCAACTAACCAGCCAAAAAACATACATTAAGAGTAAACTGTACTTACATTAAGGGTAGTAAAACCATCATCAGCAACCAATCTTCCAACCCCCACCATTCATGGTCTTTTATAAGATTTTGAAGCATGTCCACTATTTGTTGCCTTGAGCTTCTTGACTTTGAACTGCTGGACTGCATCTTACACCACCCCTTGCACTTGCTCTTTCGCTGCATCTTCCGCCACCCCTTCCACTATTTTCAGCTTCTTGTTCTACTCTTCTCATATTTGCCCTTCCACTATTTTCAGCTTCCTGTTCTACTCTTCTCATATTTGCCCTTCCACAATTTTCAGCTTCCTGTTCCATCCTCCTTTTGTTTGCCCTTTTCCTATTTGTTCTAGCCTAGTTATTTAATACAATATGTTAGATTATATTCAAACTAGTGTAAAAATAATTTGATACATTTACCTATGACTCTGGTTAGCTGTTTGTGTAGTTTGACTTTGAACTGTTGGATATCCTCTTTTATTGTGTCCCCTTGTATGATAAATGCTACAAGTCATAACAGCACCCCTCCTGCTGATCTTTTCTATTTTTTTTGCTTTCATGTGCCTCCTTCCTTCTAGCTTTCTTTGGCCTTCCAGGCAGCTGTCTGATTACTGGTGGTTCTACTGTTGGATTATTAGAATTTGGCCACATTTTCATGTTGTTCATTGGTTGAATAAAATGGGCATATGTGCTCGGATAGGTCTCCCTGCTATAGTAGCTGGCCACATAATGAATTGGCTCTAATCTCTTGTAGTGTAAGGCAGCAACTGCATGAGGACAAGGTATACCCTTAAGCTGCCAAGCTCTGCAACTACAAGTCTGCCTAACAATATCAACACAATGTATACAGCCTCATGGATCTCTAATTTTAGAATCCCTTTCACTATTCCAAGACAAGCTGCACTTCATTGACTTGTCAATGTTTTCTTGTAAAATTTTGAAAGACATGGGAGAAATATCAGTGATCCATGTATTTGAAAACTCTCTCAATTGATCAATTCTTTTCATCATCTTTACTCTAATCTCTTCTAGCATTGTGATAGTTGTTTTGTATCTTGCAGTCAATATTCAATTATTAAAACTCTCAGGCTCTCAGCCATGTTGTTGTCGACTGAATCACACTTGCTGTGCTCTTTGAAGTACCTTTTGCACCATTTATCAATGTTGTAATACATGAGATCATCCAAACAATCTATTCCCAGCTTCTTCATAACATCAATATGGACCTTAAGTTCAACTTCAAATGTGAACTTTGCAATCTTCCAAAATAAATCCCTTCTCTCTATCCCCTTATAATCTTTGGACCAGTTTGCAGGATATGTCTTGCACACCTCCTGTGTTCAGCATCTAGGAGTAAATCCTCAACTGCATTTTGCAGTCCCTACCAAAAGTCAAAAAACATAATCAGTGAAACAAAAAAAGAAAAAAATTAATAACAATAAAGAAATATCAATTTTCTGTACCTTGTGCATGTCACTAATCAATGTAAGTTCATGTCCATCTCCAAGATCAAGGTTATGCTTCAACAGAGTCACAAACCATCTCCAAGTGAATTGATTCTCATATTCAACAACTGCCCAAACTATAGGCAGCATTTGATTGTTTCCATCCCTGCAAACTGCCACCAATAGCTGACCTTCGCACACTCCTTTGAGAAAACATCCATCTAAACCAATGCACCTCCAAAGAATGTTTTCTTTAAGGCATCAAAGCACACATAAAACCCTTGAAAGATCTTATTTCCAGTTTCAATATTATCTCCAACTTTAACAACACAAGTGGTATCTGGATTGGATCTTAATATATCATCTCTGTAATCGAAGATTCTGCCATACTCAACAACATGATCACCCCTAATCTCTTGCAATATTCTGTCCCTAGCTCTTCTCACTGTTGTCTTTCCAATATAGAGATCCAGTTCCTTTCTAATGAGCTCCTGAAAATCCACTATCCTTATGTTTGGCTGCTTATTGATTCTTTCCTTGTATCTAGTAGCTAGATACTTAGAATTGCACAAATGGTTATGGGTTGAAGTCATAAAGTTGTGGATAGGGATGTAATTTTTAACTACAAAATTTGTTGTTGGTTTGTCCAAGCTTGCATACAATAACCAAGGACAATCCACTTTACAGCATCTCACCCTAACTTTGCCAGGCTCATTCACAATTTTTTCAATATGAATTTTTTCTTGAACTGCATATTTTGTTACTACTAGCCTAAATTCATTTACATTTGCAAACACCAACCCTGTTTCCCAAACAATCTTCTCACAAGTAGTATCAAACACAACTCTATTTTTGGTCTGTTTTTTTCTAACAGATTTATGCACTACTTGTTCAACCTCTTCCTCATCTCCCCGGCCTGTTTCATCATCTAATTCAAAGCTAGAAGCTTCATCACTGGGATAGAAGGTTCATCACCCCCTAGCATATCATCTACGTTATTTTTGTTACCAACATTAGTCTCATCATACCCTATATCTGGCCCTTTTTCACTAACATGAATCTGTTCAGAAGTAGTACCTCTAGGTCTCCTATTTTCCCTGTTGAAATGCATTCTATTTGCCCTGAAATCTCTATACTCTTCATGAACATCACTGTCTTCTAAATTCTCTATGCTATCACCATCAGATCCATTCTCTACAGCCTCTCCACTTGTATTCTCATCTACTTCAACCTCACAAGTAGGACTAGAAGTGTTTGGAGACTCAACAGTAGGGTTAGGAGTGTTTGAAGGCTCAACTGTTAGGTTTGGAGATTCAACAGTAGAGTTTAGAGGGTCAACAATAGGGTTTGGAGTTGAAGGGTCATTTAAAGGGGTTGAAGATTCCTCACCGATCCCACCACCACCATTTTAGGGGACATAGTCTAAATCCAATGCAACACATGTTTCATTCACCTCGTGGGACACAAAAATATCCAGTCGATCCCCATTTTTTAACAAAGATACAATGTAACAAATAACTTTATCACTTGTAATTTCAACCAAATAACCATTGACAGGAGACTTAACATAAAAAGAACAATTTGTTGTATATCCTAAAGATTTTATCAAGTCTCTTAGTTCAAAATAGGACATCATATCAGTGTCATGATCCAAAAATTCAGTAATAAACCCACCAACATATTTTGGTCAGGCACCAAACACAATACTACCCCCCATGGTACCATCTCAAAGTGACTAGAACAAAAGACATGTTATACACCCTGAAATATAGCAAAACAAAAAAAAATTCAACACACTAAATCGATGAAGAACAACACTAACCCAAATCAGTGAATGTGAATGTAATCGAGCACAAGAAGTGTAATACAATACATTTTCAAAGAAAAACACACAAAAACACTAAGTATTTAACAACAAATCAGTGCATGCAAGACAAAAAATTGACCTTTTTAAACGAAAATAACAAACCCTAACCTGTGACCCTTCACTTCTTCTATTAGATCATTATTTTGTACACCAAAACTCTGATTTCCCTTCAATTTTCCGATCGGAGACGGCAAGAGCACATTTACGGTTAAGATCGAGTGGAGGGAAATGAAAAGTCCTTGGGAGTGTTATGACCAAATGGGGGGAAATATTAGGGGAAAACGGGTCAAACCCGATGGGTAGCAAATAATATTTATTAAATTAATTTGAATTCAGAATGAAATAGACGCGCAACATTTTTTAGCAGACCTGGTGTGAAAACGGGTAAAAATGGTATATTTATTATAGTTTGATGAGATCCAGGGGGTCATAGAACTCCGCAAAATTTATGTGTCTTATTGGAAAAAAGTGTAAAGTTTAGAGGGATTTTGATGTATTTTTTCTATCTTCAATACACATTACAATCATAACAAGGCGATTAAAATATACCCGCAAGGATAGCCAAATTGGTGTAGCAGTAGAGCGCGGGACCGCAAGGTCACAAGTTTGATTCCGTACATAAACCTTCTTGGTTGAGCCTGTCACACATGGCTTTCCAAGTGTGGTTAATCGGCTGACGTGGTTTGCAGGCTATTGCGTCAGTCCGAGGTTTACCCTGTGCGCACTTGAGAGAATAGCGGCTGCGGATTCCTTCGTCAACAAAAAAAAAGCGTCAGTCCGAGGTTTACCCTGTGCGCACTTGAGAGAATAGCGGCTGCGGATTCCTTCGTCAACAAAAAAAAAGCGATTAAAATATTACTGCTTCGGGTAAGTGGACCTAAAATTGTTATTCAATTTATAATCCTTTCGTTAAGATGATTATTAAGAAAACAGGTGTCAAAATAATTATTGTACACAAATAAGTATACATGACACATATCTTAGCAAGTGATGATAAACATATTAAATCAAGAGTAACAAAAGGCTCAAATCACTTCACCTTTATTAGCTACAGATTGCTTGAAGAATTGTAGTTATACATACCAAATAATGTACTTCTTGCCTTGATTTCTAGTCAGACGTGGGTACCAAAAATCTCTCAAAAGCTAGTACTAATATGCACTAAACTTTCATAAAATATTAGAGATTCGTTCAGATAACATATTATAAAATAATAAAAGTAGAAAAAGAATATTGTGGGAAAAGAAAGAAGAACAGAAAATACTTTATTTCTCTTGAAGAATGTAAATATAATGAAAAGAACATTTTTATTTATAATAAAAAATTAACTTAGTCCCAAAATCACTAACCCTAACATTGAAATTAAAATGTTAATTTACTTATTCATTTGTTGAAATATTGGAATACAAGCGAGTGGTCTTAAAGTAACATTTTTATTACTATCAGTAAAGCGACAAGGATTCTACTTGACAAGCTAGACTTAACTAGGTTAAAAAAAATGGTGTTCCATTTGAAAAGGGGGAAATTGTGTAAAGAATTTTCGCATATCTCACGAGTAACAGTCGTGGAAAAAAAGGAGTTATTTATTGTATATATATATATTTTTTTTGTTAAATCAAATTTCCATCTTCAAGATGGAGGATTAGATTCTAAAAATGACAATTACAGGGAGAGGACATACACCTTAGTCTCTATTACATGGGGTAGATTGATAGCTACCTGTTAAATGTTGGAAATTTATTAATGTGGAATTAAGTTTATCCCATTATTTATGACTGGAACAACTGAGGCCCCGCACATCGAAAACATCGTTTCCACACACGTGCGCACGTAGTGACAAGTATCGCAAATTTCATTAGTGAAAGAGATATTGGTACGTAAGTAATACGTTTGAGACATAGAATGATGGACGGTTATTGGCCAAATGACAAGTATTTCACGTTGGTAAACGAAGGAAGAAGTGTACGAAGTGTAAGATGAAACGAGTAGGAAATCGACGCGGAGCCGCGAAGGGCAGCGGCTCAGCCTCTTCCGAGCTGAGGCGCCGGAGCGCCTCCAGGCAGCGCCGCGACGCTAATTGGGAGTTCAACCACTGGAGCCGCGGCGCTTCGGAGGCAGAATGTTGCGACGGGATGGAAAGTTCTGACTTTTGGGTTGGTTTTGGAGCACTGAATCTCCATTATTTGGCACATGAATTCAGCCATTATTTGGCTGAATGTAACCCCTCAATAAGTGTCATTACATGGCTATTGAAGGTCATTAGTTGCCTAGTTGAGGGGTCATCTCCTTACACTATAAATTGAGGCCTTTGGCTCAATTGTTCAAACACTTAAGATATTTTTCTAAAATCTTCTTCTTCCTCTCTAGCAAGTTTTCTATATTCAAAGTTCTTCAAGAGTAACACTTGAGTTTCCTTTGCTCATTTGTTAAGTTGTTGTTGTATCTTGGGAGACTATTGCCCGACACCGTAAAAGGATATATACGGGGCAATCTTGTCTTAAAGACAGAGTGTCATCACTCGACTCAGCAAATCATAAGGAGTTTGTAACGTTCTTGATTCCAGTTTGGTGTAATCTTTATTTTATCCTTTCTAGCAATTTGTAATATTTACTTACTTCCCGTTTTCTGCAATTGTTGTATCCCACAATTATAAGACAAGATTTGCTTTGTAAGTGCTTAGAAAGATGACTGGAAGAGAATAACTCGCTTCTGATTCTGCTGCTGCTGCTACTCAAGGCAACCCCTCTGCCTTCCCCACTGCTCAAGGCACACCCAATGCCTTTTCGGTTTCTCAAGGGAACATTACTGTTCCTCCACCCTCCGATTTCCATAATGAATGTCCAGAGAAGTTTATGGGCTCTAACTTCAAGAGATGGCAGCAGAAGATGTTGTTTTATCTGACTGTTATGGGAATGACTCGTTTCCTAATAGAAGATCCTCCACAAGCTAGAGATGAAGTGGACCCTCAGCTTAATGAAACGGCTGGAGGAGGCAAGGTATCCATGTCGTCAATGTCATGAAGATGGTTCTTGATGCTTGGAGTCATAGTGACTTCATGTGTAAGACTGTATTCTGAACTGTCTGTCAGACCCACTCTACACGGTGTATTGCGCCGTAGGCACCGCCAAAGAGTTATGGGAAAAGCTGCAGAAGAAGTACAACGCACAAGATGTTGGTGTTGACACCCATTTTTGTCCCATATTTTCTGATTTTATTTACAATTTTAAATATTTTTGACACCTTAAAACAATATATATATATATATATATATATATATATATATATATATATATATATATATATATATATATATATATATATATATATTATCAATATCATTATTTATCATCATTATTATTATTATTTACATTTTTTACTGTCATTTATATTTTTAATACCATAATCATATTTTTATCCTAATATTATATGTTATTTTATTTTTGCAAAAAACGGCATCACATTTTTATTTATTTTTATTTAAGCATCAAGCATTTCGCAAATATTATATTTTTATCATATTGTCATCCTTACAATTTATAATTTTTGCAAAGCTTTTTTATATAATAAAACCCCTTTTTATATTTTTAACCCATAACCCATTTCAATTCCCCCCAAAACAATTTTTACTCAACCCACGACAATAAAAACAACCCATTTCGTCGGGTCGACCCAGTTTGGGTAAATTTCCAGATTTTGTGTTTTATATCTTGTTGTTGGTTATTTGAAAATGCAAAAAAAAAATTGATTCTGGGTCACCACTATTTCGGGTTGCATTTCTCGGGTCGGGTCGACCCGAAATCCAGGTCATCTATCCGGATTTGTTTTTCAGAACTGGGTCGAAATACCTAATTTTCATTACTGTTTTTGTCAATATCCGGGTCGCGTCGAATTTCAGAATCCAGGTCGGGTTTTCAGAAACATTCCGAACCCTGCTTCGGTCCGAAAATTTTAGAATTCAGGTCGGACGGTTTAATTGCAAACTGTTGGTTTATTTTGGCATTCAAACATCTGTATACGAATATCTTACTGTTTTACTGATTTGAACAAATACTACACTTTGGCCGATGAAAAAATATCCGTCGATTTTTTAGGTATCCACAGTTGCAAAGACGGAAATAAAACTTCTGGTCAAGGATGAAACTCAAATCTTTTTCGCCCGAGAGACCAACATGTTCGGTAGGCAATGCAACTAAAATGACTAACGAGTCATATGTTCGCAGCCACGATGTGATTGGAATGATCTTTTCAAAATTTAAGTTTGAGCCCTCCGTAATCAAAACATTTACTGTTTTGGATATGGATTCGAAGTTTATTTATATTCAACTGTTTTCTAACCGTTTGTTCATGACAGCTTGCAAGGAACACAATTAAAGAAGACAAAAATACCCCTCGGAGATTACTTATTTTGTTGTTGTTTTTACTTTCTTTAATTTAGTTTTATTTTATTATGTATTGTAATATTATTTATTGTACTTGTTAAATTATTGAAATACTGAGAATAGGTAGACTTAGAATTAATTAATAGGGTAGTCTAAAACTGAAAAACTCATTGTTAGCTTATTTATTAGGCTCGTCATGCATATTCAAAATTTTCAAAACAACTTTGATCATCTTTTATTCACTTTATTAATTGTACAAATAAGTTTATCTTTTTTTCAATTTGCAACTCAAAATGATTTCCAAAAAATTACTTCTTTGGCATTATAAATAACTTGCTTTTCTCCTTACTATTAATTCTCACAAATGCATACTTTTTCAACTTTACATGTATTTTTCTTTAATACCATACAACTGCATACTTGTACAAAATGCATCCCTTTCGGTAATTATTTTAAAACATTATTTTTATACTTGTAAACATGCATTTTTAGCGTAATTATTAACCTAAGTTTGGCCGGATAACCGCAAGTTAGCGGATCTTAAAGGATGCCTAACCCCTTCCCTTTAGGATAATAAAGAACCCTTACCAAGAATCTCATTAGTTTCGCAGACTAAAATCAGAGTTATTTTGCAGTATTTAGTTAACATTTAGGTGCCCTAATTCACCTTAGAATAATTAGGTGGCGACTCCTCAACAAAGCATTATTTTTTATCCAATCCAGAGGGAATCGACGTTAGTCGCGTCGCGAAGCCCGTGGTAAAAAACGGGCGTGACAGTTGGTACTAAGAAATTCATCGTTGGGAAATTCCTGAAATTTCAAATGGTGGATAGCAGAGCTGTGATGTCCCAAGTCCAGGAATTCCAAATGATTCTACATCACCTGGATTTGGAAGGTATGAAACCAAATGAGCAGTTTTTGGTTGCATCACTGATTGAAAAGTTACCTCCCTCGTGGAATGAGTTACTTAAAACTCAAGACAAAGGAAATGACATTTGAAGAACTTATTATCAAACTCTAGATTCAAAAAGATAATAAGAAGGCTTTGCCTAGGGGAAAACAACCCGCTGAGGCAAAGGCAAATCTGGCTGAGGCCAAAGGGAACCCAAGCAAGAAGCGCAAGTTCCAGAAAGACGGCAAGACCCAAGCGGCGGAGAAGTTCAAGGGAAACTGTCACCACTGTGGGAAACCTGGTCACATGATCAAGGACTGTCACAAGCTCAAGACTTAGCAACAAGAGAAGGCCAAGTCCAAAAGCAAGTCACAGGCTAACGTCGTCAAAGACACGCTACTTGACGACATGATTGAGGAGTTCTCGACGGTGGTGCTTGAAGCAAACCTTGTTGAGAATCCCATGCAATGGTGGATGGACACGGGTGCTACAAGACACATCTGTTCCAATAAAGATACCTTCTCCACATATACACCAGTTACAGACAAGAAGTTGTTCATGGGTAACAACGCTTCCTCTGACGTGCTGGGGTAGGAAATGTAGTCATGAAGATGACTTCTGGAAAAGATCTCACTCTGAAGGAGGTGATGTATGTCCCTGAAATTAGAAAAAAATTAATTTCAGGTCATTTATTGGTTAATGCTGGTTTTAGGCTAGTATTTGAGTCCAATAAGTTTGTAATCACCAAGAATGGAACTTTTGTTGGAAGAGGCTTCGTCTGTGAAGGCCTCTTCAAAGTTAACGCCATGTCTGTAATGCGTGCAAGCAATAATATTGAAGCTTCTTCTTACTTGCTTGATTCCTCTAATTTATGGCATCATAGATTATGACATGTTAACTATAAGTCCATCCAAAGGTTGGTTAAGTTGGAGTTGTTGCCGTCTATCGACGTAAACCCTCAACATAAGTGTGAGGTGTGCGTAGAGGCAAAACTCACAAAGATTCCTTTTCGATCCGTCGAAAGGCCTCTAGAACTTATTCACACAGATACGTGTGATTTGACGTTTGCACAAACTAGGGGGAACAAGTACTTTGTGCCGTTCATTGATGATATCACAAGGTGTTGTTACCTTTACTTGTTGAAAAGTATAGATAAAGCCTTTGAAACGTTCCGACGTTACAAAGCAGAAGTTGAAAACCAACTAAGCGTGCGGATTAAATCCATTCGTAGCGATAGAGGGGGAGAATACGTAGCGCCATTTGAGGAATATTGTGCCAAATTGGGCATTGTTCATCAAACGACGGCTCCATACTCACCTCAGTCGAACGGTGTTGGTGAACGCAAGGACCGTACATTGAAGGAAATGATGAATGACTTGCTCATCAATTCCGGTCTTCCCCAAAATATATGGGGAGAAGCCATCCTTACTGCTAATACGATTCTTAATAGAGTCCCACATAAGGGTAAGGATAAAACCCCATATGAATCATGGAAGGGAAGGAAACCCACCTATAAATATTTAAAGGTGTGGGGTTGTTTGGCAAAAATTGAAGTGCTCATGCCAAAGCAGGTCAAGATTGGGCCTAAGACTGTAGATTGCATTTTCATCGGATATGCAAATAACAGTAGTGCTTATCGCTTCTTAGTGCATAGGTCAGATATTCCAGATATCCACGGGGGTACAATAATGGAATCAAGGAATGCTCAATTATTTGAGGATACTTTTCCTAAAAAGGAAAAATACATTACCTCTCGCAAACGAAGTTATGAACAAAGCTCTCAGGAACCAGGAGTTGTTGACTGCCATGATCTAGATAGTTTAGATCTAGTGGACTTCGAAGTGGCTGAATATCCGAAATCTAGTGTTCCAGATTCTCAGAATTTGGAGACTCTAGAGATGGAACCGAGGCGAAGTAAAAGGGCCAGGAAGGATACATCCTTCGGTCCTGACTGTGTAGCTTATATGGTTGATGACGAACCAAAGACAATTGCTGAAGCATTGTCAACTCCATAGGCTCCGCTCTGGAAAGAAGCTATTGAGAGTGAAATGATTTCATCTTGCATAATCATACTTGGGAGTTGGTTGATCTTCCTTCGAAAAATAAACCGTTGGGTTGTAAATGGATACTCAAACGGAAGTATAAATCAGATGGGTCTATAGATAAGTACAAGGCCAGGTTGGTAGTCAAGGGCTATCGACAGAAGGAAGGCCTTGACTATTTTGACACGTACTCCTCGGTGTTTAGGATGACGTCCATACGAGTATTCATTGCGATCGTAGTATTGCGTGACCTTGAGATACATCAAATGAATGTCAAGACAGCCTTCCTAAATGGTGATATGAAAGAAGAAATCTATATAGAACAACCCAAGGGGTATGTGGTTCCAGGGCAAGAGAAGAAAGTCCGTCGACTTGTCAAATCTCTGTACGGGATGAAACAGGCCCCGAAGCAATGACACAAAAAATTTGATAGTACTCTAATATCAAAGGGTTTCTCCATTAATGAGTGTGACAAATGTGTCTACACGAAAGGTAACTCTGACTCGTTCGTCATGATATACCTGTACGTAGATGACATGTTGATCACAGGGAGCAGTCGTAGCTTGATCCTAGAGACTAAGAACATGTTGAAACAATGCTTTGACATGAATGATATGGGTATCACAGATGTCATCTTAGGGATAAAGATCTCTAAGACGTCTGATGGACTGGTCTTATCTCAGTCTCACTACATCGAGGATGTGTTGAGAAAGTTCGAGATGTTTGATATTTCGCCTATGAAGTCACCACTGGATAGAAATCAAAAGCTTGATAAAAATCATGGTGCACCCGTATGCCAGGAACAATATGCACAGGTGATTGGAAGTTTGATGTACATAACAAACTGCACCCGACCTGATATTGCTTAATGCAGTCAACAAGTTGGCTAGGTTTACTCGTAATCTGAGTAATGATCATTGGAAGGCGTTGAATTGGGTACTACGATACCTGAAATACATGTTAACTTACGGTTGCATTATTTGAGATATCCACCTGTACTAGAGGGGTACAGTGATGCAAATTGGATATCTGATATAGAGAACACCAAGTCCACCAGTGGGTATATATTTACAATTGGTGGTAGGGTTGTGTCTTGGAAATCCTCTAAGCAAACTTGCATCGCCCGATCCATAATGGAATTAGAGTTTATCGCTTTAGACAAAGCAGGAGAAGAAGCTGAGTGGCTTCACGACTTCATAGATGATGTCCCTTGTTGGGATAAATCTGTACCTTCTATAATAATCCACTGCGACTGTCAGTCGGCTCTAGGAAGGGAACAAAGTTCTATATACAACGGCAAGTCTCGTCATATTCGATGGAGACATAAAACCTATAGGCAGCTGATCACCACGGGTATAATATCCATTGATTACATAAAATCAAAAGATAACATAGCGGACCCGCTGATAAAGGGCTTACCCAAAGATCAGATGTTCTGCATGTCTAGGGGAATGGTCTTAAAACCCATGGTAAAGGACCAATATAGTGGTAATCCAACCTTACTGACTGGAGATCCCAAAAATTAGGTTCAATGGGAAAACTAAGTTGTAGAAGTTCAGTTGAGCGCTTCGGTGGAAGCATGAGCACTTCAGATAGTGATTTCTGTAAAGAAACATCAATCTAAATCCGTTCCTGCGATAGATAATAAGTGTTATCTGCAGTGTGGGTAAAGGTTATGTTTCCAAAACCTTTAATGATCCTCAACGGTTGAGGTTAGGTTTGGAGAAACTTTTAATGGTTCCTAACACGGGTAAAATGGGGTATAACAGGATACCTTGTAGGAGACCACCTATTTAAGTGTGAGGACATGCCGCCTCAAATGAACGCACTTAAGAATCCAAGAAGTGTCCACGGCCACAACGGACAAAACATTACGAAGAACAGAGTAAGGGAAGTTGTTGTGTTGGTACCGTTGACTTGGCTTACACTAAACACTGACGGTTCAAGACATCACGTTCACCGCGCAGTAAGTAAGTTCGGTGGTATTCAACTATGGAAGGTTCAAAGCTGAAGCTACCTCTCTTAATGCAACATCGGTCCGCTGAAAGATTGCTGGAAAAGACACCATGTGAGTGCGCCAAAATCTCTTTCAAGACGGGATTATTGGAAATTTACTAATGTGGAATTATGTTTATCCCATTATTTATGACTAGAACAATTGGGGCTCTGCACATCGGAAACATCATTTCCACACACATGCGCACGTAGTGTCGAGTAGGAAATCGACGCGGAGCCTCGAAGGGCCGCAGCGCAGCCCCGTCGTAGCCGAGGCGCCGGAGCACCGCGACGCTAATTGGGAGTTTAGCCACTGGAGCCGCGACGGTGCAGAGCTGCGGTGCTTCGAAGGCAGAATGCTGCGACGGAAAGATGGAAAGTTATGACTTTTGGGCTGGTTTTGGAGCATTGAATCTCCATTACTTGGCACATGAATTCAGTCAGTATTTGGCTGAATGTAACCCCTCAATAAGTGCCATTACATGGCTATTGAAGGCCATTAGTTGGATAGTTGAGGAGTCATATCCTTACATTATAAATTGAGGCCTTTGGCTCAATTGTTCAAACACTTAAGATATTTTCGTGAAATCTTCTTCTTCCTCTCTAGCAAGTTTCTATATTCAAAGTTCTTCAAGAGTAACACTTGAGTTTCCTTTGCTCATTTGTTAAGCTGCTGTTGTATCTTGGGAGACTATTGTCTGACACCGTAAAAGGATATATACAGGGCAATCTTGTCTTAAAGACAGAGTGTCATCACCCGACTCAGCAAATCACAAGGAGTTTGTAACGTTCTTGATTCCAGTTTATTGTAATATTTAGTTTATCCTTTTTAGCAATTTGTAATATTTACTTACTTCCCGTTTCCTACAATTGTTGTTTCCCACATTAAATATACATATAATATACAATATATCATATGTATATTACGGTGTTGATGTACATATTGTGTTGTTGTACATAATGATTAGGTATTATTTGGGTGTAATTAGTATTGTATATTTTACCATAATTGTATTACCATAATTGTATAGTTAGTGTCCAAGTAGAATATGGTTTTAGGAGTAGAATAGGAATAGGATTCTTCTATTATGGAAAGATGTAAAATGTATATATACTCTTTCAATTAATGAAAATAATCAAAGGGATTATTTCTTTCATGGTATCAGAAGTCTAGGTCAAACAAAAATTTTCTCTTCCAAAATTCTTGTTCTTCGGCTAGCAAATCCGAGAGCTTCTCCTCGGTTTCTGCGTCTTCCTCCGCTCTCAAATTTCTCTCTTTCAAATCCCTCTATCACCTATTGTTCTTTCATTAAGTCTACATTAAAGAACACGTTTCACCCTGCCCTGGTTGTTTCTAACATCAAGAATCACATCCCTCTAATTCTTGAAATAAAAAGGTGTCCAATACGCGACGTAGGCAGAGTTATTTAAAATTCACGCTCGCTCGCATCAAGTCATACATCACATAATCCCTGCGACTCCTGAGGATACGGAGGTACCTAAACGCGAGGAAGATCCTAAGTTATGGACAACACTTGATGCCACAGTCCTTCAGTGGATTTATTCCACTATCTCTACCGACCTGTTACAAACGATTATTGAGCCCGACGCTACGGCGATGGCTGCATGGGATAGGCTGCGTGACATATTCCAAGATAATCGAAATTCCAAAGTTGTTACCCTTGAGCAGGAATTTTCCCAAGTCAACATGGAAAATTTCCCCAATGTTTCGGCTTATTGCACAAGGTTGAAACACTTGGCGGACCAACTCCGCAATGTTGGTGCGCCTGTTAGCGACGATCGTCTGGTTCTTCAGATGGTTGCTGGATTATCCGAGGCCTATAGTCGCGTAGGAACACTCCTTCGTCAAAGTAATCCTCTTTCGAAGTTTCATCAAGCCCGCCCCATGCTTACTTTGGAAGAAGCAGGCTTGGTTAAAAATTCTACTGGGTTTGGTGATAATTCGGGCCAAAACTGTGCTCACGGTAATGAAAAGAATACTCAGAAAAATAATGGCAAAAACTGCGGGGGCAAACGCGGCAGTTCCGGTAGATAACATTCCGGTAGTGGGCCCCGTCCAGTCAGCAGTGGCCTACCGCCCCACTGGTCCCAGCCGTGGGGCTCATGGCAGTAGGGCTGGGGAAGTGGGTTGTGGCCCAACAACCCTTATTTTCCAGGTTGTTCATCTAACGGGCAGTGGGCTGGACAACCTAGTTCAGGCCCAACAGTCAGGCCTTTCATTCCCGATTCAGCGCTGGGCCGGGGCAGTAGAGGGGACTGCTTGGGCCTCGACCCACACAGGCCTTTCAATCTCTTCTCTCACAAATCAGACCTAAGTTGCCATTTTTAGACTCTAATTCTCATACTTTAATGTCATTTGATATTATTCATAGTGATTTATGGATGTCTGATGTTCTTAGTTCTTTGAGTAATAGATATTATGTTCTCTTGTTGGATGATTATTCTATGTTTTTATGGACTTATCCGTTAGCGAAAAAATCTCAAGTTTTTCTATGTTTTTAAAATTTAGAGCTTTCATTAGAACCCAATTCGAACGAGAAATAAAAAATATTCAATGTGATAATGGCATAGAATATGGCAACGGGGTGTTTCGGGAATTTTTTGCAACTAATGGGATCAATTTTTATTTTTCTTGCCCTCATACGTCTTCACAAAATGGGAAAACCGAATGCAAAATTCGTACCATTAATAACATTGTCCGCACTTTATTGATTCATGCTTCCGTACCCCCGTCTTTTTGGCGTCATGCTCTACAAATGGTTACATATCTTCTTAACATTCTTCATTCCAAAGGTTTGACATACTCATCCCCTCTTCAAATTTTATATAATAAGACTCCTTCGTATTCATATCTTAGGATCTTTGGGTGCTTATGTTATCCGTTGTTTCCATCCACCACAATTAACAAACTTCAGGCCCATTCTACCCCTTGTGTATTTTTGGGATATCCATCTAATCATCGTGGTTACAAATGTTTTGATTTATCGTCTAATAAAATTATAATTAGTCACCATGTCATTTTTTATGAATCCCAATTTCCGTTTGCTAAGGTTAGTAATCATGTGCCTAGTTCGTATAATTTTTTGGGTGATGGTATATCCTCGTATATTATTCACCATTTTTTGGACGTGTCCCGCACCCCAAATCCGCCAGCGGGCCCACTGCCTGCTGGCTCCACTAATCCGTCACTAGCTACAGTACCCGCAACTGAGTCTTGTCCAATTACTGGGCCAGTAACGATAACTGGGCTAGTGACCCAGCCCATTACCGCCACTGGACCAGTCCCTGTTTCACAATCCCGTTACCGAGTTGGGCCAGCAGGCCCACTGCCTGATGGCTAGTCCGTCCCGCATCCAGAAAATTCCTAAAATCCACCATACTCTTCCCCGAATCATAGACCGGTCACTCGTAGTCAATGGGGTATTTTTAAACCTAAAAGGCATTTTAATTTAAATTCTAATGTTCTTAAATCACCCTTACCTCGTAATCCTCTATCTGCGTTAAATGACCCGAATTGGAAAATTGCTATGACCGATGAATATAATGCTCTTATTGATAATAAGACGTGGGAGTTGGTGCCCCGTCCATCTGGTATTAATATTATTCGGTCTATTTGGATTTTTGCTCATAAGGACAATTCAGACGGTTCGTTTGCACGACATAAGGCTCGGCTTGTGGGCGATAGTAAGACTCAGCAGCTTGGTGTGGATTGTGGGGAGACGTTTAGTCCGGTGGTCAAGCCAGCTACCATTCGCATTGTGCTCAGCTTGGCTCTTTCGAAAGCATGGACCATTCATAAGTTAGATGTGAAAAATGCTTTCTTACATGGTGATCTCAAGGAAACAGTCTATATGCATCAGCCCTTGGGGTTTAGGGATCCCAAATGTCCTCATCATGTCTGTTTGTTGAAAAAGTCCTATATGGGCTTAAGCAGTATCCACGGGCCTAGTATAACAGGTTTGTTGGCTATGTTTCGACTATTGGATTCACTCACAGCAGGTCGGAAAATTCCTTGTTCATATATCATCGTGGTTCTTCCTTGGCTTATATACTCTTATATGTGGATGATATTATCATGACTGCCTCTTCCGATGCATTACGCTAGTCTATCATGACAATGCTCAGTTCTGAGTTTGCTATAAAAGACTTGGAGCCATTGAGTTATTTTTTGGGGAATGCTGTCACTCGTCATTTAGGTGGGTTGTTCTTATCCCAAAGAAAGTATGCAGCTGAGATCATTGAGAGGGCTGGGATGTCACTTTCTAGTCAGATCCTTCCTGCGCTTCGGATATGAAGAATTTGATCGATCGATTTAGGAAATCCTATAAGTCCACTTCCACTCCAGTTGATACTAAACCCAAGCTTGGTGCTGCGGCCGGCGCACCATACGAGGATCCGACCCGCTATCGCAGTTTTACAGGGGCCCTTCAGTATCTTACATTCACGAGATCGGATATTACGTATGCCGTACATCAGGTGTGTTTGTTTATGCATGATCCCAGGGTTGAGCACATGAATGCGCTCAAACGCATCATTCAGTATATCCAGAGTACACTTGACTATGGCTTGCATTTATATCCTTCATCGACGTAAACACTTGTCTCGTATACAGATGTTGATTGGGATGGTTGTCCAGACACCAGACGGTCTAGGTATGACTATTGTATGTTTCTTGGTAATAACTTGGTCTCATGGTCTGCGAAACGTCAGTCAACTTTGTCCCGCTCCAATGCCGAAGCCGAGTATCGCGAGGTAGATAATGTGTTCTCTGAATCATGTTGGTTACATAATTTGCTGTTAGAGCTTCATTGTCCTATTCAGAAAGCGACCTTGGTTTATTGTGATAATGTTAGTGTCATGTACATGTCTGGTAATCCAGTGCACAACCAGCGCACTAAACATATCGAGATGGACATTCACTTTGTTCGCGAAAATGTTGCTCGGGGTCAAGTACGCGTCTGTCATGTCCCTTCCAGGTTTCAAATTGCAGACATCTTTACAAAGGGTCTTTCCTTAGTTCTTTTTGAAGATTTTCAAGCCAGTCTCAGCGTCCGAAGACCGTCCGTTATGACTGCGGGTGTGTGTTAAATATACATATGATATACAATATATCATATGTCTATTACCGTGTTGATGTACATATCGTGTTGATGTACATAATGATTAGGTAGTTTGGGTGTAATTAATATTGTATATTTACCATAATTGTATTACCATAATTGTCTAGTTAGTGTCAAAGTAGAATAAGGTTTTAGGAGTAGAATAAGAATATGATTCTCCTATTATGGAAAGATGTAAAATGTATATATACTCTTTCAATTAATGAAAATAATCAAGTGATTATTTCTTTCCCTACCAATTTAGAGGGCATCGATCTGCTTAGAATATTTAGTCAACAAACTGAGGGACTCCTCCCTATACTTTGGTAAGTCAAATGACTCGCAAAAGGATATTGCAACAAATATGTCACAAGACACTTATCATCACTATCATCAGGTAATACCATCATTAACAGTAAAGCAGTTCCTTCTCTAAACGTATGTGCAAATAGAAAGTTTTCAGTTTTAGCAATTTCCAATACATGTTCAATTATACTGTTTATCTGCCTATGAACCTTTATCTTTTTGTTAATCATAAGGGAATCTGATTCTACCACTACATTCAACAGTCCTAGGGAACAACATATTTGCATACCCTGAAGAATTGCCCTAGCTTTAGCAATATTGTTGTTGCAATAGTCTCTTGCAATGGAGCGATGGTGATTTTCAATGGCATCAATGAGAAATGGCAGTGGAGGCGGTGATAGACGATAAAGAGAGTGGGTGATGAGTGGCTATAGAATCTCAATAATTTTAAAGCTAAAAAGCCATTATGGATTATTGGCAGGGGTGTTTAGAGAAAACCCAAAAATCGAATCAAATTGAAGAAAAATATCGACACTTTTTTGGTTTGATTTGATTTTGATTTTCAACTTTAAAAACCGACAAACATTTGATTTGATTTTGGTTTTAAAAAACAAATAACCGTAAAAACCCACCAACCGACTATATAAATATTTGCTTAATAAAAATATAATTACACTCATATATATGTATATTTTTATATAAAATTTTTAAAAATTTACTGTACATTTTAATCTTTTTCACTTTTAGTTCGTAATTTAGGTATTTACCTTTATAGTAATCCAATTCGCCTTAATTTACTAATTTGATCTGTAAATTTTATTTTGATAATTCCTAGAAATTATTTCATGTTAAAACTTAAAACTAACTTGTCTGTTACAAACTAACTTGACTCAAAATTCTCAAAAAAGAATCACTTTTTCTTGATCATCACTCTGTTCTTGCCAATTTCTGTAAACCTTGAATCATATCAACCAAACTGGAATGTACATGGAATAATTTTGCCTTTTGGTTTTTGAACAATGTATACAATTTTTTTGGAATATATATATATATATATATATATATATATATATACCCTTCTCTTAAAGAGTAATTAATATGGTAATGTTATGCGAGAATATAATCAATCAAATATGTACTTGAAGGTATATTGTCACATTTCATTTTTTACAAAAACCGACAAAAAATCGCCAAAATCAATGAAAATCGGAGTGATGAAAAATTGACTTAATTGATTTGGTTTGATTTCAACATTTGAAAAATCAAGTAAATTAATTTGGTTATCTTATAGAGGAAATCGATCCAAACTGAACCATGAACACCCTAGTTATCAGGATCCAATAATAAGAGATTGAGCTATTTTATGCCATTTACTATGTCAAATTATCTTTGGGAAATTTCAAAAATATATAATTTTCTCACTTACATTGCAAAAAAATAACCCAACACTTACATTGCAAAGCTTTGGCCCAAAAACATTTTTATACAGTATTTTACACTTATATACCAAAGACATGTACATTATGTATATAGGTGTTTGAAAGTGTATAATATGTAGGTGTATATACTAAGGAAATATAATTATACAATATTATACACGAAAATACGCACATATACATATTTATACAATTTATATAAGTAGATATAAAACATAGATCTAGACTAATTTTAACTAAGAATTGCACTTTTATACAATACATACACATTATATATATTGATGCACAAAAATATATAATAGTGTATAAAAATATATAATAATTTATTTAAAAATATGATCCTCCACAAATTATTTTTCTTTCTCATATCACAAATATTAAAATATTTTAATAAGCAAAATCTCTACATAAATAACTCTGAATATCAAATTTACACGCGTCATTTAGTCTGTTACCTCATAGAAACGTATATACTTGATGTCCAATATAAAAATCAGTCCCTTCTCACGCTATCAAGCCGTCAGATTACTTCTGGAAAGTTTAGTCCCGTACGATTTTGTGGGATTAAGAAGTGCCAATAATGGGCTTCTTCACCTTATAAGGTAACAACTTTTGGTACTAAGTGAAGTATCGTCTTTCACCTATAATATCAGCTTATATGATAATAAGAATTTCCAACTCATTTTGATCCGTTCAAATTTAATATCTCATTTATCTGATACTTATGTTAGCCTTCGAACCCAAGAGGGAAAAATGTGATAGAATAAACTTTATTTATAGCCGACATGTGTATAAACAATCATTATTTAACATTCACATATCACAAATGGAAATAAAGATTTCAAAAAAACAAGCAATAAATTCTCAAAAGTCGAGCTAATTTCACAAGTATTGCCTAAAAACATAAGTTTTATAGAAAAATAGAGCGTTTACCCCTTTGGGTAAAATGTTTTCTTTTCCTGCTAAATTAAAAGAGCGAGTTCAAAATAAGGATCGACATACTAGCTTTTGGTCGTGTTTAAAATCTAAATTGAGGGTATTCAAGACTTTAAACTTATGTGACTTTACTAGTCTACTAATCTGACCCGCCACGTTTACAACGACTAAACCATATGGATGCCCTTCTATTAGAAGAATTTGGATTAGTTTAAGTTACATAGCATGGGTAAATATAACTTGCCAACTGAGATTCAAATATAAAACCCCAAGGTTGGGTATCCAAACTAGTTAGGAATTAGCCTAAACAAGGAAATTAACACGAGATCGAAATCATGTAATTATAGATTATATTGATTGAAGAAAGTCGTATAGGTTGTTCGAAATGATGCGTTTGGCATTTCAACAAGAGTACTATGAGTAATAACCTTATCGCAATTTGTATTTTCATAACTTGCATGATTTACATATGATTTTTTAAAGTGAATGTGTTACCGAATAGTTTGAATTTACATGTGGGCCAAGTCCTTTACTTGATATGATGATGAACCATTTACTTCAGATGTTTATCGCTTTTTTGAAATGCTTTCGTCATTACTAGACTTGTTTTAGCGTTACTTGAGATGTGATTACTGTCACTGTGATAATTTTATCGTTACTTTGAGAAAATGTTATCTTGACAAGTTTTTATTAAAGTTTGACAAAAGCCTGATTTGATTAGAATTCAAATGCCCTATATTGTCTTGTAATTGTTTATACGAGTACTTTACGATTATAAAGAAAGTATAGTTTGAGAGTAGACCTTGATGGATCCCGTAGCTAACTACGGGTTCATTAGATCTGGTGCACCTTGTATTTACAGTACCATTACAACCATCGCTAGTGGAAAGGTAGAACTAACATACCGTTATTGATTTCCCTCGAATAGGGACTGTAGACATTGAAATTTCGGATTAAAATAGGCCTCCACAAGGCAGGTTCGATCCATGTTATTCAAATTCTAAGGTCCGTTAGGGTTTCTTGAAGACTATTTTACCCTAAACTCCAGCTCACCCCTTTATAAAGGGGTACATATTCCCTTGAATAATCATCTCGAAAATCCCATAAACTTCCTAGGATATTCACAAAGAGATCAATATGTGGCCGGATATTTCTTGACAACCAAATACTTCAAGTAGATCAACAATATCCTTTCATGGAGATCAAATACATCCAAAGAAAGTCCACACATATCCAAATCCAAATCATCATATGCTCGAGAAATACACTACTAACGGTCCTCGAATCACGGAGAATATTTAGGAGAGAAGAATCAAGGGAATATACAGATTTGTACTCACAATCTTGATATATAAAACAAATTATTTTGTGATTGCAGTTATATTTTCTTTATTTGAAAATTCATTGTAAACAAATTGGCACGCCCAATATGACCAATCTCTTCTCTCACAAATCAGACCTAATCTCTAACAATGGAGGCAATCTAGAGAGACAAATCTCTTATTCTCTATCCAAGTGGTTCCCCATTAAAGCTGTAAGGAGGGAGGCGCTCCAAATAGTCTCTCGCCAAAGCCACGAAGTTGCGAAGGAGATGCCCTAAGCGATTCCTCGGTAAAGCTACATGAATGCAGAAAGAGAATTATGTTGTATGGACAAAGAATTAAAATCTTCATAATCATAAGGTGCCATAGCTGGTTTATGGGATGAAGTTTTCAGTTAATTCTTTCCCATGGAAAGTTAAGTCCTGCTTCTATTTGGTCCGACGTGACGTTGCTTTAGTTCCACCAATACTATTTTATGAAGATTGAAAATAAGGTAGTAGTATTGTTTAAGTGAAATAATTGTGTTCCAAGAGTTTTATTTTAACTCCGATTCAGGGAATGCTATTAATTGTTCTCAAGGTACCAATGGAAAACAAATTAGAAGGTCAATTCACGCACCTACATATGTAAAGGTCAAGTGTTTTGGTATTGGGTCACGATAAAAAAATCATTATTTTCATTGGTACTTCAAATCTAGTCTTGACGGTATTGCAAGCTTACACCTCAACAAATCTTGAAGTATGAGGCATTTGTAGACATCGAAATTTAAGATTAAAATGGGCCTCCACAAGGCGAGTCCGATCCATGTTATTCAAACCCTAAGGTCCGTTAGGATTTCTTGGAGGCTAATTTACCCTAAACTTTAGCTCACCCCTTTATAAAAGGGTACATATTCCCTTGAAGAATCATCTCGAAAATCTCATAAACTTCTCGGGATATTCACAAAGTGATCAATATGTGGCCGGATATTTCTTGACAACCAAATACTTCAAGAAGATCAACAATATCCTTTCATGGAGATCAAATACATTCAAAGAAAGTCCACACACATCCAAATCCAAATCATCCTACGTTTGAGAAATACGCTACTAACAACCCTTGAATCACAGAGAATATTTAGGAGAGAAGAATCAAGAAAATATACAGATTTGTACTCACAATCTTGATATATAAAATAAATTATTTTGTGACTGCAGTTTACTTTCTTTATTTGAAAATTTCTTGCAAACAGGGACCTACCGTTATATTTGACTCCTTTATGAGGTGTCCACAATTATTGGCTATATCTCAAGGTAGGGAGCCATACCGATTACATGATTCGTTATTGAAAACCTCCCAAACATAAGATTTGATATGATAGTATTTACCGAGTTTATCATCAGATTGTTAATTGATTTCTGCTTACATAAAACATACAAGACTGATTATTGTTACTGTTTCTGAAAGGACATTTATTTCATGATATTTTCTGATTATTATACTAGCATATTTTCTGACTTGTCCCCAAAATATGATTGTGGTTATGTATTATTACTCACCGCGCTAGCGACTCCTACCCATTTTTTTTTTTTACAGAGACCGCAATTGACACCGGTGAGGATTTTGTTAACTAGAGCATACGAATTGACAATTTATGATGAGTCCCGCATTGCTTCGCGTGGGCATGAAATTTATTTATTTGACATCGTCCTGTTCTTTTAAAACTCTTAGAGTCGTTCCATAGTCATTTTTATTAGTGTCATGAGTATTCGTTCATTATTATAGACCTGTGACAAGTAGTGGGCTTTCTTATCATATTTTGGAGATGAATTTAGTATTACTGTTTGCAAATGGTGGAGAATTGTTTGGTTAGTTGATGAAGATTACGACATGTTATGGGTAACATAGATTGGTTTTGCTATTGCTTTACGAGTCATGATACTTTGGGATACTCCTAAAATAGGGAAAATTTTGCCCGATTGTCTATAAATTCCCGTTTGATTAGGATCCTCCCCTTAGCGCCCGTCATGGCCCTAAATTGGGTCGTGACACGCTTACATTGTTACATATGTATACACACAATATACGATATGAATCTCTTTTGAGAAGTTCGAAATTTGATAGACGAAAGAAAAATGAACTTATTTCCACAAATTAATTTTCATTTATCATGTACTGATTAATTCCTTTTATTGTGTTTATTTTATTTATATGCAGTTTTTGCGTTCCGTTGTTCTAGCTGTCCATTCGCGGTCGTGTAGAGTTTCAATTAAAAGGTCTTAATTATGTCAATGTTAACTTATTCCACAGAAAATGATAGGCTTTGAGTTGTTTAAGTATCCGTGACACCTTGGCTAACCAATCCTCATATGCGGACTAGCTCTATGAATTTCTTTGGGAGGTTCCAATGTTAGGTGAGATTTATGTATGTTACTCCATGCATTGTTGCGAGATAAATAGTAGAATTAGATAATTGAAGGTTATATTTTTAAAGATGTGGTCCGGCTCTTTTCCGGACCCTGCATGTAGTGGGAGTTTAGTGCACCGGACTGTTTTTTTAATCATTAAAGATGTTTTAAGTTGCTAATGGACGTGAATTGGACAACCTTCTTTTGTTATTAAATGCAGATCGTAAAGCTTATAGGGAGAGGGGAGCAGAACCTCAAAATTCCTCCAAACATAAAATTATTTTGCCTTCAATCAGATCAATTTTGTAGACCTACAAAAAATAGGGTAAGTATCTAACTTGGCATTTTATTCTATATTTTTACAAGAGTGTTCAAATTCTTTACTCTTTTTGCAGGTGGAATATCATACTCCTCAAAGAATATGACAAGTGTGTCGTGTTTCACTATGTTCAAATTCTTTCGTATGGAACAGTTTAGGTAGAAAAATTAGTTTTTTCCTTTTCCTTAATTTTAGTTTGTTTATGACCTTTTATGTTATCATAGACTAATCCAGCCCATGACCGTAGCAGGCTTGATGAAATTGTATATTTACAGAGATATACGAAATTAAACTCATATTTATAATAACTTATAGAACTATTACACTTTCAAAACATAGCAATAAAACTTTCAGTTAATATATACAATCTCCAATTAGCTTTGAATCTAAAAGGAAAATTGTCGAAATCCACCGTTATCGAATTTGAAGCTGTCATTTCTGATTTGTAGTCGATTGAAGGTTCAATGAAAATATTTTTGTAGTCCAATGTGAGGAATTCTTTCAAAAAACGTTTTTACCGTTTTTCTTATTTTAAAATATTTTTCTAAACCTCAGAGGGGATTACAACCTGGTGGAAACCCCGTAAACTTAACTTCCCCTGCCAGAGTTTACAGATTTCTCATACTCAATATTTTGATAAAATTAAATTTCAACAAGTCTCAGGCCGATTTTAAACACTTGCATCTCTTTATATTTTTGCTAAAATACTTCTGTTATTTAATGAAAATAATAACTGAAACTGTCTTATCTTCATCTTGTCAATAACACACAACTGAGGTGAAAATATTTTGACATTTGCTGGAGTCAAACACCAAACAACTCTAATTTGTGTGTTACATGATCCATGCTAGAAGAATAGCAAGTAGAACGACCAATCAGGTGTACATAATATTTTGTACGGAACACTTGTGAACTTGTTCGGTTTTTGCTTAAACTTGTCATCTCAAGGTCTTTCAAATCCTTTAGCTCTTCAAAAGTACATAAGCCTTTCTTTAGAAACTCTCTTCAAGATACGATCTTTTTTTCTTCCAGAACTTGTCCTTGCTCTCAGACCAAATCCATTAGGCCAATGCCCTTTGTATTCTTAACATCTAAAATTTTAAAAAAATAAGATAGTGAGTCAAACACTTGTAAATTATGTTTCAAAATCTAAAGAGTTGTATAGCTGGATCATGGCTAAAATCAAACTATACGATTTTAAAACATCCAATTACTAATTAATTACATCATCGATTGTACTTCTATCTTGTAATGATAAATTTCAACTAATTGTGGTAAAGATTTCAAATGATTCCTCCTCCGTCACGTGTTATATATAGTTAAATTTTTACTACCTTAAAACATCAACTAAGGCTAATTCTTTTCAAAATTTTCTACTTATTGAAATTATTAAAAGAACAATTATATTCACTATAGATCATCGATTATTTGTTATGACAAGAGCATAAGCACTAAATACTTATAATAAACTAAAGGATCAGCATAGATATTAATTTGAATACCTGCAATTTTGGAATCAAATCTTGCTTGATAGGTAACTCTTCTAAGAGCGATTATTTCTTCTTCAGTGATCCCTTTCGCCTTGCTGCTTCTTTCTCTTCCAGTTCTTCAACGATTCTTGCAAGCCATTTTAAATTTCTAGTTGAAATCATAAAATGTATTATAGATAATCCAATACATAGTCCACTGTCATAGCCCATAAAAGTAGCTTTCCAAAAGTCACTGAGAAATTCAGAATTGCTTTCTTGATCATCTAACGCAGATACAATATAATTTGTCTCTGCCATCATATCACTACCACAACCTTTCGAAATAGAAAACCCATATAGTCCGTCATTCCGTCATATGAATTGGTCTCAAAAGTATGAAATTGAGATCCTTGAGGGATGCATCCTTGGAGATGATTGTGGGAGAGATTTAAGATTTCAAGAGACGTAAGAGAAGCAAGTAGTTGTGGTATCTCTCCCGTTAAACGAGAGGTCCAATGATTCGACTACAGCTAAACTTCCAAGTGATAGTGGTATATGATCATGCAATTTATTATGAGATAAATTCAGCACCCGAAGTGCAACGAGATCTCTCATAATACTTGGGATATGCCCTTCAAATCTATTACTTGAAAGATCAATAACGGTGTAAGTAGTCAAAATTCTAACAAGTTCAAGCTCTAGTCCCTTGTTTGTAACTGTTACGGAATCTTGGTAATATCCATCTACAAAATAAATAGTAAGATATGTCGGTGCCTTCATTGTTTGATCAATTGTCCTCATAACTTTCAAATATTAACTCGTTGGTAAGTTTCCTGTGAAAGCATTGTTTGATAGATCTATAATCCAAAAGCTCAGGAAACATGTTTTCAATCCTCTTTGAATTTCTAATAGGTCCATGCAGTTTATTTAATCTTAGGCTTAAAACTTGTAGTTTTGGAAGATCTCCCAATTATATTGGAAATGTGTCGATGAAGTAATTATCTCGTAAATTAAGAACTTGCAACTCTTTACAATTGGCCAAAGATGCAGAGATTTTCCCTTCTAGTTCATTGCCATGCAAGTTGAAGCTTCTGAGTACACTCCCAATGCTAAAATTTGTTGGAAGAGTCCTTGAAAGATAGTTGTGGTTCATTTCCAAAACCTCAGGACGACCACTCCTGTTGCCAATACATTGCAGAATCGCTCCCTTAAGATTGTTTATACCCAAATTTAGAATTTGTAATAGACGAAGGAATAGAGTAAAAAAGGTGATTGTTATAAAGATTCAAAAGGGCCAAGTTGTTCAAATTCCCCAGTGAAGTAGGAATAGAACCATTAAGAAAGTTATTACTCAAATCTAGCTCAATAAGAGACCTTAGGCGACCTATTTCCTCAGGAACAGAACCAGAAAGATGATTATCATAAAGATACAAAATGGACAAGTTGTTCAAATTCCCCCATGAAGTAGGAATAGAACCATTAAGAGAGTTTTCTTCATACTTAAGTCTGTAAGAGACCTTAGGTAACCTATTTCTTCAGGAATAAAGCCAGAAAAATGATTATCATTAAGATATAGAATAAAAAATCTGTTCAAATTCCCCAATGAAGTTGGAATAGAACCATTAAGAGAGTTATTCCTCAAACTTAGCTTAGTAAGAGATCTTAGGCAACCTATTTCTTCAGGAATAAAGCTAGAAAGGTGATTATCATAGAGATCCAAAATGGATAAGTTGTTCAAATTCCTCGATGAAATATGAATGGAATCATTAAGAGAGTTATTCTTCATACTTAAGTATGTAAGAGACCTTAGATAACCCATTTCTTCATGAATAGAGCCAGAAAGATAATTATCATGAAGATACAGAATAGACAATTTGTTAAATAACCATTAAAAAAGTTATTCCTCAAACTTAGCTTAGTAAGAGATCTTAGGTAACCTATTTCTTCAGGAATGGAGCAAGAAAGCTGATTTTCAAAAAGATACAAAATAGAAAAGTTGTTCAAATTCTCCAATGAAGCAGGAATAGAACCATAAAGAGAGTTAATAATCAAATCTAGCTCAGTAAGAGACCTTAGGTTACCTATTTCTCAAGGAATGAAGCCGGAAAGTTTATTCTCATAAAGATATAAAATAGACAAGTTGTTCAAATTCCCTAATGAAGCAGGAATAGAACCATTAAAATAGTTGTCGAACATGTAGAGGGTCTGAAGCTTTGCTAGTGAGCCGATTTGTGGTGGGATTGTGCCTGAAATCTGATTGCTCGACTGTTAAACAGAGGTAATATACCTGTGATATACACTGAATATACAGCAGTATATATCACAGGTATACAAAGCAGTGAACAGTGGCAGCCCAACAGTAGAGCAGTGCCAGCCCAGCAGAGGCGGCCCAAATGGCCTGGACGAGTTGGGCCAGTCACGGAAATAGGGCAGCAAAACAGTGGTCATAGTTGTATAATAAGGAAAGTATATTGTGTGTATATTGTAGTATATTTGTTACCTAGATTAGGATATACTCTTACCATATTTAGGATATACACATACCATAATTGTATAGTTAGAATTATGGTAGAATAAGGTTTTAGAAATAGAATAGGAATAGGATTCTCCTATTTTGTAACTTGTATATATATATCTATTCAATCAATGAAAATAAGGAAGGGGATTATTTCTTTCATGGTATCAAGAGACTAGGTCTAAACAAAAGTTTTTCTCTCAAACTTTTGCCCTCCCTTTGGCCGAGACCCCCCCTCCCTCCTCGGGTTTCTCTTCCAAAATTCGTCTTCCGCTCTCAAAAACCTCTCTTAAATTTCCCTTTCTTCTTTGTTCTTTCAATATGTCTAAGAACAATTTTCACCCTGCCCTCACGGTTTCCAATATCAAGAGCAGTATCCCTATTGTCCTTGAGATGGAAAACGTCCAATATGCGACGTGGGCGGAGTTGTTTAAAATTCACGTTATATCTTATCAAGTTCTTCATCACATCATTCCTCCCGCTAGACCCCTTCCTGCGGAGGATCCTGAGTTATGGATTACACTTGATGCTACCGTTCTTCGGTGGATATACACCACTATTTCGTTGGACCTTCTACAGACGATTATTGAGCCGGATACCACGGCTATGGCTGCATGGAATAGATTGCGTGACATATTCCAAGACAACCAATATTCCCGTGTCGTCACACTTGAGCAGGAATTCTCTCTCGTTCGACTGGACGAATTTCTGAACGTTTCTGCATATTGCAAGAAACTAAAAGAGTTGGCGGATCAACTCCGTAATGTTGGCGCACCAGTAACAAATAATCGTCTAGTTCTACAGTTGGTTGCCGGTCTTTCGGAGGCCTATAATGGTGTTGGAACTCTCCTTCGCCAAAGCAACCCTCTTCCCGACTTTCATCAAGCCCGCTCCATGCTTACGTTGGAAGAAGCCGGTTTGGATAAAAAGGCGGCTACCGGAGCAAGCCCAGTTGTCATGGTGGCATCCTCTCCTTGTTCTTCGGGTTTTGTGAATAATTCGGGCCAAAACCATAATAATGGTGGCGGCAAGAATAATCGCAAAAATAATAACAAAAACCGCGTGGGCAAACGCGGCGGTTCTGGTGGTCAACAAGCAGGCGGTGAGTCTCATCCAGGGTACAGTGGCCCACCACCCCCTGGGCCCAGCAGTGGGGCCCATGGCAGTGGAACCCGTACCATCCCAGCAGCAGTTTCCAGCGGCCCGTTGGGCTGGCCAACAGTCCAGGCCCAATACCCAGCAGTGGCGGCCCACTGGCCAGTGGCCCAGCAGCGATAGCAACAGAAGATACGGCCCAGCTACACCACGGACATGAGTTCTTGGGCCCCGACCTCCGCAAGCCCATCATGCAGAAGGCCCCACTTAAATCGATATCGAGGTCGCAATGCACATACTGGGGTTATCTCAACCGGACCCAAATTGGTATATGGACACCGGTGCCACTACTCACATGACTTCCGAATCAGGTACTCTCTCATCTTATTCCAATTTGAGCACCCCTCGGGGGATAATTGTTGGTAATGGCAGTTCTATTCCAATTCTAGGGTATGGTTAGAAAATGTTGTCTCCTCCCAATCCACCACTCCTCTTAAAAAATACCTTACATGCTCCTAAATTGATTAAAAATTTAGTGTCTGTACGAAAGTTCACAAATGACAATTCTGTTTCTGTTGAATTTGATCCTTTCGGTTTCTCTGTGAAGGATTTCAAGACTGGGAGCCATCTCATGAGGTGTGATAGTAGGGGGATCTGTATCCTATCATGCCTGGTTTCAGTCCATCGAGTCAAGCCTTGCCATCAGCCTTTGCAACCATCTCTCCTTCCATGTGGCATGCTCGTCTGGGTCATCCGGGATCTTCTATTTTATCAGTTTTAGATAAAAATAGCTTTATTTCCTGTAAGGGTACGAGTCGTACTCCACTTTGTCAGTCTTGTTCATTAGGGAAAATTGTTAAGTTGCCATTTGTTGACTCCAATTCTCATACTTCAATGCCATTTGATATTATTCATAGCGACTTATGGACGTCTCCTGTTCTTAGTTCATTGGGTCATCGATATTATGTTCTCTTTTTAGATGATTATTCTAGATTCTTGTGGACGTTTCCAATTGCGAATAAATCATAAGTGTTTTCCATCTTCATCCAATTTAGAGCGTTCATTCGTACTCAATTCAACAGAGAAATAAAAAATATTCAATGTGATAATGGGAAAGAGTATGACAATAGGGAGTTTCGGGAATTTTGTGCTAATAATGGGATAAATTTTCATTTTTCATGTCCTCATACATCTTCACAAAATGGGAAAGCCGAACGCAAAATTCGTTCCATAAATAACATTGTCCGAACTCTCTTAATTCATGCCTCCATACCTCCATATTTTTGGCATCATGCTCTACAAATGGCCACATATCTTCTTAACATAATTCCTTCTAAAGGTCTGACATATTCTTCCCCCCTAAAAATCCTATATAATAAGAACCCGTCTTATTCTCATCTTCGGATTTTTGGGTGCTTGTGTTATCCGTTATTCCCATCCACCACAATTAACAAACTTCAGGCTCGGTCTACCCCGTGTGTATTTTTGGGTTATCCGTCGAATCATCGTGGTTATAAGTGTTTTGATTTATCCTCCAAGAAAATCATAATAAATCGCCATGTCATTTTTGATGAAACCCAATTCCCTTTTACGAAAGTTCATACTCCCGAGCCTAAGTCGTATAATTTTTTGGATGACCAAATATCCCCGTATATTATTCAGATTTTTTCAGACATCTCCCGCACCCAAAATCCTCCAGCGGGCCCACTGCCCGCCATTGGACCCACGCACCGCCCCCGCCCGGTAATTCCGGCCACTGGAACAGTTCAAAGCAATTGGGCCGGTCCAGCCCAATTCCCGGAACCGGTCCCGACGACGAGTCCAAAGTATTTACCGATTTGGGCCAGCAGGCCCACTGCCTGCTGGCCGTCCGTCCCGAGCCTAGAAAATTCCCAAAATTCCCTCAATTCTTCCTCGAGTCATAGACCGGTCACTTGAAGTCAGCGGGGTATTTTTACACCTAAAAGACATTTTAATTTACATTCTGATGTCTCTAAATCCCCCTTGCCCCGCAATCCTGTGTCCGCATTAAATGACCCTAATTGGAAAATTGCTATGACTAATGAATATAATGCTCTTATTGATAATAAGACGTGGGAGTTGGTGCCCCGTCCATATGGTATTAATGTTATCAGGTCTATGTGGATTTTTGCTCATAAGGAGAATTCAGATGGGTCCTTTGCTCGACATAAGGCGCGACTTGTTGGTGATGGTAAGACTCAGCAGGTTGGGATAGATTGTGGTGAGACGTTTAGTCCGGTGGTCAAACCGGTTACTATTCGCACTATGCTTAGCTTGGCTCTCTCAAAGACTTGGCCAATTCATCAGTTGGATGTCAAGAATGCTTTCCTACACGGTGATCTTAAGGAAACAGTCTATATGTATCAGCCTTTGGGTTTCAGGGATCCAAACCGTCCTCATCATGTATGTTTGTTGAAGAAGTCTTTATATGGGCTTAAGCAGTCTCCAAGGGCATGGTACACGAGGTTTGCTGACTTTGTTTCAACTATTGGGTTCACTCACAGCAGGTCAGATAATTCCTTGTTCATCTACCGCCGTGGTTCGTCTTTGGCCTACATTCTGTTATATGTGGATTATATCATCTTGACTGCCTCTTCCGATGCCTTGCACCAGTCTATCATGACCATGCTCATTTCTGAGTTTGCTATGAAATACTTAGGGCCTTTGAGTTATTTTTTAGGGATTGCCGTCAAGCGTCATTCAGGTCGCTTATTTTTGTCTCAACGAAAGTATGCTGCTGAGATCATAGAGAGGGCTGGGATGTCATCCTGTAAGTCCACTTCCACGCCAGTTGATGCAAACTCAAAGCTAAGTGCCGCAGCAGGTGCACCATACGAGGACCCGACCCGCTATTGCAGTCTTGCAGGGGCCCTCTAGTATCTTACCTTTACCAGACCGGATATTACGTATGCAGTTCAGCATGTGTATTTATTCATGCATGATCCCAGGGTTGAGCACATAAATGCAATCAAACGCATCATTCGGTATCTTCAGGGGACACTAGACTTTGGGTTGCACTTATATCCTTCATCTACATCTACACTTGTCTCTTACACGGATGCTGATTGGGGTGGTTGTCCCGATACCAGACGGTCAACTTCTGGCTACTGTATGTTCCTTCGCAACAACTTGGTCTCCTGGTCGGCAAAGCGTCAGGCAACGCTATCACGCTCAAGTGCAGAGGCAGAATATCGAAGGGTAGCGAATGTGGTCTCCGAATCATGTTGGCTACGTAATTTTCTTTTGGAGCTTCATTGTCCCATTGAGAAGGCAACCTTGGTATATTGCGATAACATTAGTGCCATCTACCTTTCAGGTAACCCAGTTCAACACCAACGTACTAAGCATATCGAAATGGACATTCACTTTGTCCGTGAAAAGGTTGCAAAGGGTCACGTTCGCGTATGCCATGTCCCGTCTCGTTATCAAATTGCAGACATCTTTACAAAGGGTCTACCAGCGGTTCTCTTTGAAGATTTTAGGGACAGTCTCAGCGTTCGAAGACCGCCCGCTATGCTAACCGCGGGGGTGTGTTAAACGAGAGGTAATATACCGTGATATACACCGAATATACAGCGGTATATATCACGGGTATACAAAGCGATGAAGTGAGTGGCGGCCCGGCGAGAGGCGGCCCAAATGGCCCGGACGAGTTGGGCCATCACGGAAATAGGGCAGCAAAACAGTGGATATAGTTGTATAATAAGGAAAGTATATTGTGTGTATATTGTAGTATATTTGTTACCTAGATTAGGATATACTCTTACCATATTTAGGATATACACATACCATAATTGTATAGTTAGAATTATGGTAGAATAAGGTTTTAGAAATAGAATCGGAATAGGATTATCCTATTTTGTAACTTGTATATATATCTATTCAATCAATGAAAATAAGGAAGGGGATTATTTCTTTCATCGACAAATGAAGATAAATAAGATTAGTGAGTTTACCAATTTCAGGTGGAATGGTGCCAGAGAAATCGTTAATGCTAAGATCAAGAAACTCAAGAAAAGGAAGACATGAAAATGGAAAATCATAGAAGGTACCAATGACACTAGTGTTTGTAATATTCAACCTGTTTACTCTACCATTAGAGCATATAACTCCATACCAATCGTTGCATGCATTAGAACTTGGTGTCCATGAAGCCAATAAGGAGCTATTCTCGTTCTTGAAAGTTGCTTTCCATTTTAGGAGAGCAGTTGCTTCCTCAGTGGAAGCAAAAGTAACTGGAATGACGTATAAGAGAGTGAAAAACTCAAGTACAGAAAATAGTACTTTGTGAACCATCATCATAGTTGGAGTTTATTATTTTGGGTTTCAATGAACTTGTGCAGGGTTCATAGGCTTTATATTGTACGTAGTTTATCATTAAAGACAAAGGGAAATGTGTTTTCTCCAAATGTTGCAAATTCGGCTGCTCTCTTTCATTCACACTTTAGCCTTCATATTTTATCAGAGAAAAATGTTGTCAACTCAAGTCAATGCACATGTCAACCTCAAGTATTTGTCAAAACTTGAGAATATATTATATACTCTTTTTTTTTTTTTTTTTTTTATAATCCAGGTTTCCAGGCTTGCGCCTAACTACTTCACTGGTATTACCCAGACGTCCTGGAGATGATGGGACCAGTCCTTCAGCACCCCACCACCAGGTAAATCGCGGGATGTGCACACATGGTCAGTGTCTGCTTGCGTCCAACGGATCAATGCTACAAGGTTGACCCCCCCACAGGCCCCATCCACAAGGCTTGGCGGAGACCGAACCCACACTGCAACATGCCCGCGCGGCTTTTAGCGCCCAGGCTTTACCACATGTATGTGTCCCGGAGGACGATATCCGGAGGGGAGAATCGAACTTGCGACCCTAAGGCCGCAAAGTTGACTCCCTGCCAGCAAGCTGACCCCTCTAGATTATTATATACTCATTATTATTGTTATAATAGAAGGTTTATCGTGATTATTTTTTCACGAGATAATTCTTGGCTTGTATTTAGTATTTTATTTACTATTCACGAAATACTATTTACATTGGAATATAACCAGAAATACTGAGTATGCTCTGTGATTGCAGCTGTGTCTGATCTTTCACATCAGAAAAGTATTTCGGGATGTCCATCCTATTTTTTCCGCACATATTAACCGTGAAGGGGAATTGGAGTACTCTACTTTTATTCCCAACAATTATAACATGAAGTCCTACCGATTTGTCATGACTTGCATGCCGTCATTTTGAGATTTTAGATCTTGAATTAAACTACTCAAATTTTCATATTTATAAATAAAGTTTCTTACAACAAAATCTAAGATAATGTATTACAAATACATGATTGATATCTTATTTGAATTGACCCTCCTCAATATAGATAATAACATAGCTATCAGATTTTTGTTATAAACTTAAAAACTTGTAAAAATATTACACTATAATTAAATAAGTACGAATAATGATGGTAGTAACTTATACATATACTAGATGAGGGTGCCCGTGCAACCCAATAGAAATGTCTCGGGCTGACAATGGATCGGAGGTGGATAGGGTGGAGCTCAATCCGCCTCCACTCGCCAACGATCCATCCACCACCCGACCCATCCATCACCCTATTTTTTTTAATCCACATCCGATCCACCCATCATCTACGGGTGAATCGGGTGGATCAGGTGCTTCGCGGATGGAAGCGACGAAGACTTATGAAAATTGGTCGATACTCAAGTCTTGTAGGTAATTTATGACAATTAATAAATATGTCAGTTCAAATTTCACAAAAATGAACTTTACTTTGTTCATTTTATTGGAAGTAGAGAATTGTACAGATTAATTCGAGAATGGCAGAGTCTGGTAAACCCACAAAGTTGCATTTGATTATCTCAACTGTTAAGATAAAATAAATATGATCAATTCTCCTAGTACTGTGAGTTCATATTTTTATGTGAAAACGATCAACATTTGTTTTTCCCTTTCTTATGTTGTTCAATGTACGTTTTACTTGATCAAACTTAGAGTGGTATAATTAGCAGATAAAAATATAATTTGTTCAATCTGTTTAAATTTGGCGAGTTAGCGACCCACATATTTCTTAACTCAAATTATTTTGATTAGCCTGATTCAGTCAAATTAAAAATAGCATTTATTAAGCGTTTGGACATGCAATTTCATCTTATGAGATGAAATCATCGTTTGGACATGCGATTTCTTCTCATGAGATGAAATTCCAAATCATCCAAAAAGGCATGATTTGAGATTTCAAATTTTAAATGTAAAAGTTGACCACAAGTTTATATTTTGTAAAAATAGATCCATAAATTGGTAGATATAATTAGTAATCATGTTTATCAATTATTTATATCAACTATTAAAAGATCTACAAGAGGGGTGGAATGAAAATAATTAATTTATAAAGGGTGGATGGGTGGGTTGGATGTATGTCCACCTGAATCTGACCCGATCCGTCACCCGATCCATCAGTCACCCGATTAAATCCATGTTTTGTCGGATTTTCATCCATATAATCGGGTCGGGTGGATCGAATATCCATCGGGTTAGAGTGAAATTACCAGCCCTAGAAATGTCCAATATTTTCCTTATTTGCACACACGTCAAATATGTTTGAAGAGTATTTCAATACTGTAAATGGAATTATTCTCCATGTAAGTAAACTAAGAAAGCTTCAATGTAAAGTCAAAAATCTTTGTAACTCCTTAATAAGGGTTAAGAGAGCAATTATGTTGGTTATCAAAGGTGCAGGAAACAGAAATTACAAATAACTGCCAAGTAATACAAGAATTGAAAATTACAATACAACAACAAAACTGAAATTACAATTCTGTTGAAAAAGGAAAACTGGAAACTGTTTTTTTTTTCTGAGTCGAGTGTGGCACTCTGTCTTTAAGACAATATTGCCCCGTATGTATCCTTTATAAGTCCTGGACAATTCGTCTCCCAAGATAAAATAGCAATGGAACAATTGAGCAAAGGAAACTCAAATGCTACCGTGAAGAATATTGAGTAATAAAATGATGCTTGGAAGTTGTAGGAAGAACTGTTTTTGCTTGTGTATTTTCGTGTAGTATGAGTGTACCTCAACAATAGTGCAAGAGGTTGTTTATATAGGTGAGGGAGGAGCAGCAAAACTGCCTCCATAAGTGCCATTACTGGCCAAGTAATAACCATTATGGAGGTAGTAATGTCACCAAAATAAATGGTGAGAAAGATCAACGGATTGGCCATTATAGGAGGAGTAATTCAGCCAAAATAAATGGCTGAATTGAGTGTTGTGGCGTTTCTGTTCTGTTTGCCCAAATTCTGATTTTCTGGAAACTTCAGGGATCAAACTGTACATCTTGAAACTTCAGGGCCCACAGCCCACGACCCGTGACTCGAGAACCCGAGAACCCGAAACTCGGAACCGGACCAGACCGGACGGGCGGGTGGCGGCGGCGCGCGTGTGGGCTTTCCTCGAACTGAAGCACATCTAGGTCCTCCCTCCTTTAAACACATGGGATACCCCTTGGGGTTCCAAACCCCAAACTAATTTTGAGTCTTATATACATAACAATTCTTTCTTCCTCCACCGATGAGGGAGAATTGAACACAATACCACATTTTTCCATGCTTTAAACACCTCACTTCGTGGACCAATATCTCTTTCATTTCTCAATGAAATTTGACGATTCTTGGCCCTACGGTTATCCACGTACTTAGTAGATCATGCATGTGTGAAGAACCGGATTCTCCAACATACGTAACACTAGTGTTTAAGCCGTTAAAGTTGGTTGGTCGCAACTCCCGCCAAAGGCAAATTTCCAACAATCCCCCCTTGAAAGAAATTTTGGCGCACTCACATGGTGCCTTTTCCATTTCCAGCAATATTTCAACGGACCGATGTTGCATAAGGAGAGGTAGCTTCAGCTTTGAACCTTCCATAGTTAAATACCATCGGACTTACTTACTGCGCGTTTAACGTGATGTCTTGAACCGTCAATGTTTAGTGTAAGCCAAGTCAATGGTACCAACACAACAAATTCCCTTACTCTCTTCTTCGTAATGTTTTGTCCGTTTTGGCCATGGACAACTTCATGGATTCTTAAGTGTGTTCATTTGGGGTGGCCCGTCCTCGCACTTAAATAGGTGGTCTCCTACAAGGTATCCTGTTATACCCCACTTCACAAGTGTTAGGAACCATTAAAAGTTTCTCAAAAACCTAACCTCAACTATTGAGGATCAATACAGGTTTTGAAAACATAACCTTTACCCATACTGCAGATAGCACTTAACGTCTATCGCGGGAATGACTTTGGATTTGGTATTTCTTTTCAGAAATCACTATCCGAAGTGCTCATGCTTCCACTGAAGCGATCAACTGAACCTTTACAACTTAGTTTTCCCATTAAACCAAATTACTGGGATCTATTAGTTAGTAAGGTTAGGTTACCACTGTATTGGTCCTTATATTTTGGGTTTTAAGCCCATTCCCCTAGACAGGCAAGCCATCTGATCCTTGGGTAAGCCCTTTGTCAATGGGTCTGCTATATTATCCTTTGACTTAATGTAATCAATGGATACTATACATGTGGTGATCAGTTTCCTAACGGTCTTATGCCTCGGTCAAATATGACGAGACTTACCATTGTACATAGCATTCCGTGCCCTTTCTAGAGCCGACTGACTGTCGCAGTGGATCATTACCGAAGGTACGGGTTTGTTCCAACACGGAACATCCTCTAAGAAGTCATGAAGCCACTCAGCTTCTTCTCATGCTTTGTCTAAAGCGATAAACTATGATTCCATTGTGGATCGGGCGATGCAAGTTTGCTTAGAGAATTTCCAAGACACAGCCCCACCACCAATTGTAAATACATACCCACTGGTGGACTTGGTGTTCTTTATATCAGATATCCAGTTTGCATCACTGTACCCCTCTAGTACAACTAGATATCTCGAGTAGTGTAACCCGTAATTTAACGTGTATTTCAGGTATTGTAATACCCGATTCAACGCCTTCCAGTGATTATCACTCGGATTACGGGTGAACCTAGCCAACTTATTGACTGCATAAGCAATATCAGGTCGGGTGCAGTTTGTTATATACATCAAACTACCGATCACCTGTGCATATCGCTCCTGGTATACAGGGGCACCAAGATTTTTATCAAGCTTTTGATTTGTATCCATTGGTGACTTTATCGGTGAACTGTCTAACATCTCGAACTTTCTCAAAACATCCTCGATGTAGTGAGACTGAGATAAGACCAGTCCGTCAGACGTTTTAGAGATTTTAATTCCTAGGATGACATCTGCGATACCCATATCCTTCATGTCTAAGCATTGTTTCAACATGTTCTTAGTCTCTAGGATTATCCTAGGACTGCTTCCTGTGATCAACATGTCGTCTACATACAGGCATATCATAACAAATGAATCAGAGTTACCTTTCGTGTAGACACATTTATCACACTCATTAATGGCGAAACCCTTCGATAGTAGAGTACTATCAAATTTTTCGTGCCATTGCTTCGGGGCTTGTTTCAGCCCGTACAGAGATTTGACAAGTCGACAGACTTTCTTCTCTTGCCCTTGAACCACGTACCCCTCGGGTTGGTCCATATAAATTTCTTCTTCCAAATCACCTTTTAGGAAGGCTGTCTTGACATCCATTTGGTGTATCTCAAGGTCACGCAAAGCTGCGATCGCAATGAATACCCGTATGGATGTCATCCGAGATACCGGGGAGTAGGTATCAAAGTAGTCAAAGCCTTCTGTCTGCCGATAGCCCTTGAATACCAACCTGGCCTTGTACTTGTCTATAGACCCATTTGCTTTGTATTTCCATTTGAGTATCCACTTACAACCCAACGGTTTATTTCCCGGAGGAAGATCAACCAACTCCCACGTATGGTTATGCAGAATGGAGCCTATTTCACTCTCAATAGCTTCTTTCCAGAGCGGTGCTTCTGGAGTTGACAATGCCTTAGCAATTGTCCTTGGTTCATCATTAACCATATAAGCTACAAAGTCAGGACAAAGGATTTATCCTTCCTGGCCCTTTTACTTCGCCTTAGATCCATCTCTGGAGTCTCCAAGTTCTGAGAATCTGGAACACTAGATTCCGGATGTTTAGCCACCTCGAGTTTCGCTAGATCTGAACCATTTAGATCCGGGCAGTCAAGGACTCCCGATTCTTGAGAGCTTTGTGCATAACTTCGTTTGCGAGAGGTTATGTCTTTTTCCTTTCTAGGAAAGGTACTTTCAAAGAATAGAGCATTCCTTGATTCCATTATTGTACCCTGGTGGATATCTGGAATATCTGACTTATGCACTAAGAAGCGATAAGCACTACTGTTATTTGCATATCCGATGAATATGCAATCTACAGTCTTAGGCCCAATCTTGACCTGCTTTGACTTGGGTACTTCAACCTTTGCCAAACAACCCCACACCTTAAAATATTTGTAGGTCTGTTTCTTTCCCTTCCATGATTCATATGGAGTTTAGTCCTTACTCTTATGTGGGACTCTGTTAAGAATCGTATTAGCGGTAAGGACGGCTTCTCCCCACATGTTTTAGGGAAGACCGGAATTGATAAGCAAGGCATTCATAATTTCCTTTAATGTGCGGTTCTTACGTTCCACCACACCGTTTGATTGATGTGAGTATGGAGCCGTCGTTTGATGAATAATGCCTTCGTGGGCATAGTATTCCTCAAATGGTCTTACATATTCTCCCCCTCTATCGCTACGAATGGATTTAATCTGTAGGCTCAGTTGGTTCTCAACTTCTGCTTTGTAACGTCGGAACGCTTTAAAGGCTTCATCCTTACTTTTCAACAAGTAAAGGTAACAATACCTTGTGCTATCATCAATGAATGTCACAAAGTACTTGTTCCCCCCTCTAGTTTGTGCAAACTTCAAATCACATATGTCTGTGTGAATAAGTTCTAGAGGAGCGATATTCCTTTCGACGGATCGAAAAGGAAGCTTGGTGAGTTTTGCCTCTACGCACACCTCACACTTATATTGAGGGTTTACGTCGATAGAGGACAACAACTCCATCTTTACCTGTCTTTGAATAGACTTTTAGTTTACGTGTCCTAATCTATGATGCCATAAATTAGAAGACTCAAGCAAATAAGAAGAAGGTTCAACTTTATTACTTGGACGCAATGCAGAATGGCATTCACTTTGAAGAGGCCTTCACAGACGAAGCCTCTCCCCACAAATGTGCCATTTTTAGTGAGTACAAATTTATTGGATTCAAACACTAGCCTAAAACAGCATTAACCAATAAAGGTCCAGAAATTAAATTTCTTCTAATCTCTGGGACATGCATCACTTCCTTCAGAGTAAGTTCCTTGCCAGAAGTCATCTTCAGGACCACCTTTCCAACCCCCAGCACGTCGGAAGAAGCGTTGTTGCCCATGAACAGCTTCTTGTCAGCGACTGGTGTGTACGTGGAGAAGGCATCTTTGTTGGAATAGATGTGCCTAGTAGCACCTATGTCCACCCACCACTGCATCGGATTTTCAACCAAGTTGGCTTCTAGCACCACTGCAGAGAATTCCTCGATCATGTCATCCAGGAGCGTGTCCTTGACGACGTTTGCTTGCGCCTTGCCTTTAGACTTGGCTTTCTGTTGTTGCTCAGTCTTGAGCTTGCGGCATTCCTTGATCCTATGACCAGGTTTCCCACAGTGGTGACAGTTACCTCTGAACATCTCCGCTGCGGGGGCTTTGCCGTCTTTCTGGAACTTCCTCTTCTTGCTTGAGTTCCCTTTGGCCTCAACCAGATTCGCCTTCGCCTCAGCAGGTTGTTTACCCCTTGGCAAGGTCTTCTTATTATCTTCCTGGATTTGCAGTTTGATAATAAGCTCTTCAAAGGTCATCTCCTTTGTCTTGAGTTTCAAGTAACTCATAAACTCATTCCATGAAGGAGGTAACTTTTCAATCAGCGATGCAACCAAAAACTGCTCGTTTGGTTTCATTCATTCCAAATCCAGGTGATGTAAAATCATTTCGAATTCCAGGACTTGGGACATCACTGTCTTACTGTCCACCATTTGGAATTTTAGAAATTTCTCAACGATGAACTTCTTAGTACCCGCATCTTGTGCGTTGTACTTCTTTTGCAGTTTATCCCACAGCTCTTTGGCAGTGCCAACGGTGCAATAGACCGTGTAGAGACGGTCAGCCAAGCAGTTCAGTATATAGTTCTTACACATGAAATCGCTATGATTCCACGCATCACGAACCATTTTCATGCCGTTAACGACATGGATACCAAGGTCCCCTTCACCCGTTTCAGAAGGCGAAGAGTCCATTTCATCTCCAGCTTGTGGAGGATCTTCCGTAAGGAACCGGGCCATGCCCATAACTGTTAAGTAGAACAACATCTTTTGCTGCCATCTCTTAAATTTTGATCCTATGAATTTTTCAGGGCGATCATGGTGATGTGAGGCAGAAGATATAGCACCAGTAGTCGGGAAGGCAGCGGTGTTACTGCCTTGAACAGTAGCAGCAGCAACAGCAGTGAAGGCATCAGTGTTACTGCCTTGGCCAGTAGCGGCAGTGGCGGGGAAGGCAGCAACGTTGCCTCGAGAGGCAGCAGCAGTAGCAGCAACATCGGTCATATTTCCAGCCATGTTACAGCAGTTACAGTAAGCGAATATTGTCTTAAACTTGTTGGTTATCAAAGGTGCAGGAAACGGGAATTACAAATAACTGCCAAGTAATACAAGAACTGAAAATTACAATACAACAACAAAACTGAAATTACAATTCTGTTGAAGAAGGAAAACTGGAAACTATTTTTTTTTCTGAGTCGAGTGTGACACTCTGTCTTTAAGACAATATTGCCCCGTATGTATCCTTTATACGTCCTGGACAATTCGTCTCCCAAGATAAAACAGCAATGGAACAATTGAGCAAAGGAAACTCAAATGCTACAGTGAAGAATATTGAGTAATAAAATGATGCTTTGAAGTTGTAGGAAGAACTATTTTTTCTTGTGTATTTTCGTGTAGTATGAGTGTACCTCAACAATGGTGCAAGGGGTTGTTTATATAGGTGAGGGAGGAGCAGCAAAATTGCCTCCATAAGTGCCATTATTGGCCAAGTAATGGCCATTATGGAGGTAGTAATGTCACCAAAATAAATGGTGAGATAGACCAACGGATTGTCCATTATAGGAGGAGTAATTCAGCCAAAATAAATGGCTGAATTGAGTGTTGTGGCGTTTCTGTTCTATCTTCCCAAATTCTGACTTTCTGGAAACTTCAGGGACCAAACTGTACATCTGAAAGAATTCTGATCCAAACTGTACATATGGCAAAGTTCTCTGGCCCAAAAAGATAATATCAGAAGAACTGTGGTCCGTGGCCCGGAACCGGACTGGCGGCGGCGGCGCGCGTGTGGGCTTTCCTCGAACCGAAGCACATCTAGGTCCTCCCTCCTTTAAACACATGGGATACCCCTTGGGGTCCCAAACCCCAAACCAATTTTGAGTCTTATATACACAACAATTCTTTCTTCTTCCACCGATGAAGGAGAATTGAACACAATACCATACTTTTCCATGCTTCAAACACCTCACTTCGTGGACCAATATCTCTTTCATTTCTCAATGAAATTTGACGATTCTTGGCCCTACGGTTATCTACGTACTTAGTAGATCATGTATGTGTGAAGAACCGGATTTTCCAACATACGTAGCACTAGTGTTTAAGCCGTTAAAGTTGGTTGGTCGCAACTCCCGCCAAAGACAAATTTCCAACAAATTATACACAAATTCATAGATATAGAAAAAATAGGAATAAATTTCCAAGCATTCATAGTGGTTCCTCATACCCACTTCTAAGCAGAGCTCTCGCTTAAAAAAAATAAAAAGAAGCAGCAGCCAAAAAGATTACTTCATTTTTAATATGATTGTAACCATTTTCCTCCAAATGTTTTGGAACACCATATGAATGTACTCTTACATGTGAACCAATAAAAAATCATAGGGCTTTTCCATCCTATATAAGATAACCTAAGATTATGATGAATAACAATAAATCTTCTATCAGATAAATCGAGAAATCAAAAAATTAATTAATAACTTTGCCTATTTGATTGTATTTGCATTAATTTTCTAGAGGAATCTAGTTTGGATATGGCATAACTGCTCTGCTTCGTAGCTGCAAATCAGAAAGTAATACATCATAAGATGAGACACATGGTCCATGGTAACTCTTTGAAAATAAGTACACCAATGTCTTTGTTTATGTTATTCATTGTTACAAAGGTAGACTGTAACTCTTCTTTGCCAGAAGGCAAATGTGATGAGAACAACTAAAAAACAAAGATATCAAATGAACATTTAATAATCAGTTAAAGAATGACAATGGATGAAGCAGAAAAGCCAGTCAAAATTATTATTGATGTTAAAAGATGAAAGCATTTGATGCAATGTCAATCCCACACTCTTAACGACAGAAAGTTTTATATATTCTAGGCAGTAATCTTAGAAAAATTTGCCTGAAAATTTAGAAGGCGCTACACTAAAAACTGTTATCAATCTGTATTCCAAAAAACCAGTAAATAATAATAACTGAAAATAAACAGAATCAGTGTTGAAAAATAAGAATAATTTTTTCAGAATATAATCGAGCCCACTTAGTTCAAAGTGTGTCCTTAAGGAAATTATTCCCCTCACAGTACTCGAGGTTGATGGAATATCCCCTCCCAGGATAGAACGATTATCTTACCAGAATAGTAGTACTCCAAATTCAGGTAGCGGCGAACCACTCAACGGCAGTATATCACACATAATTTATTTGTGCAGAAGAAGAAGAAGTTTGTGTTGTTCAGAAAATTAGTAAGTAAAATTCTGAGAAATCAAACGAATTTATAGCCATGGAAGTACTGTTTCTGAAGGTTTGCAACTCTTCTGAACAGCCACTAAAAACTGGTGGGAAATTTAAATATGGGAAAGAAACCGGGTCGCGGGTCAGACACGCGGATCCGGGTCACTAACGGGTAGGATTGGATAAGTTAATTAATTTAATTAAATAATAATTAATTAAATAATTAAAATTAAAGAAAATTTGGTCCAAAAATATTATCAATCAATCAGATCATTTGACCGAATCCGAATCTGAAGGCGAAGGCGAGCCGAGCCGAGCCGAGCCGAGCGAGCGACGACGACGGCGCGATGGGTCCTTGCCCCCTCAACCCTTTTAGTGACTAGAGAAGGTGTAATGTAATATTTACACCTCTCTTTTCTTTTCTTTATCCGATGTGGGACAACTGGTTTACCCAAGACAAAAGGGACCTTTTACATTCCCTTCACTTTTCATCCCATCATTTCCCATTCACCAATATCAATACCCAACAATCCCCCACATGAATGGGAATGGCTACAATATAAAAGAATGCGCAGACAAGTGTGATATACAAGCGAGGATTGACTGCATCTGGATAAGTAGGTTTCCCTTTGAACTTTCCGTAGTGAACTTATATCGGATATATTCGATCAATCGGTAGATTTGATATCTTTGAACCGTCGAACTTTGTTGTATACCTAGACAACATAAGTCACACAATCAACCCTCAACCGTTTATGGTTCTCACGGTTGTGTTCGTTTCAGTCATGAACACCTCCTGGTTTCATGAGTGCATAGAGAATGGGCCTTCACTGTCATTCCCCTTTAAAGCGGCTTACACTTAACACTCACATAGGTGATTTCTAAACATGTGGTCCTATAGCAGATTATCGGTCATACACGCGATTTAGATAATCATTAAAGAACCTTAATGCTTTATTAACTCATTAACAAGTCATAAGGTTTTATCCTTATTTCTGAACATTGTCTTCATCCGAGAATGGGTTGAGTTATTTGACAATGTTGAACCGTCAGTCACAACTTTGTTTGATCTCCTTGAACCTAGCTCTTAGGATCTCCAGTCTGCTAGTTGAGTTACCGTCATAATGACTTGTCCTCGGCCTTAACCCCATTCCTATTGATGATCTACTAACTCCCTCTCTAGATAAGCCTTTTGTAGGCGGATCCGCCACGTTATCTCTTGACTTTACATAGTCAATCGTGATAACGCCACTAGAGAGGAGTTGTCTAACGGTATTGTGTCTTCGTCATATGTGACGAGATTTTCCGTTGTACATTACGCTCCCTGCCCTACCTATTGCTGCTTGACTGTCACAATGTATACATATAGGAGCCAAAGGTTTGGGCCAAAATGGAATATCTTCTAAGAAATTCCGGAGCCATTCAGCTTCTTCACCGGCCTTGTCTAAAGCTATCAATTCAGATTCCATTGTAGAGCGGGCGATGCATGTCTGTTTTGATGATTTCCAAGACACTGCTCCTCCACCAACAGTGAAAATATATCCACTCGTGGATTTAACTTCAGATGATCCGGTGATCCAGTTTGCATCACTATATCCCTCAATTATTGCGGGATATTTATTATAATGCAAAGCATAGGTTTGGGTGTGTTTTAAATACCCCAAGACTCGTTTCATTGCCATCCAATGAGTTTGATTGGGATTACTCGTGAATCGACTCAGCTTGCTTATAGCATATGCTATATCTGGTCGTGTACAATTCATAATATACATCAAACTTCCCAAAACTTGTGCATAGTCCAATTGTGAGTCACTTTCACCTTCATTCTTTTGAAGTGCAAAACTTACATCAATTAGAGTCTTTGCAACATTGAAATTTAAATACTTAAACTTGTCAAGTACTCTTTCAATATAATGAGACTGCGATAATGCTAGACCTTGTGGAGTTTTATGAATTTTGATGCCTAAGATCAAATCAGCAACTCCTAAGTCCTTCATATCAAATTTGCTCGCCAGCATACGCTTCGTAGCATTTACATCGGTAATATCTCTACTCATTATCAACATGTCATCAACATATAAACAAACAATGACTTCATGATTTGGAGTATTTTTAATGTAAACACATTTGTCACACTCATTAATCTTAAATTCATTTGCCAACATTGTTTGGTCAAATTTCGCATGCCATTGTTTGGGTGCTTGTTTATGTCCATAAAGTGACTTAACAAGTTTGCACACTTTCCTTTCTTTACCAGGAACCACAAAACCCTCAGGTTGTTCCATGTAAATTTCTTCCTCCAATTCTCCATTTAAGAAAGCTGTCTTGACATCCATTTGATGGATTTCAAGATCATATACGGCCGCCAGTGCTACTAACACCCGGATAGATGTTATTCTTGTTACCGGCGAGTATGTGTCAAAGTAATCAAGGCCTTCTTTTTGTCTATAACCTTTGACCACAAGTCTTGTCTTATATTTGTCAATAGTGCCATCAGCTTTCATTTTCCTTTTAAAAATCCACTTTGATCCTAAAGGTTTATTTCCAGGAGGAATATCAACCAATTCCCATGTATGGTTGTTCAAAATTGATTCAATCTCACTATTGACTGCCTCTTTCCAAAATGTTGAATCAGAAGACGACATCGCTACTTTAAATGTTTGAGGCTCATTTTCAAGCAAGAATGTCACAAAATCTGATCCAAAGGAAGTAGATGTCCTTTGACGTTTGCTACGCCTTGCATCCTCTTTACTTGGTGTATTTTCCTTTGGTTCATCCCGCGGTCGTTTAGATCTTTCACTTGACGACTCACATTCAGTTTTATACGGATAAATATTTTTCAAAGAATTCAACATTATCTGATTCAATTACCGTATTAACATGAATTTCGGGATTGTCCGATTTGTGAACCAAAAATCGACAAGCTTTGCTGTTTGTAGCTTAGCCAATAAAAACACAATCCATAATTTTTGGTCCGATTTTTACCCTTTTGGGCAAAGGAACTTGGACCTTTGCTAAACACCCCCCACACTTTGAAATATTTCAAGTTGGATTTTCTTCCTTTCCATAGTTCATATGGAATAGATTGTGTTTTGCTGTGGCGCACCCTGTTGAGTATTCGGTTAGCTGTAAGGATAGCTTCCCCCCACAAGCTTTGCGGTAAACCGGAACTTATTAGTAAGGCATTGGTCATTTCCTTTAATGTTCGGTTTTTTCTTTTCGCAATTCCATTTGATTGTGGTGTGTAAGGGGCAGTAGTTTGATGAATAATTTCATATTCTAAACATATCTCTGCAAAAGGAGATTCGTACTCTCCACCCCTATCACTTCTAATCATTTTTATCTTTTTATTCAATTGATTTTCCACTTCGTTCTTGTATTGCTTAAATGCATCAATTGCTTCATCCTTACTATTAAGCAAATACACATAACAATATCGAGTGCAATCGTCAATAAAAGTTATAAAATACTTTTTCCCACCACGAGATGGTATTGACTTCATATCACACATATCTGTGTGAATTAAGTCTAAAGGATTTGAATTCCTATCAATAGACTTCTATGGATGTTTAACAAACTTAGATTCAACACAGATTTCACATTTAGATTTATTACATTCGAATTTAGGCAATACTTCTAAATTAATCAATTTTCGCAAGGTTTTGTAGTTGACATGTCCTAAACGAACATGCCATAAATCATTTGACTCCAATAAGTAAGACGAAGCTGAATTTTCATTAATACTGTCAACAACCATTACATTGAGTTTGAAAAGGCCCTCGGTGAGGTAGCCCTTTCGTATGAACAAATCATTCTTACTTATTACAATTTTCTCACTAACCAACACGCACTTAAACCCGTTTTTGACGAGTAGTCCGGCTGAAACTAAATTCTTCCGAATTATTGGAACGTGCATAACATTGTTGAAAGTCAGGACCTTACCGGAAGTCATCTTCAGAAGTATCTTCCCATATCCTTCAACCTTGGCTGTTGCAGTATTTCCCATAAATAGTACCTCTTCGGGTCCAGCGGGAGCATAGGTTGCAAATGCTTCTTTTGTAGCGCAAACATGTCGAGTGGCACCAGAATCAAACCACCACTCCTTTGGGTTTCCAACCAAATTGCACTCCGATAGCATTGCACACAGATCATCCATATCATCATTCTTTTCCACCGTATTGGCTTGTCCTTTTCCCTTGTTCTTTTTCGGGAGACGACAATATGGGGCTTTGTGGCCAGCTTTCCCACAATTAAAGCAGTTGCCCTTGAATTTTTTCTTGTTGGAATCCTTCTCCTTTCCAGAAGGCCTCTTCATTTTCTTGTTCTTTTTCAGAGTAGCATCTTCAACGATGTTTGCCCCTTCAATTGGTGAAGTCTTACGGTACCTTTTCTCAGCGGTTTTGTTATCTTACGGTACCAAAGTCAATCCTGCCCAAAACTTGTTTGGGCTAAGATGAATTGGGTTAAGATAAACTAAATGATGGATCATAACCAACCGGCCCAACTTAACCCACTTGTCAAACTAAAACTAAAAAATAAAAAATAAAAAATTTAAACATTCAAATAAAGTTTTTATAAAAAAATTATTTTTTAAAAAAATAAAAATTATAATTTTAAAATGAAAAAATTAATTTTAAAAAATAAAATTATTTAAAAATTTAAAATTATTTAAAAATTTAAAAATAATTAAAAAAAGAGCTAATGCTTTTACACTTCTGAACGGGGCAGTTGATGAGTCAGTGTGAGCTCATTTAATGGGTCAGTTTGGGTTGAATCAGCCCATCTTCAAAATCATTCTAGCATAAACCTATTAAAGCTTGGGTGGGTTGGGGGAGGGGGGAGTCAAATGGGTTACGGCTAACTTGCCACCTTAGGCACGATCAATATATGATCTAATTGAGATTTGTAAGATATACATACGTCTTATTAAAGAAATAAAAATTAATAAATTATATTATTTAAGAAGAAACGGTCAATTTCTGGTTATAAACTCAATTTAAAAGAAAATAGAAATGTAGAAAGACCCAAATACTATAGCATCCCTTGCTCTCCTTGTTCAAGAGTGGAAAGATGAGGAACTGATAGATTTGATAAGTTTCCTCTAAGACGTAAAGGTGCATAGGTTTGATATGTAAATGCTTTTCCTTACATCTCCTTGTGAAGTACCGCGGAAAGAAGCACATCATGATATCACCATTCCATGGAGCTCCGCAAGCACCAACTTCAGCATCTGCATAAGCTGAAGATCCTGTTATAGGTCCAGCACCAAGGAAACTGTTGCGGCTGAATCACAACAATAATACTTTATTCTGTTTTCTCATAAAAAAAGGTAAAGAAAGTAATATCTTTATTTCGTTAAAAAAACAAAGCATATTCAACACAAAATCTTCCACAACTTAACTAATGAAACAAGTTCACATTCTACAAATTGATTCACTGAAATGAGAATCATTTCTAAAATCTAATCTAAGTATATAGAAATGCTCCCTTCTCTTGTAATAAAAGTTCCACCTCCCTTTCACTTGACAAAAAGGGAGGACAGAAATCAAACATAAACATTCGATTTTGGACAAAAGAGATAGCTATTAAGGATCTATATTTTTGCGGATTAGTGTCATCTCTGTAGAATATATTGTTGGAAATTTACTAAATGTGGAAATAAGTATATCTCATTAATTTATGACTCGAATTACTGTGCCCGCACGTCGGAAACGTCGTTTTCACACACGTACACACGTAATGCCAAGTATCGCAAATTTCATTAGTGAAAGAGATATTGATACGTATGTAATACGTTTGATACATAGAATTATGGATGGTTATTGGCCAAATGACAAAGTATTCCATGTTGGTAAATGAAGGAAGAAGTGTACAAAGTGTAAAATGAAACGAGTCAGAAACCGTCGCAGAGCCGTGAAGGGCCGCGGCGCCACAACTGTCGGAGCCGCAGCGCCGGAGCGTCGCGGCGCAAATTGGCTGGTCAGCTACTGGAGCCGCGACACAAATTGGTTGGTCAGCTACTGGAGCCGTGGCGCTGTGAATCAGCGCCGCGACACTTCGGAGGCATAATGCTGCGATGGGAAGAATCTGACGTTTGGGCTGGTTTTGGAGCATTGATTCTCCATTACTTGCCACATGAATTTAGCCATTATTTGGCTGAATGTAACCCCTCAATCAAGTGCAATTACATGGCTATTGAAGGTCTTTAGTTGGCTAGTTGAGGGGTCTTCTACTTACACTATAAATTGAGGCCTTTGGCTCAATTGAAACATACTACAAAAAAAAGACTTAGAAAATTCTTCAGATTTTCTGATTTCATATTCTTCCTCTCTAGCAAAGTCACTATACTCAAAGTTCTTCAAGAGTAACACTTGAATTTCCTTTGCTCACTTGTTAAAGTTGTTGTTGTATCTTGAGAGACTATTGCTCAATACCGTAAAAGGAGAAATACGGGGCAATCTTATCTTAAAGACAGAGTGTCATCACTCGACTCAGCAAATCACACAAGCAGTTTGTAAAGTTTTGATTTCCAGTTCTATTGTAATAGTTGGTTTATTATTTCTATTATTGTAATAGTTACTTACTTCCCGTTCCCTACAACAATTGTATCCCAACAATTTTAAGACAAGATTTTGTTGTAAGTAAGTTAGAAAGATGACTGGTATAAATCAAGCGCTTCGATTCTCTGCTCTTCTTTGCTCAAGGCAATCCTCTCGCCTTCCCCACTGCTCAAGGCACTCCAAATGCATTTCCGGTTGCTCCAGGCTCATCTAATGCCTTTGCTGCCGCTCAAGGGAATGCTGTCGCTCCTCCACCCGCTGGATTTTACCATGAACGCCCTGAAAGTTCATGGGGTCAAACTTCAAAAGATGGCAACAAAAGATGCTCTTCTATCTGATTGTTATGGGAATGACACGTTTCCTAACAGAAGATCCTCCACAAGCTGGAGATGAAATGGACCCTTCTCCTTCAGAAACGGATGAAGGGGGCCTAGGTATCCATGTCATTAATGGCAAGAAGATGATTTTTGATGCATGGAGTCATAGTGATTTCATGTGTAAGAATTACATATTGAACTGTTTGTCAGACCCTCTCTACACGGTGTATTGCACCGTTGGTACTGCCAAAGAGTTGTGGGAGAAGCTACAAAAGAAGTACAACGCACAAGATACAGGTACTAAGAAATTCATCGTTGGGAAATTTCTGAAATTTCAAATGGTGGATAGTAAGACAGTGATGTCCCAAGTCCAGGAATTCCAAATGATTTTACATCACCTGGATTTGGAAGGTATGAAGCCAGACGAGCAGTTTTTGGTTGCATCACTGATTGAAAAGTTACCTCCTTCGTGGAATGAGTTTATGAGCTACTTAAAGCTCAAGACAAAGGAGATGACCTTTGAAGAACTTATTATCAAACTCCAAATTCAGGAAGATAGTAAGAAGGCCTTGCCTAGGGGTAAACAACCCACTGAGGCAAAGGCAAATATGGCTGAGGCCAAAGGGAACCTAAGCAAGAAGCGCAGTTCCAGAAAGACGGCAAGACCCAAGCAACGGAGAAGTTCAAAGGAAACTGTCACCACTGTGGGAAACCTGGTCATATGATCAAGGACTACCGTAAGCTTAAGACTGAGCAACAAGAGAAGGTCAAGGCTAAGGGCAAGACTCAGGTTAACGTTGTCAAGGACCAATTTCTCGACAACATGATTGAGGAGTTCTCAGCGGTGGTGCTAGAAGCAAACCTGGTTGAGAATCTTATGCAATGGTGGATGGACACAGGTGCTACAAGACACATCTGTTCCAACAGAGATGCCTTCTCCACTTATACACCGGTTACAAACAAAAAGTTGTTCATGGGCAACAACGCTTCCTCTGACGTGCTGGGGGTAGGAAAGGTAGTCCTGAAGATGACTTCTGGAAATGAGCTCACTTTGAAGGATGTGATGCATGTTCCTGAGATTAGAAGGAATTTAATTTCAGGTCCTTTATTGGTTAATGCTGGTTTTAGGCTAGTGTTTGAGTCCAATAAATTTGTAGTCATTAAGAATGGAACATTTGTGGGAAGAGGATTCGTCTGTGAAGGCCTCTTCAAAGTGAACAACATGTCTGTATTACGTAAAAACAATAATATTGAAGCCTTTTCATCTTACTTGTTTGAGTCCTCTAATTTATGGCATCATAGATTAGGACATGTCAACTACAAGTACATCCAAAGATTGGTAAGTTGGAGTTATTGCCGTCTATCGACGTAAACCCTCAACATAAGTGTGAGGTGTGCGTAGAGGCAAAACTCACAAAGCTTCATTTTCGATCATTTGAAAGGAATACCGCTCCTCTAGAACTTATTCACACAGATATATGTCATTTGAAGTTTGCACAAACTAGGGGGAACAAGTACTTTGTGACATTCATTGATGATAGCATAAGGTAATGTTACCTCTACTTGTTGAAAAGTATGGATGAAGCCTTTGAAGTGTTCCGACGTTACAAATCAGAAGTTGAGCACCAACTAAGCATGCAGATTAAATCCATTCGTAGCGATAAAGGGGGAGAATATATAGCGCCATTTGAGGAATAATGTGCCCAAGAAGGCATTGTTCATCAAACGACGGCTCCATACTCACCTCAATCAAACGGTGTGGTGAAACGTAAGAACCGCACGTTGAAGGAAATGATGAATGCCTTGCTCATCAATTCCGGTTTTTCCTAAAATATGTGGGGAGAAGTTGTCCTTACCGCTAATACGATTCTTAACAGAGTCCCACATAAGGGTAAGGACAAAACTCCATATGAATCATGGAAGGGAAAGAAATCCACCTATAAATATTTAAAGGTGTGGGGTTGTTTGGCAAAGGTTGAAGTACCCAAGCCAAAGCAGGTCAAGATTGGGCCTAAGACTGTAGATTGCATATTCATCGGATATGCAAATAACAGTAGTACTTATCGCTTCTTAGTGCATAAGTCAAATATTCCAGATATCCACGGGAGTACAATCATGGAATCAAGGAATGCTCAATTCTTTGAAGGTACCTTTCCTAGAAAGGAAAAAGACATAACATCTGGCAAACGAAGTTATGAACAAAGCTCTTAGGAACCGGGAGTAGTTGATGGCCCAGATCTAGATGGTTCAGATCTAGTGGATCTCGAGGTGGCTGAATATCCGAAATCTAGTGTTCTATATTCGTAGAACTTGGAGACTCTAGAGATGGAACTAAGGCGAAGTAAAAGGGCCATGAAGGATAAATCCTTCGGTCCTGACTTTGTAGTTTATATAGTTGATGATGAACCAATGACAATTGCTGAAGCATTGTCAACTCCGGAGGCACCGCTCTGGAAAAGAGCTATTGAGAGTGAAATATGCTCCATTCTGCATAACCATACTTGGGAGTTGGTTGATCTTCCTTTGGGAAATAAACTGTTGGGTTGTAAGTGGATACTCAAACAGAAGTATAATGCAGATGGGTCTATAGATAAGTATAAGGCCAGGTTGGTAGTCAAGGGCTATCGGTAGAAAGAAGGTCTTGACTACTTTGACACGTACTCCCCGGTATCTCAGATGATGTCCATAGGGGTATTCATTGCGATCGCAGCATTGCGTGACCTTGAGATACATCTAATGGATCTAAAGACAGCCTTCCTAAATGGTGATTTGGAAGAAGAAATTTATATGGACCACCCCGAGGGGTATGTGGTTCAAGGGCAAGAGAAAAAAGTTTGTCGACTTGTCAAATCTCTGTACGGGCTGAAACAAGCCCCGAAGCAATGGAACGAAAATTTGATAGTACTCTATTATCGAAGGGTTTCACCATTAATGAGTGTGACAAATGTGTCTACATGAAAGGTAACTCTGACTCGTTTGTTATGATATGACTGTATGTAGACGACATGTTGATCACAGGGAGCAGTCCTAGAATAATTCTAGAGACTAAGAACATGTTGAAACAATGCTTCGACATGAAGGATATGGGTATCGCAGATGTCATCTTAGGGATAAAAATCTCTAAGACGTATGGCAGACTAGTCTTATCTCAGTCTCACTACATCGAGGATGTTTTGAGAAAGATTGAGATGTTAGACAGTTCGCCTATAAAGTCACCAATGGATAGAAATAAAAAACTTGATAAAAATCATGGTGCACCCATATGCCAGGAGAAATATGCACAAGTGATCGGTAGTTTGATGTACATAGCAAACTGCACCCGACCTGATATTGCTTATGCAGTCAACAAGTTGGCTAGGTTTACCCGTAATCCGAGTAATGATCACTGGAAGGCGTTGAATCGGGTACTTCAATACCTGAAATACACGTTAACTTACGGGTTGCATTATTCGAGATATCCAACTGTACTAGAGGGGTACAATAATGCAAACTGGATATCTGATATAGAGAACACCAAGTCCACCAGTGGATATGTATTTACAATTAGTGGTGGGGCTGTGTCTTGGAAATCCTCTAAGCAAACTTGCATCGCCCGATCCACGATGGAATCAGAGTTTATTGCTTTTGACAAAGCAGGAGAAGAAACTGAGTGGATTCATGACTTCTTAGAGGATGTTCCTTGTTGGAACAAACTCGTACCTTCTGTAATGATCCACTGCGACAGCCAGTCAGCTCTAGGAAGGGCACATAATTCTATGTACAATGACAAGTCTCGTCATATTAGACAGAGACATAAGACTGTTAGGCAGCTGATCACAACGGGTATAATATCCATTGATTACATAAAATCAAATGATAACATAGCAGACCCGTTGACAAAGGGCTTACCCAAGGATCAGATGTTTTGAAAATAGAAGGGACTAGTAAGGAAGTAGAAGATTGAAAAACAAAGATTGAGCAGCAATAGAAGTAGAGAGGCGCAAATACAAAATCCAACGCCATCTTCTTGTATGCATTTTTACTAATTAATCAAATAACACAGGCCCAAATACAAAATCCAACGCCATCTTCAGTTTCTCGATTGTATTATCCTTTTCTTTGTGCATTCTTTCACACTTATCTAGCTACTCTCTAAAAACAAAAGGTACTCAAAAGTTTTACCTAAATTCGTACGTTTTACCAAAAAAAAGATGCGAGATTAAAGGTAAAATTTGTAATAAAAATTGACAGAATATACACGTTATACACGGCATAGACACTGCCATGTGTATACCGTGTTACGATAATACAAGACAAATTGTAGCAGTTTCAGCCGTGATACACACGACATATACAACAGTGTATATCACGGTTTTTGGAGAATATTTTGGTAACTTTAGTTTGTATTTAATTAACATTATACACTTACCATAATTGTAGAATTATTGTACAAGTAGAATAAGGTTTTATGAGTTGAATAAGCATAGGATTTTCCATATTATGGAAATTATAAATTGTATATATACTCATTCATTAATGAAAATAATCAAGGGATTATTTCTTTCATGGTATCAGAAGTCTAGGTCTCACAAAAACCTTACTTTGCTTCCGCTTCTCTCAGACCTAATCCCGAGAACACCTCTCGGATTCCGGCCAAAATTCTTCCTTCTCCCTTCCTAAATTTTCTTCCTAATCCCTCCTTGTTCTTTCGTTATGTTTACGTCGAAGAACATGTTTCATCCTGCCCTTACTGTTTCCAACATCAAGAACCACATCCTTATTGTTCTTGAGATAGAAAATGTCCACTATGCGACGTGGGTAGAGTTGTTCAAAATTCAAGCAATCTCACATCAAGTCCTCCATCACATAATTCCTCTCGCTACCCCTACTCCCGTGGAGGATCCTCAGTTATGGAATACTCTTGATGCTACCGTCTTTTAGTGGATTTATTCCACTATTTCTATCGACCTTTTACAGACGATCATTGAGCCTGACACTACGGCTATGGCTACCTGGAATAGATTGCGTGACATATTCCAAGATAACCAACACTCCCGCGTTGTCACCCTTCTGCTAGAATTTTCGCAAGTCAGCATAGAAGATTTTCCGAATGTTTTTGCTTATTGTAATTAACTAAAGGAATTGACAGACCAACTCCATAAGTTGGGGCGCCTGTTGCTAATAATCGTCTTGTTCTACAAATGGTTGCAGGCCTATTTGAGGCCTATAATGGCGTTGCAACCCTCCTCCGTTAAAGTAATCCACTTCCACATTTTTATCAAGGTCGTTCGATGTTCACGTTAGAAGAAGCCGACTTAGCCAAAAAGGCATCTACCAGCGCCAATCCCGTGGTGATGATGACTTCATCTAATAATTCTCAAGGTTTTGTTGATAATTCGGGCCAAAACCGTACTCACGGTGGAGGCAAGAAGAATCGTAAAAATAATGGCAAAAATCGCGGTGGCAATCATGGTGGTACAAGCAGTGGTGGGGGAGGCCCAAACAGTGGCACCGGGCCTCGGCACGGTGGCAGTGGGCCGCAGGCCAACTGGTCCCAGCCATGGGCCCCTGGCAGTAGGGCTGGGCCAGTGGCCCAACAACCTCTATTTTCCAGCTTTAACCTTCCCTGGACAGTGGGTCGCCTAGCAGCCTTTCAGGCTTAATTACTCACCGCAGTCCAGCGGGTTCCAAAATAGTACTGGGTCTGGACAGCAAGGAGTCCTGCTTGGGCCTCGACCCACGCAGGCTTTCCATGCTACGGGCCCTAATCCTATCCCGACACCGACAGATATTGAGGCCGTCATGCATACACTTGGATTGAATCCTACAGATGCGAATTGGTACATGGACACCGTCGCCACTTCTCACATGACGTTCGACCAATGTACTCTCTCGTCTTATTCCAAATTGAGCAAAAATCGTGGCATAATTGTTGGTAATTGCAATTCAATTCCAATTCGTGGTTACGGTCATACAACTTTGTCCCCCCCCCCCCCCCCACCCCATCCACCACTTATTTTGAAAAATGCCCTTCTGCCCCTAACTTAATTAAGAATTTGTCTGAAAATTCACCACTGATAATTGAGTTTCTGTTAATTTTGATCATTTTGGGTTTTCTGTGAAGGATTTCAAAACGGGAATACCTATCATGAGATGCAATAGTATGTGAGATCTTTATCCAATCACGCCTGCCACCAGTTTCTCGAGTGAAGCCATGCCATCAATATTTGCAGCTCTTGCTCCTTCCTTGTGGCATGCACGTTAGGGTCACTCTGGGTCGTCTGTTGTTTCTTCCTTGCATAAAAACAATTTTATTTCTTGTAAGGGTACGCGTAGTACTCCAATTTGTCATTCCTGTCCTTTAGGAAAACATGTTAGATTACCGTTTGTCACATCTACTTCTCGCACTTTGATGCCTTTTGATATTATTCATAGCGATTTATGGACTTCTCCCGTTCTCAGTTCTATGGGCCATCGTTATTATGTTCTATTTTTGGATGATTATTCTAATCTTTTATGGACTTTCCTTTAGCAAAAAAATCTCAAGTTTTTTCCACCTTCTTAAAATTTAGAGCATTCATCCGTACCTAATTCGACAGAGAAATAAAAAATATTCAATGTGATAATGACAAAGAATATGATAATGAGTTGTTTCGGGATTTTTGTGATTCTAATGGCATCATTTTTTGTTTCACTTATCCTTATACGTCCTCACAAAATGGGAAAGCCGAACGAAAAATTCATACCATTAATAACATTGTCCGTACTTTATTAGTCCATGCTTCTTTACCACCTTCCTTTTGGCATCATGCTCTCCAAATGGCTACTTATCTCCTTAACATACTTCCTACCAAAGGATTGGCATATTCATCCCCTCTTAAAATACTGTATAATAAGGATCATTCGTATTCTCATCTTAGGATTTTTGGGTGTTTATGTTATCCCCTATTTCCGTCAACTACAATTAACAAACTTCAAGTCCGTTCTACCGCTTGTGTGTTTTTGGTTATCCATCTAATCATCGTGGTTACAAATGTTTTGATTTATCGTCTAATAAAATCATAATTAGTCGTCATGTTATTTTTTATGAAACCCAATTTCGTTTTGCTAAAGTGCGTAGTCTCGTGCCTAGTTCGTATGATTTTTTAGATGACGACGTCTCACCATACATTATGCACCACCTCATGGGCCAATCGGGTACCCCCGACCGCCAGCAGGCCCACCACCACCTACTGCCTCTGCCCCAGTTTCGGCTAGTGGGCCGATTGCCCAGCCCACTCCCGAAATAGGTTTCACCCTTATTCCGCATCCCGTTTCCAGTATTTCCAACAGGCCCACTGCCTGCTGGCCAGTCCATCACTCATCTGATTTTTCCCCAAAATCCACTCAATTCTTCCTCGAGTCACAGACTTGTCACTCGTAGTCAACAAGGTCTTTTTAAACCAAAAAGATATTTTAATCTAAATTCTAATGTTTTTAAATCTCCCATACCCCGTAACCCAGTGTTTACGTTAAATGACACGAATTGAAAGTTGGCTATTAATGACGAATATGATGATCTTATTGAAAATAAGACGTGGGAGTTGGTGCCCTATCCTTCTGGTGTTAATATTATTCGGTCTATGTGGATTTTTACTCTAAGGATAATTCTGATGGTTCTTTTGCGCGACATAAGGCTCGTCTTGTAGGTGATGGTAAAACTCAGCAGGTTGGCATTGATTGTGTTGAAGGGGAGTTTATATAATTTCCCTTTTATTTTATTTTTTGGCTATAATAACCTTGTTGAAAACTAGTCTAACTTGAGTGATTTTATTAATACAAATAAACATAAGCGAATTTGGTGATAATTTGCTATAGTTAAAAAACTATTTAAATTAGTCACTCAATTTCATATTTCTCAATTATGTTTATAATAATGGCTAAATATTCATAGGCGGTCCCAAAACTGATCATTCCATCTAATTTTTACGCCAAATGCTCAAGAGTGTCGAGAAGCCCAAGCTTATTAACCAAATGAAGTGGGCTGGGTCATTACGTTGCAGCCCATCATCATCCTCAGCAGTCCATTAATATCTAATTCTTGTCGTCGGATATCGATTGACATAATGAGAATTTTGAGAGATTCAGGATTTTACTAGAGTGAATATATTGAGAGAGATAAACTGCCGTAATAGAATGAGAATTTTGCTATTTTTACTCAAAAATTTATGAATCATAGTGTGCTAATATTTTTGACCCAAAATATGAATATTGGCCATTTTATACAACATTCTTAAAACATGGTTAATATATGCCAATTGTTTGTCTAAGTGAGTATACAGTGTCAATTCCCCTTTTGCACTCTAACTCTTAACTCTTAATTGAATATTGAATTTATTCTTCCTCTTTTATTCTACAATTAGCAAAGTTTTCAATGTGTCGGACTATTAATTAAGCAGTTCATAAGAGAACATATACGCCTACATGAGTTTTTCGTGTTTGACATCAGCGGTTTGATACTTGTGAATAATTATTGTGATGGTAAAATTATCTGAAAAATTGAACAAGTCGTAAAACATAGCGATGCATATAGTTTTCTTTAAAGTGAATAAATGATGAAGAAGAGAAATGAAATTAAGGAGATTTTCTATTGAACCATTGACTACTCTTAGTAGTACTTAAGAGAAGTAAAGTTGTTGATTACCCAATCAAATGCAAAATTGCAGATATTAAATAGTATTTATTTAGTTACCAACTCCATTCAGAACTATCATAATATGATTCGACTTGAAATTATATAGAAGCACAAGCATAAAAAGAAAGAATTTTACTTATATACTAAAAAAAGGTGAATATTCTCTTATAGTATTAATATTTTATATGTAACACGTTATACAATAACTTGTCGTATTTTCAAGTTACTGATCTCATTCATTTACCCATAGTTACCCTTTTTAAAAAATCTCGGATTCATATGATTCAAATTGTGAATCTCTAACGCTAACCAAGTTATATTAGCTGTATTCTTTGAGTTTAATGTTCCAAGTACTTACTGACCTTCTACTACCTCTAGAGAATAAAATTAAAGGAGAATATTAACGTGGAAAAGAAAAAGAGAGAGACAAGCTAAAAGGGAATTACTTCCAAAAGTGGTTTCTTCTTCCCTTCTTTTACCTCCAATCTTTTTCCACCTTCCCTTTCTTTGGTAGCAAATTCTAGGTGATAAGGAAGGTTGGACCCAAAGAAAATACAGGACCAAAGACTAACAACTTTTTGGACGGTTGTTTGGTTTGTTTGGTATTTTATCGTATTATTACTTTAAATATAATCATTTTATGTTTTAATTGTGATTTAATTTTTGTTGGAGTTATACATCTATTTACATTACTCTTTTATTCCAAGTAATGCAAAGCCAAAGAATTTTTGAGGTCTCTTTTTCATTATTTCTTTCTTGACTCTTATGAAATGTTCTTTGTACCATATTGGTGGTAGAAAGTCCTTTCTTCCACCTTATATTGAAATGTGCATTATTGGGTTGATAAATAGGCTAGAATAAGAGAGCGGCCTCACACACATGAGAGTTGGGCTTCATAGGCAAAACAGATCAATTTGCCCCTCCCCCAACCCCCTGTGTGCGAGGCATACGTGAGGCTTAATTCAATTTTGATTTTGCAAAATATTATTTTTGTTATTTATGAGCTTACCCGAAATTATCCAAATACTTAATTACTGGACTAGTGTCCAAGTTCATTCCCTTGTCCAGACGTAGGTCTCATACACCCGAAATTAGTTTTTAACGGTCATGACTTACACCACCAGAACTGATATTTTGAGTCCGGTCAAGACTTATTCTTCCGAAATCAATAGTCTCGAAATCAGTCAAAGCTTATTAATTGTTGCAACAGTCTATTATCCATAAATACTATGAGTTAATGACGATCTTAATTTTCTGAACGTTATGAAACATTGTAAATATCATTCATTATTCTCTGAACGTTAGAGACGCTTCCGATTTTAGCCTTTACTATCGAGACGTTGAAATATACCTATATATATTGGTAGAGACTTCATTTGTTGATACACAGAAAAATATATCATCTTCTCCAAAACTATTTCCTCCCTTTTGTTTTTTGTCAAATTACTTTGTGCAAACTCCAAACTTTCAGCCACTAGTGCAAGTGTCCGGAAGTGTTGTGGAACCTTGGGGAGAAATCGGGCTAAACGATTTGCACCGGAGTCGATCCGAAATCAATTTCAAGGCAGTGACTTGCCACGACACAACTGTGATTTGATAAATTGCTTTTACTATTTTATTTCTTCTTATCAATATTGTTCTCCTATTTTTACTAACAAATTTTACAGTAACACTGTTAAACTCATATTGTTACTTTAAATATAATATTTATTTTAATTATGACTTAAAATTTATAGTGTCATATTGTTAATTCCATTGTTAGGTAACGATGAAAAATACCATTTTATATAATTAATGACAGATTTAGTATGATTGTGTCGGTATCATTTTTTCTCTCCTCATCTTACCCTTACTTATTATTTAATAATTCTATTTTACTCTTTATCTTGCCTTTTGTTATAATGTAACTTTAAACGTTCTATACATTTTCTTTATATTACTGTAAGTTTATTCTTCAATTTATTGACGTATGGCATTATGAAATGACGATAAATGATACAATCTTTTTAAACATTGTTAATGATAGTTTAAATACAATACAATATAGTAATACATTATAAAACAATATGTTATAACCATCCAAAGTGAAAACATCAAGGGTGTACGGTGTGATGGCTAAGATCTCTACGCCCTTAATCAAAATTTTTGAATTTGACCTCTAGGAATAAAGAATCTCTTAACAGAGAACACTTCATTGCCTTATTGGGTTATTGTACTTATCATGAATTTAGATCAACCGAACCAATATATTTTGAATATCAGATGCCTAAAGAAATAAAAGATCAAAGGAAATAGAGCAGCAAAAGACTAAGAGCCTATTTGGCCAAGCAGTTTTGAGGCCAAAAGCACTTTTTTGGAGAAAAAAATTATTTTTATTATTATTTGAGGTGTTTGGTTAATTAGTAAAAAAAATCCTTCTAAGCAGAAGCAAAATCAGTTATTCTACGGTTGGGGAGAAGCAGGAAATTTTTGCTTCTTGAAAAAAGCATAAGCAGAAGCAGAAATTTATTTTTTTTCAAGACAAAAATATCCTTAACATAAACACATATATTTATCAAGTATACCCCTCATTAATCCATTAATGTCTAATTAATAATTCTTTGTTTTGTTTTATGTAGTCTTTTTGTGCTGAATTTTAATTTATGGATTGCTATTAAATATTATTTTGGTTGATGTTTTTTAGTATATTTAAATCACCATGTTGTTATTATATCAATATATAATATTTCTTTGATTTATCTATTTATTATATTAATTGAAAATGTTAATATGTACTTTAAAATTTTAATTAAATAAAAGTAATAACTTAATTAAAGTCTTTCATATAGATATTTAAAATAATTTCTCTCTACAAAATAATCTTAATAGTAAACATTCATTTATACTTGTCATTTTCGTAATTTGACACTCAAAAGTATTTATTAGCCAAACACAATTTGCTTATCAAAAAAACTTTTCAAATAAATTAACCAGACACAAACTGCTTCTCAGTTAAAAGCTTTTACTTTTTGAAAAAACACTTTTAAAACAAACACTTCTCAAAATAAATAATTTTTAGGACCAAATAAGCTCTAAGTGGAAAGAAGGGTGGAGGTCTAAAGAGGGTCCATGTGAGACCCAAAATCAAAGCAAGAATATGGAAATTGGGCCCATCTTTTAGTCTTTGGACAGCCTTTTTTGGTTAAAGGATAGTAAGGTTTGAAGAGATGAAGACAAAGAAAAGTGTGTGCAAAAGCTAACAGGAATGGTCGTATGACAATGAATGGTCGTATGACAATGGAAGTGTCAAAAACCTGAAAAAGACAACATTGTCTGTCAGCTTACTTTGATTGGGAAATGACTCACAAAGTCAATTGATGTTTCCATTCATGAAGACTTTCCTCTTGTAATTCGTTTCTTTGATTAAAATTCTTGTTTTTATTGTCTAGCACTATCAATGCTACTACTCCCTCTGTTTCGATTTACGTATTTACCTTCTTTTAATCAGTTAGAAAAATAATGTTACTACTTTCTAGTAGTACTCCCTTAATCTCAAATTATCTTTCATGATTTTTGAAAATAATTGTCTCAAATTATTTATTATTTTAAATGTTTAAGATGAAATTAATTAGTTTTTTCATTTCACCCTTGTAGCTATTGTCATGATGACTACAAATACCTTAATTATAAGGTAATGTTGTGATTGTTTAAACGGAAAAGGGCCAAAATTATTCCTCAACTATTCAAAATAGACCACACATACCCTTCGTTTGTTTTTGATATCAAATATGTCCTCGCCGTCAATCGAAGGGACCTCAAATACTCTTTTACTTTAGGCTTGCCAGATTTGCTGACTTGACCCGCCACGTGTATAAAAATTGTCAGGTGGCCGTCGACGTAAGATTACAACCCGACCTGCACATGGCTAAATTAAAGGGGTATCCTCATCATCACCTACGTTCCAATCTAAATTAACCCTAAACCCTAATAGTTCTTCTGGGTTATTCTCTTCTTGACCCTCCGCAGTCGTCGGCGATGGCGGAGATGCAGAGAATGGTGAAGTGTGCGCCGATGTTGATGATGACGATCTTGATGATGTGGGTGTGGACTCATCTAATGCCTCGTCTTTACCATGGCTTAATGTGAGGTGAAATACATCTGATGGGCATTTCCAACCTAATCCCCAAGACATTGGTCGAATTATTCCAAGATAAATTGTTTCTAACAGATCCTTTACGTAATTTTATTTGTTCTATACATTACAATGGCGATCAGATAATCAGATTAAAGAAATGTGAGAAAACTGAAAATTCAAATTGTCCCTGTGTGGAATTTCAGGAGGGTTTAAAAGAACTTTATTTTTTTTCTGAAAAAAGAATGTGATTTGAAGAAAGACAAAATGAAAAGCTGGTGAATGAAAGTGGAGATTTTGATGATTCTTGATTTCTTCTTTGTATGAATTGGTGGTGAGATGGGTTGTTAGTGGGGGTTCTCACCAGGAGTCTGGTGATCAACTCCAACGACGGCGAACAATAGAATAGAGAGAGACGGGAGGGTCTGGCGGTTGGCTGGTGGTAAAGCGGTGGGTGGTTTTGTAATCTGTGGTGGTAGCTCATAGCTACGACGTTTTTCCGATAACCAGAGAAGACCACCAGTGGGGTAGGTCCGATCAGCTATGGAAATAAAGAAGAGAGAGCTCCTTTTGGGTCGGGTGGGTCGAGTAAAATACCTAGGTGGATGCTCATATGGATAATTTTTTTCACATGACGCTGCTCCATCAACATCCAAGTCAGCCCATCAAGTAGAAGGGTATTTGTGGTCCCTTCAATTGACGTCGAGGACATATTTGATACCAAAAATAAATGAGTGTCTATGTGGTCTATTTCGAATACTTTAGGGATAAATTTAGCCTTTTTTCGTTGTTTAAATACCAATGAGGAACACTAATCTACTATCTCTCATTTACTAGTATTTTTCATTTTTTTCTTAGGTTATCTTATTAATAACTCAAAAGAAACTAGTACAAGTAAGAATGGCCAAATTTTAACTTAATAATTCTAATGGAGATAGAACATGCCCTACCCTTTACATGCGTGCAAAAAATAATGGCTAATATTTTAGAATTCAGAACATACAACAACAACAACAACATATCTAGTGAAATTCCACAACGTGAGGTTTGGGAAGGGTAGAGTGTACACAAACCTTACCTCTACCTTGGTAGGTAGAGCGACTGTTTTTGAAAGACCCTCGGCTCAAGACAAAGCATAAGCACAAGGAGCAAACTGTCTATCTGAGTCTTAGCCACCAAACTACGAAAAGTCATAAAGTGCTCCTCCTTCTTCAGGAACCTCGAATTGGCTATCACCATCCCAAAAGCTTTAGCGAACTCCAAAAGTGGGATGCCTCCCCGTTCCTATCCCCGCGGCCTCCATGCACGTTGTCATAGCCCCCCGGAAGTGACCCGATATGTCTATTGAAATCCCCTCATACAAATAACTTCTTAGTGGGTGGTATACCCCCTCCCCCCACCACCACCACCACCACCTCATCCAAATCCTTCCAAAAGTACCTATTCTCCACCTCGTCCAATCCCGCATGCGACGTGTAAGCACTAATAATGTTCATACTGAACCCTCAAACTACTAACTTAATCATCATCATCCTGTCATTGACCCTCACAACCTATACCACCTAATCCTTTAGCTCGCTGTCTACTAAAATGCCTACCCCATTCCTACACCTCGACCTACCCGAGAACCATAAGTTATACCCGTCCACATCCTTAGCCTTAGGTCCTACCCATTAGGTCTCTTGGACACAGGCTATATTAATCCTCTTCTTCTTAAGAATATTAACTAGCTCTATGGATTTCCCCGTTAAAGTTCCAATGTTCCAAGATCTTATTCTTAGCCTAGATCTTCCTTACCACACTTACCCCCTTACCCACGCTCCCGTTCTCGACTTCTTCAGTATGTCCGTCCAAATTCTGACCAGTAAAGTCTTGAAATTTTACTAGTATTTGAAGGAAATTGATTCCTTGATTTATTTCATTCCCATAGTCAAATATATATATACAAGTATATAATGCTAACATTAAAGAAGACTAATCTAATCATCCTAAATTAAGTTATACTAATTTACAATCAATTTCTAATCATAATAAATTATGATATTACACAATATATGATTTGAGATAATTATGGGATAACCCCATAATTATCCTAACAGTCCCCCGCAGTCTTAGCAGGAGGTTCTCGTATGCAGAGACTGTCCCTAAAATCATCAAAAGGTACGTGCAGAAGACCTTTTGTGAAGATGTCGGCAATATGATAATGAGACGGTACATGGAGAACACAGACTTGTCCACGTACAACCTTTTCTCGGATAAATAGTATATCCATTTCTATGTGTTTTATGCGTTGATGCTGGACAGGATTACCGAAAAAGTATATCGCACTCACATTATCACAATAAACCATCGTTGCCTTTTCAATAAGACAATGTAACTCTAACAGAAGATTACGAAGCCAACATGATTCAACAACTACATTGGCTACCCTTCGGTATTCTGCCTCAGCGCTCGATCGAGATAATGTGGGTTGTCATTTAGACGACCATGAAATGAGATTTTCCTCCAAGAATAAGCAATATCCAGAGGTGGAACGCCGTGTGTCCGGGCAGCCACCCCAATCCACATTTGTATAGGATGAGAGACTCGATTTGGAGGACTTATACAGATGCAAACCAAAATGAAGAGTGCCCATAACATACCGCAGAATTATCTTGAGGGCCCACATATGCTTTTCCTTTGGATCATGCACGTGTAAACAAACTTGCTGGGCCACATAGGAAATATCGGGCCTTGTGAAAGTCAGTTACTGTAAGGCTTCTGCTAGGCTGCGGCAATATGTTGGATCGCTATATGAAGTACATGTAGAGTTACTCAATTTGTCCTTAGTATCAACCGACGTATGTGATGGTTTGCAGGAGGACATCCCGGCTTTTTAAATTATTTTTGCGACATATTTCATTTGACTGAGAAACATACCACCTGTATATTGAGTCACCACAATAGCTAGAAAATAAGTTAAAGGACCCAAGTCCTTCATTGCAAACTCTACCGTAAGAAGGGACATAATAGACTGGCGAAGTGATGGAGAAGATGTTGTGAGAATAATGTCATCTACATATAGAAGTATATATGCCATGTTATTTCCCTTCCTATAAATAAATAAGGACTGATCCGACTTGTTGTGAGAGGAACCCAGTTTAGAGACAAACCCTACAAACCTGTTATACTATGCCCTGGGAGCCTGTTTCAAATCATATAAAGATTATTTCAAAAGGCAAACATAATCCGGATGAGTAGAATCTCGGAAACTAAAAGGCTGGTGCATGTACACCATTTCCTGTAAGTGGTCATGTAAGAATGTATTTTTGACATCCAACTGATGAATCGACCAGGATTTTAAAAGTGCCAGGACAAGAACAGTCCTGATAGTTGCTGGCTTAACCACTGGAATGAATGTTTCACCGCAATCCACAACAACCTGCTGAGACCTGCCATCACCAACAAGACGAGCTTTGTATCTCGCAAAGAAGCCATTAGAATTCTTTTTATGACAAAAACTCACATAGACCGAATTATGTTTGCATTAGATGGACGTGGAACTAATTCCCACATCTTATTTTTAATAAAAGCATCAAATTTGTCTAATATGACATCTTTCCAATTCGGGTCTGATAAGACTACTTTGGGATTTTTTTAGAAGTGGTGACGGTTGGACTGAAGCTGTTAGGTTAAAATGATGCTTAGGTCGAAAAATTCCATGCATTTCACGGGTTTCAATGGTCCGAGGTTGGGGAGTTGGGCTGTTGGGTATGCTAGTGGGCTGAGTAGCTGACCGAGGTTGGGACAAACAGTGGGATGGGTGAGTGTCATGGGAAGGGGGCAGAGGTCTGCCTTTGTTGGGCCTGCCCGCCACTAAATATATACTAGGCCAAGACTAAAGGAAGAGAGGCAGTGACCTCTGCTCCTCGGACTGGCCCAGTCATATTTTGTGGTTGGGCTGAGGTGTTAGGTGGTGGTGTTTGGGCTGAGGTGTTAGGTGGTGGTGTTTGGGCTGAGGTGTTAGGTGGTGGTGTTTGGGCTGGTCCCATATTGTTTTGGGTGTTTAAATGGTGATTCAAAATCGAATGTATTCCGTCGTCCAAAAAAATCATATGAAGGTGAGGATGCCACGTGAGATTTAGCAAACGGGAATGTAGACTCATAAAAAATAACGTGACGAGAAATAATGATTTTCCCATTTGTCATATCATAACACTTATATCCCCTATAATTTTGTAGGTATCCCAAAAACACACAAGGAGTGGAACGGGCCTGAAGTTTGTTAATAGTTGTGGATGGAAACAAAGGATAACACAAACACCCCAAAGCCCTCAAATGTGTAAAAGATGAGAGACGGTGATACAACATTTGTGTAGGTGACACATTGGAGAGCAGTTTACTAGGAAGAATATTTAAAATATATGTGGCCATTTGAAGTGCATGGTGCCAAAAATTTGGTGGTGTGGACGAATGCACAAGGAGAGTGCGAACCATATTGTTAATTGTTCGAATTATTTTTCGGCTTTCGCATTTTATGGTGATGTATATGGACATGAAAGACGCAAATACATCCCATTTTGGTGAAAAAATCATTAAATTGGGCATTTATGAATCCCCCCCCCCCCCCTATTATCACATTGAAAATATTTAATGGATTTGTCAAATTGAATTTTAATAAAAACACTAAATTATTTTTAAAGTGGTGTAGGTTTGTGATTTATTTCCTAAGGGAAATGTCCACAGAAAAATCGAATAATCATATAAAATAAACATATAATATTTATGACCTGCAGAACTCAAAACTGGTGATGTCCACAAATCATAATGCAAAAGATCAAATGGCATAAGGGTATGTGAAATAGATGATGCAAAAGGAAGCTTAACATGCTTTCCAAACACACAAGTTTGGCAAACAGAAGAGTCCAAAAGTTTGTTACAAGAAAATAATTAATTCTTCCTAATATTATTGAAAACTGGTGCTCCTGGGTGTCCCAACCGATTGTGCCATATAATAGGAGAAATAGCGGCAAAGGTTGATGGTTTGGTCATGCGATTGTTGGAAACAGTGGTGATGGGATACAAGTCCCCCATGCTATTACATCTCATTAGTGGTATCCCCGTTTGAAAATCCTTTACAGAAAAGCCAAACGAATCAAAATTCACAGAAACGTTGTAGTCAATTGTAAAAAGTTGAACATATATCATGTTTCTAATCCGTTTTGGTGCATATAAGACATTTTTCAAATATAATGATGGGTGTGGAGGGGGTAGTTTTACCTGACCAATACCATAAATTGGAATTAGGACCCACTGTCGACAATAATATTTTTATTACTGCTCTTATTAAAATAAGACGAGAGATTACCTTGAGATGCCGTCATGTGGGACGTATCCCTTGTGTCCATGTACCACGACTCATCTGGAACATTTAGATTCATGTTGTTCATGGCTTGTTCAATGTCAGTGGGTGCATAGCCGACAAAAGATGGTGCCTGGGCCGCAAATGCATGTTGAGGATGAGAACCTAGAATTCCGAGCTAGCGATTTGACGAAGATGGCCTGGCCCATGTCGATGTTGGATAGGGGCATGGCGGGGCAGCCCACTGTTGGTCCCGGGCCCATGGTGGGTACTGCCCCCACTAGTTTGCGATGAGCTAGGTAGGTGGCCACTGCCCCCACTGGTTTGCGATGGGCTAGGTAGGTGGCCACTGCCCCAACTGGTTGGGCCGCCACTGACCTGACTGGCTGCTGCCGCCGGCTGGTTGGCCGCCACCCTTACCCGGTCCCTTTCTACCATTATTTTTTCCTTTATGATTGTTACGGTTTGACCCCCATTTTTATCATTATTGTTTTGATTTCCATTGCCATCCGAACCAGAATTTTGTGGCTGAAAATCCACGGAAAATGAATTGGTGGAGACGAGGGCAGTTTCGGCAGTGACTGCTCTGGAGGATGCCTGTTTTGATTTCTGTGTTTCTTTGAGAATCAACCTCGAACGAGCCTCATAAAATGGAGGCAACAGATTACTCTGTTGAATGAATGTAGCAACTCCATCATACTGTTCATTAAACCCTGCAATCAATTGAAGAACCAACCTCTGATTTGTTACCGGCAAACCAACATTGGAAAGTTGGTCAGCAAGTATCTTCCATTATTGACAATAGGCGGACACGTTTGAGAAGTCATTCAATTTAACGTTGGTAAATTGGTGTTCAAGATATACAACCCTCGAAAGTTAGTTATCTTGATTTTTTTTGTAAACATTCCCACACCTGTTGCGTCCTAGTTGTTCGGCTCTAATATGGTATGCAAAAGATCATTGGATATAGTGCCATAAATCTATTGAAGAACTATAGCATCGAGACGGGACCATAACTTTTTGTCTACCCCAATGGTGTCCGATGATGACTCGGAAGGTATGATATGGTCTATTATCTCATATGCGTGGCAATGAATTTTGAATAATTCCGCCCAAGAGGTGTATTGCCCATTTTCCATCTCAAGTGTTATGAAAATAAAGTTGTTGACGTTGTTTACGGCAAGAGCTAGATGAAATGTTTGTTTGTCGGTCATAATTTTCCACGAACAAGCAAAATAAAGGGAAGGATAGAAAATTGTTTTATGTTTGATGGAAGTGTAGTAAACAACCCTAAGTGTCGGCTAGGGTTTATAGGACAAATAGAATTTCCTGTATTTTATGTTCACTCCAAAAGGGCCCGACATAGCAAGAGCATCACTTGATAAAGTCTTTATCATGTGAATTCCAAGAAAAGTTTTGCCATATAAAATGGACTACACAATGATCTAAATTATAATAAATCTCCAAATTATTTCTACATATCTTATTTCTTGATTATCACGTTTATATATCCGGCAAGCCAAGTATCATGGGGACAGTTACATACTCGTTTCATATAGAAGTGAGTCCATGCCAATTTAGAGGTAGATTCAGAACTTTCATGAGTTATGGATCAAAATATTTTTTGTCGAACGTGGTTCTGAATATAGATTATTTATACATATTAAGTAAATTAAAACACAAATATAAGGTCTGAGCCGAAGCTATTAAATTCTATTGAACCCATAATTTAAATGGAAAATCTGCGCCTACATTCGGTGAATTCAAAATCAAGACATTGTAGGTTCTGCATTGAGATGTACATATATGTTTTCTTATACATATGTACATTATACATATACACACATGTACACATACATATACATTATTAAAAATTTGTTAGCTACGAGCAATTTAACGATGAATATATAGATTGAGTTTTGTTTGAACTTGTTAATATATAATTTGAATGCGACTACATCTTTTCCCATGTTTCCCAAGAAACTTGAGAAAAAGAGAAGGCAGCAGGATTAGTTTTTTCATAAGGTCTTCATCTTCATGTGAGTTATAGTATTGAAGTGTGTGACCATCTGATCTAAAAGCTTAATATTGAAGTGTGTGATCATCTAATCTAAAAGCTTAAGCTTTTAGATTGAACACACTTTTAATATTTGATTATATTCTCAACACGCCCCCTCATGTGCTGGCATGATTTTTTTCATGGTCCAAGCACGTGGAAATTCTTTTTGAGAATGAGTGGCGGTGAGGTTCGATCTCAGGACCTTTGGCTTTTAGATAGAACACACTTTTAATATTTGATTATATTCTCAACATATAGTACACAGGGTCCCAGTGTAAATGACTTTCCATGGGGTGGGGGAGCTGATATGAACACTTTGATCATCTAATGTTTGAAGTTTGAACCATGGATTATTGTATAAACTAGTTGCACACGCGTGCGCAGACAGACACAAATAACATAAAGTATTCAATCATAATTTTTTATTTAACTTCTATTGGACTAAATATATAATATTAGGCGCATGCGATACAATGACTTGGCACCCTTTATATATATATAAAAGTTTGTATCCCTCCGGAATAATTAAAGGATTAAGAAAGTACACAAAGGAACAAAACAAAATTAAGAAAAGGAAGTCCAAGAAACACACCCTTCTGAAAACGTTGCTCATTCAAGCATTGTCATCTTTTTGAAAGAAAAAAAAAACGAAAATATGAAGTTCATATTTTCTTACAATAAGTGTTAATTAAAAAAAGATTCACGAGTCATAATGTCGTAGAAAGCATTGAACTAAAAAAGAAAAGAAAAAAGAAGAGAGAAACACCCACCATGAGTTAAAATGCAAAATAAGTTCTTGATTAAATATAGGAGTTTTGTGGTAGACTTGTTACTTTGCGTTCTCCTAAGACTCTTTCCTTTCCCTTTTTTTCCCTACCTAGGAGAAAAAGAAAAAAATAAAAAAGAAACACGAGATCTTAGTAATAATATTCTAAAAACAGGATATCAGATCACGATATGCATTTGAGATGTTCTTAATTAAAAAAAAAGTATGAATAATAAATTTGCACTATTTTCTTGGAAACACAAGGAGTTGAATGAATAAACAAACTACCAAGGGTTAAGCTTTGAAATGAAGAAAATTCTTTTAAAGAGCACTTCTCGTTTTAATGGGTATCAACGTTATAGCGCCTAATATTCGAATATTGATTTGAAACATTTTGTTGGGATACAATTGTTGTAGAGAACGGAAAGTAAGTAACTATTACAAGAGTAGAAAGGATAAACAAACTATTACAATAGAACTAGAAATCAAAATCTTAACAAACTGCTTGTGTGATTTGCTGAGTCAAGTGATGACACTCTGTCTTTAAGACAAGATTGCCCCGTATATCTACTCTTACGATGTTGAGCAATAGTCTCCCAAGATACAACAACAACTTTAACAAGTGAGCAAAGGAAACTCAAGTGTTACTCTTGAAGAACTTTGAGTATAGTGACTTTGCTAGAGATGAAGAATATGAAATCAGAAAATCTGGAAAATTTTCTAAGTGTTGAGTGTGTTGTTTCAATTTAGCCAAAGAGCTCAATTTATAGTGTAAGGAGAAGACCCCTAAACTAGCCAACTAAAGGCATTCAATAGCCATGTAATTGCACTTGATTGAGTGTTCAGCCAAATAATGGTTGAATTCATGTGGCAAGTAATGGGGAATCAATGCTCCAAAACCAGCCCAAACTTCAGATTTTTCCAACTTTCTGTCGCAGCATTCTGCCTCCGAAGCACCGCGGCGCTCCGGCGCCGTGGCTCCGACGGTTGTGGTGCCGCTGCCCTTCACGACTCCGCGGCGATTTTCGACTCGTTTCATTTTACACTTTGTACACTTCTTCCTTCATTTACCAACGTGGAATACTTTGTCATTTGGCCAATAACCGTCCATAATTCTATGTCTCAAACGTATTACATACGTACCAATATCTCTTTTAGCCAATAACGCGGAATAGTTTGTCATTTGGAAACTTAACCTTCACACACACTGCAGATATCACTTATAGTCTATCGCGGGAACGACTTTGGATTTGATATTTATTTACAGAAATCACTATCCGAAGTGCTCATGCTTCCACTGAAGCGATCAACTGAACCTTTACAACTTTGTTTTCCCATTGAACCTAATTCCTGGGATCTCCGATCAGTAAGGTTGGGTTACCACCGTATTGGTCCTTATACTTTGAGTTTTAAGCCCATTCCCCTAGATAGGTAGAACATCTGATCATTGGGTAAGCCCTTTGTCAGTGGGTCAGCTATGTTATCCTTTGATTTTATGTAATCAATGGATATTATACTCATGGTGATCAGCAGCCTAACGGTCTTATATCTCCATCGAATATGACGAGACTTGCCGTTGTACATAGCATTCTGTGCCCTTTCTAGAGCCAACTGACTGTCGCAGTGGATCATTACAGAAGGTACGGGTTTGTTCTAGCACAGAACATCCTCTAAGAAGTCGTGAAGTCACTCAGCTTCTTCTCCTACTTTGGCTAAAACGATAAACTTCGATTCCATAGTGGATCGGGCGATGCAAGTTTTCTTAGAGGATTTCCAAGACATAGCCCCACCACCAATTGTAAATACATACCCACTGGTGGACTTGGTGTTCTCTATATCAGATATCCAGTTTGCATCACTGTACCCTCTAGTACAACTGGATATCTCGAATAATGTAACATGTAAGTTAGCGTGTATTTCAGGTATTGAAGTACCCGATTCAACGCCTTCCAGTGATCGTCACTTGAATTACGGGTAAACCTAGCCAACTTGTTGACTGCATAAGCAATATCAGGTCGGGTGCAATTTGTTATGTACATCAAACTACCGATCACATGTGCATATTGCTCCTGGCATATGAGTGCACCATGATTTTTATCAAGCTTTTGATTTCTATCCATTGGTGACTTTATAGGCGAACTGTCTAACATCTTGAACTTTCTCAAAATATTCTCAATGTAGTGAGACTGAGATAAGACCAGTCCGTCAAACGTCTTAGAGATTTTTATCCCTAAGATGACATATGCGATACCCATATCCTTCATGTCGAAGCATTGTTTCAACATGTTCTTAGTCTCTAGGATCAAGCTAGGACCGTTTCCCGTGATCAACATGTCACCTACATACATGTATGTCATGACGAACGAATCAAAGTTTTCTTTCATGTAAACACATTTGTCACACTCATTAATGGAGAAACCCTTCGATAGTAGAGTACTATCAAATTTTTTGTGTCATTGCTTCAGGGCTTGTTTCAGCCCGTACAGAGATTTGACAAGCCGACAGACTTTCTTCTCTTGCCTTGAACCACATACCCATCGGGTTGGTCCATATAGATTTCTTCTTCCAAATCACCATTTAGGAAGGCTGTCTTGACATCCATTTGATGTATCTCAAGGTCACGCAACGCTGCGATAGCAATGAATACCCGTATGGATATCATTCGAGATTCCGGAGAGTACATGTCAAAGTAGTCAAGACCTTCTTTCTGCTGATAGCCCTTGACTACCAACCTGGCCTTGTACTTATCTATAGACCTATCTGCATTATACTTCCGTTTGAGTATCCACTTACAACCCAATGATTTATTTCCCTGAGGAAGATCAACCAACTCCCAAGTATGGTTATGCAGAATGAGGCCTATTTCACTCTCAATAGCTTCTTTCCAGAGCGGTGCCTCTGGAGTTGACAATGCTTCAGCAATTATCCTTGGTTCATCATCAACCATATAAGCTACAAAGTCAGGACCGAAGGATTTATCCTTCCTGACCCTTTTACTTCGCCTTAGTTCCATTTCTGGAGTCTCCAAGTTCTAAGAATCTGGAACACTAGATTCCGGATATTCAGCCATCTCGAGATCCACTAGATCTGAACTATCTAGATCTGGGCCGTCAACGACTCCCGGTTCCTGAGAGCTTTGTTCATAACTTCGTTTCCGAGATGTTATGTCTTTTTCCTTTCTAGGAAAGGTACCTTCAAAGAATTGAGCATTCCTTGATTCCATGATTGTACTCCCGTGGATATCTGGAATATTTGACTTATGCACTAAGAAGCGATAAGTACTACTGTTATTTGCATATCCGATGAATATGCAATCTACAGTCTTAGGCCCAATCTTGACCTGCTTTGGCTTGGGTACTTCAACCTTTGCCAGACAACCCCACACCTTTAAATATTTATAGGTGGGTTTATTTCCCTTCCATGATTCATATGGAGTTTTGTCCTTACCCTTATGTGGGACTCTGTTAAGAATCGTATTAGCGGTACGGACAACTTCTCCCCACATATTTTAGGAAAAACCGAAATTGATGAGCAAGGCATTCATCATTTCTTTCAACGTGCGGTTCTTACGTTCCACCACACCGTTTGATTGAGGTGAGTATGGAGCCGTCGTTTGATGAACAATGTCTTCTTGTGCACAATATTCCTCAAATGGCGCTACATATTCTCCATCTCTATCGCTATGAATGAATTTAATCCACATGCTTAGTTGGTTCTCAACTTCTGCTTTGTAACGTCGGAACGCTTCAAAGACTTCATCCTTACTTTTCAACAAGTAAAGGTAACAATACCTTGTGCTATCATCAATGAATGTCACAAAGTACTTGTTCCCCCTAATTTGTGCAAACTTTAAATCACATATATCTGTGTGAATAAGTTCTAGAGGAGCGATATTCCTTTCGACGGATCGAAAAGAAAGCTTTGTGAGTTTTGCCTCTACGCACACCTCACACTTATGTTGAGGGTTTACGTCGATAGACGGCAATAACTCCAACTTTACCAACCTTTGGATGGATTTGTAGTTGACATGTCCTAATCTATGATGCCATAAATTAGAGGACTCAAGCAAGTAAGATGAAGAGGCTTCAATATTATTGCATTTACGTAATACAAACATGGTATTCACTTTGAAGAAGCCTTCACAGACGAATCCGCTTCCCACAAACATTCCATTCTTAGTGACTACAAATTTATTGGACTCAAACACTAGCCTAAAACCAGCATTAACCAATAAAGGACTTGAAATTAAATTTCTTCTAATCTCAGGAACATGCATCACTTTCTTCAGAATGAGCTCATTTCCAGAAGTCATCTTCAGGACTACATTTCCTACCCCCAGCACATCAGAGGAAGCGTTGTTGCCCATGAACAACTTCTTGTTTGTAACCGTGTATAAGTGGAGAAGGCATCTCTGTTGGAACAGATGTGTCTTGTAGCACCTGTGTCCACCCACCATTGCATAGGATTCTCAACCAGGTTTGCTTCTAGCACCACCGCTGAGAACTCCTCAATCATGTCATCCAGAAATTGGTCCTTGACAAGGTTAACCTGAGTCTTGCCCTTCTCTTGTTGCTCAGTCTTGAGCTTGTGGAAGTCCTTGATCATATGACCAGGTTTCCCACGGTGGTGACAGTTTCCTTTGAACTTCTCCGCTGCTTGGGTCTTGCCGTCTTTCTGGAACTTGCGCTTCTTGCTTAGGTTCCCTTTGGCTTCAGCTAGATTTGCCTTTTCCTCAGCGGGTTGTTTACCCCTAGGCAAGGCCTTTTTATTATCTTCCTGAATTTGGAGTTTGATAATAAATTCTTCAAAGGTCATCTCCTTTGTCTTGAGCTTTAAGTAGCTCATAAACTCATTCCACGAAGGAGGTAACTTTTCAATCAGTGATGCAACCAAAAACTGCTTGTTTGGCTTCATACCTTCCAAATCCAGGTGATGTAAAATCATTTGGAATTCATGGACTTGGGACATCACTGTCTTACTATCCACCATTTGAAATTTCAGAAATTTCCCAACGATGAATTTCTTAGTACCTGCATCTTATGCGTTGTACTTCTTTTGTAGCTTCTCCCACAACTCTTTGCCAGTTCCAACGGTGCAATACACCGTGTAGAGAGGGTCTGACAAGCAGTTCAATAAGTAATTCTTACACATGAAATCAATATGACTCCATGCATCAAGAACCATCTTTATGCCATTAATGACATGGATACCTAGGCCCCCTTCACCTGTTTCAGAAGGCGAAGGGTCCATTTCATCTCCAGCTTGTGAAGGATCTTATGTTAGGAAACGTGTCATTCCCATAACAGTCATATAGAATATCATCTTTTGTTACCATCTCTTGAAGTTTGACCCCATGAACTTTTCAGGGCGTTCATGGTGAAATCCAGCGGGTGGATGAGCGACAACATTCCCTTGAGTGGCAGCAAAGGTGTTGGATGAGCCTTGAGCAACCGGAAAGGCATTAGGAGTGCCTTGAGCAGTGGGGAAGGCAGAGGGATTGCCTTGAGCAGCAGCAGCAGAATCAGAAGCAGTTTGATTTATGCCAGTCATCTTTCTAACTTAGTTACTTACAGCAAATGTTGTCTTAAAATTGTTGGGATACAATTGTTGTAGGGAACGGGAAGTAAGTAACTATTACAAGAGTAGAAAGGATAAACAAACTATTACAATAGAATTAGAAATCAAAACTTTAACAAACTGCTTGTGTGATTTGCTGAGTCGAGTGATGACACTCTGTCTTTAAGACAAGATTGCCCCCTATATCTCCTCTTACGGTGTTGAGCAATAGTCTCCCAAGATACATGAACAACTTTAACAAGTGAGCAAAGGAAACTCAAGTGTTGCTCTTGAAGAACTTTGAGTATAGTGACTTTGCTAGAGAGGAAGAATATGAAATCAGAAAATCTGGAGAATTTTCTAAGTGTTGAGTGTGTTGTTTCAATTGAGCCAAATGCCTCAATTTATAGTGTAAGGAGAAGACCCCTAAACTAGTCAACTAAAGGCCTTCAATAGCCATGTAATTGCACTTGATTGAGGGGTTACATTCAGCCAACTAATGGTTGAATTCATGTGGCAAGTAATGGAGAATCAATGCTCCAAAACCAGCCCAAACGTCAGATTTTTCCAACTTCCCGTTGCAGCATTCTACCTTCGAAGCGCCGCAGCTCCAGTAGCTGACCAGTCAATTTACGCCGCGGCGCAGCCTGGGAGGCGCCGCGGCGATTTCCAACTCGTTTCATTTTACACTTTGTACACTTCTTCCTTCATTTACCAACATGGAATACTTTGTCATTTGGCCAATAACCGTCCATAATTCTATATCTCAAACGTATTACATACGTACTAATATCTCTTTCACTAATGAAATTTGTGATACTTGGCACTACGTGTGCACGTGTGTGGAAACGACGTTTCCGACGTGCGGGCCCAATAGTTCGAGTCATAAATTAATGGGATATACTTATTTCCACATTTAGTAAATTTCCAACACATTTTCGATACCTTTTTAACCTAAAAAATAGGTATATCTTACATCATGTCTTGATGGTGAAATGATAGACACCCGAGATTCAAAATCTTGTACTAAAGAATGTGAAAGTACGACATGAATTTAAATCAATTAAGATTCAAAATTCGATACTGAATATGGAAGAAAAAAATTAGAAAAAAAAGAAGAAAAAAGAGGGTTTGTGCGTTTGTGCGGTATTGAAGATAAGAATTTGTGGGTCCATAAGATAGACACTAACTTTTGTAAGTTAGAAGGAAAAAGAGGAGACAAAGAGGAAACAACATTCCCTTTTTTTTATTTTTGCTAACGTAACTCATCTGCAAGAGGGGAATCCCTGCGTGATTACATGCAAATTAATAAATAAAATACATTACTTATATGATTTTCTTAATCCCCAAAGCGGATAGCAAGTTAGGAACCTAATCACATCTTCCAAGTAGACAGAGACAAATCAATATATGAACATGAAATTACTCAATTACCCTTACTTAATTAGTAGTGATTTGTTCTTATCAGAGCTTAATGAAAGAGAAATAAACTAAGGGCTTAAATGTTTTCTTAATAAACCTTAAAGGCCCAAAGGCATGTCACACTTATTGCCAATTGATATTAGATTTTTGATATAGCAAGTGAGAAGTTACAAAAATGATTTACATCAATGATTAAAGACAGAATACTTTGAAACTTTTTAAATTTGATATGTTTTTGTTGAAATTAAATCAAGATTAATAATTTAAAATTGATTAGAATTTAATAATTGATAGTTTATTTAATTTAAGTCCAGTTAGAATTTATTTATCAAAGTCATATAGGAATAAGTTTTCTAGTCCTAGTCTATTTTCTCAGGTTGAGAGGTACCTTATATTGTAGCGAGATAGAAGAGTTTTTGAGTTATTGAGTAAAACCTCCTACCTCTTCTTTCTTATTTGATAAATTTCTTCTATATAGTTATCGTTGTATCTTTCACTTGTGCATATATTATTCCTTCGAGTATTTTTATTTCCTTCAGTTTTATTTTATGCCCATCCAAATTTTTTCTAGTTGAAGGGGAGTCGTAGATTAACTGATAAAGTGTTGTCATGTAACCAAGAGGTCACGTGTTCAAGCCGTGAAAACAACCTCTTGCAGAAATGTAGGGTAAGACTATGTACAATAGACATTTATGGTCCGGTTTTATCCCGGACCCCGCACATAGCGGGAGCTTAGTGCACCGGACTGTCCTTTTTTTAATTTTTTTGTCTAGTTCTAATTATTTACTGAATTTGATAGTCTCAACCCTTATGCCTAATCTCACCTGATGGGGGTGAGACAGCAAGCTGCCACGTGATTTTTTTGTATTCACGTGATATTTTATTTTCATAAATATATGTTATTACTTTTTGATTTAATTTTTTTTTGAATCATCTGTTTCAGGTAAAATTTATATACAAAAAATTGGTTGAAGCTTCATTATTTTGGCTCCAATCGTTTTACATATTATGCTTAAAAAAGAAGGGAATACACAGCTAAAATAATTTTATTGCATCTGGAAAAAAGAAGAAGAAATACACAATTAAAAACTTATTATATTGGATTAAAAAAATTATTTGGCTATAAATAATAGAGAGTTAAATGTAAGTCAAAAGATCAAGTAGAGGAGGTGTGGTGGGTGGAGGATCGCATGTTAGCTGAAGTGGAAGTCACTTATTCCTACTCCTACGTAATCTTCCCATCTAATTATGAAAGCTGCCTCTCTTCTTAACCGTGTGGGTCACAATCACATGTACTAGAATAAATTATAACTCAAATTAGCCTCTCCTATTTTTATTTATATTAATAATTAATTGTCGCTTCATAGGTCATAGGTTTCTACTATCGCCTTAATTCCCCAGCTAAAAACAAAAGTTAATAGTAACTACTTATCAATCTACACAAGTTGCTTAGTTTAGCCTCTTTTTTTTTTTAAGCTACTATCTTTTTAGACTACCTTTCTAGTTTTTATTTGTGATAATAAAGAGACTAATATATATCTGGACGTAAACGTACAAAAATGATCTTTTAATTTGCTTTTGTAATGATTTTTTTATGATAGTAGCGTTCGTATCAACTTACACGCATTTCAGGTGTTACGTTGAATACCTGCTACCTCCTATCAATGCATACACTGAATAACTCTCCTCCGGTAACAATTTCCTGAACATTCGAAGTAAACACACTTTAGTACTTCACTTGATTAATGTTCTCCTCCTGGCTAGACAATTAGGTATGGAGTTCTATAATTTCTTCAATTCCTTTTAATTAAGGACTATAATCGGATGGTTTAGAATCAAACCTAATTAAGTAGTAGTTAATACCCAAGTTTTTGGATATCTGGTTAAGTTACTTCCACTAAAGTTAACACTGTTGTACTTACCAAAAAAAAAAAACTGCTGTAAAGTTGAAAACCACTCGTTTATCTTGGGAGCGCTACTATCTCTAATGACTTTTATCAGTAATTAATTATTAGAACACTTGTATAACTGCACTTACACAATTTTCATAGTATAAGTAGAGTTTTTTTTAACCCTTCCCCAGGAGCTCCCCTTGTTTCCTTGGTGACTCAAAGTCGAAACGTTCAGGTTGAAATTAAAGGACGCTTAACATCTGAGCAACTTCCTATTGTCATATTATAAGTAGAGTTAATTATGATAAACACTTCTACATTATGATTCAGTTTTAGATATACTCTCTAAACTTTGAAATCAGACACTTAGACCCCTATATTATGGAAACCTTACACTTGCACCCTATGAGGTATATCGCTAAGTATATTAAAGTATATTTATTAAATTATAAATAAGAGGTTTTATGTATTTATTCTTATGAAATTTATTAAAGGTAATCATTATTTTTAAATTATATTTATTCATGCATTTTGAAATATATATCTTTTGAAACTCATACATAAGAAATTCACACAACTTAGTTAATAAAATACACAGATTATTAGTAATAATTTTCCTGCGCTTTATACATGTAGTTATGTCTATTTTTATTAATTATAATTATTTACTGTATAAGAATTTTTCATTATTGATTTTATTTTATTTTCCGCTTCAAAATTATATTAAATTTACATTAATAAATTTTTATTTATAATTTTAATTTCACTTTTAATAATTATATTTTAATATACTTAGTTTCAGAAATATCTCATAGAGGGTGTAAGTGTAGAGTTTCCATAATATCGGAGGCATAAGTGTTTGATTTTAAAATACAAAAGGAGCATTGTTTTGAAGTTGAGTCATATTACAGAGGTGTTTAATGTGATTAAGCCTTATAATAGCAGTCAGAGTGGCTAAGCGCAAGAAGGGTTTAGGAGCCCAAACACACGACGGGTTATAGTCACGATATTACAAGAGTTGAGTTTCAACCACCTGTTGTCGTGACGTTTGTCGACGTGAACTCGCATTTAGGCCAACCATAAGCTCGAGGCGCACGAAAGGTCAGTATTCTTGATTCATTGTGGCTTAGAAATTTTATTCTCTAAGTGGAGGGGGGGTTTCACAAGATAGAAATATAATGGCAGTCATATCAAAGTTGGATAAAAAGAAAACTGAATAATTGACACATCCACTATAATTGTAATAAAATTGGTGTTCATTGGATAACTAGACAACTGACCGAAAGGTGTTGCTAACAACTTATTGGGAGTGCATTATATTTGTGAGTAACCAATTTAATTTGTCACACTTGAGTTCTTGAACACAATAATTAAACTTGTGATGCAAACACGTCCTTCATTTGCATGCTACTTCAGTTTATTATAAATAGCTTTAAGGGTCGTTTGGTTGGGGCTTTACTCTTTAGCATAACAAATCCCCACATACAAATAAGCACTAAATTACACGATGTTTGATTTGGATTTGGAGAGATTAGGGTATGTTTGTTACGGAGGAAAATGTTTTTCACTGAAAATGTTTTTCTGAAAAATGAGTTCTTGAAAAACAAGTGAATTTTTATTTATTTTCTCATATTCGTTTGGTTAGTGAAACATAAGTGAATTTCTTACTTATTTTCTCATGTTCGGTTGGTTAATAGAAAATATTTTTGAGAAAATATTCACCAAAGCCTCATCCAACCCACCACCCCACACCACCACCACCAACCCCACTCACCACCCACTACCCACACCACCACCACCAACCCCACTCACCACCCACTACCCACCCCAAGCACCACCCTACCCACCACCCAACCAAACCCCACCCACCATCCTCCCAAACCCCACCCACCACCCTCCCAAACCCCACCCACCACCCTCGAACGCACTTCTTCTTCACCCACCCCTATCCCATACCACCACACCCAACTTTACCCCACCACTACCCAGACCACCGCCCAACCACCCTATGCACCCCCCACTCCCAACCACACCCCTCCAAAAAATTTATTGTTTTTAATTTTTTTTTGGTTTTCTACACAACTCTCTCACCCCCGCTGCGAACCTCGACCCTCTTTCCAAAAAAAGTTTTAATTTTTTAAATTTTCTACATCACCCCACCCTCCGATGCGAACCCCCCTCTCATAACCCCTCCCCATCAATTTCTTTTTTTGGTTTCTTCACCAACTCGTCCACCCCACCCCCTGCTGGAAAGCCCCTCCCCCCACCCAAATTTTTTTTCTTAAAAAGTTTTAAATTCTTTTTTTGGTTTTTTACACCAACCCCCGACCCCTCCGACCACACCTCTCCACCCATAAAACATAAAAAAAATTGCGTGGTTAAATTTGGTGTGTGTGGGTTGTCGTTTATGGGCGTGGGGTCAATTTTTTTTCTCATTTTTTATAAAATAAAATAAAATATATAAAATAAAAAATTGGGTTGGGGATAGAGGTGCGGGACATGGAAGGGGGTGTGGCGGTGGATTAGTGGTTGGTGTAGAAACAAAAAAAAAATTATTTTGGAGGGGAGGTGGGGTCGCGGGGAGGTGTGTGTGTGTGTGTGGGGGGGGGGGGGGGTTGGTGTAGAAAACCAAAAAAAGAATTTAAAACTTTTTTTTTAGAAAAAACAATTGAGGGGGGAGGGGGGTTCTGCGCAGGGGTGGGGGGGAGGGTTCGGGACGTGGGGGTTCGCAGGGTGGGGTGGAGGTGATATAGAAAATAAAAATAAAAAAAAAAAAATTGGGGGGGGGGGGGGGGGTGAGGAGTGGGGGGTTGGTGTAGAAAACCCAAAAAATATTTAAAACTTTTAATTTTTTTTGGGGGGTGGTTGGGGTTCACCCTGTGGGGTGGGGTGGTGTAGAAAATAAAATAAAAAGTTAATTTTTTTGGGGGTGGGTGGGTTAGGGGTTGGGGTTGGTGTAGATAACCCAAAAAAGTATTTAAAACTTTTTAAAAAAATTGAGGGTGGGGGAGGGAGGGGGTTCCGCAACTAGGGGTGGGGGGTTGGTGTAGAAAACCAAAAAAAAAGAATTTAGATCTTTTAAAAAAAATGGTGGTGAGGTTTCAGGGGGTGGGGTGGTGTAGAAAAAAAGGGCAGCCCGGTGTATGGTGTAGAAAATAAAAGAAATTAAAATTTTTTTTGGAGTGGGATGGGGGGATTGGGGTAGGGGGTTCACATCAGGGGTGTGGGGAGTGGTGTAGAAAACTAAAAAATATTTTTTAAAATTAAATCTTTTGGAGGGTGGTTGGGTTGCGGGGTGGATGGGGGTGCATCGGGTGGTTGGGCGGTGGGTTGGGTGAAGGTGGAGTAGTTGGTTGAATGTCACTTGGAGACTTATTTTTCCTACTTTCATTAGGGAAGTCGTTTTCCTCATTTTTGAGGAACTTGTTTTTCTAAAAAAATATTTTTCAAATTTTTTTACCAAACAAACGTTATAAAATTGAAAAACATTTTCTCTATACCGAACACACCCTTAATCTCCACATAAAAATCAGCACAAACATATAGTACAATATGTAGTTACTCCTTGTTATTTCCTTGTAAATAATACATGACAACTTATGTGAGAATTTATATAGTATTTTATATAGGATAAAATGTGGAATAAAAATGTGGGGATTAGTAATACATGAACTAAAATTACGAAATGACAAACTTAGCCCTTTTAATAGTAAGAAAAAAGTTATTGTGTTTAAACAATTAATAAGTATTTTAAATAATACTAATTTGTAATATATCAAACTAAACATTCTACAAGAAACGATTCTTGCATTACTAAAATCTACAAAATTATTGCATATTAATCCCTACGTAACTAATTTTTACAAAGCTAATCTCTAAATTTCTAATTCCTACATAATTAATTTGTTCATTATTAATCTTTTCAGAACTTGTCGTTTCTATACCAAACGCCCCCTTAATTATTATCTACACTATTTATTCCCTCTTGGAAAATTTACAAAAACCCTCTAATAATTAGTAGTAGTAGGGTTTGCGAATAAGCACCATAGAATTCCCTCCGTCTCAAATTAGTTGTCGTGTTTTTTTATTTACTTGACCCTTAATTTCGTATTAATAAAAGTAGCATTTTGACTATTTTTTCCTCTTAAATTATTTTGCCATATTATATCTCCTTATATAAATATTACTTATATAGTTATACCAACTTCATCAACGGTGTACTTCCTCTTAAATGTTGTAATTAATACAAAAGGTAAAATGGAAAAAGGTTATTTAATTTTATTTTAATTTTTTAAAATGACAAATATTTTAAGATGAATATTTTTAGTAAGAAGATAAATATTTTGAAACAAAAGGAGTACAAACTTAGTTTAATTAGTATAATGTGTGTGCGCGCAAATAATGGTGCATATAAACCAGTGACTATTATTTTCATTCTAACTTTTCTCTAGAGAGTGTGTATTTAGTTACTCAATTTGAAATTGTATTATTTTTTTATTCAATTATTTATTTAAATATTAACGTGCAAGCCAGTTCGAACTTGAACAAATTCTAACATTGTTATTTGAGATTTTATTGAATAACCAAAATTCTAAATAAAATATTATAAGTGATAAATCATCTAACTAAAATCTCGATTTCAGGTATTGAATTTGTTTAATCCAAATGATGTACATCCCTCTTTTCCCTAGGAAAACATCCAAATTAATCTCTTACTTTTTTTTTTTGGTAATTAAAATTTTATTAATCACCAAAGTTGAGAACATTACATAACCTCAGCACACAACCTCTGATGCTGACTACACTGTAAACAAACACAAAATACTACTGATTCTTGTCCTCTCCTCCTCAGTACCATAACACCAGTACACCTTGCTCTAAGCAACTCAAACTTCCTATTTACAATTGTTGACTAAAAGATGCATGACTGTAGATAACACTTAGCCTTGCTTGTAGCTCTAGTGCTGGAAATAATAGCAATTTTTTTGGCAATGCAATTGGTAGTTCTGCACTTGTCTTCAAAGACTCTTTGATTTCTCTCTATCCAGATAACATGCAATATTTCAGCAAATAAAACTTGAGTACTTAGTGCACTGGTAGACCTCCCTTTGGCTCTCTGGATGAACCACTCCTACATATGGTTCCACTCAGTAGCAGAATAGGATTACATTTTAGCCCATGACATTATCCCACAAGCATCCGGTCTTATGGTCATTTTAGCATAGCACACAAGTTGTCTTTACATCCATTCCCCATTTCTCCAATCTGTCCACAGTGAGTAACCTATTTTGCACCTGAAGTCACATAGTAACTTTAGCTTTAGGCCTGACTTCATTATTAAACATGATGCACTTCCATGGTACTCTGGTGTTGTCTCCTATCAACTGCAAGTAGAACTGCCTGATCAGTTTCGTGTGGCATAATTGTGGAGCCTGCAATTGACTCAAGAGAGGTCCAACACTTAGTATTGTCCTCACCATCCAAGAGGCATGAGCAGGTACTTACATGGCACTCAGAAGTTGATCCTTTATGTAGTAGGTCCAATGGATCCATCTAATCCAAAGCTTGTCCTGGCCATGTGCCACATCCCATATGTTCTTAATAAGAGCAGCTTTGTTCCATTGATATAGATTAATTAGATTGAGCCCCCTGCAGCTCTAGGTAGACAAACTTTGTCCCAAGCAACTAATGCTTTCTTAGTGACTGAGTTAGTTCCTGACCAAACATAGCTTCTGCAATAGGCTTCAATGATCTTGATCACCTTTGATGCCAAAAAGGACTGTCTGCACCAATTGTACCCTCCCAACATATGACAACTTCTTTGAGGTTCAAGCTGATATTTTGGCAATAATTCTATCTATTAGAGGTTTTCATTGCACTAATGTGAGCTTCCTTGTTGATAGAGGCACCCCTAAGTATTTAAAAGGTAATTCTCCCAAGAAAAAGCCCAATTATTGTAAAATGATTTGTTGTGTGGCATGAGGAACACCTCCAAAATAGACAGATGATTTGTCTAGATTGGCCTGCAAACCAGAGGAATTAGAGAATTGAGTGAAACAGTGATACATAGCCTTTAGAGAGGTGAGGTCACCTCTAGCAAATAAGAGGAGGTCATCACAAAACTAAGGTGGGTAATCCTCCGTTTATCACATTTGGGGTGGTGTTTGTAGTCTTTATTTGTAGGGAAATGTAGCTATTCTAGTATCTACTACATAAATATTCATTCCACTTAGTCATATGCCTTTCTTAAGTCTATCTTTACTGTTAATGTTGAATTTGATGTTGTGACATTTGACCCAACATATCTCCAGAAGTATTGATTTGAATGTATAAGAATGTTGGGACAAATGTTGCACAACATTCGTACCAACAATTTCAGAACTGATTTTGCCTTACTTCACGTAATGATTACTGTGTGGTAAATATGACTTGGCAAGGTAAAAAGGAGTTGGTAAACACATGTGAAGAACGAGTCAAGACTGCCGCTTTTCGTGAGGAACAAGTCAAAGTTGTTAGAGGTTTTTGCTCTTTGATCTTCTCCAACAAAACCTACCAGCTGCCCACCTTTTCCTCAACCTCCACAACCGATCGACGAGCTTTTCAATCTCTACTAGAAATTGAGAGGATACTACAGTTAATCAACATCCAGAATCAGAAAGCAAAAATACCAAGAGAGCTCTCGGGTTCATCTCAGAAATCTGGATCACAAGTGTTGCCTGTGTGTGTTGACAACATTCTATCCAACATTACAATTGCTTTTTAGATTCTAGATTAGTTTTGTATGGAGCGATTGTAATGAGAGGTTGTCTATATCTACTTAGTTAGATTTTTTAGGCAGAAGTCATCTGCGACTTCAACTTTTAATTCATTTTCGTTTTATATTGTAAATCTGTAAAGAAAAAAATTTGTATTGTTGTATATAATATATATACAATACATTTGGTCATTGACCATCATAAGTTATATAATATATATAACTTATGAAAATTTAAACATTTGTAATCTTTAAATTCCGCTGCATTTACTCTTTAAAGTTACTGTTTTGCTAGGTATTATTACTGGTGTTGGACGACATAATTACCGATATTCGAAAACAGAATTGACATTTGATTTATTCCATCTCTTTTTTTTTCTTTCCCACAGCATTTGACACCCTACAAGTGGTATCAGAGCCGACACTTAACACAATAATTGCTTGGTCCTGTTGTCATAAGCTATGGATCCGGAAAATCCAACTATTGGTAGGCTTCCTATTTTAGATGGATAAAATTATGTGTATTGGAAGATTCACCTAGGTTCTCATATCAAATCAATTGATGTTAAGGCATGGAGATCTATAACCAATGAGTATGTTGTTCTAATGTTGCCACCGGATGAGGAATGTGACATTCTTTTTAAACCTGAATTCGAATGGACTACAGAAGAAACCAATAATGTTAGCTTTAACGAAAAAGCCTTAAATGCAATTTTTGGATAGGTTGATATGTATATGTTCAAACTCATTTAAAACTGCCCCATGTCTAAGGATGCATGGAATACTTTACAAATTCATTGTGAAGGTAGCTCAAGGGTTCGCTCGACGGTTCAGATCTAGTGGACTCCGAAGTGGCTGATTGTCCGAAACTGAGTATTCCAGATACTCAGAACTTGGAGTCACCAGAGGCTGAACTAAGACGAAGCAAAAGGGCCAGAAAGGATAAGACTTTTGGTCCTGACTTTGTAGCTTATATGGTCGATAACGAACCGAGGAAAGTTGTTGAAGCATTGTCTACTCCAGAAGCATCGCTCTGGAAAGAAGATATTGAGAGTAAATAGACTCCATCCTGCAAAACCATATGTGGGAATTGGTTGATCTTTCTCCGGGAAATAAACTGTTGGGTTGTAAATGAATACTCAAATGGAAGTATAAAGCAGATGGGTCTATAGATTAGTACAAAGTCAGGTTAGTAGTCAAGGGATATCGACAGAAGGAAGTCCTTGACTATTTTGACACGTACTCCCCGGTGTCTAGAATGACGTCCATACGAGTATTCATTGCGATCGCAGCATTGCGTGACCATGAGATATATCAAATGGATGTCAAGACAACCTTCATAAATGGTGATTTGGAAGATTAAATTTATATGGAACAACCCGAGGGGTATGTGGTTCCAGGGCAAGAAAAAAAGTCTGTCGACTTGCCAAATCTCTGTATGGGTTAAAACAAGCTCCGAAGCAATGGCATGAAAAATTTGATAGTACCTTTGATCCTTACTATCGAAGGATTTTTCCATTAATGAGTATGACAAATATGTCTACATGAAAGGAAACTCTGATTCGTTCGTCATGATATGCATGTATATAGGTGACATGTTGATCACGGGGAACAGTCCTAGCTTGATCCTACAGACTAAGAACATGTTGAAACAATGTTTCGACGGTATCGCAGATGTCATCTTAGGGATAAAGGTCTGTAAGACGTCTAACAGACTGGTCTTGTCTCAGTCTCACTACATTGAGGATGTGTTGAGAATATTTGAGATGTGTGACAGTTCGCCTATGAAGTCACCACTGGATATGAATCAAAAGATTGATAAAAATTGTGGTGCACCCGTATACCAGGAGCGATATGCACATGTGATTGAGAGTTTGATGTACATAACAAACTACACCCGTCATGATATCTCTTATGCAATCAACAAGTTGGCTAGGTTTACCCGTAATCCAGGAAATGATCACTGGAAGGCGTTGAATCGGGTACTACGGTACCTGAAATACACGCTAGCTTACGGGTTACATTATTCGAGATATCCAGTTGTACTAGAAGGGTACAGTGATTCAAACTGGATATCTGATATAGAGAACACCAAGTCCACCAGTGGGTATTTATTTACAATTGGGGGTGGAGCTGTGTCTTCGAAATCCTCTAAATAAACTTGCATCGCCCGATCCACAATGGAGTCGGAGTTTATTGCTTTAGACAAAGCAGGAGAAGAAGCTGAGTGGCTTCATGACTTCTTAGAGAATGTCCCGTATTGGAACAAACCCGTACCTTCTATAATGATCCACTGCGACAACCAGTCGGCTTTAGGGAAGGCACGAAGTTCTATGTATAACGACAAGTCTCGTCATATTCGATGGAGACATAAGACCGTTAGGCAGCTGATCACCACGGGTATTATCTCCGTTGATTATGTAAAATCAAAGGATAACATAGCAGACCCTTTAACTAAGGGCATACCTAGAGATCATATGTTCTGCCTGTCTAGGAGAATGAGCTTAAAACCCAAAAAATAAAGGCTGATACGGTGGTAACCTAACCTTACTGACTGGAGATCCCAGGAATTAGGTTCAATGGGAAAACTAAGTTGTAAAGGTTCTGTTAAGCGCTTCGGTGAAAGCAAGAGCACTTCGAGTTATGATTTCTATAAAGAACATAAACCCAAAGCCGTTCCCGCGATACACATTAAGTGCTATCTGCAGTGTGGGTAAATGTTAAGTTTCCAAAATCTTTAATGATCCTCAACGGTTGAGGTTAGGCTTGAGGAAATTTTTAATGGTTCCTAACACTGGTGAAGTGGGGTATAACAGGATACCTTGTAGGAGACCACCTATTTAAGTGCGAGGACAAGCCACCTCAGATGAACGCACATAAGAATCCAAGAGTGTCCACGGCCACAACGAATAAAACATTAAGAAGAATAGAGTAAGGGAAGTTGTTGTGTTGGTGCCATTATCTGGGCTTACATTAAACACTGACGGTTCAAGATATCACGTTCACCGCGCAGTAAGTAAGTCATATGGTATTCAACTAGGGAAGGTTCAAAGTGGAAGCTACCTCTCCTGATGCAATATCTTTTCGCTGAAAGATTGGTGAAAGTAGCCACCTTGTGTGTGCGCCAAAATCTCTTTCAAAAGGGGATTGTTGGAAATTTACTAATGTGGAATTAAGTTTATCCCATTATTTATGACTCGAACAATTGGGGCCCCGCATATCAAAAACGTCGTTTCCACACACGTGCACTCGTAGTGCCAAGTATTGTAAATTTTGTTAGTGAAATAGATATTGGTACGTAAGTAAATGTTTGAGACATAGAATGATGGACGGTCATTGGCCGAATGACAAGTGTTCCACGTTGGTAAACGAAGGAAGAAGTGTGCATATTGTAAAGATGGAATGGGTCGGAAAGGACCGCGGAGCCGAGAAGGGCCGCGGCGCTTCCCTGGCAGAAAGTCTTAGACAAAAATCTGATTTTTTTGGAGACTTTTGGGCTGCCCTCAATGACATTCATTCCAGCATTAATCAACCATTATTTGGGCTAATAAATAGGTGCCATTACTTGGGCAATTCATTGCCATTACATGTGTGATTCAATGCCATTACTTGGCACTTGAAGAGACAATTCTTACACTATAAATTGATGCCTTTGGTTCAATTGTTAATACACTTGAGAGAAAATCAAACCAGAATTTTCAGAAAACTTCTTCTCTCTAGCACTCTTTCTATACTCAAGTTTTTCACAAGAAATACTCGAGTTTCCTTTGCTCATTTATTAGTTGCTGTTTTATTTTGGGAGACTATTGCCCACTAACGTAAAAGGATATATACGGAGCAATCTTGTCTTAAAGATAGAGTGTCATCACTCGACTCAGCCAAGTCACAAGAGTTTATATTTGTTCTTATTTCCAGTTTTGTGAGCAAAAGATTATAAGTTTCTCGTTGTAAACTTAGTAATCTTTAGAGGTTTATCCTTTTTAGCAATTATAATATTTATTTACTTTTCGTTTCCCGCACTTGTTGTACTCACAGAATCTGACTCTGACATATATCATTAAATAAAATTAAGTAAACATTTGCAACTTACTTGGTCATGCAATACATGCATATTTCACTGTTTTGTATTAAAAACCCGTTTTACGATAGCATATTATTTGTTAATTAATATGTTAGACTTATTAACTTGATGTGCTTGTATCTTTATTTGTTTTCCATTTTCCAGGTTCAAAGTTATAGTGTGATGAACGTTAAGTGTAAGATGATGTATGAGATTAACATTTTAATAAAGTGCATTATATCAGCTTGACATATTTATAACTTTTTAAATACGAATCTGACGAGACAAACTTAGAATCACATGAAAAAAAATTATCTTAAAATAATTACATTCTTTTGGAATTAATACAAAATTAACTATGAAAAAATACCTATATGCGAAACACCTAGTTGAAATAGCAGTTTAGTTGTTGTTATTACACTTTGATGTATGCCGAGAATTATTTTATTCTGATTAGAGATTTGTATTTCTGTAGATAGATATATAAAAAGCGTCAAATTTTGGGATCTCCTAATTTTCTCAGAAGACAGGTTATATTTATTAGTAAGAAAATGTACCTAAATACTCCTTAAACATAATAGGCAAATACAAAAAGATTAATATAACTGACTCTAACATATATGTTACTGATGAGTAGTAGTTTGACTAATTGATATTTGACTACTTGATGCTATTGACCGTGTAGAGACCTTCATTTTTTGTGGATGGAAAAAATCTGAAGATTTCTGATAAATGTTAGCTCTATGGTCTATGCAAGTCAATATAATATTCCCTTTTATTTCAATATAATTAAAAAGAAAGAGGTATTAAAAAGTCCCAATTTATTTTTCCAGCTTAGTGTAACGTGTGGAGTGGGCACTTCTGATTTTGTTATATTGTCTTGAGTCTAGACCATGAACAAGAATGTAGTCTTTTTGTGAAGGAATATTGGAGTAGGACTAGATATTGAAGGCAGGGATGGATTGATCAAGTCATTTCAAAATTCATATACACTTAAATCCCGGAAAATAATTGTCTTAGTGGAATGTTTACACCGAATCACATAATATAATTTTAGTAATTAAGAATTAAAGAAAAATAAATATTATTTAATTATGACTAAATAATAAAATATGTGTATGCAAGACATGCATCTTGGATTTACTGGTCGATGTAAACACCATATCCGAAAAGAAATTTACCATCATATTCCTATCCATTTAAGGACAGCTTCAAATCAGCTAATTTTTTTCTTCTCTTCTTCTAAGTTGTTCCTTTCTTTCTTTGTAACTGAGCTTGAATTATGAAGTATACTGATTTGATTATTTAAGCCAAGATTAACATACTCACAAAGACAATTCGATGATCAAAGCCTCACAATATGAATAATAATGTCATGGATTCAAAGAAGACCATTTTTACTGCTAGATATTCTGTTTACCTTTTCTTTTTTTGGTTTTCACCGGATATAGGAGCAACTATTTTAGAGCCTTAACTAATTTGTAAGGCACATTATAGGAGGAAGCACTTCCTACTAATTTTTTTATTAATCTAGAATCTCTAGCTAATGAAGGAACAAATCCTATCTATCATACTACAATCTTGTGGTTTATGATTACCTATCAACCTTGGAATGAAAATTATGAAATAAAAGTTGAAGTTATTTTTCTATTGAATAGGTTATTAACTTCATTGATTTACTAAACACTGCTAAATTTTCAACCGCTAATGAGGTATTTGTCTAACATTCATAAATAAATCTGTGTACATTTAAAATCAAGGGACAATAAAGCATTTAACCATAAGGTGTCACGCCTCTAACCGTGGCCTCGACGAAACACGACACTCGGTGCCTGATTGCATGTGACCGATCGAACCACATGGCTTGCTTGTCAACATGGGCATCAAAACATACTAAAATAATAACTTTTAAACATGTAAAACATATGTTGGAAACATGGTCTGAAAATATATTGTGAAAATAGTCTAAAAATATCATAAGTATGAATAATTGAACAAATGACAGGACATGATACTAGACTAGTCTATGAAACCTCTGACAACCTGAGTCTGCAAAACTATTTACTAGGACAAGGCTCTAGCATACCTCTATTAATAATCATGACATGTGAAAATAAATTATTAGCGCCCCGAATGAGAGGGGCTCACCAAAAGCTGATACTGAGGCAATCCTATTGAGCAGATTCGTTTCCCTGAAACTCAGCACGTGCATCGTGAAGTGCAGGACCCAGGCAAAGGAACGTTAGTATATTTGAATCGTATTGTATGTAAAGAAACTGAAAGAAATAAGCAGACACATGAAACAATAGGACATGAAACTGAAACCAAACATGAGTATGAACATGTTCTGACATGAGTATAGAGCATGTATTGAATCTGCATATCTATAAACTTGTAAGCTTGTATACCTGTGGGGAGAGCAATCGTATAATCGACAACATGAATCACCACATGGGTACGTGGAGTATGGTACCTGGCCCGACCAGTAGAACTTTTTCATACCTTACTAGGGTATGAGACATGAACATGGAAAGAAATGATTCAATCTACAAATATGAAGGTATCATCCTCTAGGAGGAGTGACCCTTATCCTATGGTGGCATACATAGTTTCAGGCTACTAGAGCCTTCTCGATAAACTATGCAACTCCCAAAAAAAGGTTCTTGAAAATAGTGGCTTGTAAGCCCATGAAATTCATGAAATAACTTGTAAACATAATCTTGTAAATTAATAGTTTTAACATGTGAAGAAATACATAATATAACTTATATAAATCATGAAAAACATTTATGACCTCATGGAACTGCATAATAATGACCATAACTTGTCTTTAAGAACTCATGAAAATCAAGGCATGGGTTCATGGATTATAGACAATTTTATGAAAATCACAATTGACCAATTATGAATAATAATATAAACATGACATAATATTCATATAGTTAGGGTTATCAAGATATTAGAACAAAAATCTGAAGTTATGAAATTTTCATGATTTCCTAGAAACTTGGTGTGGGGGAGGAACATGGATATCCCCACACGTAGATAAAATCTCTACATACCTTACTCGCTCCCACACTTGTATAAAAATCTAGACTTTGAAGAAGAACTCCAAAGACTGCATCTTGAAACCTTGAATTGGGTTTATCATGAAAACTCTAGGTTTAGAGTAGTGAATTTTGCTTAGAAATTGATTATACTATGTTAGAATCGCATCAATATTTGTGGAAAGGACTTACCTTGATGTAGGAGATTATTGGGAAGAGAGAGCCTTCGTTCTAGGGCTTGAGAAAAGTGAAAAATTTGATACTGATTTTTGGGACTAAGGCTATGTATTTATATTGTTCAGTCATCAGACCCTTTTACAATGTCTTTTATGGTCCGTAAAATAATTACGGTGGACTTTACAGACTGTAAAATTTTCACGGCCCGTGATTCCTACCATAATCCTTAATAGTAACTTGTATTTCTGGGATCCGTTTTATGGTGTGATTTGACAGGCCATAAAACATTTTACGGTTTGTATTTCAGGGGTAAAACTGAATAACGTTGTTTTTGTCAAATTTTTAATTCTAACACTTCCCATTGAGTCTTAAGTCCCTGAATCATGAAAATTACTTAGCTCAATGGTACGAGGTGTTACAATATCTCCCTTTTGGGATCATTTGTCCTCGAATTATGGGTCATGATTACGAATAGAATGGGACATAACATGAGTACATGAGCGTTAAGAAACAAGACATGAAACATGGAACTGGATGACATGATTACATGAAAACATGAACATGGGACATGAGTACTGATTGCATGAACGTGAAATATGAGACATGGATACGCAAGGGACATGACATGAATACTGAAGGCATCTACCTTGATCATTTTCGGTCTGCTCATCAAATAAGTGCGAATATCTGGACTTCATGTCTTCTTTGGCTTCCCATGTATCCTCCTCAATATTCTAACTTCTCCACAACACTTTCACTGAGGCAACTTCCTTAGTTCTCAACTTTCAAATCTGACGATCCAAAATAGCCACAGGGATCTCCTCATATGTCAAACCATCCTTAACGATAATGGAATCAGTAGGGACAGCTAAAGACGGATCTCCTACGCACGTCCTCAATATGGATACATTCAACACTAGATGCACAACAACTAAGTCTTGTGGAAATTCAAGTTCATAAGCCACTTGGTCAATTCTCCTCAAAATCATGTATGGTCTGTTATATCTGGGATCGAGCTTTCCTTTCCTTCCAAACCTCATGACACCTTTCATGTGTGAAACTTTCAAAAATACCCAATTATCAACTTGAAACTCTAAGTCTCTACGTCTCACATCTGAATAGAACTTCTGGCCACTCTGAGTTATTTTCAAATGCTCCTGAATTAACTTGACTTTATCCACGACCTGATAGACTAAGTCTGGTCCTAGAAACTCTACTTCACCAACTTCAAACCAACCAATTAGTAATCTACACCTTCGCCCATACAGAGCCTCGAACGGTGTCATATGGATACTAGCATGATAACTGTTGTTATAAGCAAACTCAATGAGAGCCAAATGATCATCCTAATGACCTTTCAAATTGAGAACACATGTCCTCAAGAGTCTGTATAGTACGCTCTGCCTGACCATCTGTCCGAGGGTGAAAATTTGTGTTGAGATTTACCTTAGTGCCCAATCATTTATGAAAAGACTTCTAAAAGTGTGTTGTGAACTGAGAACTACAGTCTAAAATAATGGACACTGGGGTCCCATGAAGCCTGAAAATTTCTCAGATATACAACTTAGCATAGTACTCTATTGAATCTATGGTCTTAACTGGCAAGAAATGGGCTAATTTGGTCAGTCAGTCTACAATTACCCAAATCGAATCATGTCTCCGGGCTGAGTAATGTAGACGTGTTATGAAGTCCATATTTATCATCTCTCATTTCCAAACAGGAATATTAATATTCTAAGCAAACCCACTAGGCCTCTGGTGTTCGGCTTTCACTTACTGATAATTCGGACACTTGGCTACAAAGTTTGTCGCATTTCTCTTCATATCGTTCCACCAATAAAGTTTCTTAAGATCATGATACATCTTGGTTAAACCTGGGTGGTGAATAGAATACATGAAATTATGCACTTCTACCATGATTCTTTCTCTGAGTCTGTCTAGATTTGGAACGCACAACCTGCCCCAGTACCTTAAAGTACTGTCATCTCCCCTTTGTTCAAAAGTTGTAGTATTATGCTTGTGAATACCCTCTTTCTGCTGCAACAACAAGGAATCACTAAACTGTTTCTCCTTTACTTCGGCTACTAAGGAGGATTCAAACTTGTTCTGAACAACCATACTACCATTTTTGGAGTTCAAAAGTCGAACTCCTAGACCAGCTAGTCGATAAATTTCTTTTGTCATGTTTCTTTTACCTTCATCCACGTGAACTAAAATCCCATGGATCACCGACTAAGAGTATCAGCTACCACAATCAATTCGAGCCATCTCCTTTGTCTAAGATTTAATTTCTACTACTTGAAAATATACTAAAGGCTCTTGTGATCTGTGAAAATATCAACGTGTACTCCATATAAGTAACAACGACGTATCTTGAGTGCAAAGATCACTGCTGCCAATTCTAAGTCATGAGTAGGATAGTTCTTTTCATGAGGTTTAAGTTGGCTGGAGGCATAAGCTATAACCTTGCCATGCTGCATTAAAATACACCCAAGACCAACTCCTGAAGCATCACAATATACAATGAACCCATCGGTTCCCTTTAGCAATGTTAACACTAGAGCAAAAGTAGGTCTTATTTTCAATTCTTCGAAACTACGCTCATAGGCATCTAACCACAGGAATTTGACCTTCTTCTAAGTCAATGGAGCTGAGATAGAAGAAAACCCCTCTACGAATCATCTGTAATAACCTTCCAGACCCAAGAAACTCATAATATCTGAAGCAGAAGTGGGTCCGGGCCAATTTTTAACATCGTCTATTTTCTGAGAATCAACCTGGACACCCTCGCCTGAAATCACATGGCCTAAGAATGCCACTGACTTAAATCAAAATTCACACTTGGAAAATTTAGCATAAAGCTCATGGTCCTGAAGTATCTGTAAAACTATTCTGAGATAATTTTCATGATCAGCCTTACTACGGAATAGACTAAGATATCGTCAATATAGACAATGATAAAAATATCAAGATAAGGCTTGAAAACCCTGTTCATAAAATCCATGAAAGTGGCTGGAGCATTTGTCAATCCAAATGACATAACATAGAATTCGAAGTGACCATAATGGATTCTGAAGGTGGTCTTTAAAATATCAAATTCCTTAACCTTAAGCTGATGGTACCCTGATCTGAGGTCAATCTTAGAATAACTCTAGGCACCCTGAAGTTGATGAAATAACTCCTCGATTCTGGGAAGAGGATATTTATTCTTGATGGTGACCTTGTTCAACTTCCGGTAGTCAGTGCACATACGCAAAGACCCATCTTTTTTTGAACAAACAAGACTGGTCCACCCCATGGTGAGACACTATGTCTAATGAATCCCTTATCTAGAAGATCTTTCAGCTGAGCTTTTAGTTCTTTTAACTCCGCTGGAGCCATACTGTACGACGGGATAGATATCGGCTTAGTGTCGAGAAGTAGATCAATTCTGAACTCAATCTTTCTATCGGGAGGAACTCCGGGAAGATTTTTGGGAAAGACATCTAGAAACTCATTGACAACTAGTACTGACTGAAGAGTTGGGGTCTGGGTATCTGCATCCCTAACCCGAACAAGATGGTAAATGTATCCCTTGGATATCATTTTTCTGGCTTTAAGATAGGAAATAAACCTCTCTATGGGTGCTACTGCATCACCCTTCCATTCTATGACTGGTTCACCGGGAAATTTGAATTTTACAATTTTGGTTCTACAACCTGTTGTGGCATAACATGAGGATAACTAATCCATATCTATGATTTCATCGAAGTCTACCATTTCTAACTATACCAAGTCAGCTACTGCAATACGATAATAGACTTTAACTGGACAACCCCTATATATTCGCCTGGATATGATTGACTCACCAACTAGAGTGGATGCATCAAAGGGTTCATGCAACTTTTCTGGTTCTATCCCAAATTTCTTAGCAACAAAATAGGTTACATATGATAGAGTGGATCCAGGATCCATAAGGACATAAACGTCAAAAATGAAAATGGTTAATATATTTGTGGTCACATCTGTACGGGCCTCTATATCCTGACGATCTGTTAGTGCATATAAGGGGTTTAGACCTCCTTTTGTGTTACTGGTGTTGGCTAGACCACTCCCTGATTGAGCCTGAGAATTACGAGGAACTGTAGAATTCGTGGACTGAGCCATATTACCTTATGCACCCTACTTCGCTGATGCACAGTCCTTCTCAAATGACCTTGCTGACCACACCTATAATATATATTTATGCTAAAATGATACTCTCATGGATGCCTCTTACCACACTTGTCACAAACTGGGTGGCTGAAAGCACTTTGACCCACACTGGTCTATGACTAGGAGCGTTATGGTTTGAAGTTCTGATTTATGTTATCATTCCCGAACTGTAGGGCTGAAGCACTAGCTGAAGATGGAGTAGGTCCTAATGACCTATTTTTAAAAAACTGCCTGTCTCCACCACCTCCATGACTGAAGTGACCTGAAGACTTCACTCTCTTATTAAATTCCCTATCATTGTCTTTCTGTAAGGCTTTCTCTTGTTTCAACTTATTCTCGTTACCCTACACGAATGCAACCATCTTCGTAATAGTCATCTATCCATTATGAGTTGTAATTTGGTTGTATCGTACAAATGGGGATCAAGAACATACACAAAGCGTCTAACTTTGGCCCTCATGTCTGGGACCATTTGTGGAGCATACTTTGCCAAAGACATAAACTGAAGATAGTATTCATGTATAGTCTTGCCATTTTGCTTAAGCTTTTCAAATTCCACAACCTTTGCGTCCCTGACCTCAACTAGATAAAAATGCTCAATAAAAGCATTAGCAAACTCATCCCAAGTTGTTGGAGATGGATCTTCCCCTTGGGACTGTTTCCACGACTCATACCAAATGTTGGCAACATCCTGTAACTGATAAGCTCCCAACTCTGTTGCCTCTGTCTAATTAGAAAGCATAACACAAAAGATTTTCAAGAGCCCATCTATAAAATTCTGCGAATTATTTATCTTGCTTGACCTTGTGAATACCAGAGGGTCCATTCGTAAAAATTCCCGAGTCCAGAAGCTGGATGACTCCCCATTAGTTCTCATACTTAGAGTCGTTCCTTGTCTTTAGGCTTGGGCAGCCATAAGCTGGGTGAGCAACTGAATAACTCCCCTAACAACTGAGTCAGTAGAACTGGGCAGCGAAACTGGCCTGTAGCATTGGGTGGGGGTTAGGGATGGCAGATGGGTACAATTTTGTGGATTCAGCACCACACTCGCCCCAGTTGGGACGGGTATGGGTATAACTTTGGCGGGTAGTAGGTGTGTATGGATATAACTTTGGCGGGTATTGGCGGATATGGGTAGGTGGTGGATATGCAGTTATACCCGTCTTCCTTGCCCCGCATCCACTCGCCCGCCTTATACCCGCCCAAATAATTTTAGTAGCCCATAAGTCATTGCTCCAAATAATTTTAGTAACCCATAAGTCATTGCTTCAAATAATTTTAGTAGCCCATAAGTCATTGCTCCAAATAATTTTAGTAGCCCATAAGTGCTTCAGCTGTTCAGCAGCCTTCTGTATTCATATGCCTAAGTATTCACGCCTTAGTCATTGAGATTTGAGGCAAAATCCTAACGCCTCTCTTCACTTCACGCCTCCCTTCACGCCTCTCTCCTTCACGCCTCCCTTCACTCATCCACGCCTCTCTCCATAATGCCTCCCTTCATTGGTATATGTCGTCTCTCCTCCCTCTCTTGTTCTCCATCACGCCGCCATCAGAGTCACGAACCACCTCGACATTTCACAGAGCTTTTGCCACTGGTAGTTATACTTTTGTTTCTTGAATTACCCACTTGCCTTTTTCTTTAATGTTTAAATTCTTTTGTCTTTATCTGCTTTTAGTTATGTGAATCGTGTTCATGTATTATACTATACAAGGTATATAGGTGAGATTGAGAGAGATGATTTAGTGAGAAAGAAGATCTCTCTCTCTCTCTCTGTGTGTGTATGTGTGTGAAAAATGAATCATCTTAGTTTGGGATTTTAATTAAACAACGCGCTAATAGCCTGGGCTGCACGTCGGTGGATTTCGTGTAAAGAATATTTTACCTAAAAATAAAAAGTAAGACTAGAGAATTTTTGTTCCCTAGTACAAAATAACAAATTGGGTATTGTTTCTGCATGGAGATTATCAAATAGGAAATTAAAGAGAAATAGAAGTAAAGGGTTGAACTTGGAAATTAAAGGGAAATAGAAATATAAAGTAGTAAGCATATTTTGTTGTCTGCTCTGTGAATCCTTAGAATCTGTCCATTAGATGCATATGGAATTTTTATGATGGAGACTTGATAATAACCTATGAATCTGTCCACTAAAGTAAGTTTTAAGAAAAAACTATCATATCCTTTGTCATTTGCACATTTTGTAAAGCATATCTAGTTTTTAGAAAATATGGCTATCGGGTATTGGCGGGTGGCGGATATCCACTTGGGTGGTGGAGCGGGTGTGGATTTAGAAATATACCCGCCTATGTGGATATGAATGTTGAAAATGTACCCACCACCCGTGGCGGGTAGGTGACGAGTATAAAATTTTCTAGCGGGTGCGGTGGAGGGGGTACCCGCACCCGCCCAATTTCCATCCCTAGTGGGGGTGTTGTACTCGATTGGCTCCCTGAGCCTGAGCATCCTCCTCGCGAGCAGCATTATCTACAACTCTCTGGCTGTTAATTGAAGTCCTCTTGGTGTACTTTATTTTTGCAGGCATTTTATGAAATATGTAATACGCACGAGTTATAAGGATATCCTGAAAGTATAGCTCTAACAACACGATCTAGAATATGAAGGAAGTGATACAGTCTTAGATATCTTGGTGGTCAACTGTTTACATGTGTGGGACCCTCACACATATAAAAGTGACCTCCCAAATAAGATTTCATAGACTCCCTAAGACACTTGAACATAGTGCTCTGATACCAAGCTTTGTCACGCCCCGAACCTTGGCCTAGGCGAAACACGACAGTCGGTGTCTGACTTAATGTGATCGAGAGAACCACATGACTTGTTTGTCAACATGGACATCAAAACATACTGAAATAATAACTTTAAAACATGTAAAACATATGCTAAAAATATGGTCTGAAAATATCATAAGTATGAATAACTGAAAAACTGACATGACATGATACTAGACTAGTCTATGAAACCTCTGACAACCTGAGTTTGCAAAACTGTTTACCAGGACAAGGCCCTAACATACATCTACTAATAATCATGACAAGTGAAAATAGATAATTAGCGCCCCGAATGAGAGGGGCTCACCAAAAGTTGATACTGAGGCAATCCTATTGAGCAGATCCATCTCCTTGAAACTCAGCACCTGCACTGTGAAGTGCAGGCCCCATGTAAAGAAATGTTAGTACATTTGAATTGTACTGTATGTATAGTAACTAAAGGAAATAAGCAAACACATGAAATAATAGGACATGAAACTGAAACCAAACATGAGTATGAACATGATCTAACATGAGTATAAAGCATGTATAAAATATGTATATCTATAAACTTGTAAATTTGTATATATGTGGGGGGAGCAGTAGCATAACCGACAATATGAATCACCACGTGGGTGCGTGGAGTCTGGTACCTGACCCGAACAAGCAGAACTTTCCGATACCTTGCCGGGATGAGACATGAACATGGCAAGAAATGATTCAATCTGCAAATATGAATGTATCATCCTCTGGGTGGAACGACCCTTATCCTATGGTGACATACGTAGTTTCAGGCTACTAAAGCCTTCTCGGTAAACTATGAAACTCCCAAAAATATGTTCTTGAAAATAGTGGTTTGTAAGCCCATGGAATTCATGAAATAGCTTGTAAACATAATCTTGTAAATTCATAGTTTTAACATGTGAAGAAATACATAATATAACTTATATAAATCATGAAAAACATATATGACCTCATAGAACTGCATAATAATGACCATAACTTGTCTTTAAGAACTCATGAAAATCAAGGCATGATTTCATGGATTACAGATGGGTTCATGACAATCACAATTGACCAATCATGAATACAATTGATGAATAATAATATAAAAATGACAAAATATTCATATAGTTATGGTTATCATGATATTAGAACAAAAACTAGGGGTGAGCACGGGTACAGGGTACCTAGATACCCGACCGGAACCGATACTAACAGGTAGGTTCCGGATAGATATATTATAATAACGGGTAGGTTCTGGGTATTAAAATTAGAAATCGATCAGTGTCGGATCCGGTTCCGATTCCGATAAATAGAGACTGGGTACCCGGACCCGGAATCGATACCCGGACCCTATGAACCCACCCCCATTTAAATTATTTAGTTTTGGGCTTTGGGGCGTTTAATTTTTTTAGCCCATTCCGATTGATTACGTCCGACCCCTAAGCCCATTTCTCTTTCTAAAGTCTAAACTAAAAGCCTAAAACACAAATACACTACGCACACTGTGAGGTCGCCCTAAATCCTAATTTTCATACTTCTCATTTCATTTAGAGGCAGTTCGCAGCCTCGCCAGTCGCCATTATGCAGCTCGCACCCATTACGCAGGTCGCAGTAGCCTCGCACTCGCAGCCTCTCCTATATCTTGTTGTCACTGTTTCTCACTCCAGAATCTTGACAAAGGTTGCGGTGTTGCGCTCGAATTCCTTTCGGCCTTGTTAAAGGTAATGAATAACCCTTAAAGTTGTTGCATAGTGAAAAATATTAGGTTTTTGCATGTATTGGCTTAATATCAAAACTGGATGAGATAGATCTGGTCTTGTATGTGTTAAATAGTTCAGATTTCTGATCATTCAATAGAGAATAGTCTGAATTAATTTGGGTTGATTTCTGTTAGTTTAGATTGAATTAAGGTTGAGTTGATTTTTGTTAGTTTAGATTGAATTAGTTTGGCTTGATTTCTGTTAGTTTAGTCTGAAGTAGTTTGGCTTGATTTCTGTTAGTTTAGTCTGAAGTAGTTTGGATAGATTTATGTTAGTTTAGTCTGAAGTAGTTTGGGTTGATTTCTGTTAGTTTAGATTGAATATATTTGGCTTGATTTCTGTTACTGTTTTTCTTCTTTATCATAATATTTTGATGTTTCAAGAAGTAAAAAGAGCTATTTTGATGGTCTGGTTTGCTTCATAGGCTCTTATGGTAATATTGTCTATCTTGATATGGGTTTGTATCCAAGTTGCTATTTTTTATGTGCTCTGGTTTTCTTGATCGGCTCTTATGGTAATATTGCATTTTAAAAATTGATTTTTTTCACTCTTATTGTTTCTTGTTTTGCTCAATTTAATTGGACATTATGATAAAGAAAAAAATACAGCAACTCCAATTAAATTGAGCATAACAAGAAACAATAAGAGTGAAAAATGAGGATTTTCTATTGAATCATCAGAAATCTGAGTGGGTTTGTCGTGGATTTGTCTCCAAGTTGCTATTTTTATGTCCTAATTGAATCATCAGAAAATGAGGATTCCGTTTTATTATTTGTTGTTATGCTCAATATATTGGAGTGGCTGTTTTGTTTTCTCCTCTCATAATATTTTGATATTTAGAAAATTGAAAAATCTAGTATTTGGGTTGATTTCTGTTAGTTTAGATTGAATTAGTTTGGCTTGATTCCTGTTAGTTAGTCTGAAGTAGTTTGGGTTGATTTATGTTAGTTTAGTTTAGTCTGAAGTAGTTTGAGTGTGACTAGTTTACCGACAATGTTTATTTTGATACTTTTTTTGGTAGATGGCTGAGGCTAGCACAGCATCCATAACTCGTGCACCATCGGAAAAAAAAGAATGCAACAAAATCTGAGGCTTGGGAGCATTTTGTTAAAGCAATAGATGAGAAACTGGTAATGTTGTTTCTATCTGTAATTATTGCAATGAAAGCTTAGCTTATAGTGTTAACAATGGTACCTCATCCATGTGGAAACATTTGAGAAGTTGCAAAAAGTATCCTCACAATATTAACAAGAAGAAAAAATTGTTTGGTGCTCATTTTAAAGGTAGTATAAATTAGGGCTGGCCAGTGGGCCGGGACGACCCGACCCCGTCCCGACCCGACCCCGCTCTAAAAAAAAAAAAAAAAAAATTAACGGGGGCGGGACTCGAACTCGGGACGGGACGATGTCTCGTACCGCCAGACCCGAGCCCGCCCCCAGGCCCGCCGGACCCGAGACCGCCCCGAGCCCGTCCCGACCCCGACCTTACCTTTGCAAAAATAGCCGTTGCACCAACGGCCATTTTAGATTATGGCCGTTGGCCAACGGCCATTTTAGGCCCCCCCCCTCCCCCAAACCCCCCCTACCCCTTAATATTTATTTTTAACCCATAAGTTATTATATTTACACTTTAACCCAATTTTTCAACTATAAATAACTCATTTTCTCTTCATCTTTCTCACAAATCTTCCTACAATCTCTCTAATTTCTCAATATATCTCTCTACATTGTTTGCTAAATATTCAATTTTATTAATTCATTTGGGAATTGGGACTTTGGGAGTGAAGTTGGCAACTAGCTTGAGGATCTTCCATCGAGCAAAGTTTCAATTTTCAACCTCTCGATTACACGTCGACGTTACGTCGGCGTTTGGTACATTCGTTCCTTCATTAAATTATTATTGTCTGTTTATTTTATTTAGCGCACTTAATTTCATTTACTTTAATTATTTGTTAGCATATAATTAAAATGGAAGGAATTAGAGGTATGTTTAAGGGTAAGGGTAAGACTTCTTCTAGTAGGGGCAATCAGGGCAAGGGTACTTCTTCTAGTCATCTTATTCCTACACAGGATGATTTTGTTGATACTCAACATTTTCCTACAATACCATTAGATTTAGACGAGGAGTTATTTTCCGGAACTCAAGAAGACTTTAATTTAGACGATGATCTAGACGATACACCCACTAATATTGATGACAACACGCCCACTAGTGCACCTTCAACTGAAATACCTCATATTCCCCCTAGTATGAGACGAGGTCCAGCAAAACGACCATTAAAATCAGATGCATGGACATTTTTTGATAGGGACGTAGAGAATCAAGTAGCCATATGTAAAATTTGTAAAAATGTTTTAAAATTTAAAACTGGAAAAGGTCACGGTGGGACGGGGGGTTTAATTAGACACGTAGTAAGTGCTCATCCGGGCCTAGGTATGCCCAATACCAGGCTTCAAAACCGGGTGCGCAAACGGCCGCTCCATCGGGACAAGGTTCACATACCGATCTTGTCCCGGACCAAGTACGGGGTCAAATTAACCCTATGACGGGGGGGAATTGTAGGCTCTAAATACAACAAACATAGAGATAGGGAAGCAATATCAAAATTAGTTCTTGTGGAGGGTTTGCCTTTTTCATTTCCTTCATCTCCCGGTTTTATTCATTACATTAGAGATATATATAATCCTCGCTTTTAACGGTTTTCCTAGGTCAACCGTTAAGAGAGATGTATTTAAATTTGCGCATGAATATCAACAATATTTACGTTTTTCATTATATCATTTTAATGGCAAAGTATCTATCACGTCCGATATAGGTCGTAGTACTAACGGCCATGATTATTTAACTTCGTAACTTGTCATTGGATAGATTATAAATGGTCTATGCAAAAACGTATTTTAGCGTATAGATATATAGATGATAGGCACACCTTTGGTACTTTTATTGCAGAAAATATTTATCAAGTGTGCGATTATTACGGAATTACCGATAAAATTATGACTATTACATTAGATAACGCTTCTAATAACAATTACGCAATTACAATGTTAAAAAATAGTTTAGCTCCATCTTTTCCAGACCATTTTCATATAAAATGCGCGTGCCACATATATAACTTAATTGTAAAGGATGGTCTATCACTTTTTGAAGACATTCTTAGTAAAATACAATTTGCTATAAACTTTATTTTTAAAAGTAATAAAGTACAACGTAGAAAAGAATATAAAAAAAATTGTCATGATTGTGGACTACCTTTTAGAAGAATTCCACAAGAAGTATCCACTAGGTGGAATTCTTTATACGAGCAACTCCTTGTTGCTTATGACTATAAATTACCTATAACTTTATTTTTTAACTCTCATAATAAAAAGCCGGTGATATGATTTTAGATAGTGATTGGGAAAAAATTTCCGAACTTATTGTATTTTTAAAGAAATTTTTTCAAGCAACAAAAGAATTTTCCGGTATATATTATCCTACTATTTCAACTATGTTATTTTATATAACTCTAATATTTTTATTACTTAGTGAATATATGGAAAAACCAAACTTATAAGGCACTATTAAAAAAATGTTTGTCAAAATAAAAAAATATTTTATTCCTATTCCTTCTATTTATATTATTGGTTCGTATTAAATCCTACTATTAAAATAGACGGTACTAAATCACTAATTGAAACTATTTACGATTGTATAGAAGTACTACCACCTCCAAGTCCCAAAAATCTAAATCACCCACCACCTATTGAACAAACTAAAGAAGAAGTGTTGAATAGCGTAGAACACCACTTGCAAAAATATATATAGATTTTATCAACAAGAAAATGCTAGTAACGTACCGGCTACCATACCATCTTCTTCATCTTCAACACAACCTCACAAAAGACATGTTGTTTCGCGGCTAGTATTGAAAGCCTCGAAATAGAATGTGCGGCCGTACCTCTACTAACCAAATTAGCGAGTTGGATATTTTTGTTTTGCGGGGTTCGTACCGTATCAAGAAGTTATCAATGAAGATGGACAAGAAGACTTGTGAAATCTTGGAGGGGGAATGAGAAGACCTTTCCGACACTTTCAATGATGGCTCGAGATGTTTTGAACATTCAAGCGTCGTCAATCTGCGTCGGAAAGCGCTTTTCTCGCAGCAGATATCAAATAGGAGACCACAGACACTCATTGGCCGGAGACGACTTGGAAATTGCGGTATTATTCGAGAGATTGGATACGAGCGGAGCGGAGAAGGTGCGGTCAACCGGAGATCAACGAAGAAGATGATGAAAACTACAACGAAATCTTAACCGAAGGTAGTGGAAGCGACGTGGATCAATTTGACCAACAAATACCTATTCCAACCGAAGAACCACATGAAATCATCAAGCAATTAGAACAGATTTTTTTGAAAATGTAATTTTTTTAATTGCAATTTTATTATGTAATTTGCAACTTTTGGACAACACCATAAAGTTGCAATTTAGATTTTAGACAATTGTATTTGTATTACAAAAAAATCATATGTCTATTAAATAATATAAGAGGCACAAAAACAGCCTTGGGATGTTTTTATTACACTATCTTGTTTTATTTATTGAGTTTTTTTTTATACATATGTTATTTAAAAAAAAAAAAAAAAGGAAAACCCGAGCTCGCCCCGCCCCGACCCGAGCCCGACCCGAGCCCGCCCGCCCCGATACCGACGGGATCGGGATCGGGACGGGGACCGGAGCAGTCCCGCCCGCACCCGACCCCTCTAGGCCCGATCCCGACCCCCGGATCGTCCCGCCCCGACCCCGACCCCGCCAGACCCGGCCCGCCAGACCCGAGCCCGGCCCACTGGCCACCCTTAGTATAAATGGGGATAATGAGCATATGCTTAACACTTTGAAATATGATAAAGATTTTTGTAGGCACATGTTGGCTAGGATGATTATTATTGATGAGCAACCATTTAGAATGGTTGAACGTGAAGGTTTTAGGGGTTTTGTATCTGCATTACAACCTTATTTAAGCATATTTCAAGATTCACAGTTGCTAGGGATTGCATGAAACTTTATGTTTGTGAAAACTCATGCTTACAAGATAAGTTGTCATCTCTTAAATCTAGGATTGCTCTCACCACTGACATTTGGACTTCCATTCAAATTTTGAGCTACTTATGTCTTACCGCTCATTTTATTGATGAAAATTGGAATTTGCATAAGAGATTGCTAAACTTTGTTGTTATGCCTAGCCATAAAGGTAGGGATATTGGTAAGATGGTAGAAAATGTATAATTGAGTGGGGAATTAGACATCGTATATCAACAATTACAGTTGATAATGCGAGCTCTAATGATGTGGCAATTGCTTATTTGAAGGACAAGTTAAGAAATACCCTTGTTTTGGGGGGTGAGTTTTTTCATATGAGATGTGCAGCTCATATATTGAATTTGATTGTGAAAGATGGGTTGAGTGAGGTTCGTGAATCAATTAGTCGAATTCGAGCTGCGAGTTAAGTATGTTAGGAGTTCCCAAGTAGAGCACAACAATTCCAAAGTTGTATAACTGAAGAGGGCATAACTTATAAGGGCTCTGTTTGTCTTGATATTAGTACGAGGTGGAATTCTACATATCTTATGTTAGAAAGTGCTAGTAAGTTCAAACAAGCATTTGTAAGACTTGAAGATGATTATATGGCTTTGTGACTGAGCTTGATTGTGGTGTCCCGAAAGATGAGGATTGGAAAAATGCATCCTTGTTGTCTTTGTTTCTGAAAATTTTTCTATGAGGCTACTATTAGGATGTCAGGAAGTCTCTATATGACAACTAACAATTATTTTCATGAAGTTATTAGCACGTTTTCAACATTAACTGAATGTGAAAGCCAAAATAATAATGAAAACCTTAAGGCGATGGCTACAAAAATGAGAGCCAAATTTGACAAGTATTATGGGAGTATTGAGAGAACAAACATGATGGTGTTGATAGCCGTAGTACTAGATCCTCGATATAAGTTGAGATTTCTGAATTGGAGTTGTAGAAGGATTGGTATTGATGATGCTAAAATAGAACTGATGGTTAGTAAGGTAATGAATGTATTGGAACGTCTTTTTGCATTCTATGAAAAAAATCATTCTTCTATGATTGATTCTAGTGCATTAGACGAGTCTCAAGGCTCTATTGACAGTGTTGGTGGAGAAAATTTTGGTTTTGTTGATCCAGCTTCACTTGTCAAAGATTGGTACTAGGATGACCAAGATGAACTTGGTGGGGATTTAAGATCTGAATTGGAAAGGTACCTTAGTAGTCCTCGTGAGCCCAAAAATGAAACATTTGATTTATTGATGTGGTGGAATGCTGCTAGGTCGATTTACAAGGTTCTCAGTTTAATGGCTAGAGACATCTTAGCCATCCCCGTATCCACGGTAGCCTCGGAATCGACTTTTAGCACATCTAGTCGAGTGCTTGATCAATTTCGCAGCTCTCTAACTCCTAAATTTGTGGAAGCTTTGATTTGTTGCCAAGATTGGTTGTGCTCATCTTCAAAATCCATTAGTGCTGAGCAATATATGGAAGATGCATAAAAATATGAGGAAGGTAAGTCACTAGGTCTTTCTTTATTTTTGTTTTATGGATTTGGGTTATTTAGAATTTTTATTTTTGTGTATTATCTTTTGTCTTGGAATCTCACAATAGTTTCATTTTATTTTTGTAGAGCTTACTTGTGTCACGGAAGACATAATGTCGGATTAGTATGCAAGTGGACGTGTGGCATTTATGGGCGTTTATTTAATTTTTTTGGCATCTCTTGTTTCTTTAGAAGATGTATTTTTGTTTTATGTTTATTTGGAGTTCTGTAATGTATTCTTCATTTAGTGATTGTGTTGTAGCATGTTCCTCCATTTCAGTCACTGATTTAAGTCACGGGAGACCCATTTCAGATTTTCAGTCACTGATTTCCTCCATTTTAGGCTCAAAAGCAAATATGCAATTTCAGTAGTTTTGCAATGTTTTCTTCATTTATTCACCGGATTATGCAGATCTGAAATTAGCTCATATATTTCTGTTAAATGTCACTGGATTATACAGAGTAGTTTTGCAATGTTTTCTTCATTTAGTGATTGTGTTGTATCATGTTCCTCCATTTGTCACTAATTTCAGTCACGGAAGACACATTTCAGATTTTCCGTCACTGATTTCCTCCATTTCAGTCACTGATTATGCAGAGTAGTATTTATGACATAAATGGTTTACATGGTACCGGGGAACCTATCCGGAACCGCAGGGTCCGGGTAGGTTCCGGGTAACGATTGCTATGGGTAGGTTCCGGGTAGTAGATTTAGGAACCGGTCGTTTACCGGGTAGGGTCCGGGTAGTTCAAAAAAGTTAGGGTACCCGGACCCGCTCACCCCTAACAAAAATCCTAAGTTATGGAATTTTCATGATTTCCTAGAAACGTGGCGTGGGGGAGGAACATGGATATCCCGACATAGATAAAAAGCTCTACATACCTTATTCGCTCTCAAAATTGTATAAAAATTCAGACTTTGAAGAAGAACTCCAAAGATTGCACCTGGAAACCTTTATCTTGAAAACTCTAGGTTTAGAGTAGTGAATTTCGCTTAGGAATTGATTATACTATGTTAGAATCTCATAGAAATACATGGAAATGACTTATCTTGATGTAAGAGATGATTGAGAAGAGAGAGTCTTCGTTCTAGTGCTTGGGAAAAGTGAAAATCTGATTTTTGGGACTAAGGCTGCGTATTTATATTGTTCAATCATCGGGCCCTTTTACGTTGACTTTTACAGTCCGTAAAATAATTACGGTGGGCTTTACGGCTCGTAAAACTTTCACGGCCCGTGATTCCTACCGTAATACTTAACAGTGACTTGTATTTTTAGGGTCCGTTTTACGGTCCATAAAATATTTTACGGTCTGTATTTCAGGGCGTAAAACTGAAGAACGTTGTCAAATTTATAATTCTAACACTTCCCACTAGATCTTAAGTCCCCGAACCATGAAAATTACTTAGCCCAATGATACGAGTTGTTACATAAGGTAGGCTCTTCATCTAGTCTAGACCAACTAATGGAATTTTTTTAAATTGATATCCGAAATTCACTAATCCAATTACTTTAGATTTACACTACGCAAAACCTATTAAAAGAGAAGCAGCCTGCCATATTTATTTTATTTTCATGGCTTAAACTCACTTTTAATTAAAAATGGAAAAAATCTGATCTATCTCACTACAATCGCCCAGAAAGAATCACTCCACCTTATCTAGAGGGGTCAGCTTGCTGGCAGGGAGTCAACTTTGCGGCCTTAGGGTCGCAAGTTCGATTCTCCCCTCCGGATATCGTCCTCCGGGGCACATACATGTGGTAAAGCACAGGCGCTAAAAGCGCGCGGGCATGTTGCAGTGTGGGTTCGGTCTCCGCCAAGCCTTGTGGATGGGGCCTGTGGGGGGGTCAACCTTGTAGCATTGATCCGTTGGATGCAAGCAGACATTGACCAATTGTGCACATCCCGCGATTTACCTGGTGGTGGGGTGCTGAAGGACCGGTCCCATCATCTCCAGGACGTCTGGGTAATACCAGTGAAGTAGTCAGGCGCAAGTCTGGAAACCTGGATTATCAAAAAAAAAAAAAAGAATCACTCCACCTTGCACTTGCCATGCCCGCTAATTGTTGATTATAGATCATTTTAGGCCCCTAGATCAATTAATAGTTTAATACTAACAAAACCATAGTGGCATTCTTGTGTTTTCCCTAAACTCTAAGGGCTTAATAATAAACTTAATCTTTTTTATAATACTTAATTCACAGAATTTTACCTTTATAGGGTTATCTGCTCCTTCTTCCCTTTTCTGTATCTGCATAAATACCTTTCTCTAAGTTGTAATAAAGAAAACAAGATTATTAAAAACTTGGGATTCTTCAGTTTAAGGTTGGTATGCCAACTGCAAATTCATAATTTATGTAACTTCACTTATGTTCATAAATTCTTTGTTGTTACTTCTAAGCTTCTTTACTATGTCAATAATATAAAGTTGAAATCTTTCTAAGATTCTTTTTTCAATTTGGTGAAATTATTAGTGAAAAATCCAAACTTTATGTTCAACTTGGTTATTGGTGTTACACTCTTACTTCCCTGTGAATGCTTTCTTGATAGATCTGCCAAAGGTGAGATTTTTACACTTACAATTTGTTCTTTCTGTGTTCTTTTAGATTATTTTTTTTTCATTTTTGTCTGAATATTGAGGGGAGTCTTGGCGTAACTGGTAAAGTTGCTGCGATGCGCCAGGAGGTGACGGTTTCAGCCGTGAAAATAGCCTCTTGCAGAAATGCAGGTTAAGATTGCGTACACTATTGTGGTCCGCCCTTCCCGTGCGAGAGCTTAGTGAACTGGGCTGCTTTTTTTATCTGAATATTGTGGATTCTTGAGAAAATGAAGCTATGTTTTAATGTGGGGTTCAATCAAGAATGGCAAAGAGTTTGTATATTTTGTTGTTTTGGAATTTATTGCAGCTTAAGGAAACGCTTGCATTTAATTTGAAGCTAGTTTCAGTTTTTAATTGAACTGATATATACTGATTAAGGAAAGAAATTAAATTCCTTCTCTTGTGAATAATTTAAATAAATAATTATATAGGCTGCATATACATGGACCATTTAGTCTAATACAATGTACTGCTTCATTCTTTTATTTCTTTTTCATGAATCAACTTTTACCCTGAGGAATTAATGTGTTTTGTGCAATTAAACTCAATGTCTTTCTCAATTGATGGTATTGTCTGTATGTGTTGAGGTTTCTTGCTACATTCAATGTACTTCAGCATATTTGTTCTTTCTTAGAATGCCTTATTTAATAAGAAAAGTTTTCCATTTTGTTACAATTTTTTGGTTCAGATCATTGGTTTGTTCTTTTTTTCTTTTTCCTCTTTTTAGTTTTCAATAACAGTAGTTTGTCCTTGATTAATTTCAACATATGGTAAACAGATCAATGGTAAGAATATATCAAGGGGGACAAACTTAAAGTTTATCGACATTTTGACCATTAGACAATTTTGAGGATATGTCACTGAGTACATTGGTCACTGTTCCTTCACTTGCACTGAAAGCAAAATTAGTTTAAATATCTACTTTTAAAAAACTTTCAATAGTATATAGAGTTCAAAGCATCTGCGACAGCAGATATAAATTAGATGAAGCAACACAACCTAAAGAAGTTGTAGGCGAGTTCAGTAGTATATTTTGACCAGTGACCAGCTTAGTTAATGATGCAGATCTTCGGTTTCTTATTGATGTGTAATTGATTCTGCAAACATTCATCCTTTTCTGGTTTTCCTTTGCATGATCTGTTACTTCATAGAGATTGCTCAGAGATAGTAGTAAGCAAATTTTAGGTTGGTTTCAAGTGTATATATAGCATAATGTGTAGCTGATTTAGTAATCTCACTCAATGTTACATAGCAGGAATTATTAGCATAACACCTGCAGTAGTTAACCGCCTTTAATTGACCTTGATTATATGCGCCTATTATTCTCTTACTATTGAGTTTTAATAAATATTGTACATCTATTTTGTAGGTTGTCATGTTTTGCTGCTAAAGATTGTCCTTTCCTTTACAAATTCTGAATGCTGCTCAGCTGCTGAGGTTGATCTCTCTGTGAAGATTAGAAATACTTCACTGTGGTACCATGAAACTTTGTCAAATGAATAATCCTTGACGCCCAATAAATGTGCACACCAATCTGCATAGGTCATATATAGACGAGGCAGGAACAATCTTTTCAATGCAAGCATCACGACGCATAAGAACAGCCATGTCTAATACTCTTTACGATCAACCTGTGCAGAAGGCAGAGGCCTATTATCTGCCTCAGTTTCAAACTTTAGACAACCATTTGAGTGGTAATCAGTCTATTTACCACTCACCATCAACTACTAGTTTCTCATCAAATGGAAACTCAATTTGCCATCAAGCATCTCAAACGTACCTGTCAGATGTTCGCCAGTCCCCTGAGACTAACGATGGCTCCCCCATTAGTGGATCTTGTATTACAGATGATGTGAATGATTTCATGCACAAGCTAAAAGAACTGGAAACAGTAATGCTGGGACCTGATTCGGACTTCCTGGAGTGTTGCGATAATTCCTTGTCAAGCAACATAGCCTCCCAAGAAATTGACAGCTGGCGGCAAATGATGGAGGCCTTTCCTAGGCGGGATCTGAAACAGGTTCTTATCGCTTGTGCAAAAGCAGTTTCTGATGGTGAATTACAAACAGCACAAGTTTTGATATCTGAGTTGCGTCAAATGGTGTCCGTATCAGGCGAACCAATGCAGAGACTGGGAGCATATATTTTAGAAGGGCTTGTTGCAAGGTTGGCTAAATCAGGAAGTTCAATATGTAAATCCTTGAGATGCAAAGAACCCGCAAGTTATGAGCTGTTGTCTTATATGCACGTTCTTTATGAAATCTGCCCTTACTTCAAATTTGGATACATGTCAGCTAATGGTGCCATTGCAGAAGCAATGAAGGATGAAAATAGAGTTCATATCATTGATTTCCAGATTGCTCAAGGGAGTCAGTGGGTCCCTATGATCCAAGCTTTTGCAGCTCGTCCTGGTGGACCCCCACATATCCGCATAACAGGCATTGATGATTCCACCTCAGCGTATGCTCGTGGGGGAGGGCTTAATATTGTGGGGCAGAGGCTTTCCAAACTCGCTAACACTTTCAAGGTGCCTTTTGAGTTTCACGCGGCTGCCATGTCCGGTTCCGATGTTCAGCTAGAAAACCTTGGAATCCGAAGCAGCGAAGCACTGGCAGTAAATTTTGCTTTCACATTACATCACATGCCGGATGAAAGTGTGAGCACTGAAAATCATCGGGATAGACTATTACGGATGGTCAAAAACCTCAACCCTAAGGTGGTTACGCTTGTTGAGCAAGAATCTAATACAAATACTGCTGCTTTCTTTCCTCGGTTTCTTGAAACCTTGGATTATTATACAGCCATGTTCGAATCAATCGATATGACTCTTCCGAGGGGACACAAGGAGCGCATCCATGTTGAGCAGCATTGTTTAGCGAGGGACGTTGTTAACATTATAGCCTGTGAGGGAGTTGAAAGGGTAGAGCGGCATGAACTTCTTGGTAAGTGGAAGCTGCGGTTTAGAATGTCTGGTTTTAGCCCGTACCCGTTGAGTTCATTGGTGAACGCTACTATCAAGACATTGCTAGAAAGCTACTCTGATAAGTATAGGCTTGAAGAAAGTGATGGGGCTCTTTACCTTGGTTGGATGAACAGAGATTTGGTTGCTTCTTGTGCCTGGAAATAACAAGATGGTTCTTTCTTAGGATGTCATTTAACAAACTGGAAGCAAGAATGTTCTCTTTTCTCCTCTTCCTCTCTGTAATAGCTGAAGTGCTAATATGAGAAATAGGTTCCTTGTCAAGTGTATCACTTTTTTTGGTAAACAAAACACTTTTATTACCAAGTAGAATTATGTACAAATAAAGTGTATCACTTGATCAATCAAAGTTGAAGCTTATTTCTTGGAATCCACTTATCCATTAGTCATATTACCATTGATATGCAATGTTGGTCTTGGAAGATTTTCTTTAGGTGTCATTTATGTAGTTCCATAACTAAAAACCAGTAAACATGAGGGGGACCTTTGGTCTCTAGTTAACTTTCTTTACACTTACTTATTTGCTCCTAGGCCCTACTGCAACGTGTGATGTATGAGTTAAGGTGATGTTGTCCAAGTTGCCTCAAGATCATCTATGTGGAGTCAAGACCATGAGCTCCAAGCTTCACGAGAGTTGCACATGGAGATGGACGTCCGAGAGAATACTTTAGTGCAATTTTGAGGATTCCGAGTGTGGATGATTTGCATGCGAAGGCAAAAGGACAACATATGGTGAGGAAAACACCATATGCGAATCGCAGATTGTATCACATGCTCAGTCTGCGGACCACAAATGGAGCAAGGCATCGCAGAAGCTGAAGGGTATGACCTGCGAATCGCAAATCATGCCACAGACCATGCCTACGATTCACAGGTGGTTCGCATATGAAGACAACTTAGCCGTTTGGTTATTTTTGCAATCTAAAGGTGTCATTTTTAGGCCCTTTGTGTAATAACTTAGTCTAAGACTATAAATAGGGAAATTAGGTCATTTCATTACTTTGTTTATGTTGAATTGAGATATTTTGATACTTCTTTGAGAGTTTGAGTGATTGAGGGCTTGTTGAAGCCATTGATTGAACCTTTGTTTTGAGAGGATTTATTGTTTGGAACGTTGGTTCCCTTAAGGTCATCCTAATAGGGTTAGGTGCTTGTTCTTGGTTAATCAATTGAAGTCTTTAGTTTCATATAGTTTGGGTTGCTGTTGATTCTATTTCTTGTGTCTACCTGTCTATCTTTAAATTCTTGTTGTTTCTTTTATCTTTCGCAATTAATATTGTATCAATTAGTATCAGAGCTTGATTAAAGGGTTATTCCAACAATCCTTGTCTTGGGTTTTGATTACTACAAAAAAAATCACTAAAAATTGTTCTAGAGTCCAAAATCCGAAAATCCAAAAATAGTTGTTTATTTGTTGATTTTATTGTTATATTTGAGTTTCATGTCATTTGAGTCATTTTTGAGTCACCTACCATTGTTGGTCATTGTTGAAGCTTGAAGGTTTAAGAACTTGAATTGGATTTGGTTGAAGAAAGGGGAATTGAAGCTTAGAAACTTTTGGACTTTGTTCTCCTAGTGAAAAAGGTTTGATATTTGAAATTCGAGGTGATTTGAAGAAGAATTGAAGGTCCTAAGATTTTTGAATTTTTCCATTTGGTCTTGAAGATCTTCAAAGTGTTCTTGAAGAAGAAGAAGCAAAAAAGGGTCATTTGATCTTTCGAGACCTAATTCCAAAGTGGAAAAGTGTTTTTACGCCCAAAAGTAGCAAAAATCTAATTCAAGTGAGTCCAATTGGTTAAAGGTACAAGGAATAATCAAAAAGTTGTCAATGAACGAATCCCAAGAAGAAATTATGTCATCAACGTTTTGACTGCAGGACAACATCTGTGAACTGTAGATGACGCCGCAGACATCACATGTGGTCCGCAGATGTTCCCGCAGACCAAGACAGAAACTTGGCCAAATTTTTGGCAATTTCTGCAGTTTGCAGATTGAACCATAGACAGTATTTGCGGTGTGCAAATCGTGCACAGGTTTAGCGAATCGCGCTTTTTCAGGTTTTGTGTTCTCATTCTGTTCTAAATCCATTTCTTTTCACTTATTTGATTCTCCAAACTATTTAACATCAAGTAATTGACCTATTTAATTGTTAATTAGTCCTGTGTCTGTATTTTTTTCGTGCAATTTCTTTCCGTTCTCTTATTGTTTTACTTCGCAGTTAACTTCTTGATTCAAGTCATTAGTTTGAGTCAAATTGATCTTTCATCGAATCGAACAATAATCTATTCCAGCCAAGAGTAGTAATTAAATTCCATGTGACTAATCGAAATTAAACAAGGTACAATTATTGACCGAGGCAATTTGTGAGGCAATCAAAAGTGCGCACAATTGAATGATTGTGAGATTTATTTTCACTAACTTAACGTGTTTGCTTGTTTTGTTGATTGTTCTTAATAGGTAACCATGGATTACGATTCATGTGACGACGACTTTGATGGTTGTCATGATGAGGAATATGACTATAACGATAAGGTCTATGGCTACAATGAAAAGTGTAGTGCTTCTAATGAAGGTTGTGAATACGACTATGGTCATTACAATGATGAACATGAGGCAAAGTGTATTCATGGGTCCTATGTGGAGGATAATGACCCGGAAGAGCTTTATGATGACCATCATGCCCTTAAATGTACTTCAACGTACAACTCACTCGAAGAGAAGACCTTTATAATGTTGAAATGAGGCATTTGGTTGATATGGTGAATGTATCCTTCTCTTATGGGGAATATCAAGGGGAAGTGTGGTGTATAGTACTTTTCATGGGAGCATGGGACTTGTGTTTGAGATATGCTTGGTTCGAAAACCATGGAGTTGCTTATGAGCGTAATTGGCATAGGTATGTCGTGGATGAAGGGGCAAACTTTCTATTTCCACCTTTACCTCCTAAGCTACTTCTAAGTGTGAGAGTTAGTGAGCCCAATGTGAAATGGCTTACCTTGCGTATGGCATCTAGAGGCAAACAATACAACCAATGGGAATTCATGATAGATAACATCTTTGCTAGCCACAACCACTCCCAAGGAAGGAAATTGGATTTGGCTCTTAAGACCTTTGAAATGAGGCTCGCCAATTATTGGTTGGACTATATCACAAGAGAGAAGATGAAGAAGAGTCCAATTGACACTTGGGATGCAATGAAGATGTGTTTGTGATGCCATTATCCCGAGTCACATGAAAAGGGGTATAAGACCAAAGAAAAGTCCCAAAAGAAGAAGCCAAATGAAAGGAAACAAAATGTTATTTGTGAGACCAATTGGGCCCTTCCACAAGAAGCAGAGATTACCGTACCCTTCCACTTGGTGTAAAAGAAAAAGACTTCGTGTGGAACCAAGAGGTCTAATGAACTTGAGAGACAAAAGATTGAGAGAAAGTAAGGGAGTGCAAAGTAGCAACTCACGAAAGGAAAAAGGAGAGGATGTGTGGAGTGATATGAGAGAGTTGTCACAAATTCAATCAAACCCTTTTACTTCTTCATCTTGTGGAAAAGATTCTTTTGTAGGTACTGAAGGAAATGAATTGCTAAAAGAGTCTTTCCGTGAATAACTCCCGTGCTTAAAAGAGGGAATGAAGTATAAGACCATCTCTTTGATTGGTCAAGTGAGCTCTCCATTTGTAGCTCGTGGTAAAGAAGATTCTTCATGTTAACGTCAAGGTACAATAGCTAAACTCAACACTTCCAACTCTTTGAATGAACAAGTTTGTGATGTGAGTGTAAGTAGTATCTTGTCTTTGTGTGAGCTTAATGATTCCTTACCATGTGCTGATAGTGTAATTATTGAAAGTGTTTCTACACTAGTTGATCCTTTAGATGACCGAATTAATTTTTCTTGCAAGATCAATTTGTGTCCATCTAGTGTTAACACTTGTGCTTTGAATGAAAATACAGTATCATATGATCAATTTGAATGTATTGTTAGTCCACTAGTCAAGGAATTTTGTGATATGATTAATGAACCTCTGATTAGTCATGATGTGAATATCGTTGATCATTTGATTGAGTTTGACATTCCACCCTTGTTTGATAAATATAAAAATGAGTCTTTTGGTCTTGTCATTGTGTCAAGTGATGAGTTCCAAGATTGTGGTGGTGATGTGTGTCGTGTAGATAGTCATGAAGACCTTACATGTTTTAATTCTTCATCATTAATTGATTGCTTTGTCGTTAAAGATAATATCCTATTTGATGATGACGTGACTATCGAGAAGGATGTGCATAGTGACATGTGTTGTGCGGTTGAAAATGTATCCAATTTTGGGGGCTACAAGGTTTATGGGAATCCACTATGGGAGATTGACACCCTTTCCTTAGACGGAAGCCTCATTTTGAGGGATTGTAATTCAATCGTAGAGGTGGAATGTTTTGATGTTCTTAAAGAGTCAAAAGAAAAGGTATCTATAGTTGAGCGGGAAATTTACTTTCTTGATTGTTTGAGGAACCCAACTAGTCATTACCCCTCCTCTAATGAACTTCATCGTGAGCCTTTGGTTGGTTCTCCACCTATCTATGATAATGATATGCATGCTAGGTTTGAATCAAGTGATCTCTATGAATTTAACCCATTATTTGATAAAAATGCTAGTGAGAGTGATATTGTTTCGTTAGATACTTTCCTGACTAAATTGTCTTCTTGTGAGGTTTCACATTTGTGTAAGGAGGCATATGTGTTCCCTAAGAATTTTCTATTTGGTTTTACATTGCGGGACACCTTCCTCAATTACTTGTTTGCTTACGATGAACTCATGCTTGGGTTTGGGGTGCATCTTATGATGGCGAGGATTTTAATAGGGGATATGGGGTGTTCTTATCCAAGATGCGTGAATATTATTCCCTTTTGACCCTGGTGATGTTTTAAATTTGTGTGACTTGGTCATAATATTGCCTCTAGGGTGGTATCACTTTGAAATTGAGGATCATTTGTGTATCATGTCTATTAGAACCAAGTGATATTGTCTACTTGGTATTTTGAAATCATTGGTTCCTTTATGATATCCTCATTTCATGTTTGTTGGGATAGACAAGTTCTGAGTGCTCTAGGTGAGAGCTTGTTCATCATGATAATGATTGATACTTGGTTATATCACAAGTGCGCGCATACTTGGCATGTTAGTAGAGTAGGATACTCTAACACTAACCCTCATCCTTTGACGTCATTGTTGTTGCTTGTTTTTCCTATGATTTTTTACTAGGTTTAGATTCGAGGACAAATCATTTTCAAGAAGGGGAGAATGATGTAGTTCAAGTTGCCTTAAGATCATCTATGTGGAGTCAAGACCATGAGCACTGAGCTTCATGAGGGTTGCACATGGAGATGGATGTCCGAGAGCATACTTTAGTGCAATCCCGAGGATTTCAAGTGTGGATGATTGCATGGAAAGGCAAAAGAACAACATATGGTAATGAAAACACCATCTGCGAATCGAAAATGGTGTCACAGGCTGAGTCTGCGGATGACAGATGGAGCAAGGAAATGCAGAAGCTGAAGGGCATGACCTGTGAATCGCAGATCATGCCACATACCATGTCTGCGATTCGCAGGTAGTTCGCATATGAAGACAACTCAACAGTTTTGGTTATTTTTGCAATTCAAAGGTGTCACTTTTCGGTTCTTTGTGTAATAACTTAGCCTAAGACTATAAATAGGACACTTAGGCCATTTAATAGTTTATGTTGAATTGAGATATTTGATACTCCTTTGAGAGTTTGATTGATTGAGGGTTTGTTGAAGCCATTGATTGAACCTTTGTTTTGAGAGGATTGGTTGCTTGGGACATTGATTCCCTTAAGGTCATCTTAATAGGTTTAGGTGTTTGTTCTTGGTTAATCAATTGAGGTCCTTAGTTTTATATAATTTTGGTTGCTATTGATTTCATTTCTTGTGTATACCTCTCTATCTTTAATTTCTTGTTGTTTCTTTTATCTTTCGCAATTAATATTGTATCATAAGGGCACGTCACGGGTTTGAAACTCGCCGCAGACAAAAACCTGATATTTAAGTGAAGAAGGATAGAGAGGCGGACTCATTATACAAAAAGTACAAAAACAAACAAGTTAACATGTGGGACCTCTTGAATATTCAGAACATTTTTACTCCAGCAGAGATTCTTATATTTTTTTTAAAGGGGGTGGAACTTCTTTTTTTCGTTGCCGTTCAAACTTGAGAAATAATAAATATATTTGAAGTAATATATCGTTAAGTATTGCAGTGAGACTTCAATAAATTCTGATGTTAAGTATCAGTTTAAATGAGAGTTCTTCTCCGTGTATCAACCAGCTAAATATTGCAAGAATTGAAGAAACTATCTTTAAGCATCTTATATTGGGTATAAAACTAGTTGAAGGAGCTCAAGTAGCCTGATCAACTGGCAAAAAATTAGATACATATGATCAAATCTGAACTCTGTTATGTTTGTTGACAAAACAACTTATACAGTAAAATTTAGGAGTTCACACCAATTATGAGGTTAAATCAGCGGTTCCTAATACGTAATTTATCCTTTCTTCTCTCCTGCAATAGAGAATAATTGACCAATTACAATACGTAAGAAAAAGATAAGATTAGAGGAGTTGTATGATGTAGGATTATCTAAATATGGATCAGTTTGATTGTTTGGCATTATGCTCAATTTGCACCAATATGGACAACCCTGTCAATGCCAACATGTTTGTTTTCACCTGATTGAGATGTGGACTCTCCACTTATTCTGGTTAGCCCCTGCTGAATTTTGCATGACAGTCCGGGAAGGTGGATATCATGGTCATGCTTCCCTTCATATGCTGTAATTACTAATTTTGGATCATGGGATGCCCTCTCCACATGCTTTTTTGCAGGGCAACCAGCACTCGAGCATCAGTTGTAACTCCTGCAGATAAAAGAAGCTGAATTTATAGAGAGAGAGAGAGAGTGCACAAGAACCAGGGAGCGGGGGTGGAAAGAAAGAGAACAAGAAAAACATACAAAAATTTGAACATTATCAAAGACGAGAAGTATGATCCAAACAATATGCATATAGGAAAAATAGAATCAGGGGGCAAGTGTATCACCTTCTAAATACAAGACATACATAGCAGTAAGTAGGCCTACTGCTTCTTTTTTTCTTTTTCTTTAAATCTGATTAAATAGATCTAATGTTTCATTCTATTGATTACCACGCAAGATATGATTGTAAAGTAACTATCTATATCCTCCAATCTCACTTTTAGAAAATAAACATAACTTTTAACGGGAATGGGACATGTTGATAGACTGACAAAAGAAATAGCCAAACAGGCTACTAATGGACCGAATGATAGAAGATATTGCCCTTACAAAGCTAGGGTTAGAGAAGGTAAACGGGGAGAAATCGTAAGTCAGATCGGTTAAAGGAGGATCATGTAAGACCATATAGGAGGATTTAGTATTTTTAGAAGTTGTATCAAGAAGAGTGAAAGGGACACCTGCAAGAGTTATTCCATTTTCGGACTACTTTGGGACAACTTAAAAAGGAACTTTGACATGATACACTGACAGCTATTGTTCTGATAGGCAACATTCAATTGCTTTCGTTCCTTTCACAGTTCACTGTGGAAGAATAGGAATGCTTTGTAAACAATCAGTACAATAAAAGAACTCAAGGTTAAGAGGTGATGAGAAAAAGCTATTTTGCATGGGAGAAAATTTACAAACATGTTTTTAAGAAAAGGAAATATTTACCTAGGATTCGGATTTCCTTTTACAAATTTTTGCCCGTATTTGCACCATCGATAACCATCGTTGACTATATCCACTTCACTCCTAGTTCGAACTAGGGGTGGCCAGAGGGCGGGGATCGTGACCGGCGGGCCGGGTATGGCGGGGTCGGGGCTGGGCGGGATGGGGGGAGGGGGCGGGATCGGGTCGGGTCAGGTCAGGTGGGATCGGGTTTGGCGGGATTTGCCGAAGTCCCGTCCCGGTTCCGATCCCGTCGGAATCGGGGCGGGGCGGGATCGGGATCGGGATCCGGCGTTTTTTTTTAAATTTATTTTTAATAATAATATATATATATATATATATATATATATATATATATATATATATATATATATATAACTCAATAATTAAACAAGATAGTGTAATAAAAACACCCCAATGCTGTTTTTGTGCCTCTTATATTATTTAATAGACATGATTTTTTTTGTAATACAAATACAATTGTCAAAATTGCAACTTTGTGGTGGTGTTCAAAAGTTGCAAATTACATAGTAAAATTGCAATTAAAAAAATTACATTTTGAAAAAAACCTGTTCTAGCTTCTTGATAATTTCTTGTGGTTCTTCGGTTGGAATTGGTATTTGTTGGTCAAATTGCTCCACGTCGCTTCCACCACCTTCAGATAAGATTTCGTTGTAGTTTTCATCTTCTTCTTCGTTGATCTCCGGTTGACCGCACTGAAAGAAATAATCCCTTGATTATTTTCATTGATTGAAATGCTATATATACAAGTTACATATTTCCATAATAGGAGAATCCTATTCCCATTCCTATTCTACTCCTAAAACCTCATTCTACTTGGATACTAAATATACAATTATGGTAATACAAATATTATGGTAAGTGTACAATACTAATTACACTACAATATTACCTAAACTAGGAGACTACAATATTACCTAAATATCTACACCATATGAAGAATCCGAGAGCAACAATATACATAATATACGCATGTATATCGTGTGTATATTATGTATATTTAACACACCCCCGCAGTCATAGCGGGTGGTGGTCTTCGAACGCTGAGATTGTCCCTACAATCTTCAAAAAGGACCGAGGGAAGACCCTTTGTAAAGATGTCGGCAATTTGACATCTTGACGGGACATGACAGACGCGTACCTAACCACGAGCAACCTTTTCGCGGACAAAGTGGATGTCCATCTCGATGTGTTTAGTGCGCTGGTACTGAACCGAATTACCAGAAAGGTAGATGGTACTAATATAATCGCAATAAACCAAAGTTGCTTTCTGAATAGGTGAATGAAGCTCCAATAGCAAATTATGTAACCAACATGATTCTGAGACCATATTAGCTACCCCTCGATACTCGGCCTCGACACTGGATCGGGACAATGTCGACTGACGTTTTGCAGACCATGAGACCAGGTTATTGCCAAGAAACATACAATAGCCAGACGTAAACGGTCTGGTGTCTGGACATCCACCCCAATCAACATCCGTATACGAGACAAGTGTGGACGTCGAGGAAGGATATAAATGCAAACCATAGTCAAGTGTACCCTGAATACACCGAATGATGCGTTTGAGTGCATTCATGTGCTCAATCCTGATACCGATTTTTTTTTTAAAATGTCGGGTTCGGGGCGATGTCGGGGCGGGACCGGGCCGACCCGGCCCACTGTCCAGCCTTAGTTTGAACGATGTGCCATGGTTCACTATGAGACTTCATAGGTGGAGTGATGTCATCACTCCTCGGTACTTCTTTCTTCCTGTTGCAAAACAGTTGCTCAACTATCGACTCTAAGAGAGTGTCTAGACTTTGAAACTGAAGACAAATAAGTAAGATTTTGACTTTCACATACCGTCTCTGAGTCCGGACCACTATTATTATCCGCCTCATTTCCTGATTTAAGTGGCTTCAGAACTGAATGTTGTGCACTACCACCAGCTGATACAACAGCCGCTGTCTCCGATGGTTCGATAGATTGACATGTTTGATCAAGCGCAATATATTTCTCACCTCCAGCTAATTAGGTCACCAATTAAAATATATAATTCCTACTTATCTACACCAAATAAAGTAATTGACTCAGCCAATATTGAGTACCTTGACGTGGTGTTCCCATTGGCATGTCTGGTTGTTTCATTTGTGAAGGCACTACAAATTCAGGGGAGATATGGGGACTAGTTAGAGGTCTTGGATGCTCATGCTTTGTGATATAGTGAATATTGGTAATATGACCATCATGTGATCTCTCCACTTGCTTCTTTGCTAGACAATTAGGGTGTGCGCACTTGTAATAACTCCGAGTAAACTCATTTACTCTGACAAGTTTCTGACCATATTTTCGCCAGTTATATCCATCTTCAGATGGTTTTGCCGGTTCTCCGAAGGGAGCGACTCCTTGATCAGATGGCAAATCCTTAGATGGTTTTTCAGGTTCTCTGGAGGGAGTGACTCCTTGATCAGATGGAAAATCATGGACACTCGTATCAGGGTTCCGCCTTGGTTGCTTAGACAAAGCTTCCTCAGGCCTTGTTGAACAAGCTACTTGTTCTTGATGAGGTTGAGATACAACTTCTTCCATTTTCTGGCTTTGTATTTGTTGTGAAGAATCTGAAACCTTCTCAGGTATTAGGGGAATGTTTCCCTCTTTTACATGAGAATCTGATTTACAAGATTTTATGCATGGTTCAGATTCTGATGCACCACCCTGATGCACCACCCTCACTCTCAGGACCCTTTTTCTGATCCACATTTTCTGAATCTTTCTCTGGTACCTTAGAAAGGGAACTATCTTCTCGATTGGATTGTGACACATCAATCCCTTTGTCGACACTCTTCCTTGGCAGGACTTCACCCGATACTTCTTGACATGTCGTAGGATGTGCACTTTCATCTCGATTAGTTTCTGATGAATTTGCCAAAGCATCCGGGCTCATTCTCTTCTGTGGTTCACCAGGTATAACTTCAGCTGACATTGATTCACAGCTTCCTTTCTCTTTTGACTCTGATCTGTTGGTGACAGTGTCAGGATCCTGTTTCTGCTGTAATTTTTCAGAGGAAACTTCATCTGTCACATCATCCTTAGCTATACCCATTCAACCTGAAAAGAAGTATTTGAAGCAAAAGCAACAAAGTACGACACTTAAGACGGGAATAAAGTACAAGTATATTGTCATATGCAACATAATGGATCCGCTAATTCCGAAAATGCCACACACAAGTGAATCGCCACTGTCTATTTAGAACATACCGAACATCAATTCTTTTTAGACCACAATGAAATCTTGAGGTGAGACCCTTCCCCGCCCTGCTAACGCAGGATGCTTTCTGAACCGGGCTGCCACGATGAACCAATGACGTGTAGATATTAATAGCATACAAAGACAGATATGACTAAGTTTAAGAGGCGAGGGTTGAGGGACTTCTGACTTAGGTCAAAGGTTCGGACCTTGCGCCATGCAAACTAAGTCGGGTATTTAAGTGGAGAAGGGTAGAGGGTCGGACCCATTATCCCAGAGTTTCAAAGGTTGCGGTTGGTCCTAAGGGTTGGCCCTGGATGGATTTCTTGGTCATCAAAAAAAAAAGAGGACATATATGTTATTTTACTGGAAAAGGCTTATCGCACTTACTGAACTCAAGCAGACAAAATGCAGCAAAACTATGGGAATTATAATAGGTATAGATCAGCTATAGATTCTTTGTGTCATTCAAGTCTTATTCATTATAGTACTAAATAATTGTAAAATACAAAACCTGACGTAATGTAAGTGTAGCAACAACAAACCAAGAACTAAGGTATTGATTCCAGCTAGCCAGCATTGTACATGCGAGTCTTTGCCTTAATTATGTTCTATTCTTTCTTCTTTTTTTGGGATAAATTTTATGAAGTTCTATTCTTAACAAACCCTTGTGGTCTGGCCCTTCCTCGAACCCAGCGCATAGCGGGAGCTTAGTGCATCAGGATGCCTTTTTTTATTCTTAAACAAACTATAGTGATTTTGAGAGTTTATAGGGCTTTTGCAACAACTTCCTTGTATGTGAGTTCAGGTTTCCCCTCTTCTTTTGACAGCTTCAGTCGTCATATTAATGCACATATAGACTGGTGCATGAACACCTACATAATATTATTATCTTCCACGTGTGCTACTTGTACCTACATAAAATATGATCATCTCTAATCTTGTCCAATTTGTATGAACACACATTGGTGTTTCAGTTCATGATAAGACACCGATTAAAAGATGTGAAAGTGATTTAGAACTGTCACATTTTGAAATAAATGATGTATAACAATATCATTTATACCTGAACATGGCTTTTTGAAAATGGTCAAATTTCCAGTTAAGGAGAGGTGATATTATCCAGAGGGGCTAAAGAAATAAGTTGGTCAAAGAAAATAGGACGGGGAATTATTAAAAATTATTGGAATCACACTTTTATTATTAACCTGCGGTTAGATTAAAGATGTTGCTGAACTGTGAAACAAAGGCGTAATAACTTGATTCAGTAAATTATCTTGTTTCAATTTTCATAAGAAATAGGAGTACTATTACTATCAACATAACAATCAAAAGATATGAACAGAACATTAACTGATCATATGTATGATTCTCCAAAACACTGCACAAGTCAAAGGGATATAGAACTTTGTTGTAATTATCATCAGTCACCAAGTTGACGATGATAGAACAACCACAATTAGTTTGGATTTTGGTCGATAAGCTGAGTGATTTACTTGATGGAATATCAACATATCCAAAATAGGAGGATATTACCTATTATGATTCTTGTATTCCTAATTTGATACTGAATAGTGAATACATATGTTTCAGAATCAAAAAATAAATAAAAACAAAAAAGTGAACAATATTCTTAAGTCCCTCCATCCTACCTAATTCTCACAAGTCACAAACCCCCAAAAGTGGTTAAAAGAAAATGAATTAACAAGCACATAGCAAAAAAAGAAAAAGAAAAAAGAGAGAGAAATAATACAATAGCATAATCCCTAAAATGACATGAAATTGTATTCCTAATTTGATACTGGATAGTGAATACATATGCTCAATAAATAGTATCTAATTAAACTTCAGAATAAAAATAAAAATAGATCTGCTTTGATATGCTTTGCCGAGGGTTTATGGTAAACAACCTCTTTACCCCGCAAAAGGTAGATATAAAGTCTGTCTATATCCTACCCTCCTGTTGTTGTTGGAATAAAAAATAAAAATAAAAAAGCAAACAATATTCTTAAGAACCTCCATCCTACCCAACTCTCACAAACCCCCAAAAGTGGTTAAAAGAAAATGAATCATCAACAGCATAGCAAAAAAATAAAAAATACAACAGCATAAGGCCAAAAATGTCATGAAATTCCTCAAACATTAAATGAAATTAGCCAGAAATGGTATAACCAAGGGAAAGAAAAAAGTCAAAAGAGATCAAAGCCATATGAATTCAAAAGAGAATTCTCACCTTGTTGTATAATTTTGCCCCTTGTTTTAGCTGACAGGTTAAATATGGATGATGATTAATTTCACCAGTTTTCAGCAGAATTGACTTGGACCAACTACTTTTTTTCTTAGCTCTCACCAACAAGGATGTTTATGTGTGTGTGTGTGTGTTTGGAGGACAACTACTTCAACCTTTTATTGGGGATTAATTAACAGAAATTTAGCTGTTTTTTCATTTGGGGGTGGTTCACGTGTGAGACCATCAAACAGAACCCAAGGACCTTAGATTTGGGAAAGATTGCGATTTATGATTGGGGAATCTTATTCCTATGTTGGACTTAGTACTGTTACATAATTGAAACGTGGCATATCAGAAATTTCATTTTGTTGACTTCTTTTCTAGTACATAAAAAAAAGTTTGCTCACACCAAATATTTACATTAAATTGCATTAATTAAGTAAATTTTTATATCAATTGATCAATAATTAAATAATAAAGAAATACGTATCAGAAACATATCATGTACTATTTATTTATATGATGTAAACACAGTATTTTCATATGTCCTGACAAAGTTCTGTTTACTTTTACTTTATTTTCTTTTTTATCAACGGTTTGGCTTAGCTTTGTTATAGAAGTTATTGAAGATGGACGGAGGGAAAAACTCAATTATGTTCTTTCAAAACAATAAAATAAAATAAAATTGTTCGACCCATGTAAGCTCTGAAGAAAATTCTTTGTTTTTTCCTCAGTATTCTGTTTATTCTATTGGTTTTCATAGTAAAGGTGGCACTGGAAACAGAACCTTTGGAAAAATATTTTGAATTTGATGTTGGAAGAATTGAATTGTTAACAAATATTTGTTTCTGCAAATTATTTTCAAAGTAAACACAACAGTTCCTTTTGTTTTTCGAAAATCAATTATGTTCCCCGTTTGCAAATCAACGTCTCGTTCACAAATTAGAAGAGTTTTTCTAACTTCAACTTGAAATAAACTATTTGAAATTAAAATTTTGTTTTGAGAAATATTTCAAGTGAAACAATGGTGTTCCTTTTTTACAAATAAAATACATGTCAAAAGCACAATTTTCAACCTCTTTTTTAATTTTAGCTCCAAGTAATCTTTTTTCGATTTCAACTAAATATTGTCAATTTTTGAAAGAAATAATCCCTTAATTATTTTCATTAATTGAAAGACTATATATACAAGTTACATATTTCCATAATAGGAGAATCTTATTCCTATTCTATTCCTAAAACCTTATTCTATACATTTATGGTAATACACTAATTATGGTAATACACCACTAATTATATTACAACATTACCTAAACTAGGATACTAAATATTTACCATAAATTACTTGGTACAAATCAGTCCAAAACCGAGAGCAATCCCGTGACCAATATACACAATATACACATGTATATTGTGTGTATATTGTGTATATTTAACACACCCCCGCAGTCATAGCGGGCGGTCTTCGAACGCTGAGACTGTCCCTAAAATCTTCAAAAATGACCGAGGGAAGACCCTTTGTAAAGATGTCTGCAATTTGATATCTTGACGGGACATGACAGACGCGTACCTGACCCCGAGCAACCTTTTCACGGACAAAGTGAATGTCCATCTCGATATGCTTAGTGCGTTGGTGCTGAACCGGATTACCTGAAAGGTATATGGCACTAATATTATCGCAATTTACTAAGGTTGCCTTCTGAATGGGACAATGAAGCTCCAAAAGCAAATTACGTAACCAACATGATTCTGAGACCACATTAGCTACCCTTCGATATTCAGCCTCGACACTTGACCGGGATATAGTCGACTGACGCTTTGCAGACCAGGAGACCAAGTTGTTGCCAAGAAACATACAATATCCTGACATAGACCGTCTAGTGTCGGGACAGCCACCCCAATCAGCATCTGTATACGAGACCAGTATGGACGTCGAGGAAGGATATAAATGCAACCCATAGTCAAGTGTACCTTGAATATACCGAATGATGCGTTTGAGCGCAATCATGTGCTCAATTCTGGAATCATGCATGAACAAACACACCTGCTGGACAGCATACGTAATATTCGATCTCGTAAAGGTAAGTTATTGAAGGGCCCCTACAAGACTGCGATAGCGGGTCGGATCCTCGTAGGGGTACGCCGGCCGTGACACTCAGCTTGGGCTTCGTATCAACTGGAATGAAAGTGGACTTACATGATGACATCCCAGCCCTCTCGATGATCTCAACCGCATACTTTTGTTGAGACAAAAACAAGCCATCTGAATGACGCTTGACGGCAATCCCCAAAAAGTAACTCAAGGGCCCTAAGTCTTTCATAGCAAACTCAGAGTTGAGCATGGTCATGATAGACTGGCATAAGGCATCGGAAGAGGTAGTCAAAATGATATCATCCACATACAATAGAATGTAGGCCACAGACGAACCACAACGGTAGATGAACAAGGAATTATCTAACCTGCTGTGAGTGAACCCAATAGTCGAAACATAGTCAACAAACCTTGTATACCAGGCCCGTGGAGACTGCTGAAGCCCATATAAGGACTTCTTCAACAAACAGACATGATGAGGATGGTTGGGATTCCTGAATCCCAACGGCTGATGCATATAGACTATTTCCTTAAGATCTTCATGTAGGAAAGCATTCTTGACATCCAACTGATGAATAGGCCATGTCTTCGAAAGAGCCAAGCCAAGCACAACACAGTGTGAATGGTAGCCGGCTTGACTACCAGGCTAAACGTCTCCCCACAATCTATATCAACCTGCGGAGTCTTACCATCACCCACAAGTCGCGTCTTATGTCGAGCAAATGAACCATCTGAATTCTCTTTATGAGCAAAAATTCACATAGACCTAATAATATTAATACCACAAGACGGGGCACCAACTCCCACGTCTTATTATTAATAAGTGCATTATATTCATCAGTCATAGCAATTTTCCAATTCGGGTCGTTTAAGGCAGACACAGGATTACGGGGCAAGGGGATTTAGAAACATTCGAATGTAAATTAAAATGTCTTTTTGGTGTAAAAACACCCCGTTGACTACGAGTGACCGGTCTATGACTCGAGGAATAATTGAGTGGATGTCGGGAATTTAATGGGCTCGGATCGGACTGGCCAGCAGGCAGTGGGCCTGCTGGCCTAACTCGGGAGGCAGTAACAGCGGTAGAAATAGAAACTGGACCAGTTCCAGTATTGGGCTGGACTGGCCCAATTGCTGAAACTGGCCCAGTGACACAACTGGGCAGAAGGGGTTGTGAGGGACCAACGAGCAGTGGGCCCGCTGGAGAATTCTGGGTGCAGGAGATATCCGAAAAATGCTGAATAATATACAGAGATTTATTCATCCAAAAAATTATACGAACTAGGCACGGGAGTATGATTTTTAGCAAACGGAAATTGGGATTCATCAAAAATGACATGGCGATTAATGATGATTTTATTTGAGGATAAATCAAAGCATTTGTAGCCATGATGATTTGATGGAAAACCCAAAAACACACATGGTCGACCGGGCCGGAAGTTTGTTAATTGTGGTGGACGGGAATAACGAATAACACAAACACCCAAAAATCCGAAGATGTGAATATGAAGGATTTTTATTATATAAAATTTGAAGGGGGGAAGAATATGTCAAACCTTTTGAAGGAGTTATGTTAAGTAGATATGTAGCCATTTGAATAGCATTATGCCAAAAATATGGGGGTACAGAAGCATGAAGTAATTGAGTGCGGATAATATTATTTATGGAACGAATTTGACGTTCGGCTTTTCCATTTTGTGAAGATGTATGAGGACAAAAGAAATGAAAATTTATCCCATTATAAGCACAGAATTCCCGAAACACCCCATTGTCATATTCTTTGCCATTATCACACTGAATATTTTTTATCTCACGGTCGAATTGGGTTCTGATGAATGCTCTAAATTTTCGGAAGATGAAAAAAACTTGAGATTTCTTCATTATTGGAAACATCCATAGAAATTTAGAATAATCATCCAGAAAGAGAACATAATACCGATGACCTACAGAACTAGGAAAAGGAGACGTCCATAAGTCGCTATAAATAATATCAAATGGCATTAAAGTATGAGATTTTGATTCTACAAATGACAACTTAACAATTTTTCCTAAAGAACACGATTGACAATTTGAGTACGACTCGTACCCTTACATGAAATAAAACTATTTTTATCTAAAAATGACAAAATAGAGGACCCTGGATGACTAAGACAAGCATGCCACAAGGAAGGAGAAATGGCTGCAAAAGCTGACGGCAAGGTTTGACTCGATGGACCGGAACTGGGTGTGATAGGATAAAGATCCCCCCTGCTATCACACCTCATTAGTGGACTCCCAGTCTTGAAATCCTTCACAGAGAAACCAAATGGATCAAATTCAATAGAAATAAAATTGTCAGTAGTGAATTTACGGACAAACACTAAATTTTTAATCAATTTGGGGGCATGAAGGGTATTTTTCAAGATAAGGGGTGGATGGGGGGAGACAACATTTTATGACCATACCCACGAATTGGAATAAAATTACCATTACCAATAATTATACCGCGGGGGTTGCTCAAATTGAAATAAGATGAGAGCGTACCTGAATCGGATGTCATGTGGGTAGTGGCTCCGGTGGATTTAAACCAAGCGTGTGCATTGCGGCTTCGATGTAGGTATGTGTTGGTGCTGTTGCGTGATGGGCTTGCGGGGGCCGAGGCCCAAGCACCCCCGCTTCTGTTGTCTCGGCCCGGGGCTAACTGTCAGAATGCTTGGACCAGGCCGGGTGGGCCCGGGCGTCGCTAGGGCGGCCCTTTGCCCCGGGAGGGATGCGGCCGGGCCCAAACTGCTATTGTGGGGCCCACTGCCACTGCATAGGGACCCACTGTGGGCCCCAGAACTGTTACTGCTGCTGACCACCGCGAGGACCCCCACCGCCACCACCATTCTGCCGGCTACCGTCGTTGTTGCCAGCCGCGATTTTTTCCATTTTTCTTATTTCCACCCTTTTTGCCACCACCGTTGTAGCGATTTTGGCCTGAGTTGTTCGAAATGGTAGGATAAACCGTGGACTCGGTCATCATGACTATGGGACTAGTACCGGTAGCCGCTCGTTTCGCCATGCCTGCTTCTTCTAGTGTAAGCATAGAACGCCCTTGATAAAATTGCGGAAGCAGATTGCTTTGCCGAAGAAGTGGTCCCACACCACTATAGGCCTCAGAGAGGCCGGAAACCATTTGGAGGACCAAACGATCGTTTGAAACCAGCGCGTCAACGTTACGAAGTTGGTCCGCCAATTCCTTTAATCTTTTGCAATAAGCCGAAATATTAGGAAAATCTTTCATATTGACGTGGGAGAAATCCTGCTCAAGGGTAATGGCTCTAGAATTTTGATTATCTTGAAATATATCACACAGTCTATCCCAAGTTGCTTGTGCCGTAGCATCAGGCTCAATAATTGTTTGCAAAAGGTCGGTAGATATGATGGAATATATCCACTGAAGAACGGTATCATCAATAGTAGTCCACAACTTAGGATCATCCTCGCGTTTTGACACCTCCGTATCCTTAAGAGCCACAGTGATTATGTGATAGATGACTTGATGCGATCGTGCGTGAATTTTGAACAGTTCGGCCCACGTCGCATATTGGACATTTTCTATTTCAAGAATGAGAGGGATGTTATTCTTGATGTTAGAAACTGTAAGGGCCGGATGAAACATGTTCCGGGATGTAGACATATTGATAGAACAATATGTGATTGAGGGATTAGGGAGAAATTTTTTGGAAGAATGAGTTTGTCGTCGGCACGAAACCCGAGAGCAAGGTCTCGAATTTTGGCTAGGGATTTCAACGGAATTTGGGAGAATTTGGGAGAGAAAATAAACCTAGACTCTTGATACCATGAAAGAAATAATCCCTTGATTATTTTCATTAATTGAAAGACTATATATACAAGTTACATATTTCCATAATAGGAGAATCATATTCCTATTCTATTCCTAAAATCTTATTCTATACATTTATGGTAATACACTAATTATGGTAATACACTACTAATTATATTACAACATTACCTAAACTAGGATACTAAATATTTACCATAAATTACTTGGTACAAATCAGTCCAAAACCGAGAGCAATCCCGTGACCAATATACACAATATACATGTATATTGTGTATATTTAACAATTTTAAAGATTGCGATACCTTCTTATATTATCTGAAGGTAAAACCTCCAATTTGTAGTAATAAATCTCCCAAAAAAGGTTGCAAATTGAAGAGATAGAAATAGTCAACAGCTTGTTTTGAACAGTGAGAATATAATGAGGGCAAGTGGGTATTTAAACTGTCTAACAGTTGAAGCACACTAAAAACACCAGATATCTTTTAACTTAAGTTAGAATCCAAGTCTACTGTTCCAGAAACAGCCTTCAAAAATGCCACAGATAACGTTTCACCTATAACAATACTTTGGGGGTAGAGCTCGTCATTTTAGAAAGGATTTTAGCTCCTATGAAATAATCCCGTTGCTTGCTGCGTAAAATACAGCAATTGCAATCAAAAGGACGAGTATAACGATCCACAAGCTCACACCTGCAAATGTAAACAATATGTTTAATGACATAATTACCATAACAATAGTTGATTATGCATGCGCAAAGCATGGCACTTGATGGCAAAAGTAGAAAGAGATCTGTTTGCAGTATGATCGATATCAGCCAGTTGGGCAAAATGCATAAAGATTAATTCAGGTACTAATGACTTGGCCACTCTTAAATCAATTGAAATGCTAACAAAGAATATATTTAACACATATATATTTGCAAGTAGTTTCCCACTAGTTCATGTCATCAATAATATCAACTTTTTCTTACACAATTATCGAGTTAAAACTAAAGTAATCAGGATCAACAACAGAAGCTTACAAACTTCAAATATTAGGCACCATTTCAGAACTCGGCTAGCTACCTGCTAGGAACCACCACACATAAACAAACTACTCTCTAGCATCATGTTCCTAATATTGATACGCAAATTAAATACTCACCACTTTTCTTCTCCTCTTTTATAATTGTAACTCTCACCCTTGAATCAAGGGAGGAAGAAAGCAAAGCCCTGAAAAAAGCAAAAAATTAGAACTGTTTGTATTGCCTGCAGGCTTTTACAGTTACTAACAGGAGCATGAAAAACATTTAGGACCTCGAATCTTCTGAGAACTTCAATGTTGTAACAAGACCAAGATGAGCCTTTTTTACCACATTTTGCACTTGAAAATTGTTGGAAGACACTATCAGAACATCTCCCTCAATCGTTCCTCTGCAAAAGAAAGTGAAATACAGGCAGCATTAAGTTCCCAAGAACATATTCTATGCAACATTGTTATTACTTCTACTATTCAGTAGTATTATAAGATGTCAACAGGATGGTGGTAGTTTCAAGCAGATCATCATGTCTGATATGAACTTATGGAAAAAACCTGAAAAATATACAACCTAAATGTAAGTTGTTCTTAAACATATAGCTGGAGAAACTGAAATCGATTCAATAGTTGCACGGAACAATTTCATGATGTCACTTAAGCAACAAGCTAACAATCTGATATTTTACTCTGAGATTGGCTTTGTTAGCTAACTTCTGTAGGTTTCTTTTGTTCATTGATTTGATCTGTTACTGCATGTTTAACCTCAAGACATTTTAATAAATCAAATCAAGTTTTCTGTTTTTCCAAATGCTCTAGTTTTGAGTCAGTCTCTAACTCCCACCTCTACGTAAAAATCTTTTTTTTTCAAAGATACAAGATTTATACAAACGTGAATTATTTGTTTTTCCCTATCAAATAATTTATGTCATATCACGCTGCAGTGTTGAAGTCTACACTTTGCCAGATTGGTTTTTCTAATCTGATTTTGATGTCAAAACCAAGGAACAACATTCTTTTTTTAATTCTATGTAGTAATCTGATAAAGATGAGTCAATTTATTATTTTTTATTTGCTCACAAATAAGGATGAGACTAGATTTAGGTAAATGTGGATAAGAATACAAACATGGATTATTTTTTTTGGACAGAAGTGGATAACTGGGCTGTTTGTCCAACTCTCAAGTTATTTTTTCAGATCTGTACATAACTCCATTTGATAATAAAAAAAAATTATTTACCAAGAAAATGTTGTTCTTTCTTGTAGTTTTAGCTTGCATTATCAAACTATCAATCTTTTCCTAATGTAAATAATACCTTATTTATAAACAAGTTCATTAATGTCATTTTACAACAAGTGCAACATCTAACATTATTGACGTTTCTTAAAAAAAAAGGAAAAAATGGAGTAGCCAATATTTGATTTTATTATGGCGGAAATTACTAATGAAAATTCGGAATATCACTTATTGATTAATTAGAGACATCCAACAACGAAAAGAAAGATTGATTCTTTAACCAAGTATGTATCAACTTTTTAAAATTTAAAATCAAACCAAGCTAGACCAAAAAAATATCAATTTTTTAATCAGTTCCTTCGTTTTTCACCGAACCATCCACTCCCCTAATTAAACTATATAAATAAAATACACTATACGACAAATTATTAGCACGGGACTACAGCCACTAATGTTATAGCTAAGCTTCGAATCAGGAATCTCCAGGTATGCTATTCCTATGCGTCAACCTCTTCAGCATCCCCTTTGGGACGAGTCAACTAGCTGCTTTTGTTGGCAAATGCTCAGACTCTTTAAAGGGCAGCACTAAGTTTAGCACATTTATATGAATGGACTTTCCAACTTTAAGAATGTTCAGCTATATGGGGAGTTCAGTGGTGCGATGAGATACAGTGATTATAGACATTCGTGGAAGAGAAACCAAAAAAGAGTCTTACACTGCCAAAAGCTTTCCGTTGGGTGAAACATTGAAGGCACAAATAGGGTCACGAACAACACGCTTTGATTTTATCCTCTTCCACGTAGCAGTACTCCACTTCGAAACACTTCCACCTTGATCTTTGCAAATACAAGAATACAGGGTTAATTCTTCATACATGCCAAGTGAAGCACTATCTAAAAATAGGTAATTCAGATAATTTCCAGTATAGCATATCCACCTCGCATTGTGATGATGTATAGAACCTGATTCTCATCGTTAATTGGTGAGAATCTACAAGAGCCAAAAATCTCATCCTGGGTACAGAAGACGCTTCTTGTCAGATTACTAAAGCAACAAAGGGAAAAATTGGGGTATATGCCCACACAACTTCATCGAATTGGGAATATATAAGAATCCACATATAACTACTCTTATCTTATTAAAAAGTAAGAATCCACATGTAACTACTCTTATCTTATTACAAAGTAAGAATCCACATGTAACTACTCTTATCTTATTAAAAAGTAAGAATCCACATGTAACTACTCTTTATCTTATCAAAAAATAAGAATTCACGTGTAAGAGAGAACCAGTTTATATAAAGCCAATTGAAAGGAGACACAAAACATTTAAAAATGAATCTACTCTGCTTTTTGGGTAGTCTTAGTGTCAATTAAATCAGAAATTTGACATCACTTTTCTCCGTTCTTTTGGTAGGGAAAAAGTGGAACACAACACACTGAGCATCTTCCAGCATTTAAAACACATTCGTAGATATTCTTACATTTTCCTTCTTCAAAGAAGCTGCAGAAGTTGATTTTGAGACATCCCAAATCCGGCAAGGGCCGCTTCCAACAGATGCAAGAAATTTTCCGTCAGGGCTGCATATACAACCGAAAATATTTGAGTCGGAATCCTTCTACCATAAACATATTGCTTGTAGTGATTAAATTGAAATTGAGCAATGCTGTGAACCTGAAATCTAGATCCTTCACAGAAGCATGAGCATTATCCTGATCAAGAATATTTTCCATGCTAGGCCACTTGTAAACCCTCAACTTGCCATCCTGTACTGCACCAAAATTCAATAATCAAGATAATTATAATTTACCTGCACATACAAGGTAATGTAATTCCATATTTCACTCTTTATACAAGGACAGCAGGAAAGAAGCAGAAGCTGCATCCTTGATCTAACAAATCAATCATGTCTCAATCCAAACTAGATGTCATAAATATTCCCCAAATCAAACTTGGCAAAACATAAGAAATCCCTGGGGATGGGACGACAGCCTGTTCAGCATGATTGTGTTACCTTAAAAGTACACCACCAAGCCAAGTTGCTAAAGTTCGGCATAGAGGATGAGAACAGTTTTCCCTCTTTATTAGAGCAGCATAACAAATCGTATATTTGCTTTGTAAGTTATACTTTTGGAAAATTTTACTCATTATCCTCCCCAACTATTTGGTATCTCACAGCGTAGTTGGTTGATAGATTGATTCATTTCCTGGTTAACCTACTCTTTACCTGTTAATGTACGGCAGCCATAGACAGCTCAAAACCACTGAGTATTATGGTCATCATTGTTCTGCAGGCTCATATTACGGCCAGAAGAAACTGATCTTAAATGTCCATCCACACATTAGGAAACACATTACTGGCAGTTAGATAGTCAGGTTGGGATAATGTATAAACTTGGTCACACTCACAAAATGGCTAGCCTTTCTTTAACTCCAAAAAGAAGCAGCAAGCGTAGAATGAGAGGGTGGTGAGAAAAGACTAGCATGGAAGTTCATATTTCCTGATAAAATCTATTCCCTTCTTTAGTTATGTATTAGGGGTCGTTTGGTAGGGTGTATAAGAATAATGCTGAATAGAGTGTATTAGTAATGATGGCATTAGTTATGCTGAGACAATTTCGTATCCACTGTTTGGTTTAGTGTGTTAAATAACATGCATTGCATAATTTTAAAAAAAAACAAATTTGTTGTATACAAAAATATCCTCCGCATTCTTTAACTTTGTACAGTTTCTTAATATAATTCTTTAATATAAAGCACCAACGATTTACCTGTGATAAAAAGTACATTATAATTATACTTCATTAGAGATAAGGTGTGGCTAGAACGTCCAAGGCAGTCACTTGAATATGCAGGAAGAGCCTCATTGCTTTCAAATTTCAATGATATCATCATTCACAGACGACTCCACAGAGAATACTAACAAAGAACAAAAATTATTTATTTCATATTTGGATAATTTAATATAGGTCCAATTTAGTTATTGGAAGAGGTTTTGGAAGATTTTAGGGGCAATTGTGTCTTTAACCATGCTTATGTATGCATTAAAATTCATTGCATTGCTAATACCATGGTTTGCTAGGTATTAGCTATGCATAGTATAATACCAAAAGATCTATCTGCGCGAAGCCGACCTATGGATAGAAAGAAAGATGCAGGAAAGGAAAATGAAAGAAGAAATCCAAATTTGCTTTGGGAATAGGATGTATAACTAATGCATGTATTAGTTATACATAGGATGAAAAAATGTACCAAACAAGGTATTAGTAATACACAAAGATAATGCATGCATTATTTTCTCTAATACACTCTACCAAACGACCACTTAGCATCTAAGGCCTTCTCCTTAAACTGTGTACTATGAAGAGATACTAAGAATTTTTTTTTTTTGAGTAATAGTTACTAAGAAAAAGTTCTTAAAATGGAAAAAGACTTGTTTAAAGTTTTTCTTTTACTTCGCTACTAATTACCTTCAGCAATTCATTATTTCTAAAAGAGTTAAAGTTGTTCTGACACCTTTCTTACAATTTAGAACTAAAATCCGAAAAGGAGAAAGCCAAATAGGTTCTACAGATAAGGTACCAATGTGGGATCCAGAACATGAGTCAAAACATAGCCACTAGATATTCGTAACTAAGACAGGTGAAATCTTTATCACTTAAAAATTGATGCAAACAATCGGGCTATAATCCTGAGTTTACTCCCTTCTCTCGTACACAAATTTATAAATTGTGGGGCAGAACAAGGTTTCAGATAGGGAAACAAACCAGCTTTAAAGAGCACTTTCAACAACTTTTTTCAATCAAGTCACTTTCTGCAACCTTTACAGTTTAAAGGTTGCAGAACATGTGTATCACCAGTGTTTCTTTTGGTAATTAGTGATGTAAACTAGTGGTGCCATAATTTGTACTCACACTACCTCCTCCTTTTCCTTCACATACAATCTGACTCATAGCATACAAGAATATTTTAGAGGGTAAAATCAACAACGGGAAAGGGCCAAAAATGCCCATGAACTATTAGAAAAGGTCTAAAAATACCCTTCTTCCACCTATTTTGCTAAAAATATCCTTCAGTTCACCTTTTTGGCTCACTTATGCCCTTTGATTAACGGTTAACACTAAATTAAAAAAAAGTGTATTTAAATTCCACATGACAGTTTATTACTAGTCCAATTTTTTAAATATGAAAAAACTGGATTTTTATAAAATCTGGAACTGATTTTCTTTTAAAAAAATGTTGATACCCGTTTTATTTTTTTTTTAAAATCAGGATTGGATTTTTCTTAACAAATGTGGAATTTTTTTTAAATCTGGAAAACTGATAAAATCCATTTTAAAAATAAATAAATCTGGAAAACTGAAATCTTTATTAAAAAAATAGGACTTTTTAAAATCTGGAAAACTGATTTTTTTAAAGTAAAATGTTTAAAACTGATACTCCATAATTTTCTTCTAGATTTTAAAAAAAATCTAGTTTTCTGGATTATTTTTTAAAAAAAACGGATTTTTTTACATTTTTTGTAAAAAAATCAGTCAGTTTTTACAGATAAAAATCCAGTTTTTTCAGATTTTGAAAAAAAAATCCACTTTTTCCTGTTTTTTTTAAAGTATCCTAAAAAATAAAATCACGAAAATCTGAATTTTTTAGGACACTTTTTTTAAGAAAAAAATCAATTTTCCTAATTTTTTAAAAAATCATTTTTTCTAGATATTTCAATTAAAAAATCCAGTTTTCCAGTTTTTTTATTAAAAAAAACAATTTTTAAAAAATATTTTTTCCCTGATGCTAAAAAAATCCATTTTCCAGATATATATTTTTAGAAAAAATCAATTTTCCAGTAATAAAATGCCACGTGGAATTTAAATAAACTTATTTTTTAATTTAGTATTGACCGTTGGTCAAAGGGCATAAGTGAACCAAAGGGTATTTTTAGACGTTTTCTAATAGTTCAGGGGCATTTTTGGCCCTTTTCCGAATAAACAAAGACCCGACTTTTCGGTTATACTTTTGAAGAACACTTTGTCCAACTTATACCAAAATACAAGAAGAACCGAATCTTATAAAACTGGCCTTCTTAAACGTTATATACACAATGAACAAAACAGTAGTGCCTTCATGTTGAACAGTTTATCTTCAATGGCAAGCAACAACCATACTTCCATTTCAACCTGAAATAGTTTAAGGGAAGATATCTACCTCACCGCCGACAGCAAGTAAAGAACCTTCATTGTTAAAAGTTAGCGCTAATTGTTGTCCAACATCTTGCAATGGCTTAAGTACTCTCTCAGATGATATCAGACCCAATGAACGATTTTCAGCTCTCTGAAAATCCCAGTCAAACCATCTACACAGGAAGCACATTGATTAGATGCTTACCCAAGATACTCGCTGAAAGTACAGGCAAAAGTTCCAAGCTTAAATACTAGTCTACTGTGGACTAAGTTTGCTAAAGCAGCTAACCAGATAGAGGATTGAATAATCATAGAAATGAACAATTTCAGAAAGTTGTAGACATGATGTCAAGTGATATCACTTCAGTCTTAACTATATAAGCCACTAAATGTTCTATCAGCAACTGTATGTTTTTGAGATTCTATGCTCCCCTCAGCCCATGCCACCACTCACAAGTCACAAAGTGAGGGGTGAAAAGAAAGAAGAGAATACTCAACATGAACAGTACTCTAATCCTTGAAATCAAATCCCATTGCACAAACTTTACCTGCAGCTTTTTGGAAATGAACATATAAGACCTTCTCCAACTGGATGTACTGCCATCCTATAAGGCAGATCACCACCAGTTCCTAACCTAGCCACCTTCAACAAAGCACATATTTTTAGTCAAACTGATCCAAGGAGGCTATAAATGTAATCTCTCGTGTTCTTCTAATGTTTAAGGAAAACAAAAGTAAAGAGCATACATGGCAATGGAATTAAAGTTAATTGACCAATCATAAAGCTCACTGATATATTGATGCTTTGGATGTACTTAATAGTTCTAGTTAAGGCTCTTATAAAAAACAGTTAATAAAGGCTAGAACAAATGAAAATGTTAATCTATAAGCATCAGAAAGAACCAGTTTTGACAAAGATAACGTGCTGCGCTGAAAAAGAGCAAATCTAATGCCCGTAGTCAACTCATCCGAGCCCCTCTTATCCTTCAGCAAGCAGGATTTAGGCTTCACCAAAAATTTCCGCAAGACAAAAGATTATTTTAATGCCCAAAAATGGTTTTATCATGTACTCCCTCCAATACAATTTGTATGACAATGCTTGACCCGGCACAAAGTTTAAGATATTCATTTTGAGTCATATCATACTAGTGGTTGTTGAAGAAAATAGTAAATTAATGAGTGAAAAGTTAGTTTGATCAAGAAAACATCAAATCAAAAGTATAAATTAAAAAAAAAATGATTCGGATTCTTGAAAGTTGTGATTCTTGTGGAAGCTAGATAGAAATAGAATAGTGTCAAGCATATTCAAATGTTTTAAAAATGGAAATAGTATCATATAGATTAAACAGAGGGCATAGCTCACTAAACCATATAATGATGCATGTTCAAAAGTTCAAGAAATTCATTGCCTATAATACACAGGCGGATTTAGTGCCTAAATTATGGTGCACGTGAACCCATAGTCTTTCCGTTATGTTATGTACATATTTCATAGAATTGATCTACTATCATCTGTTGGCACCCATGCTACAAAAAGGCAGAATGGTGCACTTGGTTGAATATTGAGTTACAATATTACTCGAAGGAGCAGGGATCAATTCTCACTTAATACTTTTTATTTTCTCTTTCTTTAGTGTACACCTATGTTCTAGAAATCCTAGATGTGCCTCTAAGAATACATATTGATATAACTTCTATAGCTATAAATCAGTCCACTGGATCCAAAAAATGAAAAAAAAACAAATACTTAGCTAAGTTAGTTTCAATCAGTTTCATTAGTCATTTGATCTCTTGAAAACTAAAAGCCACTGGGAATTCACATCGCCTGCGATTTCATAAACCTTATCTTCTCGAAGATCACAGAGAACACAAATCTATGAAATCTAACCAAACTTTCAAAAGAATACAAAATTTGTGTATATGATTAGCACGTAACACAAGCTAGCCAAACTTCTAGAATCTATGAAAGCTTCTAGAAGATCACACAGAACAATAATCTATGAAATCTAACCAAACTATCACAAGTATACAAAATTTGCGTAAATGATGAGCAGGTACACAAACAAGCATCTACAGAAAAATTAAATATGCATAGAAGTACTGGATATTGAATCATAAGAATGAAGATTTTATGGCTTACTGGTTGATCAGAGAGATCATTAGAATCAAAATCGAATTGAGCAACAAGGAGAGCGTTACGAATACCGCTATTCCCTTCCCCACCGCCTCCGGCAAGTACAACATAACTTTCCGGCGATGATTTGTCGCCGCCGTCGTCCTGCGGTTCAACGGCGGATCTGAGGGCGCTCGGTGGAACCCAACCGGCACCGTAAATTGGCACGCCGTAGTTCTTGGAATTTGCAGAATCAGCCATTTTTTGTTACTGTGATTTCGGAGTATCGAGAAATTGAGATGTGCGCCAAGGGGTTTGGTTTTCTTCAGTCAAATGGTGAGTGTTTACTGTTGATGTGTAATACATACTGCTTCAACGGAACCGGTTCGCTGAGGTTGTTATAAAACGGTCAAAAGAGTAGAAAAGTAGAACCGGGTTGGGAAACTAATCAACAATACCCTCATTCACTCCCCTTCTGCAATAATTTTTCTTTTCTTTTTTTATAATTTTTTTTCTCTTTCTATAATTAAAATACGAAAATATACGGTTCTTATTATTGTCTCATTCGCTATTCAGTTGAAAATAATGTAAAAGAATATAACAAGTAGGAGTACTTGAAATAATTTGTTATTCCCTACATGTCAATTTATATGATATTATTTTTTTTTAGTATTTTTTCAAAAAAAATGTTATATTTCCTTATTTGACAACTATTTAATCTCATTTTATTCTTGTTGGGTCTCACTTAATTTGAAAGACGTACTTATTATGAAAAATAATCAACAAAAGTAGGCAGTAAAATAAGATCAATTTGGTAAATATAACAAAATCATGTTTTATTTTTAAACTATGTGCTTAGTGAAATGATTCCACACAAATTGAGACGGAGGAAGTAATAAATCTCAAGCTATGTGACATTCGTTTTATCTGCATATACATTAAACTTTTGGGTTCTAATTATACATTAACAATTTACCTAATTTCCCCCTCTAACATTACCTTTGAATCATCTATAAATTCTCTCATTTCTCTTTTTCTTCTTTTTTTGTATCTTGCATACTAGAGCTAATTGAAATAATTTATAGACTTCATGCCTTAAGTTATTAATACGAAGTAATACTTTAATAATAAAGAAAGCAATTCTAATCTTCATAAGTTTGTCTAATTTTTTAGATGGCTTAAGTTTTTCAACTCCTAAATGAAAGTTTATTTTTAAGTAAAAATTTTATAAGTAATTTCTACACATCAATTAATGTAGCGTCAAAAATATGAAAAAATAAACAGCGCCGAAAATATTCCCTAGAAAAATTTGTTTTGACTTTTTACTTTCTTTTGGCTATATTTACTAAGAAAGAAAAAATAAGTTGTTTTGCGAGACAGGAGAAATATAGGGGGCCAAGCTTGATTGCAAATCTAAAATATTCTCCTCCGATCCGATCTAGTAGTCGTTTCGAGAAAGCCCCCCTAATTCAACGATGTTGTTATCACCGGGCCACTCCCCTCGCTACCTCTCAACCCCATCTCCTTCCCCCGATCAAAACCCCAACCCTAATTCTTCTTCAACAGTACCAACCAATAAACGCCGGTCCAATAAGGTACTCGATGAAGACACCTATCTAGCCGCAATAGAGAAAATAATCGAGCGCGATTTCTTCCCAGACATACCCAAGCTTCGCGATCGCCTTGATTGGCTCGAAGCGGTTCGAACCGGTGACCCGGTTCAAATTCGTGATGCTCAGTTGAAAATCATCGAACGAAGGGGAGGTAGAACACTTGAAGGTAATAAATTACGAACCCCTAATTCGATTTTTTTTCGAAATTCCTGTACTACCCCTTTTGATGATTCATATAAAACCTCCACTCCTAGTGTAGTTAATGGTAATAATTGGTCTAGTGTTGGTAATAATGCTGTGGGTGATGGTGAGGTGGATGTGTCGTTGACGTTAGATGAGTTTTTTAGAAGGTATACGAGTGAGGATAATGAGAGTTTTTCGAAAATCATTGAGAAAGTGAATAGGAAAAGGAAAGAGAAATATGGGTATTTGTTGGAAGGCGAAAAGAAAGAGGAGATGGGGTTGATTGAGGATGATAATAAGAGGCCGCGTGTAGTTACCGATGGATATGGAACGTCGGATCAGCCAGTGGCGACGTTGGAAGGGTGGAAATACGCTGCGAAGAATTTGCTTATGTATCATCCGGCGGATAATGGAGAAGTAGCGTTGACGGAGGAAGAAAGAGCAGTGAGGCTTAAGGGATTGACGAAAGAAGTTAGTAAGGTGAATACGAGGTTTCATGGTAAAATGATGGAATCACAGCCGAGAGAGGATGAGACGGTGGCTGTGCTTTATACCCCTGTTAATGGGGCGACTCCAGTTCCTTTCCATGATAGAGGTGATAAGACGAAGAAGTATGATTTGGATGATCTAAGGAAGACCCCGAATCAGTTCTTTGTTGAGTCGGGAAAGAAGGCTGAGAATGGATATAGTTTTGTTAGTACTCCTTCACCCGCACCTGGTGTGGATGAATCGCCGTTTATAACGTGGGGAGAAATTGAAGGAACACCTCTGCGGCTGGAGCAGGAGGATACACCTATTGATATTGGTGGAAATGGTGAAGGCCCTCAGTATAAGATCCCAATGCCACCCTCTAGATATGTCAAGGCTCATTCCTTATCTCGTGAAGCTGCTCGTAAGTTGAGGGAGAGGTCAAAGATGTTTCAGAAACCACCATTACATTCACCAGTTAGAGGAGGGAGTGCTAGTCCAGGTGCACGCACTCTTTCACCTGCTGCACAGAAGTTTATGCGAAAGGCAATAACCAAGTCTTCTCACTCTTTAGATGAATCTCTACGATCAAGTTACCGCATTGCAAGTACTGGACCAAGTACTCCTAAAACTGGCAGGAGTTTTTCAAGGTTAGGAAGAGAAGGTAGTCTAGATTCCAAGTCATCGTCTGTAAGAGAAGGCTCTAATCCTCCTTGGTAATTGTATTATTGGTAATTACCCGTTCCTTATCAAAAAATATATAATGGTAATTACCTGTTAACTGTGCTGAATCTCTGTCTCTCTTATCTAAGCTTTACTAAATGTTGTCTTTGCATCAGTTGATGGCTGTAAATGTTGACATCTTGAATTTGCTAGTTATGATTATGCGTCATCCGTTTTTCTTGTATTGCTTATCAAAAGTTATTTATCACTCTATAGATGGATAGAGCTTTAGTTTTCTCAAGTAAGTTGAGCTATTCCTTTACGGGAAAGCTGCTTATCCAATTGAAAGCAATGAACTGCTTGGGTAGCAAACATACTCCTTACTCGTAATTAAACCCACTAATCATCATATCTTTTTTACCATGTTCGATTTGCCGAATGGGGATATTCGAATCCGGTAAGTCGTCCATTCGGTATGGATTCAAAGTAATCTCTCACGCGGGTGCAAGAAGTCCTGCAAAAAAAGCATGTTGGGTCTTTGAACCAGTTCAGATCATTTTAATAATAATAAGTTTGATCTGTTTTACCGAGAAGGTCTACGGTTAGTTATATCGAAGCCCAATGCCAAGCAAAGCCCTAGACTACAAGTGAAGAAATAGGGTTCAACTAAGCCCTTAACCCAAGATGAGGTGGAGCCTTGGTCCAGTCCAGGGGAAAAATCAATAGGAAATGCTATTTGCTTCTTAAGTATAAGAATTCACTTCTATGAAATGAAAGAGTTTCACGGGAATTGTCTTGATCGTCGGATATCATTGAGAAAGAGATGAGTGTTTTTTTAAATATTAAATTTCCATTATTTTGGTTCTGTTGTAGCTTAACTTGTTGTCTTTTGCTGTTCCTCCATGTTTTTCTTAGTTGTATAGGTGTAATTGTATTCATGACCAAGTAACACTGTGAAATCAGTAGCTATTAGAGTTGTTGGTTATTTACTTGTTTAGCTTTCTGCAACTAGTCCCTGCAGGGAATATCAGCTTTAATTGAATCCAATTTATATTTCTTTTGCTCACAAGTTATGTGACCTTGGGGGGAAAGAAGAAACTAAAGTTTCATGTTCAGACCACTTGAACTTACTATAAACAGATAAATATTTCTTTTGTTTCCTTTGCTTCAGTTAGCATATTATTTGTTCTTGATACTGTTCATTTCTCTTTTTTTTAAATGACTTCTTCACTACTGTATTTCCGTTCCAAACCTGCTTTGATATGCTTTACTTGAGCCGTGGGTCTTTCGGAAACAACCTTTCTACCTTCACAAGGTAGGAGTAAGGTCACCACCCTCCCTAGAGCCCACTTGTGGGATACACTGGATATGTCGTTGTTGTTCTTGTTGAACTTACTATAAACATGTAGATACCTCATTTCAATTGTGTTGTTGAACCAAATGTATGCAACTTCTACAGAGAAGATTGGTGGATGTGGAAAAGTCAGTTGACTGATTCGTGGAGGATATTTATCTTTGAGGTCAAGGTCATGTAGTAGTGTGTTCAATACAGGTTTTGTTGTGGCATGTAGATAGGGGTAAGGCCGAGGCAACATCTTGTCAGGTAGAACGGAATGTAGTTTTGACTTCTGTGAAGTCCTCTGCTAGGGAACCAGATGTGCGCTTGTGCTGTCAGCCTCGTAATATTTGATGCCATCACTAGATGTAATGTACATTACTTTCACCAGTTCCAGTATGCATGGGAGTTTGTAAATGGTGCCATTGGCAGATTAGTTATGTGGCAGATGGTTGGAATTTCTTTATATTTTTAAATAGATCTGCTATCTGACGAGATACAGTGGGTCCATTCAAATCCATTGTTCTGCTGCGTTTTAGCTCTCTTCTTTTCCGCTTGTGGCGCACAATGGACCCATCATACAATTCTTTCCGGCTGATTTTTCCAGAAGAATTTTATTCATTGCAGGTTAGGATATTTAATCCCTGACATCTTTGTCCAAAGACTCGTGGATAGTAAAACTAGCCAGAGCTGAACAGTGCATATGGAATACCAAGTTCTTTTGTTAAGGCCATCTATGGTCTCTTTTGAATTGGATGGAAAAAAGTTATTAGGAGCCTTCAGTGATAGAGAATTTGCTCTTGCTCTCGGGTTTTTGGGATTTCACTCGCTGTCAGCTCTTGTTAATACATTAGTTATATAAGTTCTTTTGTTAATGCCATCTATGGTCTCTTTTGAATTGGATGGAAAAAAGTTGTTAGGAGCCTTCAGTGATAGAGAATTTGCTCTTGCTCTCGGGTTTTTGGGATTTCACTCGTTGTCAGCTCTAGTTAATACATTTGTTATAATTCCACTGTCAGTGCAAATTTGCTCGATGTCCTTGTCTCTAGTAAAAAAAAAAGAGCATACGGTTATGTTCATGCTGCAGTAGGGTTGAAGAATCTTTTTTGGTTGTCTTATGCTGTAAGGTGTAATATAAGAGAAGATAGGCCTCACGGGTTCCTCGCTCCCCTGGTCTTTTGGGGAAGAGATGAAACAACACAACAACAACAACATACCCAGTGAAATTTCACAACGTGGGTCTGGGGAGGGTAGAGTTTACGCAGACCTTACCTCTTTCTTGGTAGGTAGAGCGACTGTTTTCGAGAGACCCTCGGCTTAAGACAAGCATACGCACAAGCAAAGCAAGAGAAACAGTCAGAGCCGGACAAGAAATTTAAAGCAGTATGAAAATGCTAGTATTAAAAGCGAATAAGTCATGCTAGTGCATTCTGAAAAAAGCAGTAACTAATGCAGGTACATAAGATAAACAAATAACAGCAGAAATCAAACGCTACTATAAAGCAATACTGCGCCTACTAGTATGATAGGCTAAGCGGGCCTACAATAATAATACTATAATTATCAGTTTGTAAGCGTAAGTAGGACTACGCTCGACTACCTACTACCCTTCTATCATAATCCGTGTCCTTCACAACCCCCTATCTAAGGTCATGTTCTCAGTAAGTTGCACATGCGCCATATCCCGTCTAATCACCTCACCCCAATACTTTTTCGGCCTACCTCTACCCCTCCTAAACCTGTCCATAGCCAACCTCTCACACCTCCGCACTGGGACATTTGTATCTCTCTTCTGCGCATGCTCGAACCATCTCAACCTCGCGGGGAAGAGATGTAAAAGGTGGGAAAGTTGTGTAAAGGTATTACAGCAAGTTTTCCATTGAAGTATCATATTTATTAAAGCTAGTGACTAGTCTAACACTTGTTCACTAGTCTAATAGTACATAGGATTAACTTGAACTATTCAGCAATGGTTCTTGTTAGGGTTTGGGGAAGATTCTCTTGTGGTTCACATATCGCTCTTGCATGTCAATTGAGGTTAGCTTGCTAGTCTGTTTTCCCATAAGTTTAGTTAGTACCTATGGTGCTCTTTCTTGTAATTAAGGGGAAAATGCCCACCAATACCCTCATGCCCACAAGTCAATGGTAGAGCTTCTTCATTTTTCTCCATTGGTGACTTGAACCTCCAACCTCTAAAGTTAGAGGTGGAGGCGAGGGCCTTCAGTCAAGCTATCCTCCTTGTCAGTACCTATTGGGCTCTTATAACTGAGGAATTTGTGTGTTTTTTGTTGAAAAGAGAATCGTTGAGACAGTTGAAGTTGTTAATGGTCAGGTGGGGAATTATTTGCTGAGAATTGGAACTAAAATTGTGTACGTACTAGAAGACTGAAAGGCAGAACAGAGTAACACCACTGTGATTTGTCTAATAGCAGTACACTGCTATCTCAACTGTAATTACAATAGAGATAGAACATACTGAACCAACTAACCTCTGCGATTGGATTGATCATGGACTCATGGTCATCTATGTTGCTACATTGAAGTGTTTTTGTTTTTGTGGATAGAGTTATTCGATACTTGTGTTAACGGGAGGGAGCGGATTCCCAACAAAGTATCTAAGTGTGCGCAAGTTGGCTCAAACACCACTAGTCTTATTAAAAAGAACATTACTTACCTGCCAAAAAAGGCATATTCCCGGTTAATAGTATCTTTGTTCTGGTTAGTTCATGGTTTTTTCAGTCATGTTATTTGCAAGGATGAGACGTGACATGACTTTGGTATTAAATGAGATGGCTAGTTGACTGATAAGGGACATATGTGGGTCACTGAACTTGAAAGTAAATTCACATTTTTTCATGTGATTTTCTTTGAGGTCTGCTGAAAGCCATCATCATTATTGTTATGATTATATCTCATGTGCCTGAATTAATGTTGATTGCAAATGTGTTCATAAGATGCTTTGTTTAGGGAAAGATAGAAGATATCTTCATCTGAACTGATACTTTACTTTACGAGGAGATTGTTTATGCCATGGTATCCTTGCTGACTTTTCCTTGATATTTGGAAAACTTTCGTTTCCAGTGGATTTATACTTAATGTTATTACTATCAATTGACACTAAATTAATTCCAACTCATGTAAGTGCATCAATTCCAAACCAAATTTTAGTGTACCACTAGGACGATTTTCTATGTGATTATTTTGCTTCTATGAATTTTGGTCTTGTTTAACTTTAAATGCTTCTATTAACTTTGGTCTTGTTTAACTTTAAAAGGGTACGTTAAGACAATTTCACACGGCATGTGCCAGGCACGCCCCTCCCCATTGTAACTGCCACAGGCAGATTCCCCTTTATGTAGTCTGAATTTGGCTAAGGTATTCATCAGTTTTGTAAGCCTTCAAATTCGTGAGTCCTTAATATTATTGAGAATAATAAAAGGTTGGGCATTTTGGCCGGTAAACTATTGTGTCTCCCTTGTTTGCTTATTGTCCCTAAATAATTCTAAGTGTTGGAAACGAGTTTGAGTGTCAAGGCTGAAATTGACTGTGTGGGTTGACTGTCGTGCAGTGATGAACTCGAAAAAAATCACCCCTATATCAAGGGGGAGGGATCTTAGAAAAATCTCTTCAATCTCTACAACTTTTGATCATCATGGTTTTACGTATGTAGACTACTAACATATGTTGGTCATAAGCAAACCAGTCACTATAAGCAATCTTCTATATCTTCTTGTTTTTGTTAATTATTGAAAAATCAAGATAAGCCACGCACTACGATAAAGATGTAAATAACATTTCATTCAACGCAAGGTAGCTTATCGGATGGTATGGGGGAAAGTGGACAAAATATCTGAACTTGGGGCTTGTTTACCTTATACTCTAAGGGCTCGTTTGATCTGGGGATAAGAGATAATTAATTTTGGAATTAAATTGAGATAAGTTTTTTTCACGTTTGATTGGGATAAATTGCGGTTTAACTAATTATGGAATTGTAGTGTTGTCTTTACCCTTGTGAAAGCGTGGGATAACTAATCCCGAGATAATTAATCCTGGGATAACATGTTCCCAACCAAACGACCTCTAAGAACTTGTTTGGTAAGAGGTCTTAGATAAATAGTCATAGTATTATATATGGTATTATTTTTTACCATGTTTGGTTGACATTTTGGAGCATGTATAACTAATACATGAATTATTTAATACGCCAAAGCGTGTATTATCTTATACCACCACCAGAGGCGGAGTCAGGTTAGGCCAAGGGGGTTCATCCCATCGGCAAAAAATTACACTATATATAAGATTAAAATTATTTTTATGTAATTAATATAGTAGATGTTGAACCCTTGACTTCTTCACGTGTTTACTTCTTTATATTTTGAACTTCCTTAGTAAAAAATCTAGTTCCACCACTGGCCACCACCATCGCCGGATAACTTATCCATTGATAGCTTATACATGTATAAAAAACTAAAAATGATAAAACTAGTTTGTTTTGTTCCAAGAAACCTATAAATGTCAAGGATTCAAGGGTATAATTATAACAAATTATTTTTTAATTTAAAAATAAATAAATATATAAATGGTGTCTTTTGTCTCATTTTAGTGTAATGAAACACCCAATAGAAAATAATTCATGAATTTCTAATTCATGTATTATTATTCCTATATTACTAATTCTTGTATTACTAATCCATGCATAACTTGTCTTTGAAGTTTGAACCAAATGACCTTATATTTATAAAATTTTATAAGTTTATTCACCCCAGAACAACTTCAAACATGCAGTGTCTAAAGTTTGAACTTCAGCCTATAGGTGGTTGAAGTTGAGTATTTCTGCCTAAAGTTCAGACATTTTTATTTAAATTCATGTGAATAATTTTTTGCTTAGAAACAATAATTAATTAACAATAATTTATTCTTTGAATTTCAACAATAAAAAACACGATTCAATACCCAACTAAATTAGCTCAAATTTAAAACAGAAGTTTCAAATTTCATGAAGAATAAATTTCAGACGTCAATTTGTCAAACAACAACAAATCTAACAAATGAATTGTGCAATAATAGTATATTTGCAATATTCTTAAGCTTTTTTCAACCAACAGTTACTTTATAAACTCACTTTTCATAGAGGCGAGGATGCAACGCGTGTTTTGTCTGATGTTTGTCAAAATTGAATATGAGTAAATTTAAAAAATTGAGTACAGGTTAAATGATGGTGTCTGAATATAGTATATAACATATTAATCTATCATATCATATCGTTTCTCCTCAAATCTCAAGTCTAATTTTTTTGAATTGAAGTCTTAGTTGAAAGCTCTTAATATGTATTTACACATATTCGTAAGTTTGCACCTACTATTACGAAAACATATTTGCCTCTACCTTACTAATTTAAAATTTTGAATCCGCTTATACTCGTGGCATTTTATTTCTGGTCAATTTATTAGGTTGTAACAATTATTTGGTGGTAATTGCTTGTCTTGGGGATTCAGTGACTGCGGAGTTTTTTTGGGCACGGATGGTGCTGTGGGTTATAACAATTGCAGGAAACGGGAAGTAAGTAAATATTACAAATTGCTAGAAAGGATAAACTAAAGATTACAACAAAACTGGAATCAAGAACGTTACAAACTACTTGTGATTTGCTGAGTCGAGTGATGACACTCTGTCTTTAAGACAAGATTGTCCCGTATATATCATTTTACGTTGTCGGGCAATAGTCTCCCAAGATACAACAACAACTTAACAAATGAGCAAAGGAAACTCAAGTGTTACTCTTGAAGAACTTTGAGTATAGTAACTTTGCTAGAGAGGAAGAAGAAGATTTCAGAAAATTATGTAACTGTTTTCTCAGTGTGTTGAACAATTGAGTCAAAGGCTTCAATTTATAGTGTAATGAGATGACCCCTCAACTAGCCAATTAATGACCTTCAATAGACATGTAAAACACTTATTGAGAGGTTATATTCAGCCAAATAATGGCTGAATTCATGTGCTAAATAATGGAGATTCAATGCTCCAAAACCAGCCAAAAAGTTAGAACTTTCCATCTTTCCGTCTCAGTATTCTGCCTCCGAAGCGCCACGGCTCCAGTGAATGGACACCCAATTAGCGTCGCGGCGTTGCCTGGGAGGCGCCGCAGCGTTGCCTGAGAGGCACCGCGGCGCTCCGACGGGGCTGCGCTGCGCCGATTTTTGACTCGTTTCATCTTACACTTCTTCCTTCGTTTACCAACGTGGAATACTTGTCATTTGTCCAATAACCGTCCATCATTCTATATCTCAAACGTATTACTTACGTACCAATATCTCTTTCACTAATGAAATTTGCGATACTTGGCACTACGTGTGCACGTGTGTGGAAATGACATTTCCGACGTGCGGGCCCCCAATTGTTCGAGTCATAAATAATGGGATAAATTTAATTCCACATTAGTAAATTTCCAACAATCCCCTCTTGAAAGAGATTTTAGCGCACTCACAAGGTGCCTATTTCCAGCAATCTTTCAGCGGACCGATGTTGCATCAGGAGAGGTAGCTTTAGCTTTGAACCTTCCATAGTTGAATACTATCAGACTTACTTACTGCGCGATGAACGTGATGTCTTAAACCGTCAATGTTTAGTCTAAGTCAAGTCAACGGTACCAACACAACAACTTCCCTTACTCTGTTCTTCGTAATGTTTTGTCTATTGTGGTCGTGGACACTTCTTGGATTCCTAAGTGCGTTCATTTGAGGCGGTCTGTCCTCGTACTTAAATAGATGGTCTCCTACAAGGTATCCTGCTATACCCCACTTTACAAATGTTAGGAACTATTAAAAGTTTTCCAAAACCTAACCTCAACCGTTGAGGTTCATTAAAGGTTTTGGAAACTTAACATTTACCCACACTGCAGATAGCACTTAACGTCTATCGCATGAACCGCTTTGGATTTGATGTTTCTCTACAGAAATCACTATCCGAAGTGCTCATGCTTCCACCGAAGCGCTCAACTGAACCTTTACAACTTAGTTTTCCCATTGAACCTAATTTCTGGGATATCCCGTCAGTAAGGTTGGGTTACCACCGTATTGGTCCTTATAACTTGTGTTTTAAACCCATTCCCCTAGACAGACAGAACATCTGATCCTTGGGTAAGCCCTTTGTTAGTGGGTCCACTTTGTTATCCTTTGATTTTATGTAATCAATGGATATTATACCCGTGGTGATCAGCTGCCTAACAGTCTTATGTCTCCGTCGAATATGACGAGACTTGCCGTTGTACATAGAACTCAGTGCCCTTCCTAGAGCCGACTGACTATCCCAGTGGATCATTACAGAAGGTACGAGTTTGTCCCAACAAAGGACATCCTCTAAGAAGTCGTGAAGCCACTCAATTTTTTCTCTTGCTTTGTCTAAAGTGATAAACTCTGATTCCATCGTGGATCGGGCGATGCAAGTTTGCTTAGAGGATTTCCAAGACACAGCCCCACCACCAATTATAAATATATACCCACTGGTGGACTTGGTGTTCTCTATATCAAATATCCAGTTTGGATCATTGTACCCCTCTAGTAAACTGGATATCTCGAATAATGCAACATGTAAGTTAGCATGTATTTCAGGTATCGCAGTACCCGATTCAACGCCTTCCAATGATCATTACTCGGATTACGGGTAAACCTAGCCAACTTGTTGACTGCATAAGCAATATCAGGTCGGGTGCAGTTTGTTATGTACATCAAACTACCAATCACCTGTGCATATTGCTCCTGGCATATGGGTGCACCATGATTTTTATCAAGATTTTGATTTCTATCCATTGGTGACTTCATAGGCGAACTGTCAAACATCTCGAACTTTATCAACACATCCTCGATGTAGTGAGACTGAGATAAGACTAGTCCGTCAGACGTCTTAGAGATCTTTATCCCTAAGATGACATCTGTAATACCCATATCATTTATGTCGAAGCATTGTTTCAACATGTTCTTAGTCTCTAGAATCAAGTTACAGGCATATCATGACGAATGAGTCAAAGTTACCTTTCGTGTACTTATCTATAGACCCATTTGCTTTATACTTCCGTTTTAGTATCCATTTACTACCCAACGGTTTATTTTCCTGAGGAAGATCAACAAACTCCCAAGTATGGTTATGCAGGATGGAGTCTATTTTACTCTCAATAGCTTCTTTCCAGAGCGGTGCCTCTGGAGTTGACAATGCTTCAGCAATTGTCCTTGGTTCTTCATCAACCATATAAGCTACAAAGTCAGGACTGAAGGATTTATCCTTCTTAGCCCTTTTACTTCGCCTTGGTTCCATCTCTAGAGTCTCAAAGTTCTGAGAATCTGGAACACTAGATTCCAGATATTTAGCCACTTCGAAGTCCACTAGATCTGAACCATCTAGATCCGGGCAATCAACGACTCCCGATTTCTGAGAGCTTTGTTCATAACTTCATTTGCGAGAGGTTATGTCTTTTTTCCTTTCTAGGAAAAGTATCCTCAAAGAATTGAGCATTCCTTGATTCCATGATTGTACCCCCGTGGATATCTGGAACATCTGAATTATGCACTAAGAATAGATAAGCACTACTGTTATTTGCATATCCGATGAAAATGCAATCTACAGTCTTAGGCCCAATCTTGACCTGTTTTGGCTTGGGTACTTCGACCTTTGCCAAAAAACCCCACACCTTTAAATATTTATAGGTGGGTTTCTTTTCCTTCCACGATTCATATGGAGTTTTGTCCTTACCCTTATGTGGGACTCTGTTAAGAATCGTATTAGCGGTAAGGACGACTTCTACCCATATGTTTTGGGGAAGATTGGAATTGATGAGCAAGGCATTCATCATTTCCTTCAATGTGTGGTTCTTGCGTTCTGCAACACCGTTCAACTGTGGGTGAGTATGGAGCCGTCGTTTGATGAACAATGTCCAATTCGGCACAATATTCCTCAAATGGCGCTACATATTCTCCCCCTCTATCGCTACGAATGGATTTAATCTGCATGCTTAGTTGGTTTTCAACTTCTGCTTTATAACGTCGGAACGCTTTAAAGGCTTCATCTTTACTTTTAAACAAGTAAATGTAACAATACCTTGTGCTATTATCAATGAATATCACAAAGTACTAGTTCCCTCCCCTAGTTTATGCAAACTTCAAATCACATTTATCTGTGTGAATAAGTTCTAGAAGAGCGGTATTCCTTTCGACGGATCGAAAATGAAGCTTTGTAAGTTTTACCTCTACGTACACCTCACACTTATGTTTAGGGTTTACGTTGATAGACGGCAACAACTCTTAATCTATGATGCCAAAAATTAGAGGACTCAAGCAAGTAAGAAGAAACTTTCATATTATTGCTTGCACGTATTACAGACAAGGCGTTAACTTTGAAGAGGCCTTCACGGGTGAATCCTTTTCCCACAAAAGTTCCATTCTTGGTCATTACAAAATTTTTGGACTCAAATACTAGCCTAAAACCAGCATTAACCAATAAATGACCTGAAATTAAATTTTTCCTAATCTCAGGGACATGCATCACCTCCTTCAGAGTGAGCTCATTTTCAGAAGTCATCTTCAGGACTACCTTTCCTACCCCCAGCACGTCAGAGGAAGCGTTGTTACCCATGAACATCTTCTTGTTTGTAACTGGTGTATAAGTAGAGAAGGCATCTCTATTGGAACAGATGTGTCTGGTAGCACCCGTGTCCATCCACTATTGTATGGAATTCTCAACAAGGTTTGCTTCAAGCACCACCGCCGAGAACTCCTCAATCATGTCGTCCAGAAGCATGTCCTTGACGAGGTTAGCCTGAGCCTTGCCTTTGGCCTTGGCCTTCTCTTGTTGCTCTGTCTTGAGCTTGTGGCAATCCTTGATCATGTGACCAGGTTTCCCATAGTGGTGATAGTTTCCCTTGAACTTCTCCGCCGCTTGGGTCTTGCCGTCTTTATGGAACTTGCGCTTCTTGCTTAGGTTCCCTTTGGCCTCAACCAGATTTGCCTTTGCCTCAGCAGGTTTTGTTGCCTTAGGCAAAACCCTCTTATTATCTTCCTAAATCTGGAGTTTGATAATAAGTTCTTCAAATGTCATTTCCTTTGTCTTGAGTTTTAAGTAACTCATAAACTCATTCCACGACGGAGGTAACTTCTCAATCAGTGATGCAACAAAAAACTGCTCATTTGGTTTCATACCTTCCAAATCCAGGTGATGTAGAATCATTTGGACTTCCTGGACTTGGGACATCACTATTTTACTATCCACCATTTGAAATTTCAAAAATTTCCTAAGGATGAATTTCTTTGTACCATCATCTTGTACGTTGTACTTCTTCTGCAGTTTTTCCCATAACTCTTTGGCGGTGCCTACGGTGCAATACACCGTGTAGAGTGGGTCTGACAGGCAGTTCAAAATATAGTTCTTACACATAAAATCACTATGACTCCATGCATCAAGAACCATCTTCATGCCATTAATGACATGGATACCTTGGCCCCCTTAAGCCGTTTCAGTAGGCGAAGGGTCCATTTCATCTCCAGCTTGTGGAGGATCCTTCTGTTAGGAAATGAGCTATTCCCATAACAGTCAGATAAAACAACATCTTCTGCTGCCATCTCTTGAAGTTTGAGCCCATGAACTTTTCTGGGCGTTCATGGTGGAATCCAGCGGGTGGAGGAACTGTAACGTTCCCTTGAGCAGCAGGAAAGGCGTTGGATGAGCCTTGAGCAACCGGAAAGGCATTGGGTGTGCCTTGAGCAGTGGGGAAGGCAGAAGGGTTGCCTTGAGTAGCAATAGCAGCAAAATTAGAAGCGAGTTGTTCTCTTCCAGTCATCTTTCTATGTACTTACAACAATCTTGTCTTAAAATTATGGGTTATAACAATTCCAGGAAATGGGAAGTAAGTAAATATTATAAATTGCTAGAAAGGATAAACTAAAGATTACAACAAAACTGGAATCAAGAACGTTACAAACTACTTGTGATTTGCTGAGTCGAGTGATGCACTTTGTCTTTAAGACAAGATTGCCCAGTATATATCCTTTTACGTTGTCGGGGAATAGTCTCCCAAGATACAACATCAACTTAACAAATGAGCAAAGGAAACTCAAGTGTTACTCTTGAAGAACTTTGAGTATAGTAACTTTGCTAGAGAGGAAGAAGAAGATTTCAGAAAATTCTATAAGTATTTTCTTGGTAGTGTTGAACAATTGAGCCAAATGCCTCAATTTATAGTGTAATGAGATGACCCCTCAACTAGCCAACTAATGGCCTTCAATATCCATGTAACGACACTTATTGAGGTGTTATATTCAGCCAAATAATGGCTGAATTCATGTGCCAAATAATGGAGATTCAATGTTCCAAAACCAGCCCAAAAGTCAGAACTTTCCATCTTCCCGTCGCAGCATTCTGCCTCCGAAGCGTCGCGGCTCTGCGAATTAGCACCAAGGCTCCAGTGACTGGACACCCAATTAGCGCCGAGGCACTCCGGCGCCTCGGCTCCGACGGGGCTGCGCCATGGCCCTTCGCAGCTCCGCTGCGATTTTTTGACTTGTTTCATCTTACACTTCTTTCTTCGTTTATCAACGTGGAATACTTGTCATTTGGCCAATAACCGTCCATCATTCTATGTCTAAAACGTATTACTTACGTACCAATATTTCTTTCATTAATGAAATTTGTGATACTTGCCACTACGTGTGCACGTGTGTGGAAATGACGTTTCCGATGTGCGGGCCCCCAATTGTTCGAGTCATAAATAATGGGATAAACTTAATTTCACATTAGTAAATTTCCAACAGGTGCATGGCATGAACTATTTTATTAGGTGTCCGGAACTTAAATGACCCACAAAGTGAGGACTTGAACTAAAATAACCTAAAAACATAAATGCGACACAAATCTCTTTTGCGTAGAAAATTATCACACAAAAGGACTTAACCGTAACAACGATGTTAAGTACTTTTGCGCAGGAATTTCCTACGCAAAAAGGTATATGAAAAGCCCATCGTTTTCTTCTCCACTGATCCCGCACTCCATTTTTAATTCAAAAAGCCATTAAAGGCTAAACACCCAAGGTCCCACATTCCCAAAAGCTTGTTTTTGGTTTTTATTTCAACTTTAAAGTTAGGATTCTCGGTATATTCAAGTCAAAGAACAAGATTCGAAGTTCGGATTTCGGAATAAAACAACGTAGAAGTCGATTTCAAAACTCATAAAACAGTCTCCAATCTTGATATTTTACTATGAACTTCGAATTATATTATTAAATATATTATTATTCTAAGCATGATTAATATTTAACCGTCGAATTTTGAAAAAATAATTTCCTGCGCAAAAAAATTGCATAATAGTGGTTGTCGTGATCACTGTTTTGCAGCCCCTTTATTATTTTTTAATTTGTTTATTATTTCTTAATTGTTAAGTGTTAATTGTCAATTAGTTGTTTAGTTGTTAATTATTTGATCAGACATAATATACTAATTTCCTAATAATATTTTTATTTGTTAATTATGTAATTGTTAATTAATTTATTTATAAATTGTTTAATCCATGTTAATTATTAATGTTCTAATTAGTTATCTAATTTTATGTGATAATTAGTTATCTAATTTTATGTGTGAATGTGCTAATTAGTTATCTAATTAATTGCCAATGATTAATTAGAAATAGTTAATCCTTAGTTTAGGATTGAATATCGTTAGTTTAGGATTGAACATCATTAGTTTATGATTAAAAATATCATTAATATTATATTAGTTAGTTAATTTTAGTTAGTTAATTATAGTTAGTATAATAATTAATTAAAAATTATTAATTAAAAATAGCTAATCCTTAGTCTACGATTGAACATCATTACTTTAGGATTAAAAATATCATTAATATTATATTAGTTAGTTAATTGTAGTTAGTATAATGATTAATTAAAAATTATTAATTAGAAATAGTTAATCCTTAGTCTTCAATTGAACATCGTTAGTTTAGGATTAAAAATATCATTAGTATTATATTAGTTAGTTAATTGTAGTTAGTATAATGATTAATTAAAAATTATTAATTATAAATAGTTAATCCTTAGTCTACGATTGAACGTCATAAGTTTAGGATTAACAATATCATAATATTATATTAGTTAGTTAATTGTAGGTTTTGACACCTAATTTGTACCCTCCAATAACTTTTCACAAGGCTAGTATGATTTTACATAATTATTCCGGGAGCATTTTTTTATATTTCATTTGACAAAATATCACTTGGTATATGTATTGTATCATGTCCCAATTTTACATAATTTGTTCATTAATTACGATTTTTGAATTTTAACCGATCATTATAAATGTAATTGTCTTAAAGAGTTTTCAAATTAAGGAATTAACGTTCTGCTTTGTCAAATTCAGAAAATTATTAATTAAATAAGATAATGGAATAACATCTTAATTTTAAATCATGTTTTAATTTAAAAGACATTTTGCATGATCTTAATTTCCTAATTTCTAATTAGTGAAAAAAATAGAATTAAAACAAAGCTTTTATTTTAATTACACTATTTATGAATTTTTTGTCATTTTTAAAGTTTAAAACATGACCACATTTGTAAAATGTGACAATGAACATTTTTTATTCACAAAAAAAACATTGGGCCAAATCCTTTTTCCCTTTACTTTTCGGCTGAGCCCCAGCCAAAAGGCTGCGGCCCAGCCCAACATTGTTGTGCGTAAAAGAAAAGAGGCAAAGCCTCATTCTTTGAGCGAAGACAAAATTAACCCTAGGGTTCCTTTCCTTGTTGTTGCCTTCCATTGCCGATAATGGCAAAATCTAAGAGTACGGGTTACTTGTTGTGTTGTTGCCTCGTTGAGAGAGGAAAGAGCATTAGATGCTCTCCTCTCTCACACCTTGCACGCCACCAGACCACTCCCACCCCTACAAGGTGAGGTGACCCCTCTCTTTTACTTTTTTCTTCCATCAATTAATGCTCTTTGTCCGTTTTACGGTTTGAATCCTTGATTGTCATTGACTGAGAACTCTTTTGGAGGGATTTTCCTCCCTAAAACTTGTTATCCCATATCGATAAATTACAATCGGGTAGGGTTTCGATTCTCCTATAAATAGAGACCCTCATTCCACATTTTCATAAGGGCCAGAACTTGAATCCTAAGCTTTTACATCATTGAGAGCCATTTTCAAGTAAATTTTGATTAATTACCTCTTAAGTTGTGGATCCAGACTTTGGCGGAACCTAGAATTAGGGTAATTAGTCTTTCAGTTATCAAACCCCTCCCCTTTTTGTGTGTTTGCGAGTTTTGAGATCGTCGGAGTGAAGAACAAGCCCGAAGTTCGACCCTAGGTTGCCTCCGCACAGGGTAAACATAATTCCCTTTTTAATTTCTTGTTTAAATTACTTAATATGATGTGTTTATGTGTTAGTTAAGCATGATTAGCAATAGTTAGTTTCATTTTAAGTTATTAGACATATTTAGTTTGTTGTTTGAACCTATTAGATTAGTTGTTAAGCATGTTTAGTTAAGTTAGGGGTTTATTCGTGTTTACTAGGATGATTATTAAGCATGTTAGGTATTTTTTTATGTCTATTGAGTTAAGGATTAAACATGATTAATGATTGATCAGGATTATTAAGCAATGTGCTAACATAATTGATGTTTTATTATAACTGATAAGTATGTTTATGCTACTGTTAGTGCTTAGTGTGAAATATCCAGCATGTAGTTGAATTATATGTTGTTAATGTTCATTGCTATGTTTGTTGAAGCTTATTAGAGTGATTGTTAATCATGTCTAGTCAATGTTAGTAGCTGTTGATGTGTTTAAGATAGGTTTGGCTGATGTTTGCTACTCATTAAAATGTTTGTTAACCTGTTTAGTAGATTAAGTACTCATTATGCTAGTCTAAGATAGTTAAAGCATGTGTAAACCCCTGAAGTCATGTTCTTTGTAAGTAAGCTACTCATGAATTAGTTTAGTATGTTTTTGGTTGGTTTTATACACTGTTTGTGGACTTTCTGTGTGTGGTTAGGTGAGTGAGTGCCTAATGTGTCAGTTTAAAACTAATCTTATGCATATATAAGTATTATAGTTAGCTTAACACCTAGTTTAAGGTTTGTTAGGTCATGTGGGGTATGTTCAAGTGATTTTGAAACAGTTATCATGTTAGTTGTAGTTTATTTTAACCAAATCACAGGCTGTTAGTTGATATGGTGCCCAAAAAATATTGATCTGAAAGTTATTAAGTGAATGAATTGGTTAAATTGTTTGTGTAATAATCTGAGAAAACACGTTTAATCTTTTAAGAGGCTGAGGTTAGTTAACTCACACTCACCACACTTATTTTGTCATTCAACATTTGTTTAAGTTAGAGAATGGGCCGTTAAGGCCATGTTATTTGTCTGGTGTATATACTAGCTCTAGAAACCATGCTTAGTTTTGTATATGATGTCTAGGACTTGATATGCTAGCATGATCACGTTGTTTTGGATGTGTGTTAATAATGAATAGCCAGAACCCACCATGTATGTGTTATCAGTCCATTTTTGTGTCCCTTTACTTCTATAAGAGCTGACTTGACATCACATATGATTGTATCTGCCTTTATCTTTGATTATTTGAGTTATTTCCTAGTGATTGCCTCTTTACATCCCATTCTGAGTAAATGTGACCCATGATATGAAAGTTTAAATCACTTGTCTAAGCCACTAACAGTCCATGATCATGCCATTGTCCTTCCTTGTGTTAACTGGAAATCTGCTAAATGATAGGAGTGTGTTAGTTTTCATGCCTCTGTTATTCTAAAAATCCTGACTTAGGTGCTTAGTTAAAAGATGAATATAACTCCTCTATTTATACAAGTTCCTCTTATGTCTAAAACGGTTGTTTATGATCAATTAGCTTCATCATATGCCTTTGACAACCTTAATGTGTTTGATTCAAAATTGTCCCTGGTTGTGTGACTTGTTTATGCCTGTTTTGTTATCTATGTTGGTCTAGTAAAGTTGTTTTCAAGCCTGTTCAGTTGCAAAAAGTGTGGATCATTGCTGACATGTAAGCTTGTCTAGTAACTTAGATTAGTTTTTGAATCCCATGAATGACTATCTCTTGTTCTTTGTATGGTGATCTGCATATATTAGCATGCATGTTGAAGTCTGAGTCTGCTATGAGCCTTCTTGTTTGCATTAAATTGATTCCTAAAGTCTGTTGTTTTTAATTCATATTACTTGGGGATAATTTATTATAAATGTTGCATCGTTTCCCCAGATAGGTGCATTGACCTTGAGTTATAGGGGATTGTATGCTTATTTACTTGTTTTACCACTGATTTATGAAAGACACCTTAAGGTACTCGAAAGCCTGTCATGTTGTATGTATGCATATCCTATCCTAATTGCCTATATCTGTGAGATGTTTGGTTTGCTCGGGGTGCTATGTGCTATACACAAAAGACATATAAGGTGTATATGAAAGTATACTTAGTGTATCCAATATATATATATATGCTCAATATATCTTTTATGTATATCATCCATGCTTGGACATACATGATCTGTTGGGCTTGACCTATTTCTGATAACCTTTTCTATTTTGTTATTCACGATTGCATATTAGGCTTGGCCCACTGTTTACATTCTTCTTCTTTTCTTTAAATGTTGTTGCTTAGTTTGGGATAGCCCAATTGTTTTGAATAAAGATCTCTTTGTTGTAGGTTGTTTGCTTGTTTACTTCATAAATTGGTTAAGTGATAAGCTTAGATGCTCTCTAACTTGCATTTTTGTTTTCTCCTTGTGTGTTTCCATGTTGCATCACCGCGAGATGGGCCCTTACTGGACCCATCACTTTTGTCCAGATGAGTCGAATACTTTCCAGCTTAGTCGATTGGGCTGGGGCCCAATCATACATATTTTGGTCAAAGAGAATGCAAGGGAGGCTAACCTTTGCAAGAAGGTCCAGCTATTGATAAAAATAGCCAACTGGTGAGTTTCGGTAGGCCCACCATCCTGAACTCAACCTCATTTCATTTGTTATTTTACATGTATTTTATATATATATATATATATATATATATATATATATATATATAGTATTTGGTGTATAAAAATACTTTCAAATATTGGAACTTTGCTTATGGCTGGGAGCCAGGATAGGCAAAACGATGCGTACATCGTTTAGTTTAGATCTCCTAAGTAATTTTGAGACTTGTTTAAACTTAAAAAATAGAAAATAACGGAAAAAGGACTGTTTGGTTTTAAAATAAATGGACTATTTCGGACACTCAAAATCTAGGAATAAAAGACCAATTATGACTAAAATTTTGAACTGATTTTGGACTCAAACTTGGATTGGGTTTTAAATTCTAGAATTAAAAATGGGCTGATGTTAAGGAACCAAATGTTGGGCCTGAGTGACATAAAAATAAATAGTTTGATGAACTGAAATTGGACCAAAATGAATAACTTTGGCTTGAGTTATAGTCCGGGCTAAGCCCAAATAGGATTAGAGATTTTTTAAAACGAATAAAAAGCTATCTTGTTGAGTTTAGTTAAATGTTTTAAATAGAATTTAGGAATAACAAGAAAACCATTTTTGTTATCTCTTTTCAAAAATTCATACTTATCTTTTAAAATAGAATTATACCACTTTTTGAAACCTGAAAAGATTTTGAATAAAAGGTGTAAAGTAATCAAAATAGTTGGATTAAATGTGGAGTTCTACTCGAATTCACATTTGAGTGTTCTTAGTCCGAAAACTAAATTTATCAAAATCTCGTGCATACTATTTTGGGGGAAGTTTTGACTCTTTGTTTTAAAATTAAAATTGAGTATAGAATAAACGAAATGATAAGTATTTTGTGAATTTTAAACCTTAAACAATTTAATAACTTTCAAAAGCATGCTATAGAACTCGTAGGTCAACCGTATTCTACGGATCCTTAATATCGGGGTGCTAACACCTTTCCCGGGGGATCACCAAAAACATTACCTTGACTCTGTTTAGATAGAATTTTTCAAAATATTTGAATAAGCTCTTTCACACTGGTTTTCCTAATTTACCTATAAATTAGGTGGCGACTCTAAAACGCATTATCCAAATTAGAGTACCATCCAAATTCTTAGTAGCTCTTTATGCGCTAACACATATAAAAAGCGGACCGTAACAGATGGCAACTCTGATGGGGATGAACTTAGGTTCTAACCATAAGGGTTGCAATACAACATGCTTTTTGAAAATGATATTAATTGCTTATGTGTTTAAATACCACAATTATAATTGTCATTCATGCATTCATCTTCCGCCAAATGGCATGCGCACACACTTGCATATGTACATAAAGGTGATTCTACGGATTTCGCAGTCACCCTCCAGTATAAAATCAAAAACATTTTTTTGGAACACGTTGAAGATGGAGTTGGTACGCGATCATTCCAACAGTCTACAACGGTTCACCATGGGTTGTCCGCTCAGGTCCCTATGTCATTTGCTAAACCACTCTAGTACAATTAGAATAGAGCAAAGTCAAATCTCTTGAATTAGTGCATACTGACTTAGACAAGTTTGGGTATCTCAGACCTACCCAGACCTGACAGGCTGACTCCCTCATGTCCTAACGGTCTCCGACCCAAAGGCACCGCATCCTACTCCTTGCTATGTGGAATTATTTATGTGCCTTATGTGATGAATCATTTGTAACAACCCGTCTGGTCGCTTTGGACTTATGGATTTTTTTCCCAAGAATATCCTTCCCGTAGCTTTAACTCAGTGTTTATGACTTGCGGGGATGGATGATACGACTCCCAAGGAGTTTGGATATGTTTTGGATTCTTTTTGGTAGGTTTGAGAAATCCTAAGTTAAGATATTAGGAGAGTTTGATCCATAGTTGAATTTGGAGTAAACACGCTCTTTTTGTAGTTTCATCGGTTCCATTATTTCTAGAATAACATGTATGACTTAGTCGAGCCTTTGGTTCGGGACCCGAGATAGCCTGGTGTGTTTTGGGGGTTAAGTTGTAAAATCATGGATTAGAACTTACGAGTTGACTTTAGTCAAACTTGAGCCTTAGACACATTTTTCAGCAAAATTTGAGTGCGCGAGAGGGTCTGGAATGTGTTTTCTGACATGAATGCATGTCTGGTTTGTGTCTTAGAGGTCCCGAGAGTGTTTCGGGTGGTTAACGAAGGATTGGGTGACTTTGGGCTACTGCTGGTTGCTGGTGTCTGCTCCAGCGACCAAGTTTCTGCCTCGGCGGGTCCCCCTCAGCGGATGTCAGGCTCGCCCAAGTGGGGTTGGATTGGGTGTTGAAAATCCGCTTCAGCGGATGGGTTCTTCGCTGGGGCATGTTTGCCTCAGCGGAGGTTGCTTTCATTCCAGCAGATGTTTGGGATTTAAGTGACTTCCACCCCAGCAGATAGGGTTTTCACTGGAGCGGATCCACCCCAGCGAAATTGAGTCCGCCGGAGCAGATCATTGTGCTGATTTAAGGTGAGTTGAGACCTAGAATTCTATTCTCATTCCCCCAAAAATATTCGTCTTGGTTCTAGAGCTTGGGCAGTAAGTTGTTGTAGGTTTGAAGGGAAATTCTTCATTAAGGTAATCTTCCACCCTTCTATTAATGTGTTCTAGTTATTTATGTCGTGATCTTGATTTTTAAATGGGTGAAAATAAGAGGAGGACCTTGTTTGAGAATAAGAGAGTTATGTTTGGGGATTGGGACTTAGATATTGGATTGTTGTTGTTGATATTGTAAACTAGTGATGTATTGGACTAGTAGATTATATTTAATTGACCAATTGCATGTTATAAACCCTTTTGGAAATTGGGGAAAATCTAGGGTTAGAATTGGGGTTTTTGCCTATTCTTGATTTAAGTATTCTATTGGGCTTTGTTATTAAATTAACTTGAGATTATGACTATCCAGCATGTTATGATACTATTTGGGTATTAAAGTTCGTGTCTTGATAATGTGGGCTCGGGGTTCCTTTGTAATTTTGACTTAGGGATTCTAGATTTAATTGTTATTATGGGTACCATTAGACCCGTAATATATATAATCGATATGATTGACCAAAGTGGGCTCGCGAGGAGGCTCAATGAAAGAGGAAGTTGTTGCGTGATATCTTCGAATCAGGCAAGTTGAGTCTTACTAGACCTTAATATAGTATTTATGTGTTGGTTTAATAATTAATGGGGGTAATAGGGTATTGGGGGTCCCGTATCGTGAGGTAACGAGCACTAGTACGAGTACCGCTGAACTTAACTTGGGTAATTAATTAACCTGTTAGATATATCTAAAGGAGATTATATGTTTAGACTTCGGGTCGTGAGCGCAATGCATAAATCTGCTTAGGTTTGGTATGGTTGCTGATTATCTGGCTCATAGCCATGTTTGATATTCTATTATTGATTTGACTTGTCATGCATTCATCACTCTACATCTCGTCTAAATACGAAAAAAGGAATTAGTAATACTAATTGTATTGATTATGCTTTTGCATGATGTACACATATCCCTATCATTCATATATATTATATTTGGCATTGAACTGTTGAGTTACTGATGAAAGAGGCTTGGGAAACCGGTTACTGGATATGGTACATAGTAAGAGAGTGATGATTGATGATGATACTACAACCACAGAGCTGGGTCCATTGGGATATGATGAATATAATTGATTATGATATGCCAGGCACAGAGCTGGTATCCGATGGGATCATATGGGTATATGGACCTTATGAGTCCCCCATGGGTCACGTGACAACTACTGCAGCAACGTGTGTGTACCGGGTACATATGTCTAGTGCATACATACATATCATCTGCATTTCATTCATTCTTATTCTTTTTATATGTATTTATTATTATGTTTACTAGATGGTGATTTATGATGAATTATAGATCTAATAGATTGATAAAGAGTAATATTGATACTTGGGACTTGTAATTGCTGTGAAATTGAGTGGTGAGACTTGATAGGACTAGACGCCCAGTCATGGGATTTAGGCTATTGACAATGCTTTGGAGGATTGTGATAAACTTGTGAACCTGGATAATACTTGTGCACTGTTGAATTGTAGAACTAAAAGATTTAACCTTTAATGGTAAACTTGTTATTTAGAGAAAAGACTAAATCTTGACAATGTTTGTACCTTAATTCGTGTTAGGATTGGACCCTTATGAGTAGAAGTTACATAGTTAATGAAAAGGTGTAATCTTTGAGGATTTAGGTGCCTTTTGGCAAAGCTTGGAACTTATTATTATATCTATCCTAATTGAGGTAAAATTGGGAAACTTGGTGATGTCCCTTTACGAGCAATGGACTTTATGACTTGGTGTGGTATTAGAATCTTCACTTATATGGTTGAATTATTTATAACTGTATATTTAACTAACCAAGCAAGAAGAGAAGTATTGTGAGTACCAACCCTCGCCACCGCTATAGTTAGGGTAGGTCGATAATGTTGTAGTATACACGCATTTCACGTAATCACTCTACACTTGCTGCACTATATCTGCAGGTATTGAGCCGAACAACGAAGGAGCAGATGGAGCTTAGCTTGTTGGAGATCGCTTGGGGAGTTCAGGGTGAGCCGCTGATGCATTCCGGGCACTGGAACTCTCTTCTATATTTATGTTTCTGTCCATGCTACCTTCAGACAATACGTATTGTTCTCTATCAGACTTGTACTTGATTTAGAGCTTTGTACTCATGACTACCGGATCTTTGGGGGTTTTCATCAAATTACGTATTAAGTCCTAAGATTTATTGATAATTCTCTTGTTATCTCTTTACTTTCCGCGTTTACTTTCGTATAATCTTATGTTGCACGATTGGGGTTTACCTACGGATTAGGGTAGGTGCCATCACGGCACAATGAAATTTTAGGTTGTGACACCATTTCTCCTGGAGGGTGGGGTGGGGGAAACTAGCTGTGTTTTGTTTTGTAGATGCCTCCCAATTTGAAATTTGACATGATTATAGAAGCACCTGAGACGCTGCAAATCTGGTGGTCATGGCTAAGTGCCGCACAACAAAAGGAAGTACTAGACTGTCTAGGACACCTTCCCTCTCTTATGACTATGAAAGTCAACCCTGACCTCTTAGAAGTCCTTATCGGGTATTAAGACATTGAAAGAATGGTCTTTAGGTTCAGAGATTTTGAGATAACCCTAACCTTAGAAGAGATCCGAGACAACATAGACAATGTAGGTACCTTTATGAGGCGGAGAAAGAAACCCGACCGCAACCTTCTAGTATCCCATACGCCAACTCCCGGTGAGATTCTTAAGATGTTATCCCTAGCTAGCACTTATTGGATATTTGGCCCGACCGTAGCTTTTAGGGATCTCCATACCCGGTTTGGGTCCACCAAGGCTATGTAGAGCATTCCGTAGAATTCCACTCATTCGCCGCTTGGGAAGCTCCTCAACCTCTAGCCTTCGCTATATGCCTACTAGAAACCATGGTGTTTCCCAAAGACCGCTACCAAGCCATAGATACATGGGTTATCTTTGTCGCCCATGCTATCTTTAATGGCATAATCACTAATGGGGAAACCAAGTATTATGACCTAGTCTCGGTCATCCTGTCCGACATTTACCGAGCCTTAGCTCAATATCAAAACCTATATGGGTACTTTCAAGGTTGTAACCTCTTAGTTCAATGGTGGATCATTAAGCACCTCTACAAAACTGAGGTTGTATCATACTGAGACCCTGTACATAGAGAAGATGACCTTCTAGTCACTTACCCAAATTTTGGGACCCAATCCAAAGAGGGGTGGGCTTTCATCTTTTCTAGGCTCCAAAAGGATAGTATCCAATGGATATTTCTTAACTTCTACTCCGAGACCATATTCGTTAAAGGCCGAAAATGCTCTTTTCCACCACTTATGGGGATATAGGGAATCCGGTTCTACGACAGTTCGGAAAGGAATAAGTAATCCTCTAAATTTGGAATAGGGGGGAATATATGCTTGACTACAAAGGTGACATGATCAGAGGAGTTGCTGATATCATCCGAGAATGGAATGGCTGAATCAGGTGGGGTCCAAAGACTTTAGCCGATAACCCTCTTCACCTAAGTTGTGACGAAGACTATATAGATTGGCTCAGAGCGCACTTGCAAGGTACCCTAGCACCGGGTCCCAACTTCTACAAGTCCAAATAGGATCGGTATTCAAAGGCCGAGATCAAAGTCTGCCGTATTCGGAGACAAACGGATTATCGAGATGCCCGATACCAAGAGAAGATACAACATGATCAGGTTATCATAGCCAACTTGATCGAGGAGGTCGACTTCACCAACGAGTGTCTTGAGGATTTAGACGCTCATATAAAGGAAGCTATGAATAATGTCGCACTGATGACCCCATAGAGATGAGTCTATGGGTTGGTTCAGTTATGATGTCTACTCATCTCCTAATCTAGGCTGCCCTTCAAAGGGCCAAGAAAGCTCATACTGACAAAGCTTCTTCATCAGCCATCGGATGAGATTTTTTCTGATTTTACTACTTTTCATTCATGTTTTGTAACCCCATTAGGGAAGATATTATTACTCTTAATGAAATGATTATGGGGGCAATGGTTTGATTAATATTTGGCACATTAATGCTTCAAACGATTAGAAAGCCTTGGAGTAATGAGGTATAGTAACGCGAATATTATAACTATTTATGTGCTTCTGTGATATAAACTGCTTCTGTGTTCTCATGTGTTCCGTCTCGAACTCTTGATTGGTCCCACATTCTGGACACCAACCCAAAAGAAAAAAAAAAAGAAAAATACCAAAAGCTGACTAAATTAACCTCATCTTAAAGGTTGATTTGCTACCCATGGAGACTCTAGACAGTCAAAGTACCACATCGCCAGTCATTGACTAATGAGTGACGAGGAGACGAGGAGTCGCTTCAGGCCAAAATCTGCAAAATAGATGCGAAGATTGAGTTGGCAATATCTAAGTTGAAGGAAGTCGACTACAAAACTGATTTGGCAAACATCGAAATGAAGGAAGTAGATGGGATCTTGGAGTTTGTGGAAAATTTGATTGAAATGTCTCCCGAATGAAAACCACAATACCAAAATCTCCCTAAAGAAGTCTGAACTATGATGGACGACTATGTCCCTCTGAGTCACCTACCAGAAGATGACCCAATACCATATAGGGAAGAAAGAGCAGAGCATGTTGGAGTTACCCGAATCATCAACATAGCTGCTAACCAACATGGGACGCCACAAGGTCCCTTCCGCAGATCATCCCCAATGTGGTGGGTGATTGCCCTCAAAGCCCGTGGATCCTACTTTAGAGTCGCACCAAGAAAGTGCGAAATATCGAAGTTTATGATAGGATGAAAGCTATCGGACTGGCACACACTAGCCCTAAGGTCCTCCCAACTTGTGCACCTTTTTTTGCTCACAAAAGGTGCATGTACCACAGAAGCCAGTGTGGCGATGACACTGATGAATGTGTGGCCTTCAAGAAAAGAGTCGTTAGACTGATTGACTAGAAAGTCATCCGTTGCCTGTGGCGACCTCACTCCCCACTAGTCTATGAATCTGCTATGCCTGGTGAAGGAATCACCATGGACACGCGTCTTTGGCACTACGATTTCACTACCTTTGAGGATTTCAATGCCAACATTTTCTCACTATGGTGCCGCACCGGTAAGGTTCAACCTCTCAGACTACCTACGGACTCTTCACAAGCACTTCAAAGATGAAGATATGCTTGTACATTCAGGAGCTCTTGGACATGACATTGAAAAATGTGAAGCCTTCAAGTTTGAGTTGGAGCATTTGGTTAATACCGGCCAGATCTGGCCCATGATATAAGGTCACTTTTAGAAAAGCCATCGGAAAATACGTGGTCATAAAGATGATGACCCGCCATGGCTTCAAGGTGAAGTCATCCTTTGGGTAGTTTAGGCGTCCCCTTTTTAGCTTTTAATTAAACGTATCCCCCTAACTTTTTGTAAACAAAACCACGTCTGACCTGATGTCCCAAAGAGGAATACGTGGGAATCCCATATCGAGCCTGATTAGGGTAAAAAACTATGACTCGGGTAGAATAAATTAGGATATAATTTTTATGTAACCCGAAGTATGGCAGGGCCTAATTTCTCAAGCAATGATACGTAGGCAGTCTATATAAGACTCGGCCCCTACATTATATAAATTATAATTTTCCCCTATTTTGTAAGATAGTTTCTAGTTCAGTGGTGACATGGTGGTAAATCAACCACAAGCTTTCAAACTAAAATCCTAAAAATCGAAATTGGCCAAAATCACCAAAATACCCCAGAAGGGAAAATAAATCAAGAGTCTTGATCGAACACATGAGTCTATGTGCCTTGTTTGCAACTTATGTGTGATATCTTGTATTATGGTTTCCGACTAACGTCATTTTCTTTTGAGTTATTTTTCTTCTTATAGAAAAGGGTCGATCCGTCGTGAAACATTGGCATACGTCACCAGATCTAAAGCTACTGCAGCATCCCTACACCAAGACAACTAAGAAAACATGACTGGTACTCCCGAGGATACCCGCAACAAGAATGATATGATTGAGGACGTAGTTCCTCAAGATATCTACAATGCCTCGCACTCCGAGGACGTAATCACTTTGCTATTCAAGAAAGTCGTCGACCTCCAAGAGTAGGTCAAAAGAAATGAAGCTGTCAACGCTGCCAGAGAGGTAGCTATTGCTGAGGCAAGAAGGCCTCCACCACCCTTTTCATCTCTAAGTTCGCTTGTACCCCAACACTTTCCAAATGCCCATACTGGGCCTCTTACCAAACATCACCTACACTAAATTCCACCTACATAGCTGGGACTTCTCAATCCGCGCTCACCTTTCACGCGCCACTAGCTTATGCTAATCCTAACATTCACCAAACCACTACTATCTATACTACTACCAGAGCTGCGGGCACTCCCGAAAGTCACCCCACACATCCTACCATATCCTTCCATAACCCAATCACTCCTATTGACTCATCGTCAGAATTGGATCAATACGAGGAGATGGAAAGAGCATGGAGGTCCGAGCAGGATCGAAGACAGAGAGAAATGGAACATAAAATGATGGATTTGTTCGAGAAAGATAACAAAGGATCCCGCAAAGAAACGGGATTGAGATATGACGACCTATGCATGCATCCAGATTTGGACTTGCCGGAGGGCTTCAAAGTGCCTAAATTTGAACCCTTTAATGGCACAGAAAACCCCAAAGCTCATATGAGAGATTACTGCGACCGACTGATCGACATTCCCCCGTTTGTACCAGTCCGTACGTCCATGCACAACGGCAGAGACCCAGAAGAAGGTTTGGGGATGTTCCAAAAGAAAGAGTGTGCCGCTATACTAAAAGAATTCTTTGAAGCATCCACTATCCGTGACGTTGATCTGAATGAGCAGCTCGCCAACTGAACCTCTACCCCACTTTTTGCTTCTCGATAGAGAGAGAATTTTAATTATGTTTTCCAACATCGGTGAAGATCGGCTTGAGGCCTGAGCCTTCACCCTTTATGTCTTTAACTTTTCGAGTATTGTTCAAAAACAAAAATGATTGGACGGATCTGAGTCAGCACCATAGTTTGTACTTTGTCAAATTCAATGAAAAGCCTTAGTTTATGCAAAAACAATATTTATTTATTTATATAAAATATGTTTTTACACACTAACGATGCTTTGCTTTATTTTTCAGTAATAACATAAAAACAACTCATAATGTCATGACATGTCGCGAGTCGAGTGACACAGATGACAAAGAATATGAGGAATATGAGGAATATGATGAAGGTACAACATTACCTTAAGACCTAGTGGATGAGGAGGACCAATATGAGTATTGGCAGACGCCTAATTTGGATGAGACAAAAGCAATTGACCTCGGAGACAGGGAAATATCTAAGGAAACTAGGATAAGTACGCATTTGGACGCACCCAGAAAAGAAGAACTGATAAATCTGTTGAGAGAATATGTCAACGTATTCGCGTGGTCATACGCGGATATGGCCGGGTTGATCACAGACATCGTAGATCATAAGCTACATATCAACAAAGGATTCGCCTTGTTAAACAAAAGATTCGATAATTCAAGCCTGATCTCAACATAAAAATCAAGGATGAAGTCGAGAAACAGATAAAGTCGGGGGTCGTGCAAGTAACTCCATACCCCACGTGGTTGGCCAATATAATGACAGTACCGAAAAAGGATGTAAAAATCATAATCAGTGTGGATTACGGAGATCTCAACTGAGATAGTCCTAAGGATAATTTCCCATTTCCAAATATTCACACACTCATCGATAATTGCGCAAAGCATGAACTACAGTCATTTGTGGATTATTTCACCGGTTATCATCATATTCTGATGAGCGAAGAAGATGATCAGAAAATGGCATTCATCACTCTTTGAGGAGTATATCACTATTGTGTAATGTTGTTCTGCCTTAAGAATGTCGGTGCCACTTACATGAGAGCGGTGACCGCCATATTCCACGACATGATGTATAAGGAAATCGAAGTCTACATGGATGATGTAATAATCAAGTCGCGAGAAGGCTCCAACCACATCATACACTTGCGAAAGTTCTGCGATAGACTCTGCAAGTTTAATCTGAAATTGAATTCGGCCAAATGCGCGTTTGGAGTGCCTGCCGAGAAATTACTACGGTTCATAGTCAGCCGCAGGGGCATAGAGCTAGACCTTACAAATATTAAAGCCATTCAAGAGCTTCCACCACCAGTTACCAAGAAGGATGTAATTAGCTTCCTGGGAAGGTTAAATTACATCAGACACGTTATATCGTGGTTTACAGTAATTGTGGAGCCCATCCTCAAGCTACTGAAAAAGGATGAGCCCACTAAATGGATGGACGAGTTTCAGAAAGCCTTCAACACCATCAAGAGATACCTTTACAATCCACCAATTCTGGTTCTTCCCAAGCTGGGAGCCCACTGTTGTTGTACTTGTCCATGTCAGACAACGTATTTGGATGCATGTTGTCTCAACACGATAAAATAGAAAAGAAAGAATGTGTTATCTACTACCTCATCAAGACGTTCACCGTCTGTGAGACAAGATATACTCTAGTGGAAAAGACTTGTGCGCTAACATGGATAGCATAGAAGTTAAGACATTACATGTCAGTATACACTACTCACTTGATATCCAAGATGGATCCCTTGAAGTACATCTTTAGACAACCTATGCCTATAAGGAAACTGGCCAATTGGCAAATGTTTCTGAGTGAATTTGACATCAAATATATAGTCCAAAAAGCCGTCAAGGAACATGCATTGGCTGATTTGCTAGCAGAAAGTCCGTCGATAAAGAGTTTGAACAGTTAAGGACATATTTCCTGGATGAGGAAATAATGGCAATTGAAGAAGAGAGAGACGAAGCATATTCAGGATAGAGAATGTTCTTTGATTGTGCAGTCAACTACAAAAGTTCTAGAATCGGAGTAGTTTTGGTTTCAGGAATGGGTCAACATTACCCGATGGCAGCCAAATTCAACTTCCAATGCACAAATAACATGGCAGAATATGACGCATGCATCTTAAGTCTTTGCATGGCCATTGACATGGATATACAGGAACTCCTAGTAATTGGAGACTCAGACTTTCTAATTCAACAGGTCCGAGGAGAATGGGCCACCAAAAATAAAAAGATCTTGCCATATGTCAACTTGGCACAAATGTTGTGCAACAAATTCAAAAGATCAAATTCAAGCACACGCCGAGAGCCCAAAGCAAATTTGCTAATACTCTTGCAACTATAACATCCATGATTCAACACCCTGAGAGCAGTCACATTGACCTACTAGAGATCAGCATCAGGGAAGAATACACATATTGTTCCCATGTGAAAGCGAAACCCGATGGCAAACCATGATATGTCAACATAAGCGCATATCTGAAAAAGAGAGAGTATCCTAAAAATACAGCAGTCAACCAAAATAAGACCATCAGAAGAATGTCCAATAGTTTCTTCTAAACAAGGGAGTACTCTATAGGAAGACGCCCAATCTAGGTTTACTCCGATATGTCGACTACGCCGAGGACACAAAACTACTCGATGAGGTACATATTGGAATTTGCGGACCTCACATGAATGGGTTCATCCTAGCTAAAAAGATCTTAAGGGTAGGCTACTAGTGGATGACAATGGAAACCAATTATAGATGATTCGTGCAAAGATGCCACCAATGCCAAATTCACAGAGATATGACCAATGTCTCTCCAAATGAGCTTATTGTCATGAGCTCACCCTCGCCATTTATAGCCTGGGGCATGGACGTCATTGGGCCTATAGAGCCAGCAACCTCCAACGGATATCGCTTAATCCTGGTTGCCATAGACTACTTCACCAAAATGGGTTGAAGCTACTTTTCATAAGTCGGTAATGAAGAAAGTTGTAACCGAGTTTGTACGCCACAACATAATATGTCAATTCGGTATCCAGAGTCGATCATAACAAACAATGGAGCAAATTTTAACAGTCATCTGATGAAAGAAATATGTGAATAATTATGTATCACTCATCCGAATTCGACCGTATATAGGCCATAAATTAATCGAGCCGTAGAGGCAACAAATAAGAACATCAAGAGAATATTAAGGAAAATAACCGACAATTACAAGTGTTGGCATTAACAGCTGCCATATGTATGCTATGATAACGAATGACCACTCGGACCACAATCAGAGCAACTCCATACCTGCTTTTCTATGGAAATGAGGCAGTGATACCAGCCGAGATAAAGATACCCTCGCTCAGAATCATACAAGAAGCAAAACTGGAAAACACAGAGTGGGTCCAGAAAGGATATGAGCAATTGACTCTGAGCGATGAAAAAATGATAGTTGTCGTATGCCACGGTCAGTATATCAACAGAGAATGGAACACGCTTTCAACAAAAGGGTAAGAGTCCGAATCTTTCAAGTAGGACAACTTGTACTCAAGCGCGTGTTTCCACACCAATACAAGTATAAAGGAAAGTTCGCACCTAACTGGCAAGGGCCCTACATGGTGCGTAAGGTACTATCAGGAGAAGTTGTCGTCCTTACTGAAATGGATGGCCAAGAGTGGCCTAAAGAAATAAACTCAGATGCAATCAAGTAGTACTATGCGTGAAGACACGCTTCTCAAAACTTGTAATCATCTTTTACTTATAATCGCAATTTTTCTTTTGCTTGTAATCACACTTCTTTGCTTGTAATTGCATTAGAAAACCAAATCAATTATATGTAATGAACTATGCGAGGACCTGATTTCCAAACAAAAAGAGGGGATACATAGGCATCCATTAACGACTCAGTCGCAATATTACCCAAATCCATCATTTTATATAATATGAACTACGTGAGGAGCTGATTCCCAAAGAGGGATACGTAGGCGCTCTTCGAGCTCGGTCTCATTATCACAAAAGGTCAACCATATTTATTTTGAACTACGTTTTGACCTGATTCTCGAGATGGGATACGTAGTTGCTCTTCGAGCTCGATCATACCAAACAAAACATCTAAATGAACCCCTAGGAAACCTCCGATAAACCACAAAATCGAAAAATCGCCTCACACACAACATAAACTAGGGCATAATTTTTTAGAAGATTTCAAAAATTCCATCAACGATCTGGTTCAAAGGATCAGCCGGTAAAAGCATATAAATTGGGGCAGAATGTTTGAGAGGACCTCAAAAATTCCATCGATAATTCGGCTCAAGGGATCAGACGGCCCAAACTCATAAATTAAGATAGATTTTTTTAGGGGAACTCAAAAATTCCTTTAAATGCAAATTGTCCCAAGAGTCAGCCGGTTCAAATATGCAACTGGGGCGAAATTTTTAAGAGGGTCTGAAAAATTTCATCAGGACACGCAGAGAGAAAAATAGAACCTTGATGACAGTCGAAGAACCTCACTCAAGTGAATATTTTCATGACATAAGTTAATGATATTTTAAAGTACATAAAATGTTTTAATGAAATGCTCTATCAAAAATATTTTCAAATATTTCTATTCCAAACATTTTCTCTCACTATATTGTGGCCAAAAAGGGGTCGAGATCGGAAACAGAGAAACAACACAGTAAGAGCCGGCAATGCGGATCGACCGCATAGGAAACTGATAAATCTTTCTGTGATTGCAGGTCACTAGAATGTCATCGATAGGACGATGGGTTTTCCTACTAACTTGTTTGCTCATGAATGAAATAGATACAACAAAAGCAATTCCGACATTGTAAAAACAACTACCAGGCCTCGAGAGCTACCAAACAAAGCAAAGATGCAATGCCAGAAAATGACGTCAGAGGCGTGAGGTAAAAAGTACAACCTAACCTTGAGAGTCAAGAGTCAGTAATGTAATTCTTGTCGAAAGGCTTTGGTCTTCACCCTAGTGTTGAATGATATAATTCCAGTTGAAAGGTTGCGGTCTTTATTCCAAGAGTCGGTGATGTAATTCCAGTTAAAAGGTTGTGGTATTTACCCCAGTGTCGAATGATGTAATCCATTCGAAAGGCTATAGTCTTCATTCCAAGAGTCAATTATGTAATTCTAGTTGAAAGGTTGCAGTCTTCACCCTAGTATCGAATGATGTAATTCCAGTAGAAAGGTTGAGGTCTTCGTTCCAAGAGTCGGTGATGTAATTCAAGTCAAAAGGCTGCGATCTTCACCCCAGTATGGAATGATGTAATTCCAGTTGAGAGGTTGTGGTCTTCGTTCCAAGAGTCAGAGATGTAATTCCAGTCGAAAGGCTGTGGTCTTCACCCCAGTGTCGAATGATGTAATTCCAGTTGAAAGGCTGCAATCTTCATTCTAAGAGTTGGTGATGTAATTCTAGTCAAAAGGTTGCGGTCTTCACCCCAGTGATGAATGAATTCTAGCCGAAAGGGTACGGTCTTCGTTCCAAGAGTCGGTGATATAATTACATTCGAAAGGTTACGGTCTTTACCCCAGTGTCGAATGACGCAATTCCAGTCAAAAGGGTGCGGTCTTCGTTGCAAGAGTCAGGTGATTTAATTCTAGTCGAAAGGTTGTGGTCTTCACCCCAATGTTGAATGATATAATTCCAGTCGAGAGGCTACAATTTTCATTCCAAGAGTCAGTGATGTAATTCCAGTCGAAAGGTTGTGGTCTTCACCCCAGTGTCGAATGATATAATTCCAGTCGAAAGGCTACAGTCTATGTTCCAAGAGTCGGTGATGTAATTCCAGTCGAAAGGTTGCGCTCTTCACCCTAGTGTCGAATGATATAATTCTAGTCAAAAGGTTACGGTCTTTGTATCAAGAGTCGGTAATGTAATTCCAGTCAAAAGGCTGCGGTCTTCATCCCAGTGTCGAATGGTGTAATTCCAGTCGAAAGGTTGCGGTCTTCATTCCAAAAGTCAGGTGATGTAATTCCAGTCAAAAGGTTATGGTCTTCACCCCAATTTTGAATGATGTACTTCCAGCCAAAACTTGTAGTCTTCGTTCCCCAAAATCAAAATACAGGTCCAACAATATCTACCAATGAGAGCCAGACAGTGTCGTAGGTGGCACCCACTCGAATACATAATACACATCAAGTCAACAGAGCTAGACGGTGTTGGAGGAGGCACTCGCTTAAAGGAAATCACCTAAGAGGGTAGGACAAAACAAAGTCGCATAGGTATAAAAAATATTAAGAAAATAACCAACACACAGGTCTCAGCATATGGAAATAGGTCGAAGCTACCGGAGGTGGAAAACAGAAAGACCAGATCCAGATATATGCTGAGCAAATGTGGAACTTATTCTTGGATAGTCGGTCGAAAATATGTGTTAACGAGAGTCAAGCTCTCTACATATGAGCTTGAACATCACTCTGCATCGACCTCTCTCGCAAATCATGAAGTTTTATTTTTTAAAACCCGTCACCGATCGGACGCATACCGGAAAGGTCAAAGGGATTTCCACATAAGGGATACCCTTTTTGGGCCATTGAGTCGAACTACAAGTGACCTGATTCCCGAAACCGGGGATATGTAGGCCACTCAATATTCAAGGATCGGTCATAGTCTAACAAAATCATTTCGGAGCTTCCCGGTATGATATTTTTGTTTTATCGGTTTTTAGCATTTTAATTGAGTCGAACAATAAGTGGCCTGAATTCTTATGCAACCTGAGATATGTAGGAAACCCAAAAACTAGGGTCCTGCCATAAATTTTGAAAAATTGTATAAAAATGGGATGTAATTTCTTATTAGTCGGCTAAAAACTAGGTCAGTCAAAATTCGCTACTCAGGGATGGTCTAGCCATCTCCGAACAACAAAGGGGCAGTTGTTGACTCTTAATTTTCACCGTCTAATAATTTTATTTAATTATTCAGAATTTTTGAGTCGCAGACAGAGTGAAATATACTTTTCACAAGGCAAGTGCGATTTTACATAATTATTCAGAGAGCATTTTGTCATTTCATTTGACAAAAAATCGCTTGGTATATGTATTGTATATCATGTCCCAATTTTACACAATTTGATCATTAATTATGATTTTTGAATTATAACCGACCATTATAAATGTAATTGTCTTAAAGAGTTTTCAAATTAAGGAATTAATGTTCTGCTCCGTCAAATTCGGGAAATAGTTAATTAAATAAGATAATGGAATTACATATTAATTTTAAATCATATTTTAATTTAAGACATTTTGCATGATCTTAATTTCCTAATTTCTAATTAGTGTCAAAATTAGACTCAAACGAAGCTTTTATTTTAATTACGCTATTTATGAATTTGTACTATCACTTCTAAATTTTAAAACATGACCACATTTGCAAAATGTGACCATGGGAATTTTTTATTCACAAACAAAACATTGGCCGACACACGACGCCCTAAGGCCCGAGCGTACCGATTCTAATACCTAAGAGACATATTACTATTCATAGGCCAACGACGTCTCTGATACGTGCTTAACTGAATAAAGATATACCACCTGCACTCAGAAAAGGCTTAAACCATACATACCTATAACAAGGCCAACAAAGTTGACATAAGCATAATAAATCTACTGAAGAGGCCGATAAGGCCATACACAACTACCACACATAATACACTGTCTACAAGCCTCTAAAGAGTAAACTGACAACAACTGGTCGGGACAGGCCCTGCCATACCCATTATATACATATGCATATCCATTATACCTATCAACTTACTATACCACTCTGGAAGAATGGAGTGTGAGGACCTCTAGCTGAGTCGAGCCCTATCGTGAGGAAATCATCTACATCTCTATTTGTACTTGGGGGGATGAAATGCAGTGTTCCCAGAAAGGAAAAGATGTACTGAATATGTAAGGCAGATAACCAATATAGACAGAAGACATATCATAAGAGATAAGGGTACAAAAGTTAACTTGAAACTAGTAACAAGCCTCGGTGGGCCTACCTGACACAACCATGAAAGTCTATACATGTTTGTAAAAATTAAGCCGCTCAGTTGGGTCATATAATGTAATAATTAACCTCTTTGTGGGGAAAATCATGTCATAATACATATATATATCATACCCGGCCTTGATGAGGACTCAGTCGTACTCGGCCCAAATGTGGGACTCGATAATATCAAAACCAACTGTAGTTGGGTGCACACCTATGTATCGTACCAAACTGAATATAGCGCGGCTCAGTAAAAAATAGCTACATATATATATATAAGTGCAATGCAATACAAACTCTGAAGGGCCTTATGAAACCAATTAGAGTGACTCAAGGTTGTTATCGTCTGATTATCATTATGTAATTATGTTTGTATCAATTATCTGAGAGCCGACAACAATCATAGGGAAGATATAAGCTTTAAGGAAAACAAGGTGAGTAGTGTCTTTGATGAGGAACAACAATAAAATTCAGGAACTATATATCAACATGAAACGATGAGGTTCACAAGCTCTCAATCTTACGAAGAGAGTTCTTTTTTTATGTAACGTCCTTATGATTATGTTTATTCACAGATCATTCCAAAAGAATGAAGGGATGAGCCTTAACATACCTTGTCCTTGACGCTACAATCATCCTACAAGTCTTCACACTTCGTACTAGTGATTATCTATATCACATAAAAATTGGTATAAACATTGAATCCAAACTCCATAGAAAGATTCATGTAGGTATCTTATCGACAACTTTAAACACCTCAGATTCTTATTTTTTTTTTACAAGGGATACTCAGGTAATTCAATTTCACAGTTCAATCAAAAAAACAATTTCCATAGAACTTATTTAGGTGTTTTTCGATAATTTTAGCATATATGATTCCTTAGGCTTTTTACACGAAAATTCTTATGTGACTCAACCCCATAATCCTTCAAACCATATTCTTCTTAATCCATAACGTACATAATCAATCCAATTATCCAATTCAACTCATACACAGAGTAAAACAGCCCAACAACTCTTACCACAAAGATTTCATAGGTTTGTGAAATTTTGATTATGAAACCTTTTTCATAACTTTCTCCAAATCATCAATTAATAATAACCATAAGTAGAGATGGGTAAGACTTACCTTTACATATTAAAATCTCCTCAAAATGTCAAGCAATCTAATTCTAAATGGTTTTCCAAAACCAACTTGATACAGAAAAGATGAATTCTATGATAATTCTAGGATTTATGGCGTTTATCTTGCGTAATTGAACTTGATTTGATCTTGAAGTGTTAGCATATCATGGAGAGGGTGGGAGAGAGTTTTAGGGTTTGGTATTGAAGAAGAATGAACCCCAAATCATGAAATCCCAATATAAACCCGTAACCAGATCTACTGCATCGTAAAAAGATAGTCCATTTGATGGTGTATCAATCTCCCTGTCAAACTGCCAGGAAAATTGACGGTCCAATTTGGGAATTTGACTGTCCGTCAAACTTCCCGTCAAATTACCCAGTTTTCTATTTTCATCAAAATGTACTTTCTTCAATCTGTTTAACTCCAAAACACTCCGGTACCTTCATAAACAAACTGTAAACTTTCATTATCCCTCTGTAAGGTCATACCTCTTCCTGAGGCTTCGATATTCATTAAAGACATGGTGAAACGCGAAGCTACGAGGTGTAATATCCTTCACTCTTAAGAAACATTCGTCCGCGAATGTTGGATATATTCTAACTCCCATGTTTTCCAAAAATTTTGGCAGAGTTTCCTTTGTAAACAGGACTATCTGAAACCTATCAAACATCCCAAACATATCTCTGATGCCACACAGGTCAGAACAACAATAAGACAATATCAAATCGGCCTCACACGACCGCTTATACTTATAAAATTAAAGAAAGTTCATCCATAACTTACCTTAATATTCTTTTGCTAACATCCAAGATGCATTTGATACACTTGCTTCAGAAATATAATTTAAATAAGATACATGGTCCATCTTTGATACTCCGAATAGAATAAGAGGAATTATATCGCACAAACACTAAAAGGAAGTTAGGATCTGAATTATTCTAGTGGAGAGATTCTTAGGTTCTGTGACCTTTCTTGATAGAGTTATTGCGGATCAAGGACTATATCATCCCATCGTTCGATCAGGTTATACTGACATACATTGCTAGTATATTCTCAACTTTTCACATAGTTGTACTTCTCTTTTACACAAGTGCCTAACGGTTGTACCTTGTCTGGGTCATTGTATTTTGACCTTTGAGTTATATCCTCCTTTTTTGGGTTGTAATGTTTATCTTATGATAGATCTTAGATATTCGAGTTCATAGGAATAAAGCGTAAGATGATGATGAAAGATTGTGGCACGATTATTGCCAAAGTCGAGAACGTGAAAAATAGTAGAGTTATTCGAATGTACTTCTTCTCTGCTCTTCTTCTTCATTTCTCTATAGTATCCTTATATGACACATATGTTCTGAGCAGTTTACTGGTTTAAAATATATTTTTTCGTCGATAATTCTCCCTTCCACTTTTACTTGGAGCAGATTCTAAATAAGTGTCTCTGATTGGGACTATGCTCTGCTTGCTGGTTAATGTCTTTTTCAACTGGGTTTGGTATTATGACCTTGAATACTATTAAACGGAATCTTTTCCCTTATCAAGTTGAATATTTCTTCAAACACCAAATCTCTTAATTCGTTTCCTCATTGATCTAAGTATTCCCTCATAACTTGTTTCTTTAAATCTGATATCGTCTTTTGGATCCCTTTCTTTTCGTGACTTGAGAAGAGTTCCACTCATTTACTATGTATATTTCTTTATTCATCAATTTGGTAATATCTCCCTTACTAGTCATCAATCCTTATTTCAAACTTCTTTCAAACTCTATACGTTCACCCTCGACCTTAGTCCGGTAGTCCGACCTGAAATCTTCATTGGTCATCTTAGGATGGGACAATGGAAATTCTAAATACTCGGAGCTTCTTTTAAACTGGTTCTCTAATTAGCGAGTTGTCTTAATGGGAGATCGTGCAATGGCTTGAGATAGTTTTCAAAATAGCCATTCGATCAAACTTTGATTGTATAGCTAGACTTAATCATTATCGTGCATACTAATGAGTCATTGTGGCATTAATATTCCGAACCATAATAGTTTCCAATGATACTGTAATAGTCCATAATGATTTTCGGATCACTCAATAATCCTTACGTGATATTTCAATTTCAAGATAAGTCTTCTTAAGTGTTGTTAATTGATATTCTTAATCTTCAGATCCTAATAAGGCTTCCATTATCACTTGCACTACGCATCACTGTACCTTCCAATGGACTTTATATGGAGTGCTCGTCTTATTGCTCCTCATTCTTCCATTATGAGGAAAAAATCTCTTTACTTACAACTTTAAGAGAGGTATCATCCGACTTCTATTATGATTGGTCACTTGTTACTTCTCTGGGGCGGTTTCTTTTGGTAATTCCCTTAATGAATCTCGTTTTAACAGTATGCGACTCTATGGTCCATTATCATCTTGTTTATTACATCAGTATTTCTTACTTTTTATAACATCTCAAATTTGCCTACTTCATTGGCGATGTTGTGTACTCCTACGATAGGTTCATCCTTCTTAGGTTGTACTCAATATTCGCTAGAGTATCCTTTCTCGTTTTGCATCCTTACCTGGTTAATTTTTTTATCTTCCCTTTTCCATTAAATACTGAAAGCAAGACATTCTTTCTTGTCCATCGTTGTTTCTTCTTTTATCAACTTTATTTCTTGAGGGTCTTCCATATGTACAGTCTCCAGACTTATGATCTTTCATAATTAGATTTCCCTTCATGTTAAGGGAGCATACTCACTTTTCATAACTCTGGGATTCTTATGATACTTCATTTGCTAGGTATTTCTTGTGCAGTATCAAACCTTGACGTACTTATTTTATCTTTCAATATCATTCATGCTAGGAGCCATACCCTCTCCTTTTTTATTGAAGGCTTTACTTGTACAAGGTGTTGACCCACTGGATTCTCCTCGTACTTACCGTATTTTAGTCAACGTTTTCATCTTTGTTCTTCGGTTTGTCTTCCTTTAAACTGATGTCCTTAATTTTTTTATCATTACATTATCTTTCTTGTGAGGTTCCTGGTTTACTTGGTCGTCCAAACTTACTACCACTTGCTTGCTCATATTGTGTTCCTTTACTCTTATTCTTTAGCTATTGTCCTTGTTGTTTACTTTAAATCATCTTTTCATTGCTCCGTTATATACTCACATTGGGTTTCCCTCGTGCTGACTCTCACTCATATATCTTTAAATGCCTTATCGACATTCATGACGAACCTAAGGCTCGGCATATTTAAATACAAGTCATAACTGGATTCATCTTTGTTACTAATTTTGGTCTTTCTCCCCTGAATTGGTATTAGAATTATTTTCTATCTGTCGTCTGATCACTCAACTTGGCGATTACCGATTTGGATTTCTTCAAATATTCCTCATCTTAGCGTACTTCCGGTATTGTCATCCATGGACGTCATAATTTACATTTACAGCTTAGGAAGCGTGAATTACTTCTTTACTTATGACTTTATATTTTATTGGTACTCTTTGTTACTTGGAGATCCCATCCCAATTACTTCATCGATATACTTACCATTACTGTATTTTCATTGGTCTATTTGTGTTAGACATGTTCCTCGACTTTGTTAAGTTGTCATAATGCTTCTACTCGTGTTTACCAAAACACCTATGTATCATTTGTCGACACTTCTCTGTTAATCATAATTTCATCGCAATTTATCTCCACTAAATGTCGAGAATCCTGTCGTCTTTTATGGTGAGAATGGCATATTGCTTGCCTTTAATTGATAAAACCCATCTCGTTCTACGGTTTTTCCTAAATAGCTTAACCCTCACTAATGGATTGGGGTTACTAATTTTACGTATATCTTTTCACATCATTTTCTTCCTTCAATTGTCTTCTGAACAAAGCTTCAGGTAAGTTGTTCCTGAAAATTCATTACCCTTATTACTCTTATGGGGTTTCCTTAAAGTCTTTGGACCCGTAAATCCCCTCTTTAAGTCACATGTTCATTTATATTTTGTGTCACAGTACTACACACTGCAGAATTTAAGGGTGATGGATACATCTATAATCAATAAAGGGTTGATTCCTAAATCATCTTGCTTTGAGCCTTGAACGTAGCTATAATTTCACTTACCATCTTCCATTTCCTCTCATCGATTCACAGTCTACATACGCCTTGTATAACATACTTACTATATCAACAATAACTGACCGATCATAGGTATAAGCACAACTATTCTTAATAAAATTATCAACATACTTGATTTATGGCATGATGCTAGGTAACATCGGGACTGGCTATTCTCCCTTACTCAACCTCAGGCATCTATATACTCTATGTCTCCTGCTCCCACACCAATAACATCCCTCAAGATCAACTAGGCATTGTCCATAATGCACATATCCACATTGATGGCACATCGATTGAAATCTCTTGGGGCATTCTCTGGCTCTGTGGCCCAAGGCTCCACATCCAGAACATAGATTGATATCGGATAACCATACTCCATCATACCTCCTACCACATTGTTGACATCGTGGTCTACTACTTCCAACATCTCTTTGTGCTTGTCTGATTTCTACCCGGGAGTATCGATCTGATGCCTCTCTTAACACTAATTTTTCAGCACCTGCCTCCATCCCAAACCTTTCGTCTACCGGTTACTTCTTCCTCGCTTCTACTTGTCAGGGGTGAACATTGATTAACTGACTTCCATGATATTGGGCTTCTCAGTCCCTCTGTAGGTCTATCCTGTAAGGGTATCTAAACATGACCCTGCTCTAGGAAGATAACTTGAGGCGTTATTACATACAAAGGACCACTCATACCCAACCCAAACAAAAATGAATGTTGTGCTGATGATCTCTGTATTGTGCGGGCCTTCTTATATTCTGGAACTATCACTGGGATCGATGGGGCTCGGAAGGGTGATTCCTCTTGGACCTCAGATGGATTTTCATCCATAGATGGGTCCTCCGACGGATCTTCTTCCATAGACAGATCTTCATCCATGGATGGGTCTTCTTCCATTGAATAACTTACATTTCTTTCTAGTGACCTTATATTTCTTAGATCCATGTCAACTGGTGGATGTTGGCTACTACATTCTCCCATCTTTCTAACCCATTTCCTACTATCAGTACTCCCCGTGGACTTCGGCATTACTGAAAAGAAATATCAAGAGGAAAAGATAGGGATTTAGTGACTTACAACTTCACTCCTAAAGCACGATCTAGATTTTTCAAGAAAGGCAACATCCTAAATTCCCTGTAGCCTCATGTTTATAAGTGTGGCATGCAACATACCCATAAATAAGACTCTACTAGACACGGCTTGTAGACACCCCTAGGACTAACTTGGATCTGATACCACTTTGTCACACCCCAACCTTGGGAGGGGGGAGGGGGTCGGCACCCGATGCCCTAAGGCCTGATCGTACCGATTCTGATACCTGAGAGACATACAACAATCCATGGGCCAATGAGGCCTCTGAAACGTGCTTAACTAAATAAATATATATCCATCTGCACTCAGAAAAGGCCTAAACCATACATACCTATAACAAGGCCGACATAAGCATAATAAATCTACTGAAGAGGCTGACAAGGCCACACATGACTACCACAAATAATACACTATCTACAAGCCTCTAAAGAGTATACTGACAATAACTGGTCGGGACAGGCAATGCCATACCCACTATATATATATGTATATCCATTAATCCTATTAGCTTACTATACCACTCTAGATGAATGGAGCATGACGACCTCCATCTGAGTAGAGTCCTATCATGAGAAAATCATATGCATCTCTATCTGTACCTGCGGGCATAAAATGCAGTGTCTCCGGAAAGGGACATCAGGACTGAATATGTAAGGCAAATAACCAATAAAGACAGAAGACATATCATAAGAGATAAGGGTACAGATGTTAACCTGAAACTCATAATAAGTCTTTGTGGGCCTACCTAACACAAGCATGAAAATGTATGCATGTTTGTAAAAACTAAGCCGCTTAGTGGGGCCATATAAAGTAATATCCAGCCTCTCTGTAGGGCAAATCATGTGATAATACATATATATCGTACTCGACCTCGATGAGCACTTGGTTATACCCGATCCAAATGTGGGACTCGATAATATCAAAACCAATTGTAGCTGGGTGCACATCTACGTGTCATACTAAACCGACTATAACGCGGCTCGGTAAGAAAATAGCTACATATATATAAGTACAATGCAAGATAGAATTTGAAGGGCCTTATGAAACCAATCGGGGTGACTCAAGGTTGTTATCCTCCGATCATCGTTATATAATTGTGTTTGTATCAATTATCTGAGAGCCGACAAGAATCATAGGGAAGATATAAGCTTTAAAGGAAAACAAGGTGAGCAATGTCTTTGATGAGGAACAATAATAAAATCCAGGAACTATATGTCAACATGAAATGATGAGGTTCGCAAGCTCTTAATCTTACGAATAGAGTTCTTTTTTTATGTAATGACGTTATGATTATGTTTATTCACAGATCGTGCCAAAAGAATGAAGGGATGATCCTTAACATACCTTGTCCTTGAAGCTACAATCGTCCAACAAGTCTTCACACTTCGTACGGGTGATTATCTAAATCACATAAAAATTGATATCAACATTGAATCCAAATTCCATAGAAAGATTCATGTAGGTATCTTATCGACAACTTCGAACACCTCAGATTCTTAAATTCTTTTACATGGGATACTCAGGTAATTCAATCTCACGGTTCAATCAAAAATACAATTTCCATAGAACTTTAGCATATATGATGATGCCTTAGGCTTTTCGTATATAGAAAATATTTTGTGACTCAACCCCAAAATCCTTCAAACCATATTCTTATTAATCCATAACGTACATAATCAATCTAGTTATCCAATTCAACTCATACATGGAGTAAAATGGCCTAACAACTCTTACCACGAAGATTTCATAGGTTTGCGAAGTTTTGATTATGAAAACTTTTTCATAACTTTATCCAAATTATCAATTAATCATAATAATAATAAGTAGAGATGGGTAAGACTTAGCTTTACGTATTAAAATCTCCTCAAAACAGCAAGCAATTTGATTCTCAAGGGTTTTCCAAAACCAACTTGATAAGAAAAAGATGAATTCTATGATAATTACGGAATTTATGGCGTTAATCTTGCATAATTGAACTTGATTTGATATTGAGGTGTTAACATATCATGGAGAGGGTGGGATAAAGTTTTAGGGTTTGGTATTAAAGAAGAATGAACCCCAAATCATGAAACCCCAATATAAACACGTAACCAGATATGCACCGCCGTAAAAGACGGTCCATTTGACAGACCTTCAAACTTTTGACGGTCCGTCAATCTCCCCATCAAACTTTTGATGGTCCGTCAATCTCCCTGTCAAACTGCCAGGAAAATTGACAGTCTAGTTCAGGGATTTCGATAGTCTGTCAAACTTCTCGTCAAATTACCTAGTTCTCTGTTTTTATCAAAATGAACCTCTTTCAATCTGTTTAACTCTCAAACACTATGGTACCTTCATAAAAACACTATAAACCTTTATTATCCCTCTGTAAGGTCATACCTCTTCTCAGAGCTTCGCTATTTATTGACGATACAATGAAATATGAAGCTACGGGTTGTAATATTTTTGGTTGAGCCCAAGACAAAAGGCTCATGCCCAGCCCAACACCGTTGTGCATAAAATAAAAGAGGCAAAGCCTCATTATTTGGGCTAAGACAAAAGGGAACCCTAGGGTTCCTTTCCTTGTCATTGCCTTCTATTACCTATAATGTTGAAAACTCAAAGTACGGGTTGCTTGCGGTGTTGTTTCCTCGCCGAGAGAGGAAAGAGCATTAAATGCTCTTCTCTCTCACACCTTTCACACCACCAGATCACCCCCACCTCTACAAGGTGAGGTGACCCCTCTCTTTTACTTTTTTGCTAGCAATTAATGCTCCTTATCCATTTTACAGTTTGAATCCTCAATTGTCATTGGTTGAGAACTCTTTTGGAGGGATTTTTTCCTCCAAAACTTGTTATCCCACATTGACAAATTGCAATTAGGTAGGGTTTCAATTCTCCTACATATAGAGACCCTCATCCCATATTTTCATAAGGGCCAGAACTTGAATCCTAGGCTTTTACATCGTTGAGAGCCGTTTTCAAATAAATTTTGATTAATTAACTCTTAAGTTGTGGATTCGGTCTTAGGTGGAACCCAAAATTAGGGTAATTGGTCTTTCAGCTATTAAACCCCTCCCCTTTTTATGTGTTTGTAAGTTTTGAGGTTGTCGGAGTGAAGAACAAGCCCAAAGTTCGACCCCAGGCTGCTTCCACACAAGGTAAACCCAATTCTCTTTTTAATTTCTTATTTAAATTACTTAATAGGATATGTTCATGTGCTAGTTAAGCATGATTAGCAATTGTTAGTTTCATTTTAAGTTATTAGACATGTTTAGTTTGTTGTTTGAACCTGTTAGATTAGTTGTTAAGCATGTTTAGTTAAGTTAGGGGTTTATTCGTGTTTACTAGAATGATTATTAAGCATGTTAGGTATTGTTTATGTCTATTCAGTTAAGGATTAAGCAGGATTAATGATTGATGAAGATTATTAAGCTTAGTACTAACATATTTGATATTTCATTATAACTGATAAGCATATTTAAGCTACTGTTAGTGCTTAATGTGACATATCCAGTATGTAGTTGAATTATATGTTGTTAATGTTCATTTCTATGTTTGTTAAAGCTTATTGGAGTATGTGGATTGACCTTGAGTTGTAGGGGATTGTATGCTTGTTTACTTGTTTTATTTACCACTAATTTATGAAAGACACCTTAAGGTACTTGAAAGCATTTCATGTTGTATGTATTCATATCCTATCCTAATTGCCTATATCTGTAAGATGTTTGGTTTGCTTTGGGTGCTATGTAATATACACAAAAGATATATAAGGTGTATATGAAAGTATACTTAGTGTATCCATTATATATATGTTCAATATACCTTTTATGTATATCATCCATGCTTGGACATACATGATTTGTTGGGCTTGGCCCATTTTTTATAACCTTTTCTATTTTCCTTATTCACGATTGCATATTGGGCTTGGCCCACTGTTTACATTCTTCTTCTTTTCTTTAAATGTTGTTGCTTAGTTTGGGCTAGCCTAATTGTTTTGAATAAAATGTCCTTTGTTATAGGTTGTATGCTTGTTTACTTCATAAATTGGTTAAGTGATAAACTGAGATACTCTCTAACTTGCATTTTTATTTGTCCCTTGTGTGTTTCCATGTTGCATTACCACAAGATGGGCCCATAACTTCTATCCAAACGAGTCGAATACTTTCCACGCTTAGTTGATTGGGCTGAGGCCCAATCATATATATTTTGGTGAAAGAGAATGCAAGGGAAGTTAACATTTGCAAGAAGGTCCAGCTATGGGTAAAAATAGCCAACCGGTCTGAACTCAACCTCCTTTCATATGTTATTTTACATGTATATATAAATATATATATAATATATTGTATTTGGTGTATAAAAATACTTTCAAATATTGGACTTTACTTATGGTTGGGAGTCAGGATAGGGAAAATGATGTGTATATCGTTTAGTTTAGATCGCCTAAGTAATTTTGAGACTTGTTTAAAATTAAATACAATATATTTTGGAAAAGGGACTGTTTGGTTTAAAAATAAATATTGTATTTGGTGTATAAAAATACTTTCAAATATTGGAACTTTACTTTTGGTTGGGAGCCATGATAGGAAAAACGATATGTATATCGTTTAGTTTAGATCGCCTAAGTAATTTTGAGACTTGTTTAAACTTAAATATAATATATTTCTAAAAAGGGACTGTTTTGTTTAAAAATAAATGGACTATTTTGGACACTCAAAATCTATCTGGGAATAAAAGACCAATTTTGACTAAAATTTTAAACTGATTTAGGACGCCAAATCTTGGATTGAATTTTAAATTCTGGAATTAAGAATGGGCTGATGTTAAGGACCCAAATGTTGGCCCTGAGTGACATAAAAATAAATGGTTTGTTAAACTGAAATTGGACCAAAATGAATAACTTTGTCTTGAGTTATAGCCCGGGTTAAGCCCAAATAGAATTAGGGATTTTTAAAAAAACAAATAAAAAGTTATGTTGGACTTGAGTTTAGTTAAAGGTTTGAAAGTATGGTATAGTTACCCTTGGGGAATATAACATGCTAAGAATAAAAAGAAAATATTTTTTGTTATCTCTTTTCAAAAAATCATACTTATGTTTTGAAACCTGAAAAGATTCTGGATAAAAGATGCAAGTGTAAAGTAATTAAAATAGTTGGATTAAATGTGGAGTTTTGCTCAAATTCGCATTTGAGTGTTCTTAGTCCAAAAATTTTGATTAAACATCTCGTGTATACTATTTTGGTGGAAGTTTTGACTCTTCATTTTAAAATTAAAACTTTGAATTTTGAATAAACGAAATGACAAGTATTTTTCGGATTTTAAACCTTAAATAATTTAATCACTTTCAACAGCATGCTATACAGCCCGTAAGGCAACCGTATTCTAGGGATCTTTAATACCAGGGTGCTAACACCTCCTCGGGGGATCACCAGAACCCTTACCTTGACTCTGGTTTAGATAGGATTTTTCAAACTATTTGAATAAACCCTTTCACAATGGTTTTCCTAATTTACCTATAAATTAGGTGGCGACTCTAAAACACATTATCCAATTTAGAGCATCATCCAAATTCTTAGTATCTCTTTATGCTCTAACCCATACAAAAAGCGAACCGTAACAGTAGTTAGTGTAGTGATTAATTAAAAATTAATTAGAAATAGTTACTCCTTAGTCTGCAATTGAACATCATTAGTTTAGAATTAAAAATATCATTAATATTATATTAGTTAGTTAATGGTAGTTAGTATAATGATTAATTATAAATTATTTATTAAAAATATTTAATTCTTAGTCTTCGATTGAACATCATTAGTTTAGGATTAAAAATATCATTAATATTATATTAGTTAGTTAATTGTAGTTAGTATAATGATTAATTAAAAATAGTTAATCCTTAGTCTACGAATGAACATCAGTAGTTTAGGATTAAAATATAATTAATTTTATATTAGTTAGTTAATTGTAGTTAGTATAATGATTAATTAAAAATAGTTAATCCTTAGTCTACGATTGAACATCATTAGTTTAGAATTAAAAATATCATTAATATAATAGTAATTAGTTAATTGTAGTTAGTATAATTATTAATTAGAAATAGTTAATCCTTAGTTTAGGATTGAACAATATATTAACTATCTAATTCGCAAATTTAGATAGTTAATATAATTTCCGATAAATGATTAGTTAGTTAGTATAATTTTCCGATAAATGATTACATAATTAATATTACATGTTAAAGAATAATTTAAATATTGTTAATACAGATACGACACCTCCATGGATCCCAACCTTCATCCGGGGCCCTTTGATACATCAGTACTTCATCTACATCATAATCATATGTCTTAGCTATTATGGGATGACGGGATAGGTATGAGTACATTGTTCCGTCCCCGTAGGGTGGAACATGCGTGGGATCTTTTAGCGGCTCGGCCCTCACATCTACGTGTCTTAGAGATACTGTATCGGGACTGTATCTACCGTTGCATTGCTGCTTGTTGATTACAACATGATCGGGCTCTTGTGATGGCAATGGTTGAGAGATGGCGATCGGAGACCCACACCTTTCATCTCCACACTGGTGAGGTCACTATCACGCTTCGGGATGTGGAGGTCATGTATGGACTATGGGTAGATGGACTCCTGTTATACATTGAGGATCCTCAGCAGCAACCATCATTTGGGCAGGAGTTGACTAGGCTCACTAGATACGTTCCTCAGTAGGGTGATATTCATGGATAGAGTCGGATGTCGACACTTTCCCTCTGTGCTCACTTGCGCCTCATAGACATGCAACATCCTATTACAAACGGAGCACCTCAGGTGGATGTCGATCATCATGTCCGTCTGTATTTACTCATTATGCCTGAACACATCGGGTTCCCATGTGAGCTTAAAGTATTTGTCATTTCTGGACGATCTAGACTAGTTGGGATATTACAGCTGGGGCGACGTTGTTCTAGCTTACGATCACTATGTCGAGCGTCTATGGGCGATAGGAGTGATGTCGATGGATTTCACATGCTCCTCCAGGTAATATATTTAAGTATGTGTAATTTTATTCTAAATATACCTTTTTGGAATGACGACTAATAAAATATTTTTAATGACCCTTTCAGTTATGGGTGTGGGATATGATGATGTCTTTTCAGCCCGTAGCTGCGCACCCTCAGCCTGACTTCATCGTTGATGGTCTGCCCTACGCGCGGAGATGGATAGGAGGTATATCCCGAGATATGGACAGGGTAAGTTTGTTTGATTTTACATTATTATCATTTTTTTTACTATTTTTGTCTTTATTGTTTACTAATATGGGGTCATTTTTTTACATCTTTTTATATGGAGGTCGTATGTTCAATTTTTGGATCAGTTACTGGCGTTTTGCACGGCTGGTGAGCCTGTGTGGATGTTGTGCTGTCAGTTGATACATATCGACATTGTTGAGGATCACGTCCTGACCACATATTACGATAGTTTGGGCATGTACAAAATATACCTGAGCCGGTTATTTGAGAGCACAACCATTATATGCGGGACGAGCGTTCGACTGCCAATAATGTATATCAGGCCTTCATGCAGACCCATATCGATCGTTAGACTCAGAGGCTAAAGATGACAGCAGTGGTCGGACAGACGACTCTGATCCATATTTACATGGAGTGGTACCGGCAGATCACACGCAACTTGATTGGATACCTCGAGAGACGTGATCCAGATGGCCGAGGATATGCAACACTCGCGGGACAATATTAGGTGTTGGTAAGTTTACAACACTTAAACTTAATTAATCGTCTTAATTATTACTCTACAAATTTATTCAATTATTAATATTTGCAAATAAATACAGCCATGGACCGTACAGACCATGCGCCAGTTGGGCGTAGAGCATATGTCTATCCCTGAGAAAACGTGATTTGCTATCCAAATATTTTAGGTAGTCGAGTCGGGTATCCAACAATCATAAGACATCTGATGTATGTATGAGCGTGTTTTAGAGGTCCCATATTAGGCAGCAGGTAGTCGTGGTCATGGAGGTGGTAGTGGCAAAAGGGTGGCTAACAGAGGGGGTGGGGCCAGAGGGGATAGTGGCCGAGGGGCTTATGTCCAAGGGGTTGATGGCCGAGAGGATCGTGGCCGAGGGGATCATGGTCGATGTGGTGGTGGTGGAGGCCTCCGTCTAGTAGATGATCTTGACTAGCATGCTACCGTTCCTGTTCCAGCCCATCAACATACATCGACTTCAGACCGGGCATCGTTTTCTTACCGACCGTCGCCACCTCTATATATGCTGGCGCAGATATTTTTAGATCACATAGATTGGGATTCATATGAGGCATTAGTGTATGTGCAGCCACCAGTTCATGATCCACATGGTGAGCAGCCAGTTCGTGATCTACAAGGTGGCAAGGAGCTGGAGTACGACTTATCCTTCATAGACTTCGACATTTTTTAGAGTCTAGAGTAAGTGTTTAAAATACTTATTTTAACAAATTAAAATATTTATACTGGTTATTTCATAATTTTTCATATCTTAGGATCCAGCTCCAGGTCCAGCTCCGACACCATCTCTAGCTTCGATTTCGGCTATGGCTCCAGCCATTCAGGAGACCGCTCGGGAGACAGCTCAGGAGACCGCTCATGAGCCATCTCAAGAGCCCGTCGACACACATGTTTGATTTTTAATCAAAAGATAATGTATTAAATTAAAATTAACACTAATTATTTATATATTATTTCAAGTTCATCCTTCAGCGCCTATGGATCCGTCTCCACAGGAGGACGATGCTGATGATTTTGACCCTACTGATCTCGACATGTTAATTCTGATCATGCCAGTTAAAGGCGGTCATGTGCACACCATGGTCCGGACACCGAAGAAGGGCGGGAAGGGAAAAAGGGTGGCGGATGATCATGGATTGGAGCGTCCTGCGATTAAGAGGAGAAAGGGGGATGGAGATGATGGTGAGGGTGGTGGGAATAGCCTTATGCCTCAGTTTACTCTAAAGGCTCCCACGTGTGAGTCCCATTAGAGATTGTGTATATGTAATTAAGTTGTACAGTTTAAGTTAATATTATATTTTTTCATATTATTTCTTAATAATAATTAGTTATTTTAGTCTTTGTTATCGTTTATTAATAACTCGTGCGACGTCCTAAATTAATTATGAAAAAAATCTCGACATATTCAAAATATAGTAATTCCTTGACTAAATAACAAAACACTTAAATAAAAATTATAAAAAATATTACAACCCCTAAAATGACAATCCAAATGTTTAGGTATCCTTGATGTATTGAGGCTACATTATTGTTCGCAGAAAAATATATCGGGTTCTATATAAAATATTGATATTTCATAGTTTTAAGACATGACTAATATAGGGTCGAAGTATGGAAAAACATGAATTTTAAAATTTTGAAATTATACAAAGTGTTGGGCAAAATCAATATACCCCTATTGTGCAGGAATTTTCTAGGCAAAAGGAGTTAATTGCGTCCTTACAGTTAATTCCTTTTGCGCTGAAAATTCCTGCCCAAAGGTACTTATGTCATATTTTTTTAATTATGGGATATTTTGGTTCAAAGACCATTTTATGGATCATTTAAGTTCCGGACTCATTTTATTAGTTTGCTTCTTCATTCGGTATGGTGACATCAATATTAATTCATGCCACATATATGAGATGCAGTGTAATGTTGGAATAATACTCCCTCCGTTTTGAAACACTTGTCCTCTTTACTAAAAATAATTGTATCAAAATACTTACTCCTTCTGTTTTAAAATATTTGTCTGACTTTTCTATTTAGTCTGTTTCAAAATGAATGTCTATTTCCTTTTTTGGCAACTCTTTAGTTCCAACTTTCCACATGACATGTTGAAAAGGACATTTTGGTACATTTTAGGTATCTTTAGTTAACAACCACATAAATTAAAAGACTTCTTTACTTTTTTAAACTCCATGCCAAATCAAAATCAGACAATCATTTTGAAACGGATGTAGTAACATTCAGGATGAAGTTAGTTATTTTTTTATTTTACCTTTAGTAGTAATTGTTTTGAAGACAACAAATACCTCAATTATAACTATTCAATAAAAAGACCTCCATTCGGGATATCACCAACTGAAAATAAATCCTAACGATATACCCAAAACAACCTTTAGGACCCGATATGGCCATTATGAGTTCTTGGTCATGTCTTTTGGGTTAACCAATGCCCCAACAACTTTTATAAATCTCATGAATAGAATCTTCAAACCATTCTTAGATTTGTTCGTGATTGTATTCATCGATGACATTCTAATTTATAGCAAGAGTGCTAAAGAATATGAAGAGCATCTAAGGGTAGTGCTTCAAATCTTAAGACAGGAGAAACTTTATGCTAAATTTTCAAAGTGTGAATTTTGGTTGGAAAAGGTGGCTTTCTTGGGCCATGTTGTTTCAAGGGATGGCCATGTTGTTTCAAGGGATGGCCATGTTGTTTCAAGGGATGGGGTTATGGTAGACCCATAAAAGATAGAAGCAGTGAAGAGCTGGTCAAGCCCTACCACTCTGACAGAAATTAGAGAGTTTCTTGGGTTTGGCTAGGTATTATAGAAGATTTGTAGAAAGTGTCTCTATTCTCACTGCTCCATTGACCCTATTGACTTAGAAATCGGTTAAGTACCAGTGGTCAGAGGCATGCGAGGTAAGTTTATAGAAACAGAAGGAGTTATTGACTACTGCGCCAGTCCTAACCTTACTATCGGGACAAGAAGGATTCACATTCTATTGCGATGCCTCTAAGGTTGAGTTAGGATGTGTCTTGATGCAGTTTGAAAAAGTTATTGTGTATGCATCTTGACAATTGAAGATACATTAGAAGAATTATCCAACTCATGACTTGGAATTGGCCGTGGTAGTGTTTGCCTTACGAATATGGAGACACTATTTGTATGGGGTGCATGTAGATATATTTACAGATCACAAGAGTTTACAGTACATAACCACCCAAAAGGAATTGAATCTCCGACAAAGAAAATGGTAAGAGTTGCTTAAGGATTATGACCTTAGCATTCTTTACCATCCTGGAAAAGCTAACGTGGTGGCCGACGCACTCAGTGGGAGATCAATGGGCAGCTTGGCCCACTTGGCAATACAAGAGAGAGGTATTATTCGTGAGGTACAAAAATTGGGAAACCTCGGGGTTAGTTTAACTGAGGTCGGAGAAGGCAAGATGGTGGTGCATGATACCTCTCAGTGTGCCTTAGCTTCAGAAAAAAAAGAAAGTCAGTTTGAGGATATGAAATTTGTTGGGTTTCAGGAGAAGATTCAACGAGGAAAACCTTCACAATTTACATTAGGGGACAATGACGGTACCCTCTGGTATAAGGGTAGGTTACGTGTTCCTAAGGTGAGGGAACTAAGAAAAAAGATCTTGAATGAGGGTCACAACACTAGGTATTCCATTCATTCAGGATCAACGAAAATGTATTAGGATCTCAAGGTAAATTACTGGTGGGATGGAATGAAGAGAGATGTTGCAGAGTTTGTCGAAAGGTGTCTTACGTGTCAACAGGTAAAAGTCGAACATCAAAAACCCAGCAGACTACTTTGGGACATTGGTATCCCTGTATGGAAATGGGAGGCGATTCATATGGATTTTGTGACTAGCCTACCGAAAACTCAAGAAGGCTATAATTCTATCTGGGTGATTATAGATCGGCTTACTAAGTCAGCCCATTTCCTACAGGTCAAGACTACGTATCGGGCGCCGCAGTATGCGCAGATTTATTTGAAAGAAATAGTGAGGTTACACGGGATTTCATTACAAATTATTTTGGATAGGGGTTCCCAGTTCACCTCACACTTTTGGCAAAGTTTTCATCAAGGCCTCGAGACAAAGGTTAAGTTGAACAGAGCTTTCTACCTGCAAACAGATGGACAAGCTGAATGAACAACTCAAACATTAGAAGACATGTTGCGGTCTTATGTGTTGGACTTTTGGGGCAACTGGTTGGACCATCTATGTCTAATTGAGTTCGTATACAACAACAGTTTCAATTCAAGTATACAGATGGCTCCGTTTGAAGACTTGTATGAGCAAAAATGTAGATCTCTGCTTGGGTGGTTCGAGGAGGGTGAAACACAACTGTTCGGACCCAAAGTCATGCAAGAAACAAATGACAAAGTGCAGGTAATTCGGGAGCGGATCAAAACATCTCATAGCCGCCATAAGTCTTATGCGGATCATCAAAAAAGAGATCTCAAATTTCAGGAAGGGGAGAAAGTGTTTTTAAAAGTCTCTCCAATGAAGGGGTGATGCGATTTGGCAAGAAAGGGAAGTTGAGTCGAAGGTTTATTGGACCATATGAGATTTTATGAAGAGTGGGGAATGTGTCTTACGAACTAGCACTTCCACAAGAATTGGAAGCGGTGCAGCCGATATTCCATATGTCAATGTTACGAAAATACTTGCACGATCCAAGGCATGTTATCCAACCCCAACAGATAGTCCTAAATGAAGAGCTTCAATATAAAGAAATTCTGGTAGAAATATTGGATAGACAAATTAAGCGCCTTAGGAATAAAGATATTGCCTCCGTGAAAGTCCTATGGAGAAATCACTCCACAAAAGAAGCAACCTGGGAAGCCGAAGATGCGATGAAAGTCAAATATCCATTCCTGTTTGAGTAAGGTAATAAAATGTGTTAAGTTGTGTTTCATGTGTGTGTCCATGTGCATGTGTTACGACCTTATTCACATTCGAGGACGAATGGTGTTTAAGGAGGGGAGAATGTAAAGTCCCAAAATAAATTTAAAAAAAGAAGAAGAAGAAAACCAACCCACTCCCTCACGTCCCATTTATCATGAGCACACAACACACACATGACACAACACACACATACACTTTGGTATACAACACATACACTTTTACATACAACACAACAAAAGGGGGATAGAATATAGAAAGCAAAAGCAATCTGGAAGAAAAAAAAGTAGTTTTAGCAAAAGATTTTGAGAAATGGAGAGTTTGAGTTCTGGTTCCTGTTGAGTTTTGGTGACGACGCTTGCAGCTGCTTTCAGTGAATTTAATATGCAGTAGATCATAGCCAAATTTTTTTTGAGAATTAATCTTCGCAAAAGATCTTGAAGAGGTCCAAAAAGATTTTGAAGAAATAAAGGTGAGTTCTCTCACTCACAAATTCTTAGTAAAATCCTTTTGTTTTGAGGTACAATGCATGTTAAAACATAGTATACATGTTGAGAAGAAAAAAAATTGCTGCTCCATTTGACATATATATGCTTACGTTTATTCTTGATGAGACTAGGTCTGTAAAGTCCCAGACTTTAAATAAAAATACAAAAAGAACAAGGGGTAGTATAATTTGTGAGGAACGAATTGGTATAAGTATTATCCTGGAACAAGTTTGAGTCATGTAATTGTGGACTGTTTTTGCTGAGTTATCCTTGCTATAATGGGATGAAACTTTCCAGTGTTGTACATCTCTCTTTAACGGTCATATTGAGCCCAAACGGGGCCAAAACCAATAAACGGTTTGCGAGTTATTGCTGTTTAAAGTTTCTGCCTCGGATCGATTGAAATCCGGAGGGGCAGAACGTATAACGAAAACCTGTACAAATCGGTAATGAATATGAAATTTTGTGCTAAATAAAAGTTCTATTTTTCTCTGTTATTGACAGTTTGAGACCTTACTGATATCGATCCAACTTACGGATAAAAAGGTATGACTGTTTTAATACTATATCTTTTTGTCAAAAATCTGGCGAGACAGTTTTCGTAGGGTTGGTTCTTTCGTGAATTTGTACTAGTTACACTAAGTATTTTTAGAGACAACTTGATATAGTGATATTTCCCTGTGCTACTTTCGATTTGGCGCAAGAAACACCTTATTTGGGGTTACGGTTTGAGAGTTATAACCCTTACAAGCGAGAAGGACGAAAAGTTGAAAGAAAGAATTTTTATTTGAATCTTCTGGAAATATCACTAAGTATGAAAGTCTATTATTACGATATGCATGGCTTCGTGATCGTATGTTTCCAGTATGGTAATCATGTATGATGTGAGCGTCGTTGACATTGAAAGCTTCTTTCCATTTTCGGAGGTACAGTGACCTTACGTCACCCCGATAGATTCATAGTGGTCTTAGTATCACTCAGGCAACATATATAGATATAAATATATTGGATCGGGTTGCACGTTCCACAACAAATACATATATAAAAATTATTGGATTGGGTTGCAGGTTCCGCAACATATGTATAAATTATTGGATCGGGTTGCGTATTCCGCAACATATATATATATAAATATTGGATCGGGTTGCGTATTCCGCAACATATATATATATATAAATGTTGGATCGGGTTGCGCGTACCGCAACAAATATATAATATAACATATGGGATCGGGTTGCATATTCCGCAACATATATATAAATATTGGATCGGGTTGCGCGTACCACAACAAATATATAATATAACATATGGGATCGGGTTGCGCGTCCCGCAATTTCTTTCGTGAAGGTGTACTGGTTAGACTAAGTCTTTCCCTAGGGTGAGTTGAGAGGAGATCTTGTGTGTGAATAATTATTATTGACTTGTACATTGGAAGTGTTGTAATGTGGTTTCATAACGTGCTTATTATGTTTATAGTAAGAATGTACTTAGAACATTGCGAGGTACTTTGAATTGTAAGGCGAGGTTCTCACTCAGCCCCGGATGGTAGGGCTGGCTCTTTTATTTAGCATCTTTCATGATAGAGAGAAAGCTCTGCAACAGGGCTATCGATCGTCCCGCAGCCTCATTGTTCCACCAAATCCATTTTTTTGGATTGGTGAATGTCACTCTTGATTAAGTAGGTCGAAGAACCAAGTTTCGTTATCTCGGGGAATGCCCCACATGAGATTGTTTCCTTTTAAACTTCGAATTTCTTATTATATATATTATTTCCGCACCTAGATACATGTTTAATTTTGGAAGAAAAGAAGTTAATGGTTCGCCTGGGAAGGGATAGTTGCCCAGATGCCATCATGCTATAAGGAAAGACTTGGGTAAAGTCGGGGCGTGACAATGAGGTATATGGAACTTGTCAATCTGAAAATTTATTCACCTATGTTGCCTTGTTTTCAGATTGCGATCTTGTAGCCTTTGAAGATGCTGTTAAAGATGTGAAGTGGCAGCAACCTATGGACGAGGAGATTAGAGCAATTGAAATAAATCAAACTTGGGAGTTGGTGGACCTTCTGGACAATAAAAAAACAATTGGTGTAAAATGGGTTTACAAGACAAAGCTGAAAGAAAATGAAGAAATTGACAAGTTCAAAGCTCGCTTAGTAGCTAAAGGCTATAAGCAAGAGCTTGGTATCGACTACAAAGAGGTTTTCGCTCCGGTTGCAAGATTAGATACCATCAGAATGGTAATTGCTTTGGCAACACAAAATGGATGGCCTATTTTCGAGTTAGATGTAAAGTCATCATTTTTAAACGGGGAGCTGAAAGAAGAGGTATTTATCTATCAACCTCCTGGTTATGTTAAAACTGGTAGTGAGAATAAGGTGTATAAATTGAAAAAGTCTCTATATGGACTAAAACAAGCACCAAGAGCTTGGTATAGTCATATAGATACTTATTTTTCAAATGAGGGATTTCATAAATGTCCATATGAGCATACTCTTTATATTAAGAATGTTAGGTCCGGGTATGCTTTGGAACAATAAAAAAACTGGAAATAAACTAACTCGAATGCCAATTCAGTTTCCGAATGTCGGCGACAATGTCATCCGGCACTAGTGACAACACTTCGATAAAACAGAAACTTTAAAGAGTAAATGCAGCAGAAATTTAAAGAATACAAAGGTTTAAAATTTACATAGGTTATATAACCTATGACGGTCAATGACCGAAAGTATTGTATATATTTTATATACAAAATTAGAAATCCCTTTCTTTACAGATTTACAATATAAAATGGAAAGGAATTAAAAGTTGAAGTCGCATATGACTTCTACCTGAAAAATCTATCTAAATAGACATAGACAACTTATCATTATAATTTCTCAATACAAAGCTAATCTAGAATCTAAACTGCAATTGTAATGTTTGAGAGAATGTTGTCAACACGCTCATGCAACACTTGTGATCCAGTTTTCTGCGATGAATTCTCGAGAGCTCTCTTGATATTTTTAGAATGTGACTCTGGATATCGATTCACTTCAGCATCCTCTCTATTTATAGTAGAGAGTATTCCTTAAAAAGCTCATCGATTTGTTGTGAGGGTTGAGGAAAAGGTGGCCAGCCGATGTGTTTGTTGGAGAAGATCATGGAGCAAAATCCTCTAACTTCTTGAACATGTTCCTCAAGAATAGCAACGACTTTGACTTGTTATTCCTACATTTTTCATCAGCTCATATTTACCTTGCCAAGTCACTTTTACTTCGTAGTAATATTTCCACGAAATATTGCTTCATTCCGTGAAGGCAAAACTGTTTTTCATAAAATGTTGGTCCGAATGTTGTGACATTTGTTCCAACATTTCTTAAATTCAAATTGCTACTTAAAATGATATGTTGGGTAGAATGTCAGAAAAACAAACCCAACATTAACATTCTCCCCCTTTTTGCCTTTCTTTACAAACCCCATTATGACCTGTGCAAATGACTTAAGGCAATGTCATAGATGTTGTCCCAACATCTATGATTATAGATCCCTTAACCTGTGATGGCATGCAATCACAACATATGTATACCAGTGTATACCAAGACATAAGTTTAAACATAATATTAGCACATACATTAACTTGTGATGGCATGCAGTCACAACATATGTATACCAGTGTATACCAAGACATAAGATTAAACACAATATTAGCACATGCATTAATATACAGATCATCCAATATACAAAAGAAAATACCAAAATATCAATTTTAAACCAATGTCTTAACAATCAATCATCCATTTAACGCTTCAGCCAATTAAAACAACCAAATAAGAACATTGTTCAGCAAAGCAACTCAGTCAGATAGAAGATTAGCAGCAAATCAGCCTGCTCCCCATAGCTTATCATGCATCAGTAGTAGCTTCCAGTCGCTTTCTACTTTTGCATGACAGCTTCTGCTTCAGCTCTAAGCCTTAACCTCTTCGGTAGCACTTTCCTCCCAACATCCTCTTCTCTCTGCAAAGCAACAACAACAACATTGCCTTCAGAACTTTCAGCCCTTTGCTCCCCCTACACAGAAGAATCATCTCCCTCTTATTGGAAAGAAAGCAACAGTAAGAACCGGTCCCTGGCCTAAACTAATGCATCCCTGCCAGTATCAACCTCTGAAATTTGTTGGTTGATCTTGGCAATTTGACCAACTAACCATTCAGTTGTCAGAGGTGACTGTCCAAAACCAATGTTGCCCTGAATGTGTGTAACATTTCTTACAACATTCTCATTGTCAGCTTCCTTTTTCCATGGAAGGTCAATAATTCTTTCTTTGCTTTTCAAAATTGCCTTGTTAACTGAATATACCTCAGGAGCTTTCCCTATAACATCTTTTCTTCTAGGCTCAAAGTCTTGGGTAGTTAGGATTTGGTAGATCAGAGAAGGAAAGGGAAGGATTAAAGTTGACTCTTTTTCTGCCAAATTGGCTACTTGATAGAAAATCATACTTCCTAAATCAACTTTTAATATTTTTCCAATTTTGAACAATAGTGAGGCTTGATCAGTTGTTACAATTGACTCATTTAGTGAAGGGAGCCAATTGTGAATGGCAATCTTATGGAGGGTGGAGAATAAGGCAGTTAACTTTGAAGCAGGGCATCGAGGGATCCATTTCTTCATTATACCTCCAGTGAGGTATTCAATTATCTCATCCCTATCCTCTGTTGCTCTTTCTGTAGTGCTACTTCTTTCTTCAAGCTCAATCCTCAAACATTGATTAATAATTAAGGGTGTAAACCGATAATTTTTCTATAAAGGTATACCTTTCCAAATTTCTTTAAGGAGGCATATTCTATATCAGAATTCAAGTTCGCATAAAATAGCCTAATTACTTCATCAATGAATGGTTATTTCTCAGTTACGATTTTAAGTAACTTTCTATCATTGAGGAACTCAACCAAACCATATTCTGAACATGAGGCTATAACTAACACTTTTTCAGCCCTGATGACTCTATTCTTATACCAATCCCATTTATCAAACTTAGCTTCGGAATAGAACTTTTCTGAAAAAATATTTACCTCAAAATTAGAGTCAGATTTGGTTTTGCTGGAGGAGGATGGTGTTGGTGTCTCTTCTGAAGTACGCTGAAATGTTACTTGAAATGTTGTGGCTTCATCGGCAACATTTTGGGTGCATCTGTTTTAGCACGACTGAGAATTTCTCTTGGACAGAATCTCGTCAGTAGGGTATCATCAGGAATTTCCTCATCTTGGGACACACTTTGAGGAACAGAGGCAGTAGGTTCTTCTTCAGTTTCTTCAGAGGACACCGCAAAGTCTATATCTTCAGTGTCATTGCTTGACCAAGTAGGTACAGTAGTTTCAAATCTGGACTTGTTGGTGATAGGCTCCTGTTGGATTGTTCTTTTGAACACTCTACTCGATCTACGAGTAGGGAATGAGGAGGAACTAGGTCTTTTACCTAGGGTCGAATAATTTGATGTAGTATCTACATCTATGGGATTATTGTCATCCCCAGGGTAACTGATGTCTAGTGGTTCCTCATCACCTCTAAGAACAATGTCAGTACAACTGTTTTCAGGTAGGTGTGGAGAAGAAAATGTGCCTGGTTGTTGAGGTGGACTGGTGCTCATGGGAGTGTTGGTCGACATAGGTGTTGACATTGGGGAGGTTTCCATCAGTGAGTTTTGAGAGGATTTTAAGGGTTTAGGGTTTTTGCAAGATGATGGGGTTTGAAATGATGAAGGTTTCATCGGTTAGGCAGATGTTTTATCGAGGTTGTGATGTGATTTTTCAGGAAAAATCAGAGATGAAAATAAAATAGCAAATAAGAGGAGTATTTATCTATATGGCAAAAAAATTCTAAGCAAAAAAAAAATCCTTAGTTTTAGGAGTTGGAGATTTATCTAATAACTAACACCTAAAAATTTGGGATAAATTGATAAGCATTACGGCAGGAATTTAATCTTATCATTTTAAAGTTTTGAAATTTCTATTAAAACAAGGCAAAAAAAATAGGGAGAAAAATCTAATTTTTCTGGAATCAGTTAAGAACAACATCCCAACAAATATCATAATCTAAAAATGTCAACGGCAATGTTGGCAACATTTTGGATGACACAAGTATTTTGATCCTTCAAGAATTTTTTGTATTGGCAATAAATCAAGTCACGTTTTATACATATTTTATGACTTTGATCACTGGACCAATGTAACATTTTCCCATCGTGTCCTTGGTCTAATCATAAAACATATATAAAAACGTTTCTCGTGTCAAAAGTGAGAATACTTAATTTAGTATTTTCAATATTTTTGTTGAAGAACTCGATACTCCTATAGAATAGGAACGATATCTTTTCAAAGGGCTTTGCCCATTTTGCACAGTTGCCAATCATTTATTAAGGCTTTGCCTTATTTTGATACTCTTTTTTATGATATATATGATTTTATATATCATTGCAGAGAACGGTATCACGTTGGAATCACATTCTTATTGAAGGATCATGCTTGTATGATCAAAATTAATGCACTAATAATCAGTTTATGATATTATATAGGTAAATGTCATCTGAAATGTTAGACAATGTTTCAGCTGACATTCCCAACAAAAAATGTCTTTTTAGAGATTACAAAGACCAAGAGATTTCTTCAAACTAGAAAATCTCTCATGGTCCAAAGCTTTTGTAAAAATATCAGCTAGTTGATGAAGAGTGTCAACGTGTTCAATTTGAACTAGCTGTTTTTCTACTAAATCTCTTAAAAAGTGATGTCTAATATCAATATATTTTGTACGTGAGTGTTGAACTGGATTTTTGGAAATATTTATAGCACTCAAATTATCACAGTACAAAATCAAAATGTTGCTCGAAAATCCATAGTCGTCTAAACTGTGTCTTAGCTATATTAATTGAGAGCAACAACTTCCAGCTGCTACATATTCAGATTCAGAAGTTGAAAGTGAGACACAGTTTTGTTTACGACTATACCATGAAACAAGATTATTTCTAAGATAAAAACATCTTCCATTTGTACTTTTTCTATCATCCACATCTCCAGCCCAATCCGAGTCATTAAATCCTATTAAGTTAGGATTAGTGTCTTTGGAATACCAAATTCCCAACTCACATATGTCAGCAACATATCGAATAATACGTTTCACGGCATTTAAGTGGATATTTTGGGACAGGCTTGAAAACGGGCACAAACAATAAACATAATATATGGGAGACTAGCAGTAAGGTAAAGAAGGCTACAAATCATAGATCGATATAATATTGGGTCGACATTTTCACAACATTATCCTTACATACCTTTTGCGACGAACCCATTGGCGTCTTCATTTATTTAGCGTTCTCCAAACCAAATCTCTTAACTAGATTCTTAGCATATTTACTTTGTGAGATGAAAATTCCATCTTCACTTTGCTTAATCTGCAAACCTAAGAAAAACATTAGTTCCCCAATCATACTCATTTCAAAGGTTGATGACATAGATTCAACAAATGACTTTAGAAAGACTGTGAGGTCGAACCAAAGACTATGTCATCTACGTAGATTTGAGCAATAATAATATCTATACTGTGACGTTTAATGAATAAAGTACGATCAGCTTCACCACGATTAAAACTAAATTAAAGAAGGAAGTTAGTTAGACGACCATACAATGCATGAGGGGCTTGTTTCAATCCATACAAAGCCTTTTTGAGCTTGTACACATAGTGTGGATGGTGATACAAAGCCTTTTTGAGCTTGTACACATAGTGTGGATGGTGAGGATCTTCAAATCCTTTTGGTTGTTCAACATAGACTTCCTTATCTAGATAATCATTTAAGAATGCACCTTTTACATCCATTTGGTGTAAAGTAATTTTCAGGCAACAAGCAATAGCAAGTAACAGTCTAATTGACTCAATTCTAGCCACATGTGCGAAGGTCTCATCATAATCGATTCCTTCAACCTGAGTATAGCCTTGTGCAACTAGACGAACTTTGTTTCTCACAACTGTTCCCGATTCGTCTGATTTGTTTTTAAAAATCCACTTAGTTCCACTTACATTTGTATTATTTGGAAGATGAACTAAGTCCCAGACTTCATTTCGAGAGAATTGTTCAAGATCTTCTTGCATTGCTTGAATCCAAAAATTATCTTTGAGTGTTTGTAAAACATTTTTTGGTTCTAAAGTAGATATAAAACAAGAAAGACTAACTTCATGCTATATGGTAGACATACACACATACCTTACCATATCTTTGTAGTTGATTGGTTCTTTCCCTCTTATTTTAATTTCTTCAAAAACTCCCCCTATCACCTGGCATGTTGGATGATTCTTCCTAATCCTTGATGAGGGGTCCCTTTGAACTTGATCTAGCAATTCAACATTTGACTCCTCATCCACACCCTCTGTGGTCTCTGGTTCAGGTTCAGATGTTGCTTTAGGTGTGGCAACATTTGGGCAACATCTGATTCTTCAGCAGTCTACACATTTTCCACTGAAACTATAGTGTTATTTTCAGTTGTATTTCCTGTAGGAGCAGAAAAATCATCAAAAATAACATTTACAGATTCTTGTACAGTTCATGTCCTTAGATTGTATACTCGATAAGCATGACTATTTTGTGAATAGCCATCAAAGATTCATTTGTCACTCTTCGAATCAAACTTTGCCAAATGATCTATATCATTTAAAATGTAACAAATACCCCCAAAAACATGAAAGTAATGCAAGTTAGGTTTCTTTCCATTTATAATCTCATAGGGTGTCATCTTTGTTCCAGGCCTTAAATAGACTCAATTAACTATTTGACAAGCAGTATTTAAGGCTTCAACCCAAAAACGTTTTGACAATTTTTTAGAACTAAGCATAACTCTAGCCATTTGTTGCAATGTTCTATTCTTCCTTTCTGCAATCCCATTCTGTTGAGGAGTTTTGGGAGCGGAAAACTCATGGAAAATTCCCTTTTTCTCACAAAATTTTGTGAAGGAGTTGTTTTCAAATTATTTTCCATGGTCGGATCTAATACAAAAAATAGGAGAATAAAATAATTTCCTAATTCTAGAATACAAAATTTTAAACATGTCAAAAGTTTGTAATTTTTCTTTCAAAAAGTATATCCATGAATATCTAGAAAAATCATCTACTATCACATAGGAATACCGCATGCCTCCTAAACTGTCTACCTCAATTGGACTCATAAGATCCATGTGCAATAATTGAAAACAGTGAGACGTACTTGAATGTTGTCCGTCATAATAAACAACATTATAGGAAACAGGGGTTTGCTTACCTTTCAGACAATCTTCATAGACAGTTTTACCTTTATGGCTAAGATTGGGTAACCCTTTAACCGCTTCATATGAGACCAATTTTTCTAAATTGCTGTAGTTGACATGCCCCAACTTTTGATGTCATAGTGTTGTGTCATCCATCTTGACATTATTGCATGTTTCTTGTCTTGCAACAAGATAGCAACTATCACCTATTCTAGTACCTGACATGACACATTCATTAGCTTCATTCGTAACTTTACAGGCATTCTTATTAAACTTTACCTCAAGATTGTCATCACACAGTTTACTAATACTAATCAAGTTAGCCATTAAACCCTCGACGTGTAAGACATTTCTTAAAGCTGAAAATCTAGGAACATCCAAGATTCTTTTTTCCAATTATTTTACTTTTACTGCCACATCCATAAGTTACGTTGCCTCCATTGAATGACTCATAGTTGTTTAGAAACTCCTTTGTACATGTCATGTAGCGAGAACATCCACTATCAAAGTACCAAGAACCTGAATATTAGTTCTTAATGCAGTTATAGCAACTTTACATGTTACATCCTTTTTTAGAACCCACACTCTCTTGAAACATTTTTTACCTTTCGACTCAGAAATGTTGCTTTAATGTTGTCCGAAATGTTGGACAACCTTTTAGGCAACATTTTGCTCATAGAATCTTGAAGTTTGAAACAGTGTGATTTTAAGTGTCCAGGGGAGTTACAGTGATGACAAACAAACTTCAAATTCTTTGACATATAAGAGAACCTATTATTTATTCCTTTTTCTTTTACAAAGCATATTTTCTCATTTTTGTCAAACAGACTAGAGCATATAGTTTTGAGAGAGTTTTCGTATCCAATACCTGCATGTGAAGGTTTACTAAAGCTGAGTATCTCATTCAATTTCGAAGTTCCTAAGTTGAGCTTGCGGAAGGTTTCTTCGGCTAGATCCAATTTTGCACGAATCTTACCAAATTTTATATCCTTTTTGGTAAGTGCAACCTCTAATCGGGTTTTTGTGCCTTTTAGATCTACATTCTCACGAGTTAAAGATTTTACCTTTTTGTCAAGTTGTTTGGATTATATGATTAAGGCTTTACAAATACTTTGTAATTCATTAATCATGTCGTCTTTGCATTCAACTTGATCCATACACTCAGCCTCACCACTAGAAATAAAACCACTAAAGCAATTAACATCAGGATAGTTAAAGAATATGTACCTCTCAGATGTTGTTGGGGATCCATATGTTGTTGCTGATGTTGGAGCAAATGTCATGACATCTGAGGCAACATTACAGATGACATCTTCATTATCAGACAGAGATTGTTCGTAAACAGTGGCCAACATTGCTTGTGATTCAACTTCTTGATCTCCTTCCTCTTCTCCTTCGTCGTCACTAAGTGAGACCCATAGATTCTTACCTGATTTTCTAAGAGTGTTTGCACATTCGTTAGCATAATGACCCCAACCCGAGCATGCATGACATTGCACAGACTCGAGTTGTTTGGAATCAAATTTGGTACGATCTGAATTGGTTCTTCTTAGTAGACTTTCTTTTTGAGTACTTGGAAGGAACTTGGTGGGCTTTTGATTGAAGCCTTGGTTTTGATGATGTTTAGATTTAGATTGATTTCTTTCATTGTTGAACTTCCTCACCATCGAATTGTAGTTCCGAGTGAGTAAGGCAACATTAGCACCTTCACCAATTTCTTCAAGGTTCTCATCCTCTTCTTCGATATGATTCTCCTAGGATTGAACTTGAAGTGCCACATTCTTGCTTTTATATAGTTCCCTTTGATTCTCAATGTTCATCTCATAGGTTTTGAGAATGCTCATCAAGGTATGAAGGTCCATTGTGGCTAGATTGTGAGCTTCTTCAATGGCACAAATCTTTAAATTGAATTTTTCAGGAAGAGAACAGAGAGCTTTTTCAACGATTTGAGTGTTGTTTAAAGATTCACCAAGCACTTGACACTCATTAGAGATATCAATCAACTTTTCAAAATAAGATTTAATATCATCCGTTTCTTCCATCCTTAAACGTTCATATTTGCTCATGAGCATGCGTAGCTTCGTTCGACGAACACTTGAGTTACCTTCACAATGAATTTGTAAAGTATCTCATACATCCTTAGCCGTGGGGCAGTTTTGAATGAGTTTGAACATGCACAGATCAACCCATCCAAAATTACATTTAAGGCCTTTTTATTAAAGCTAGCATTATTGGTTTCTTCCGTCGTCCATTCAGATTCAGGTTTAACAAGAAGTCACCTTCCTCATCCGGCGGCAACATTGGAACAACATACCCATTGGTTATAGATCTCTATGCCCTAACATCAATTGATTTGATATGAGAACGTAGGCGAATCTTCCAATAGGCATAGTTTGAACCATCTAAAATGGGAAGTCTACCAATAGTAGGGTTTGCCGGATCCATAGCTTTAAATAATAGGACCAAGCACTTATTGTGTTAAGTGTTGGCTCTGATACCACTTGTTAGGTCCGGGTATGCTATGGAACAATAAAAAAACTGGAAATAAACTAACTCGAATGTCAATTCAGTTTTCGAATGTCGGCGACAATGTCATCTGGCATTAGTGACAACACTTCGATAAAATAGAAACTTTAAAGAGTAAATGCAGCGGAAATTTAAAGAACACAAATGTTTAAAATTTACATAGGTTATATATATTATATAACCTGTGACGGTCAATGACCGAAAGTATTGTATATATTTTATATACAAAATTGCAAATTCCTTTCTTTATAGATTTACAATATAAAATGGAAATGAATTAAAAGTTGAAGTCGCATATGACTTCTGCCTGAAAAATCTACCTAAATAGACATAGACAACTTCTCATTACAATTGCTCAATACAAAGCTAATCTAGAATCTAAACTGCAATTGTAATGTTGGACAGAATGTTGTCAACACACTCAGGCAACACTTGTGATCCAATTTTCTGAGATGAATTCTCGAGAGCTCTCTTGATATTTTTATAATGTGATTCTGGATATCGATTCACTTCGGCATCCTCTCTATTTATAGTAGAGAGTCTTCCTTGAAAAGCTCATCGATTTGTTGTGAGGGTTGAGGGAAAGGTGGGCAGCCGGTGTGTTTGTTGGAGAAGATCATGGAGCAAAATCCTCTAACTTCTTGAACTTGTTCCTCAAGCATAGCAACGACTTTGACTTGTTCTTCCCACGATTTTCATCACCTCCTATTTACCTTGCCAAGTCACTTTTACTTCGTAGATCATTCCGTGAAGTAAGGCAAAACTGTTTTTCATAAAATGTTGGTCCGAATGTTGTGACATTTGTTCCAACATTTCTTAAATTCAAATTAGTACTTAAAATGATATGTTGGGTAGAATGTCAGAACATCAAACCCAACATTAACAAAGAAGAATGGAGAAGGGAAAATTCTAATGGTGTGTTTATATGTTGACGACTTGATTTATACTGGAAATGATGAGGCTATGGTTGAACATTTTAAGAGTTCCATGATGGTTGAATTTGATATGTCTGATCTTGGAATGATGCATTATTTTCTTGGTATAGAAGTGAAACAACTTGCTGTAGGAACTTTCATTTCTCAAAGAAAATATTTGCTAGAAATTTTAGAAAAGTTTCAAATGGAGTGCAATTCAGTAAGTACACCAATGGAAGTTGGTTTGAAACTCATAAAAGAGCTTGATGGACGAAAGGTGGACAGCACTCTATACAAGCAGATGATTGGAAGTTTAATGTATTTAACTGCAACAAGGCCTGATATAATTCATGTTGTTAGCTTCATTAGCAGGTTTATGGATTGTCCAAAAGAAGTGCATCTTCAAGCTGCCAAGAGAATTTTTCGGTACTTGAAAGGTATAGGTGATTATGGGATATTTTACAAGAAAAAAGCAACTGAAAGTTTGTTTGGTTATACAGACAGCGACTACGCTGGAGATTTAGATGACAGAAAAAGCACCTCTGGATATGTTTTTATGCTAGGTTCTGGAGCTATTTCTTGGTCTTCAAAGAAATAACCTATTGTTACTTTGTCGACTACCGAGATTGAGTGCGTAGCAGCAGCTTATTGCCCGAGTCAAGCTATTTGGTTGAGAAATATACTGTAGAACTTCATTTTAATCAAGAAGGTCCTACAATCATTTATTGTGACAACAACTCTGCGATTAATCTCTCAAAAAATCCTGTTCTACATGGAAGGAGTAAGCATATAGATGTGAAATATTATTTCTTGCGTGATCTAGTTAAGGATGAGAAGATTAAATTGATTTGTTGCAGAAGCGAAGAGCAGGTCGCTGATATGTTTACCAAGCCCCTCGAGTCAGCAAGTTTTCTGAAGTTACGAGAATTACTAGGTGTCTGCAAATTAAACTGAAGGAAGGGAATGTCAAGAGTTTTATTCAGTTGTTAATTGTATGTTACAGCTGTTAGTGGACCTTCATTTACTTACTGTTTGTTTCACTTTAGAAACGTGAGTTAGTAGTCCCTCTTTTTTAGGTTTCTGTTTTTGTTTATGGTCATGTTATTTCCTTTTCTTTAGGAGTCATAGAATGTAGTTTGTTACCCGCAAGGATAGCCAAGTTGGTGTAGCAGTAGAGAGCGGGACCGCAAGGTCACGAGTTCTATCCCCTGCATAAACCTTCTTGGTTGAGCCTGTCACACATGGCTTGCCAAGTGTGGTTAATCGGCTGACGTGGTTTGCATGCTATTGCGTCAGTCTAGGGTTTACCCTGTGCGCACTCGAGAGAGTAGCGGCTGCGGGTTCCTTCGTCAACAAAAAAAAAAAATAGAATGTAGTTTGTTGATTGGTTATCTATTTAAGAGTCCTGCTGTAATTTGGTTTTTATCATTTCAGTAAAACCAAGTTTCTTTTGCCTTCAATATTTTCCCTCTGGTTTTTGGCTATTTTTTCTCTACTGGAACTATACATCAATTAATATAAGTATTATGATAAAATATACACTTTATTTATTAGTTCTGAAGGAGTGTGCAAAATCAAAAATGGACAAGTAAAAGTGAACGGATGGAGTATATAGCAATGAAAAATAATTGGTGTGCTGATCAATATTCACTAAATTAAAATCTTGAGTCCATATCGGTTATTTCCCGTATTTAATGTAAGTTAAGTTATACACTTATATATGAGGTTTTATTGCCTAACATAATATATCGATCGAGAAAAATAAAAGGGAAAAAAAGAATCAAGTCAAGACAAACTTTAATTTTGTTTTTCAGCGGGAGTCTCATCTGGGTGGTTGATTCAGTCGCTTTCGAGAACTCAGATTGACAAGGCAATTCACTAGGAAAGGTCCCACTCAAACACACACAAAGTTTTGTGTATGTATACTTATACATCCGTATAAGAGATTTTTGAGGGAAACAAGAAGAAAAAGGGATAAAATTATTATTGGGATTAAGAGGTGTTGGTAGTAAGCAAAGCAGAGCAAATCTTTCAAACAAAAGCAACATAGAAGCCGTGCCGTCTTGGTTGTTGTTAGCTCATTGTATGTTAAAGCATTCTCTAAACTTCTCCTGTACTTCAGCTAATTACCCTTCCGTACTTCTTTTCCTAGTTTTCTTATCTTAATTTGTGGTTTGGCTTCAATTTTCCACATTTTGTCTTTCCCAATACACTCGAAATTCCCCCAATGAGTTCTTAGTGTATAATTTCTTTTTAGTTTTTCATCCGGTACTTGCTATTTACTTTGGGATATCAATTACTTTGAATTCACGTCACTTAAGATTTATTAAAAAAAGAAATACTCCTTACCAAAAAAAATTGGTGCATATCTAGGATAGTAGTAGTAGTAACATTATTAGTTTTTCCGGCCTACTCCCGCCGTCTCAAATTTTCTATTTCTAAAAATAGTTATTCAAATTATTTATCATTTTAGAAGTTAAAGACAAAATTAATGATGTTTTCCATTTTTATCCTTAATAGTAATTGTTGTTGAAAACTTCAAACACCTCAATTGATGGAGATGAGTGATCACACATAAATAAGTAAATATTCCATAAAAAGAAATTATATCTTAAGACAAAATAAGGGTAAAAAATACAACAACAACAACATACCCAGTAAAATCCCACAACGTGGGGCCTGTGAGGGTAGAGTGTATGCAGACCTTACCTCTACCTTGGTAGGCAGAGCGGTTGTTTCCGAGAGACCCTCGGCTCAAGACAGAGCATAAGCAAAAGCAAAGCAAGAGTAAAGCAAGCAAGAGAAACGGTCAGGAAAAATTTAAAGTAGTATGGAAATGCTGGTATCAAAAGCGAATAATTCATGATAGCGCATTCCGAAAAAGTAAGCATTAACTAGTGCAGGTAAATAAGTTAAACAAAGTACACTAAAGGACACATATCAGCAGAAAATAAGCTACAGGGACTATAAAGTAATATTGTGTCTATTAGTATGATAGGCTAAGCAGGCCTACAATAATAGCACTACCACTACCAGTTTGCAAGCGTAAGGAGGACTACGCTCGATTTCCCACTACCCTTCTACCCCAATATGTGTCCTCCACAACCCCATATCTAAGGTCATGTCCTCAGTAAGTTGCACCTGTGCCATATCCCGTCTAATCACCTCTCCCCAATACTCCTTCGGCCTACCTTTACCCCTCTTAAACTCGTCCATAGCCAACCTCTCACACCTCTGCACTAGGGCATTTGTGTCTCTCCTTTGCACATGCCCAAACCATCTCAACCTCGCTTCCCGCATCTTATCCTCCACCGAGTTCACTCCCACTCTATTCCGGATATCATCATTTCTAATTCTATCCCTCCTTGTATGCCCGCACATCCATCTTAGCATCCTCATCTCCGCAACTTTCATCTTTTAGATGTGTGAAGTCTTGACTGGCCAACACTCCGCCCCATACAACATAGTCGGTCTAACCACCGCCCTATAGAACCTACCTTCAAGTTTTTGTGGCACATTTTTGTCGCATAAGACTCCATATGTGAGCCTCCATTTCATCCACTCTGCCCCAATACGATGTGTGACATCGTCATCAATCTCTCCATCCCCTTGGATAATAGACCCAAGGTACTTGAAGTTTCATTTCCTTGGAATGACCTGAGTACCAAGCCTCACCTCCACGTCTGTCTCAAGGTCGCTCCCGTTACTGAACTTGCACTCCAAGTATTATGTCTTGGTCCTACTTAGCCTGAACCCTTTAGATTCCAGAATATGTCTCCAAACCTCCAGGTTAGCATTCACTCCGCTGTGAGTCTCATAAATAAGGGTAAAATGGTAAAAAAAAATCTCCTAATTTATATTTCTTAAGAGGCGTACAAAATAAAATTACAACAAATAATTTGAGATGGAGAGAATATATTATTTGTCTTTTTTAAATCTTTGCAAACCACTTAAAAAGATACTTAATGACCTTAAATGTTCACTTTCCGGCTCAAATTAACGGAGGGTTTTTTTTTATTTACTTGCAATGAGGTTGTTCGTCTCTTGTTAGGACTTGAGAGTAGAAGTAGAGTGCATCGTTTGTCCCACACTTCAAAAAAAGTCAAAAGTAAAAAAAAAAAATACATATATAGAGAGAATTTTATTTACAATGCCATTGATCGATCCTTATACTTCATTAATTGAAACAGTGAGAATATATATGCAAAATAAGTATTTCCTCCATTTCAAAATAAGTGTCACCTTAGCAAAATTTACGTCCACACTATAAAAAGAAAGTCATTTGCCAACAACATTTTTATTGTCATATGTTGGATGTTGTTGCCAAAAGTACTGCAACAATTTTTATTGTTGCATGTTGTTGCAATAACCTCCGATGCGAAAAGTTTTCGCAATAACAAGTTGTTTTTTTGTTGTCATTTATGTTTTTTAGCAACAATATATTAATTTTTTGTTGTCATTTACATTTTTTAGCAACAATAAATATATTGTTCCTAAATTTTGCTGTCAATTCTATACAAGTTTATAGTGCCATTAAGAAACAAAAATATAATGTGGAGTTTACTCAACTACCCTATTTATTAGATGTTTTTTTTTTTTGGAATTGAGCAATGCTAAATAGGACTACCTTTTAAATGCTAAGAAAATAGTTGGAAACACTTGTCAATATTTGTCTTGAATTACTAAGATGACACTTATTTTGGGATAACTTTTTTTTCTTTTGCACTTCTTTTGAGACGGATGGAGTAATAAATGACATCTTGTTTTTTTAAAACATCAAATATTTCGAACGAAATTCAATTTATGGAAACAACTACTCTAATATTTGAGAGTTGGGAGGGATTCATATTAACATCAAAATTCTCCACCGATTGACAATCTTTCTTAATTAACATCTTAAGCTGCTTAAATATAATTTTGTAGGAACGGATAGCAACAGAAACAAGACGAAGTTACTGCACCTTTTTAGTAATGTCTAAAAGAAGAAAAGTTGAAATAAACTTTTGCTCTTAAAAGTAAGTTGTTTGTGACGGGCCTCAAAAGGAGGAGATATATCCACAACAAAAAAGTCTAAGATCTTGAGTGATATTCAAAATAAAATTTAAGTTATATGCATCAATAATGTAATTGATATTTTTTCATCATTAGTGTAATAATAGTTGTTATAATAGGTTACTTATTATTTATAAGAAAATACCAATTATTATTGAATAGAGTTACCTGCAATGCTGATAGTATCTATAACCACATTCATCACCGGTATATAGAACTTATACTCTTCAAAATAAAGTTCAATTCTCATCTATAACCGTATGAGTGAATTCCGGGAAAAAGTCAATATATCCCTACCAAACAAAATACTTAGTACTTATAAAAATTCATGCATGAGAGGTGTACCTATACATGCATTGAGTTTCAAAAGCTAATATTCCATCCGTCCCATATTACTTGGTCACTTTTCTTTTTACACGCCTCTTAAGAAATCATAAATAAAAAGAGTATTTTTACTATACTACTCTTATCTCTGTCCAATTAATTGCATTGTGATCAATATTTGTTACTTTAAAAAAGCAATTAATGCTAAGGATAAAGTAGAAAAAACTTAATTAATTATATCTTATTTTTAGAAAGTGATCAAATAATTTGGGATAAATATTTTTAGTAATATGATCAACTAATATGGAACAGAGGAAGTATTAGTATTTAGAAAGTTCATTGGAATGTTGAATATCATATAGTATCATTTTCTACGAATAAAATTCTTGAATGTTTCACAAACTCGATTTTCAGAAAAATGGGAGAATGCAGCATCCTTCAATTCTTCCAATGAGCAAGTCTTCTCATGCACGTGTGTATACAGTCCAAAAGCCAAGAAAATGGCCATATTTCAACCTCGAACGTCTTTGAAGCCTTAAAATTAGGAGTTTTTTTAGTCCCACTTCTGCTTTGACTAAAAATAAAAACTACTCCTATAGTGATCATACTTGTGCGCAAATATCAGTTATCAATCCATAACTAGTATGCACCTTTTTATGTTTTTTAAAGATAGTGGTGTCGGAGTCGACTTATGTACGTCTCAACTACCCCATTACGTACTTGTTATCTCCCACCCGCAACTTTACCCACTAAAGTTTGGGTTGATTGGAAGAAATCATATAATATTTTTTGTCTACATTGTATTTAATTTGAACAGGAGACCTCATAATTTTTTATGCACTTCCCTGATCAATAGACCGCACCCTTGGGTGCTGACCTTTTATGTATTTCTATTAGCGAATATTCTCCGAATATTCACAATATATTTTGTAATTATGATAGATGTATATTTAAGGTAACTTAGGATTCTTATTATATTAGGAATCAACCATCTAAGGTAAGTTAGAATTTTTATTGTATTAAGAATCAACATCTGTACAACTACATATATTGTGATTAGTGAAAGGATTCCCTAAGGGAAATTATTCCAATCTTACATGGTATCAAAAGTCAAACCATAATCCTTACTCTTCTCTTTTCTTCCTCTCGGCCGACGCCACCCCTACTCCTTTGTTTCCATCTCGCCGACGGCAATTATTTGACAACCCCCATCAACGTTCCGGTTCTTCCACTGGCACACTTGACAACCCCCATCAACGTTCATCGTCTTCTTTTCATCCGGCATTCGCCGTTACCAACATCAAGAATTTTATCCCTATCATTCTTGACCAAGAAGACTGTCAATATTCCATGTGGATAGAACTGTTCTATATTCATGCATGTGCGTACAATGTGCTTGACCATATTGATGATTTTGTTCCTCGTCCAACCGATGTTGCAGACTCGACCTGGCGTCGCCTTGACGCCATCGTGAAACAGTGGATCTACGGCACCATCTCTAAAGACTTGTGTACTATCATGAAAACAGGTGCTACGGCACGTGAACTTTGGGTACGGTTAGAAGAAATTTTTCAGGATAATAAAAACTCGGGCCATGTATTTGGAAGAGCAGTTCAACAATACGCGTCTCGAGAATTTTAACAACATGTCTGAATACTGTAAACAACTAAAACTCATAACCGACCAATTTTCCAACATATGGACATCTGTTTCAGAGACCAAGATGGTACTTCAACTAGTTGTGGGGTTATCGAAAGGTGAATATGATACACTTGCAACGATGATTCAATAGGCCGACCCCCTACCAAGCTTCAATAAAGAACGTTCGCAACTTTTGTTGGAAGAGACCCGTCATGCTAAACAAGAGGAGCACAATCACAAGGCATTAGCCGTTGACGACATGACACCACTGGCGGCCACCTCCACCCAACCACCATCGCAAGACCACCAGCAGCAGCAGCAGTCCCGCGGCGGAGGGCGTGGCGGCAGAGGTCGCGGTAACAATAATAGGGGGAAGGGTCGCGGCAAGGGCAACTGGAACCAGCAGCAAGTAGGCCCAGCACCTGCTGCCTACTATCAGTGGGCTGGACAACCCTCTTGGCCCAATATCAGGAACTGGGCCTCGCCTGCATGCCCTACCCGACATCAGGAGCCCAATTCCAGCAAGGTTGGCAGCCAGGCCTCTTGGGCTCCGCCCCCACCAACCGACAGGCCCATCTGGTTGCAGCAGTTCCGCACCCGCAAGGCAGCAGCCTGGCCCCCACCGATTTGGGCCAAGCCTTCAACACCGTGAACCTTCAACAGCCCGATGATAATTGGTACATGGACACCGGAGCCACATCTCACCTCACCCGATCGTCAGGTAACTTATCTCAACTGATTCGGTTAAAGTGTCCTCAATTTATTACTGTCGGCAATGGTCATCGCATTTCAATTGAAGGTTACGGTAACACACATACCAAACATCCCCACCCGACTTTCTCCCTAAATCACGTCCTTTACATCCCTAACATCATTAAAAACTTAATCTCTATTACAAAATTCACTCGCAATAATTATGTGTCTGTCGAATTTGACCCTTTTGGTTTTTTCTGTGAAGGATCTCAATACGGGAAAAATTCTTACGCGCTTCAATAGTGTGGAAGACCTCTACCCCTTCACTCAATCTTCCGCTGTCAGACTGCAATCACCTCAATCCCTTGCGGCTATCTCTCTCTCAACTTGGCACAACAGACTCGGGCACCCCGAAAACCCTGTTTTTAATTTTCTTAGGACTACTAAGCGTATTCAATGTAATAATGGGAAACTTGCCCAACACTGTTTTTCTTGTCCGCTTGGCAAGCATACTCGTCTTCCATTTATGTCATCCAACAGTGTTACTTTTTCTCCTTTTGATATTGTTCATGCTGATTTGTGGACATCTCCGGTTATTAGCTCTTTGGGTCACAAATTTTATCTAATATTCTTAGATGATTTTTCACATTTTGTCTGGATTTACCCACTGAAATTCAAAGCTGAAGTTTTTGCCAAGTTCCTCGAATTTCAAAAATTCATTAAAACACAGTTTGAAAAATCTATCAAATCTTTCCAATGTGATAACGGACGTGAATTTAATAATTCAGCATTTCACACTTTCTGCTCTAAATAAGGCATGGTTTTCCGTTTCTCCTGCCCCTATACTTCATCCCAAAATGGAAAGGCTGAACGAATTATACGTACCATCAATAACATGGTTTGCACCTTTTTGTTTCATGCCTGTCTTCCACCGCCATTTTGGGTATATGTTGTTAAAATGGTAGAATCCCTCCTTAATATTTTACCCACTAACACTCTTCAAAACAAGACCCCCACCGAAGTTCTATACCGTAGGATCCCGTCCTATAACCAACTCAGAATTTTCGATTGCCTATGCTACCCCAATCTAGCCTCCACTGCCCCTCACAAATTAGCACCACGAACTACGCCCTTTGTCTTCCATAGTCTCGCGTCTAATCATATGGGTTACCTGTGCTATGACCTGTCCACTCGTAAAATCATTATCTCCCGCCACATCACATTTGACGTATTTTCCATTTTCCAATCTTCAAAAATTTCAAACCACGAACTACACATTTCTTGATGACACAGATCTGTCCCCACCAGTCAAATCACTGTTCCACTTTCTGTCCATTGTTCACGCGTCAACGTCGTCGGCGCCGATAGTCTCACCACCACCAGCGACCGTCACCGACGTCGTCCATACGACAGAGAGGTCCCTGTCACCCATTCCCATGGTCGAACAACCACTGCCACCACCAAACTCCCGATCGGTTGTCCCGAAACCCTCTCGACGACACATATCCGATCCACCCTCACATAGGAAATTTGCAACCACTACCCATGCCTGTACTGCCAAGCTCCACCATCTCGCCACCAATACCGACAGTCAACAAATACCCCAACTAGTCACCTCCTCCACCTTTCACCGGCGACTCCCAGAATCCAAATTCGAATTCTGAAATCGAATCCCAGCAATCACTGCCTACCCACCGTATGGAGACTCGTGCACAACACGGGATTTTCAAACCCAAGGTCCATTTTAACCTCTCCACACAAACCATATCACTTAGTCCAAAAAAATCTGAAACTAGCCAAACTGGATCCTAATTAGAATGCGGCCATGTGCGAGGAATTTAATATTTTAACCAAGCAGAACACTTGGGATTTGGTACCTAGACCGAACGGTGTGAATGTTATCCGGTGTATGTGGCTATTTCGTCACAAGTACAGAGACAGTGGTGATTTGGAGCGGTATAAGGCAAGACTGGTTGCTAATGGCACTAATCAGCATGAGGGTATTGATTGTGGTGAGACATTCAGTGTAGTTGTTAAACCGACTAGTATTCGGACTGTTCTCAGTATTGTTATGGGTATGCATTGGCCGATTCATCAGCTTGATGTCAAGAATGTATTTCTTCATAGGGATTTGAAAAAAATTGTGTACATGCATCAGCCCCCTGGCTTTGTTCATCCGGCAGTTCCGCAGTTTGTATGTCGTCTCAGGAAGTCATTGTATGTCTTGAAACAAGCACCCCGCGCTTGGTATGATCGTTTTTTCAGGTATCTTATACAGATTGGATTTGTATGTAGCAGGTGTGATAACTCTCTCTTCACTTTTCATCGAGGTAGCAACACTGTTTATTTGTTATTATATATGGATGGCATTGTTCTTACTGTCTCCTCTGATGGTTTGAAGAATGAAATCATTGCTCTACTCAAAACTGAATTTGCTATGACCGACTTGGGCAAGCTGAGTTATTTCTTGGGTATATCCGTGACCAGATCCGCAGCTACTATGTTTTTGTGTCAGCGCAAATATGCGGAAGAGATATTGTACAGGACTAATATGGCAAATTGTAAAATTATGCCAACTCCGGTTGACTCGAAATCCAAGCTCAGTGCAAATGATGGTGCGCCAGTGTCTGATCCCACTCTATATCGGAGTCTTGCGGGTACCCTTCAGTGTCTTACATTCACTAGGCCTGATATTGCATATGTCGTTCAGCAGGTGTGTCTATTTATGCATAACCCTCGAGAGTCCCATTTTGCAGCCCTCAAACGTATTATCAGATACGTTAAAGGCACACTGGACTTTGGATTGCATCTCTGCCCCAACCAAGTTACTCTCCTACACGGATGCAGATTGGGCAGGATGTCTGGACACATGTCGCTCCACCTCAAGCTATTGTGTATTTCTTGGGGATAATCTCATTTCATGGTCCGCCAAGCGGCAGGCCACGCTATCCCGTTCGAGTGCTGAAGCAAAGTATCGCGGAGTTGCTAATGTCATTGCTGAGCTCTGTTGGCTCCGAAATCTTCTTTTGGAGCTCCAGGGTCCACTGCGTAGGGCGTCTATAGTCTACTGTGACAACATATCTTCCATTTATATGTCTCACAATCCGGTCTAACATCAGCGGACCAAGCATATTGAAATGGACATTCACTTTGTGCGTGAAAAGGTTGCCCTTGGTCAGGTCAAATATTACACGTGTCTTCCTCCTATCAATATGCAGATATTTTCACAAAGGATCTACCGCGATAGCTTTTCACCGACTTCTGCTCCAGCCTTAGCGTTCGGCCTCCTCCCGCTCCGACTGAGGGGAAGTATTAGCGAATATTCTCCGAATATTCACAGTATATTTTGTAATTATGATAGATGTTTATTTAAGGTAACTTAGGATTCTTATTATATTAGGAATCAACCATCTAAAGTAAGTTAAGATTCTTATTGTATTAGGAATCAACTTCTGTACAACTATATATATTGTGATTAATGAAAGGATTGCGTAAGGAAAACTATTTCAATCTTACAATTTCCACACTGGTTTTTTCTCTAGAAGCAATCTACCCTATTACTAGTAGTACTATTTTTGTCGATCTTTGAGCTGGATTTCCCAACATTTATGCTTTTATTCAGAAACAAATGTTTCTTCTTTGACTAGATTTCATGCACATTAACTTCCTCTGCCATTAAAACTCTCACTCACTTCCACCCCCAAGTCTTATTATTGGCTGCTGCTCATAACTGAATGGGTACTTCTTCAAGTCCAAAAGACTTTTCAGTTCTTTCTAGTCCACTTTCATCTCCTAATGTTGGTGCTCTGCTTAAGATCAAGATCATTTCATGGTAACTTATTAGTTTCAACACTCCCTTTCTACTTTTTCATTATTTTTAATTAACTTATCAAGAAATATTCTTTCAGGAGTCATGAAACTGGCTTGCCTGTCATCGTTCGAGTTCGGATAGCTGATAAAACCTTTAACTTGCATAAGGTGAGATCAATTAAGCACCACTTTTCAACAAATGATTTAATCAATTAGCTCACTTTCTTGGTTTTTGATGTTGCAGCACCCGTTGTTCTCAAAGAGTGGATATTTCAGAAGAGAGCTGAATGAATCAAATGAGGTTGAATTACCAGGAAATTTCCCTGGAGGAGCTGAGACCTTTGAAATGATGGCGCTTTTCATCTATGGATCTTCCACGTTGGTCGACCCTTTCAACGTTGCAGCGCTAAGATGTGCAGCAGAGTTCCTTGAAATGACAGAAGAGGACTGCTGTGGCAATCTTTGTGAGCGTTTCGACATTTACTTGAACCAGGTTGTGCTGCAAAGCTGGGATGATACTCTAATAGTCCTCCAAAAGTGCCAATTATTGCTTCCTTTAGCCGAGGAGTTGCTGATTGTTAGCCGTTGCATTGAGTCTCTTGCATTCATGGCCTGCATGGAAATTCTCGACCCCGAACGAAGAAGAGACCATCCAGTTGTTACATTGGAGGCCTTAGCTAGTCAGCCTTGGAGCAGTGAGACAGTGAAGGGAATTCTCAGCCAAGATTTGTGGATTAAAGATCTCATTGCCTTGCCATTTCCATTGTTCAAGAGGATAATATCATCTCTGAGAAGACAAGGGATGAAGGAAAAATATGTCAGCCCCATAATTCTTTTCTATGCAAACAAATGGGTGCTTTCTAGAAAAATACACCAGTATTGGCAGAACAATGATGCTGAAAATGATGATGATAATGATACTAATGAAAAGGTTTCCGAGATTCTTCAAGGAATTCTTGACTTGCTGCCTATGGGAGAGAAAGCTAGTAAAGTAATCCCAGTTGGGTTTTACTTCTCTTTGCTTTCAAGATCAGTTCAACTTGGTTTAACAAGTGAAAGTAGGGAAAAGCTGCAAGATCAGATTGCCTCCCTACTATACTTGGCTCGAGTGGAAGATTTTCTCCTCCCGGAGAACAGCAATGAGTACTCCATTTCTTCCTGCATTGAGCTGTCAATAATGAAGAGCATATTTTCAAAATATGTATCCTTCAGCATGGAGTTAACTCATACACCTTCACCAAGAAATTACATTGTTGCTGAACTTTGGGATGTATATCTAACCAAGATAGCCACTGATCCACAATGGAGTTCGAAAAGATTCCTGGAGCTCATTGAAACTCTTCCATTGTCCAGCAGGCAAACTCACGATCATCTCTATAGAGCTTTAAGCACTTTTCTCATGGTAAGTTTCCTACATCTCTAGCTCTAGATTATAACTTCAACATAATTTAAATTGAAAGGCATCTTTCTGTATATTTCAATGAAAGCCAACCAGATTACCAAATTTATTAGTGTATTGGCAAAATTATGTATTTGTAGAAATTTACTAGATTACATGTCCATAGATCACCTCTGTATATCTTCAAACTTCAATTTCAAACTCAAATTACACCTCTAAGTGGAAAACCATGGGTTGTCAATTTACAGTTAAATTTTTATCCTCAACAGAGAAAAAATTTCTGTTTTATCCAGGCACATCCAGATATGTCACAAGAAGAGAAAGGATTGGTGTGCAAGTACCTCAATTGCCAGAAACTTTCACAAGAAGTGTGCATTGAAGCAGTTCAAAATGAATTGATGCCGTTGAGACTTATTGTCCAGGCGCTGTTTGTTCAGCAACTAAACACACAGCAAGCTTTTAAAGAATGTTCAGACTCATTCCGATATGCTAATTGTGGAGAGTACTCTGGAAGCCTCTCGAGTACAATATATCCAAACTCCAAAAGCCAAAATTTGGTTGAGAGTCCATATATGGAGGGAAGTGAAGGATGCAGCAATCCACTAAGCTTGTTAAAAGATTCATTGCAAAGGTCCAAATTATCGAGGAAGGAATATGAATCCACGAGCTTCAGAATACAAAGCCTTGAAGAAGAATTGATTTCCTTGAAAAAAACACTTCAATTGCAGCACATTTCTAAGCAAACAGAAACCATCTCCAAGAAAGTTGAATCAATTTCTCCAAATTGTAAAAGCTTGAGACCATTTGGTCTAGAGGGAAGAACACCAAGCAAGAAGAGGAACACCAGTGGACATGTGACTAGTTGCATGGGTTTTGTGAATTTTTCTTCCCAACAACGATATGCTACTAGGTTACGTAAGGTTTTTCGGAGGATAACTTTGTTTGGCAGAGAAAAACCAAGAAAAAAAACAGGTGCCAATGGCCTCAGGCCAAAGACATTGAACTTTTAAACTACTCATGTAATTGCATTGTTGATCAAGGTTCTGCAAAATATGAGACAGTAAATTATTTACCAGATTTTGATGTAAGAAAGTTCATGTAAATAGCAAGTGAATCAAATAAGAACATGTCAGTGGACGTTGATATTATAATGAATCATAAGCTATTGTATTTTATGCAGAGTTGGAATTGAATTTGTTGTTTGTTGGACTTGTGCAATAGCCAAACTGTTTTTTTCAATGCCCTGCATTTGCTTAGGTAAACCACAGAATCACATATTTTGTTCCACAAAAAGAGCCTGTTTTCCACTTCTGTATTGGAATTTACATCTCAGAGACCAGTGGCTGACTTTGGCCACAATTACATTCAAGCAAATTAATCAGTTCAGCAATAAAGAATGGCCTTTACCCTCTAAACGCTTCAGAACCCAATAGGAAGTAGCAACTCAATAACCTCACTGATCGAGAATACAAGGAATCAGGAATACCCGAAGATCATACTGGAAATCCTGAAACTTTGTGAGGATTTATGAATAAGAGTTTCTCATTAAGAAAAATTTTAATATACACATTTAGATATTGTGAGGAGCCTAACAAGGTCTTTCACCAACGCGTCCAAAAAGAAGTTAAGCCTCTATCATTTTATATATCAATCAGAATAAGTGAAGCAAATTCAAGGCTTGAGTATGTTTTTTGTATGATTAATTGATTGGAGCAAATACCACAAGCTAAGCGAGGTCCTATATGTACACACCAGAGCATTAAATAGATCCACTGTTTCATACTTTCCTCACTATTGTCACTCCCAAACGCACACTCAAATATACGTGGTCGCCAAGTAATATAGAGACTTGTAAAGTCGGATGTCAAACCCACAGAGACTTATGATTAACGATTGTAAAAGATTTCACTATCACAACTAATTATGCAAGTATAAAAGAGGATGTTTGTTTTGTTTATAACTAAAACAGAAAAGTAAATAACTATCTAATTTATGCTAATAATTTGCTAGAACATTTGTAATAATTTGAGTTATCACTGAGAGAATAGTATTTCGGTATCGTGGTTGGTTCACCAATCCTATTGCGTTGTCTAAGTAGCTAACCCTAGCAGATTTATTCGCGATTGCTAATTAACTAGATATTAATCGTGTAGCATTCTCCGAACTACTACCCGCCGATTCAGAACAGTTCGCCGCCTATATTCCTATGAAATTGACCTATTAAGAATGCAATTAGTTCACGGTATCTAATTGAATGCGGTGTCTAAGTATATTCATATCCTAGGCACAAATCCTAGCCCTGCTATAGGGATAATCAAATCACACTCTCCTTACTTCTTCTCTAATCTAATGACGTCTTTCCCAAGCACAATATTGTATTAGAACTCGACTGTTGCACAGTCAATCAAGCAATTAAGAACAGAAGCAAGAAAATAATCGCATATGAATAAACTAAGGTTTAATTACTTATACAATATCAATATTCATGGCTACACCGCAACCCCAGAATTTAGAGAGTTTAGCTACTCATGATTCGATAATAATAACAAGAATTCATGAGTAAACGAGGGTTCAATTGATGGAAATAAAGAAAATAGATGAAAAATAGTACCAACAGGTTGCCAAAATTCGCAAAATACGTCCTAGCCACTATTACAATGTAAAAAACCTATATTTATAGTCTAGGGTAAAATAGAACCAAAACTCAATCGGAATAGGAAAAACTGCTTGTTGTGTGCATCGGAACCGTGTCGCACATGTGATGCGGATGTCTCTAATTTTTTTATTTTCTCAAGATTCAGAGCGATTTTTCCACGTGATGGGTGTGCGTTGCACACCCAACACGCACAGGCTTCTAATTCTTCACTTTTTCCTCCCAATTGTTGCACGAATCCTCCCATCTTCATATATTGATGCAAACACCTCAAATTTCTACCAAAATTGCTCGGTTATCATTCATTTGGCCTCGTTGTACCTACACACATAAAACATACCAACATAAACCCGAATACAATAATTTTATCATGATTAAGGCGATTAAAATGCTAAGAATAAGAGGTAAAGTGACGCAAAACATAGATATTTGTGCCAAATATTACCACCCCCACTTAGACTTTGCCCGCCCTCGAGCAAACACTTACTCCTATCAACCTACAACCATGTCATTCAAACAGGTATTCTCGGGCTTCGGCTAATATGACTTTCTAAAATCCATTTCAAAACAAACATCGAGCCGATTCTCACAATATGCATGCCAATCAAAATTTGCACATTTCAAAGACCACAAACAACCTTGTCATTCAACACTCATTTTCAAATATCACTCGACTCAACGACACCACTCAAAGCAAAACAATTATGTTACCTAATCAAGAAACTAATATTTCACCAATCTCTAGTCAACTATGTGCCCTCACCAGAAGAAAGTTTTCCATAATTCACACAAGTCAATCAAATCTTTATTTCAATGGACATGGATTCAACAAATACGCTCACTCTCTCAAAAAAAATCAAATGCTAAATACAATGAACCATAGGATTGCCCGTAGTGTAACCGTTTCACTAATATAAGTGCATCGAATTTAGAATAATAGCAGAAAAATCCCTTACATATAATAGAGATATAAACCAACACATAATAAGTTGCAGAATAAGTACATATCTAATAAATAAAAAAGATAAAAAATTACAAGAAAATGCTAAAGAAATATATGAACAGGAAAAAACTATGAAAGAATTAAAAAATAAAATAGCATTAAAAGATGAAGAGTTAAGACAGAAAGAAGAAGAAAATATGAAACTTCTAGAAAATAAATTAAGAGAAATAATAAGAAAGGATAATGAATTAAAAGATCTAAATGATATAATAGAAGAACAATATAAGTACATCAACTTATTAAAATATGGATAAAGGAAAGGAAATAGTAGAAGACTCTAAAGAAACATATTATCATATGAATACATATGAAGGAGGATCAACACAAACACTAAGCTTTAAACCAGAAACATATCAGAAAATACAAGATGAAAAAGAAGAATTATCCATAAAGAAAATATTTAAAACAAAATGGTTTGAAAGAGATAAGATACATAGCACACAAGCATGAAAATATAATAGATACAATGAGTGTAAATGGGAGAACGAAAATAAACTTGATAACATATGAAGTGATAAAAAGAGAGTTATCAAAACTATCTACTAGAGAAGCTAAAAAATATAGAAATATATACTTTGGAAGAGTAGAATTTACTATAAAAGCATACTTTCAGAAAAACATAGATACACCTATACAAATATACATATTAGATGATAGGATATTAGGAAATCTACAAGATGCTTTAATATCAGTAATAAAAGGAAATTTAATATATCAGAAATTAAAATTTACAGTACAACCGGACTTTAGTATATCATTAAAAGATGAACACAAAGACTTAGCCTTAACACTATACTATAAACTAGATGGAATAACAATGCCACCAGGAAGTAAAGTCATAAGTATTGAAACAAAAATGATATATGCCCTAACTGGAAACCATCATGTAAAGAAACAACATGAAATGAATATATTAGTACCAAGGATGTACCAGGAAATATTAGAACAGATAGAACATAAAGAAAATTCCAAAATAACTATACCAGAAGAAATATATATGGATTTTAATACAAGAACCCTTACACCATCCAAAAAACTAATACCAAAAATAGAAGGATCTAGATTAAGTATTACGAGAGAACCAACAATGTCACGATAAACTAGTGTTATACAACCCAGAATATTAGACTTAATAAATATAAACACAAATAGATTAAAAATTAAAGTAATAATATTTAAAGGGATGATAGCAACAGACTGTATAGCTAAAGTAAATACCGGAGCTATAAAAAGTTTTCTACATATAAGTAAAATTGATGAAAATGATTGTGATTTAATAGACCCACAAACCTATAACTATCCTGAAAATGAAAGAGAAATAATAATTACCAAAAGTATTAATTTAAAATTCAAAATCCAAGATTTAGAGTATAAGATAAATATAGGAGTAATAGAATATGATGGTTTTAATGAACTACTTCTAGGAAGTGACTTTTTAACCATGATAAATTATAAGATAAATAATAATGGAATTGAAATAAATGACCAAGGAAAAATAAGATTCGTGAATAAAGTATGAACATACAGAAAGAAATAATAGAAAAAAAACAGAAATTAAAATCAATAAGAAGAATTTTATCAGAAGAAATATTCTCACAGCTCAAATACTTAAAATATAAGGCAAAAGAAATAAAGCTAGAAGAAAACATAAGAAAGTTAGAACAATAATGTGAAAAGTTTGATAAAATATGGATAGATATGGGAGACGGATGGAGAAAAAGAATTAATAATCCTGACGAGCCCTAACGAAAAAATTAGTTCATTATGGGAAGAAATAGTAGTAAAAGAACAAATGAAGAATACATTAGTATTGATGGATGAACTAAAAGAAAACCAAACAAAAATGCAAGAAATAATAAGAGAAGAATTAACAAAATTATGGAACGTATCTGAGATATCAACATTTAAAATAATATTGGAAAAACTAAACATATTAGTAGAAGAAAAATGTAAAGATAAAGGTAAACAAATAGAATAAGATGAACCTAGTACGAGCAAAGAAAATACTATAATTAGCACTACAACTCAACAACCAGAAATATTACCAATAGATGCTTGGAGAAGGAGTAAAGAACCAATAATGGTAGATATTAGTAAAATAAAACCAAGACTACCAAAGAAAGTAGAAAAAATATTAGATAGCCTAGCAATATTAAGAAAAGACAATTTTAAATGGAAAATCAAGAACCTAGTGTACTTACGTTTTTAAGAAACCATGGAAAAAATATACTGGAAAGAGAACGATACAAGTATGAACCAATGAAAAGAAAAGAAAAAACCACACCAGACAATAATTTAAAAAGTGAAAATATGTACTTAAAAGACGTAGAGAAAACAACCAACGAGTATTTAAATCTAAAATTAGATAAACAAGAACGAAAATTATGTGAATTAGAAACAGAAAACACCAAATTAAAAACACACAATAATGAGGAATGGTACAACAAATATAAAAAATACAAATGCAAATTTAAAGATACAAAGAAAGAATTAAAAGAAACCAAAGTAGAACTAAAACAAACAAAAGAGGAATTAAAAGATGTAAAACAAGAATTAACTGATGTAAAACAAGAATTAGGAGAATTAAAAGATGAAATAAAAATCCTAAGAGAAGAGATAAAAAGGTTAAAAGGAAAAAAGAAAGTAAGAAGTGATAGAACAAGTAAGGAAACTACAACTAGTACTGAAAAAACTGAGAGCGATACTAACGAAGACAACAACATTGAATTAGTAAACCAAGAGGTAAAAATAGCATAATTCATAGAAGAGGAAGAAGACTCAGAGATAGTAAAAGAAAATAACCAGATAATAGTAGCCTTACAAAAAATGAAAAGTGTAAATGCAATCATAGAAGATGAACCCGAAAGTGATATAGAAGATGAATTTAATAATCCTATAGAAAAAAAAATAGAAACTGATGATATAATAAATGAAGATGCAAATGATTACCCAGAAGAAGAATTAGTAGATCCCAACCTGAAAATAATAAATAGAAGACAAACTAGATTACCAAATCATATATCAGTAGGACAACAAGCTGAATTTAAAGAATTTGTAGGATCAATGGCGCAAGGCGTAAACTACAATGGATATTTCTTAGACTTAGATAACGTTTATGATAAACAAAAAATAGGAAGAAGAATAAATGATTGGAATCTTGGAATGTATATAGCATTAATGAACTCCACACAAACAGAAAACCTAGAATATATGTATGACTTGATATCTAAAACATTAATTGGAAAAGTATCTTATTGGATAGAATTCATAGCATACCAATTAAGAGAAGAAGTATTTAGTCATGCACGAGATTGAAAATCTATGCTAATAATATTTGATATCATACTAAAAAGAGATTTTTTTTAGGAGAAAAATGGTTGGTAGCACGAGAAAATGTGCTTGCAGAAAGAAAAACTGAGATAATAATGAATTTAAATAACATAAAATGTTGTAAAATTAATAAATTACCAGAATACACAATAAGTTTTAGTAAGTTCTTTTATGAAGCAAGATTCTTGTCAGAAAAAGGCTTAATATATCAACAACTTTATTATGACCACCTACCTATATCTTATAACACAGAAATATCAAAAGAATACACCCAACTAGAACCAAGAGAAAATACATTAGGAGAAAGAATAAGAGTACTAAGAGCATATCTAATGCGAAAATGTGAAGAATATAGGATGCAACAAAAGATTAAGAAAGATAAGAAAATAGGATTAAGAGAGGTATGCGGATTTATGGAAAAAAGATTAGTATTCGGATGTGATGATAATAAAAGAGAAAAGAAATATAAGAAAGGCCATAAAAAGAAATACCAACACAAAAGATATAAAAGATATAATAATTACAGCAGACAAAACCAACAACCTTATTACAAACCTTATAGGAAAAAGAGATTTAAAAGGTATAGAAATACCCCTGAAACCAGGAAAAAATTCAAGCATAAGAGAAAATTTAGAAAAAGAAAATATGTAAAACCAATTGAAGAAGAAAAATTTAAAGAATGTAAATGTTGGAATTGCAATGAAAGAGGACATTACGCTAATAAATGCCCAAAGCTAAAGAAAAAAGGTGTAAAATATATAGACACTACACAATTTATAATGAGTCTACAAAAAATAAAAGAAGAAAATAATAATTGGTACGAATATGAATATTTTTATGTCAGTCAAACCGATGAAGAAACTGAATCAGAAAACATTAACTTTGTTAACCAAGACTCAGAAAGTGAAAACAGTTCTCTATAAATGAAGTCGCAAGAAGAAAGAAATTTATTAGAAGAAAGAGATTACTGGATGCAATATGAAAGGTATGTTCGCAATAAGCTTATTAAGACTGCTAGTGAAATAGGAAATAGATACTATAGTGATAGGTACAAAAAGATTACAAAAAGCCTTAGCAGAATAGGAGAAAGGTTAAGTGAGATAAGATGGAAGAAATTACTAGAAGAAGTAAAAGAAATGGAACAAGATGAAGAGCTTCAACAAAGATTAAAAGAAATGAATTTAGAACGAAATAATAATTAGATGGTAGCAATCTACATAGAAGCTCATATAGAATACAAACCTAATAAAATGATAAAACAAAAGATTTTTATTGACAGTGGAGCAGACTTATGTCTAGCAAAGAAAGAAGTATTAGAACCACACAGATGGAAAAGATCTAAAACACATAGAACAAAAGTATCAGGCTTTAACGAACAAACAAAAGAATTAGATATAGTAGCAGAAAACATGAGAATAGTATTAGGGAAGACAATATTTAGACTACCAGTTATATACCAACTGAATGATATGAAACAACAAGTATTATTAGGGAACAATTTCCTAGACTACTTCAAAACGCAAGTGATAAATAATAATACTTTCAGCCTACAAACACCTTGTAATAAATGGATAATACTAAAGAGAATATTACCAATACATACACTAAGAATATGTAACATAAGGTCAGATAGGAATAATAACCTACAGTTATTAAGAGAAAAATACCTCAATATACTAAAAATAAATTTTGGAGAAAATCCGATGCAACTATGGGGAAAAGAAAAAATATATGTTGAAATCAAACTAACAAATCTTAGCGATATAGTCAGATCTAAGCCTATTAGATATAGCCCAACAGATCAGAAGGAATTTGAAACCCAACTAAAAGAGTTATTAGAATTAAAATTAATACAAGAAAGTAAAAGCTCACATAGTAGCCCAGTCTTTTTAGTTAGAAAACACAGTGAACAAAAAAGAGGAAAGGCTAGAATGGTGATTGACTATAGAGAGCTAAACAAGAAAATTGTATTTGATGGATATTTTTTACCATACAAAAGAAACCTTATTAATAGATTAGGGAATAAAAAATGGTTCAGTAAATTTGATTGCACGAGTGGATTTTGGCAAATAAAACTAAAAAATGAATCAAAAGCTTTAACAGCGTTTAGTGCCCCTCAAGGACACTACGAATGGAATGTACTACCCTTTGGACTAAAGAATGCACCACAAATATTTCAAAGAAGAATGGACCAAGTGTTCAGAAAATTAACAGAATATTGTATAGTATATGTTGACGACATATTAATATATAGTGATGATTTGGAAAATCATATAAAACATCTAGAAGAATTTATAAAAACTGTGAAACAACATGAAATATTATTATCTGAAAAGAAATCTGAAATCTTTAAAAATAGTGTAGAATATTTGGGATGCATAATAGATAATGAAGGATTACAATTACAGGAACACATTGTAACAAAAATAAAAAAAATTAAAGATAAATTAGAGAGCAAAAAAGAAGTCCAACAACATAATAGCTCACTTTTCTTCACCAACCAACTCCAACACTAACCAGTACATATTTCACCCAATTTTCTTTAAGCACCACTTCTGAAATCGCAAGTGAGAAGGGAAGCATTTATTCTAACATTTGTTTTTTCTTTATTGACTTCCCAACTAACAAGCATGATTTTTCTTTCGGTTCACCTATAGACTTTACTAGATTTCACCAACTAACACCCCCCCCCCCTTTTTAATTTCTAATCCCAACTCCCAATCCATTCAATTATCATTAAAGTGCTCACAGAGTATTTGGATCAAATTTAGGCTAATTAAAACGAAAGGGATGAGTTTATTGATGGCTATCAAAGAAAAAGGCTAAAGGCTCAATGGGCTAACTAAGGACCTATGTACATATTGGTGGGTTAAATCAAAAAATTTAGGCTAACAAACAATCGCCTCTATCACGTCCTAAGTTACAACACACTTCATTTCGTTTTACGAACACACAGAGAAAGTTCTAGACATCAATACAAAACATGGAGTATAAAGAAAATAAACTCACACACACGTAGCACATAATCAACGAAGAATGATCCATATTGTCCCTTAAAATAAGCAACACACATCCAAGAATGCCGAACGGGTCATGCATGAGTCTTACAAAATTCATGTTAAGTGCTTCGAGAAAGGTTATTTGGTTTTCAAGGCATGTTTTCAATCAAAACAAAGAATCACTCTTTTGTCAATATTTTACCTAACCCGAGCACCTAGCATTCAAATGGTCTAACAGGTTGGACTAATTTTTTCCTCAAGACGGTCGTCATCCATCCATCGTCGGAAAATGCCTATCCTATGACAAAAAGGAAAAGACAAATCCTAACGGATACTATATGCCACTACCAAAGATCCTATAAAACTATAAAAATAAAGAAAAATGTTTTTGAGATTTTTGTGAGTTTTCTATATATATTTTTTCAGTTTTTACTACTAACTACTCCAAAAAAATTAAGGCAAATAAAACTCCTAAGGCATGTGTATCCTTTAACTCGAGAGACACCTCTCACTCCACACTTATTTTATGCAATGTCCCCACTGCATATAAAATTTAAAAGCAAAGTTATGGTGAGACATACTCCATGAGGCCCACTAGGACCTAGTAATCCTTAAGCTCGGGGTCCACATCTGCCTCCCATTTTTATCCTCATCATCCATGGCCTATAACTCTACCTCCTCCCCTACTGCTAAATCAGCCTCACGAAGATCTGCCGAATTTACATCATCATCAACCGGCATATGTGTCATCTCCAAGAAGAGCCCGGGCGTATGTAGTGTGAGGAGCTTCCATGAAAACACTCGAGAATTCCAAATCAAATCTGGCAGCCGCAATCAGTGTCATCTTATGCATTTGAGCCAGAAGAGTGGATTGGGTTGGCCGCTCTTCAGATGGGGTGAGATAGTGATGAGCATTCAACTCTGGACCCTTGACATTTGAGATGTCAAGCATGTGATCAGGCCTCCGGAGATTTCTATCACCAGGCCTCGGCAAGTTATCATCGACGTCAATGTATTTCCAAAACTAAGTCTTTTGGACTTGAACTACCAAACTTTAATCATCTCCTGGATCATCCAATAGTCGATATTCACCGACATCCCTATCATCAAGAAGTATATGATGCACAATATTTCCTTCGATACAGATGTGTAATTATCTAAGGGCATGATTATGTAGTTGAGCAACCGCAGCCAGACTCTCGCTTCATCTGTAAAGTTCCTTATCTTCATGATTTTGTGCTTTCTATATTTACCGAGGCGCCTTGACTAGATGGCCTTCGATACAGGACCACATAATGTCTCATGAATGACCTGATAATCCGGTTTGTATATAAAGTCCCTAAGTGGCTCAATAGAGTGGTTAGGAACCCCCATATGTGTGCACAAAGACTCAATTGTCACGGTTATCTTATGGCCCCTCACATAGATAGACTCCGGCCAGTTCCCCTCCTCTATGGTATGCCCATGATTTATGTTGGTGTAAGGACTAAGTCAATGTCTACTGGCCCAAGCATCTCGAAGACTGATATCCACCTTATGTTCAGTATTTAGTTGTAGATTTCCCTGAATTGATGTTGAAGAGGGGCCTGATTGATTGCCCTCTCATGTACATAACCTGTCAAGTTCACATATTCTTCATATAAACTAAGGGCATTATGATGATTAAGGTATGATCGGCCCCTTCCTGCAAGAGCTCGTGGAATGGGGACCATAGGTTGCTTGCCCCCAGACTGTGACTTAATACTCTTTTTGGTTCTTGAGGGGTTAGCTAGCCCCCTCTTTGTGCCCTGGGATGAAGATGAGGCGTCCGCTTTGCTCCTTGTCTTTGGGTTAACCATTTTGCCTGCAAATACTATTTCCAAAAGAGTAAGTTCAATTCTAAATCAAGGGATCGTGAAATAACCCCACACTTGTTTCGTACCGAAGGTGAACCAACCCCACACGTTTTTCTAACTAAGCACAAAAATTGAAAATAAGAAGTTAACTAAGCCTATACTACAAAGACAAACTACACTAACAAGACACAACACTTCATGTTTTAGGACTTAGGGTAGGGATGCCCATGTTCAAACTTCAACAATTTCTTTTAATTTAGGCCCTAATTAGGTGCCCCAAGGGTTCATAATATCATTTAATAGTATAATGCTACTCAAGACTTCACAATTGCACAACAATTTTAGTTTAGGCATTTTTACGAACACCTTGTGGGCATAGAATCATCCTTATGATTTTGACAACAATTGAGGGTGGTGAACCACTCCACATTGCAATAGGAATCATATTCTAGCCTTCAACAACAACTACAAGCTAGTATCATCATACAATACCAACACCCCACCCAAAAATCACCCAAAACCCTAAGTTTTCCTCACATTAAACTCAAGAACTAAAGTGAAATTATGAAATAAAAATGGATTTTCTTACTTTGAAAGTGTTAATGTAGGGTGGATTGAAGTTCTTGAGTTGTGTTTGGAGCCTAAAGATGTTTGGAGAGGATTTCTTTGAGAGAGTGTGGTGGAGCTGATTTTTTTTGTTGCATGAACTAATAACCATCGGCCTCCCCTTTTCTTTTTCAAAAAAAAAATTGAACTGGGCCCCATGTGCGTTGGGTGTGCGTCGCACCCCATCGCACAGAAATATTGTTCAATTACTTTTGGGTGCTCGTATTGCATGTGCGTCGGGCACCCAACGCACATGTTTACTTTTCAATAATTTTTGGGGTACCCTCACTGCATGTGCGTCGGGTACCCATCGCACAAAAATAATCTGCAGGAGTTTTGGCCTATATGCATTGCATATGCGTCGCACATGCAATGCGGCTAGCAAACCTGAGGCAATTTTTGATATTTTCTGCCTTGCTTTGCATTCCTGCTCCTTCCCTAGTCCTGCAATCATGAACAAATGTGACATTACAACATAAAAAATTAGGTTGCCTCCCAACAAGCGCCTTATTTAAGGTCGTGGCACGACATCTTTTTGTATTTTTCTTAGTTTTCATTACAATAGCACGGGTTACCTCCCATGAAGCACCTGATTTAACGTCACTACACGACGTAAATTTTTCCATTAATCATCATTAAGGAGCACCTTACCGAGGACATGACCTTAGATAGGAGATTATGAAGGACTTAGATTAGGGTAGAAGACTAATAGGTACTCTCGCTTATCTTTTCATATTAGTAGTCACAGTATTGCTCTACAGTTTAATGTGCTTTGATTTCTGTTACTATTTGGTATTTCTTGTATTTTGATTATATTATTTTATCTGTGTTAGCTACTCTCTTTTTCAAATGTCATTATCATGGCTTAGTTGCTTTCGTTATTTCCATTGTCATACTACTCTGAATTTTTTGTCCTAATCTGGCCTCTTTCTATGATTTCTCTCAGCCAAGAGTCTTTTGGAAACAGTCTTCCTACCTTGGTATGGTTAAGGTCTGCGTACACTGTACCCTCCCCAGACCCCACATTGTGGGATTTTGAGTGGGTATGTTGTTGTTGTTGTTGTTATCATTAAGAAGCACCTGCTCCTTCTTTTTTATATCTCTGCCCCAATAATGTTTAAGGTGGTATCCATTCACCAAGAACGTGTGCGCCCCATCTAATGCTTGTATTTCCACTGCTCCATGAGGCGTGTTTTCATCACAATGAAAGCTCCGGACCAACGAGATTTTAAATTACCAGGGAATAACCTCAACCTGGAGTTAAACAAGAGTACATGTTGCCCGGGCATAAACTCCTGATGCTGAATATGTTTATCGTGCCACTTCTTAGTCTTCTCCTTGTATAACTTGGCGTTTTCATACGCCTCTAACCTGAATTCATCTAACTCATGGAGCTGCATCAATAGCTTCTCACCTACCAGGCTCATATCGAGATTGAGTTTTTTGATCGCCCAACAAGCTTTATGTTCCAGCTCGACGGGTAGATGACATGTCTTCCCATAAATCAGTCTGTAGGGAAAAGTCCCAATAGGCATTCTGTATGTTGTCCGATATGCCCACAAGGCATAATCTAGCTTTACCGCCCAATCTTTCCTCTGCACATTCATTGTTTTCTCCAAGATCTACTTAATCTCTCTGTTGGACACTTCGACATGTCCACATGTTTGCGGGTGGTAAGCCATAGACACCTTGTGCTTCACCCGATATTCTTCCAGGAGGTTCTTCATCAGCTAATTGCAAATTTGGCACCCTCGTCACTAATCATTGCCATCGGAGTGTCGCATCTAGTAAAAATGTTCTTTCTCACACAGTTCACCACCACATTTGCATCATTGGTGGGAAGAGGGACTGCCTCCACCTATTTCGACATGTAATCCACTGCAAGTAAAATGTATTTGTTTCCATACGATGGTGGGAAAGGCCTCATGAAATCAATGCCCCATATGTCGAATATTTCTACCACCAAGATGTTGTTCAGAGGCATCTCATTTTTCCTCGAAATGTTGCCCGTTCATTGACATATGTCACAACGTTTGGCAAACGCATGTGCATCCTTAAATAATGTGGGTCAATAGAAACCAGATTGTAATACCTTCGCAGTAGTGCGATCACCTCGGAAATGTCCTCCAAATGGGGACGAATGGCAGATCTCCAACACTTGATGTACCTCAGTCTGCGGAATGCATATTCTCATCATTTGATCGGGGCCTTTCCTGAATAAATATGGCTCATCCCAGATGTAGAATTTCGAGTCATTGTAGAGCTTTCTCCTCTGTTGAGTGACCGACTCACTATTAGGTTCACAATATCTGCGTACCAAGGCACTTCAGTTTCCGAAATAGCAAAGAGTTGCTCATCAGGAAAAGCCTCTCGAATATTTCCATCTTCCAACACATGGTTATGGCTCTTCAATCGCGAAAGGCGGTCTGCAACCTGGTTTTCTATCCCCTTGCAATCTTTAATCTCTTTGTCGAACTCTTGCAACAAAAAAATCCATTGAATTGGTCTAAGTTTCGCATATTTCTTGCTGAATAAGTACCTGATAGCGGAATGATCTGTGTACATGACATGAGTTCTCATAAGGTAGGACCGAAATTTGTCAAAAGCATGCACCACGGCTAATATTTCTTTTTCAGTAACTGTGTAGTTCATCTAAGCAGCATCCAGCATCTTGTTGGCATAATAGATCGAATGAAAAATCTTCTCCTTTCTCTAGCCCAAAACAGCCCCCACTGCAATATCACTAGCGTCACACATCAATTCAAATGGCAAGTTCCAATCCGGTGCTATCATTATTGGTGTAGTCACCAACCTTTTCTTTAATTCTTCAAACGCTTTCAGGCACATATCGTTGAATACGAACTTCACATCCTTCTGCAACAACTTACACATTGGACTAGAAATTTTGGAGAAGTCCTTAATAATTCTTCTGTAGAACCTTGTGACCAAGAATGCTACGCACCCCCCTCATATACACAGGGGGTGGTAGTTTCTCGATAACCTCCACCTTAGCACGATCAACTTCAAGACCTCTTTTTGACACCTTATGCCCAAGGAAAATACCCTCTTGGACCATAAGTGACACTTCTCACAGTTCAACACTAAATTAGTTTATTCACATCTTGCAAGGACCCGATTAAGATTTTTCAAACAGGCTTTGAAAGAACTCCCAAATATTGAGAAGTCATCCATGAAAACTTCAATAAAGTCCTCCACCATCTCAGAAACTATTGTCATCATATACCTTCAAAAAGTCACAGGTGCATTGCATAAGCCGAACGGCATTCTCTTGAAAGCATATGTATCGTAAGGGCATGTAAATGCGGCTTTCTCCTGATCTTCGGGGGCAATAGCTATCTGATTATATCCTGAGTACCCATCAAGGAAGCAATAGAACTCTTGTCCGACTAATCTGTCCAGCATCTGATCAATAAAGGGGATCAGGTAGTGATCTTTCCTAGTGGCCTCATTCAGCTTGCGATAATCCATACAAATCTGCCACCATGTTGTGGTTCTTGTTGGAATGAGCCAGTTTTTATCGTTTGTCATCAATGTCATCCCTCGTTTCTTTGGGACACACTCAGAAAATGGAGAAACAATGTTTGTGTCTAACCACTTAATCATCTCCTTCTTAACCATTTCCTTCATTACCGGATTTAATCTTCGTTGATGTTGTATACTCGGCTTATGATCATCCTCTAGAAGTATCTTGTGCATGCAGAATGAAGGGTCAATGCCCTAAAGTCAGATATCTGTCAACCCAATGCTCTCTTGCGATTCTTCAAGATCGTCAACGACATCTCTATCTCGACTTCATTCAATGCTAAAATAACATGGAGAGTTCAACCCTCACCCAAGAATGCATATGTGATATGCGGGGGTAAGGATTTCAACTCTAACTTCAGAGCCTCTTCTATCGATAACTTTGGTGGAGGTCCAATCTCTCTGTCAAGTGGTTCAAACTTACCTTCACGAACATAGATCCCTGCCAGATCAATAATCTGAACCATTTCAAATGCCTCTATATCTCCAAAAATATCATTACCCACTAGAGCTCTTTCCAATGGGTCACTCGATGGAATGGTGGCTCTAACATCATCCTCTGACAACACTGTAATAGTCGAAATCTTTTCATAAACTGGTAACATAAGAGCCTTGTACACATCAAATACCTCAACTTTATCATGCACCCTCATAGTTAACTCCCAAGTGTTGCACGCATCTTCTCATCTTCATATATTGATGCAAACACCTCAAATTTCTACCAAAATTGCTCGATTATCATTCATTTGACCTCGTTGTACCTACACATAAAACATACCAACATAAACCCGAATACAACAATTTCATCATGATTAAGGCGATTAAAATGCTAAGAATAAAAGGTAAAGTGACGCAAAACATAGATATTTATGCCAAATATCAACTATCATTTACTTTTCGCTCCAAAATCACTTGTATCTTTCATTTGACTTAATCATCAGCATGTTTCTGCTTACAAAGTGCAAAAATGCAAGTAAATTAAACACCAAAAGACAGCTGAGAAATTACTTAAACATACAAATTGACGATGGCCAAAAATCTGCTTCATATATTAGATCATCCAAAAATACTCTGTAAGTTGCGTTGGGTTTAGTCAAATCCATAAGAACCCAGATTATTGTATTGGTAAAACAATGACAGCATCAACTACACGTCAATTCAAAACTAATTGGAGCCCGCTATATGGATCAACTATATCATTCTGCTCAATTTGGTCTGTTATATTCCAACACTCAAAAAGTACGAATTAGGTATTGAAGGAAGACAAGAAAAGGAAAGAAAATTATGTTTCTTTTCCAATAGATTAAATTAGAGGATCTAAGAGGAAAGTGATTTTATTTTCCTTAATTTCTTCCCCCTTAATCTACTGAAACCAAAAATATAAAAAAAGAAAAAACTTATAAAGGTTTCTTTTCTTTTTCTTTCTCTAATTACCAAGGAGGAGATTCTTAAATCTGTTAATATAATGGTTTGTAGTACTATCTTTTGAAACATTTGCATCCTTTCCATTTGACCACTCACCAAAATTAAATTTCAAATAATCCCCCGAAAACAGATATCATTCAGACTAGACCGAAGATGGCCATAACTGAGACAATGGTTTCCCTTTGTGGCATGCCTTCATACAGTCAAGAACAACTTCTCTGAGCTTTTTCTCTATATCTTCAATCGAAAGGGTTGCATCAATAACCTGCAATGAATCAAAGAAATGACATCAACAAGGCAAATCTATCAAGGGGTCGTTTGGTATAGTGTATAAGAATAATGTTGAATAGAGTGTATTAGTAATGTTAGGATTAGTTATGCTGGTATTAGTTATGATGAGATTATTTCTTATACATTGTTTGGTTTGGTGTATTAAAGCATTGCATAATTTTTTTAAAAATGTTTGTTTACAAAAATAACCTCCCGGACTTTATACCTAACTTTTGGCAACACCTTGATACTGATCAATGTCAATTGTTGCCCAGTGACTTACGAACTACTTCCCAAATAGAAGAAACATCAATACATACAAGGTCACTACTATCATAATTACAGCAACTATTTGTATAAACTTTTTTTGAAACAACCAAAAAAAAAAAAACTTTTGAAATATAAGCTAAACATGGAGAATGTAGCCAAGCTTAAAATCAGCTGAAGTTAGAACCATACATTAGTTCATCAACTAAAATTGTTCCAAGCTTGTCCAATTACAATATTGGCAACAGGGAAAAAGAGGGGATTAACAAAAACAGAACCCCTCGGCAAAGTTGCCTTAAGTGCAAATCTTTTTGCATCTAACATACAATTATTCTCTAACTTAAATCATGTTAGGACTCTTTCAAGAATAGAAATTCATGCTTATTGGCAAATTTTAGGAGGAAAATGCTTCCTTAAATCCAAGGATCAGGAACAAGCAGTTTCAAAAAACCAATAGGATAATACATAGCAGCAACAAGAAGCTGATTAAATACAGCATAAAAAACACCTAGTAAAACAATTTTTTAGACTAGTGGTGATAACATTAATTTTTCGTAACTAACACTCCTGATCAAAAGAGACCGCGCCATTTCTACAAAATATGGTGGAAAAGGATTTGGAATAGGTTTTGAGGGATTTCAGGGGTATTTATGTCTTTAATTATGTTTATGCAAGTATTAAAAACTCTTGCATTAATAATACCATGGTTTGCTAGGTATTAGTTATACATAGGATAATACCAAATAGGATATATAACTAATACAAGCATTAGTTATATATATGTTAAAAAAATATACCAAACAAGGGATAACTAATGCACAAAGCTAATTCATGCATTGTTTTTTCTAATACCTTCTATCAAATGACCCCTAAGGCTTTGAATCGAATCTAATCAACCTGCTATTTGGTTCATGAAAACAAGTGAATTTATCCATTTAAAGAAGATCAAATTGGAATTTGTCAGTCGGGTTTAATCAATATCAGATACTGAAGAGCCTTACATGTTTCTGCTTAGTAACCATAGACATGCTATATTGATGGTATTCTACAACCTTTTAGGTTCTCAGACTAGTTGCTATATTTACTTAAACAATCATTTCTATTTCCGCAGACAAAGAAAACAAGTCACCTTCCACGAGGAATCACGAAGAGCTAAATAAGATCCAGCCACCTTTTTCTGAAACTCAAGTTGCTCATATCTTTCATCTCCATAACCTCCTCTTTCAGCAGCTTTCTAGTTATTATAAAATCAAATCACCAATAGACAGTCATATTAACAACAATGGAGAGCGTATCTTTCATATTCAATAATATTGCTGAAAAAGAACAGTTAACATGTTGAGCAATATGAAACCTGCAAAATATAGAAAGATCAAGTAAAATAGTACAGCTCATCCTAAATAACAGAGTAGAGATTGCTCAAGAAATCCACATCTATCCCAAAGATGGACTTTAAATTAGAGAATTGTGTTGACAATATCTCTCCTAACTTTAGACAGCTGAAAAATTAAAAAAAAAATCAAAATTACCTCAGGTGATATGTCGAGGTATACAACCAGATCTGGAGCTAACAACCCTATTTCCGGAGCCTGCAGGTAAAGATCTCTGTTAAATTTGCTAGGAGATTTTGAAATTGCAACATCGATGAAGTAAGATATGATTTTACCTTACACCATCCAATATCAAGTCCCTTAGCATATGAAAATGCCACCCCAGAATAAGAATAGCGGTCAACAATGAGAGTAGTTCCACTCTTCAGCTTTTCCTCCATTAATGATCTGCAGTTTTTGGACAGAAATTAATAATTTCCGGACACACAAGGCTAAAAGAATGTTAAATTCTACATTGATAATGAGCCAACTCAACTGCAAAATTTCAAATATGCTATCTGACATAGAATGAAAAATGTAGGCAGCCAAAACTAGGTAAAACTTTTCAGTTAAATGGCAATGCTATTTAAGGATGTCAAAAAGGAAAATTAAACTACTATCATTATACTTTGTCTATTTGCATCAATGCCTTTGCTTGAGAACAAATTACAAAGGGGATAGAAAATTAGAAATGTACGCATATATCGTTTGCTTATGCATTTTGTGAGAGAACTTCCAACTATATTACCTGAACTACAAATGTTGAATTAACAACAACATACCCAGTGAACTAGTTTTGCACAGCCTAACTAGTTCTTTTTTCAAAGTTTTAATAAAACACTGTTATTAATTGAAGACCAAGAAATATTTTTCATGCTTTCTGTCATTTAGATTGACAAACTAAATGACCCTCATACTTTCCAGGAATATGATGATCAAAGGCAGACAACTTGTCAGGAATTCACCACTTAATGCCTTTTCTAGCCATCATATAAGGTTATTATCATTTTCTTGGTCCATAAAGGGAAAGTCTTTGTCATCAGTTTGAAAGTAGCAGGAGAGAAAATGTGAATAATTAGCAAAAGCTGGCCGCAATCAATGTATTCCAGACATGTGCTCCTGATTTTCAGTTTCTCTATCATTTCTGGTAGACAATATAAGGAAATACCAACTAATAGCATAAAAGAAGTCCCAGCATGCCCCCAAGGCTTTCATCTAGTGGTAAGCGTGCAACGGTTGATGTGTGGGTAGCACATCACAGGTTTGAACCTTGCTACAGACAAAAGCTTGGTATTCAAGTGAAGAGGGATAGAGGGAGGCCCATTATCCTTTGAACCATGAGCCATTGGCTCTCAGAGATTTCTCCAATAAGAAGTGTCAGCATTCAAACCATCAGTTCAGCAATGGTAAGCCATCATACCAAATTTGGAGGATATATGCCTATTGGCTAGCCATTTGATTGATATAATTTATAAGCTAACCAATTTTATCTGCACATATACCTAAACATGGAAAAGGGTAATAAAAAATGCCATGCCTAAATATACAGGGGACATGACCAAGTATTGAATTCTGACAGACATGTGATATTTGTGTAGCAGACACATTGAGCATCATAACTTACAAACTACATGTTAGGATCGGGAACCCGAAACAGTGCGGAATCAGACAAAGCAGTCGGATAAAGACAATAACAAAAATAATAGGAGAAAAAGATTTAACGTGGTTCGGTCAGTGTGAACTACGTCCACAAGTGGAGAGGAACAATTTCACTATACCAACAAGAGTACAATAGAGAGTACAAAAATTAGAGTAAATACTCTAATTACCCAAAAGTATCCCAAGAAAATAACCTCACAAGATCACTCCAAAAGAAGGGTTCACACAAGTGTTTCCCAACACCCACTCTCTTATAAAATACTCTAACAAGGAAGAAAGCAAGCTCAGGTAGTTCTTCTCAAGTTGGTGTTTTGAACGTAAGGAATGAACCCCTTTATATAGGGATAGTTTCCACTAAATCAGCCAATCAACATTGATTGGCATCTGCAACTTGATAGGCAACTAGATGTGCAACTTGGTGGAACTTGTTGTAACAAACTTGTTATTGCAACTACACAAGGACAATGCAAGTCAGGCTACGAGAATTGTAAATGAGACAAGGTATGGAGAATAACTTGTATATTATTCAAAGAATACAATGATTTAAATACAAGTAAAGGAATGACTAACGAAGGTAACTAGATATCTAAATCACTAGAAATAAGCTAGAATATTATATACAAGGAAACATATATCTTTATGATTCTCTGAATATCTAACACTCTCCCTCAAGCTGGAGCATAGATAGTGATCATGCCCAGCTCATGACAAAGGTAATCAACTCGAGTTCCATTCAGTGCTTTTGTGAACAAATCAGCTAGTTGCTCACATGTCTTCACGTAGCCATGTGGAAATAAGGTTTTCCTGAATCTTCTCATGAATAAAATAGCAATCAACCTCAATATGTTTAGTTCTTTCATGATACACCGGATTTGAGGCAATATGAAGAGCAACTTGATTATCACACCAGAGTTTTGTTGGTGTATGATGCTTCAATCCAATTTCAATTAAAAGATGATGTGTCCAGATAATCTCACATGTAGACTATGCTATAGCTATGTACTCGGATTCTGCACTGGATCGAGATACAACACCTTGCTTCTTACTCCTCCGTGATTAGGTTTCCTCCAACAAAGACACAGTAACTTGTAGTAGATCTTCTACCAATTTTGGATCCAACATAGTCAACATCTGCAAAACACTCCACACGAGTATGGCCGTAATTGCTATACAATATGCCAAGTCCAGGAGCTCCTTTCAAGTAACATAAAATATGTTCCAAAGCTTCTCAATGTTTGACTGTAGGTGCGGAAATGAACTTACAACACTTACCGCAAAAGCGATATCCGGACGAGTCACAGTAAGGTAGTTTAACTTTTCAACCAACCTTCTATATCTCTCTGGATCATCAAAAGGATCATCATCTTTCATAAGATGTATATTTGGAACCATTGGAGTACTACAGGATTTGGCTGCCAACTTTCCAATATCTACAAGCAGGTCAAGAATATACTTCCTCTGAGATAGAAAAATTTATCTTCTTGCTTCTGGCGACTTCCACTCCCAAGAAGTATTTCAGTTGTCCCAAGTCTTTCGTGTTAAACTTAGTAAAAAGAAAGACTTAAGAGAGGAGATTCTTGCATAATCGCTTCCTGTAATAACAATATCATCAACATATACAACAAAAAGAATAGTTTTAGCCGATGATTGCCTGTAGAAGACTGAATGATCACATTTGCTCTTTTTCAGTCCAAACTCCTGAACTACCTCACTAAATTTTCCACACCAAGCTCGGGAACTCTGCTTCAATCCATACAAAAACTTTTTCAAATGACAGACCTTTCCATACTCCCCCTGAGCAACAAAACCTAGTGGTTGCTCCATATACACCTCTTCATGGAGATCACCATGAAGAAATGCATTCTTAATATCCAACTGATGCAAAGGCCAATTTCCAAAGCAACTAGAGAAATGAACAAGCGAACAGAAATGAGTTTGACAACCGGGGAGAAGGTGTCGAAATAATCTACACCATAAGTTTGAGTATACCCTTTAGCCACAAGTCTCGCCAAAGAGCCATCTGGGTTAACTTTCACCCTAAAGACCCATTTGCAACCCGCTGCTTTCTTTTCACTAGGTAAATCCTAAGTGTGATTTTCCTCTAAGGCATGTATTTTCTCAAGCATTGCTTCGGACCATCTAGGATGATTCAAAGCCTCTTTCACTATTTTGGGCACAATAATGGAGTTTAGAGAGGCAATCAAAGATCTAGACTTTGGAGATAAGTGGTCATAGGAAACAAAATTAGCAATGGAATATGTGAATTTGCAAGTACGTGTACCTTTGCGAAGAGCAATAGAGAGGTCAAGATTTTCTGATGGATCAGACGGAGGAAGCTCTGATGACGAAGAAACTGGTGCAGGACATGTATCATTAGTCTCTTGTCTGTCAAAACATGGGTGACTTGATAGACGAACCACTAATCTTCCTCCCCTTGACTTGTCGAAATGGGAGGTGTATAGAAGAACGGTGTAGTCTCTGGGAATACCACATTATTTGATACCAAATATTTGTCAAGTTCAATAGAATAACATTGATAATGACTTGGGGTCCAACTTGGTAATAGATGATCGAACATCTCGAACATAACATGTGCTTCCAAACACCATAGGCTCCACTGAAAATAGTGACTTGTTTGGAAAAAGAACATTGCATGGTACAGTACCAGCAAGCACAATAGATGGCAAGCGATTAATCAAAAAATAAATCGTAGAGACCGCATCTGCCCAAATAGGGATGGCAGGTGGGTACAATTTTACGAATTTCGCACCGCACCCGCCCCAGTTTGGGCGGGTATGGGTATAACTTTGGCGGGTATGGGTAGGTGGTGGATTTGCAGTTATATCCGCTCGCCCCGCATCCAACCACCCGCCCGCCTTATACCTGTCAACTATAATTTTATTTGTACAACTTTATATTTATCTAAAGCCCAACTATTTGGCACACATAATTTTAACAGCCCAATAATAATGAATTTTGAGGCAAAACCCTACTCACCTTAGTCATGGGCGGGTGGCGGGTTTACACTTGAATGGTGGAGCGGGTGTGGATTTAGGAATATACCCGCCTAGACGGATATAGATGTTGAAAATGTACCCGCCAAGGGTGGCGGGTAGGTGACGGGTATAAAATTTTCTGGCGGGTACGGGTGCGGGGGAGGGGGTACCCGCAGCCGCCCCGCCCAATTGCCATCCCTATGCCCAAAACTGTTTAGGAACTTTCATTTGGAACAAAAGTGTTCGAGCTGTCTCAAGTAGATGCCTATTCTTCCTCTTAACAACTCCATTTTGAGAGGGTGTATCAACACATAAAGATTGATGGAGAATACCGTGTCGTCTCATATACGACTGAAATAATTCTGACATATATTCTTTAGCGTTGTCACTCCTTAGAATATGTACTGAAGCATTGAATTGAGTTTTGACTTCAGCACGGAAGGCACAAAAGTGAGTAAATACTTTTGAGCGACTCTTCATGAAATAAATCCAAGTCATCCGAGAGAAATCATCCACATAAGTGACAAAGTACTTATGCCCAGTTTTGGAAACGACAGGACATTGCCCCCAAACATCAAAATAAACTAACTCAAAAGTCGACTATGTCCGCTTATTAACCCTTGGACTTAATGAGGTGCGATGAGGTTTTGCAAATCGACATGACTCACATTCCAATGAAGAAATATTCTGAAACTGAGGACAGAGCTTCTTTAACAGAGGTAGAAAAGAATGCCCCAATCGACAATGTGCTTCAAATGGAGACACGACACTAGAGCAGGCAACAGATTGAGACTCTCATTCATCAAGGATGTAGAGATCACCAGATACATGTCCTTTACCAATAACCTGATTCGTCTTAAGATCATGAAACAAACAATGATCGAGAAAGAATGAAATATAACAATTAAGGTCTCTAGTAATTTTGCTAACAGAAATCAAATTAAAAGCCAACTTTGAAAGACTTAATACAAATGACAGGGTAATAGAGGAGGTTGGTTTAACCGTCCCATACCCAACACTGGAGAGGGTGATTTGTGTGAATGAAAGGTGAAAAATATATTACGATTACCTGTCATGTGATTTGTGACACCTGAATCAATCACCCATTTATTTGAAGAGGTGATAAGACATGTTTTATCTGACTCCGTAAAAGAATTAAATGAAGTGGATTCCTTCAATGATTTCTGATATTGAAGGATTTTAGTAAATTCCTCAGTCGAAACCAAAACCAATTTATTAGATAATGGACTAGAAGCAGTCATTTTCCCAAACTCGCAGTATATAAAAAAAATGAAGATGAAACCAGCAAATATCCAAAAACAACAATAGAAAAGATTATCCCAGCAGTAAATAGAAATTGTCCAGCAGTTGTACCAATACCAGTAAACAAAGTAGAGTTCTACCAAATCTGAGCCTACAAAGCAGAGAGCCAAAGCACCGAATAGACACCACACAGGTATGCTCAAATATAACTCAGACACAAATAGATCTATCCAATGAACCAGGGAAACCCTCAATGAATTAGTAAAATAAGGTCACAAATCAGAGAATAAGAAATAGGATCTGACCGAGAAGAATTTCAAAAGTTTTGAGGAGCCTTTCTGATCAAGAAATCGGGATCTACTCGTCAGAAAAACAACAGGACATCGCCAGAAATATTGGAAGCATAAAGCTACCACACAAACTCAGATGCAAGCCTTTTGTTTTCCACAGAAAGCCTGCTTCACAATCATACAGAAATAAACCAACCAGTGGACATCTCAAACCTGACCCAAGAAAAATTGCAATACAATCTGGTCCGAGACTATTCTTTGCCAAAATACAAGGTTCTGTGATCAGAAGACCACCACAAATTGACCAAAAATGTCAGGGAGACGTCGGAGAACGAAGCAGGACCGAGAATGGATCACAAGACAGCTATAGTTTTGGAGTAACAGATTTTCCGGCGAGGCACAACTCAACTCCGGCGAGCAGAATTAGCTCCGGCGAAGCCACAGATGTGGCTCTGATACCATGTAAACAAGACAAGGTATGAAGAATAACTTGTATATTATTCAAAGAATACAATGATTTAAATACGGGTAAAGGAAAGACTAACTAAGGTAATTAGATATCTAAATCCCTAGAAATCAGCTAGAATATTATATACAAGGAAACATATATATTTATGATTCTTTGAATATCTTTATGATTCTCTAACAAGAATAGAACAAACCTCTTCTCCCAACGATTTGCACTGAAGAGAAGATGGATTGCATGGTCATCCAACTGTGATTGGTTAGCAAGATAAGAAGAAATCATTTGCCCAACGCCTGTGTTTCTGTCAGGAAATCTCCACGATTCAACTGAATGTCCCTGCTCTTCCAGGTACTTGTACAGTCTGCCAGATTGCGATGTCTTCCCACATCGGTCCAGCCCTTCTAAGACAATCAAGGCACCTCTTGAACTGCTGCTCTCTTTGTTCTCCATATGAATTAGTCTCAGAGGCTTAAAAGGTAACTTCAAATCCAAGCTAGACTTCAACGAAAACCTAGCTGCCCAAGTTCCAAATTTTCTAGGAAAAGTTGAAGTTGTCTTTGGTACAAAGCTTCTGTTGGAAAACAAAGTTTCTTGCACTTTTAAAGTCCTTCGCCTGAAAATTTTAACACAAAACATTATCACAAAGTAGATCAACATGACATATAGAGCAAATTTGCAAGTTAATTCCCACTTACATTAGTGTCACCAAACTAAACTCCAACATGTACTCATACCATACACAAGTGCGGATCTAGGGGGGGTGAGAGGGTGTTCACGCGAACCTCCTTAGCAAAAAATTACACTGTATATATGAGGTGATTTTTTTATATACATATATAGATTTGAATCCCTAAACACAAGACTAGAAATTGGCTCAGTGGTTTAGAGGGTTTAAAATTCATCTTGAGGTTCCAAGTTCAAATCTCAAGCATTACATTTTTATTTTTCGAACCCTCTTAGTGAAACCATACACAGCACAGGAAATACTCATGTCCAATGGATTATGCTCTTATTGGCATTTTATCAAGCATAATATGGACATAAATAGTTGCATCAGGGTTTTCACATAACATAGATTCATGCGAATTGGGATTACACTAGTATATAAGTGCACATGAATATACACCACGGGGACACAGTATGAAACACACATATCCCAAGAAATACGACACCTCTGTATAATTCTTTGGGTTTTCCCACTAAGAAGAAAGCAACTAATACAAACCTTGGGGTAATTGGCAGAGATCTGAAATGCACACAGTACGATAATTAACTTTCATTAAATCGATTTAGACATTTCTTCATGACCAAACAAAATTCAGATCAATTAATGAACACCTAAAATTAACAAATTTCAGTAAAGGAAGATTAAGCGTTAAGGAAACTTACAATGTCCTGCTGAGACTGAAATTGCACGCGTGTGTCATATCACTAATGGGACCTATTTTGAGAAAGTCTCAATTTTTTGGCGCCTTTTGGGTTCTTTAGTCATTTGCACAAATAGCTGCTAATGAAGTTCCTATTTAAGAAATAGTCATAAAAAATTAGTGCAATTTAAACCATTTATGATCATGTTTTGAATAGAAAGATTTGAACTTGGCCTTCGTGGTGCCTTCTCTCAGCTTCTTGATGTTCCCTTTCAGCATCCTCTTGCTATGATTGCTTTAACAAACATGACCTCTTAACTCAACAATTAGATCACCACTTACTCTGTATTTTTTTTAATCAATAATAAATTTGTATTATAGAGAATCTTTTTTATTTTTTAACTTTAACACTAAATCATTTATGAGGAGTTAAGACTATGAACTTCAAGCTTCACAAGGATTGTACATGGAGATAGATGTCCGAGAGCATAATTTAGTACAATTCCGGGGATTCCGAGTGTGGAAGATTGCATGGGAAGGCGAAACGGAGAAGGATGAGCATCGAGGTGGCCGAATTGGTGAAGAAAATGGCTATGCATTATTCCATGAATGCAAGTCATCATCTCAAAGGAAGACTCTTACTTCATTAAAGATATTTTTGTAATAACAAGCTTAGTCTTCCTAACCTAACTAGTATATATACTAGATTTGTTATATTCATTAGGGTTAGTTATTGTTGAATTGAAATATGATACAATAATGGAATGGAAAACAAAGAAATCAACAAGACGGTAAAAGGATGGATAGAATGACACAAAGAAAGATACAAATTGATAATTAGAGTTCTATAATAGTTAAAACCTCCAATTGAGTATATAATCTAGCATCAATTCTCTATAGCTTCAACAAGCTCTCAAACACCCAAATTATAAAAAGAATAGTCAATTTTCTTGTTCATAACGTTTTATTAGGGAAATTGAAAATATTTTTTGCCCCTAAAACGTGGCTCGAAGAATTGCTTTTGTTTTGAGAGTTTTACTCTATAAAGGTAAGTAACTAAACTTAAAATTGATAGTCTGAAGTTTGAAATGTTAAGTAAACTTTAAAATATTAATATAGAAATCGAACTACGACAAGTCAACTTCATACTTGTAGTCTGAGAGAGCAAATGCGGACGAAATGGATGGATTTGCAATGTAGAAACGAAAGTTTTAAAGTCACGAAAATTGTAGGAAAATTGCAAAAATAATTTATTAAATTCAAGACATATTTGTAGCGTGATGTATCACGAATTTATCAAGAAAGCGAGACTCATCAGTTTTCCAGCTTCAAAAATTGCAAGATGATAGCAATTTTGATATTCTTTTGAAGTGGTGTCACTTTTCTATTTTTTGTTCCAATGAACATTAATCAAGCTCTAGAAGTTGAGCAACACATAAATGAGAACATGCTTATCAATCTTAAACATGAGTTCTCACTTATATTCAATCTAGAATATTGAGTTGCTACTCACTAAATGGGTGTCTCATCTATTAGAGGTGTACGCATAATTTTTTGTAAATATAGTCAATATTTATGGGAATGAGGAGTAAATAATATTAATTCTCACTTTAATAGATAATGAAGAGAGTATTGATTTTGTTGAGTCTTGAGCTGGGAAATATTTTTAGTTCGAGTCTAATAAATCACAACTTTTTTTTGTCATAAAAGGATAAGCATACGGATAGAATATACGTAGTATATTCCTAGTATATTACATATATTCCTTGATATTATTGGTAATATTGTACATCTGTAATTATGGTAGTGATCTTTAGTATTAGGAAAATATATATTTGATTTCCGTAATTATATGTTAGTTTTACTATTGTTTATCATAAATATAAACATATTTACATTAATGAAAATAATTAGGGATTATTCTCTTTCATGGTATCAACAGTCTAGGGCAAACTTTTCCTTCTCCAAAAACTTTTCTCTTCCGCCGCCCTACTCATATGTCGGTCGTCGGCCGTACCTCTCCCCTCTCTTCAAATTTTTTCCGAAATCCTAATTCTCCTCTTGTTGTTCCATCATGTCTACCACAAAGAACACCTTTCATCCTGCCCTTGCAGTCTCCAATATCATCCCTATCGTTCTTGAGATGGAAAACGTACAATACGCGACGTGGGCAGAACTATTTAAAATTCACGCAAGGTCTAATAGAGTCCTCAATCACATCGTCAAACGGGAAAAAATGCAAGGAGAATGTGTCTTCCACCAATGATGAAATAGAGTTGTGGGCAACTATTGATGCTACGGTGCTTCAATGGATTTATTTCGCCATCTCTACGGACCTCTTACAGACAATAATCGAACCCGACGTCACGGCAATGGAAGCTTGGAATAGGTTGCGTGATATATTCCAAGATCACAAAAATTCTCGTGTCGTGACCCTTGAGCGAGAATTCTCCCACATAAATATAAAGGATTTTCCGAATGCCTCGGCCTATTGTCAAAGGCTTAAGAAGTTGTCGGATCAACTCAAAAATGTGTGTGCGCCCGTCACGAATGATCGTCTCATTCTTCAGATGGATGTAGGCCCCTCCGAGGCGTATAATGGGGTTGGCACTCTTCTTCGCCAAAGCAATCATCTCCCACCGTTCTACCAGGCACATTTCATGCTCACATTAGAAGAAGCAGGATTGGCTAAAAAGGCAGCTACCGGAGTCAATTCTGCCATGATGGTGGCCACGTCCCACGAAATTGATGACTCTCAATCGTTCTCTGAAAATTATAGTCAAAACCGTAATAACGGGGGTGGCAAAATGGGTTAAAACTGTGGAAAAATCGCGGTGGCGGACTTGGTGGTGGAAAGGGCGGCGGCAAAGGCGGTGGCAGTGGCATAAGAGTAGCCGGCAGTGGCGATCAACATAGGATCGGGCCACTGAACCCTTGGCAGTAGGCTTGGGCCGCTGGGCAGTGGCCCTAGGCCATGCCTTGGGCCAACGGGAAGTGGCCCATGTCGCCTTGCCCCTTTTCTTCTTCGAACTGGGCCAGTCCCCTTTGGGACAAAGAAAGCGCAAGAACTCTGGGCCGATGAATAATTCAGCCTGGCAACATGCCTTAGTTGCTGTGGGCCCAACAATTCTGACCCACACAGATATCGAGGCAGCGATGCATACACTTGGATTAAATCATTCGGATGCAAATTGGTACATGGACACCGGTGCTACTTCTCACATGTCGTTCGCACCAGGTAATCTCTCATCTTATTTTAGTTTGAGCAAAAATCGTGGCATAATTGTTGGTAATGGCAATTAAATTTCAATTCATGGTTATGGTCACACAAATTTATCTCCTCCAAACCCTCCTTTAGCCTTGAAAATGTCATTTATGTTCCTCACTTAATTAAAAATTTGTGTTTGTTCAGAAATTTACAACTGATAATTGGGTTTCTGTTGACTTTGACCCTTTTGAATATTCTGTGAAGGATTTCTCGACAAGGATACCTCTGATGAGATGTGAGAGTCGGGGCGATCTTTATCCCATCACCACCTCCTCCACCACTACCACTAAACATGCCACACCGTCAACGTTTGCCGCCTTAGCACCTTTCTTATGGCATGCGTGTTTAGGTCATCCGGGAGCGTTTGTCCTTTCCTCCCTTCAAAACAATAAATTTATTGAGTGTAATAGTACGTGTAGTACTAATGTTTGTCCTTCTTGTCCACTTGGGAAACATGTTAAATTGGCATTTGTTGCCTCCAATTCTAGTACTTTGTTGCCATTTGATATTATTCATAGTGATTTGTGGACATCTCTCGTTTTGAACTCTTTGGACCACCATTATTATGTGTTATTTTTGGATATTATTCTAACTTTTTGTGGACATTTCAGTTATCTAAAAAGTCTCAAGTTTATTTCACATTCCTATCATTTAGAGCATTCACTCGTACCCAATTTGAATGGAAAAATTAAAAGCATTCAATGTGATAATGGAAGAAAATTTGATAATGGGTCATTTAGAGAATTTTGTAACGTTAATGGTATATCTTTCCGGTTTTCTTGTCCACATGCATCCTCACAAAATGAGAAAGCCGAGTGAAAAATATGTACCATTAATAATATTGTTCGGACATTCCTAGTTCATGCTTCATTACCACCTTCATTTTGGCATCATGCATTACAAATGACTACTTACCTTCTTAACATACTCCCTAGCAAAGGATTAGCATACCAATCTCCACTCCAAATTCTTTATCACAAAGATCCGCCGTATTCTCATCTTAGGGTATTTGGGTGTTTATGTTATCCTCTCTTTCCCTCCACTACAATAAACAAACTACAAGTCCGCTCTACCGCTTGTGTGTTTTGGGTTATCCGTCTAATCATCATGGTTACAAATGTTATGATTTATCCTCTAATAAAATCATAATTAGTCGTCATGTCATTTTTTATGAAACCTAAATTTCATTTGCTAAGTTGCATAATTCGGTGTCTAATTCTTATAATTTTCTTGATGATGGGCGTCTTTCATCGTATGTGGTCCACCATTTGGTCCGGCCCACATCTTGGGATTTAGACCAACAAACACCGGCAAGCCAAATGCCTACTGGTACAGACCCTTCCCGTGACCAAATTCAGCCAGCAGGCCCACTGCATGCTGGCCTATTTTCCTCTTCTGGTAAGTCCCTGCCAGCAGGCCCACTGCATGTTGGCCTATTTTCCTCTTCTGGTAAGTCCCTGCCAGCAGGCCCCCTGCCGGCTGGCCCAGTTTATGTCCCTCAACCCTTTCGGCCAGCAGGCCTACTGCCTTCTGGCCCAACCCGTAACCCCATCTCGGTCCAGTCAGTTCCGAAGTCACTACACCGACTCAGGTCCAACCCACTTATATTCTAAGTCAATGGTCCGTTACTCGTAGCCAACAAGGTATCTTTAAACCAAAGTGATAGTTTCATCTTAACTCTAATGTCACTAAATCACCCAACCACGTAACACCGTGTTTTCCCTTCGTGACCCGAATTGGAAAATGGCCATGGATGATGAATATAATGCTCTTATTGAAAATAAGATATAGGAGTTGGTGCCCCGTCCACCTGGTGTCAATGTAATTCGTTCTATATGGATTTTTACTTATTATGAAAAATCTGATGGTTGTTTTGAGAGGCATAAGGCCCGTCTTGTAGGTGATGACAAAACTCAATAGGTTGGCGTGGATTGTAGAGAGACGTTTAGTCCGGTGGTCAAACCAGCAACTATTCGCACTGTTCTCTGTGTGGCTCTCTCAAAAGCATGACCCATTCATTAGTTGGACGTGAAAAATGTGTTCTTATACAGTGATCTCAAGGAAATTGTATACATGCATCAGCCCTTGGGCTTCAGGGACCCCGATCATCCTAACTATGTGTGTTTGCTGAAGAAGTCCTTGTATGGGCTCAAACAGGCCCCTTAGGGCTTGGTACAAAAGGTTTGGAGATTATGTGTCTACTATTGGGTTTTCTCACAGCTGGTCTAATCATTCTTTGTTCATATACCGCCGCGGTACTTTTCTGACATACATTCTGTTATATGTGGATGATATTATATTGATTGTCTCCTCTGATAAACTGCGCACGTCTGTCATATCTCTTCTCAGCTCCAAATTTCCTTGAAAGACTTAGGGCATTTGAGTTATTTTTTGGGTATAACTGTAACTCGTCATGCAGGTGGTCTATTTCTAACCCAGAAGAAGCATGCATATGAGATTATTGACCGGGCTGGCATGTCATCATGTAAGTCATCTCCTACTCCGATTGACACCAAACCGAAGCTGAGTGCTAATTCTAGGACACCCTACGAGGATCCCTCCCAATATCGCAGTCTTACGGGGGCTCTTCAGTATCTTACATTCACGAGGTCTGATATTACTTATACAGTGCAGCAGGTGTGTTTATTTATGCATGATCAGAGGGAAGAACACATGCGCGCTCTCAAACGCATCGTGCGTTCCATTCAGAGCACTCTTGATTATGGTTTACACTTATATCCATCCTCTGTATCTACTCTTATGTCTTATACAGATGCTGATTGGGGTGGATGTACAGATACCAGACGCTTAACATCTGGTTATTGTATGTTTCTTGGTGATAACTTGGTCTCTTGGTTGGCTAAACGTCATACTACTTTATCGTGTTCCAGCGCGGAGGCCGAGTATCGAGGGGTAGCCAATGTGGTGTCTGAGTCTTGTTGGCTACGTAACCTCCTCTTAGAACTTCATTTTTCTATTCAGAAAGCTACCTTGGTATATTGCGATAACGTTAGTGCGATATATCTCTCTGAAAATCATGTCCAACATCAGCGCACTAAACATATCGAGATGGATATTCACTTTGTTCGCGAAAAGGTAGCTCGGGGACAAGTACGTGTCTTGCATGTCCCTTCACGGTACTAAATTGCTGACATCTTTACTGAGGGTCTTCCCTTAGTTCTTTTTGAAGATTTTAGGGACAGTCTCAGCGTACGACAATCGACCGCTATGACTGCGGGGGTATGATAGAATATACGTAGTATATTAGAAATATACTACGTATATTCCTTGATATTATTGGTGATATTGTACATCTGTAATTATGGTAGTCATCTTTAGTATTAGTAAAATGTATATTTAATTTCCGTAATTATAGATAGATTTACTATTGTATATCATGTATATAAACCTACTTTATTAATGAAAATAATCAGGAAATTATTCTCTTTCACATACTTATATTGCATAGATAACAAAAAGGTCTACAGAGATTACATTTGTGGCCTTCTCACCATACTACCAATACTAGTTCCAATATTTACAGATAACACATTACTACTGGTATTAAACATAGAAGTTGGGTTTGTTGCCATTGCATTAACCTTCAAATGGACAACTCTCCATTCATATCAGCACACAAAAGATCCATTGTGAATGCTGGAAAATCACAAGTTTTAACAATAGAGACTCTCTTAAATATTTATCAAATATATATTGAAGTTGAGGTTCAAACCTTCGACTTTGAAAAGCAACATAAGGCTTTTTAACACGAAGCGATTGATTTTGCCAAGCAGTGTCACTTTGTTATAATTTACAATTTTCGCATAGTATTAGTAAAGATTTCTGACGAAGCGAAATCGCGTGACACTGTTTAATATAAAAATATAGTGCTTGAACCAAATATAACAAAAATGAAAGTGTGTTTGAGCACTCATTAGTCCCTTACTAGTCTGCATTAAGTCCATATTTTTTTTATTTTTCTCTTTTTCAATTATGTCTCCAATAAAATATAATTAAAATATTTAAGAAAAGTTGTTTTCTTTTTTTCTTTTTCAATTATGTCTCCAATAAATATAAATAATATATTTAAGTAAAGTTGTTATGTAGAGGTAACATGAAAAATGTGTCGTTATAATGATACAAGTAGTTTATAATTCATAAAACATTTATTTCAAAGAAGTAGAATATAACATGAAAAATTAGTTTTAAAAAATACATCATGTTATAGTGATATTTACTATAGAGGGAGTTGTTATAGAGAAATTTGAAAACATAACTCTCTGACACAATATTAACAATTAAACATTATTTTTATGTGAGTTATGAATTAGCATTTTTTTTCTTTTTTCGTTCACTGGTTAATTTTCATTATAAATTTTAAATTATTATTGTTAAAGTGTCTTTTTATAATAAATAATTTCTTAGATTTAAATTTACTTATTTACTATTAAGTTAAAAAGGTTATTAACAGATTAGCACATGTTGTGCATTTATTAATTTGGTTTACATAGACATAATTTGTGTTAGTGCTCTTAAAATAATTATGTTCTATCAATTATGATTAAAATTTTTAATTTTCTTTTGAGTCCATTGCATCCACACATACTGATTTTTATCTAATAGATACTCTTATCTTTGTGGATTAATTTCATCCAAGAAGTTAACACATGGCAAGTGAGTGCATATGGGTACTAGTAACTGATATAGCTGGCCAGTGAGTCGGGTTTGGGTCTGGCGAGTCGGGTTTGGCGGGGTCGGGGCGGAACGGGCGAAGGGGGCGGGGTCGGGTCTGGCGGGATCGGGTTTGGCGGGACTTGCTCCAGTCCTGTCCCAATCCCGATCCCGTCGGAATCGGGTTGGGTCGGGTCGGGTCGGGTTCCGGCGGTTTTCCTTTTTTTTTTTAACATGTGTATAAAAAAAACTCTATAAACAAGACAAGATAGTGTAATAAAAACATCCCAAGGCTGTTTTTGTGCCTCTTATATTATTTAATAGACATATGATTTTTTTTGTAATACAAATACAATTGTCTAAATTGCAACTTTGTGGTATTGTCCAAAAGTTGCAAATTACATAATAAAATTGCAATTAAAAAAAATTACATTCTCAAAAAAACCTATTCTAATTGCTTGATAATTTCATATGGTTCTTCGGTTGGAATTGGTATTTGTTGGTCAAATTGATCCATGTCGCTTCCACCACCTTCGGATAAGATTTCGTTGTAGTTTTCGTCTTGTTCTTCGTTGATCTCCGGTTGACCGCACCTTCTCCGCTCCGCTCGTATCCAATCTCTGAATAATACTGCAATTTCCAACCTGTCTCCGGCTAATGAGTGTCTGTGGTCTCCTATTTGATATCTGCCGGCAGAAAAAGCGCATTCAGACGCAGTTGATGTCGCTTGAATGTTCAAAACATCTCGGGCCATCATTGAAAGTGTCGGAAAGGTCTTCTCATTCCCCCTCCAGTATTTCAGCAAGTCTTCATATCCATCTTCATTGATAACTTCTTGGTACGGTACATAACCCTGCAAAACAAAAATATCCAACTCGCTAATTTGGTTAGTAGCGGTACGGCCGCACATTCTATTTCTGAGGCTTTCAATACTAGCCGCAGAAACAACATGTCTTTTGTGAGGTTGTGTTGAAGATGAAGAAGATGGTATGGAAGTCGGTAAGTTACTAGCATTTTCTTGTTGGTAAAACCTATATATTTTTTTGCATTGGTCTTCTACGCTAGACAACACTTCTTCTTTAGTTTGTTCAATAGGTGGTGGGTGATTTAGATATTTTGGACTTGGAGGTGGCAGTACTTCTATACAATCGTAAATAGTTTCAATAAGTGCTTTAGTACCGTCTATTTTAATAGTCGGATTTAATACAACACCAATAATATAAATAGTGGGAATAAGAATAAAATATTTTTTTATTTTGATAAACATTTTTTAATAGCTGCCATATAAGCTGGTTTTTTCATATATTCACTAAGTAATAAAAATATTAGAGTTATATAAAACAACATAGTTGAAATAGTAGGATAATATATACCGGAAAATTCTTTTGTTGCTTGAAAAAATTTCTCTAAAAATACAATAAGTTCGGAAATTTTTACCCAATCACTATCTACAATCATATCAGCTGGATTTTGATTATGAGAGCTAAAAAATAAAGTTATAGGTTTTTTATAATCATAAGCAACAAGTAGTTGCTCGTATAAAGAATTCCACCTAGTGGATACTTCTTCTGCAATTTTTCTATAAGATAGTCCATAATCGTGACAAGTTTTTTTATATTCTTTTCTTCGTTGTACTCTATTACTTTTAAAAATAAAGTTTATAGCAAATTGTATTTTACTAAGAATGTCTTCAAAAAGTGATAGACCATCCTTTACAGATAAGTTATATATATGGCACGCGCATTTTATATGAAAATGATCTGGAAAAGATGGAGTTAAACTATTTTTTAAAATTGTAATAGCGTAATTGTTAAAAGAAGTGTTATCTAATGTAATAGTCATAATTTTATCGGTTATTCCATAATAATGGCACACTTGATAAATATTTTCTGCAATAAAAGTATCAGTGTTCCTATCATCTATATATCTATACGCTAAGATACGTTTTTGCATAGACGATTTATAATCTATCCAATGACAAGTTACCGTTAAATAATCATGGTCGTTAGTACTATGACCTATATCAGACGTGATAGATACTTTGCCATTAAAATGATATAATGAATAATGTAAATATTGTTGATATTCATGTGCGAATTTAAATACATCTCTCTTAACAGTTGATCTAGGAAAACCGTTAAAAACAGGATTATATATATCTCTAATGTAATGAATAAAATCGGGAGATGAAGGAAATGAAAAAGGCAAACCCTCCACAACAACTAATTTTGATATTGCTTCCCTATCTCTATGTTTATTGTATTTAGGGCCTACAATTCCCCCCGTCATAGGGTTAATTTGACCATGTACTTGGTCCGAGACAGTATCAGTATGTGAACCTTGTCCCGATGGAGGGGGCTTTTGCGCACCCGGTTTTGAAGCCTGGTATTGGGCATACCTAGCTGGATGAGCACTTACTACATGTCTAATTAAACCCCCCGTCCCACCGTGACCTTTTCCAATTTTAAATTTTAAAACATTTTTACAAATTTTACATCTAGCTACTTAATTCTCTACGTCCCTATAAAAAAAATACTCATGCATCTGATTTTAATGGTCGTTTTGCTGAACCTCGTCTCATACTAGGGGGAATAGGACGCATTTCAATTGAAGGTGCACTAGTGGGTGTGTTGTCATCAATATTAGTGGGTGTATCAACTAGATCATCGTCTAAATTAAAGTCTTCTTGAGTTCCGAAAAATAGCTCCTCGTCTAAATCTAATGGTATTGTAGGAAAATGTTGAGTATCAACAAAATCATCCTGTGTAGGAATAGGATGACTAAAAGAAGTACCCTTGCCCTGGTTGCTCCTACTAGAAGAAGCACCCTTACCCTTAAACATACCTCTTAATCCTTCCATTTTAATTATGATAATAAATAATTAAAGATAATAAAATTAAGTGAGCTAAATAAAATAAACAGACAATAATAATTTAATGAAGGAACGAATGTACCAAACGTCGACGTAACGTCGACGTGTAATCGAGAGGTTGAAAATTGAAACTTTGCTCGATGGAAGATCCTCAAGCTAGTTGCCAACTTCACTCCCAATTCCCAAATGAATAAATAAAATTGAATATTTAGTAAACAATTTAGACTTGTAGAGAGATATATTGAGAGATTAGAGAGATTGTAGGAAGATTTGTGAGAAAGATGAAGAGAAAATGAGTTATTTATAGTTGAAAAATTGGGTTAAAGTGTAAATATAATAACTTATGGGTTAAAAATAAATATTAAGGGGGTAGGGGGGTTGAGAGAGGGGGGAGGCCAAAAATGGCCGTTGCCTAACAGACAAAATCTAAAATGGTCGTTGGTGCAACGACTATATTTGCAAAGGGGGGGCTTTCGGGGCGGGATCGGGACGGGCTCGGGGCGGGATCCGGATTGGCGGGCCTGGGGCGGACTCGGGACGGGTCGGGACTAGACATTGTCCTATCCCGGTTCGAGTCTCGCTACCAATTTTGTTTTTATACTAATCGGGGTTGGGGCGGGCTCTGGTCGGGCTCGGGTCGGCCCGGCCCACTGGCCAGCCTTAGTAAATGATAGTGAATATTACTGATAGTAAAAATTACCATATATTCATTGTATATTCTATAATTAATATTTGTGTGTAATTATGGTAAATATAGATCCTCATTCAATTAGGATTCAACATTGTACACACTATATATATTTGTATTAATGAGAAAGACTCCTCAAGGGAGATTAATACATTCTTACATTGTATCAAGAGCCAAACACTAGAACACCTAATTTCTCTTTCTTTCTCTTTCCCCCTACCTATCTCAATCGGCGGACAAACCCTAAACCCTAACCCTAATTTTCCGATTTCTAGTCTTTTCCTCACCAAAGTTCAGCCGATGTAATGACTCTCATGGCTTCTCCCACGGCCTCATCCTCATCCCAGTCGTCATCCACAACCCTCCCACGTCCTCCTCCACTCCATCTTTCCATCTGGCATTCGCCGTCACTAATATCAAGAACTTTATTCACTTACTTCTTGATCAAGAAGATGGTCAACATTCCTCGTGGGTTGAACTATTTCGCATTCATGCATGTGCTTACAACGTGCTTGATCATATTGACGACTCTTTCTCTCGTCCTATCGAGGTCGACAACACGACATGGCACCGTCTTGACACTATCGTCAAGCAGTGGATTTATGACACCATATCTAAGGACTTGCTTCATACGATCGTGAAAACAGGAGCCTCAGCTCGTGAGCTATGGATACGGTTGGAAAAAAATTTCAAGACAACAAGCACACACGTGTCGTGTACCTTGAAGAACAGTTCAATAACATGCGTCTTGAAAACTTTGCAAACATATCTGACTACTGCAAGCAACTAAAGTTAGTTGTCGATCAATTGTCCAATGTGGGCACTCCAAATTCTGAAACCAAGATGGTGTTGCAACTGATTAATGGTTTATCGAAATGTGAATACGACACCTTGGCAACAATGATACAACAGGACGACCCTCTACCCAGCTTCAACAAGGCCCGGTCATAATTACTTTTGGAAGAAACCAGACATGTCAAACAAGAGGAACACAATCAAAAGGTGTTGGTAGTTGATGCTCCGGAGACCACCACCGCACCCACAAGCCCCACCAACAACCAGTAGCAGCGAGACAGATATGGTGGCGGCAGAGGCTGAGACCGCGGTGGTGGATGTGGTGGCAGAGGCAAAGGTGGCAGGGGAAAGGCCTTGGAAAATCAGCCACAACAAGCTCGATACCCAACCCAATGGACCAGTCTAATGCCATGGCAGTTTCCCAGCGGTTTGGCGGCAGTACCTTGCCCGTACCTAACTGTCGGGGCCTACTAGTAGTAGGCAGCTATTTTAGGCCCGGGTCCAGCCCCACGACAGTCGGGTCCGGCATAACAGGCCCACTTAACAGAGGCCCAACACGGGCAATCTCAGTCCGGTTTGCTAACCCCGTCAGAATTGACCCAGGCCTATAGCACGATGAATATACTTGGTACATGGACATAGAGGCCACATCCCACCTTACTCTCAACTCCGGTAAGCTTCCACGTATTTTTAATTTGCGTATTTGTCAATCTATTTTGGTCGGCAATGACAATCGCATTCCAATTCATGGGTATGGAACCACACATGTACCAAAACCTCACCCTCATTTCTCCCTCTGTAACGTCCTTTATGCCCTAAATATCATTAAAAATTTAATCTTTGTTAGGAAATTTGCTATTGATAATTGGACATCTCTTGAGTTTGACCCCTTTGGTTTTTCTGTGAAGGACCTATGCACATGGACACCTCTTACGACATGCAATAGTGTGGGGGATCTCTATCATTTCTCATCCACCTCCGCTGCCAGAATCAACCCTCACACATCCCTTGCCGTGATCTCTCCATCCACGTGGCACAACAAACTTGGACACCCCGGAGCTCCAATTTTTAATTTTCTTAGAAGTTACAATTATATTTCATGTAATAAGGGGAACCTTGCCACAAATTTTTTTCTTGTCCTTTAGGTAAACATGTTAGACTTCCATTTATGTCTTCTTTAAGTGTTACTTTTTCCCCGTTTGACATTATTCATGCGAATTTGTGGAAAGGACATAAAATTACTTGGTCATAAATATTACTTGGTTTTGTTAGATGATTTCTCACATTTTCTATAGGTCTATCCGCTCAAATTTAAGTCACAAGTCTACCACACGTTTCTTGAATTCCGCATATATATTAAAGCTCAGTTTGAAAAGGACATAAAATATTTCCAATGTGATAATGGTCGTGAGTAATAATTCCTTCTTCCATAAATTCTGTTCGTACATGGCATGGTATTTCGATTCTAGTGTCCTCATACCTCTCCTCATAATGGTAAAGCCAAAAGAATTTTACGTACAATATGATTCGTACCTTGCTCCTTCATGCTTCTCTCCCACCATCCTTTTGGGTATATGCATTAAAATTGGTAGAATACATACTTAACATATTGCCTACCACCACTCTCCAAAATCGAACCCCGACTGAAATTCTATTTTGTCGTATCCCCACATATGGTCACATACGCATGTTTGGATGTCTTTGCTATCATAATCTTGCCTCCACGGCGCCTCACAAGTTAGCACCTATGTCCATTCATTGCATCTTTTTGGGCATCCCGCCCAACCATAGGAGATATCTATGTTTCAATCCGTCCGCAAATAAAGTCATTGTCTCCCGTCATGTCATGTTTGAGGAATCTATCTTCCCCTTTTCCAATATTCATCAGTTTACCATCCATGACTATGGATTTCTTGATAATTCGGACAACTCCCTTCTTGTCCAACACATGCTACATGGAACTCCCAATTCGGTTGCACGACTACCACCTCCGACATCCCTCCACCCCGCCGACACCACCTGTCTCCCCCAGGTACACCCACACATCCCGCAAACTCCCACATCCTAAAATTTGGTCCCGCATCCACTCGGAAACATCCATTGCCCACCAAACTTCTTGGCTACCACACCACACTGCCCCACATCATCCCAACCTCCGGCAGCCCTCCCACCACTGCATAACATAACCCAACCACTGCCTGCCTCCCCTCGGCACAACCACCCATCCGAAACTTTCCCGTAACCCAGCCCCTGGACCCGCAGACACCCACACCCTTCCACCACGTACTTTCTAGTCCTACACCATACTGCCCCATCTTGATAGACCTCACCCCTCACGTTACCCCTTCCACACCACCTCAACACGTAACCCAGCCCCATACCCACATACCAAATGGAAACGCGTGCCAAACACAGGATTTTTACACCAAAATTCCACTTCAACCTATCCACACAATCCATATCACCTATACCTAAAAACCCAAAACTAGCCAAACTTGACCCGAATTAGAATGTGGCCATGCGTGAGGAGTTTGATGCGCTTACCACTCAACGCACGTGAGATCTTATTCTAAGGCTAGAGGGGGTGAATGTGATTCATTGCAAGTGGCTCTTTCGTCATAAGTTTATAGACATTGGTGATCTTGCACGTCATAAGTCCAGACTTGTGGCAAATGGCATAGGGCAGCATAAAGGTATTGATTGTGGTGAGACCTTTAGTCCGGTGGTTAAACTGGCTACCATTCACACTGTTCAGCATAGCTATGGGTAAGAACTGGTTGATTCATCAGCTTGATGTGAAAAATATGTTCTTACATGGGGATTTGAAAGAAACTATTTACATGCACCAACCGTTAGGGTTTGTACATCCAGAGACTCCTCATTATGTCGGTCGTCTTCGTAAGTCATGGTATGGATTGGAACAAGCCCCTAGGGCTTGGTATGAGCGTTCCACTACTTACATTATGCAGTTTGGGTTCGTATGCAACAAATGTGACCATTCACTATTTATTTTTCATCGAGGTCGTGACATTGCATACTTGTTATTATATGTGGATGATATTGTTCTGAGTACCTCTTCTGATGTGTTGAAAAATGAGATCATTATGCCGCTTAAATTCGAATTTGCTATGACAGACTCATGAAAGTTAAGTTACTTCTTGGGGTTTTTTGTGACCAGATCTGCAAATACTATGTTCCTATGCCAGCGTAAGTATGCGAAAGAAATTGTGTACATAGTTAAAATGGCAAATTGTAAAATCATGCCTACTCCGGTCGACTCGAAGTCGAAACTCAGTGTTGTTGATGGTGATTCGGTGTCCGACCCCACTCTCTATAGGAGTCTCACAGGTGCACTTCAGTAACTTACATTCACCAGGCCTGATATTGCATATGATGTTCAGCAGGTGTGTTTATTTATGCATGCCTCAGGGAGCCTCACTTTACAGCTCTTAAACGTATCATTCGATACGTTAAGGACACTCTTGATTATGGATTACATCTCTACCCCTCTGCACCGACCAGACTGATATCATATACATACGTCGATTGGGCAGGTTGTCCAGAAATGTAGTGTTCCATGTCTCGCTACTGTGTGTTCTTAGAAGATAATCTTATATCGTGGTCTGCCAAGCGGCAAGCCACACTCTCCCGATCGAGTGCAGAAGCAGAATATAGAGGCATTACAAACGTTGTAGCTGAGATTTGCTGGCTCTGAAACCTCTTCTTAGAGCTGCAGTGTCCTTTACGTAAGGCATCTATAGTTTACTGTGATAACATATCTGCTATCTACTTATCTCATAACCCGGTTCAGCATCAGAGAACCAAACATATTGAGATGGATATACATTTCGTCCGTGAGAAGGTTGATATAGGTCATGTTAAGGTGTTGCATGTGCCTTCTTCGTATCAGTATGCATATATTTTCACTAAGGGACTTCCTCGACAGTTGTTCCTAGACTTCAGATCCAGTCTCAGGGTCCGACCTCATCCTGGTCCGACCGAGGGGGTGTGATAGCGAATATTACTATATATTCGTCGTATATTCTGTAATTAATATTTGTGTGTAATTATGGTAAATATAGATCCTAATTGAATGAAATTTCAATATTGTATACACTATATATATTTGTATTAATGAGAAAGATTCCTCAAGAGAGATTAATACATTCTTACAGTAACCTTTGTATTGATTATTGTAGTCTAGGACTAAGAAGATGCATGGAGTAAATCTTAAGGCTAACATAAGAAAAAATTTGGACCTAAAATAGGGGTACATGTACTTTCAAATACTTTGAGAAAAGGTAATCTGAAACTTCATTGAATAACTTTTCATATGAAAATATATTGTTGATCACAAGTGAGGTTGACATATGATTAATTTTAATAGTTAGCAGTTAAGGTGACATATAATTCAGTAAGAGTAAAGGAATAAAGACACGAGCCAACAAAGAAAAACTAATGAAAATTTGTAATAATTTTCTTCCAGCATTGTATTTTGACCATGAATGTGAGCACATGACATTTTGATGAATAATATTATTTTGAGCAAAGAATTAAAAGATTTCATGTATTCTCCACCTTATTGAATACTTTGATTTCGTATTCAAGGAAATTCTCAACTTGTGATTTAAAACGTAAGAAGACAATATCATTCTTTGCGACAATGGAGAATAGCCATGTGTATTTGCTAAAATCATCAATCAGAAAAATATAATAACAAATTTCATGATATCAGAAGTCTAGGACTAAATTACTTCCACTCCTCTCCCAAATTTATTCTAGGTTTCCGACTATCCCTTCTCGGTCGAGCCTGCATCGGAATCTATGCCCTTTCTCGAATTTCGTGCCTCTTTTACCTCCCCTCTTCCCAAATTTTATTTCCAATCCCTTTGGTCTTTCATTAAATCGACGTCAAAGAACATGTTTCACCTTGCCCTTACTGTTTCTAACATCAAGAACCACATCCCTATTATTCTTAAGATGGAAAACGTCCAATATGCGACGTAGGCGAGTTGTTCAAAATTCACGCAATCTCACATCAAGTCCTCCATCACATAATTCCTTCCGCTATCCCTCCACCCGCGGAGGATCCTCAGTTATGGGTCACTCTTGATGTTACCGTCCTTCAATGAATTTACTCCACTATTTCTACCGACCATTTACAGACGATCATTGAACCAGACACTACGACTATGGCTACCTGGAATAGATTGCGTGATATATTCAAAGAAAACCAACATTCCCGAGTTGTCACTCTTGAGCAAGAATTTTCTCAAGTCCGCATAGAAGATTTTTCGAATGTTTCGGCCTATTGTAAATGGCTCAAGGAATTGGCGGACCAACTCCGTAATATTGGGGCACCTGTTACCAATAATCGTCTTGTTCTACAAATGGTTGCAGGCCTATCTGAGGCCTATAATAGCGTTGGGACTCTCATTTGTCAAAGTAATATGCTTCCCCATTTTTATCAAGCTCGTCCGATGTTAATGTTAGAAGAAGCCGTGTTGGCAAAAAAGGTGGCTACCGGCGCCAGTTTCGTGGCGATGATGACTTCATCCAATCCCTCTCACGGGTTTGTTGACAATTTGGGCCAAAACCGCAACAACAGTGGCGGCAAGAAGGGTCAAAATCGTAAAATGGCAAAAATCGCGGCGGCAACAACAGTAGCTGCTAGAACAGTGGCACTACCGGCGGGAACAGTGCCAACACCGGGGGTGGGCCTCGGGGTTTTGGGCCCCAGTCGGCCTGGTCCCAGCCTTGGCCCACATGGTAGTGGGCTTGGATCAGTGGCCAGTTGCCTAGTCCCGCCTACTGCCCTCCTCCTAATTATTTTTAGCCACATTGGGCCCCAATCCAGCCCAATTTCTCGGGTCAGCAGTCCGGTGTACTTGGGCCTCGGCCCCAGCAGTCCTTCTATGCAGCTGGCCTAAATTCGATGCCGACACCCACCGATATTGAGGCCGCCATGCATACACTTGGATTAAATCCTTCATACGCGAATTGGTACATGGACACCGGCGCTACTTCTCACATGACGTTCGACCAAGAAACTCTCTTGTCTTATTCAAATTTGAGCAAAAATCGTGGCATAATTGTTGGTAATGACAACTCAATTCCAATTCATAGTTACGGTCATACAACTTTGTCTCCCCCCATCCACCTCTTGTCTTGAAAAAATGTCCTTCATGCCCCTAACTTAATTAAAAATTTGGTGTATGTCCGTAAATTTACCACTGATAATTAGGTTTCTGTTAATTTTAATCCTTTTGGGTTTTCTGTGAAAGATTTCAAGACGGGGATACCTCGAATGAGATGTAATAGTAGGGGAGATCTTTATCCAATCATGCCCACATTCAGTCTCTCGAGTCAAGCCTTGCCATCTACTTTTGCAGCTCTAGCTCATTCCTTATGGCATGGACGTTTGGGTCACCCTTGATCGTCTGTGTGTTTCTTCCTTGCATAAAAATAATTTTATTTCTTGTAAGGGTACGCGTAGTACTCCAATTTGTCATTTCTATCCTTTAGAAAAACATGTTTGATTGCCATTTGTAGCCTTTACTTCTCGTACTTTAATGCCATTTGATATTTTTCATAGCGATTTATGGACATCTCCCGTTTTAAGTTCTGTGGGCCATCGTTATTATGTTCTATTTTTGGAGGATTAGTCTAATTTTTTATGACCTTTCCGTTAGCGAAAAAATCTCAAGTTTTTTCCAGATTCTTAAATTTTCGAGCATTCATCCGTACCCAATTCGAACGGAAAATAAAAAATATTCAATGTGATAATAGCAAAGAATATGATAATGGGTTATTTCGGAAATTTTGTGAAACTAATGACATAGTTTTTCGTTTCTCTTGTCCTCATACGTCCTCACAAAATGGGAAAACCAAACGAAAAAATTCATACCATTAATAATATTGTCCGAACTTTATTGGTCCATGCTTCCGTACCCCCTTCCTATTGGCATCATACTCTACAAATGACTACCTATCTTCTTAACATACTTCCTACCAAAGGGTTTGCATATGCGTCTCCTCTTAAAGTCCTCTATAATAAGAATCATTCGTATTCACATCTTAGGGTCTTTGGGTGTTTCTGCTATCCATTTTTTCCGTCAACTACAATTAACAAACTTCAAGTCCAGTATACCGCTTGTGTGTTTTTGGGTTATCCTTGTAATCATCATGGTTACAAATGTTTTAATTTGTCATCCAATAAAATCATCATTAGTCGTCATGTTATTTTTGATGAAACCTAATTTTCGTTTGCTAAAGTGAGTAGTCCCGTGCCTAGTTCGTATAATTTTTTAAATGACGCAGTCTCACCGTACACTATGCGCCATTTATAGGGCCAATCCAGTACTCTCGAACCGCCAGCAGACCCACTGCCTGCTGGCCCGCCAACACTCACAACCCCTCACGTCTTAAGTCCAAAGCAACTGGGCCAAATATCCATCCCAGTTCTGCCCCTGCTTCTGTTCCAGTTCTCAGTCCAGAATCTTGTGTTGGGCCAGCAAGCCCACTGCCTGCTGGCTAGTCCGTCACCCATCCAGATTTTTCCCTTAATCCATCCAATTCTCCCCCGAGTCACAGACTGGTCACTCGTAGTCAACGGGGTATTTTAAAACCAAAAATCTATTTTAATCTTAATTCTAATGTTCTTAAATCCCCCTACCCCGTAACCTAGTGTCTGTGTTAAATGACCCGAATTGGAAATTGGCTATGAACGACGAATATGATGCTCTTATTGAAAATAAGACGTGGGAGTTGGTGTCCCGTCCTTCTGGTGTTAATATTATTCGATCTATGTGGATTTTTACTCATAAAGATAATTCTGATGGTTCTTTTACGAGACATAAGGCTCGTCTTGTGGGTGATGGTAAGACTCAATGGTTGGCGTGGATTATGGTGAGACATTTAGTTCGGTGGTCAAACCGGCTACCTTTCACACTATTCTCAGTCTGGCTCTTTCAAAGGCATGACCCATTCATCAGTTAGATGTGAATAATGCTTTCTTACATGGTGATCTTACGGAGACCGTTTACATGCATCAACCCTTGGGTTTTCGAGACCCCAAATATCCTAATCATGTCTGTTTGTTGAAGAAGTCCTTGTATGGGCTTAAGCAGGCCCCACAGGCTTGGTATAAGAGATTTGCAGACTATGTTTCATCTATTGGATTTTCTCACAGCAGGTCTGATAATTCATTGTTCATATATCGTCGTGGTACTTCCCTGACTTATATTCTATTATATGTGGATGATATTATCTTGACTGCCTCTTCTGATGCTTTGCGCAAGTCTATCATGACACTACTCAGGTCTGAGTTTGCTATGAAAGACTTGGGGCCCTTGAGTTACTTCTTGGGGATTGTTGTCACTCGTCATGCATGTGAGTTATTCTTATCACAACGGAAGTATACCGCAGAGATAATTGAAAGAGCTGGTATGTCCTCGTGTAAGTCTACTTCTACTCCAGTTGATACTAAACCCAAGCTGGATGTTGCGGCTGGCTCACCTTACTAGGATCCCACCCACTATCGCAGTCTTGCCGAAACTCTTCAGTATATTACATTCACGAGACCTGATATTACATATGTAGTACAACATGTGTGTTTGTCTATGCATGATCCTAGGATTGAGCACATGAATGCGCTCAAACGCATTATACGATACATCCAGGGAACACTTGAATTTGGCCTGCATCTATATCCGTCGTCCACTTCTACGCTTGTCTCGTACACAGATGTTGATTGGGGTGGTTGTTCAGATACCAGATGATTCACGCCTGGCTATTGTATGTTTTTTTGGTAATAACTTAGTCTCATGGCCTGCGAAGCGCCAGTCTACATTATCACTCTCTAGTGCAGAGGCCGAGTATCGAGGAGTAGCCAATGTAGTCTCTGAATCATGTTGGTTACATAATCTTCTCTTAGAACTTCATTGTCCCATTTAGAAAGCTACCTTGGTTTATTGTGATAATATTAGTGTGGTCTATCTTTCTGGTAATCCATTTCAACACCAGCGCACTAAACACATCGAGATGGATATCCACTTTGTTCGCGAAAAGGTAGCTCGTTGGCAAGTAAGCGTCTGCCATGTCCCTTCGAGGTATCAAATTGCAGACATATTTATGAAGGGTCTTCCCTTGGTTTTATTTGAAGATTTTAGGGACAGTCTTAGCATACGAAGACCGCCCGCTATGAATGCGGCGATGTGATAAATATACCTATGATGTACACGGGATATACACTGCCTTGTGTATACCGTGTATATCACGGGAATACAAGGCAAAACAATCTGTGATATACATGCCAAGTATATCACGGTTTGGAGTATATTTGGTAACCTATTATTTGTAATTAATTAAGCATTGTACACTTACCATAATTGTAGTATTCTTGTATAAATAGAATAGGATTTTTGGCGTAGAATAGGAATAGGATTTTCCATATTATGAAAATTGTAAATTGTATATATACTTATTCATTAATGAAAATAATTAAGGGATTATTTTTTTCATTATTAGTGGGAATATTTATAGCCATCTAGTCCAGATATCAACATGATCAATTATAGTAGAGGATCGTGCCATCAAAGTTGCCATTTGATGCTTATCATTGATTGATATGCATGATCAAATCCATGATAACATGTCATAATCGTGTGTCCTAACTAGAGATGGCAGTGGATCCTGGACCCAGTCCGGATCTGATGGATTCAGATCCGTTTTATAGGATATGAATCTTCAAAATTTAGACCCGACGGATTCGGATCGGACCCGGATCCGTTTCTGACGGATCAGATCTGGATCTGGATCTTGTATTTGAGATCCGTATCCAGTCTAGATCCAACCCGCAGATCCATTTTTTATTAAATATATTCATAACCTAGAATGTAATTTTATAAGTATTTTCTTAAAATTGCTAAGCACATCTTTGCAAGTTTAATTCTCAAAACAAGTTTAATTTATCCCTGCGTTAACTCAAAAACCAAAAAATAAAGAGGTAACTTCGATAATAAAATCAATGTTATATTAGTGAATGACTAACATCTCCATAGACAAGTAGTTAAAATTATAGTCACTTCATTTGTGAAGATTCCAAGCACATGCAAGTTCTGCATTGTGAAAATACTAGTCAGCGTTTTCCACAACTATTGTCATTGTCCAACATTTTCAATTAATAGCTCACAATCAAAACGAGACAACGAACAAAATATCTTATATGAACATTTCAAAATTGAAACACAGTAAACTGTTAGCTAAGTAAAAATCGTTTGTCAGTTCAAAAAAAAAATCTTAGCAAGGTTACATTTTTAGCAAGGCATTTTTTTTACATGTGGATCCAAATCCGATCCGTGGACCCGGCGGATCCGATGGATCTGGATTTGAATATGATTTTTATGGACCCGATGGATTTGGATTCAAGTATGAAAAACGGATCTGGATCTGGATCTAGCAGGATCCGGTCCAGATCCGATCCGTTGCCATCCCTAGTCCTAACTTGTGATAAACTTGATATTAAGGCAGGTTTGAGAATCTTGTAAAAGAAATTAAGCTTGAACCCTTACCTCTTGCACGATCAGATCTGCCACCATATGACTAGTTTAAATTTTGACTTCTTTTAAAAACGTCTCAAATTTGTTAAAACTCTTGCCCCCAAATTTAACTTGACCTAAAACTTGGATCAATAATTTTGGTTCTTTAAAACTATAATAATGACTCAAATAGTCCATAGAGATCCACACATGAATATGATATGATACTAAAGTTCCAAAATAACTAATGCATCGTAGTCAATTCCCAACCATCAATAACATACAAAATAAGATCTTTATCGAATACGGGTTGAGCAACAACATTTAATTTAAATAAATTTGGTTTTCGTGTAAATACTCAAATATGGTGTCCTTTTTTCATGATTTGCAACTGTATACGTAGTTGTATGAGTCTTTCCCGCAAGTATTGTGAAGCAAGTGTGGCTTATAAAACTATTCAACCTTGCCTAGATGTCAGCATTCCACAATCCATGCAAATACAAGTTCGATTAGTGATGATAGAAGCCAACTGAGCGATATATAATCTCGTTTCCTCCAAATGATATATGTTGGATTTGTTTTATTTTCGTTTGCATTTGATCATGAGTATTGCTAGTGTAGAACTATATTAATCTTGAGAGTCTTTCTCATTAATACGAATATATATAGTGTGTACAATATGGAATCCCAATACAATAAGGATCCTATATCTACCATAATTATACAACACTAAATATTACAAAATATATGGAGAATATTTATAATATACGTTAATACATCCCCTCAGTCGGAGCGGGAGGAGACCGAACATTAAGACTGGATCTGAAGTCGAGGAATAGTTGTCTAGGAAGACCTTTCGTGAAGATATCCGCATACTGATATGAAGAAGGAACATGCAACACCTTAACATGACCGAGAGCAACCTTCTCACGAATAAATTGGATATCCATCTCAATATGCTTGGTTCGCTGATGCTGAACCGAATTATGAGATAGATATATGGCGGATATGTTATCACATTAAACCAAAGACGCCTTACACAAGGGATACTTAAGCTCCAAAAAAGGATTCGGAGCCAACAGATCTCAGCAACAACATTTGCAACGCCTTTATATTCTGCTTCTGCACTCGAATAAGATAATGTGGCTTGCCTCTTGGCTGACCACGAGATGAGATTATCCCTCAAGAACACACAATAGCCAGAGGTGAAGCGCCGCGTGTCTGGCCAACCTGCCCAATCATCATCCGTATATGATAACAACCTGATCGGTGTTGAGGGGTATAGATGCAATCCATAATCAAGTGTGCCCTTAACATATCGAATGATACGCTTCAAGCCAGTTAAATGAGGCTCCCTAGGGTCATGTATGAATAAGCACACCTATTGAACAACATATGCAATATCAGGCCTAGTGAAAGTAAGATACTGTAGTGCACCTGCAAGACTCCTATAAAGGGTGGGATCAGTTACTGGATTACCATCAACTACACTAAGCTTTGATTTTAAGTCAACCAGAGTGGACATTATCTTGTAGTTCGCCATTTTAGCCCTATATACTATCTCTTCTGCATACTTGCGCTGACACAAAAACATAGAGTCTGCATATCTAGTCACTGATATCCCCAAAAAATAGCTCAACTTCTCCAAATCAATCATAGCAAATTTGGTTTTAGGAAAGGCAATGATCTCATTTTTCAACACATTAGATGAGGCAGTAAGCACAATGTTATCCACATATAACAACAAATAAGCAATCCTACTACCTTTATGAAAAATAGATAGAGAATTATCACACTTGCTACATACAAACCCAATCCGCATAATGTACTGTGCAAAGTGATCATACCACACTCTAGGGGCATGTTTCAAATCATAAAGTAACTTATGAAGATGACATACATACCGAGGGGCTGCTGGATGGATAAAACCAGACGGCTGGTGCATGTAAACATTTTCTTTCAAATCCCCATGTAGAAACGCATTCTTCACATCAAGTTGATGAATCGGTTAATGCTTACCCATAGCAATACTTAGAACTGTGCGAATAGTAGCCGATTTAACAACCGGACTGAACGTCTCACCACAATCAATACCCTCATGTTGATTAGTGCCATTAGCCATAAGTTTTGCTTTATATCTCTCTAGATCGCCAATGTCTCTGTATTTGTGGCGAAAAAGCCACATGCATCGGATCATATTCACCCCCTCTGGTCTAGGAACCAAATCCAAGTATGTTGTTTCGTTAAAACATTAAATTCCTCACACATGGACGCATTCCAATTTGGGTATAGTTTGACTAATTTTGGGTTTTTGGGAATTGAGGAAATAGATTGTATGGATAAGTTAAACTGGACTTTAGGCTTGAAAATCCCGTGTTATGCACAGGTTTCCAATGGGTGCGTGGTTGGCTGTTTTGGGTCACTGGTTGCTGGGATGGTGTTGGATTGGTGACGGGTTTGGTTGACTGGACAAGGCATCGGGTTGGTGTCGGGTTGTTTTGGGGGCGATGATGGGTCGGGTAGGGTGACAATCTGGGTAGATCAATGTAGTGTGGGGTAGGCGATGTCAGGTATGGTGTCAGTGGTGGGTTGGTGATGGAGTGACGGTATGGTGGTGTGGTTGTGGAGGGCCAGGTGGTGGTACTATTGCGGTGCAGGGTGCCAAGAATTGGTGGGTTTGTTGGGTTGGTTTGGGAGTTTGGATTTACTGCGGCGGGGGATGGTGACACAGTGGTCGTCGGTTGCGATGGTCGATGGGTGTTCTGGATACTGACCAGTTGTGAAAGAGATGGAGATTGAGATGAAGAACCGCTGCCAGCGGTGGGTAGCAGATGTACTGGGTTGTCAGGGTGAGTGGTCGGTAGAATGCCGGTGGTGGCAGTGACAGTCAGAGGTGGCGGAGCTGGGGTGGTAGACTGACTCAGTTCGTGGAGTATGACGGGCGAGATGTCTGACTCGTCGAGAAAGGTATAGTCCGTGTTACATTATTGGATATTTGCGAAGGGAAAAATTATCTCGTCGAATGTAACGTGACGAGAGACGTGAATTTGACGAGTGGATAAGTCATAACATAAATAGCCCCTATGATTAGACGGAAAGCCTACAAATACACACCGAATGGTTTGGGGTGCTAATTTATGAGGGGCGGTGGATGCAAGGTTTGGATAGCAAAGGCAATCGAAAATCTAAAGGTGATCATAGGAGGTGATTCGACGGTATAATATTTTGGTTGGGGTCATGTTATGAAGGGTACTAGTAAGTAAAATATTAAGGACATATTCTACCATTTTGACTGCATATACCCAAAAAGAGAGAGGTAGAGAGGCATGAAACATGAAAGTATGAACCATGTTATTAATTGTGCGAATGATTCGTTCTGCTTTTCCATTCTGAGGAGAGGTGTGAGGACACGAAAATAAAAAAACCATGCCATTATTTTTGCAAATTTTGTGAAAAGTGGAATTATTAAATTCACGACCATTATCACATTGAAAAGATTTGATGGCTTTTTCAAATTATTTTTGATAAAAATACAAAATTCAAGAAATTTGGCAAACACTTTCGACTTGAACTTTAGTAGGTAAATACAAATAAAGTGAGAATAATCATCTAATAAGACTAGATAATATATATGACCCAGAGAGCTAGTAATGGGAGATTTCCATAAATCAACATGAATAATATCAAAAGGAGCAAACGTAACACTAAGAGATGATTTAAACGGAAGGCGAACATGTTTGCCTAACTGACAATAAACACAATTTGGGACAAGTTTCCCATTATTACAACGAATAAAATTATTGCTTCTAAGAAAGTTAAAAACATGCTCCTGGGTGTCCAAGCCTATTGTGCCAAGTTGACGGAGAGATAGCAGCGAGAGATATGGGAGAGAGGGAACTGGCAGCGGAGGTGGATGGGAAATGATAGAGATCCCCCATGCTATTTCATCTCGTAAGAGGTGTCTCTATACGAAGATCATTCACAGTAAAACCAAAAGGGTCAAAGTCAACAGAGACAGAATTATTACGAGTAAATTTCAGGACAGATATTAGGTTTTTAATAATGTTGGAAGTATAAAGGATGTTATATAAAGAAAATTGTGGGTTTGGCGATTGAGTGTAGGTTGTACCATAACCCTGAATTGGAATGCGATGGCCACTACCAACAATAATATATTCAAGATGCTTTAAACGAAATAATTTGGGAAGATTACCTGCAGAGCGGGAGATGTGAAAGGTGGCTCCCGTATCCATGTACCAATTTTCATCAAGCTGCTGCAATTTCAAACTGTTGATGGCCTGGCCCAAATCAGTGGGGGTCAGACTAGTGAGAGCTTGCTGATACTGGGCATGCATAACGTGGGACTGTTCAGACAGTGGGCGTGTTTCCAGGACTAGGCCCAGAATACCCTGTTGCTGGAAGGGATCCTGGGCCGTGACATGATGTTGATATGCGACCCAAGCTCTTGGGTGAACATATCCTACTGGGCCGACCCAAGTAGGGAAGGCGCTGGGCTGCTGGCCTTGGGGCCCCTTCCCGCGGCCTTTGCCTCGGCCGTTGCCACGTCCCCTGCCTCCCTTGCCACTGCCACAGTTATTATGCGGCTGGTGGAGGCTGGCTAACAGTAGTGGGATGCGACGTGAGGGTATCAACTGCAAGTGCATGCTGAATATGTTCATCCTGCTTAGCACTTCGGGTTTCTTCCAAAAGAAGTTGTGAGTGTGCTTTGTTGAAACTGGGAAAATGGTTGGCCTGTTGTATCATCGCAATGGTGTCATACTCACCATTTGTTAAGGCATTGATTAGCTGTAAAACCATCTTAGTTTCAGAAATTGGGTGGCCTACATTGGACAATTTGTCATCCACCGGTTTTAGTTGTTTGTAATAATCAAACATGTTTGCAAAATTTTCTAGACGCGTGGTGTTGAATTGCTCCTCAAGATACACAGCACGCGTGTGTTTGTTATCCTGAAAGATTTCCTCCAACCGAAGTCATAGTTCGCGAGTTGAGGCTCCAGTTTTCATGATTGTATGAAGGAGGTCTTTAGATATGGTGCTATAAATCCATTGCTTGACGATAGCGTTAAGACGATGCTAGATGGGGTCGTCGATTTCAAGAGGGCGATGGATGGTGTCGTCAATACGATGAAGCACATTATATGCACATGCATGAATGTGGAAAAGTTCAACCCATGAAGAATATTGACCTTCTTCCTGATTAAGAATTATGGGGATGAAGTTCTTGATATTTGTGACGGTGAGGGCAGGATGAAAGGAGGGAGTGGAATAGGGAGTAGGTGGGTTATTTATGACGACATGGGAGGTGGCGGAAGCTGGGAGAATTAGGAGGGGTCAAGGAAGCCATTTATTTTGTTTTCAGCAAAAGGACAAAACGTTTGATGGTCTCGGGTAAGGAGAAAAAACTGGCAAAAGGTTTTGTGCTTTTGATTGTTTCTCGGTTAAAGAAAAACGTGAGAAAACAAAAAAAAAACAGACAAAGTATGATGCTTTTGAGTGTTTCTCGTGAAAGGAAAATTGAAGAAAACTGAGAGCAGACAAAGGTTTGTGCTTTCTGATTATTTCATGTGTAAAGAAAAACGAAAGCAAGCATAGAAACCGAGGGGAGGCTGACGGAAATAATTAGGGTTTAGGTTTTGGCTCCTGATACCATGTAGAACTGTATTAATCTTCTTTGGGGAGTCTTTCTCATTAATACAAATATATATAGTGTGTACAATGTGGAATTCTAATACAATAAGGATCTTATATCTACCATAATTATACAACACTAATATTATAAAATATATGGAGTATATTTATAATATACGTTAATAGCTAATGAACTTGAGAAGATATTCATTGCTGTCATAAACATACCCTTCCAAATCGTGCCACAATGTCAGAAGGATTTAAGACTTTCGGAGGTAAAAATATTTATGTCAAGTTTGATAAGATTTGCATGGGAGACATTAATCAAGAAAGAGATACAATTTTAAGTTAGAATCTGAGTAGCGAAACTAGTGATTGGGGAAAAGACCGAATATAGTTAACGTAAGTCTTGAATTGCTATGATACTATAATGGATTAAAAACTAAAAGAGTAGAAAAGCTAAATGTATATTCATTTAGAGAAGAAAACCTGTAAAAACACAACAATGGAAGCATTCAATATTGAATATAGGTAATTTGTTTTATAACATTACTGCTATTTTATTTATACTTAACGTATGATTACGATATACATTACAATTTATTTTAAACTTGAATCAGACATCAAATAATACACATTATATATTAGATGACTTAATCATAACATACAATAATTTGAAGCTATCATAAAATTCTCTATGAATTGATTGTTTAGTACAACCATTTGTAACTATGCAACCATGAAGTGACGTTCATACAGAGAAATTGGAAGATTAGACACTCATTCTTCGTTAAAAAATAAGTTGCTAACTCAAACTGATAAAATCACTTGTAACAAAAAATAGATATATTAGTTTAATATATAGTGTTTATGCAAAAATATGTCACTGTAGAACATTGACGACAACCTCGAGCATCGATGTCTCCTTGAAAAGCTATATTAAAATAATATTTAATATGTAAAATTTAGATAGTTGATTGTAATGTTGACACATGAATATTCAATATCGAATACTGATAATTGATTTAATTGCTCTACAGGTTGAGCTTAGGAGGGTATGACTTGAAGAACGCCTTTCTTGATCCGAGACAGGTCACTATTGGGCTTGTAGTTGCTTTATTGGCCTTATAGTTTTTAGCCTCAATCAACGATGAAAAAATAATTAAGAATGAAACATCATATGTTATACCAAAATTTATTTTTTTACAAATATGTCAAACATACAATATAGTGCAATGGAACAGCATTCATAATAGCATTATCAGCATGTGTGATTCTTTAAATTTCAAACAAGTTGCTTAAAATCAATGGTGGATTTTTTTTTTATCATAGACAGGTCCAGATGAGATGTGGTTGGGCCAAACTACAGGCGTGCATGTAAAAAAACATTAACATCTGAAAATGTGCTATACTAAAAAAAAATTCCCCAGTAAGCAAAGTATATATTGAACAAAATGGAACACAAGCAATCCCTTCCAAATTTATCAGATCAAATCACACCAAAAATTTTCTTTCTTCCTCACTACCACATATAAAAGATAAAAAAAATAAAATTAAAGGCTTAGAAACAATCTTTTTCTTAGCTGAGCATATTTTAAGTATTCAAAATTGATTGGAAAGAGAAGAGAGAAAACAGCGGGGGGCAAAATATAGAGAAGGAAGAACATATCCCTTGTCTACTATTGCCCCCTCTTTAGATCTTGCTATTTTCTCATCTGGGTATTCTTCAATTGGTTGATTCTTGATTTGGGTAATTTATTAGCATTCATATCAATTGTCTTTGTTGTCAACTTTGATGATGAATACCATTGTTCGGTTCTTGGGCTTTTACATTCTTGATTCTAAATTTTGGTTGATCGTCTAAGGATCCGATACTTCTTGATTGAATCTGATAATGTTATAGTATATTTGATTCATTGTAAAGGTGTGACCTTTTAGTTTTTTCAATCTGCATTTCATTGAAAGTGGATCCGATACTTGTATGATGTGTCTTTGATTTCATCAAGATATGTGATTAAATGACAGTTTTTTAAGGTTTATTTTAAATGTTATGGAATGATGATTGAGTAGTACATTGGGGATGCGCTTTTTTTGAAGATTTTATGATTTGTTTGTTTGTAGGAAAATGCAATCTGATCTTGGAAAGTTATTTATCGGTGGGATTTCATGGGATTCAAATGAAGAGAGGCTGAAGGAGTATTTTAGTACTTATGGGGAGGTTTTAGAGGCTGTAATTATGAAGGATAGGACTACTGGCCGTGCTCGTGGTTTTGGTTTTATTGTCTTTGCTGATCCTGCTGTTGCTGATAGGGTTGTCAAGGAGAAACACAACATTGATGGCAGGATGGTAAGCTGTTCTAAGTTGCAAATTGGTTTTACAGTTAGTTTCCATTTTGATTTATTGAACAAGGAGCATAGTGTCGTTGTTTGAACTTCTGATAAGAATATACTTTTGTATGACACCTAAAATCAAGGGAACTGTGACATTGTAACAGAGCGTTAGCATTATATATCTAAGATTTCTTGGTACAAATGGTGTTTTACCTTGCACTAAAACTGGCACATTGCTCCATTCTTATCGCACATCACATCTGCCATAAACTTTTCCGCACTCTAATTTCTTCTTTTTGCTCATCATGGTCTACTTGTTTTTCAGGTTGAAGCAAAGAAGGCTGTTCCAAGGGATGACCAGAGCACAATAGGTAGAAGCAGTCCTAGCATTCAGGGCTCTCCTGGTCCAGGACGTACAAGAAAAATATTTGTTGGAGGTTTAGCATCCACAGTAACTGAGGCTGACTTTAAGCAGTACTTTGAGCAATTTGGAACAATCACAGATGTAGTAGTTATGTACGATCATAACACTCAGAGACCAAGAGGCTTTGGTTTCATAACTTATGATTCAGAGGATGCAGTGGATAAAGTATTGCTTAAGACCTTCCATGAGCTGAATGGTAAAATGGTCGAGGTCAAACGTGCAGTCCCTAAAGAGTTATCACCAGGTCCAAGACTTGGTGGGTTCAACCATCCATTAAGTAGGATCAATAACTTCCTTAATGGATACAACACGCAAGGAGGATACTCTCCGAATACAGTTGCAGGATATGGAGTCAGGATGGATGGTAGATTTAGCCCCATTGCTGGAGGTAGGAGTGGTTTTGCTCCATTTGGTTCTGGTTATGGTATGGGTCTTAACTTTGAACCAGGGTTAAGCCCGGGATATGGGGGAAGTGCAAACTTTAACAGCAGCTTGAGCTACGGAAGGGGACTGAGCCCTTATTATGTTAATAGTTCAAATAGATTTGGTGGTCCTATTGGGTTTGATGGTGTGAATGGAGGAAGTAGTTCATTCTTCAGCTCAGCAACTCGGAATTTGTGGGGAAATGGGGGGTTGGGTTATGGAACGAACTCCAACAACTCTAGCAACTTTGCAGTATCTGGAAGTGGGAACACCGGGTCAGGAAACTTTAGCAATGCTGGAGTTTGGGGGTCATCTTCAATTTCCTCTCAAGGTAGAGGAAATGTTTCTAACCAAAGTGGAAATCTTGGTTATGGGGGTGATGATAGTCTATATGGGTTGACTGGAGGAGGCTATGGAAGAAATGTTACAACAAGTGGGGCTCCTACATCATCATATCCTGCATCTAATGGTAGCTATGATGGGGCTCTTGCTGATTTTTACAGTGGTGGTTTGGGATATAGTGATTCCACTTGGCGCTCTGAGCGAGATGGATCTGGTTCAATTGGTTATGGACTTGGCACTGCACCCTCAGACATGCCATCTAAAAGTTCTGCTAGTTATGTTGGCAGTTATGGTGTTGGTAAAAGACAGACAAACAGCGGTAAGCTTCTCACTAACACTATTTAAAGCCAGAGGTTTCTTCACCTTGCTAAATATTCCTTTAATTTTTGATGAACTTGGATTATTTTTTATTGATACCATGTTTGTGATTAGAAGCAAGTGATTAATGTGTTTCCCCCTCTTGACTTAATACCTTTGTCCCTTTACATGTTTTTACATATAATTGAGTTTGTTACTGAGGGTTTTCTTTTCGAAAGTAAGTGCAAGAATCCTTATAGGGATTCACTCTGTAGAGAAGCATCTCCCATACCTGCACATATGATGTGATGTCTAACAATTTTAACTCTGCGCCAAGTTCATGCTTGTGCTCCAGATTTTTGTTTACTCACCTTGAAAACTGCATTATGAATTAGAAGCACAGCATTCTGAGTCAATGTACATAATTCCATTTACTTAAAGGAAATAGAGTCTCGTGTCATTTTCAAATTATGGTGGATTAAAACAAGAAGGATCTCTGGAAATTAGTTGAACCATTGATAAAAGGAACCTTAAAAGGAGGCTACAAGTTGGCATTTCTGATTTATTTTAGTTCAGATGCTTATTTTTTTGTAATGTTAAAATTCGAGCTTGTAATACTATAAACTGTTTGCTTAACCGATGAAAGTGACAAAGTTATATAAAGCAAGTGATGTCACTTCAAAGGAGCGTACTCTTTGAACCTTAGGTGCTAAGGATCTAAGTGAGAAGCAAGTGTTTCTTTCAACCCACCTTTAAAAGATGATCAAGAGAAAGGTAGAACAATAAATATGTCTCTTGCTACCTGAGTACTAGGATTCCTCTCTCAGTACACTTTAGTGTTCTCTTGATTGTCTTCTTCTACTCTTTAGTTTCCTGCTGTCTTAATTGCTTCATTTTCCCTTATTTTTCTTCTTTTCTCCTCCTCTTCCGCCTCCTCCAATTTTATGATTATAGGATTATTGTTAGGATAAGAAAAAAAAAATGACTCTTTCTATCAAAGGTAATCGTCCTCTTCATTTTTGCATTCTCCAATTTACTCCCTCCGTCTCATATTACTTGGCCACTTTCCCTTTTACACACCCTTTAAGAAATCATAAATAAGAAGTTTTTTACTACATTACCCTTATCTCTCTCGAATTAATTGCACTTTAATCAATATTGGTTACTTTAAAAAACAATTAATGTTAAGGGAAAAGTAGGAAAAACGTATTTAATTCTATCTTGTTTTTACAAAGTGGCCAAGTAATTTGGGACGGATATTTTTAGTAATGTGGCCAAGTAATATGGGACGGAGGGAGTATGATTTATAGGCTTATTGTTAGGATATGAAAAAATGACATTTGCAATCAAAGCTAATGCTAAATATTTAGCAAAGCAATTCAATATGAAAGTGAATTTTGCAAAACATATCTTTTTATGATTGATTATTGAAAACTGAAATTCCATTTTTTGATTGAGATGTGAACTTACCAATTTTTTGATTGAAGTAATCCCTCCACAGTTTTATTCTTATCAATTACATTTTGGTGGTATGTAAATTTGAGTTGTTGCGTTGTTGGGATTAACATTTCCGTGGTTCTATATTGGATATTATAATTACTGTAATTATAATTCAATGTTATAAACATAATTTTTTTATGTTAGTTAATATTTTCATAATTTTTTTATGTTAGTTATTATTTTTCCGTATATTATTCATTTTACTTTGAAGAAGCATGTGTGTTGCTTCTTACTCCTTACTCTCGTTAAAAGTCAGAGTCTTGTTGGTTTTTTCTCTCGCTTTTTTGCTTTCAAAGGCGCTGATTCTAGCTGTTCCTGATCTTGCTTCATCCAGATTTGATAATGCAATACTAATGTTACGTGTTAATTCTTTAAAAATATTGGGTTTCCGTGATTCACAATGTTTATTTGATAATTAATCTTTTTTTTGGATAATGAGCTGTCTTCATTGTCTGCGGGAATTTAGGTCTGATGATGTACTCTGTCATTATTGTTAGACTTCTATGTTCCGTTGTGCATCAAAGACACTGACCAGAAAATACAAGTGAATATTGTTAAGTAATTACTATACTCCCACACCCTTGGGTGTGGCCTAGTGGCCAATGAAGTGGGTTGAGAACCTTGGTTCTTGAAGTCTTAGGTTCAAATTCCAGCGGAGGCAAAAATCGCTAGGTGATCTCTTCCCATATGTTCAAGCTTTGGTGGAGTGAGTGACCCGGTACCTGTACTGGTGGGAGGTAGCAGGTACCTCGTGGAATTAGTCGAGGTGCACGCAAGCTGGCCCGGACACCACAGTTAAATAAAAAAAGTAATTGTTGTACGACTTGGTTTTGTTCCCTGTAGGCACTCATTGGTTTAGAGTGATGCTTATGGTCTTAACACTTAACTCAGGAGGAGTAAGTTATCTGGAGAATTGTGTTCAGACAGATTCATTACCAATCAGAATTACCATTATACCACTGGTTGGTACTTGTATGCAGGATCAGAGACCAAAAACCGAAATCTTGAACTTAAGATGAAGTATTTCAAGAAACTGAGATCTTCCAGATCTTAAAGGATACAAAGGAAAACTAAGAGATGGAATTGAATAACTTTTATTTTAATAGATTATTATACCTTATCCTTGCCTAGTATCTTTATATAACAACAACGACATACCCAATATAATCCCATAAGTGGGGCCTAATATCTTTACATAATACATATTTGATACAACAAGTTTTTTCTATGTGGTATCTCTCTTTCATACAACCCCTTTGATAGACTCAGACGACTTTTGAGTACTCTTTTGCTTTGGTATAATTTCAAACTTTTATGTAGCGGACAATTATCCCTTTCTTAATAAGATAAATAATTTATTTACATTGGGATAAAAAACTCGTGTATACAAGTAGTATACCAAAAAGTAGAGAACATATACCAAAATATGGTTCTCTATAGAAGTTATCCAATCATCTGTGTGAGAAATTGTGGGAGAAAAATATATTATTGAATTGTTGTATCTATATGATTACACTGAACTCTATTTATAGACACTCCATTACAATTCTTTTCCTAGTAGGACACTATATATGAAATCCTATTCCTATTCTACATTACAATCCTTTCCTAGTAGGATACTATATATGTAATCCTATTCCTATTCTAACACTCCTCCTCAAGCTGGTGCATACGAGTCATATGTACTGAGCTTGTTATAAATGTAATTAATATGAGGACCAGTGAGGGACTTGGTGAAAATATCTACAAGATTATCACTCAACTTCACAAATTTTGTAATAATATCACCGAAGAGTATATCTGATCTGGATTGAACAACCTCAATATCTAGAAAATACTTCAGTCTTCTGAGACCTTTAGTACGAGTCATGCCAAACTCCTAAATTACTGTGCTGAATTTTCCAAACTAGGCTCTGGGAGACTGTTTCAGATCATAAAGTGACCGATGCAATCGGGTTAGACTCCTCCTGAGCAACAAAATCAGGTGGTTGCTCCATATAAACTTTCTCCTCAAGGTTACCATGGAGAGAATAGCATACTTCACGAATGTGTTCAAGCCTATTACAATAACTACACCTAGGTCGAGATCATCCAGGACGACCTCGTTCTTGTCGCTTCTTCATGGACTGTGATGTTCGATTTTCTGATGTTCTCCTTAAGGGTTTTGAAGTAATCATAGGACTTGAACATCCAATTTTCATGTTTTTGGAGTATAACATATCAAAACCGGGAGACGTAGTGAAATCTGACTTAAAAATATGAATGGAATATGACGAACATAACCCAAGAAGAAAATCACCGAGATCTGGCTGGAAAAAAGTGCATGCGTGACGCGTGGATCTGGTCGAAAAAAGGTGCATGCGCGGCGCATGGATATGACGCGCTAGTCGGAGCTGGCACTTCGAGCGGCACGTGGTGGCGCATGAGTGGGTATTTGTCGGAGCCGCTGATTGGAGAAAAATATATTATTGAATTGTTGTATGTACATGATTACACTGAGCTCTATTTATAGACACTCCATTACAATTCTTTTCCTAGTAGGATACTATATATGAAATCATATTCCTATTCTACATTACAATCCTTTTCCTAGTAGGATACTATATATGAAATCTTATTCCTATTCTAACAATCTGTACAAGTAGGAACCTCGTGGGTGCATAAAAAAGAAACTAAAAACACAAGGCTATTTATCAGATATACAAAGTCATTCCCGACTCCTTCGAATACTTTCCTATTCTTCACCATGAGGTCTTAGGTTTAAATCTCAGCAAAGACAGAGACAAACACTGGGTGAATTCTTCCCATTTGTCCTAGCCTTCCTGGACAGAGTTACATGTTACCTGTTGCTGGTAGGAGGTGGCAGGTATCCCGTGAAATTAGTCGAGGTGCGCGCAAGCTGGTCTGGATACGACGGCTATAAAAAAAATCACCCACATAGGGGCTAGAGGGATTACATCTCATGCCCTGGGTCTTCTCTTCTTTTTCCTGGAATCCCAACTGCACAACACTCTCTTTACAGTGTCCGGCATCACCCCATATTACTTTGAACCAATTCAAGACCGTCCACTGTAAAGTCGTTGCCACGTGACAATACATAAGACACCATCGAACAGGTGTAATCCTCCTCTTCCTCAGGTTATCATCGGGATGACTTCCTAGTTGCTAGCCACTTAGAAAACACACTTTTTAGGCTCCTGTGGTATCCATATCAACAAATGCGGAAAAGCCACCTCCTCCCGCACTAACAGTTTCTAGTAGTAAGCTTTAACTGAGAACATCCTTTTGGTCCTTGTGCTCCATTTCCAAAGTGTGCAATACTCTCTGCTTGCAAAGTAGTTCTGCTAGACATTGAATTCCCCCATCTTTCAATCCTGTAAGTTCCTAATAAATCTTAGATACCATAGAACTACCCGTTCTTGTACCTAGTGTAAGGTTTGTAGCATTGATACATCATGGATAAATTTGGGACTGCTGTACCAACTTGGTACTTTATTAATAAAATTTTACCCTACCTTATAAAAAAGATGAGAAATTTAGTTTTTACGAATGTACGTGGAAGTACTATAGATTGTGATATTTTCCATGTGAAGATGACAAAAGAATACTTCAATTATTAGTCAAAGATTACTTTCTTAGCTCCACAGAAAGCGAAGCCACCATTTTGTACAGAGGGAGTAGTGTGCCTGTGTATTTAAAACCCATGGATTCTATCCCAAAGCTGTCTTTAAGTAGCTTGAGTTGAATTGCTCCTTTCATTCCACCGGTAAAATCGTTGAGATACTGCATCGTCTTTTCAAGCAAGTTATGACCTTTATAAGGGCTAAGGTTGCGGGAGGTGCTTCTTAAAAGGCTTTCTGAGTTCCATTGGGCCAAAGCAAGCCAGTAACACTTCTATGTTCAGGTAGATTTAGCTCAAACACCGATCAACCACCACCTTTTCAAGTTATGGCCTTCGCAGAATTTTAGAATCTGTTCTTCCTTATAATAACTTTGTTTTGCTATTCCTTTTAATGAAAGTTGTCGCCCAATTTCAAATTCCCATGTACTTAATCTATGTCGAATCTCTACTATTGACTTAACTTGTGATCCATTCCCTTTGCCTTCGCTTTCTAATTACGATCTTTTGATGTCAATATATTTTATATGGTTTTTAATTCATTCCCTTTAAAAAATATTTTATAAGGTTTTTGTTACATAATCTTCTGAGCCTACAAGTTGCGAATATTGGCATCTTTTAATATATGTGTTAGGTTTTGAGTTCTTCAAATTTAAGTATTAGCTTGATTTAAGTCTGAAGAATATTGTGTTTGCTGTGTTAGAAGATTACTGATTGTTGTTGTTGCATTGTACAAACCTTGGGAAGAAAAGAATAGAGGAAAAAAGTTGCTAAATCAATTTCATATACTCAAATTACTGACGTATAATCTTTCCTAATTTACAGAGCTAAAACTAGTAACATCAGTGATACTTTGATGTATTAAAATTTATTGTGGTGATAGCTTGTCATGCATTACCATTTGTATTGCAAAAAGATTTTAGATTGACAAATAAACATTCATTTGTTTCGCTCAATATCACACTCTTTCTAGTTCCTCTTTGTTGTGATCATCTTTTCTGTAAATTGCTGACCAGTAGGTTTCTATCTGCTCAGTGAAAAATTTAAGTTCTATACACTTACATGAAAATAATTTTTACACTATCGATGTGGCTTTAGCCTGTGATAGCAGGTTAGTTACCTTTTTTACCAGGTTATCAATTAATATTTTCTTGCCATGCTTCTTTGAAATTTGTCAGAACTGTCATCACCTATGGTTTATTAAGAAAAAAATTTGGAAACAACAGACATGTTTTTTTTTTCAGTTTCTAATTCCAAAATGTCTGCATCTAGTGTTCTTGTTATAGATGAATGTTTTTGGGGAGAAGTTTAAGGTAGGTTACCAATTAATGCTTATCATAGAGATTTATGCGGAATTCCCTTATAAGTCGCCTGGTTATGTAAATAATTTTTTACACCCGTCAGTGCATAGAACTTAAGCCCATGTTTAATATTTTCCGTCTCCTAAACTTGTCAAATGAAGGATCCAATAGATTTCTTCTCTTCCTCACAGTTGTCAGTTCTCTCATGTGGTGTTACATGATACTTCAAAGGCGTTTTTTTTGTCTCTTACCAATAATACTACTAATTTGTGGACATCTTCACGAATTATTGATCACTTGTAAATATATGGAATTGAGAACAATTTGAAGATATTTGTTTGTGCCTTCCAGTATCGAATTTGAGGACTGAAACTTTGGCAGCTGAAAGTCAGACATAAGTAGATCTTAGACAAGAGAGGAAAATATTTTATTAGTAGCAAGAACCAGATCTAAGATAATGCTGGGTAGGTATAAAATGTCTGCATCTAGTGTTCTGGGACATCATGTATGTGGAATAGAAGAGAAGTGCTATAGGCAGGGCTTCTAGAACAAAAAATAAAGGTTATTTCTGATTCCAAAATGTCTACATCTAGTGTTCTGGGACATCATGGAGGTGGGCAGGGCTTCTAGAACACCATTAATAAATGTCTGCCACCTAAGGATAGGTATTCTCTTTTCCAGTTTGAAAGATTTTCTCCACTTCCTCAACGACTTTCCATACCTTTGTTAATTTATGGGTTGCACCCAAAGGCATTCCTAGATAAGTAGTGGAGAGAAACCCTAAGCTGAAACCTGATATGTCTTCCATCTCTTGCAGCCCCAATCTGTATTGGCCGGGCAAAGTTAAACATAAGTAAGCTCTAATATGACCTTTACAGCCGGATTTTACAAAAATCGATAGAGTGCTTGGCCCGTGGCTTCTCTATCGCATCATGTCCCTGGAAAAAGACCATCAAAGTTTGTTTATGCTTATCCAATGATGTGGGGCAGAGCTATTTAAAATTGGAATGGAGTATGAATGATGATTTGTCCTAGGCTGGGCACATATACTATTTTCTCTTGGCTCCGCTACTACTTTTTATTTGTTGCTCACTCATCTGACTAGAAAAAACTAAGGCTGTCCAGTGGGCTGGGTCGGCCCGATCCCAACCCGGCCCATCCCGATCCCCCATTAATATTTTTGCCACCCCCCCCCCCCACCACACACCACCACCACCACCACCACCACCACTCCATAAACCCTCTCTACCTCCTTAATATTTATTTTTAACCCCTAAGTTAGTATATCTATAAATAACTTATTTTCTCTTCATTTTTCTCACAAATCTTCCTACCATCTCAAAAGCTGTAAATTGTGAATAGTGAACTTGTCAATTCTTTTGAGTTAAATATTGACTCCAGTATTGCTATCATTTATATAATGTAGATAATTGTTCGTAGAGCTTACGAGGACTCGGGAAACTTGAATAGTATGTAAGAATTGTTTACAGAACACCATGCAATAATCATATTATGAACAAATAAAGTAGCAACATGAGATGTGTTATGAATGCCAATTTATGAAGCCTTATTGGCATTTAATGGTACATTTGTCTTTGAGTGGCTAGATTGAAGCCAATCTATGAAGCTTTTATGGAAGTCGAATGCGGCATGAACTTAATTAAATATCACGGAAGCATTGACATAAAATGTAGGGAGATAAAGTAGTTGTAAATTGGTGCAACTTTAAATGGTCATAACTCTGCGCTCAGATGTCCGTTTTACCCGATTTTTTTTTATTTTGCGTATTTCTTCGAGACGTGGCCGGTCAAACCGCCGCAAGGCGGTTTGGCGAAGCCAATTTTTAGGAAAACGTCTGTTTTCCCAATCAATTTGTGTTTCCCCCAAATCGGTTTCTAATTTTCCCTTTTCTTTAGTAAACATCTCACGATATACAATAGATTTCAACGTCGAAATTTCATGGTAATGTAGGTGAATGTCAATTTCAGTATTGGAAATTCAATTTTTTTTTAAAAAAACCCGAATCCCGCGATCCGACCCATCCCGTCCCGCCAAATCCCGGCCCCCCTTTCCGGCGGGACTTGGGACGGGACGGGACCTCTTCCCCTCCCGCCAATCCCGGCCCGCCGGAGTCCGCGTCCCGACCCTCCCCCGTCCAGCCAGGATCCGTCCCGCCCCGGCCCGGCCCGGCCCACTGGCCACCCCTATAAAAAACTAATACTCGTGTCAATGTTCTCTTTTCTCGAATTATATAGCACGGTCTGGAGAAATAGAATAAAGATACTGCCTGGGAGCAATAATGCTTCATGAAACATGGCTGCTAGATCATTGGACATTCTGTATTTGCTAAGCATCAAACTACTCCTTAAAGATCTAGGGAAGTGTTAATACACATCAATTTAGAAGGAACAAAATAAATTCAAGGATTTGACTTTAATATTGTTATCCTTGCTGATATCTACTGGAGCAAATAGAAGTTCTTTTTGCTCGTCATTGTTTGTTTCTCTACATTGTTTAGATGCTAATTTCTCTCTAGCTATTTTTCTTCGAATGAAATTATTCTGCGTGGATAGGTTAATGGTTAAATCTAACGAAGTTTTTCAAAGGAGAAACATGGTAGTAATGACCGAAAACATGTTACAGATGCATATTCTTGAGCTTCTATTCTCAATAGCGCCATATACTTCTTGTTTGCATATTTGTTTCTCCCCCTCTTCTTGTATATACTTTCACTAATTGTTGCATATGATGTCAAATCATGCTATTATTAATCTACTGCTTTCGTAATGATGCAGGGATTGGTGGCTAGGAGAATATTGCCAAGCAAGGGTGTTACGTTAGGTGAAACTTTGGTCTAGAATTTGAATCATGAATTTTGCATACTTCTATAACTATATGAAGTTGAGAGGTTAAAGAATTGGATATCCTTTTGTAGGGCTAACTGGAGTGCCTGTTTTGAAGGTCTAGAGATAGAAGTTTACAAGATTTTGTGCTAAAGGGTTTTTTTTGTTTTGAGTTTGTCTTTAGGAATTCTCCTTTTATTTTCCTTGAGTGAGGTGTAAAATCAGGTTGCGGCATATAGTCAGAAATGTATCATTGCATCTCTGTTGAGGCAGCGATACATACACAACAAAATAGACAGCAAGTTTTGCGTAAATTTTTTAGATTTAATGTTTTTTTTTTTGCTGTAACGTTGCTGCAAAGTTGCAGATTCTTGTCTGGTAATGTGTTTGCTCTGTAGTGTCCCTTAAGTGGGATTTTCCTTTCTCATTTGGATGCAAGGAAGGTTGTTTAGTGTGATACATTTTAGGGATACCCATCTAGGGTCCCCTAATGAATAATTTACTGCATATTCTGATGTTCATTTAGTTATTATCATTTGAATTGAATTACTTACACATATTGATGCTATTCACTTGTTCCAAATTCAAATTCATCAGCTGTGATTGATATCGTAATTCTTATTCGGAGGACTTGTAAATGTACATATCAATCAATCATTAAATCATGTTTTCATCTCGAATTAGTTGGGATCTGCTATGTGAATCTCTTGTATTTATGTCTAAGTAGATATATTAGCAAATTCAGTATCAAAGGATTTGTCATAGTTCACATTTTTTACAGTGGTTATAAACCTACTGCTACTCTCCTTATTGATATTAGCCATGAAAAACTTGTATAGGCAGAGTTTAATGTGTACAATTGGAAAAAATCAATGCATCTCATATAACCTCCATAATGAATTAACCTGGAGATGTTATACGAGGTTTTAAAATGCATGCTTAATTTGGGGAAAGAAAATATCTTTGTTTCTTTCTATGGGCTTAAAAATATAAATATAATGAAGCGGATAAAACTGGTGGAGCAATTTTGGGAAGATCTACGCTCGATATTTACATCAAATCAATAATAATATGACACGTGTCTTCCATACATTCTTTTATCACATAATTATGGTCAAGTAATGTGCATTTTCACCTCATTTATTATTTCATCACAGTAGAGTAAGTGATTTGGTGTAAACAATCGATGAAAATAAGGTTTTACAAAAGATGTATAATATATATTGAGTACATAATACGTGTACATTTCAGTGAGAAAAATAACACATGATATACTTTATGACCTACCTTTTTTTGCTTCCATCCCAAACGTACAACTAATTTGTTTGAAAGAAAATTCATCACATTTAGAAAATCCACATTCATATATGATGCTATTTGTCAAATATTATGATCCCATTCTAACATTATACTTGTGAAGGAAATCAAATATTATTACCTCATTCTAATATTATACTTGTGAAAAAGTTAAGGTAGGTCATGCAAAATAGGACAGTAGAACCACATTTAGAAGCTACAATACCAAACAAATAGCACTTGAAAGGTCAGAACACAATTTTGCCTCAGATATCAAATTTATAAGTAGAATATAGTCAAGCAAAGTACTCCACCATTGACTAAATCATTTGGAATTCAGTCATTTAAGGGACCAGTATCAATCATACATATTCTGTGAAATGGAATGCCATGCTAATAACATGCAAGAAAAGAAATCCCAGATTCATTTCTGCATCTGGTTTCCGTTTGTCATGGACACAAACATTCAATCCATGAATATATGGTTTACTCAACAGTTCAGACTTCGGCACGATGACATTAAACAGAACACTCCATGGGAAGCCTGAATTAAGCATAAAGTAAAACATAAATGCCTTAAGGTAATGAAATTCTACCTTTTCAGTCACACAACATAAAATCATGAATATTCAGTAACAATCATATAATGCAGATTTAATCCAAACAAAAGAAATAGATTGCAGAGGCAGTATTGATTAAAGCCAAGAAAAAAGAAAAGAAGAGACAAGAATCAGGACCAAGGGTGTGTTTGGTATGAAGGAAAATGTTTTCTCGGGATGGGGGCTAAGGGGGTGGGGAGGACACAATCGTGGAATGTCATTATGGAACTTATTTTCCCTACTTCCTTTATGGAAGTCAATTTCCTCATTTTTAAGGAATTTGTTTTTTAGAGAAAATGTTTTTCAAAATATTTTAACCCACCGAACACAAAGTTTTCCTCCATACCGAACACATCCTAAAAGTCAGATTACACAACAGTTAAAATCATGGAGTGTCCATTAGATGAGCAGAAGACACAAAAAAGGATATCTAAGTGTTTGGAAATGAAAGGATCATAACTTCTTGAAATCAGCATTAGAAAATGGAAGATGCAAAGACAGTAGATTGTTAATTGATAGGAACCAATAAAAGGTTCACATTAGGTAAACACCATTCCTAATACAACAAAGGCAGAATTCAAGAAAAAACTTATCCTAATTAAACTGGAAACATTTCAGTCTTTGCTCAACGACAAGCTAGTAAATTCAGCCAGATTAAAAGTCCACGGCACTTTTTTTTAACCTTTTCAATTGGAAGTTTGGAACCATGGTTCAGAAGAAGGCCCTGCTACCATAAAACACTCTGGGCTTTGATCGATTGGGCGCACCTGTGATCTCTCACTTGAACTGGAGCTTTCTGTGTTGTCATTTCCATTTTGGATGGGTGATCCGTTTTCAATGTCCAGAGGAAGTTTCATCTTTTCTAGAGCTTCCGTGAATTGCTGCATGCTTTTCATATACAAATCAATAAAATCTTGCTGCACAACCTTCTGCTCAGGTATAATGCTCACGCTGACAACTGGTGGTGTGAATGTACTATCAGCCACAGCAGGCGAGGTGCTATCAACCTCTTTGGCACTGTCTTTACTGTCCTTCAGAGGCAGCACAGATTCCTCGCTCGGAGAACTTTTGGGGATAGAGTTTGATGGAGAACTTTTGGCTGAAGCACTCAGGGCAGGACTCTCCAACTTCTTGATTTCACTGGCATCTTGACCTTCAACAGGCACACTTTCTGGTGCAACCTCAACGTTATCAGAAGAGGCGCGCTCACCATTTTCCTTGGAGTCTATATGCTCAGAGCTTTGACTATCCATCTCAGTGCAGGGAATTGCATAATACTCAGTAACCATTCTTTCATTTTCGTTCACAATTTTGGGAGCAGGAAATTCAATCTTAACCAGTTCACAGGGAATATTATCAGCTCCACTACCTTCATCACAACCATTTGCTGCAGCTAAAGAATGGCCTGGTGTCGGAATCTCTAAGACTTCCGGGGTTGCACCAGTATATGTTAGAGTCAATTTCACAAAACCGACGGAGAATGGAACAGATAGCTCGAGGACAAGGTGAACTCTTGTTCTAGTTTTCCATTCTCAGTAGCAAGAACATCACAAAGAGGGAGTAAGGCAAATCCCAACAACTGGTCCTGCAGATAATTCTTAACCCTACTCATCATCCATATCTCACATCTCACTGATGTTTCAATAGTCTTGATGTTAAATATACACAATATACATGTGTATATTGTGTATATTGCTCTCGGGTTTCTCCCCTTATTACCGTATATAGAGTACATAATTTAGGTAAAGTTTAGTCTCCTAGTTTAGGTAATGTTGTGGTGTAATAAATATTGTACACTTACCATAATAGTTGTATTACCATAATTGTATAGTTAGTATCCAAGTAAAACAAGGTTTTAGGAGTAGAATAGGAATAGGATTCTCCTATTATGGAAATATGTAAATTGTATATATAGCCTTTCAATTAATGAAAATAATCAAGGGATTATTTCTTTCATGGTATCAGAAGTCTAGGTCTTAAAATCCTCTCCCCCTTCTTCTTCCTCTTGATCCGTCGACCACCAGTACACAAAAACCAAGACCAAAGTTTTTCAACAACTTGTTCTCGGATTGGTTGTTTCCGACGGTACCTCTACTTCCCAAATTTTTTCTCCCAAAATCCCTCAATCACATATTGTTCTATCAATATGTCTACATCTCGGAACACGTTTCATCCTGCCCTTACAGTTTCTAACATCAAGAATAACATCCCTCTTGTTCTTAAAATAGAAAATGTCCAATATGCGGCGTGGGCCGAACTATTCAAAATTCAAGCACGATCGCATCAAGTCATCCATCACATAATCCCCGCAGCTCTTGTTCAAAATTCACGCACGATCGAACTGTTCAAAATTCACGCACGTCCAATAGACTGCGTGATATATTCTAAGATAATCAAAATTCTAGAGCCGTTACCCTTGAGCAAGATTTCTCCCACATCAATATGAAAGATTTCCCTAATGTTTCGGCTTATTGCAAAAGATTAAAGGAATTGGCGGACCAACTTCGCAACGTTGGCACGCCAGTTTCAAACGATCGTTTGGTCCTCCAAATGATTTAAGGTCTCTCCGAGGCCTATAGTGGTGTGAGAACGCTTCTTCGGCAAAGCAACCCGCTTCCGCAATTTTATCAGGCTCGTTCTATGCTTACACTCGAAGAAGCAGGCATGGCAAAACGAGCGGCTACCGGTGCTAGTCCCGTAGTCATGATGACCGAGTCCACGGTGTATCCTACCGGTTTCAACAACTCGGGCCAAAACCGCAACAACGGTGGCGGCAAAAAGGGTGGAAATAAAAAAAATAATGGCAACAACGGCGGCAGCCGGCAGAATGGTGGTGGGGGTCCTCGCGGTGGTCAGCAGCAGCAATTCTGGGACCCATGGTGGGCCCCTAGGCAGTGGTAGTGGGCCCCACAACAGCAGATTGGGCCCAACCAGTTTTCCCCTCAGCGGCAGTTTCAGCCCAGCCACTTCTCGCCCAACTGGCAGTGGGCGGCCCGGCCAACGATCCGCCCGTGCCCAATTCACCTGGTCCACATACGACCACGATGCAGGCGGGCCGAGACCGCAAGCAGGGGTGCTTGGGCCTCGGCCCCCGCAAGCCCATCACGCAGCGGCACCCACGCCTATCGACATCGAAGCCGCAATGCACACGCTTGGTTTAAATCCTCCGGACCCAAATTGGTATATGGACACTGGTGCCACTACCCACATGACATCCGATTCAGGTACGCTCTCGTCTTATTCCAATTTGAGCAACCCTCGCGGTACAATTGTTGGTAATGGTAATTCTATTCCAATTCATGATATTATTCATAGAGACTTATGGACATCTCCGATTCTTAGTTCTGTGGGTCATCGGTATTATGTTATCTGTTTGGATGATTATTCTAAGTTTTTATGGACATTTCCAATAGCGAAAAAATCTCAAGTTTTTTCGTCTTCTTCAAATTTAGAGCATTTATCAGAACCCAATTTGACCGAGAAATAAAAAATATTCAGTGTGATAATGGCAAAGAATATGACAATGGGGTGTTTCAGGAATTCTGTGCTAATAATGGGATCAATTTTCATTTTTCTTGTCTTCATACGTCTTCACAAAATGGGAAAGTCGGACGCAAAATTCGTTCCATAAATAACATTGTCCGAACTTTATTGATTCATGCTTCCGTACCCCCGTATTTTTGGCATCATGCTCTCCAAATGGCTAACTATCTACTTAACATAATTCCTTCCAAAGGTTTGACATATTCTTCCCCCTTCAAATTTTATATAATAAAATTCCTTCATATTCACATCTTCAGGTTTTTGGGTGTTTGTGTTATCCGTTATTCACGTCCACCACAATTAACAAACTTCAGGCCCGGTCTACTCCGTGTGTATTTTTGGGGTTTCCATCTAATCATCGTGGCTACAAATGCTTTGATTTATCCTCCAATAAAATCATCATTAATCGCCATGTCATTTTTGATGAATCCCAATTTCCATTTGCTAAAGTTAATACTCCTGTGCTTGTTCGTATAATTTTTTGGATGATAGTATATCCCCGTATATTATTCAGCATTTTCCGAAAGTCTCCCGCACCCAAATTTCTCCAGCTGGCCCACTGCCCGCTGGCCCCACTGGTCCGTCGCCCAATGCCGATCCCAGTCCAACCACTGGGCCAGTCCAGTCCAATTCTGGAACTGGTCCAGTTCCGGCTCCAGTTACCGATTTGGGCCAGCAGGCCCACTGCCTGCTGGCCAATCCATCCCGAAAATTCCAAAATCCACCCTCCTCTGCCCCGAGTCATGGACCAGTCACCCGTAGTCAACATGGAATTTTTACACCAAAAAGATATTTTAATTTACATTCTAATGTTCTTAAATCACCCTTACCCCGAAATCCTGTGTCTGCATTAAATGACCCGAATTGGAAAATTGCTATGACCGATGAATATAATGCTCTTATTGATAATAAGACGTGGGTGTTGGTACCCCGTCCATCTGGTATTAATATTATTAGGTCTATGTGAATTTTTGCTCATAAGAAAAATTCAGATGATTCATTTGCCCGACATAAGGCGCGACTTGTGGGTGATGGTAAGACTCAGCAAGTTGGTGTTGATTGCGGTGAGACGTTTAGTCCGGTGGTCAAGCCGACTACCATTCGCACTATGATTGGCTTGACTCTTTCGAAGGCATGGCCTATTCATCAGTTGGATGTAAAGAATGCTTTCCTACATGGTGATCTCAAGGAAACAGTCTATATGCATCAGCCGTTGGGATTCAGGGATCCCAAACATCCTCATTATGTCTGTTTGTTGAAGAAGTCCTTATATGGGCTTAAGCAGTCTCCACGGGCCTAATATACGCGGTTTGCAGACTATGTTTCGACTATTGGGTTCACTCACAGCAGATCGGATAATTCACTGTTCATCTACCGTCGTGGTTCATCCGTGGCCTATATCTTGTTATATGTGGATGATATTATTTTGACGACCTCTTCCGATGCCTTACGCCAGTCTATCATGACACTGCTCAGCTCTGAGTTTGCTTTGAAAGACTTGGAGGTCTTGAGTTACTTTTTGGGGATTGCTGTCACTTGACATTCCGATAGGTTGTTCTTATCTCAACGGAAGTATGCAACTGAGATCATCGAGAGGGCTGGGATATCATCCTGTAAGTCCACTTCCACTCCAGTTGATACTAAACCCAAGTTGAGTGTCGCGGTCGGCGTACCCTACGAGGATCCAACCCGCTATCGCAGTCTTGCAGGGGCCCTTCAGTATCTTACCTTTACGAGATCGGATATTACATTTGTTGTCCAGCAGGTGTGTTTGTTCATGCATGATCCCAGAATTGAGCACATGAATGCACTCAAACGCATCGTTCGGTATATTCAAGGTACACTTGACTATGATTTGCATTTATATCCTTCCTCGACGTCCACACTTGTCTCGTATACGGATGTTGATTGGGGTGGTTGTCCCGACACCAGACGGTCTATGTCGGACTATTGTATGTTTCTTGGCAACAACTTGGTCTCCTGGTCTGCAAAGCGTCAGTCGACTCTATCCCGCTCAAGTGCCGAGGTTGAATATCGAGGGGTAGCTAATGTGATCTCAGAATCATGTTGGTTACGTAATTTGCTTTTGGAGCTTCATTGTCCCATTCAGAAGGCAACTTTGGTTTATTGCGATAATATTAGTGTCATCTACCTTTCTGGTAATCCGGTTCAACACCAACGCACTAAGCATATCGAAATGGACATTCACTTTGTCTACGAAAAGGTTGCTCGTGGTCAAGTTTGCATCTGCCGTGTCCCGTCGAGACATCAAATTGTCGACATCTTTACAAAGGGTCTTCCCTCGGTCCTTTTTGAAGATTTTGGGGACAGTCTCAGCATTCGAAGACCGCCTGCTATGACTGCCCGCTATGACTGCGGGGGTGTGTTAAATATACACAATACACACACAATATACATGTGTATATTGTGTATATTGCTCTCGGGTTTCTCCCCTTATTACCGTATATAGAGTATATAATTTAGGTAAAGTTTAGTCTCCTAGTTTAGGTAATGTTGTGGTGTAATTAGTATTGTACACTTACCATAATAGTTGTATTACCATAATTGTATAGTTAATATCCAAGTAGAATAAGGTTTTAGGAGTAGAATAGGGATTCTCCTATTATGGAAATATATAAATTGTATATATAGCCTTTCAATTAATGAAAATAATCAAGGGATTATTTCTTTCACTTGACATTGAGTCGAAGACTGATCGAAAACCGGATTCTGGACACCGCCATTAATAATATCAGTCGAGACCGCTTCTTTTGGATCACTAGTTAAGGAAATCTTGGCATATGCATCTTGTTTATGATATATGCATATGTTATGTATGTCCCTTGCTTGGTGTACATGAACATCAAGAACCCCAATTAACCCCTCTCCATTTCAAGCACACCACCCTTCCCATTACAATCCATTTTAGAAAAACTCACTTATTTGAACTTCACAAAATCAAGATTGCTAGCTAGAATTGAAGGTGATCACAAGTATTCCATAGTGAAAGCAACAGAAAGACTATTCAAAGGTACAAAAATTGAGTCTTTGCTAAAACCTCCAAATGAAATACTTCAAGAATCCAAACAACAGTAACACAAAACCTTAGAATTTTTGGGAATTGACAGAATTGGTTAAGCACTTACCTACTTGAGAGAGCCAGAGCTGAGATTTGTCCCACCTTCCAACTTTCAGATTTCACTGCTTAAGTAAAAAAAAAGACTGAATTTTTAACAACAATTGTAGCACAACTAGCAGACCAAATCAAGAATATAATATTGGGTGACTGTTTCTAAATTCTAAACTTTCTCTAGATCCCCTCAACAAATAAATAGCAGCAAACCCAAGAAACCCAAAATGTAAAAATTGTTTACTAAACAACCAATTAAGCCAAAGACAACATATCAAGACTCAATCAAGCAGTACAAAGTCCAACAAAAGCAACCACTAGGACACCATATTCAAGAACTCAAAGCAAAAAATCAAGAAAAAGGGGAACCAATAATACACAAATGTCTTTTAGATTGCAGAAAATATGAGGACAGAGAGAAGGAGAGAGAAACAAAAGTGAAAGGGTATTAGGTATCTTTCTGTTTTAGTACACTGCTTAGGGGGAATATGAAGAAAAAAAAAACTTTTTTTTTTGCTTTTTGTGCTTTTTGTGTCAAATCTTTGAACTTTGTGGAGCCTTGTGGCTAGTAATTTAGGTGGGGAGTGATGGCTAATAAAAATCCTAGAAATGTCCAACTCTGAACTGAACTGTAGAGAATTATCAGTTCTTAATCAATTATGTATCAGTCAGTACCTGGAGCTGCTACCATTTTTATACCGCATACACAATAATGTTGTGATTATAGTGTACTCCCTTCTCCACCAAAATACTTCTCGTATTACACTTTTCAATAGTTAAATTATATAAATTTTGATTAATAATTTAAATTATATTTTTTATCAAATTAAGATAAAAAGAATTGTAATTTATAATATTTTTTGAATATTTAAATTTTAATTTTAAAATATTAAATTAATCTAATTTAACTTTTAAATTTAATTAATTGATTTTTAAAAAGACAAGTATTTTGAAACAGTGGAATATATTTTAATATGAACCGTTTTTTTTGTTTTGTTGTCAAAATAATAATGGACCTCAATTATTGAAATCCTTTGAATTGTTGCCTTACTTTGACCTGACTTTTGACAATATGACTACTACTTCCAATGTGTTTGACTTTGAATTGAAACGTAATTTGCAAATTGCATCTCTTTTGTCTGGTTATCTGTTGGAGGTTATACCTATGAGCTCTCTTGTTTTGTTCCGTCTCATTCAATGTTATGTATTCATTTTAGGGTACGATTAATTTAGACTCACCCAGAAAATTCTATTTTGAGAATAAATTTCTTTCATATTAAAAATGTTTTTATTTCTGAAGTTTAAATTTGAAATTTGAAATTTGATGGATAGATATTTATCACCCCATCCTAATCTTTGATGATCTATGAACTCATATGTGAAAATTAAATAGACTTGTTTGACTTAAGCTAGTTCTAAACTTGTAAAAAGTCTTAATTAAATTTATCAACGCCTCAATTTCAAGTAAGTTATGTGAATTTTCAATATTCATGCGATCATGTTGTTCCATTTAAGTTCATTAACCTAATACTTATATATATATATATATATATATATATATATATATATATATATAACCCTCGGCTCAAGACATAACATAAGCACAAGCAAAACAAGAGACGCACAAAGAAGAGAAACGGTCGACTCGGACTGATACGAAATTTAAAGCGAGTATGAAAATGATGATAACAAAGCGTATATATATATATATATATATATATATATATATATATATATATATATATATATAAAAAGTTATTTATATTTTTTACTAGCATATATGTTTCTAACATAACTAAAAAGTTCATTGAAAATATTAAAACTAAGGTAAACATACACAATGACTAAAACTTTATAAATAACTATGCGGTGTCGCCTACATAGATTTTTTTCTTTCAATATATTTTATTTTTCTCAAGATCGGCATGAATTCAAATCTTAATACATTCAAAGTATGTTATTTGCATAAGTATCATAAAAGGTCATTAGGAGAAAATAAAAAAGACATTATATATGATAGTAATTACATTTGGATGATTTTTTTATTACAAAAGAATTATGAAGTGATTTTCTGTAATACTTTTGTAAAAGTTTAGTAAATTTTTGTTATAAAAATAGTTTAGTGACTTTCCGTAATACTTAGATATTATTATAACTTTTTAGTTACAATAAATAATTTAATAACTTTGAAGCAATAATAAAAATTGAATGACCACATATGAAATTACCTTTATCTTCAATTAATCTGAGTTTAAATATGTTTGAAATTATTGATTTGATCCCCAAGAGTGAATTGCTGTCAACATCATTTTGAAATTACCGTGTTATGTGTGGTTATATGACTTGTTTTTCAACAATATTAATGTGAACGCAATAAAACCACTCAACAGATAATGTGAAAGCAATTAATTGCAATTCCAATTATTTTTTGAAGCATATCATATTACATTATGGCGCCATTAATTATACAACGAAAACATACACAAATACTGCTATCCATTTCATTTTACTTGCCCTTATTGATTTGACACTCCCTTTATATAATTTATTATGAATCTAATGACCACGATTACTTTATATACTTCCTCCGTTCATTTTTACTGATCCACTATTATTGACTTTGCGCATTCCTTCCGAAATAATAAATGAATTACATAATTTATCATGATACCCATATTAATTAATATAAAATTTTAATTGACTTGAAAAATAATTTTAAATGAGTAATTAATACAAACAAGGATTAAACAGAAAAAAATCATCTTCTCTTGATATGATAAAAAGTACAGTGAACAAATAAAAGTAAACGAGGGAGTAGACCTGTCCATCGGATCGGGGACCCGCCCGACCAGGACTGACCCGACCCGAAAAACTATGGCCAGGGTCAGCTTATATCTGACCCGTGAGCCACATGACCCGAAAAAGCGGGGACCCGATAATATGTAGGGTCGGACCAGAGTCAAAAAAATTTACCCGTATGACCCGGGCCGATCATCGACCCGACCCCAACCCGCGTGACTTTACCCTTCACTATATAAGTGAATGGTTAACCCTTCAGCAAGAGCCTGCACTGCAAACGATGAGTTCGTCGGAGCCAATAGAGAATAAGACAATGGCGTCACCTCAACGGCAATGCCAGAGCGACCCCGGAGACCCAAAATCCGGCCAGATCTGCAAAATGTAAACAAAAATATTTCGGACGGAGTCACATCGGTGTTCTGGTTCACCGAAGTTTCAAGCTCCTCGCCGGAGCAGCGAAGAAAACAAAGGAGGGGACGACTGGTTATGGCAGTGGTTTGTGGCTACTGAGACAGTGGTGAGGGCGATGGTTTTTGTGGCAGTGACTTGCGATGTGATGGCGTGAGGGTTCACCGGAGAGGATGAGGGAACTCTAACAATGGTCGTCGGAGCTGTGGGGCGGACGGGTTGTTGTTAGTCACGCGGGTCGGGGTCGGGTCGTTGATCGGGTCGGGCCGGGCAAGGTCAGTCGGGTAAAAAATTCTGACCCTAGCCCGACCCTGACCTTGATCGGGTTCCCACTTTTTCTAGTCAGGTGGCTCACGGGTCAGATATAAAGCTCACCCTGGCCCTGGTTTTTTCGAGTCGGGCGGGTCCCCGACCCGATGGACTGATCTACTTCCTCCGTTTCATTTTATTTGTCCCTTATATTAAAAATAATTTTTTTATTTGTCCATTTTAGTAAATTAAGAGAGATTTATTGTTTTCTCCTTATCATTAAGTAACTACTCCCGCCTAGACCTGTCCAAAGCTCGGGCCGGGTCAAGTGGTTTTTTTTCTGCTTGCACGACCCTGGCCCGATCCTGTTTTATTTTTTAATTTCCCGACCCTAGCTCTGACCCGCTCTACAAAACAAAATAATACCTACACACTTCAGATTGGGACTTTCCCTCAAAAGGTAAAACACTAGAAGGCTCATCTCTTTCCCATCTTCACGCAGCCGCCGAAGCTCTGAGTTCTGGCGAACCCCAACGCACAACCCCTCTCTCAAGTGTAACCCATTTGGGCTCATTTTCCTTTAAATCGGTTGAGCCCGATCCAAATAATAGACCAGGCCCAGCTCACGTTTCCTTTCATTCAACAAACAGAGGCAAAGCCTCTTCACTTCGTCCATAACCAGTTTGGAGCATCCAAACCCTAGCCGTCACCAGCTCCTTACGCTCTCAGCAACAAAAATAGCAAAGAGCCAGAGCTCCTTCTAAAGTTTATATTTTGTTGTGTGGTTTGAATTTGTGGAATTTAGAGAAGGCTTTCCACTCCGGAATCTCGATAAGGTTGCGCATGAAAGAGGTAATTATGAAACCCTCTTAGTTTAAATTCTGCATTCTTTAGTCGCTCTTTGTTAATTATGTGTTAGTTACTCTTTGTTAATTATGAGCTTATTTAAATTGCTTTTTGTTAAATTATGTGTTTAGCTTAGCTATTTCATATTTGATTAGTCTGTTTGTTTGATTTAAGTACTTTAGATTAGGTAATTATTTTGTAGAGCGGGTCAGGGCCAGGGTCTGAAAATTAAAAAATAAAATAGGGTCAGGGTCGGGTCAGCGTCGAGCAAGCAGGAAAAAAAAAGCTACCTGACCCGATCCTGACCCAAGTCATGGACAAGTCTAGGAGGAAGTAAGTATGAACTTAATTTTCAATCTCAGTGAAAGAGAGTAAATGCACACACAAATTATACCAGATGAAAGTAAATATAATGGGAGAAAAAGAAGAACGAAAAATAAAAGCAAACGAAAGTCAGACACATCCTATATTACGAGCTACATAGAAAATACAGTAGTGGCAGTCTTGACATTTTTAGCTAGATGATTAAAAATAATTCATTTCGCATAGCCGTAATTATTTGAAGTGGTGATCAGTGTGTACTTAATAGGCGTTTGGCCATGCGTTTTTATATCATGATTTCATAATTTGATTTTCAATCACGTTTGTTTATGCAATTTAAACAAAATTTTAATTTCATCTTCATATCATGATTCGAAATCTCAAATCATCCAAAAATGTGATTTGGATTTCCAAATCATGATTTCAAAAATTTTAAATATAAAACTTGACACATAAGTTTATATTTTGTGAAAAATGATTCATAAGTTGGTAGATATATATATATATATGCTAATCATGTTTACCAACCATTTTATCAAATGTTAAAAGGTCTGCAAGTTGGTAGTATATTAAGAGATTGTTCATACCACGTGAGAGGATTATATTAAAGAATAGTTACACTACAACTCAAGTTCAATTTTCATTTTTATTGAACTAAAGTTCGATCAATTGATGTTGTATTTTTTAGAAAGTCTTTCTAGTAGCATATTAATTTTGTTATGAACTATAATTTGCTCATTTTGTAAGATTGTAAGAGAATTGAGAAAGTTTTGATGACTTCCACAACTTTTGGAGTTTTTATGTCTATGAGAAAAAATACAACTTAAGAAACCCAAATTGTGACCTTACGAGATGAGTACCGAACCGATGATGAAAATGAGAAAAGGGGGTAGTGATGGTGAACCTAAAGGTGACCATGAGGGAGAATTTGAAGAGGAGGATGAGGGGCACCTAGAGGAGAATATTAATTTGACGTGTGTGTTGCGAAGGATCATATGTGCAATGAATAGAGAGGAACTTGATCAAATGAAATTTTTCTTCCGTACCCGATGCAAAATTATGGATAAAGTGTGCTCCTTGATCGTGAGAGTTGCACAAATATGGTGAGCACAACATTGGTTGATCATATGAAATTTCCCACAAGGAAACATCCTTACCCCTACAAGTTATAATGATTCAATAATTGTGGAGAAGTGAGGGTCACGAAGCGGGTTGTGGTGAAGTTTAACATTGACAAGTATCAAGATGAAGTCTTATGTGATGTGGTGTCAATACAAGCATGTCATATGCTGCTAGGGGGATCATGACAATTTGATACAGATGCTCAACATAGTGGGAGATTTAATAAGTATTCATTTGCCTTTGAGGGTAGAAAGCATATTCTCACCCCATTGACATCCTATCAAGTGAGTGAGGACTATAGAATTATGAAGGAGCTTCGGGGGAGGGTTCAAAAGAAGGATGTTGAGAAAGAGGATTTATCTGACCAAGAGAAAGCTAAAATGTGTATGATTATCAAACCTAGTACTTGTTTGAAAGAGGTTGAGGAGGAACACTTCTTGGTGCACCCCGTCAATGAAGTGTTTCTATTTGATACTAACCAAGATACTAGCATTTTGCCTAGTATTGTGACTTCTCTTTCGCAAGGTTATGCCGATCTATCTCCCAATGAGGTGCCAAAGGAAACATCTCACCCTCAAGGTATGCACATTTCTATTCTCAATCTTTTTTATCCTCGAATGATCAATGCAATAGACTTTGTTAGGAGTGTCCCAAGAGCTATGGAAAAAACATGTCAATGTTTGTGTTGTGGTAGATAGAATTCCAAAATTAATTAATTATATGTCATACCATAAACATGATATTATCTCTCATTATGTGAGTTTCTTGTGTGGTAGTAACACTCATGAGTCATTATGTAATCCTTTCCTTGTGTTGCTACTTGAGTTACTTGTGGTTTTTCATGAAGTGTGTGTGCATGTTAACTTGAGAGATATCCTAGTTTTTTATCTGGGTATTATATTTTATTGTTGTGATTGGATCGCTATCCCATTATTAGGCAAGACTGTCGCACCCGTTTTATACCGAGGTTTGCGACGTAATGGGTCAATTCCCTGGATTGATAAATGTTGTTGAGGAGTTGCCACCTAATTATTTTACGATTTAGGGCACCTAAATGTTAACTAAAATGTTGTAAAATGAACTCCGATTATGGTCTATGAAACAATGAGATTCTAGATAAGAGTTCTTTATTATTCTAAAGGGAACGTGTTAGGCATCCTTTAAGATCCGCTAACTTGTGGTTATCCGGTTAAACTTAAGTTAATTATTATACTAAAAAATGCATGTTTTTACAAGTATAAAATTAAAATAATATTGCAAGTAGTTAATAAAAGATGCATTTTTGATAAAATAATGTTTTTTCCTTTTTGAAGAGTTTTGCAAAAGTGATTGTGATTTTGGGGAAATAAGATCTGAAAAGTATGCATGACATTGTTTATGAAAATACATATAAAATTGACCTTTTAGATAAAAGCATGCCTTGTAAGACATTGTTTATAAAATATATTCAAAGTAGATTTTTCGGATAAAAAGCGTGCATTTGTGTGATATTGATTATAAAATACATACAAAGTTGATTTATAAAAAGGTATTCATTTGGATGGCTTTGATTAAAATACACACAAGATGATTTTTTGGGTAAAACATGTATTCGTATTACATTATTTACCCAAATACATGCAAAGTAATTTGTTGGATAAAGACAAACATTTTGATTGCACTATTTACAGAATATATGCAAAGTTATTTTTTGGATAAAACATGCATTTGTATGTCATTGTTTATAAATATATATAAAGTGATTTTTGTAAGAAGAAAAATAACTTATTTGTAATGCAAAGAAAATGATATTTTGAAAGTCATTTAAATAACGAATCGGATAAAAATAAGACTCTATTTTGTATGATTAATAGTATGAGTAAAAGGTGACCTATAGTTTTGAAAATTCTGAACAGTTCAAAAATAAGCTAGCGTTTTGAAGGTATGAGCGACGAACTTAAAATAAATAAACTAACGTTTTGAAAGTATGAGTGACGGCCTAAATAGATAAACTAGCGGTTTCCGATTTTAAATCTACTCTTTCTAGATTATTAATTCTAAGTCTACCTATTCTAAACATTTCAATAATTCCACAAGTACAATAAATAATATTACAATACATAATAAAATAAACCTGGATTAAAGAAAATAAAACAACAATAAAATGAATCATCTCCGAGGGGTAACTTGTCTTCTTTAACTTTCGTAAGTGTTCCTTGCAAGCTGTCAAGAACAAACGGTTAGAAACAGTTGAATATAAATAACTTCGGATCCGTATCCAAAAAAGTAAATGTTTTGATTACGGAGGGCTCAGACTTAAATTTTGAAAAGATCATTCCAATCACGTTGTGATTGCGAACATATGACTCGTTGGTCATTTTAGTTGCCTTGCCTACCGAACATGTTGGTCTTTCGAATGAAAAAAGATTTAAGTTTCATCATTGTCCAGAAGTTTTATTTTCGTCTTTACAACTGTGGAGGCCTCAAAAATCGACGGCCATTTTTCATAGGTCAGTGTAATATCATGATCAAATCAGTAAATTATACCCAAAATAGCAAACCGAAACCGGGAACCATTTTCCGAAGGAACACGTCCTCAAATTCAATTTCATCGGCCTAAGTGTAGTATTTGTTCAATATCAGTTAAGCAAAATAATAAGAAGGGGTAAAACAATCCAAATTAACCTCGTAAAGGCAAACATAATGCACCAAAATACATCAAAGATACAACAGCCATACTGCCTTAAAAAGGCAGTCATAGTATTTCGAAAACAAATCCGACCCGAATCATTTTTTTTTTTGGATTTTCAGCCAACAACAAAATATCAAAGCAAATTTCTGGAAATTTTACCCGACCCGAAAACAGTGAAGAACAACAAAAAAAACCAATTTTCGGATTGGGGTTTATGAAGCAAATAGAAGTATTTTAACCCAAAATTTAAGAACAATACTCACCCCTTTTCTTTCGGATTTTGAACTTGTTTTTTCGACCTTACTTTGATTTCTTTTGAAGTGATTTCGGACCCCAAACCTTTTAGGATTCGGATTTTTTGGACCTCCAAAAAAAACTCATCTCCAAAATGAAGAACAAAGGGGGTTTTATAGATGGGTTTCGGACCCCCCTCCCCCCCAAACCGAAGTCAAAATTTTAAAAACAAAGGGGCAAAAGTCGGATTTGAAGGGCATGGGTTGCAGATTTTAGGGGATAGAGGTATGGGTGAAGGTGACCGGCGTGTTTTGGGGGTGGGTTGGTAGGCGACATGATGGGTGTGGGGCCGACGGGGTGTGCGGTGACTGGGGGGGGGGGGGTTGAGAGAGAAAGGGGTGTGGGTGATTAGGTTTTAGGGTTTGTTGAGGGTTTGGTTGAAAAATAAGGGGAGTTGGGCTGTTGCGAGTGGGCCGACGGGTTTGGGGCTTGACAGGTTGGGCCCCTTTGTGGGCTGGCCGGTTGGGCCCTATTTTTTTTAAAATTTGGTTTGTTTGAAGGTTAGGGATAAACAATTGGTTTGTGTTAAAATAAACTAAACTAAAAAACAAAAAGGGTTTAAAATGCTCAGAAGAAAAAACATAAATAAATAAAAATATAGCGAAGTGATAATAATAAAAACATAATGTTTGTGAAGTGCTTAATGCTTAATTAAAAATAGAAATGCGATGCAATTTTGTGAAAATAAAATAACATGGTGTGTTAGGGTAAAATTATGATTATGATTTTAAAAGGCAAATGATAGTAAAAATGTGAATAATAATAATAAGTAATTATATTAAAATAATATATATATATATATATAATAAATAATTATATTAAAATAATATATATATATATATATATATATATTTATATATTAAAATTGCAAATAAATCAGAAAAGAGAGGACAAAATTGGGTGTCAACAAATACTAGTGCAAGGAGTATTATCTTGATGTTGGTTGATCTTATTTTAGATATTGCACATAATCTCGAGGAGGACCATTTTTTGTTAAATAATGAGGACCGAATTTGCTTTCTATCGTCTAGAGCCAATGTAGTACTGCATTCTCATTACTTTAAATCAATTGGTGCATTTACCTTGTCCTCTTTTCATGGTACTTGAGAAAATCAACTTCTTGAGTCCTCATGTGTGAGAATTGTTCTCTTAGTAATCATTGATACATGGTTGTACCACAAATTTACACATTTTTGACATGAGAATGGAATTATTGCTCTTTGAGCTAACCCTCATGATATGAGGATCATGTTTGTGCATGTCTTCCCTTGATTTTTGTTAGGTTCGGATTCGAGGACAAATTCTTTTCATGAAGGGGAGGATGATATGACCCCAACTAGGGAGATTCAAACTCTACAAGCTATGTTCGTGAAGAGGGGAGCCTTGGACGCATTTGAGGAACTTCAACGAAGGATTTACAAGGTGTGGAAGATAGCTTGAAAGGAAGGAGAAGAGAAGAGAAGAGAAGAGAAGAGAAGAGCTTGCAATTGGAGGTCACATGCATGGATTTGGATGCCACCATAAAAAGTGGTTAGAATTGCAATTCAAGTGTAGAAGAGCCCATGTTGTTTTTTTGTGCAAAGGCCGCTTTTGGGTCTTTGTTGTAATAGGCATAGACTATAAATTCTTGCCTTAGTTTTCATTTGATGCTTAGCTTGATTTTGGGTGACAATTGATATTTTTCATAAAATTTTACTTAGGCATATAATTAGTGGTAATATAGTTTTAGAGTTTAATTCCTTGATTGTTGAAGAACCTTTCCATGATTTCTCACATGAACATGTTCACTTGTGGAAATCTTCTATAGTGTAGGTGTTTTGTTGAACATTCATATGAGGTATTGGGTTTAACATACCCTTAGTTGCCTTTGATTTCAATTATTGTGTCTCACTTCTATCATTCTTTCCTTGCAATTTCAATTTCAATTCAATCCTTGTTTTTGTGTCTTGAGTTTCTTAGAGTTTCCAATTCAGTTTCTCATGTCCAAACAAAACTTCAAACTTCAAATCATCATGATTTCATATCATGATTTCAAATCACTGATTTCATATCATGATTTCAAATCATGTTCAAACGGTTAGTATATAACCTGTATGTAAATGTGTTAAAAATAAAAATTAGTATTTTTTTTATTATTATATGCTTTGCTGGACTAATGTGTAGTGTAGAAATCCCATTTATTTTTATCCTTCAACTATATGCTAGATTTGGATTATATATTTTAATACTTTCACTTTCAATAGTCAATCTTGTATTCCATATGGTAATCAACCACAAAAAACTTTAATCCACTCTAATTTCACTTTAAACGCACAATTACATGAGCATAGTCTTTTTTTCTCTAAAGATTTCATGTTCTAGTTCATTGAAGAGAGTATTGTGTGATTTATTACGCAAGGCAAGCTTGAAATTTGAAGAAGATGAATCAAATAAATTCCTATTCGATGATGGAAGAATATTCTTGTCGTGAAGATATGACGGTTCTTACGTAGTTTGAAGATTATTCCCGTTTCTTTTTGAGTCAAGTAATCACTATGCAATACATTTTGTAACAAATTCTAAAATAATAAAACACAAAATGGAATAATACTCTGTTATTCGAAAAACAATCACAAGAGTCAAGATGGCCGAGTTGGTCTAAGGCGCCAGTTTCAGGTACTGGTCCGAAAGGGCATGGGTTCAAATCCCATTCTTGACAAATATCTTTTTCTATATTTTTTATTTCTTCTTCAATATATTGGTACATGGAGTAGGGATGTCAACGGGCGGGGGCGGGGCGGGGCGGGGGAAGGGTACCCCATACCCGTACCCGCCCCACCATCCACCAAACCATCCTCCATACCCGACCCAACTGGAGCGGGTGCGGGGCGGTACCCGCATTTACTCGCCCCACTGGAGATGCTTGGAGTATTATTGGGCAGGAGGTGACAAGTGTTGTGCTGGAGTTCTTTGAGAATGGTAAATTACTAAGACAAGTAAATTCTACCATTATATCTTTGATCCCCAAAGTGGCAGCCCCTCAATATGTTAGTTAATATAGGCACATATCTTGTTGCGATGTCCTATATAAATGCATTTCTAAATTAATTTGCATGAGATTAAATAACATCATTCCTACTGTTGTGGCTGAGAATCAAGAAACTTTTGTAGCTGGAAGATTATTGGTTCATAATGTCTTGATATGTCATGATTTGTTTAGGCAGGGAGATCCCATGTCACCACTATTGTTTGTGTTGGTGATGAAATATCTTTCTAGAACTCTACAAGAAATGAGTGAACTATCTGATTTTCAGTTCCATCCTATGTGTAAACTCTCAAAATTGACATCACATTATTTTTGATGATGACTTGATGATTTTCTGCAAATGAAATATGAATATCATCTCTAGAGTTATGAAGGCACTCATACATTTCAGTGATGTAACAGATTTGGTGGCTAATTTAGATGTCAGTGGGGGATAAATGCAGGTGCCCGCCCCATTATTTAGGCGGTGCTGGTAGGGGGTGCGGTACGGGTACGGTGCGGGTCTTATATGAAATCCACTCTCGCCCCACTACCCATGTCGGGTAGCACTTTTGATACCCATACCCGTCTCACCACCCACCAAACCATCATCCATACCCGACCCAACTGGAGCGGGTGCGGGGTGGTACCCGCCCCACTGACATCCCTAACCTGGAGTATAATTTAAAGGGGTTATTTGGTTAAGAATTAGGTTATACAAGGATTGTGATTACACGGATTAGTAACATAGGAGAATCCCATTTTTGACAAACATCTCCTTTTTTATTTTTTATGTCTTCTTCAATAATATTGACAAACATATTTTAAAAGGGTTATTTGGTTAAGAATTAAATTATACAAGGATTGTGATTGCACAAATTAATAAGATATCGGAGAATCCCATTTTTGACAAACAACTCTTTTTTTATTTTCATTTCTTCTTCAATATTATTGGCACATATATTTTAAAGGGATTATTTGTTTTAGAATTAATTTATACAAAGATTGTGATTACACAGATTAATAACATAGGATAATTTAATTTATCGGGCATTTAGTTCATCATATTAAAAAGGAAAAAGGGCAAAATTTACCTCTGTACTTTGAGAAAAGGTTCATATTTACCCATAGAAAATTGGTCTATCAAACATTCCCTTACTGTTAATAAAGTTGTTATATTTCCATATTATTCCTCATTGTCACTGAACTTACTCCTTCCTTCCTAAACAAAACTCTATTTTCAGCAACATTGCTTGCTGTTGGCAATGACTTAACAAAATCAGAAGTTTCCTTTAGATTAAGTTAGAAAATCAAAGAATGGGTTCCCATTTTCCCCTTCTAATATTGATTTCTATCAATAACAAAAAAAAGAAAAGAATCTATAACCAAAAATATAAAAGAAAAAAAAAAATCTATGTAGCTAAAATTATTCAAGAACATAAAAGAACAATCTTGAAAATTGGTCAAGATGGGTGGGTCGGTTGAGAAGTTGGTGGCGGGTCCGTTACAGCTTATGTGGTGGATGACATGATATTTTTAAATGACGTGACCATGCCACATTGGAGGAACATTAGGGCTGATGGTAAATATAACAACTTTATTAACGTTAAGGGCATGTTTGATAAGACCAACTTACTAGAGGTAAATATTAACTTTTCCTCAAAATTCAAGGGTAAACTTGACCCTTTTCCCTGTTAAAAATTGGATGTACAACATATAACTTGTGTTTGGTTTAAAATTGTGTAACAATTTGAAAAAGAGATTGAAAAGACTTTCAAGGGTAGTTTCACTATTTTGAATTCTTTATACATGTATAATTAATCATAGTATTACGTAGTATACAACATTAGTCTTGGTATAAAATAATTTCGGAATGGGTGTATACGCTATGCATGCCACTAAAATTGAAAATTACAACTAGGGTGGTTCATGGGTCAATTTGGATCGGTTTTATGTTAAAACCAAAACAAAATCAATTAAGTCGATTTTATAATTATTAAATTTAAATCAAACCAAATATAATAATATCCATTGATTTGATTATTGTTGGTTTGGTTCGATTTGGTTCGGTTCTTCAATTTTTTAAAAGTTTAATGGTATTTCTCTCTTTCATTTTTTTCCTACGATTAGAAAATACTTTCCCTCCTTTTCTAACTTATAATCTGTTATTAGTGGTAACTATAATATCATTTGGATTATGAAGAAAATGTCTTAAGATCTATAAGTTTGAATCAAGTGAATAAAGTTTATAAGAAATACAACTCTTTTTAGGTAAATCTCATAGTAATTTCTTTGAATAAATGTTTTTTTTTAATTCATGGATTTCTTTTACGAAATGGGCTTAAGGTGTAAAGTGTATTAGCCTAATAGAGATAAAGAAAATTTTGATGAAAAAGTAAATAAAGTATTTATAAAAATTAATATATTTGTATATATATAATTATAAAAATTGTGTATATTATTTTTTCAGTTTGTTTCGATTTTTCTTTGGTTTATTTTTAATAAAACCAAAACCAAACCAAATGTTATTGGTTTCTTCAAATTCAAAACTAAACCAAACTAAATTCAAACAACTATCGATTTATTTAATCGGTTTGATTCAGTTTGAATTGATTTTAAATCAAATCGCAAACACCCCTAATTACAACTAAACAATGAATTACCATTAGTTACAATAATAATTACTCCTCAGCCTCACTTCCAAACAATACATATATTTTATACCATAATTATTTTAGCTGATACATCTTAATAGAATATTTGTCAACATTCTTTCATTAATTGTATTAATTGTATATCTCATATTTTAGATAGAATTATAATCCTTTTATAATTAGGTTAATTAGTTACCTAGTTTGTATCAAAGTAAATATTCTTATAACCTTATATATGTCGTAAATCATTCATCAATAAACATGAAGGAACATGTTCCTTTATGATATTAGTAGCCTAAAACTACAAACTCTACCCTAATCACCGATACACCTTCTCGGACGCCATATTTTTTCCACGTCGGCACCTAGCCCACGTCAGAACCTTAGCCGCCGACCTCTTTCGGCCGCCCACCCCCTTTTTTTCCCATGACGAAAACCTAGTTTTTCGGCCATTCTCCCTCACTCTTCCTCCTAAAATTCCTCTTCTATGGCTGACAAAACCAAATTTCATCATGCACTTGCCGTAAACAACATTAAAAACTTCATCCATGTGACTCTTGAGATGGAGAATGGTCAATACTCCTCGTGGGCGGAGCTTTTTAAGATTCATTGTCGTGTTTACGAAGTTATTGACCACATCATCCCTCCCACACTGAAGTCCACAAACATACCATCAACTTCGACTTCTGATGATGCACTCTGGTCTCGTTTAGATACAGTCGTCCTCCAGTGGATATACGGCATGATATCTAATGATCTGTTGCACACCATCATTGAGACCGATGCCACTGCCCGCCAAAGATGGGAACGTTTGGAAAGTATTTTCCACAATAACAAAACTCAACGAACGTTATACCTTGAAAATCAGTTCAAGGACGTTTATCATGGCGATTTTTCAAATGTGTCTGCTTATTAGATGCTTGCCGACCAACTCTCCCACGTCGACGCACCAGTCACTAATCAGCGATTGGTCATGCAACTTATTACAGGTTTGAACGAATCCTATGATGGCATTGCCACCATCCTTCAGCAATGCATGTTGTTACCTCTGTTTTATGAGGCCCGTTCGAAGCTCATCCTTGAGGAAATCCAGAAAATCAAGTGCAGCACCACTCAGGCCAACATTTCTGACGCCGCCATCACCACCACCATCGGGTCCTCCGTCGACAGTAGGGCTTCCCATTCCGACAACCAGAACCGTCGGTCAGAAGACTCACAACAGTCCGCTTCCTCCCGTAATAATCGTTGGAGCAGGCAGTTCGGCAAGGGCCGCGGCGGAAGAAATTCCGGCAACAACAGCGATGGGAAGGGGCAGTCCCCGTCGCCTGGAAATAGCCAGCAGCGACCGCAACAGTGGCATCATCCTCCACTGTGGGCTGCCTACCCGCCGTGGGTCGCATGGGCCCCACCGTCATGGGCCTCCCCTTCTTTCCCGTATCCGACATCCTCATGGACTCCACCTCAGAACCGACAGGCCCAACCTGACATACTTGGCGCACGTCCACAATAAGCCTACACAACACAGCCCCCCGCCATCGACTTATGCACCAACTCCAGACGAAAATTGGTATATAGACACATGCGCCACATCTCACATGACGGCATCACAAGGTACTCTCTCATCTTATTCCATTTTGAGTAATTTCAATCAGAATATTATTATTGGTAGTGGACAAGGCATTCCCATTGGTTATGGTCATTCATCCCTATCCCCACCACATCCACCACTAATCTTTAAAAAATGTCCTTTATGCTCTTAAACTCATTAAGAATCTAATCTCCATGCGACGTTTCACAACTGACAATTGGGTTTCCCTTGACTTTAATCCTTTTGATTTTACAATAAAGGATTTTACGATAGGAAGACGAATAATGAGATGTGATAGCACCGAAGATCTCTACGCCGTCAATAGTCTAGCCTTAGTTCCATCAACCTTTGCTGCTCTTTCGTCTTCCCTATGACATTCTAGATTTGGACATCCGGGAGACTCTATTTTATGCTCCCTTAGAAAAAATAATTTTATTAATTGCAACCGTATTTCTAGGACTCCTATATGTGAATTTTGCATTTTTTGAAAATATGTCAAATTACCATTTTCTAGATCCACAAATTATACTTTAATGACTTTCGATATCATACATAGTGATTTGTGGACATCCCCTATTTTGAGTACGACTGACCATCGATATTATGTGTTATTTTTTGGACGATTATTCCAACTTTCTATGAACTTTTCCCATTGGAAATAAATCTCAGGTCTACCCCATTTTTTCTTCATTTAGTGCTTTCGTAAAAACATAATTTGAAAAGAGCATTAAATGTTTTCAATGTGACAATTGCAGGGAATTTGATAATAACCAATTCAAACAATTTTGCTCCAAAACTGTCTTACCTTTCAATTTTCATGCCCTCACACATCCTCCCAAAATGGTAAAGTCGAACGGAAAATTCAAACCATAAATAACCTCATTTCTGCCCTACTTGCTCACGCCTCAATTCCCCACAAATTTTGGCATTACACACTCTCCATGGCCATCTATCTCCTAAACATAATCTCAAACAAGTCTCTAGCTCAACGGTCGCCCACCCAAGTTCTGTTTCGTAGGAACCCCTCCTACCAACACTTGCATATTTTTGGATGTTTTTGTTACTCTCCTCATCTGACTACTCATAAACTCCAACCCCGGTCTTCCCCATGTGTGTTTCTGGGTTACCCTGCCAATCATCGTGGTTACTCGTGCTATGACTTGTCAAGCCGTAAAATTATTATTTCACGACATGTCCTATTTGATGAGTCTCAATTCCCCTTTGTCTATGTACACTCGCCACCTCGACATTCCTACTACTTCCTAGATGATGGCCTAAACCCTCTTCTAATTCACCATTTACATAGTCCGCCGTCTCAGACCCCGACACCCGTCACCACTTCGACCAATTCGGGACTAGCTACCCACCCAGTTCTGTCGACGATGGACTGGAACAGCCCACCTCAGGGTGATTCCGCAGCCACCTCTCGACAAACTGAGGTTCGGCTAGCCAGTACCATCACTTATGTCATTCATTCTCTTCCCGGCAGTCCTGGGACAAACCCCCCTCCCATCCCGCGTCCCAAGACATAATCTTGGACCATGGAAACTTGTGCCATGCACGTAATTCGTAAACCTAAACAACTGTTTAACCTTTCCATTTCAGTTGTTTATTTCCCTGTCCCTCGTAACCCAAATGATGCCTTGTCAGACCCTAATTGGAAAGCCGCAATGATTGACGAATATAATGCTCTTATTGATAATAAGATGTGGGACCTAGTACCTCATCTACCTAATGCTAACATTATTCGTTCTATGTGGATTTTTAGACATAAAAAGAAATTTAATGATTCTTTTGAGAGGTACAAGGCTCATCTTGTAAGTTATGGCAGGTCTCAATAGGTGGGAGTGGACTGTGATGAAATGTTCAGCCCGGTCGTAAAGCCCGCAACCATCCGGATCATCCTCAGTATTTCCATATCCATGTTTTGGCTCATTCATCAGCTTGATGTCAAGAATACCTTCTTACATGGAGATCTTCATGAAATAATATATATGCATTAGCCTATGAGTTTCAGGGATCCTATTCATTCGGATTATGTGTGTATGTTGCGAAAATCGCTTTATGGACTGAAACAAGCTCCTCTAGCATGGTACTAGCGGTTCGCCAATTATGTCTCCTCTATCAGTTTTTCACACATCATATTTGATAATTTCCTGTTCATCTACAACAAGGGTACATACATGGCTTACCTATTATTATATGTTGATTACATCATCCTCACCACATCATCTGATGCTCTTCGCTGGTCCATTACGTCTCTCATTTCCTCTGAGTTTGCTATGAAAGATCTGGGCCCCTTGAGTTATTTCTTGGGCATCTCTGTCACTTGACAATCTGGCGGCCTATTTTTATGTCAGAAGAAGTACGTTGAAGAGATCCTTGACCTTGCAAGCATGACATCTTGCAAACCATCCCACACGCCTATAGACACCAATTCCAAGCTCATCGTTGTTTCTGGTCCTTCATATTCAGACCCAACTCACTATAGTAGCCTAGTTGGGGCCCTGCAGTACCTTATATTCACAAGACCAGACATATCCTATGCCGTGCAACAAATCTGCTTGCACATGTACAGTCCGACCGAAGCACATATGCATGCCCTCAAACTTATTTTACGATATGTTCAAGGTACACTTCACTTCGGATTACATCTATACAGGTCTTCGCTCACTGGTCTCACTGCTTATTTTGATGCTGACTGGGGTGGATGTCTTGATACCCGATGCTCCACGTCTGGTTATTGCATTTTCCTTGGAGATAACCTATTGTCTTAGTCTTCCAAAAGACAACATACACTATCTCGATCCAGTGCAGAAGCAGAGTACAGAGGTGTCGCCAACGTCGTCTCTGAGTCTTGTTTGATCCATAACCTTCTACTTGAGCTTCACTGCCCGATTCAAAAGGCAACACTGGTCTAATGCGATAATATTAGTGCGATATATCTTTTCGGCAATTCCGTCCAACATCAATGCACTAAACACATTGAGATGGACATTCATTTCGTTCACGAAAAAGTGGCTCGTGGTCAAGTTTGTGTCCTTCATGTTCCTTCCAGATATCATATTGCCGACATCTTTACCAAAGGACTTCCATGCATACTATTTGATGATTTTCGAGCCAGTCTCAGTGTTCGTAAACCTCCTGCTTCGACTATGGGGGATGTAATAGGATATTTTTCAATATTCTTTCACTAATTGTATATCTCATATTTTAGGTAGAATTATAATCCTTTTATAATTAGGTTAATTTGTTACCTAGTTTATATCAAAGTAAATATTTTTGTAACCTTATATATATTGTAAATAATTCATCAATAATCACGAAGGAACATATTCCTTAGACGTGCAAACGTTTGTTGACAATAATAACTTGAGCCTAGAATTATAACTTGAACCGGTTAGTAGTCTACTAATAGTAGAAGACCATGTTAACTAAAATTTTGAACCTTTTTTCTTGTTCTTGGTGTGAAGTTTGACACAGAAATTTGGTTCAATAAGGAGCTGGATTAGAATTTTCCCTCTATTTTTGGAAGATAATATGAAGGGAGTAGAATAATCCATTGTACAAACTAAGTCAAAAGTCAAAACTTTTGATTGTTGGAAAATTAAAGAAATATTAAGGGTACTATCTTAAAAATATTTCACCTCGATAACGATATATTCACTAAGATTCAATAAATTCTTTCTAATATAAAACTAAAAGAACATAAACTAACAAAAGATTATTTTGATAGAAAATCCAACACACTAATATGAAAGGAAAAATTGTCTTAATATATGTTTTTCACCGCATTCAAGCGAAGAACCCACAGAAATATAGGCATGCGACGATATCTTCCATATGTTTAGATCTGAACGGTGCAGTAATAAAATACAATTAAGAGTAAAGAATAGAGGCAATAAAGGGGTCAAGAGAAACTGTCAAAGAGACAATATTATCTCATTAATCAGCCATTCAAGACTGATCAATTGTCTGGGAGCCAGCGTTATAATTGGATTAGAAATAATGGCCAATCAATGACTATTCATGGAGTGAAAATAAACTTCAGCCATTAAAGCTATAGAATCAATTGTATTTCAAATTTGTAGATAGAATAATTCTTTTTGAGATATTAAATAATATTTTTCCAACTGAGGGATGGTCCTCAATTGCTAACCAATCCGATAACACGGCTGTTTAGGCTTGGGCCAAGCCAATGGGCCTATGAAGGTTTTTAGTTGATGAAATAGCACATGTTGATTACTTTTCTCTTTCTTCCATGTTTCTAAAAGGTAGCCACTCGTGGAGTTTAAAATTACACATATAGGATTCTAATTTTGAAGGGTTACTTGATAAAATAGCTCCCATTGATCATTATTCGGTCTTGTATTGAAAAAATCTCCATTGTTATGGAATTTCAAATTTCACATGTAAGCTCCATGACAATGTCTTGAAATTTAACGGTTACTCTCTCTGTTTCAATTTAAGTGGCTGACACGAAGTTTAAGAGATAAAGAGAGACTTTTGAATCTTATGATCATAAATTAAAGATGTGTGTAATGTATTAAAATATCATTTAATTTTGTGATTATGAACTTGTCATGTAGTATATTTGAATTGTTAACTTACTATGAATTTTTGCCGGTTTAGTTTGATTAGGCTTCTGATGCACTCCCCCCACCCCCAGAAAAAGAAATTAAAGTGAAAACTGAGATTGACTAGCTAATAGTCATTGTCAGAGCTGGTACAATGATACACCACCATAAATTCAGAATTTGATCCTTAGCGCTATCTCTTCCACTGACCCTCTAATCTAAAAAGGGAAAATTGGCTGCATTTGTTAAGGAAGTTCTTGTTTTCTTCTAAGTGATAGTTTGGCATAGTTGGATAATAGAAGGATATGAATAAGAGAGGAAGAAAAATCTCAATTACTTGACATGTTAACAAGTGAATGAAAATGACAATTTCCTTCTTAATACAAGCAATGCTAAAGTTTTATATTCAACAAGTTCTTCCATAATGTTAATCACAAAAAAAGATTGATAACTACAAAGATTTAATTGGGTTGCAAAATCAATTCATAGAATACAATAAGAGGTTTTGTTTAGGGACAAGCAATGATCATCTGTATGAAATAAATTGCAAAATCTCAGTTCAAATATTTTGAACTATCAAAACAATAATAATGACATATATGCGATACAATAAATTTTCCATAATTGAATCAACCATGACTTGATCCACTGAATTTTCCAGAACTTCCAATTAATCCTTCTCTTCTCATCTTTTCTTCCTTTGCTTTTCTACAAAAAACAACCCAAGAATTCACTTCTAATGCCACAGAAACACCAATTAATGTGGACAAACACAAACAATAAGCCAATTTAGCATATGACCTTCCTTCTCCCATTACTTCAAATCCTTGAAAAACATTCACAACCCCTAAAACCACACAAGTATATCCAACAAAATGGTGATAAGATTTCCAATATCTCCTAAACTTATTTGTTGTCTTAGGCCTAAAAAACAAGGCCAATGTTTGTAACAGGCCCAAAATAAACGTCGCCATCCCAAGCTTTCGATGTAGCCCATACACTCTCCCTGGTGAAAGTTGTCCCAATCGAATACCAATAGCGAATCCAACAGTACCAAGTGAAATTCCTGATAATTGTATCCCTGCATGTGCATAAAACCATGCTGGCCCTAGTGACTCGACATGCCTTAGGTAACGGGCTGTGACTGCGCCTATAGGAAGAATAACACCCCAAGAAATTGCATTTATGACACCATGAACATTTTTCAGTGTCAAGAAATTATTGTGACATATTGCTTGTGACCCTGAAAGGACATCAATTGTGGCTACTGAAGAAAGGTCATTTATGTTAGTAGGGTGGATTGTAGGTGAATAGCCTTGGACATAAATCCCACGGTTCCAAACAAAGTGTACATTTTTGGTCTTGTTAGGTACAAGTTTTAACGTGGCATAAATTTGAATTGTAGCACCATTGTGTATAGTAACCATTTTCCCACCATACAAAGTAGATGAAGAGGCTAGTAGATGAATGTCTAAAGGTTTTGAGAGAAGTGGACTTTTTTGGAGTTTGACCGAGGGGTCAATTATGTAAGGTAATAGAACAAGTTGGCCAGAATTTGGATCAGGAAAGGCTATTAATGCACGAGTTCCAGTCATTTAAGGTGAATTTGGGTTAATTCCAAAACCAACCCAACCAGAAGGAGAAATAAATGAACCAAAAAATACAATATCAAGTGTTGCATTATGTGGATGGAATGTCAAAGCAATAGAGGCAACTTGAGAATTTAGTGGCATACATTTTTCAAATGTTTTTGTGGATGTTGAGGTTGTGCAATGGGAAGAAAAGACTATTGTGAAGGGAAAAAAGAGAGGAAAATGAGAAAGGAGAAGAAGAAAGGAAACACGATGGTGAAGGATTGGGAGTGTGATGAAAATTATGGTGGATGAAAGGAATTAAAGGAAGGATATTTTGGTTCATTTTGATGAAAAAAGTATTGGTGTTTGTTTATCATGCTTCTTGGTCACTAGTCTTGGATGAATCAAGATGGGATTAGCTTTACTAATTTGAGCTTAGCTTTGAAGCAAGGCAACTATTTGAATATTGGTTTAGTTAATTATTAGTGATAGGGGCTATGCATACCATTCACTTTGAAAAGTTTAAGAGTAAAATGAGTTTAAGTTTTATGGAATGACGGTAAGATAATTATAATAATAATATATTCAGTGAGATTTCATAAGTGAAGTTTGAGGAGGATGGAGTGTACGCATATCTTACTCCTATCTTTGCGGGGTAAAGAATTTGTTTTCAATAGACCCTTGGTTCAAGAAAAAAAATCGTTTCTCGAAATAGTTTTGAACAAAATGCAAGAGTAAATGAGCTATGATAAAATATTGCAGAAAGGAAATACTAACAACAAAATTAATAATGATAAACAAAATATAAATAAATAATATTAATAATAAAGTTGAAGAAATCGAATAAGCTAAAAAGTAAAGTAAATTACGCTACAATATGTTAAAATACATTTAATGTGTATAAATTCTTTATAACCATCAGTTTATGCAAGTTCAAATCCTTATAAGATTACCAAACTTGATGGAATAGTTAGAAATTGCATCTGTTTTTATGCAAAACTAGATATTCTAGGTAGGGCTGACAATTTCACCCTGACCCAATGGATATCCGACCCACCCGACCCGAATATAGGGACGAAAATCCGACAAAACACGGATTTTAATCGGGTGACAGATGGATCGGGTGACGGATCGGGTCGGATTCGGGTGGACATACATCCAACCCACCATTCAACCCACTTTTCCTACCTCAAAAAGGTGAAATATAAGAAAAGGAGTAAGCCATAAATGGAAGTAGTTGAGCTAATTGTAGCAGTCAATATTCCAACTGATATAAGGATGCTACTTGCTCTTTTATCAAGCTTTGCGACTATAATGAGATTCAAGAAGATTAATTAAGTTGGTGGATTTTGAAGAGTATGAAGCAGTGAGTTGTTAGTAGTTCTAGTTCAGTTTATGTTTCTTTTCTTGGACCTTTTCAAATAAGCTTATGCTCATGACTTTTTGTGGAAATGTTTCTACTTAGACATGGTAAAAAAAATTGCATCCCTTTTCGCAACATCAACTTCCAATGAGGTGAAAAATTGCATGTTTTACCAACTTCATAAAGCAGAGTTTCTTCGGGTGACACCTTTCAATTTAAAATATAAACTATCAATTTAGAGAGTACTAGTCCTCCCTTTATATCATCCATTGAAAATGAATGAGTTTATTTTAGGTACATTGGAAAAATAGTGTAATAAATGAACTTCTAAAAGCTTGCCATAGGCTACATGACTTAAATCTGTCAAGATAATAACTCTGTATAAGCATATTTTCACAGATTAATCTGCACATGTTCGCCTCCCTCCAAACAAATGTGCTTCATAGCGGTCTTGTTCAATTCTAGTAGATATTTAATTTGTACATGATGTTTGTTTCAAATTAGATAATTTAATCTTAACAGTTCAAAGTTAAAGAAATAATAAATATTACTTTTTATATCGTGTTTGCGAAAGACAAATGTTTTATATTTGCTTATTTGATATCATCAAATGCAAGTAACTTTTTACTGAAGTATCTGTTGGAAATTTACTAATGTGGAATTAAGTTTATCCCGTTATTTATGACTCGAACAATTGGGGCCTCGCACGTCGGAAACGTCGTTTTCACACACGTGCACACGTAGTGCCAAGTATCGCAAATTTCATTAGTGAAAGAAATATTGGTACGTAAGTGAAACGTTTGAGATATAGAATGATGGATGGTTATTGGCCAAATGACAAAGTATTCCACGTTGGTAAACGAAGGAAGAAGTGTAAGATGAAACGAGTCGGAAGTCGCTGCGGAGCCGCGAAGGGCCGCGGTGCAGCCCCGTCGGAGCCGAGGCGTCGGAGCGCCGTGGCGCTAATTGGATCTTCAGCCACTGGAGCCGCGGCGCTTCGGAGGCAGAATGCTGTGACGGGAAGATGTAAAGTTCTGACTTTTGAAGCATTGAATCTCCATTACTTGCCACATGAATTCAACCATTATTTGGCTGAATGTAACCCCACAATCAAGTGCCATTACATGGCTATTGAAGGCCATTAGTTGGCTAGTTGAAGGGTCATCTCATTACACTATAAATTGAGGCCTTTGACAAAATTGTTCAACACACTAAGAAAAACACTACAGAATTTTCTAACATCTTCTTTTTCCTCTCTAGCAAGTTTACTATACTCAAAGTTCTTCAAGAGTAACACTTGAGTTTCCTTTGCTCATTTGTTAAGTTGTTGTTGTATCTTGGGAGACTATTGCCTGACAACGTAAGAGGATATATACGGGACAATCTTGTCTTAAAGACAGAGTGCCATCACTCGACTCAACAAATCATAAGGAGTTTGTAACGTTCTTGATTCTAGTTTATTGTAATATTTAGTTTATCCTTTCTAGAAATTTGTAATATTTACTTACTTCCCATTTTCTGCAATTATTGTAACCCATAATTTTAAGACAAGATTGTTGTAAGTGCTTAGAAAGATGACTGGAAGAGAACAACTCACTTCTGATTCTGCTGCTGCTGCTACTCAAGACAACCCCTCTGCCTTCCCCACTGCTGCTCAAGGCACACCCAATGCCTTCACTACTGCTCAAGGCTCATCCAACGCCTTTCCTGCTGCTCAAGGGAACGTTACAGTTCCTTCACTCGCTGGATTCTACCATGAACGCCCAGAAAAGTTCATGGGCTCAAACTTCAAGAGTTGGCAGCAGAAAATGCTATTTTATCTGACTGTTATGGAAATGGCTCATTTCCTAACAGAAGATCCTCCACAAGCTGGAGATGAAATGGACCCTTCACCTACTGAAACGGCTTAAGGGGGCCAAGGTATCCATGTCATTAATGGCATGAAGATGGTTCTTGATGCATGGAGTCATAGTGATTTCATATGTAAGAACTATATTTTGAACTGCCTGTCAGACCCACTCTACATGGTGTATTGCACCGAAGGCACCGCCAAAGAGTTATGGGAGAAGCTGTAGAAGAAGTACAACGCACAAGATACTGATACAAAGAAATTCATCGTTGGAAAATTCCTGAAATTTCAAATGGTGGATAGTAAAACAGTGATGTCCCAAGTCCAGGAATTCCAAATGATTCTACATCACATGAATTTGGAAGGTATGAAACCAAATGAGCAGTTTTTGATTGCATCACTGATTTAAAAGTTACCTCCCTCGTGGAATAAGTTACTTAAAACTCAAGACAAAGGAGATGATCTTTGAAGAACTTATTATCAAACTCCAGATTCAGGAAGATAATAAGAAGGCCTTGCCTAGGGGAAAATAACCCGCTGAGGCAAAGGCAAATCTGGCTGAGGCCAAAGGGAACCCAAGCAAGAAGCGCAAGTTCCAAAAAGACGGTAAGACCTAAGCGGCGGAGAAGTTCAAAGGAAACTGTTACCACTGTGGGAAACCTGGTCACATGATTAATGACTGCTGCAAGCTCAAGACTGAGCAACAAGAGAAGGCCAAGGCCAAAGGCAAGACTCAGGCTAACGTCATCAAAGACAGGCTTCTGGATGACATGATTGAGGAGTTCTCGGCGGTGGTGCTTGAAGCAAACCTTGTTGAGAATCCCATGCAATAGTGGATGGACACAGGTGCTACTAGACACATCTGTTCCAATAGAGAGGCCTTCTCCACTTATACACCAGTTACTAACAAAAAGTTGTTCATGGGTAACAACGCTTTCTCTGACGTGCTGAGAGTAGGAAATGTAGTCTTGAAGATGACTTCTGGAAAGGAGCTCACTCTGAAGGAGGTGATGCATGTCCCTGAGATTAGGAGAAATTTAATTTCAGGTCATTTATTGGTTAATGCTAATTTTAGGCTAGTATTTAAGTCCAATAAATTCATAATCACTAAGAATGACACTTTTTTGGGGAGAGGCTTCGTCTGTGAAGGCCTCTTCAAAGTTAACGCCATGTCTGTAATACGTGCAAGCAATAATATTGAAGCTTCTTCTTACTTGTTTGAGTCATCTAATTTATGGCATCATAGATTATGACATGTTAACTACAAGTCCATCCAAAGGTTGGTTAAGTTGGAGTTGTTGCCATCTATCGACGTAAACCCTCAACATAAGTGTGAGGTGTGCGTAGAGACAAAACTCACAAAGCTTCCTTTTTGATCCGTCGAAAGGAATACCGCTCCTCTAGAACTTATTCACACAGATATATGTGATTTGAAGTTTGCACAAACTAGAGAGGAAACAAGTATTTTGTGACATTCATTGATGATAGCACAAGGTATTGTTACCTTTACTTGTGGAAAAGTAAAGATGAAGCCTTTGAAGCGTTCCAACGTTACAAAGCAGAAGTTGAAAAGCAACTCAGCATGCAGATTAAATCCATTCGTAGCGATAGAGGGGGAGAATACGTAGCATCGTTTGAGGAATATTGTGCCGAATTGGGCATTGTTCATCAAACGACGGCTTCATACTCACCCACAATTGAACGGTGTTGCGGAACGCAAGAATCACACATTGAAGGAAATGATGAATGCCTTGCTCATCAATTCCAATCTTCCCCAAAACATGTGGGTAGAAGTCGTCCTTACCGCTAATACGATTCTTAACAGAGTCCCACATAAGGGTAAGGACAAAACTCCATATGAATCATGGAAAGGAAAGAAACCCACTTATAAATATTTAAAGGTGTGGGGTTGTTTGGCAAAGGTCGAAGTGCCCAAGCCAAAGTAGGTCAAGATTGGGCCTAAGACTGTAGATTGCATTTTCATCGGATATGCAAATAACAGTAGTGCTTATCGCTTCTTAGTGCATAAGTCAGATATTCCAGATATCCACGGGGGTACAATCATGGAATCAAGGAATGCTCAATTCTTTGAGGATACTTTTCCTAGAAAGGAAAAAGACATAACCTCTCGTAAATGAAGTTATGAACAAAGCTCTCAGGAACCGGGAGTCGTTAACTGTCCGGATCTAAATGGTTCAGATGTAGTGGACTTCGAAGTGGCTGAATATCCGGAATCTAGTATTCTAGATTTTCAGAACTTGGAGACTCCAGAGATGGAACCAAGGCGAAATAAAAGGGTCAGGAAGGATAAATCCTTCGGTCCTGACTTTGTAGCTTATATGGTTGATGTCGAACCAAGGATAATTGCTGAAGCACTATCAACTCCAGAGGCACCACTCTAAAAAGAAGCTATTGAGAGTGAAATAGACTCCATCATGCATAACCATACTTGGGAGTTGGTTGATCTTCCTCCGGGAAATAAACCGTTGGGTTGTAAATGGATACTCAAATGGAAGTATAAAGAAGATGGGTCTATAGATAAGTACAAGGCTAGGTTGGTAGTCAAGGTCTATCGACAAAAAGAAAGCTTTGACTATTTTGACACGTACTCTCCGATGTCTCGGATGACGTCCATACGGGTATTCATTGCGATCGCAGCGTTGCGTGACCTTGAGATACATCAAATGGATGTCAAGACAGCCTTCATAAATGGTGATTTGGAAGAAGAAATCTATATGGAACAACCCGAGGGGTATGTGGTTCCAGGGCAAGAGAAGAAAGTCTGTCAACTTGTCAAATCTTTGTACGGGCTGAAACAAGCCCCGAAGCAATGGCATAAAAAATTTGACAGTACTCTACTATCGAAGGGTTCTCCATTAATGAGTGTGACAAATGTGTCTACACAAAAGGTAACTCTGACTCGTTTGTCATGATATGACTGTACGTAGATGACATGTTGATCATAGGGAGCAGTCCTAGCTTGATCCTAGAGACTAAGAACATGTTAAAACAATGCTTCGACATGAAGGATATGGGTATCACATATGTCATCTTAGAGATAAAAATCTCTAAGACGCCTGACGGACTAGTCTTATCTCAGTCTCACTACATCGAGGATATGTTGAGAAAGTTTGAGATATTTGACAGTTCGCCTATGAAGTCACCATTGGATAGAAATCAAAAACTTGATAAAAATTGTGGTGCACCCGTATGGCAAGAGCAATATGCACAGGTGATTGGGAGTTTGATGTACATAACAAACTGCACCCAACCTGATATTGCTTATGTAGTCAACAAGTTGGCTAGGTTTACCTGTAATCCGAGTAATGATCATTGGAATGCATTGAATCGGGTACTACGATACATGAAATACACGCTAACTTAAAAGTAGCATTATTCGAGATATCCAGCTATATTAGAGGGGTACAGTGATGCAAACTGGATATCTGATATAGAGAACACCAAGTCCACCAGTGGGTATATATTTACAATTAGTGGTGGGGCTGTGTCTTGGAAATCCTCTAAGCAAACTTGCATCGCCCAATCCACGATGGAATCGGAGTTTATCGCTTTAGACTAGGGCTGGCCAGTGGGCCGGGATGACCCGACCCCGGCCCGACCCCGTCCCGACCCCGCCCCGGTCCCGACCCGACCCCGCTCTAAAAAAAAAAAAAAAAAAAAAAAAATTAACGGGGCGGGACTCGAACTCGGGACGGGACGATGTCTCGTCCCGCCGGACCCGAGCCCGCCCCGAGCCCGCCGGACCCGAGCCCGCCCCGAGACCGTCCCGACCCCGACCCCGACCCCGACCTTACCTTTGCAAAAATAGCCGTTGCACCAACGGCCATTTTAGATTATGGCCGTTGGCCAACGGCCATTTTAGGCCCCCCCTCCCCCAACCCCCCTACCCCTTAATATTTATTTTTAACCCATAAGTTATTATATTTACACTTTAACCCAATTTTTCAACTATAAATAACTCATTTTCTCTTCATCTTTCTCACAAATCTTCCTACAATCTCTCTAATTTCTCAATATATCTCTCTACATTGTTTGCTAAATATTCAATTTTATTAATTCATTTGGGAATTGGGAGTGAAGTTGGCAACTAGCTTGAGGATCTTCCATCGAGCAAAGTTTCAATTTTCAACCTCTCGATTACACGTCGACGTTACGTCGGCGTTTGGTACATTCGTTCCTTCATTAAATTATTATTGTCTGTTTATTTTATTTAGCGCACTTAATTTCATTTACTTTAATTATTTGTTAGCATATAATTAAAATGGAAGGAATTAGAGGTATGTTTAAGGGTAAGGGTAAGACTTCTTCTAGTAGGGGCAATCGGGGCAAGGGTACTTCTTCTAGTCATCTTATTCCTACACATGATGATTTTGTTGATACTCAACATTTTCCTACAATACCATTAGATTTAGACGAGGAGTTATTTTCGGAACTCAAGAAGACTTTAATTTAGACGATGATCTAGACGATACACCCACTAATATTGATGACAACACGCCCACTAGTGCACCTTCAACCGAAATACCTCCTATTCCCCCTAGTATGAGACGAGGTCCGGCAAAACGACCATTAAAATCAGATGCATGGACATTTTTTGATAGGGACGTAGAGAATCAAGTAGCCATATGTAAAATTTGTAAAAATGTTTTAAAATTTAAAACCGGAAAAGGTCACGGTGGGACGGGGGGTTTAATTAGACATGTAGTAAGTGCTCATCCGGCCTAGGTATGCCCAATACCAGGCTTCAAAACCGGGTGCGCAAACGGCCGCTCCATCGGGACAAGGTTCACATACCGATATCGTCCCGGACCAAGTACAGGGTCAAATTAACCCTATGACGGGGGGAATTGTAGGCTCTAAATACAACAAACATAGAGATAGGGAAGCAATATCAAAATTAGTTGCTTTGTGGAGGGTTTGCCTTTTTCATTTCCTTCATCTCCGGTTTTATTCATTACATTAGAGATATATATAATCCTGCTTTTAACGGTTTTCCTAGGTCAACCGTTAAGAGAGATGTATTTAAATTTGCGCATGAATATCAACAATATTTACGTTTTTCATTATATCATTTTAATGGCAAAGTATCTATCACGTCCGATATAGGTCGTAGTACTAACGGCCATGATTATTTAACTCGTAACTTGTCATTGGATAGATTATAAATGGTCTATGCAAAAACGTATTTTAGCGTATAGATATATAGATGATAGGCACACCGGTACTTTTATTGCGAGAAAATATTTATCAAGTGTGCGATTATTACGGAATTACCGATAAAATTATGACTATTACATTAGATAACGCTTCTAATAACAATTACGCAATTACAATGTTAAAAAATAGTTTAGCTCCATCTTTTCCAGACCATTTTCATATAAAATGCGCGTGCCATATATATAACTTAATTGTAAAGGATGGTCTATCACTTTTTGAAGACATTCTTAGTAAAATACAATTTGCTATAAACTTTATTTTTAAAAGTAATAAAGTACAACGTAGAAAAGAATATAAAAAAATTTGTCATGATTGTGGACTACCTTTTAGAAGAATTCCACAAGAAGTATCCACTAGGTGGAATTCTTTATACGAGCAACTACTTGTTGCTTATGACTATAAATTACCTATAACTTTATTTTTTAACTCTCATAATAAAAAGCCGAAAATTGATATGATTTTAGATAGTGATTGGGAAAAAATTTCCGAACTTATTGTATTTTTAGAGAAATTTTTTCAAGCAACAAAAGAATTTTCCGGTATATATTATCCTACTATTTCAACTATGTTATTTTATATAACTCTAATATTTTTATTACTTAGTGAATATATGGAAAAACCAAAGCTTATAAGGCAAAGACTATTAAAAAAATGTTTGTCAAAATAAAAAAATATTTTATTCCTATTCCTTCTATTTATATTATTGGTTCGTATTAAATCCTACTATTAAAATAGACGGTACTAAATCACTAATTGAAACTATTTACGATTGTATAGAAGTACTACCACCTCCAAGTCCCAAAAATCTAAATCACCCACCACCTATTGAACAAACTAAAGAAGAAGTGTTGAATAGCGTAGAACACCACCGCAAAAATATATATAGATTTTATCAACAAGAAAATGCTAGTAACGTACCGGCTACCATACCATCTTCTTCATCTTCAACACAACCTCACAAAAGACATCTTGTTTCGCGGCTAGTATTGAAAGCCTCGAAATAGAATGTGCGGCCGTACCTCTACTAACCAAATTAGCGAGTTGGATATTTTTGTTTTGCGGTGGTTTCGTACCGTATCAAGAAGTTATCAATGAAGATGGACAAGAAGACTTTTTGAAATCTTGGAGGGGAATGAGAAGACCTTTCCGACACTTTCAATGATGGCTCGAGATGTTTTGAACATTCAAGCGTCGTCAACTGCGTCGGAAAGCGCTTTTTCTCGCAGCAGATATCAAATAGGAGACCACAGACACTCATTGGCGGAGACGACTTGGAAATTGCGTATTATTCGAGATTGGATACGAGCGGAGCGGAGAAGGTGCGGTCAACCGGAGATCAACGAAGAAGATGATGAAAACTACAACGAGATCTTAACCGAAGGTAGTGGAAGCGACGTGGATCAATTTGACCAACAAATACCTATTCCAACCGAAGAACCACATGAAATCATCAAGCAATTAGAACAGATTTTTTTGAAAATGTAATTTTTTTAATTGCAATTTTATTATGTAATTTGCAACTTTTGGACAACACCATAAAGTTGCAATTTAGATTTTAGACAATTGTATTTGTATTACAAAAAAATCATATGTCTATTAAATAATATAAGAGGCACAAAAACTTGACCTTGGGATGTTTTTATTACACTATCTTGTTTTATTTATTGAGTTTTTTTTTATACATATGTTATTTAAAAAAAAAAAAAAAAAAGGAAAACCCGAGCTCGCCCCGCCCGACCCGAGCCCGACCCGACCCCGCCCCGACCCGATACCGACGGGATCGGGATCGGGACGGGGACCGGAGCAGTCCCGCCCTGCACCCGACCCCGCTAGGCCCGATCCCGACCCCCGGATCGTCCCGCCCCGACCCCGACCCCGCCGGACCCGGCCCGCCAGACCCGAGCCCGGCCCACTGGCCACCCTTACTTTAGACAAAGCAGGAGAAGAAGTTGAGTGGCTTCATGACTTCTTAGAGGATGCCCTTTATTGGAACAAACCCGTACCTTCTGTAATGATCCACTTCGACAACCAATTGGCTCTAGGAAGGGCACAAAATTCTATGTACAACGACAAGTCTCGTCATATTCGACGGAGACATAAGACCGTTAGGTAGCTGATCACCATGGGTATAATATCCATTGATTACATAAAATCAAAGGATAACATAACGGACCTACTGACAAAGGGCTTACCCAAAGATCTAATGTTCTGCCTGTCTAGGGAAATTGACTTAAAACCCAAGCTATAAGGACTAATACAGTGGTAACCCAATCTTACTGACTGGAGATCCTAAGAATTAGGTTCAATGAGAAAACTAAGCTGTAAATGTTCAGTTGAGCGCTTCGGTGGAAGCTTGAGCACTTCGGATAGTGATTTCTGTAAAGAAACACCAAATCCAAAGCCGTTCCCGGGATAGACGTTAAGTGCTATCTGCAGTATGGGTAAAGGTTAAGATTTCAAAACCTTTAATGATCATCAACAATTGAGGTTAGGTTTGGGGAAACTTTTAATGATTCCTAACACTTGTAAAATGGGGTATAGCAGAATACCTTGTAGGAGACCACTTATTTAAGTGTGAGGACAGGCCGCCTCAAATGAACGCACTTAAGAATCTAAGAAGTGTCCACGGCCACAACGGATAAAACATTACGGAGAACAGAGTAAGGGAAGTTGTTGTGTTGGTACCGTTGACTTGGCTTACACTAAACACTGATGATTTAAGACATCACGTTCACCGCGCAGTAAGTAAGTCCGATGGTATTCAACTATGGAAGGTTTAAAGCTGAAGCTACCTCTCCTGATGCAGCATCGGTCCGCTGAAAGATTACTGGAAATAGGCACTATGTGAGTGCGCCAAAATCTCTTTCAAGAGAGGATTGTTGGAAATTTACTAATGTGGAATTAAGTTTATCCCATTATTTATGACTCGAATAATTGTGCCCCGCACGTTGGAAACGTCGTTTCCACACACGTGCACACGTAGTGCCAAGTATCGCAAATTTCATTAGTGAAAGAGATATTGATACGTAAGTGAAACGTTTGAGACATAGAATGATGGACGGTTATTGGCCAAATGACAAAGTATTCCACGTTAGTAAACGAAGGAAGAAGTGTAAGATGAAACGAGTCAGAAGTCGCTGTGGAGCCGAGGGGCCGGAGCGCCGCAACGCTAATTCGCAGAGCCGCAGCGCTTCGGATGCAGAATGCTGCGACGGGAAGATGGAAAGTTTTGACTTTTGGGCTTGTTTTGGAGCATTAAATCTCCATTATTTGGCACATGAATTCAGCCATTATTTGGCTGAATGTAACCCCTCAATCAAATGCCATTACATGGCTATTGAAGGCCATTAGTTGGCTAGTTGAAGTCATCTTATTACACTATAAATTGAGGCCTTTGGCTCAATTGTTCAACACACTAAGAAAAACACTACAAAATTTTCTGACATCTTCTTCTTCCTCTCTAGCAAATTTACTAAACTCAAAGTTCTTCAAGAGTAACACTAGAGTTTCTTTTGCTCATTTGTTAAGTTGTTGTTGTATCTTGGGAGACTATTGCCCGACAACGTAAGAGGATATATACGGGGCAATCTTGTCTTAAAGACAGAGTTCCATCACCCAACTCAGCAAATCACAAGGTGTTTGTAACGTTCTTGATTCCAGTTTATTGTAATATTTAGTTTATCATTTCTAGCAATTTGTAATATTTACTTACTTCCCGTTTTCTGCAATTGTTGTAACCCACATTATCTTATATCTTTCTCTTTAATAAATTATATAAAATCACATAAATAGTCGGTCTTCACTTCTAACTCTTTATATCTTTCTTTTTCTTTTTTCATCTCTAATTTAAAACCTTGTTTGATCTACCATAGTTCTATAAGTAGTTCATAGCCTTTGTGTTGTTCCTACTAGCGAACACTTAAAGAAGCAAAATATGATATGTGGGATTAGTAACGTGGCCAATGGTCATACTTTATCATTGTTTTAGAAAGACTAAATTGGGAATTTTTCAAGTTTAATTGGGAATTTTTCATCGAAATCGCCAAGGAAGAAAGAACTCGAGATCTTGAAATTTGGTTAGAAGTTTTTGTAATTAGAGTATTAGACCATACAATATTAGGATTTTTATAATATTAGAATTTAATTTATAACATGAAGGTGTACTGAGATTTCTACACGTTATTTTGACCGGTTCTAATGGGGTACCAACTCCCTATTGTGGTATTCACCCACACTCATTCTTGATAGTTGGTCTTTTAATATTTTGGTTGTATTAAAGTATTTTTATACGGTCAATCAATAAAACTTAAAATACAGTATCATAAACTGAGTATGTAACTATATTCCGAGCTTATTTGGTTGGATTTGGGTTGTAACCTTTCTAAATTCGAAATTTCGAATACTGAAAATTCAATCAAGAATTTTCATAATTAAAAGAATCTGAATTGTCCCATACTAACCCCGAGTATATCCCACTCCGTTAAAGAAAGATGGAGATTTTTTTTGGTTTCAATTCAATGTTCCGTAACTCTATTAGGGTCCAACTAATCCAAATTCACGCAGTATAATTTAAGGATGAAGAGATTCTATTCATACTACCACAACGGCACAACCTTAAGTGATTTCACTACTAAAAAATCTCTATTTTTCACCGATTTAACACTGAAAAATGTTCAGTGGCTATTTCCCACTGAATGTCGGTGGGAAAAAACTAATAGTAGTGATTTCACACGAAAAAATTATGAAGTTTCCTAACGTTTTAATGGAAACCTGTTTCCCACCATGTATTTTCTCAGTGAATTGATTTGGTGAGAATGAGGTGGAGAAATTATATTCTATAATACAAATTTCTTGCTGAATGTCGGTGAGAAAAACCTTCATTTCTTGTATTGTTTTAAAGATGGAGAATTTCTTTTTAAGTTTCCTATCCAGTGTCCGTTACCTATTTAAGAGCTTCAACTAGCTAATTGGAATTAGTTAAATTAAGAATGGAGAGAAGAAAAATTGAGAGTTGGCCACTAGGTACTCAAATCATTTGTCTAATGTTTTGGACAATTTTGTGTTGAATTCTTCTCTTACTTTTAAAATCAATGCTTATCTCATTAAGATTTCTTGCAAGGGACGAAATTCCAGAAGTCATAGCCTAGTGTTTTCCATCTTCTAGAATTTTAAGCTATAGATGACATAGTCATTGAAGGGTAATAACATGGAAACCCAAGGAAGAAAAAGACTTTGTGACATGCATATTTTGTCCAATATAAGAGGAATTAGGTGGGTATTTTAAAGTATGATTTTTTCATATTCTCTGTTATTTTATTCTGATTTCCTTTTGCTGTCTTTTTGGGGGTCGTCGTTCTTGGAGTTTTATACTTGATACAGTTTAACGACTCACCAGTTACACAAGACAAGACTGGGTTGGTCAAAAGTCTAAAACAAGCTGCTACAGAAGGTAATTACCAACTCAATTATTTATTATTCTATTTTTTAATTGTTATGTTATCGAGTCTATTTGCACGCATGCATTTTGAACATTTTTATCGGAATTCATTTTTACATGTCTATGTTATTAAAAATAAATTTTGCTTTTATTTAAGGGTACGGGGTTAATTTTCCCCCTCAATTATGCGAAATGAAACATATTTATTCTCCGTTAATAGTGGAGTCAAATATGCCTTGTGTTACTAGTTGAGATCAAATTTAACCCTTAACAATACGAAATAGAATAAATTTACCCTTATTTTTAAACGGTGGTGGAGGTGCAAAAGTTGAGTTTGTGGGGCAGACAAATTAAATCTTTTGCTACAATATAATATCATGTGGGATAAGAGGGTTGCTCAAATGGTAAACACCCTCCACCTTCAATCCGAAGGTTTGAATTTGAGTCACCAAGGGAGCAAACAGGGGAAGCTCTTGGGGAGGGGTAATTTTTTTTAAAAAAAGTACAAAAAGAAAACACCATATGGCTACAATATGATGAAGATAGCTAAAAATTTTAATCGTCCTGGCAAAATAATAAATCACTTACTATAAGTATATTTTGGTGGCAATTTCTTTTTACATCATAGCTACAACACCAAAAAGTTTTGTAGCAATAAGTATTAGTGCTTAGCCACATACCATATAAAGTTTGTAGCTAACGGTTAGCTACGTTACAATTTGCTATGAATGTTATATACATAAAAAAAATTATGCCTAAAGTGTTTAGATATGAAAATTTTCATATTTAGCTACGTGTGCGGTAGTTATACACACACCATGTTATAGTGTATCTACTTTCTCATGTTATTACTGTAAGAATTCTAGGGTAAGTAGAATATTTTCCTCACTTTATTCATCCTTCAAAGGTCCAATATATACACAATATACATCAATTAGGAAGAGCCAATCATGCCTAATCTTCCTAATCAATTCCTAATAATCTTCTACCTAATTTACATAATATTCCTAATTAACATTGTACTACCTACCATATATAATATTATACTACATTAATACAAAATCATAATATTAATAACATAATATTCTAACACTCCCCCGCAGTCGAAGCTGGAGGGCGGTGAATGCTGAGACTGTCCCTAAAATCTTCAAATAATATCTGCGATTTGATGTCACGTTGGGACATGCAGCACCCGAACCTGTCCGCGAGCCACCTTCTCACGTACAAAGTGAATATCTAACTCAATATGTTTAGTGCGTTGATGATGGATGGGATATTCTGTTGGAAATTTGCCTTTGGCGGGAGTTGCGACCGACCAACTTTAATGGCTTAAACACTAGTGTTACGTATGTTGGAGAATCAGGTTCTTCACACATGCATGATCTACTAAGTACGTAGATAACCGTAGGGCCAAGAATCGTCAAATTTCATTGAGAAATGAAAGAGATATTGGTCCACGAAGTGAGGTGTTTGAAGCATGGAAAGTGTGGTATTGTGTTCAATTCTCCCTCATCGGTAGAGAAAGAAAGAATTGTTGTGTATATAAGACTCAAAATTGGTTTGGGGTTTGGGACCCCAAGGGGTATCCCATGTGTTTAAAGGAGGGAGGACCTAGATGTGCTTCGGTTCGAGGAAAGCCCACACGCCCGCCGCCCGCCGGTCCGGTCCGGTTCTCGGGCTCTCGGGTTCTCGGTCTTTTGATATTATCTTTTTGGGCCAGAGAACTTTGCCAGAAGTACAGTTTGATCCCAGAAGTTTCATATGTACAGTTTGGACCAGAATTATTTCAGATGTACAGTTTGGTCCCTGAAGTTTCCAGAAAGTCAGAATTTGGACAATCAAAGCGAAACGCCTCAAAGACTCAATTCACCATTTATTTTGGTGAATTACTCCTCCTATAATGGTCAATCCGTTGGTGTCTTCCACCATTTATTTTGGTGGCTTTACTACCTCCATAATGGCCATTATTTGGCCAATAATGGCTGTTATGGAGGCAGTTGAAAACAGTCCCTCCCTCACCTATATAAACACCCCTTGCACCATTGTTGAGAAACACTTACAACACACGAAAATACACAAGCAAAACAGTTTCTTCCTACAACTTCCAAGCATCATTTCATTGCTCAATATTCTTCACGGTAGCTCTTGAGTTTCCTTTGCTCAAGTGTTCCATTGCTGTTTTATCTTGGGAGACAAATTGTCCAGGACGTATAAAGGATACATACGGGGAAATATTGTCTTAAGGACAGAGTGCCACACTCGACTCAGCAAACAAAAACAGTTTCCAGTTTTTCTTCTCCAACAAAATTGTAATTTCAGTTTTGTTGTTCTATTGTAATTTTCAGTTCTTGAATTACTTTGCAGTTACTTGTAATTCCCGTTTCCTGCAACCTTTGTAATAACCAACATATTCGAACCTATAGTATAATGAAGGGTAATATTGAACCTACTTAACATGCGGGTACAAGTTTAGATTTTGTAGCAGGATCCTCTACTAGAGGTCTAAACTGTTAAAAAATAGGTTTTATAAGTAGAGAAGAAATAATCTGAATTTAATAGTGAAGTCTTTATCATATGCATTTGATTTTGACTCATGTTATTTGCATATCACATTATATGTTATATATGTACATAGTTAATTATGCTGTTTACTCTTGTTATTTGTTTAAATTATATATTATATGTAATAGGTTGACTAAGTAAGTATTTCGAAGTCAATCCTTGTCATTATCTTGTTGGAGAAGACCGATGATGCTGATTGGGTACAAGTTGATTTATATAATTAGGCCACATTTGTTGTACTTTTTTTTGCAGATACCGATCCATGTGGGGTGATTTAGGAGCCAACTTTGGAGATATTAAGGGCGAGTTGCTTGGAAGCATCATAAGTGGGGGAGAATGTAACATCTCGATCCTTAATTATAAGTATTTGAAAATCCCCATCCCCAGACTTGATTTGAAACTTTATTTCTGTGAATCTATTTAGTATTCTCTCCGTCCCAAATATTTGTCATGTTTTTATTTTTAAAAGTTAATTTAGCTAAATTTTAAAGTTAAATTAGATTATATTAATTCAATATTTTAAAATTAAAATTTAGATATTTGAAATTGTACAAAAGTACTATACGTTGCAATTTTTTTTCATATTAATTTGATAAAAAAATATAGCTCAAAATGTTGATCAAAATTTATATAGTTTAACTCTTGAAAAACGTAGAAAGAGTAATTTTGAAACTTATCGGGATAGTTGAGGTTGGGACGCAAGGAATTCGGGAGTTTCGGGCAAGAATCACATAATGGACAGTTGCATATTTTATTTTGAATGTAGTTTACTTTTTCTTTCTTTTTTAGTTTTTATTGTTCAATACTCTGACCCGTTCCAGTTTGTTCTATCTGATATCATAGACATGAATATTTCAAAGATACGCAGCCACGTTTATCATTTTATCTCCCATAATTAAGAAACGCATACGGCACTTTACTTGTAATTAGCCTTAATAAGAGAGATAAATCGTTAATTACAAGAGGGAAATTTTGTAATAATAGACTGGCAGATAATTGAATGATCAATTGACCGGTATTTCTACCATCAAAAGATGTGGTGCATCAGATAAAGTTGTTCTTTCCTTAATTAGGGGTCTCGAGTTCGAGCCCTAGGTATGAAAACATTCTTGGTAGGGAGTGCTTCCTCCTGAGGTCTTTCCACCACCAAAAGATGTGGTGCAGTGAATCAAGTTGTTTCTCCCTTAACTAGAGATCTCGAGTTCGAGCCCTGGATATGAATTTTTTTTGGCAGGGAGTGCTTCCCTCCGAATGAGCTCCACACAGTGCGAATCCAAATATAGTCGAGCTCTAATGTTGATACCGAACACCGGGTGATAAACCATAAAAAATTGACTGCTCTTTCCCGATATACATCATTTCCTAATAAATTCATCAACCACGTTGCATGGATCTTTAAGTGATATAATTAGCGAAAAATAACACTTTATGACTACTTGGAGAAAATATTTATTCAAAATGACCCATATTTTTTTAATATTATGTCATGACCCATTTTACGGATCACGATGACACCTATTCTATCACCCCGATAGGCAGACCATCCCCAATCAACTATTCATTTATAAGGAGAATAATTAGAAATGAACAAGTGAAATTACTACTCAAATGTCTTGCCATATATTTATATAAATAAGAAATGCGGAAATTACTAAGAGAGTTACAATCCCAAAACCTGGTCTGACTTGTACAAGAGCATCTAAGTTGGTATTTGGACATGCAATTTCATCTCATGAGATGAAATTTCAAATCATCAAAAAAGGCATGATTTGGGATTCCAAATCATGATTGTAAATTTTTTAAATGTAAAAGTTGAGCCATAAGTTTATATTTTATAAAATTAGATCCATAAGTTGGTAGATATATTTACCAATCATGTTAACCAACCATTTATATCAAATATTAAAAGATCTACAAGTTGGTAGTATATTAACGGGAGCTTAATGCACCGGGCTGCCTTTTTTTCTACAAGTTGGTAGTATATTTATAACAAATTTACTCTTATCATCATATGGGAGGATTAATTAAAGATTAGTTATACTACAACTCATGTTCAATTTTTCATTTTATTGAACTAAAATTTAATCGTTTGATGACGTATTTTTTTTTAGAAAGGTCTTCTAGTAGCGTATTAATTTTGTTATGAATTAGGACTTGCTCATTTGGTAAGATTGTATAAGAATTGGAAAAGTTTTGATGGTTTTCACAACTTGTGGGGCTTTTATGTCTATAAGAAAAAATACAACTTAAAAAATCCAAATTGCATGTCTAAACAAAACTTCAACTTCAAATCATCATGATTTCATCTCATGTCCAAACGACTCCTAAGTAATTATTACAAAGTCTAAACTACGGTAACAATACAACAAGACATGAAATAGGATAGAGGGAGATCCAGGGTTGCTGATGGGATGGATGACTTACCTTGAAACCTCCGAAAGACCACCCCGAGAATCAACCACGAGGCACAGAAATGGAGCAAAGAGTTGAATCTGCATCTAAATAAAGATGCATCAAGTGTAGTATGAGCACAACCACACGTACCCCGGCCATAAGTATCATAGGTCGACAATGATTAGCTGACGCATGAAGATATAAAAATTAACAAGTAAGCAAATAAGGCAATCAAGTATAGTCACGAAATCATATTTCAAGCAAGAGATCAAATAATCATGTAATTTACCAAGTAGACAGTTACAAGTCACCAACTGAACAATTATATATGAATGAATGAATGCAATGCAACACTATGACCATCTCTCTCTACTCCCGTACACACATGCTAAGGGAAATGCCTCAAAGCCATGACCCATAGGGGACCACGAAGTTTATGTACCACTCATGCTCTCGGTCAAAGACCACGGAAGCTATCGATCACTCTTGCTCTCCGTCAAGGACCTCGGAGGCTATCACTCTTGCTCTCCGTCAAGGACCTCGGAGGCTATCACTCACTCTCCGAAAAAACCTCGGAGGATATCACTCACTTTACCATCATATCAAATCATATGAGAAATATGAAAGGCATGTCATGCATGGTCAATTTCAACAACATTCCAAATCATAGAATCAATAGATACATACCATGCATACTGATCGCAACTCAAGTCATTAATATTACCCTTTTATTTTCATGAGATAAGTGAGTTACTGAGTGACAAGGATAGATTTAGACAATAATCACAAATAGAAGCAAACATGGCGACAAACCCACATAACAAATGTCAATCCAATGGAATTTATCACCATGACCAAGCCCGAAGGCCTATCATGATTTCCCCGTCAATTTCTACAAACTACATACGATTCTCTAATCAGAGTCTAAAAAGATAAGTCATAACCTACCTCGCAAGCCGAACAGGTGCCACGAACCTCAAGCCAAAGCCTTTCCCTTAAGGAAAGCATCAGAACGGTCCAAGCCTATCAAAGACACATTCTATGTTAATTTTCGAATCTAAGGACACCCATATTGCTATACTTCTAAATGAAAATAGAAAACGCAATCCAAAAAGTGACCCCGGACCCACAAGTGCAAAATCAAAATTTGTATCCAAAATCATATTATCCATAGCCTACTTAGTCTATGTTATAAACTTCACGATAAAAATATTCGATCTTGGTTTCCAATTTCATTAAAAGCTTATTTCAAACCTAGGGTTAAACTCTACAGTTTTTCAACCCGAAACATGATATAATGAAGGGAAACGAGATAAAGTAGAGGAAACAAATTTAGTAATTTACCCCAACGTAGTATCTAGATGAACACCTTAAATTTTTTGCCAGAATAAAGCTCAAAACTTGGAAAATGAAAAATGGGAAATGCCCCTCGGATTGGGCATATATATCACTGAAGCTACAATGATAGCTTCACGATCGAGGTCTGAGACAATGCGATCATGATAACATCCAAATTCACTCCTCAAAGAGAAAGTGTAAACGGTCATCGCAATATAATTTACCCAACTAGGAGTCGGAGTCGAATCCACAAGAAACGATAAACTAGGGCAATTAAGCTAGTTATGGAATTGTCACCAATTAAATTAAGCCAAATGATTTTCAAATATTTAATTTTATTTAAAAATAAATAAAGATAAAACTAACTAATGGGGAGCACAAGCTATAAAAATTCGGGGCTTTGGAGCATAGTAATTTAATTTAAACTCTATAACGATCTATTGCAAGTAATTATCTACCACTAATTAATCACGGGTCTAGCAAATTAGCCTTGGAATCTCAATTACCCACTAATGTCTCTCAACTATTTAGCAGGTTTATCTTAGCTAGTTCTATCGAATCAAACTAAGAAGCATTAATCACATTCTAATTTTAGGCTACACTAGGGGTTTTCCTATATCTAGGTTAAACCCATTAGATGAGGTTTAAAGCGTCAAATCGTGATAATTAATCTAACCAAATCTCTAATTTCCCATCTCAAATTTAATTATGGATAAATGGGCAAGTCCTAGGGTTATCTAATCCCTTTAGAAACATTCAATAACAATATTAATTAATAAACAAGAGACCCATTTCATAAATAGCAAGAAATAATCAATACAAAATACAAGAGTTAAATACAAATACTACTCAACAAGTCTTGCAACTTTGATGTCCAAAGTCATCACCCACACCAAATATTACAATACAATGCAAGGAAACAAAGAGATGAAATAAGAAATTTTCATAATGACTTCAAGTATTCACTTCCAAGGTGATGAGTGATGAAACCCTAGCCTCCAAAGCTGGTTATCCATATTCTAAGCTCTTAAAATATGTTGGAGAATGATTCTTGAGAGTTGGTATGAGTTCTTGTGGCTAAAATGACTTAATGTTCTATTTATAGCCCAAATAAAATATTTTACAAAATCTGTCAAGATGCCCTTTTGTCCCATTCCGCTACCCATTCTGCGTTCAGCAGAACGGTTCTGCGGCCAGCAAAATAGGACAATGATAGCAAAACGTCCTGTCCCATTCTGCGGCCAGCAGAATGATTCTGCATCGAATAGAGTGGTTCTGCGGCCAACAAAATGGGACATTGATAGAAAAACTTCCTATCCCATTCTGCTACCCTTTCTACGGCCAGCAAAATGGTCACAAAATAGTCTATTTCTCATTTTCTTGCGATTCTTGACACATAAACTCCAAATTCCTACAAACACAAAATAAACATAGGAAATGACATTAAAACTTACTTAAAGTACTAGAAAAGCTTGAGGAAAGGGTATAAAAAATGCGTAATTTGACCGCATATAAACACCCCCAACTTAAACTCTTTCTTGTTCTCAAGCAACTAAAACAAAAGTAAAAGTTATGACTAACAACAAAGCAAGAATGACTATGATTGGTTCTACCTATGACCCGAGAGTTCATAAGTACGAACAATCATTTCATGAACATCAATCCTCAAGAGATGTCTAAACGCTACTAGTGACTAGATGCGCACAAGTACAACAATTCGAGAAGCCCTCAATTCACAAGTTTTATGCAATTCATGTGCCCTCACAACAAAAAAAGTCCCAACACTCGTTAAGAACAATTCAAAACATGAGACTTATGCAAAATCACTCACACTCACAAAGAATGTCAAGTGTCACAATTATCATGCAATATGCTTGCCCTTATTTTAAGTCACAATTACTCAAAGAATGCTCGATTTCAGATCTCAAAGGACTTTTTCAATCTTGTAATGTAGGCTTAAGGACGGGTAGGATGTTCATTTGGGTACAAGTGACTTTTTCCCTCCTCTAGCACTACACCTTTTCCATTTTTTTGCTCAATTCCCTTCTTTTTCTTTCCACTTCCTTTTTCCACCTCTTTATTCTAGTTTCCTCCACTTTTTTTTTTATGTTTCATTTTCTTTTCTCTTTTCTATTCTTTTTGCATTTCATTGTCATCGTTTCTTTTTTTTTCTTTTTTAGTACTACTCACATCACGATCCTCTTCTCTTCTTTCATTTCGTGTTTCATCGCCAACTAAAGCTTTTGGTATCAATCTTCACTTTTCATGCATTCAAGAAAGGATTTGATTCAAAAGACGGTTCATTTCAAAAAGAATTTTGGTTTGTAATGTAGTAGCCAAAGAAAAAGGTAAAAAAATCAAAAAGGGGACAACTAGTTACTCTCATCTCACGGGTAGGCCAAAGAAGTCTCAATAAAGAAGTTTACTCTCATATGAAAGCCTAAGATCATTTTATTAACCAAACAATTCTTATTTTTGTGGTGACAACCCAACGGGCCAAGTTCTAGATGATACAAGCAAACACAAGAGAGCAATCAAATCTTCACTGCTCAATGCACATGAACTATAAGAACCGCTACATTTTTAGCTCTCGATTGAATACAAAGCTATCATCTCATGAGGATTCATACACAAGTAGACATAGAGTCTCAAAATAAGGCATGGTTTCACAAAAAAGATCATTCAAATGTAAGGGTACTCTCTTTTTGCAAAATACAAATTTTTGAGGGGTGTTATCAAAACAAAAAAGAAGCTACACATGATGAAACTACATAAAAGTGCCAACCAAGTCGAACTACTCTATAATTAGGCCATGGTTACTGAACATACACACTTATAAAAGAATCAGGCAAAGAAAAACCAAGGGGGATTAAAGAAAAAATTACAAAGCAAACCTAAACATGTTACCCTACCCCCAACTTTAAAAGTATGCAGGGTCCTCAATGCATAAAATCAAAATGTAAGGACAAAGTTGGAGGGGCTCCCTGTGGTGCACTAAGTGCTCTCCTGAGTTTGGTTTGATGAGGCGGCCTCTGTTTGGGCATCAATGGCCCCGGACTGTGAAACATGAGCAGGTAACTCTGAACTGCCCTCTAGGGCTCTGGTGGCATAGAACTAGTAGCACTGGCAGGTGAAGTGGTGCCCATAGGTAATGGAGGCGTGGGATACACTTATTTTTTTCATCGGCTGACTTAGAGCCCAGAATGTGTCCATTTCTCTCTAATTTTGTGGTCCAAAGTGCAGTTCTCTTACCAAAAATATAGACCGTAGAATGGTCTGCATTTTTGAAAATTTTTAAGTTCTATTTCTCAATTTATCTGGAAGGATTTGCAGATCAAAATACAGTCAGCAGACCGTGTTTGTGGTCCGCAAAGGGGCTACATAATGGTCCTCCTTCTTTTCAGCTCTTTGTTTCTTCAACACTTCCATCTCCAACTTCCATGCACCAATTTTTCCAGTTCCTACACACTTAAATAAATGATTAAAGCACACAATAGAATAAAATAAAAATAAAAAATAACAAAAGGTAAAAAGTTTGGGTTGCCTCCCAATGATGCTTTATTTAACATCGCGACACGACGTGTGTCAACCTTACAATTTTTCTTCTACTTAGAGGATATGAATTATCTCCCTAACTTTGAATCAAAGTTTCAGTGATGCTCATGAGGTGGTGGTAGGGATGCAAAGAAGCTAACTCTTGGGTGTCGTATTTTACACTTTTTGACCATTAAGTGAGGGATGTCGTTTTGGCATGGAAAACTCCAAAATGTGCACGTATTTTTCTTTATCTCCATAATTCTTCATAGGCTCTGCTCTTTCAACTTTCATATCATCAACCAAGCACAATGTTGAAAAATGGTTTAAATGCGATCTAAGGCACTCCATTTTCAAACTTGCTCTATTTTTGACATCCTCAACCCCAAATGAACTAGAGTCCTCAAAAATTATTAGATGAAATTTTATTTGCAACTCTAGTATCATTTCTTCCACATTGACATCATTCACTACTTTTGGGTTGTTTGGTTGACAATCCACCATTAGCTCTTCCAAATCAATCTTGACCGCATCTTCCATGGAACCTAACTCAAAAACACTATCCTTAACAAATTGTTGTTGAACATTACATGTCTCAACTTTTGCATTCAATTTGGCCTTCAAGTCTAAAATAGAATTTCCATGTAGCTCCAATTTATGACTTTGCTCAACTTTCATATTTAGAAATTCTTCCATCATCCGTGAAATGCCTTCACGGTGATCCCCACATGCTCCAACTTGTTGAGCTTGATTCGTTAGACAATATTGACTCAAAAATATCTACTTCGTCAAGTATTTCTTCGTGGCGGGGTTCGTTCAAATCCATTCATGGTGAAATTCATGTTTTGGATGATTTCATCATTTTCATGTTGAACTTTTTCCCACCATTTGGTCAAGACTTGCCCAAAACTTTATTCCTCCCGGTTATGCTACTTAACATTTCCGAAATTTCTTTCTTTTGAGAGCCAGAGTCTTCTGTTTCACAATTTTGTTGTTCTTCAATTTGAACCACTTCTTAATTTCCTTAACTTTCGTCATGATCATAAAACATTTTGGGCTCATCCCTTGAGATTGAAGTCTCTTCTTCTACCAAATCCATATTGAGGAGTAAACAAATCCATGGCCTTTGAGGAGTTGGCTTCCTCATAGAGTTCTTTTGCTCTTTTCAATGTCTAGTCATTTTCCAAGATAGATTGTAGAAAGATTTTTCTCTCCTCTTCCAATATCCTGTTCCATATAGGGTTGGAGCATTGCTTGGATGCCTTTAAATCCGGTACTTTGTCCTTCATCTGCCATGTCATTATTCCTATAAAACTCAAAAGTACAACTAGCATTCTTGTTAGAACAACTTGGGGGAGGGGGAGCAAAATAATTGAAACAATCACCCCAATGTCCATCTAGACCTCCACACATATTGCAAATACTCCCATCATAGGAGTGAGACGGTGCACACATATCTCTCCCTGGAGCATTTTCACAATTTTGCCAAAAGTGGGGTCCTCCACAATAAGGACATGGGTCATCAAGGTAAGGATTACAACCATCAAACTCATTTTTAGTCCATTATGCCACAGTGACACAAATAACAAAAATAAAACTAACACAATGAAATACAAAAATCACAAACACATATTCACAAAGACAAATTGGACAAAGCCTTTTCAGTTTACTTCCTAAACTAGCTCATTACGCCAATTGTTCCCGGCAACGGCGCCAAAATTTATAATGTCCAAATCCATTCCTCAAAGAGAAAGTGTAAGCGGTCCTCGCAGTATAATTTACCCAATTAGGAGTTGGGGTCGAATCCACATGGCACAATATATTAGGGCAATTAAGCTAGTTATGGAATAGCCACCATTTAAGCTAAGTCAAATCATTTTCAAATATTTGATTTTGTTTTAAAATGAATAAAGGTAAAATTAACTAATAGGGAGCACAAGCTATAGAAATTCGGGGTTTTGGAGCATAATAATTTAATTTAAACTCAATAACGATCCATTGCAAGTAATTATCTACCACTAATTAATCATGTGTCTAGCAAATTAGCCTTGAAATATCAATAACCACTAATGTTTCTCAACTATTTAGCGGATTTATCTTAGCTAGTTCTCTCGAATCAAACTAAGAAGCATTAATCACATTCCAATTTTAGGCCACACTAGGTTTTTTCCTATCTCTAGGTTAAACCCATTAGATGAGGTTTAAAGCCTCAAATTGTGAAAATCAATCTAACCCAATCTCTAATTTCCTCTCTCAAGTTTAATTAAGGATAAATGAGAAAGTCCTAGGGTTAGTTAATCCCTTTGGAAACATTCAAGAACAAGATTAAGTAAATAAACAAGAGACCTATTTCATAAGTAGCAAGAAATAATCAATACAAAAGTACAAGAGTTAAATACAAATACTACTCAATAATTCTTGCAACTTTGTTGTCCAAAGTCATCACCCACACAAAATATAACAATACAATGCAAGGAAATAAAGAGATGAAGTAAGAAATTCTCAAAAATGGCTCAAGTCTTTATTTCCAAAGTGATGGGTGATGAAACCCTAGCCTCGAAACCTTGTTCTCCCTCTTCTAAGCTCTCAAAATATGTTGAGAAGTGATTCATGAGAGTTAGTATGACTTGGTGTATGAGTTCATTTGGCTAAAATGACCTAATGTTCTAATTATAACCCAAAGAAAATATTTTATAAAATCTGCCAAAAATTCCCTTCTGTCCCATTCCGCTACCCATTTTGTGGCCAGCAGAATGGTTCTGCGGCCAGTAGAATGGTCAACAGAATGGGACAGTGATAGCAAAACTTCCTATCCCATTTCTCTACCCATTCTGCAGCCAGCAGAATGGTCACAAAATAGTTTATTTCTCATTTCTTGCGATTCTTGACACTTTAACTCCAAATTCCTACAAACATAAAATAAACATAATAAATGACATGAAAACTTACTCAAAAGGCTAGAAAATCTTAAGGAAAGGATATTAAAAACACGTAATTTCACCGCACATCAGATCAAGAAGGCCACCTCTGACCCGACCCATAAAAGATGCTTCTCGATTGTGAGGCACTGGCTGCGATTGCGTAGCACCGTGACTCAATTTATCAGAATACGCGCCCTCACGTGAATGCAAATGAGCTTCACACGATTGTGTAGGCCAGTCCTACCCCGGCTTGCGATTGTTCCTCCTTCTCTGCGATCGCGATGAAGGAAACCAGTAGTTGAACACCAGATTTTTCTTGTGTTCTCTGGACTTTTTTTTGACACCCAAAAGTCACCCCCGGACACAAATCAAACATCCTTATTGAGTATAATCGACGCAATGGACTTGCTCGCGAACGCAAAACACTAATTCGATATCGTTACGATACATTTTTCCACAAATCACCTTTAAGTTTATCAAAACTCAAATTTAGCCAACTAGGTACCCAAAATGTACCTGAATGCCTTGAGACCTAAACCAAAGACTCGACTAAGTCATAGATGATGTTCCAAACCTAATAAAATAAACAAAACTCGAATACATACTCGTTTATCCAAAAATCAACTTAGTCAAACCTATTATTTTCTTTTAACTTTCAAACCTTAGAACTTACCTAAATGATTTCAAAACCTACCTGATTGCCTCAGAAACTGTGCCATCTTTACATTACTTCAACATCGATTTGATATCTTCTTTTTGATTCTTCATCAGTGATGGAGTTTAGTAAGATATCGCTGGAAATCTTCTCAAAATTAGAGCAGAAATAGTTGTATCACTACGAAGGGAAGAAGACTCGTATTTTCACCATTGATGGTGGTGGAACTACCGGCATTGTTTTTGGTGCTGCATTAATCTAACTCAAAAATCATATTTGTGCAAAAACTAGGGCTGGCCAGTGGGCCGGGTCGGCCCGGTCCTGCCCCGATCCCACCCGCCCCGGTCCCGACCTAATTTCCCCCTAAAAAATGGGCACGGGACTCGAATCCGGGACGGGACCTGGGCTCGTCCTACCCCAGAACCGATCCTGCCCGACCTGCCCCGATCCCGCCCGCCCCCCTTCGCTTTGCAAAAAATGGTCGTTGCACAATGACCATTTTATATTTTGGTCATTGTGCAACGACCATTTTTGGCCTCCCTTAACCCCCTGCCTCCTTAATATTTATTTTTAACCCCTAAGTTAATATATTTACACTTTAACCCAATTTCCCAACTATAAATACCTCATTTGCTCTTCATCTTTCTCACAAATCTTCCTACAATCTCTCAATCTATCTCTCTACAAGTCTACATTGCCTACTAAATATTATATTTTATTTGTTCATTTGTATAACTGTATCAAAGTTAAAAAATTGGGAGTGAAGTTGGCAACTAGCTTGAGGATCATCCATCGAGCAAAGTTTCAATTTTCAACTTCGATTACATATTGATGATATGTCGGCGTTTGGTACCTTCGTTCCTTCTTTAAATTATTATTGTTACTTTATTTTAATTATCACACTTAACTTCATTATCTTTAATTATATATTTGCATAATTAAAATGGAAGGCTTAAGAGGTATGTTTAAGGGTAAGGGTAAGAGTGCTTCTTCTAGTAGGGGTAACAAGGGCGGGGGTACTTCTTCTAGTCATCCTATTACTAGACAGGATGATTTGATTGATTATACTCATATAGATGAAACTGAATTTTTAATGATATACCATTAGACGATGAGATATATATTCTGCAACTCAACCAGACTTTAATTTAGAAGATAATCTAGATGACACACCCACTAGTGCACCTCAAACTAAAACTGGAACACCTCCTATTCCCCCAAGCATGAGACGAGGCCCCACACAATGAAAATTAAAATTTGCTGCATGAGATTTTTTTGATAGGGACTAAGAGAATCAAGTAGTTAGATGCAAAATTTGTCAAAATATTTATAAATTTAAAATGGAAAAAGGTTAGGGTGGGACGAGAGGTTTATTGAGACATGTACAAAACTTTCACAAAGCTAGGTGGGATGAATACGAGGCTACAATGTCGGATGCGCCAATGCGCTCTCAGTCGGGAAAAGGTTTACATAATGTTCCGGACCAAGTACAGGGTCAAATTAACCTGATGACGGGGGAAATTGTACACCCTAAATATGATAAACATAGAGATAGGGAAGCAATAGAAAAATTAGTTGCGGTGGAGGATTTGCCTTTTTCATTTCCTTCATCTCTTGGTTTTATTCATTACATTAGAGATATGTATAATCCTGCTTTTAACGGTTTTCCTATATCAACTGTTAGGAGAGACATTTTTAAATATACACATGAATATCAACAATATTTACGTTATTCATTATATCATTTTCCTGGCAAAGTATCTATCACGTCTGATATAGGCCGTAGTACTAACGACCATGATTATTTAATTGTAACATGTCATTGGATAGATTATAAATGGTCTATGCAAAAACATATTTTAGCATATAGATATATTGATGATAGGCACACCGAAAATTTTATTACAGAAAATATTCATCAAGTTTGCGATTATTATGGTATAACTGACAAAATAATGACTGTTACGTTAAATAATGCTTCTTCTAATAATTATACTATTAGACTTTTAAAAGATCTTTTAACTCCATATTTTCCTAATCATTTTCATATAAAATGTATGTGCCATATTTATAGCTTAGTTGTAAAGGATGGTCTATTACTTTTTGAAGACATTCTTAATAAAGGTCAATTTGCTATAAACTTTATTTTTAGGAAGTAATAGAATACAAAGAAAAAAAGAATATAAAAAAACTTGTCACGATTGTGGACTACCTTATAGAAAAATTTCCGAAGAAGTACCGTAGGTGGAATTCTTTATATGAACAACTACTTGTTGCTTATGATTATAGAAGGCCTATAACTTTATTTTTTAACGCCCATAATCGAAATCCAACTGGTATGGTTGTAGATAACGATTGGGATTTTTTTTTAGATCTTATTGTATTTTTAGAGAAATGTTTTCATGCAACTAAAGAATTTTCTGGTATATATTATCCTACTATTTCAACTATGTTATTTTATATAGCTCTAATATTTTTGTTACTTAGTGAATATATGGAAAAACCATCTTATAAGACACCTATTAAAAAAATATTTATCAAATTAAAAAAATATATTTTTTCGATTCTCACTATTTATATTATTGGTGTTGTATTAAATCCGACTATTAAAATAGACGGTTGTAAATCACTTATTGAAACTATTTATGATTGTATAGCAGTACTTCCACCTCCAACTCCAAAAAATCCAAATGAGCAACCACCTAAGGAACCAACTAAAGAAGAATTTTTGTGTAGCATACACGATGAATGCAAAAAAAAATATACGCATTACCAATAAGAAAGTGCTAGCAACTAACCGGCTTCCATACCATCTTCTTCTTCTTCTTCTTCTTCTTCAATATAACCTCAAAAAAGACATGTTGTTTCTGCAGCTAGTATTGAAAGCCTTAGACATAGAATGTTTAGTGGTACCACTACTAATCAAGTTAGCGAGTTTGATGTTTTTGTTTTGCAGGGTGTTGTACCGTACCAAGCAGTTCTCAATGAAGAAGGACGTGAAGACTTGCTGAAATACTGGAGGGAGAATGAGAAGACATTTCCGATACTATCAAGGATGGCCCGAGATGTGTTGAACATTCAAGTGCCATCAACAGTGTCTGAAAACATTTTTTTCTAACAAAAGATTTCAAATAGGAGAGCACGGACACTAATTAACGGGAGATAGCTTGAAGATTGCAGTTTTATTCAGAGATTGGATACGAGCGGAGCGTAGAAGGTGCGGTCAACCAGAGATAAATGAAGAAAATAATGAAAACTACAACGAAATCTTATCTAAAGGAGGTGGAAGTGACGTCGAGCAATTTGACCAACAAATTCCAATTCCAACCGAAGAACCACAAGACATTGTGAAGAAACTAGAAAAGGTGCTTATTAATATGTGATTTTTTTAATTTCAATTTTACTATGTTATTTGCAAATTTCAACATCACAAAGTTGAAATTTTGAAATTGTATTACAAAAAAATTATATTTCTATTAAATAATATAAGAGGTACAAAAACAACCTTGAATTTTTTTTATTACACTATATTGTTCAATTATTGAGGTGCTTATATATGTTATTTTTCTAAATTATGTGCAGAAAAGTTTTTTGGAAAACCCGATCCAGCCCTGCCCCGGCCCGATAAGACCGGTGCCCTTTTCCGACGGGATCGGGAATGGGACGGGACATCAGTGAATCCCGCCAGTCCCAGCCCGCTAGTCCCGCCGGAGGACCGGTCTCACTCTCCCCAGTCCCGCCGGGACCCGCCCCGAACCCGGCCCACTGGCAACCCCTAGCTAAAACTAGTGTAATCCATCTCAAAAATTGGATCCGTGCTAAAACGGGTGATATTCACGTTAGAATTTCTAATTTCTTCGATATTATCATTGGTACTGGAATAGGTGCTATCATTTATGCATCTCGTATGTGTGTATAAACACCTCTTATACATTATTACACACTTTTATACAATGTAGAAGTGTGTATAAACACCTCTTATACATTATTACACACTTTTATACAATGTAGAAGTGTGTATAAACACTTCTTATACATTATGTATAAACACCTCTTGTATAAGTTAGTATAATATTGTATAACAATATAAAAGTATGTGTAAACACCTCTTATACATTATTATACACTTTTAAACAAGGTTGATACATTATCTATAGTAGGTGTATGATGTTGTATATCCTGTGTATAAATACTATTGCAAAAACCACTTGGCTATGCAAATGTAAATTAAAAATATGACTACGTGGATGTACTTTTGTGTCACACCCAAACCTTGGGGGTGTGGTCGGCACTCGGTGCCTTACAGGGCTCTACTCGATAGCTATATAACAACCTGTATGCAGAAGATAATCCCAACATATACATATGTACATATACATATGTACATGTACATATGTAAACACCTCTTATACATTATTATACACTTTTAAACAAGGTTGATACATTATCTATAGTAGGTGTATGATGTTGTATATCCTGTGTATAAATACTATTGCAAAAACCACTTGGCTATGCAAATGTAAATTAAAAATATGACTACGTGGATGTACTTTTGTGTCACACCCAAACCTTGGGGGTGTGGTCGGCACTCGGTGCCTTACAGGGCTCTACTCGATAGCTATATAACAACTTTGTATGCGAGAAGATAATCCCAATATACATATGTACATATACATATGTACATATACATATGTACATATACATATGTACATATACATATGTACATATACATATGTACATATACATATGTACATATACATATGTACATATACATATGTACATATATATATATATATATATATATATATATATATCAAGGCCGTCATAAGTGTATGAGATCATAAGAAAGGTCGGCAAGGACATACAAAACAACGAGACACAAGACTTACGTCTACAAGCCCCTAAATATAACATGGAGTAGAAATAGGTCGGGACAGGGCCCTGCCATACCCAAAAATACATATATGTACATCAACCATCACCTACCAACACTCTAGACAATTCTGAAAGAGAGGAGCGTGACAATCAGGGGCTGGATCAGATCACCTACTGTGGGGGAGCGTCTGAACGTCTATTTGTACTTGCGGGCATGAAATGCAGCATCCTAGCAAGAGACGTCAGTACGAAAGAATGTATTGAATATGTAAGGCATATAAGCATAAATATAGATAATAACGAGAACAAAAGAAAATAAAGAGACAACTTAGGACCTCGAGAAGCCACTGTGGGCATATGCAATACATGATGTCGTTACAAACTATATACATACATATATATATATATATATACTATGGGGCAATATCATCATCAAGCTACTCTCTGGGCTATATAACGTATCCAACTGCAGTGGTGTGCACATATAAGTGTCGTAATCGACCGACTATAGCACGACTCAATGTCATTATATATACCTCACAAGACCAATATGAACAGGGCAGAGTGACACAAGGTCGGTAACCCCGCCTATCAGTATGGAGCTATATAGAACAATCGTTACAGTCCAACGAGGAATTCAGAACCAATCATATAGCAAGGAATATCATAAAGTGCAAAATATACTTCCAACAAGGGATGGATAAGGCACATGATATTTTGAAGAATCAAGAACAACTATACTTTCATCTTTCAAGGAAGGGATTGGATAGGGAACTTTCATTCTATAATATTTTCTCTACTATCATGCCGATAGAAAAAAAGTGTAAGCCTTACATACCTCATCATTTGGTCAACGTCCATCCTACCAAGCCTTACATGCCTAACGAATAACGACCTACGTGATAGAGGTAATTTAGATTAAACTCAAGTTGATGATTACAAGATGAATTCATTACGATAATTTATTGAACAACTAATGTGCCTAAAGCTTCATACTTAAAAACCATGGCAACTCATCATCTAAACAACATCTATAACTATTTATAACTTCTTTCTTTCCTTTATCAACTACTATCATGATTCAAAACTCACATCAAGCTTAATTCCAACAAAAGAAGCCCAACACAAATTAATAATATCAAGACAATAACACTTCCTAGCATCTCAAACTTTAACTTGTAGTTTCCTTGTCCAAACAACATTACTACCATGATAACAACCTCCAATACAATCAAGGAGGTGAGGTACTTACCTTATTCAATAGCCACAAGCCCCAAACCAACCATCTCTTAGCTTACAACAACTCACAATACCGCCTCAACACCTTAAAGGTGATTTTCTTCAACTTGGCTAGCTTTTGAAGTTGATCTTGGATGAGAAGATTTGGGTTTTACTTAGAGTGCTTAGGATTGTGTTTAGGAACACTGGGGGAGTGGAGAAAGGAGACTTGGTAGAAAATGCCTAAAAATGATGCCCCAAACGAATTTATAACATCAAATGTCGATCACCGCCTCAAATCTACGGTTGTACATACGGTCCATGATCCATAGTACGTACATTTGATCATAGATTGACCAAAATTTTGCAAACTCTCTGAAACTTTTCTACAGTCTAAGAGGAACAATCTATGGTCTGTAGATATAATGTATGGGTCATAGAGCCTACCGTACAATCATAAACTTGTCAAACTTCAACGAAAACTATTCTCTTTGATTCGCTTAACGCCTATACTCCCTGATACTTTTATAAATAGGTTTTAAACCATAATACTAAAGTTAATCAATGACATGATTCTACGTGAAACTATAGGGTGTAAAATCCCCCCTTAAGAACATTCGTCCTCGAATGTTAGGGGTAACATGGCTTAGAATTCTAACCCTTGGATTCTTTTGGAAATTTTGGCAGAGTTATCTCTGTAAATAGGACTATCTCATCTTGCCATGCAGCCAAAAAACACAGCTATCGCCTCATTGGGCCACACAATACAACATATATCATCACATCAACCTCACACGATCGTACATCTATATAAAAGCCATACAGTAAGCCATACCTCACTTCAAATGCTAACTCCCAATGTCTGAGATGCACTTTTCACATAATATGTTCATTACCTGAAGAGAACATCCAAGATAAGGTTATCGACATAATGTATATGGAAAAAGGAAATTGCCGCACGATTATCATTATAAACCTTCGGTTTGGAAAAGATAGAGATAGCTAGACTTCCTATCTTTCTTTGCCTCCCAGGTCATTCTTCTACATTATCATTTCTGGATAGTATTGTGACACTTCTTTAGTTCACAACTTCCAGACTTGATGATCTAGAATAGCAACTGAAACCTTCTTGTAAGATAAGTTCTCTACAATATGAACATCCTCCACATGCATAACACGGGGGGAATCCCTTATACACTTTTGAAACATAGATACATGAAACACAGGATGTACCGCTTCTATCTCTGAAGGTAACTCAAACTCATACGCCACCTGACTGATTCTCTGAGCAATCTTGTAAGGTCCCATGTATCAAGGGCTAATCTTACCCTTCTTTCCGAATTGAACTACTAGGCTATACTCACAAGAATACCCAATCTCTAACCGCAAATTTCCAAGCCCCACCATCAAACATCCGAATGGGACTTTTGAACTTCCCCAGACAATAAGTTCTTTTCTAATCTGCACATTCACCATAGGTATGGTTTGAAAAGGATTCCCAAAACGTGGAAACCAGAGCTGAGCTTTAAGGCTAGGGGCATGCCTGCTCTGCAAGTCACTTGGCTTCTTTGTCGAGTTGGTGCACTATGGTCGTATATGTCCTACATTAAGCTTCCTTCTATTCCAAGTCTCATCACACACTTTGTAGGAAAGATCTTTAGGAACTTCCCATCACCAACTTATAAGAGTAAGCCATGTCCTTACGCAGTTGAACACAATGTCTTAATGATTCCAGGAGATCAATATCTAGTTTTAAATTTCTTTATAACTTGATACGTTATTTCAGATCCCACTAACTCCGAGTTACTTCCTTCTAGTCATCTGATATGAATCCTGTCACTCCCTTCATACAGAGCTTTATATATTTTTTTCGTAATAATTTGCACAATAGCCGTCATTGTACGCATACTTTAGGTGATTATCTCAATTTTCCTTCCAAGTTCTACACACTCTTTTCATAATATGTCCTCGATGGTCTAACTTTTACCATTGACTGGGCCATTCATTTGAGGGTGGAGCTAACCTAAGTGCCCACAATCCTTTCAAAATAACCTTCCAAAAGTTTTGTTATAGACCGAGCACTTGTAAAATGTCTTAGAACTGCTTCAAGAAAGCGAATAATCTTCTAAATGTGCAATGTCACGTATTCTTCGGCCGTATAGGTAGTCCTAGTTGCCACAACGTGAACTGATGAGTCATCCATTCACTAATCTTTCGGATAAAACCAGCTTATGATTATAGTGAGGCAACCCTTAACAATTTCCATATTAGCCATTATCCACCCTCCATCGATTTCTTAATGTTCTTAGCTAACTTTTCCAGCTTTTGGTGCTTATTCCTTTACGTGCTAACAATCAGTACACTAACTTTGATGTCTGTAAGGTTCCTTCTTATGTTGTTCCCGTTAATACTTTCATTCAATATCATGATATATCTTGGTAGGTCTCAGGTGGATGGACTATTACAAGTGACCTTATCTTGGGTTTCCCTTAGTTCTCAATATAAGAAAGAGCTCTACCATATTTCGAGTCATGAAATCATTATCACCTGCCTTAGACTCCCACTGGCTAACCGATACATTTCATGGGTCGACTTTTTCCTTAGCCTTCACATTAGTCAAATTGATAGCGAGTGTTCTAATCTATCATGAACTATAACTTTAAGTACCAGACATTGTGCCACAATCTCTTACATGTTGTAGCATTTCAATCCTGAATACTCTATAAATAATGTTACCAAATGTAAAGCGTACTTATCATGGTGATTAACTCTCATTTATAATTTAAGAAGTCTTCTCTGTGCTTTTCTTCACTATTTGAGGTTATTAACAACTTCCTTTCCTTGTTTCTTTTATTGAACTCACCCCTTTGATGTTTGGGTGTCACATTCTTATTCCTTTTGAGGCCTTCTGGCACACATGCTTGTTCCCAATATATTTTTAGTCCCAATCCTTGACGTTACTATACTGTAGGGGATGAGTCACTAATTTACTCCTTTATTAGATGTGTACGGAATTCCAAAGGATTCGATATTGCAAGACGTTGTTCTGCCATATCCAACCCTGGTTTCTACACTTAGATTAACACTTCTTCCTTCATTTATTAGCTTAGGCCTTTCATAAATGACGCCTTGGACAAGGTTTAATCATCATCGTTAGACTCTACATCCATCACATCAAGCTTAATTCCAACAAAAATAGCCCAACACAAATCAATAATATCAAGCCAATAACACTTCCTAGCACCTCAAACTTTAACTTGTAGTTTCTTTGTCAAAACAAACTTACTACCATGATAACAACCTCAAATACAATCAAGTAGGTGAGAGTTATCGATTACATCGTAAGTAAATGAAAGTAAGCCAAGAGAGGCTAAGATCTTATATATGGATAGAAATGAATTTTAATGAGTGTTAAGTAAGTCTCATAAGATTTCGGAGCTAAACGAGTTGAAGGAAATACATTTTGATAAAGTTCACTGAAGGAAGTAGATTGTTGTTACACCCCGTACTTCACACATCATTGTCATCATAAGTTACACCCTCTACATTAGTTAAGGTGAATGAGATTTGGAAAAAAAGATGTAACATCTGGTATTTTCGTTCAAATTATGTACGACTAAGTTGAGGTTGACGAATGCACTTAAACGTGAGAAATGGGATTTTAGGCAAAAGAAATTGAGTTGCTTGCTTACCCATCCTACTTGCTTACCCTACCTACTTGCTTGAGCTACTTGACACATGTATTATTATTAAGCAAGGACGTGACACATGTCGAAATAAGAGGGACCAACAAGTGACACCTAATAATAAAGCAAGTAGGTTACAAGGAGGTGCATCACCTACTGTTAAAGGAAAGGTCACAAGTGTCTTTAAGGGAGAGATATTGTTGGATGACTAAGAACCCCTCATTATCTCATCTCTCCTCTCATATCTTCAAGCTTACAACCTAGGTAAGGCTATAGAAGAGCTCTCTCTCAAATCAGCCCCAAACCCTAAGTGAATTCAAATGTTATGAAGAGACTTGAGTGTCAATACTTCTAAAGTGATTGCTAGTTCCTCTTTCTGATTCTTGTGATGGATTAGAAGGTTATTCCAAGGTGAATAAGGATCAAGACAAGGTTGTTCTAAGTGAATTTTGAAAGAAAAATCATATTTCTGATTTGGTGCCATGGGGGTTGTTTATGAATCTATTTCTAAGTTAATTCATGCTTTATTTTCATGAGAAGAGACTTATATATATTTTTTGCTGATTGTGTTTCATGTTTTGAAATGAAAAAGAAGTTGGAAACATATTTTTAGTAATCTGAAGATTGTAGTTATGTTGCTGTCGATTGTTGGACTGTTATAAGGTCATTTTATTGTGTGTTGTGGTTGAAAATCAGTAGGTATAACATGAGTATGTCGTGGTTGTCATTATGGAAGTGTATTCAAGTTCTAGCTAAGTTGTATGGATGTTTAAATGCAAATTAGCACTTGGTTGTTGTGTGAGATAGTGTAGACTATTTTGTTGATGTATTGTGATGGATATAAGGTTGGATATTGATGTAATATGTTTTTTGGTATGCTGGACATGTTGGTCTTGTTGTTTGATTTTAGAAAAGTGAAAAGAATAAAGGGAGATGTTGTCCAAATTTTCATAGACGAGCTAGTCGCTCATTTGTGTTCAATTTTAGCTTCCGTAAGTTTAACAATGGTCTGGTACGCTATATTTATCCCACATAGCCTCATTAAGGCCTAGTACGTCATATATATCCAAAAAGCCTTGTATGGCATGGTACGTCATGTTATTCCCACAGAGCCTCGTTATGGCATGGTATGGCATGTCTATCCACAGAGCCTCGTGTAAATCCTGGTATGTTAAGCCTATCCACAGAGCCTCATGTAAGGACTGATACGTTATACTTATCCACAGAGCCCCGATAGGGCCTGGTATGTTGTTGAGATTACTGTATAATGTGAGCAGGGAATAGGTAAGAATATCTTTAGATTTCCCTTCTGTCTTTCAGTTATGTTTAACTATGATGCTTTCATTTCAGTTCAACTTTCAATTATTCAGTCGCCTTACATATTCAGTACATCAATTAGTACCGCCGTTCCTTTGTCGAAGGAGCTACATTTCATATGTGCAGGTTCTTAGAGATAGCTAGACATGCCTCCTCAGTAGGCACATTAGAGTTCAACTTGATTAGTAAGCTCCATGTTTTTCGGAGTTGCCAGGTCTAGAGTCTACAGTACTTGTGAGTTGTATATAGTTTTTATGGGTAGGTCGGGGCCCTGTCTCGGCTATAGTACAATTGTTATTTTATAGAGGCTTGTAGATATATTTTGTATTTCCCAGTACAGCCTTGTAGGTCTGGATTTTGTTTATAGGTTATATTGGTTTTGTCGGCCTTAGTCGTTTTTCTATTATGAACAACATGGAGGCCTTGCCGGACCGATTATGTATATATTTATATGTTTGGGTTCAACCCCTTGTGATGATGAGCTGAGTTGCTCCAGTTTTACAGTATGTAGCCTTGCCGACTCATAGAATCCCATCTTATGATGCAATTTGGCCTTGTCGGCCACAATATGAGTTATGTATGTTTGGTATTACAGATGGGTATGCTTGGAAAAGTAAGACATCGGGTGCCAGCCACACTCCTCTGGTTTGGGGTGTGATAGTGAGGTACTTACCTTATTTAGTAGCCACAAGCTCCAAACCAACCATCTCCTAGCTTACAACAACTCTCAATACCGCCTCAACACCTTAAAGGTGATTTTCTTCAACTTGGCTAGCTTTTGAAGTTGATCTTGGATGAGAACACTTGGATTTTACTTGGAGTTCTTAGAACTGTGTTTAGGAACCCTAGGGGGAGTGGAGAAAGGAGACTTGATCGAAAAATGCCTAAAAATGACACCTCAAACAAATTTATAACATCAAATGTCAGCCACTGCCTCAAATCTACGGTTGGACATACGGTCTGTACATCTGACCGTAGATTGACCAAAATCCTTGAAACTCTCTGAATCTTTTCTACGGTCTGAGTGGAACAATCTACGGTCCGTAGATCCAATGTACGGGCCGTAGATCCTACCGTACAATCATAAACTTATCAAACTTCGACGAAACGTATTCTCTTAACTCCTATACTCTCTGACACTTTCTATAATTTTTAAATATTGTAATTTATTTATATAATAAAGTAAAAAAATTATGTTCAAATTCGACACATAAAAAATTAATCAGTTTGATATAAAATCCTTATATTCGAATATGTCAAGTAAAATGAAATTGATGGAATAGCAAGGATAATTAATGTGGAATGGGCAAAATAAGTTGATGAGTTGTATAAAAATGATAAGTAGGATTTGGTCAAGTCTGGGTGTTGATCAAGTAGCTTAAGATGACGTGTATGTCGATGTGAATTATCTCCAATTGCATGACACCTACGAAAAGGCCCATGCACACATTATTGCATGCAATGTACTTAATCTTATTTTATTTTATGAAACTTCTTATATAATTTAGAAGTGAAGTGTTACATTGCTTAGTCAACTAATTCTGGGTCTTCCTTCCTTTTGTTTGTTTTGTTCTATTCCTAGCTTTCTTTTACTTTCTTTTTTCTTGTCTTCACTTTTCATATTCTAATTGGATCAAAGTACTCTCTTCATTTTATTTTGTTTGATATTCAGTGGTATAAAATTGAAACAATTATCAAATTAATTTGATAGATCAATGGAGTATCATATTAAAATCTAATTGAAATAATTATTAAATTTGAACTTTTTGAGATTTACAAAAAAATTATAAAGTATAATTGTTTATAAATGATTTCAAAGAATACGTTTTAGATTTCTACTCTTCTCCCCCTAAAACGTTCTGCGCATATATATCGAAACCAATGGAAAAATGAAATATTTTTACCTATTAAATTGTAATTCTTCTGGAAAGTTTTGTGTTAAAAAACTAAAGAGACATCGAATCATCGATCACTGGATGAACTTCTTATGTTATTCGTTATTCAACTGATTTGACCCGTAAATGGGACTTCAGTTAGATATAACTTCAATTTTGTGGTTCCTTCACTTTCTTTACTTATAATCAAACTGCATATCTCAAACATTTTCTTCTATATAAAATAGGATACAGGAAGCAATCATTATGATTTTAATTTCATAGTTATTGTTATATAGTAAATAACCTATAGGAAATTTGATCAATATTACATGATGTAATTAGTTGGAATTGAACCTATGTATTTTAGTAATTTCATTGTTAGAACTGTCTCAAAAAGTTAAAATTACTTGCAACTTTGGACGTGCAATGTGGTCATTTCAGATACGCGCTCAGCGTTTTCATTCAATATGAAGTATATATGTATCATAGTTTTTATAAATTGTCTTTGTATCCTTTAACTTAGATAATCTTTAACATTAGAAAAAGTCAAAGTAATTATTTCTCACATGATTAATTTGCACTCAGAAGACATTCTTATGAGTATATTTTAGTGCATTACTGCTAGTGTTTCTGGTCAAGGGCTTCATCAAGTCTTGTTTAATTGAATTTTCAAAAGTTGAATATATATGGATCAGAGGATTTATCAACACGCTAGGAAACTTTAGTACTATTTGTCCACATTGTGGTGGCGATTATATAAAAAATATAGAGAGAATTTAAATGAAAGTGGACAAAAGAAGGATCAACTTATATTGGCGAACCATATTGTACTATTCTAGAGGGCAAGAATATTTATTGATAACCACTTCAAATTCATATATTATTCCCCATATCATAAAGCAATAATAGACTCTAACTATATTTGTGGGGTCATAATATTCAATGATATTTATGGCGTTTGAACAGTCTTTTCTGAAAATATTGTGTAGAAAAGTCTCCTATAAAGTTATACTGTAATAACGATATTTGGATAATCATTTTCCTATTTTAGGCAATTTTGTTCTGTTCCTAAAATTATTGTGGTTTCTAAAGTCGAAAAATATTTGTTCTGCTTATTACTTTAAAAAAAAAAACAGTCAAACAAACAAGAAGATATGTTCGAAACTTTGTTTTTTCTTTGTTTTTTGTTTTTACCAACTTGGCTCTAGTTGCAAAATTGGACATTCAAGACGATGATATTCTAGACGACAGTGAAAATGTCGTTCTAATCGACGCAAAATAAACTTTCAAGTACTTTTATGCTCTTTTTGCTCCTCTAAAATAACTCCGTCAAAAATGTTTTATAATTTTGCATTTGAAAAAATGAGACAGAATACTACATTCTCCTATCTGTTTACACTTTACATATTTATAGTTCAACCACTCTCCTCAGCTAAATTGAACTATTCTCTTGTACTATACTAATTTCTAAAAACAATAGCACTTCCGATATAAGTATAACCAAAACATCCAAATTCCGTCCATTTGCCGCAAAAATTTAAATTAGTAAATTCAAGACTTTCCAAGTGTGAAACCAAGGTTTGTTTGATCACCAAGTCTAGTCAGTCATAGAAAAGTATATTCAACCTCTGAATTTAATACAAAACCAAAAAAATAAAAAATAACCTTCCTAGTTATTTCCTTTTTTTTTTATGTATTCTTTGATAGTTGCATTGGAATTCCGATTAAAATTATATTCACACCAAAAAGTCCGATAAATACTTTCTAATAAAGTAGATCCCGCTAAACTCAAATCTGAAATCTTTCATTAAAAATAAAAAATTACTAACCACTCAATCAACCGTCATTGGTCCAATTACTTCTATTAGGACTCTTCTTTGTGTTTCATTTCTATTGGACTTTGGTTTCCACATATTTTCCTAAGATTCCACGTAAAGGAAGCAGTCAACTAACTCCCTTAATTCGTCACCACCTACTTCACCATCCTATCACCTTTCTCTTTCAATATCCTATATAATCTAAGCCACTTTCCCCCAATTTTCAGCAACTTGTTCAGTTTCTTGATTCAATCATCCAAAACCCAAAAAATAAAATTCCCTTAAAAAATGATTCTTGCAACATTTTGAGACCAACCCAAGTTCTTGAATTTGTTTTTTTTTTCTCTAAAAAAAGGAGGGGGAAACAGAACACAATAAAAGATCCAATCTTGATAACTCAAATATGACTAGACTTTTAACAACTTTGTTATTATCATCATTCTTGTTGTTAAGTCTATTTTCTACTTCTTCATATGCTCAACAAAATTGCTCAGGTTTTTCTTTCAGAAATAACCAAAATTTTGCAACTTGCAATGCATTACCTCTACTAAACTCTTTTCTTCACTGGAGTTACCATCCAGATAACCACACAGTTGATCTTGCTTATAGACATGGAGGTGTATCAAATTCAGATTGGGTAGCTTGGGGTTTAAATATTGATGGATCAAGAATGGTTGGTACACAATGTTTGGTTGCACTTAGAAATTCAAGTGGACAAATTCATGCATACACTTCTCCTATTGCTGATTATCAAACTCAACTAACACAAGGTGCTTTGAGTTTCAATGTGCCAAGAATTGAAGCTGAGTTTTCGAATGGTGAATATATTATTTTTGCAACTTTGGTACTACCTAGTGGAAGGACTAGTTTTAATCAGGCTTGGCAAAATGGTAGAGTTTCTGGTCAGACTTTGCAACGTCATGTTACGTCTGGTGATAATATGAGGTCTTTTGGAAGTGTTGATTTTGCAAATGGACAGCTTGGGAGTGATGGTGGTAGCTCTGTCACTTCTAGACAACGTAGAAGACATGTGAGTTCACACCCTTCCTTAATTTCCTTATTGTTTTAACTTATATAATTGACAGTGAATTAGTGTACATTAATCTGTTATAGCATGTATAAACTGTCTTATTTTCAATGTTACTAGTCTCCCTTTTTATATGGACATTGTCCTATAGTTACCTTTTAGGCAAAGGCTGATGCAACCTAGTTTAATGGAGTCAATTGAACTCAATATTTTAGATGCATAGCCTAAATATATATGGGGAAAATACTACTTTCTCCCTCTCAACGTGAAGGTGTTTGATCGAGCACAGACTTTAAAAATGAAAGGAGAACTTTTGAAACTTGTGTTTTTGTTTAATTAACTAAAAAAGAAAGAGAGTCACATAAATTGGGACGACGGGAGTACAGCTTTATATAAAACTTTGAGCCCATAATCTCAAAAGTCGAATTGATTGAATAGTAGGTTGAACTCATCCAGTTTAAATTATGGGATTGCGGCTATTCTTAGATGATGTGATACAACCACAAAAACTACATCTCTGTGCTAAACAAATTGAGGTCGGCTACATGAATCATCACTGACAACGTTACTCATTTTTATATCCAGTGTCCTTTTTTTGCTAAATAATTAGAAGAAAGAAAGAGGGAGTTTTGACAGGTGTGCTTCTTGAAAATTTGACAGGTTCATGGAGTATTGAATGCTGTTAGTTGGGGAGTGTTAATGCCAATGGGTGCAGTATTTGCAAGGTACTTGAAGGTGTTCAAAGCAGCAAATCCAGCTTGGTTTTATCTACATGTTGCTTGCCAAACTTCAGCCTATATTGTTGGTGTTGCTGGATGGGGCACTGGTCTCAAACTTGGCAGTGATTCTCCTGGTATCAAATTCACTACTCACAGGAACATTGGCATCACTCTCTTTTGCCTCGGAACTCTTCAGGTATATCTATCTATCTTTTTTCACACTTTAGATAACGCCACCATGAAAAAAAGGGCTTTTTAAATTCTTGGCCTATCGCCGAAATTAATTACAGGCACTAACCAAAATATACAAAACATATACACAAGTTATGTCTAATATATGTATATGTATACTTGATATACAAGACATATACATTTGCCGGCTATTATTTTTTAGGGGGTCCAAAAAAGGTAATTATCCCAAAAAAGAATTAGACTCTTGTACACATTTGAAAAAGTACGTGGGACGAGTTCAACTGAACCAACTGCTTTTACTTCAAACCATATTACACATATAGATCACCTTTATCTGAACACATTAACTATAAATCTTGAATTCCCTTATGCAGACAGTTGCACACGCATAAAAGACCGGACCTTTAAATAGAGAGCAAACTCTTTTTTTTTTTGGCTTAATACATAGACAGCCCCCCTTAAACTTGCCTGATTATTTTCATTTAGATACCTGAACTAAGGATTGTACCCATTTTAAATTGCTAATTTGTATGATTAAAAACTTTGTAGGTGTTTGCTTTGCTTCTGAGGCCAAAGCCAGACCACAAATACAGATTATACTGGAATATCTACCACCATGCTATTGGATACGCAGTGATAAGTCTGAGCATTGTCAATGTGTTTGAAGGATTTGATGCATTGAATGGGCAAAAGAATTGGAAGAGGGCTTACACTGGAATAATCATAGCCTTAGGGGCCATTGCAGTTTTATTAGAAGCCTTCACTTGGTTCATTGTCATCAAAAGGAAAAAATCAGACTCTAACAAGTACCCTCAAAATGGAACAAATGGTGTTAATGCTTATGGAAATGGGACTCATCAGCAGGCATAAATTAACATATAGAATTATTGGACTCTACATAAATGTCACTTTGGACATGTTTTGTATGCATATATGTTTTTGGTTGTTTGGTGTAGATGATTGTTTATTATGATGGTTAGCATCAGATTTTGGGTTCTTTTTTTGTTTTTGCTCTTTGCAGATGGATATATATTCTTGTATACATGTATGTTGAGAGACCACCTATTTGTGGTTTTATTTATCACTCTACTAGTAGTCTTTTTATTCACTTTCATCTATTTGCCAATAAGATTTATCTCTTTTAATTTAGCACAATTCAAGATATGGTATAATGTGCGAGCTTAATTTCTGTACACTAACAGTGTATTGTTCCGTTTACACCTAAAATGTTAAGATAACCTGCAAAATAGAATAATAACCTACTATAACTAGTTGAAATTCTTCGATAGTATAAAATTACAGCCACCATCGTAAGCAATTTGCCAATTGGCATATTGTCATCAATTTGGAAAAACATGAATTGGGCCTTCAAGAAGTTGAAACTTCAAAAACAAAGAAGTGGAATAAGAAGAGGCCAAGTTCAGAAGCAAAATGTTTACTAGTTGCAAATGCAAGCAAAGTCGTTTTCTAGAAGAAATGCCCAATTGCTAGTCAATACCTAATTTGCCCAAAAAAAAATAAAAGTCAAGTCGACCTAAGTACGAAACTACTATTTAAATCCGGTTCGTTTTTAATGAAAAGTTCAAACAAAACTGTTATTTGAAAAACTAAGGATGAAATATATTTTATACTAATGATGTAAGTGAGTTTAAGTGGGAAATGCCACTGGACCATTGTCTAGATTCTGGTCCAAGTTCATAGATTATGAAAAGTAGGAAAATTTTAGAAGAACTTTATGAGATATTACATCACGTCTCTTATTTTTAAATAAAACTTGTTCAAATGACAAAAAAAATGCCAGGACTTGATTTCTGGTCGAGCTATAATTATTTGTGAATGATTGATCATGCTTTATTTTCAAATAAACATATTTAATCATCACTCGTGATGGAGATAATTTCTTTATTATTTTTATTAATGAATGAGTATATATACAAGTTACAATCTCCAAATATAAAAAATCATATTCATACTCTACTTCTAAAAATCCTAATCATACTTGTACAAGAATTCTACAACTATGGTAAGTTTGTACATTAGTTTATTTACAATCCTAATCTTATTTGAGCATGGTACCGTGCTATATTCTCTCACACCCCGCAGTCATAGCGGGTGGTTGTCGTACGCTGAGACTGTTCCTAAAATCTTCAAATAGAACTGAGGGAAGACCCTTCGTAAAGATGTCATCAATTTGGTATCTGGAGGGCACATGTAGACGCGTACTTGTCCACGAGCTACCTTTTCACGAGCAAAGTGAATATCCATCTCGATATGTTTAGTGCACTGATGTTGGACCGGATTGCTAGAAAGATAGACTGCACTAACATTAACACAATAGACCAATATAGCTTTCTAAATAGGAAAGTGTAATTCTAGTAAAAGATTACGCAGCCTACAGATTCAGATACCACATTAGCCACTCCTCGATACTCAGCCTCTACACTGGATCGCGATAATGTAGCCTGGCGTTTTGCAGACCACGAGACCAAGTTATCCCCAAGAACCATACAATAACCAGATGTCGAGCGTCTGGAATCAGGACAGCCACCCCAATCAACATCTGTATATGAAACAAGAGTAGAGACGGAAGAAGGATATAAATGCAATCCATAATCAAGTGTGCCCTGGATGTACCGTATAATGCGTTTGAACGCATGCATGTGCTCAATCTGTGGGTCATGCATGAATAAACACACCTGATGAACTGCATAAGTAATATCAGGTCTCGTGAAAGTAAGATACTGAAGTGCCCCTGCAAGACTGCGATAATGGGTGGGATCCTCGTATGGTGTGCCTGACGTAGTACTCAGCTTCGGTTTGATATCAACCAGAGTGGAAGTAGACTTACAAGATGACATACTAGCTCTCTCAATAATCTATGCAACATACTTTATTTGAGATAAAAATAGACCACCTGAATGACGCGTGACAGCAATTCCCAAGAAATAACTCAAGGGTCCCAAGTCTTTCATTATAAATTCAAAACTGAGAAGTGACATGATAGACTTGCCCAGATTATCATATGAAGCAGTCAATATAATATCATCTACGTACAATAAAATGTATGCCAGAGAAGTACCACGATGATATATAAATAGAGAATGATAAGACCGCCTGTGAGAAAACCCAGTAGTAGATACATAATCTACAAACCTCTTATACCAAGCTCGTGGGGCTTGCTAAGCTCATACAAGGACTTCTTCAGCAAACAGACATGATGAGGATGATTGGGATCTCGAAGACCCAAAGGCTGATGCATATAGACTGTCTCTTTAAGATCACCGTGTAAGAAAGCATTTTTTACATCCAACTGATGAATAGGCCATGCTTTTGAGAGAGCCAAACTAATAACAATGCAAATGATAGCCAGTTTGACCACCAGACTAAACATCTCACCACAATCCATGCCAACCTATGGAGTTTTACCATTACCTACAAGACGAGCCTTATGCCTCTCAAAAGAACCGTCAAAATTTTCTTTATGAGTAAAAATCCACAGACCGAATAATATTAACACCAGATGGACGGGGTACTAACTCCCACATCTTATTTTCAATAAGAGCATTATATTCGTCAGTCATATCCAATTTTCAATTCGGATCATGTAGTGCAGACACAGAGTTACGTGGTAGTGGGGATTTAGAGACATTAGAATTGCGATTAAACTGTTGTTTTGGCTTTAAAATACCCCTTTGACTACGAGTAACGGGCCCTTGACTCGAGGTAGAGTTGGGTGGATTTGGGGCAATTTGCGGGACGATAACAGATTGGCTAGCAGGGGCGGAAGCCGATACTGGAGTGGGCTGGAACACTGGAACAGTACCGAGATCGGTACTGGGCCATGTTTCTGTCCCACTAGGCACAATCGGTGGAACAGTGGTAATGGGACTGTATGAGCCAAGAGGCAATGGGCCTTCTGGCGTATTTTGGTCACTGGACAAGTCCGATAAATGGTGGATAATATATGGTGAGACATCGTCATCTAAAAAATTATACGAACTAGGCACGGGACTACTCACTTTAGCAAATGGAAATTGGGTTTCATAAAAAAGAACTTGGCGCCTAATTATGATTTTATTAGACGATAAATCAAAATATTTGTAACCACGATGATAAGATGGATAACCCAAAAACACACAAGCGGTAAAACGAGCTTGAAGTTTGTTAATTATAGTTGACGGAAAAAGTGGATATCATAAACACCCAAATACCCTAAGATGTAAATACGAAGGAGTCTTATTATAGAGAATTTTAAGGGGAGATTCATATGCTAACCCTTTGGTAGGAATTATGTTAAGGAGGTAAGTAGTCATTTGTAGTGCATGATGCCAAAAGGAAGGGGGTACGAAAGCATGAGCTAATAAAGTTAAGACAATATTATTAATGTTACGAATTTTCCGTTCGGCTTTCCCATTTTGCTAGGACATATGAGGACAAGAAAAACAAAAAACTAAGCCATTAGCATCACAAAATTTCCTAAACAACCCATTATTGTATTCCTTGCCATTATCACATTGAATATTTTTAATTTCCTGTTCGAATTGGGTACGGATGAATGCTCTAAATTTAAGAAAGTGGTAACGAAAAGGTCCACAAAAAATTAGAATAATCATAAAAAAATAAGACATAATAACGATGACCCAAAGAACTTAAAACGGGAGACGTCCATAAATTACTATGAATAACGTCAAAAGGCATCAAAGTACGAGAAGTAGAGGCTAAAAATGATAATCGAACATGTTTTCCGAACGGACAAGAAGAACAAAGTGGAGTATTACATGTACCCTTACAAGAAATAAAATTATTTTTATGCAAACATGAAACAATAGACAATCCCGGATGACCCAAACGTGCATGCCACAAGGAAGGAGCAAGGGCGGCAAAAGTAGACGGCATGGCTTGACTCATGGAAGTGGTGGTAGTTGTGATTGGATAAATCTCTCCCCTAATATTGCATCTCATTAGAGGTATCCCCGTTTTGAAATCCTTCACAGAAAATCCAAAGGGATAAAAATTAACAGAAATCCAATTACCAGTGGTGAATTTTCGGACAGACACCAAATTTTTAATTAAGTTAGAGGCATGAAGGGTATTTTTCAAAACTATAGGTGGATGTGGGGGAGACAAAGTTGTATGTCCATAACCGCGAATTGGAATTGAGTTGCCATTACCAGCAATTATACCACGATTTTTGCTCAAATATGAATAAGACGAGAGAGTACCTTGATCGGACTTCATATGAGAAGTGGCTTTTGTGTCCATATACCAATTTGCATCTGGGGGATTTAAGCCAAGTGTATGCATTGCGACTTCAATATTTGTAGGTGTCGGGATCGAATTTGGGCCCGCAGCATGGAAGGTCTGCGGTGGCCGATGCCCAAGTAGGTTTGCCTGCTGTCCCGGCCCATTACCGTACCGCATTCCACTATTTGGGACCGAGAAACTAGGCTTGGAATTTTGCTGGAACTGAGCCCAGTTTCTCAGATAAGGAGCAGACGGAAAATAAGGCTTGTTGGGCCAATGGCCACTGGCCCACCCCAACTGCCAGGGGGCCATGGTTGGGGCCAGTTGGCTTGCGGACCACTGCTCCGAGGCCCACTTTTGTAGCTGCAACTGTTTCGTCCTCTGCCGCCGTTACCACCGCGATTGCCACTGATGTTTTTGCCATTATTTTTACGATTTTGACCCTTTTTATCGTCACCGTGGTTACAATTTTGGCCCGAACTTTTGGAGAATGAATGAGGGTCGTCTGACGTGGTCATCATTATGATGGAATGTGCTCCGATAGCCGCCTTTTTAGCCAAACCGTCCTTTTCTAACGTAAGCATGGAACGGGCCTGATAAAATGGTGGCAGAGGATTACTTTGATGAAGTAGTGTTCTAATGCGATTATAGGCCTCAGAAAGGCCTGCAACCATTTGAAGAACAAGACGATTATTGGTAATGAGCGCATCAACATTGCGGAGTTGGTCCGCTAATTCTTTCAGCCTTTTACAATAGGCCGAGACGTTAGGAAAATCTTCCATGTTGACATGGAAAAATTCTTGTTCAAGAGTGACAGCACGAGAATTTTTGTTATCTTGGAATATATCACTCACCCTATTCCAATTAGTCATCGCCGTATCGTCGGGTTCAATAATTGTCTCCAAGAAGTCTGTAGAGATTGTGGAATAAATCCACTGGAGAACGGTAGCATCAAGGGTTGTCCATGACGTAGGATCATCTTCGAGGGTATGCACCTTCTCCTAGCTAGTTGTCGATGGGATTATGAGAAGGAGGACTTGATGCGAGCGTGTGTGAACTTTTAATAATTTCGCTCACGTCACGTATTGGACGGTTTCCATCTCAAGAACAATAGGGATGTGGTTCTTGTTGGAAATTTTTCTTTGGCGGGGAGATGCGTCCACCCATATTTAATGAATTAAACACTAGTATTTCACATGTTGGAGGCTTTGTCTCTTCACACATGCATAATCTACTAAGTGAGTAGATGATCGTAGGGCCAAGAATCGTCAAATTTCATTGAGAAATGAAACAGATATTGGTCCACGAAGTAAGGTGTTTGAGGCATGGAAATGTGGTGTGGGACAAATCTACCACATCGGTGGGAAAATGAAGAATTGCTCTCTTTATAAGTCTCTAAAGTGGTAAAGGGTTTGGGACCCCAAGGGGTATCCCATATGTTTAAAGGAGAGAGGACTTAGATGTGCTCGGGTTCAAGGCTAAGCCCACACGTGCACCGCCGCCGCCCACCAGTCCGGTCCGGTCACGAGTCGTGGACTGTGGGCTGTGGGCTGTAGGAACTTTCTGATATTATCTTTTTGGACCCCAAATTGCTTTGGTCCCTAGAGTTTCTGGAAAGTTGATTTTGGGAGTAACGGAAGGCAGAAACTTTCTGCCTACCGTTTGGGCTGTTTTCTAGAGCATTAACCAACCATTACTTGGCTGTTAACTCTCCATAAACAGCCCTCCTTCAATGACCATAATCTGCCCTCCTTTAAGGCCATGAACAACCTCACTAATGGCATTAAACCTGCCATTAACAGCCATCTCTAATGGCTATTAACAGTTGTTTGTGGCAGTTGAGCAGCCTCCTCCATGTTATATATTGATGCCTCTTTGGCTCAATAACGTGACATAGAAACAGCACAAACAGACACGAAACAATGACGAAAAACACTGCAAAACTATGAAGAAAAACATTGAGCTAACACACACATATACACAAGATATACACAGCAGAGACACACTATATACACAGAGACAAAACAGAAGAGAAAGTCAGTCCAATAACGTTGGACGAAAATAGAAACTCTTCCTTCCTTTTCCATATCTTCAGCAAGTCGATTCATATTTGTTTTCTTCGTCAGACTCAACCTATTTGCTTTGTAGTGTTGAGATTAAAGTGTTGTTTTATCTTGGGAGACTATTGTCCATTAACGTAAAATCATATATACGGGACAATCTTGTCTTAAGGACAGAGTGCAATCACTCGACTCGACACACAGTTGTAACCATCCACATTTAGTTGTTTCTTGATTTCATGTTATCAAGATTCAAGACTCAATAACCTGCGGCAGTTTTGAAGATTGGCCTATTTGTTCAACAAGATTCAATTTCTGAATAATGATTGTTTGTTCATCATTTCAAACACTTGTAATATTTATTTACTTCCCGTACTGCTTTACTACAATAGAGTACCCAACAATTTAAGTCAAGATTGTATTGTATTAGTATGAGTGTTCGAAACATGTCGGTCAAAAGTTGTGTGACCAAATCTGGATATGGCTGTGATTTTCTGCTTGAAGAGAGTGATGATGATGTTGTTGAAGGTCAACGTGTTCATGGTGTCACCGCTCCCAAGAGTGGTGGGAACAAGCGCTCACGAGAGGCTGAGGATGTCAACTGGGACAAGAGGAGAAAGCTGAAGATGTGGTTCTATCTTGCAGCAGAAGGCCTATATCTATCCCAGATAAAGGATCCGAATTATGGTAAAGAGGAAATGTCACTCAGTCCGATGAAATGACTGAAGTGGGCCAGAATCCGAAATTGGGATAAGTTATTTTCTTCCTTGTCAAGAGTAAAGATTAAATTATGTCTGATTAAAAAATGCTTAAAAGTAAGGAGGAATATGAAAATATTTTATGAAATAATTTATATTCCTTACGCTTTAAAATCAGAAGTTTAATCTCTTCTTCTTTGCCGTTTAAAGATTGGACTTTGTAAATGACTTATAAAGATCCGTTCTTTTAAGTGTAATTATTAAAAGTGTGTAAAGTATGTTCGCATATACGATAGAGAAAGATCCACTAACTGTGCGAAAACTGTTGCCACTCTTAAGTAAGCGCCAAGAATTATATGGGCACCAATCATAACGGAAGAAGTCTAAAAGCTAAAGACGTTGAGCCTGTCACACTATTTGGCAGAAGATCCTTCATAGGATGATATTGGACACTCAGTCATACAAGGCCCCCGGACAACTAGAGTGGGCCAAAATTCCTTTGATATGATGATATTGGACACTCAGTCATACAAAGCCTACGGACGACTTGAGTGGGGCCAGAATTGATTTCATAGGAAAAGTAATGGACACCTAGTGTGGTGGGCCAGAGTTTCCAGGTCTTAAATGATCTGAAGGCCTAAAGAAAGGCAGAAAAGAAATTGGACACTCAGTCTGGCAAAGAACTGGAGTGGGCCAGAGTATTCAGATCACATATGATCCAGTTACGCCCTAACCACGGGCAAGAGGTTGTTCATGTGAAGCAACGCCACCTATTAAGTAGAAGGGGTTGGAGAGGTTGTCCTCAATAGGACTTCAGGGAATGGGATCACTCTAAAAGGAGGTGACACATGTCCCAAAACTTGGTTAAGGGACGATGTTGGTCAAGCTAGTTTGAGACTAGTCCAACAGGTCTTTAATAACTAAGAATGGTACAGTATGTCTGTAGCCATATGAATGATATATTTGTAATCCGTGCATCTATGCCAGCATAGTTTAAGACACGTTAAATAGAAAGTCATTCAAAAGCTAGCGAAGTTGAGATTGTTGCCTTCTTTTGACATAAACCCTCAAAATGAATGTGAGGTAGGCGAAGAGGCAAAATCACATTTCCAAATTCCATCAAAGGAATAGCGAAATAAGCACCGCTCCTCTAGAACTTAGTCACACCTTTATGGGTGATTCAAAGTTTATACAAAATAGAGGGGGGAGACAAGTACTTTGTGACCTTCATTGATGATGGTACAACGTATGGAATCCTTTGTTTGTTGAAAAGCAAAGATGAAGTTGTTGAAGCGGATAAGCGCTACAAAGCAAGAAGTTGAAAATCAACTAAGCCTACGAATTGAGGAATTCGTAGTGATAGAGGGGGAGAATGTGAAGCATCATTCATTAAATGACTGCTCATTACTCACCTCAGTCCAATGGTGTTAGCCAAGCCCAAAGTCGTACGCCCAAATTATGTGGGGCAAGGCGATCCTTACCGCTAATGCAATTCTCAACAGAAATACGCATAAGGATAAGGATAACTCTCCGTGTGAAACATCGAAAGGATCTCACATACAAATGTTGTGATGTCGGATGGCTTGGTAAAAGTTGGAATATCGAAACAGGTCAAGTTGTACCTAAGACTGTAGATTGCATATCCATTGGATTAGCAAATAATAGTAGTGCTTATCGTCTTTTGGTGTCAAAGAATGTTGAATTCTTTGAAGATAACTTTCCTTGAAAAGGAAAAAGAAGTAATTGCTCAAGGTTAACAAGAACCCGTGAGGGCCTGACTGTCCGGAACTAGACATTCCGTATCTACAGGACTCGAAAGTTGTTGGCTATCCGGAACTTAATATTCCAGATCTGCAGAACTCAGAGATTCTAGATGTTGAACCGAGACGGAGCAAAGAGGGGACAAAGACTTGTTCCAGGCCTTTTAGCATGTATGGTTGAGAATGAACCATGGACAATTAACAAAGAATTATCATCTCCAAAAGTGCTGATTTGGAAAGAAGCTAAAGAGAGAAATAGATTCCATCAGATAGAACCATACTTGTGTAATGGTTGATCTTCCTCCGGGAAAAGAACCTTTGAGTTGTAAAATATGCTCTCCTGTGAGTAGCTTAACATCCAGGGCCATTGCAGTCTTGCGTGGCATGGATGTTGAAACAGTCTTCCCAACCGGAGAGTTGGAAGAAGAGGATCAGAGTTGGTTGCTGAACTGTTGGGCTTCTTCCTGAACTTTCATTTTGGTCCCTGAAATGTTTACATTTTGGTCCTGAAAGTTTCAGATAAAACAGAAACAATGAATCTGACCACAGAACATTGACTCTGAAGTTAGAAAGCCAACAGTTGGAGAATCAACAGCCTGAAAGTAAAAGTCATATTGAAACAAAGTCTCGATATGAAAGATATGGGTATCATAGATGACATCTTAGGAATTGAATTTCTAAGACATCTAACGGACTGGTCGATAGTTGACAGTCTCGTTGAAGCCACCAATGGATATGAATCATATAACTGATTGAAATCATGGTGCACCCATAGACAAGGAGAGATATGCACAGGTCACGTGTAGTTCAATGTATTGTACACACTACAACCGACCTGGTATCGGCCTACAAAGCAGATCAGTTGAACTAAGGTTCACTGATGATTTTAATACATGATCGGTAGAAGGCGTTAAGTCGGATATGACGATATCTAAATTATTCGCTTATCTACAGATTATAGTATTCTGGATGTCCAACGGTTCTGGGAGAACACAGTGATGCAAAATGGACATCAGATCTAAATAACACAAAAGCCACAAGTAAATGTGTATGGTGGGTCTTGGAAAATCCTCTAAGCAAACTTGCATCGGCCGATTCATGATGGAATCAGAGTTTATCGCTTTATATAAAGCATGAAAGAAGTTGAGTAACTGCACGACTCCTTAGAGGACGTCCCTTATTGGGAGAAACCCGTGCCTTCAACAGTTATACACTGTGGCTAGCCGGTCGGCTTCAGAAAGGACACGGATGACGGCGTCTGGACATATTCGTCAGGATCTGTCGGAGACATAAGACCGTATGGCAGTTGATCATCACGGGTGTCACTTCCTTGTTTACTAACTAAGGGACTACCCGGAGATCAAGTGTTCTGCCTGTCTAGGAGAATGGGCTTAAAAACCCAAATAATACAAACCATTGCGGTGGTAACCCAACCATACTAATTGGAGATCCCAAGAATTTGGTTCAATGGGAAAACTAAGCTGCAAAAGGTTCAGTTGAGCGCTTCGGTGGAAGCAAGAAGCACTTCGGATGATGATTTCTGTACGGAAACATGAATCCAAAACTATTCCCGCGATAGACGTTAAAGTGCTACCTGCATGGTGGGTAAAGGTTAAGCTTTAAAATCTTTAATGATCCTCAAATGGTTGAGGTTAAGGTTGGGGAAACTTTTAATGATTCCTAACACTTGTGAAGTGGGTATAGCAGGATATCTTGTAAGAGATCACCTATTTAAGTGCGAGGATGTCCACCTCAAATGAACGCACTTAAGAATCCAAGTGTGTCCACGGCCACAACGGACAAAACCATAAGAATGAAAACAAATAAGGAGAGTTATGGTGTTGGTATCATTGTCTTGGCTTACACTAAACACTGACGGTTCAAGACATCACGTTCACCGCGCAGTAAGTAAGTCCGGTGGTATTCGACTAGGGAAGGTTCAAAGCGGAAGCTACCTCTCCTGATGCAATATATTTTCGTTGAAAGATTGCTGAAAGTAGGCACCTTGTGTGTGCGCCAAAATCTCTCTTTCATAGAGGGGATTGTTAGAAATTTGGGTTTGGCGGGGAGATGCGTCCACCCATCTTTAATGAATTAAACACTAGTGTTTCGCATGTTGGAGGCTTTATCTCTTCACATATGCATAATCTACTAAGTGAGTAGATGACCGTAGGGCCAAGAATCGTCAAATTTCGTTGAGAAATGAAAGAGATATTGGTCCACGAAGTAAGGTGTTTGAGGCATGGAAATATGGTATGGGACAAATCTACCACATCAGTGGGAAAAGGAAGAATTGCTCTCTTTATAAGTCTCTAATATGGTTAAGGGTTTTGGACCCCAAGGAGTATCCCATGTGTTTAAAGGAGGGAGGACCTAGATGTGCTTGGGTTCAAGGCTAAGCCCTCAGGCTCGCCGCCGCCGCCCGCTCGTCCCGTCCCGTTCGGGCTCGAGCTCAGGTCATGGGTCGTGGGTCGTGGGCAGTGGGGACTTTCTGATATTATCTTTTTGGACCCCAAATTGCTTAATATTTACAGTTTGGTCCCTAGAGTTTCTGGAAAGTTGATTTTGAGAGTAACGGAAGGCAGAAAATTTTTGCCTACCGTTTGGGCTGTTTTCTGGAGCATTAACCAGCCATTACTTGGCTGTTAACTCTCCATAAACAGCCCTCCTTCAATGACCATAATCAGCCCTCATTCAAGGCCATGAACAACCTCACTAATGGCATTAAACATGCCATTAACAGCCCTTTCTAATGGCTATTAACATCCTTGTTTGTGGCAGTTGAGCAGCCTCCTCCATGCTATATATTGATGTCTCTTTGGTTCAATAACGTGACATAGAAACAGCACAAACAGATACGAAATAGTGATGAAAAACACTGCAAAACTGTGAAAAAAAATAGTGAGCAAGTCCGCAAACACACACATATACACAAGATATACAAAACAGAGACACACTATATACACAGAGACAAAACAGAAGAGAAAGTCAGTCCAATAACGTTGGACGAAAACAGAAACTCTTCCTTCCTTTTCCTTATCTTCAGCAAGTCGATTCATATTTTTTCTTCGTCAGACTCAACCTATTTGCTTTGTAGTGTTGAGATTAAAGTGTTGTTTTATCTTGGGAGACTATTGCCCATTAACGTAAAAATATATATACGGGGAAATCTTGTCTTAAGGACAGAGTGCAATCACTCGACTCGACACACAGTTGTAACCATCCACATTTAGTTGTTTCTTGATTTCAGGTTATCAAGATTCAAGACTAAACAAGCTTGCGGCAGTTTTGAAGATTGGCCTATTTGTTCAACAAGATTCAATTTCTGAATATTAAATGTTTGTCCATCCTTTTGAACACTTGTAATATTTATTTACTTCTCGTACTGCTTTACTACAATAGAGTACCCAACAATTCTTGATGTTGGAAACTGTAAGGGCGGGATGAAATATGTTCTTTGACATAGATATAACGAAAGAACAATAAGTGAATTATGTACTAGGAAGAAAATTTGGGAATAGAGGAGGAAAAGTGCACGGAAACCGAGGAATGGTTCATGGAAACATAGCAGAAATCGAGAAGAGCGGAAGTATTTTTGGGAGAAGGTATTTTAGAACTGGACTTCTGATTCCATGAAATAAATAATCCCTTGATTATTTTCGTTAATGAATGGGGTATATATACAAGTTACAATCTCCAAATATAGAAAATCCTATTCATCCTATACTTCTAAATCATAATTATACCTGTACAAGAATTCTACAACTATGATAAGTTTGTACACTAATTTAATTACAATCATCATCCTGTTTGAGCACAGTACCATGCTATATTCTATCAACTCGTAAAGTTGGGATACAATCTTACCTTTTTTTGAAGGAAATTTTCGCTGGGGTAATTAGGTGTTCTTGATGGATTTAGAAGAAATATATCAATCCCGTGTTAAAATCGTGTTGAAATTCACATATACCGAGTATATAGTTAACTAAAAACATAGCTAGTAACTTACCTTGGTTGACAAGATTATTTAAAGCAATAAATCGCCACTTGAGAGCCAAAAATCCTAGCCCCTTTCATAAAATAAAATCTGTCTAGAAATTGTTGATCTTTTCTAAGACGAGAATTCCTTTTGTACTTATAAAAATGCTACTTGAGGAGAAGAATCTCTTGATTCAGTATTTGGATTTTTTTTTTTGTCCACAAATTGATTTGATAGTTAAGATGTTATTTATGATATTGATCCAATTCAAGATTTATTATCTCATAGAATTAAATCCCGAGTTATTGCGACGTAAAAAAACAATGAGATTGCATTTATTGCTACTGCATGATTTATTCTAGTTTCTACCGCTTTTCTACTTATCATTTACGTATCAAAATGATTAACTATTAACTAATTTGAATGAAAATTAACGAAATTAAATGAAAAAGATTCCATTTTATGTCTTAAATATAATAAGTGGACTAGAATTAACAGAATTCCAATAGATAGATAATCTGGTAGAAAGAAAGAAATGATTATATAAGCTTGGGGGTTCTATGATATGGTTGTGCGTCGTATGAATTGCAATTGCACTTTCTTTATTAAAACGATCATAATTTTTTGTACCATACTTCGATTGACGAATGATTTGATACGTTGGGAACTAGATTTCAAAGGTTACATCCTTATCAGGAAACATTGACCAAATTCCTTGTATATCAAGAGATATATATTCTTAAAGTTGGATAGTTGTTTCATAAAATTTGAGAAAACTTGAGGACCTCGCACGATGCATAGCAAGAGGCGAATTTATGTTTAAATTTTGAGGCACATGAACTCATAGACTTCCGCAAAACTAGATTTTTTCATATATATTTTCTAGAATTGATCTAATACTACATGATGACATCCATAATACAAAAAGACTTAGTGGTGCACTTGGTTAAAAATTTAATTATTTACTAAGAGGAACAAGAGTTGGAAATTGGATTGGGGTCACTCATGTGGATCAACTCAAATTCATATCCATATGCGTAAGTATATAATGAGTTATATATTATTATTCAGTAAATCAACTGTTAGGAATTTATTTGAATAGTTGTATCCTTTCAAGATTGAAAGAATATAAGCATGTTTATGTTGAAAAAATGTACGACTTCTTTTTCCTCTAATACACAAAAGACAAAAAAACTATTTTCTTTGTGGAAAAGAACTTTTGTCTGCATTATACATGGAGCAATATTTTTTTCGGTAATCCAGGTACGATTTGTTGGAAATTTGCCTTTGGCGGGAGTTGCGACCGACCAACTTTAACGGCTTAAACATTAGTGTAACGTATGTTGGAGAATCCGGTTCTTCACACATGCATGATCTACTAAGTACGTAGATAACCGTAGGGCCAAGAATCGTCAAATTTCATTGAGAAATGAAAGAGATATTGGTTCACGAAGTAAGGTGTTTGAAGCATGGAAAGTGTGGTATTGTGTGTAATTCTCCCTCATCGGTAGAGGAAGAAAGAATTGTTGTGTATATAAGATTCGAAATTGGTTTGGGGTTTGGGACCCCAAGGGGTATCCCATGTGTTTAAAGGAGGGAGGACCTAGATGTGCTTCGGTTCGAGGAAAGACCACACGCGCGCCGCCGCCGCCCGCCCGTGCCGTCCGGTTCCGAGTTCCGAGTTCCGGGTTCACGGGTTCACGGGTTCACGGGTTCACGGGCTAAGACACGTTAAATAGCAAGTCATTCAAAAGCTAACGATGTTGAGATTGTTGCCTTCTGACGACATAAACCCTCAAAATAAATGTGAGGTAGATGAAGAGGCAAAATCACCTTTCCAAATTCCGTCAAGGGAATAGCGAAAGAAGCACCGCTCCTCTAGAACTTAGTCACACCTACTTGGTGATTTGAAGTTTATACAAAATAGAGGGGGGAGACAAGTACGTTGTGATCTTCATTGATGATAGTACAACGTATGGAATCCTTTGTTTGTTGAAAAGCAAAGATGAAGTTGTTGAAGCGGATAAGCGCTACAAAGCGAAATTTGAAAATTAACTAAGCCTACGGATTGAGAAATTCGTAGTGATAGAGGGGAGAATATGAACCGTCGTTTATTAAACGACTGCTCATTACTCACCTCAGTCTAACGGTGTTAGCCAAGCGCGAAGTTGTACGCCCAAATTACGAGGGGTAGCTTGGTAAAAGATGGGCTACCGAAACAGGTCAAGTTTGACCTAAGACTGTAGATTGCATATCTACTGGATCTGCAAATAACAGTAGTGTTGATCGCCTCTTGGCATCAAAGAATGCTGAATTCATTGAAGATAACTTTCCTTGAAATAGGAAAAAGGAGTAATTGCTCAAGGTTAACAAGAACCCGCGAGGGCCTGACTGTCCGGAACTAGACGTTCCGTATCTACAGGACTCGAAAGTTGTTGGATATCCGGAACTTAATTTTCCAGATCTGCAGAACTCAGGGATTCTAGATGTTGAACCGAGACGGAGCAAAGAAGGGGACAAAGACTTGTTCGAGTCCTTCTAGCTTGTATGGTTAATAATGAACCATGAACAATTAACAAATAATTGTCATCTCCAAAAGCGCTGCTTTGGAAAGAAGCTAAAGAGAGAAATAGATTCCATATATAGAACCATACTCGTGTAATAGTTAATCTTCCTCCGGGAAAAGAACCTTTGGGTTGTAAAAAGTGCTCCCATGTGAGTAGCTTCACATCCAGGGCCATTGTAATCTTACATGGCATGGGTGTTGAAACGACCTTCCAAACCTGGAGAGTTGGAAGAAGAGGATCGAATTGGTTCTTCGAATGTTGGGCTTCTTCCGAACTTTCATTTTGGTCCCCGAAATGTTAACATTTTGGTCCCGAAAGTCTCGAGATAAAACGAAACAATGAATCGATCACGAAACATTGACTCTGAAGTTAGAAAGCCAACAGTTGGAAAACCAACGGTCTTAGAGTGAACATCATATTGAAATAAAGTCTCGATATGAAAGATGACATCTTAGGAATTGGATTTCTAAGACATCTAACGGACTAGTCGATAGTTGACAGTCTCGTTGAAGCCACCAATAGATATGAATCATAGAACTGATTGGAATCATGGTGCACCCATAGATAAGGAGCGATATGCTCAGGTCACGTGTAGTTCAATGTATTGTACACACTACAACCGACCTGGTATCGTCCAACAAACAGATTAGTTGAACTAAGGTTCACTGATGATCTTAATACACGATCAATAGAAGGCGTTAAGTCGGATATGACGATATCTGAATTATTCGCTTATCTACGGATTATAGTATTCGGATGTCCAGCGGTTACGAGAGAACACGGTGATGCAACCGGACATCGATCGAAGAACACCAAAGTCACAAGTAAATGTGTATGGTGGGTCTTGGAAAATCCTCTAAGCAAACTTGCATCGACCGATTCATGATGGTATCGGAGTTTATCGCTTTATACAAAGCATGAAAGAAGTTGAGTAACTTCACGACTCATTAGAGGACGTCCCTTATTGGGAGAAACCCGTGCCTTCGCAGCAGTTCTACACCGTGGCTAGCCGGTCGGCCTTAGGAAGGACACGGATGACGGCGTCGGACATATCCGTCACGATCCGTCGGAGACATAAGACCGTATGGCAGTTGATCATCACGGGTGTCACTTCCTTATTTACTAACTAAGGGACTACCGGAGATCAAGTGTTCTCGCTTTGTCTAGGGGAATGGGCTTAAAACCCAAAATATACGAACCAATACGGTGGAAACCCAACCTTACGAACTGGAGATCCCGGTAATTTGGTTCAATGGGAAAACTAAGTTGTAAAGGTTCGGTTGATCGCTTCGGTCGAAGCATGAGCACTTCGGATAGTGATTTCGAAAAGAAACACCAAATCCAAAGCCGTTCCCGCGATAGACGTTAAGTGCTATCTGCAGTATGGGTAAAGGTTAAGTTTTCAAAACTCGTAATGATCCTCAACGAGTTGAGGTTAGGTCTTTGGGAAACTTTTAATGGTTCCTAACACTTGTGAAGTGGGGTATAGCGGGATACCTTGTAGGAGACCACCTATTTAAGTGCGAGGACGGGCCGCCTCAAATTGAACGCACTTAAGAATCCAAGACGTTGTCCATGGCCAAAACGGACAAAACATTACGAAGAAGAGAGTAAGGGAATTTGTTGTGTTGGTACCGTTGTCTTGGCTTACACTAAACACCGACGGTTCAAGACATCACGTTCACCGCGCGATAAGTAAGTCCGATGGTATACAACTATGGAAGGTTCAAAGCCGAGGCTACCTCTCCTTATGCAACATCGGTCCGCATTTGAAATATTGCTTTGGAAATGAAAAGACACCATGTGAGTGCGCCAAAATCTCTTTCAAGAGGGGATTGTTGGAAATTTGCCTTTGGCGGGAGTTGCGACCGACCAACTTTAACGGCTTAAACACTAGTGTAACGTATGTTGGAGAATCCGGTTCTTCACACATGCATGATCTACTAAGTACGTACATAACCGTAGGGCCAAGAATCGTCAAATTTCATTGAGAAATGAAAGAGATATTGGTTCACGAAGTAAGGTGTTTGAAGCATGGAAAGTGTGGTATTGTGTGTAATTCTCCCTCATCGGTAGAGGAAGAAAGAATTGTTGTGTATATAAGATTCGAAATTGGTTTGGGGTTTGGGACCCCAAGGGGTATCCCATGTGTTTAAAGGAGGGAGGACCTAGATGTGCTTCGGTTCGAGGAAAGACCACACGCGCGCCGCCGCCGCCCGCCCGTCCCGTCCCGTCCGGTCCGGTTCCGGGTTCACGGGTCACGGGTCGTGGGTCGTGGGTCGTGGGCTGTGGGCTGTGGGTCTTCTGATATTATCTTTTTGGTCCCTGAAGTTTCAAGATGTACAGTTTGGTCCCTGAAGTTTCCAGAAAATCAGAATTTCGACGGTCAAAAACAGAAATGCCAAGCACTCAATTCAGCCATTTATTTTGGCTGAATTACTCTTCCTATAATGGCCAAAACAGTTGGTCTTTCTCCCATTTATGTTGGTGACTTTACTACCTCCATAATGGCCATTATTTGGCTATTATGGAGGCGCTTTTCAGCAAGAAAATGCCCCTCCCTCTCCTATATAAACACCCCATTACACCATTGTTGAGCACTAAGACATATGCACGAAAATACATAAACAGATCTTTGAAAAAAAAGTGCACGAAAATACACAACCGAAATAGTTTTCTTCCTACAACTTCCAAGCATCATTTCGTTACTCAATATTCTTCACGGTAGCTCTTGAGTTTCCTTTGCTCAAGGGTTCCATTGTCTTTGTTTTATCTTGGGAGACAAATTGTCCGGGACGTATAAAGGATACATACGGGGCAATATTGTCTTAAGGACAGAGTGCCACACTCGACTCAGCATAAACTAGTTTCCATTTTTCAGTCTTCAACAAAATCGTAATTTCAGTTTTGTTGTTATATTGTAATTTTCAGATTTCTAGTCGAAAATATTATTGAAATCTTTGTTTATCCTTTCGAATACTTGTAATAGTTAAATACTTCCCGTACTGCTTTATAAAGTACCATAGAGCAAATCTCCCAATACGATTTAGACTGTGACTTTATACGGTGTAGTTCGTCTTTGTATGTGATTACACCATCAATTAGTGAAACAAAATTTAATGATCCTGCAAACTATGTATTTGAGTTTAGTTCTTCATTGGTATTAGAGCATACAATTAATTTCTGTTTCTTAGTCTCAATGTTTAGTCCATGAAAATACCATCGAAGAAAGAAGTATTTTTAATGGTTGTTGAAATTTTTCTTTGCGGTGTTGTTGGCGTGAAAGCCAATGACCTTTTTTCTGTTTGTTTCTTTCGTTAAAAAGAAAGGATTCCTTTCTAATCAAACAATTTGTGGTAAACACTATTTAACAAAAGATGCAATTACAAGAAGCCTCTGTTTTTCTCTTTTTGGTCACATAGGAACGTTTTCTTTTCTAATAAGAGTGGATTAGTGTATGGCCTTTGTTGTTTATTAATTCTTGGAATATGAATTCCAAGGTGAAAGAAATAATCCTTTGATTATTTTTATTAATGAATGAGTATATATATAATTTACAATTTACAATTTCCATAATATGGAAAATTCTATTCCTACTCTACTCCCAAAACCCTATTCTATTTATACAAGAATTCTACAATTATGGTAAGTGTACAAAGCTAATTATATACAATAATTGTGTCCTAAAACCCGTGATATACACGGTTCCTATTTGGCTTGTGTTTCCGTGATATACACGGTATACACAGGGCAGTGTATATGCCGTGTATATCACGGGTATATTTATCACACTCGTATTCATAAAATGATTTGAACCGCTTATTGTAAATTGTAAAAACGGGGGTTTGACCCCTTTATCTAATGCGGCGGGGAAGGAGGGGGACACTGGGCGAGATCTATCAGCAGCGAATTCCCCATACAAATAGAGACATCTATCAAAAAGATACTTCGAAGGCTTCGGGATCGAGGTCTCATTAGCCGAAGAAGACCTTTTTCATAAGTAACTCAGCGCATGTGTGTCAAGTAGTCAAGAGGAAAATGAAAGAAAACAAGATAAAAGAAAGAACCATTGGTATAAATATAGCGAATCAGGATGCCCATGACGTGTACGTGTCGGATAAACCAAATCCTTATTGAATTTTATTTTTTCATTAGATGGGGCTCACACATGTTCTGTGGTACTCCCGTGAATACTCCTCTCAAATGGTAGAAAATAGCAATGGAGATGCCGTGAATCTACACCCATTCAAAATCAAATCCAACTTGCCAGCTAGGAAAAGATTTGTTGTGAGCACAAAATGAAAACAAATGCAAGTTGCAAGTTGCCAGATGTAGAGGAAACCGTAAGTTACACCCTTGGAAAAAATCTATAAATAGCACTTGTTTGTGCTGCTTGAGGGAACAAATTCGGGGAGAGGCAACAAGATTTCATAAGAGTTATGTTTTCTCTCTGTTCTTTCCATTTCTTTAGCTTCTTTTTTTTTTTATAATTTCTTCAGTTGTTCGGTTTAGGAAATTATTCTAGTTTCTGCTTTTAATTAAATAGCGACATTCTTCTTCTTAAATATTTCCTCTATTTTCTTATTTAATGGATAAGAGTAATTCCGTTAGTAATACTGTCTCCAATATGAACTTTCTTTTGTGTTGGGTGTAATGATGGATCTTGATATTTATTTATAATAGTAGGTATTATTCTTCAATTTCACATGTTTGAGCCGAAGCTTTCTATTTAACTTGTATCTGCTTTACAGTTAGATGTTATTTAATTTGTTAATGTCTAACTAATTTATACTATAATTTAACTTCTTACTAATTATGTAATCGATGGAGGCGGAAGAAGTAACATAGTGAATTGTGGTATTGATAGAAGTAAACATTTATTTAGTAACATCTATCTCTTTTATGTTATAATTAATTTTACACTTATTTGTAATCGAGAGAGGCGGATAGTGTAGTGATTGGTTATAGCAAGTAAGGTAACCGAAAGGGACTTACTAAAAAAAAAGCATGTTTCAATTCAAACATATATTTCTGGGTCTTTCATATTACTATTTTGACAATTAACTTGTATAACCGAGATGAGTGCAATTAGTTGTTCAACTTAAGTAATAATATATAAATGTAATCGTGAGAGGCATTTATACATATATGAGAAATAGAAATTGGAGAATAAATAAATCTACTATATGATAGATATATTAAGTGAAGTCAGGATACCAACACCTTTTATTATATTTGTGAACAAAAATAATTTCTCTATTTCTCTTCTTACATACTATTTGTTAATTAATTCACCACTCAATTCTTTCTGATTTTCTCAAATAGTAATTAAAATATTCAATCTCTGTAGAATAGATAATTCAATCTCTGTGGATTCAACATCTTTTTATACTATAATTTGACAGAGTACGAGTTTAAATTTTATATATGCCAGACACTCTTCATACTGCATTTTTCAACTCTAAAACTACTGACATGTCAGTTATCATTGGTGTTCTACATCAAAGTAGTTGTCTCTATACCCCACAACAAAATGGGATAGTAATGAAAAAATATACACACATTTTAATAGTTGCCGGAGCATTGAGATTTCAAAGTAGAATTCCCATTAGATTCTTAGAGGATTGTGTTAAAACAACTATCTATTTGATCAACAAACAGCCAACAACTGTGTTAAAAAGGGAGTCTCCACATGCCTTATTGTATGAAAACCCACCCAAGGTGCCCGAGGGTATTTGGGTGCTTATATTATGCAACTGTCTTGCTTAAGAGAAAACAATTTGTTGCAAGAGCAAAAAGGTGCGCATTTCTTAGATATTGATATCCAAAAAGGATATAGAGTGTATTATCTCTCCGAGAGATGTGTGTTGATGAGCAGAGATGTGGTGTTCCATGAATGTTATTTTTTCTTTCTAAAATCAAAGTAGTGTTCCTGAGGTATTGGTGTTTGATGATTGTCTCAATGGAATTATACCAAAAACAAATGTTGCTAATGAGCATCTTCACATGAAACTGATCCTTCAGTACATCCCATTCCCCATACTGGTGATGAATAAACTGAAGATACCTCACTTGTACCTGATGATATAAATACGCAAATAAATCCTCCTGATGATGTTGCACCCGATGCAATACTTGCTCCCACTGATCCTATAGATGATATTGCACCTAAGAAAATTCAGGTTGTTGTCCCTCTTGCATCTGTTGTGCCATCCATATCATCCATTAGATCCATTTTACAACCATCTTGGGACCAAGACTATGTTGTTGCATCCAAACCTTCCATCTTCACCTATCCGATCTCCAATCACATTACTTACTCTTATGAACCTACACATTATCAGTGTTATCTTTCCGCCCTCGCTGCTTCACATGAACCGCAATCCTTCCAAGTAGCTTCGCAAGATCCCAACTAGATAGATGTCATGCAGTAAGAAATCAATGATCTTGAGGAGAACAAGACATGGGAAGTAGTGAAGCTTCGTGTTGATAAGAAAACTATAAATTCTAAGTGGATTTATAAAGTGAAGCACAAAAAAATGGGGAGGTGGAAAGATACAAGGCTATATTAGTAGTCAAGAGATACACACAACATGAAGGATTAGACTATCATGACACTTTTTCCTCAGTGGCAAAAATGATCATTGTTAGAGTAGTAATAGGGGTTGCAGCATCTAGGAATTGGCCTCTTTGGCAGATGGATGTGCATAATGCATTTCTCTAAGGTGATTTATTTGAAGAGGTTTATATGCATTTGCCTCAGGGTTTCCAAAGGCAGGGGGTATCAATTTTACAGGCTACTCAAGTCATTATATGGACTTAAACAGGCCTCTAGACAATGAAATATCAAGCTTACTGATGTGTTGTTGTAAGCTGGATATATTCAGAGCCAACGTGATTATTTATTTACCAAGAAGTCAGGCTCGGACCATACTATTATTTTGGTTTATGTGGATGATCTTCTGATCACTGGAATCAACATAACACTAATAGATGAAGCAAAAAGAACATTGCAGAACATGTTCAAAATGAAGGATCTTGGTCTTCTAAAATTCTTCGTATGAATAGAAGTTGTGAGATTAGACAAAAGGATTCTTTTAAATCAAAGGAAGTATGCATTGGAGTTGATCTCTACTACTGGTTTATGTGGAGGAAAACCAGTTTCTACACCTCTAGAAGTAATTCAGAAACTTACTACAATTGACTATAATGAACATGTGGGAATAAAAGGAGATAAAGTTATGTGCGACATAGGAGGTTATCAGAAGTTGGTAAGGAAGTTGATCTACTTGACCATTACCAGACCTGATTATCTACTGTTCAGTACAGGTGTTAAGCTAATTCATGCAATATCCCAAAAAATCAGACATGTAGGCAACCATGAGAGTTGTCAGATATATATATCAAAGGTTCACTAGGCTTGGGAATTCTAATAAAGAGGGGGTCAACTGATGATCTGATAACCTATTATGATTCATATTGGGCCTCTTGTCCCAACATAAAGAGGTTAGTAACAGGTTACATATTGAAGCTAGGAGATTCTTTTTTGTCTTGGAAACAAAGAAGCAGCAGATAAAAAGTAGAAGCTCTGCTGAGGCAGAATACAAAAGCATGGCAGCAGTATCATCAAGGTTGCACTCCAAATAGTTGGGCCAGTACATTTGCATTGTGATAGTAATGTTGCACTCCAAATAGCTGCAAATCCTATCTTACATGAAAGAACAAAGCACATAAAATTGGATTGTCATTTTGTGAGAGGGAAGACCAAGAGTGGTTTGATAGAACCTCAGTACAATCATACTTTTGTACAACTGGTTGATATTATGACAAAAGGATTGGGGGAGTACAACATCAAACATTGTTATTGTGACACCCCGTGGTTTCATGCATGGACGAGAGCATAGTCAGTCGACTTGAGTCGTGAGAACTTAAAATCATTTCTGAGGGTTCATATGTCTTATAAGGACGTTAAATAAGGGCTTTAGAAGGTTGGAAGTCAATAGCACCAAAGGAATTATAACTTAACGAAGATGGATGAAGTTTCGATGATATGCTAAGCGTTTTGCGTCGCGGATGTCATTCCGCCTTGCGGGTTTGGTCATAGACCTAAGGCACCATTTCCTACCTTACTGTCACCATATGGGTCCGCATATGTGAGGTAGTGGGTTGGACTATTTAAGTCCCAAGGTCGGCCAATTTCATTTCCTATCTCATTTTCAACACCATGAGCCCCAAGACACTCCCAAATACTCTCCAAAGACCTCTCTACCATTGAAGGGTATCCCCGAGTGGATTTGAAGTGATTTCTCCCTCCCTAAGGTCAAGATCACCTCGTGAAGTCCTTTTTAGTTAATGGTTGAAGATATGAGTTTTTTTAGCTTGAAGGAATATGGTGGTAGAGGATATCTTGGATGCTTAAGGTAAGGTTTTTCTACTTCTTAATGGGTTCTAGCTTTTCTTAGCATATTTAGTTGAGTTGCTAAAGATAACTTGTGAGACTGAATTAACCTTTATGAGAAAGAGTTGTTGTAATTCTTGGATTTGTTGTTGGTTGGATCTTAAGGTGTATATGACTAGAAGTTGTAAAGGGTGATGATTGAGAATTGTAGAGTGTGTGGTTTTGTTCTGATTGGTGTTATTGTTGAGCAAGAGGAATTGGTAGTAGCTTGATTATCATGAAAACCAAGTATGAGGAGTATGTCTCTCAAGTGTTTGATAACATATCTAAATGAAATGATTTATGGTTCTTTGGTCCGATGTTGATTAAAACCATTTGTATATTGTAGGCTTATCATTCATGAAATGTACGAGGACTCGTGGAATTCATTCAGCTATGACGACAAGGTATATGAAGGGTAAACCCTTTCTTCTTTTGGCATGTTTGTTGAAATGATGACGTATGTCGAAATGTCCATAAAAGAGAACTCTAATATTGCCTATGGAAAAGACACTTATTTCTTTTACTCTTGATTATCCCTCGTACGGAGCAGCTTCCACATGTTATAGTATTGTCTTCTATTGTCATCTTATGACCTTTGGTGGTTTCGTGAAAGTTAGGTATGCTATGCCTTGACTTGTTAGTCCTACGAATGAATGAAATGGTTATGGCTCTTTGTTGGTGGAACGAAGGTTATGAATGATGTATCTTGTCTTGTGAATTCTTACAAAAAAGTAGAAATGAAAGGGGCATGTTACCATTATATTGATAGCCGGGAGTGTGATAACTCTATTCTTGTTGAATTAATAGCTCTTGTTTATGGCTCTTAGGATGAACGTATTCATGTAAAAAGGACATCTTTAGCCTTAAGATAAAGTGAGAATTATTGATGATAGACCTCACGCGTTGATTAAAAAGTAGCAATCTTACGTTATTACGATAAGTTCATAGAAGTCTAGTATGACTCTTCAAGTAGGTATATATGTATGTAATACCTATAGAGTCATGGATTTAATAGTGTGGCGTACCACCGGGTTGTGGCCGGTTGGGCGGATATGTATTTAGCCTCGGGCGATGGTCGGCTGGGCAAATATGTATTTTACCATCGAGCGACGGTCGGTTGGACAGATGAGTACTACCACTGCAGTTGAGAATGCTAATATCGAGTCCCACGTGTGGGATGAGTACGATCGAGTCCCTCTTTAGGGCCGAGAATGATATGATGTTGACCATGTTTGGACAGTTATGCAGTTACCATCAGTTGGGCAGTTATGTACCATTGTTTACCACTGGTTGGGTAGGCGCATGTGTACCACCTGTTGTGCAGTTATGTTCGAATATTTACCACCGATCAGGTGGGTTGTTGAGAGATTAGAGTTACAACATGATGTAAAGGCATAAGAGCATGTTATAAGATAAGTGTGATAGTTAGCATAGTATTATGAGGTAAGGTTTCAATATAGAAAAGTTCATTATGTATATTCAGACTAAGGGATATTTCAGGAATTCAGGTTGATTCATATCCTTCTCTCTTTTATGATTATACAGTAACATGTTTTATTTCCGCCTTACATATTCAATACATTATTCGTATTGATATCTCTTTACCTGGGGACATTGTGTTTCATGCCGCGCAGGTTCATGTGGGCTAGGAGAGGACCCACCCTCATAGCTCGTGTGCAGATGTCAGCTTTGGTTGGTGAGCTCCGTCTCTTTCTGGAGTATTTCCGAGTCAGAAATATGTTTACATTCTTTTGGTACTTTGGGTATGTTGGGGGCCCTGTCCCGACTTATGTTTTGGGTTAACATTTTTCTAGAGGCTTTGTAGACGAGTCATGTGTTGTGTCGTTGTTCGGTGCGGCCTATATATATATATATATATATATATATATATATATATATATGCCTAGGTTGGATCCTTTTGTTTGCGGGAATTGGTGTCATATCATGTTACAATATTACTGAAGCCTTGTCGATCCAGACAATTCTATGTTCCTAGAATGATGGTCAGGTGGTACGCTCGATCGTTCTGGCGTCGGGTGCCAGCCACACCCACAATGTTGGGGTGTGACAATTATCCAAGCTTGGAGTGTATGATGTATTTCACCCTCCAGCTTGATGGTTGTATTGAAACTAAGGGTGCAAATTGTAATTAGGAGACTCAATTAGCACAAGCGATTAGAAGTTAGTTAGCCGACTTGATAGTTTGTTAGCATTGATTATAAATATCCCACCTCTGTAACCGAATTATTTTAAGTCATTCAGATCATGAAAATATCTTAGCTATTCCTTTCTCTCATCTGTGTTCATCAGATTAGGGCAAATAGCAATGTTGAACTCCCATTGCATGTATGAGTTTTGATCATTATCTGCTTGATTACATAGATTTTATCAGAAATATTTAAAATATATATGAAAAAATTACGGATAAAGAAAAATTTAATTGAATCTTGAAATCCGAAATGTGTCACAAAAATTAGGACGGATGAGGTGTATGATTAGCTATATACAGTATGTCACCCATACAACATTTACCATCCAATAACTTACCATCACCATGATAAGCTATGATATTAATAGTATTCGTTAATATCACATGCATCATGAATTCATCACTATTCGTGCATGTTATTCTATCATAACTTCCATATAAATTTGACACTCTAAATTTAAATGTTACACAAAATAAATAAATGTAATTTATGCATACCTGAAGAACAAAGTGAAATTCAACTCGAAGGTGCGATGAAATACTCGTGAGAAGGAAAAAAGATATATAAAGAGAAAATTGTAGGGATTTCTGTTTTGATACAATATATTGAGGTAAGGGGAAGAAATTGTAAGATTTAGCCAAAGAAATAGAGTTACCACAGAATTACTTTACTTCTACGAAATTTTCCTTTACTAAGCCAAACCACATAAGGATTAACATTCACTTCTTGATTATTTTCATTAATTGAAAGGTATATATACAAATTACAAAATAGGAGAATCTTATTCCTATTCTACTCCAAAAACATTATTTTACCATAATTCTAACTATACAATTATGGTAAGTGTATAAGACTAATTAAGGTAACATTTACACTACAATATACTACAAATATACTTTCCTAATATACAATACCCTACACCGTACACACTGCCCATGATGGGCCTCTGGCGAGATGGGCTTCTGGCCAGCCCACTGCCACTGCTGTTGTCCATACTACTGAAGGCCACTGCCACTGTACCCGTGGTATACACTATGTATACCAAGTGTATACCACGGGTATATATACCTTGTTTAACATACCCCCGCAGTCATAGTGGGCGGTCTTCGAACGCTGAGACTGTCCTTAAAATCTTCAAAAAGGACCGCGAGTAGACCCTTTGTAAAAATATCTGCAACTTGATATCGAGATGGGATATGGAATACGTGAACGTGACCCCGAGCAACCTTTTCACGGACAAAGTGAATGTCCATTTCGATATGCTTAGTGCGTTGGTGCTGAACCGGGTTACCTGAAAGGTAGATGTCACTAATATTATCGCAATATACTAAGGTTGCCTTCTGAATGGGACAATGAAGCTCCAAAAGCAAATTAGGTAACCAACATGATTATGAGACCACATTAGCTACCCCTCGATATTCGGCATTGGCACTTGAGCGGGATAGAGTTGCCTAACGCTTCGCAGACTAGGAGACCAAATTGTTGCCAAGGAACATACAGTAGCTAGACGTCGACCGTCTGGTGTCTGGACAACCACCCCAATAAGCATCTGTGTATGAGACAAGTGTGGATGGCGAGGCAGGATATAAATGCAAACCATAGTTCAGTGTACCTTGAATATATCTAATGATGCATTTGATTGCATTCATGTGCTCAATTCGGGGATCATGCATGAATAAACACACTTGCTGGACGGCATACGTAATATCCGGTCTTGTAAAAATAAGATACTGAAGGGTCCCTTCAAGACTGCGATAGCAGGTCGGGTCCTCGTATGGTGCGCCGGCCGCGACACTAAGCTTGGGCTTTGTATCAACTGGAGTGGAAATGGACTTACAGGATGACATCCCAGCCCTCTCGATGATCTCAGCCTCATACTTTCTTTGAGACAAAAATAAAACATCTGAATGACGCTTGACGGGAATCCCCAAAAAGTAACTCAAGGGCCCTAAGTCTTTCATAGCAAACTCAGAGCTGAGCATGGCCATGATAGACTGGCGTAAGGCATCGGAAGAGGCAGTCAAAATGATATCATCCACATACAACAGAATATAGGCCAATGATGAACCACGACGGTAGATGAACAAGGAATTATCTGACCTGCTGTGAGTGAATCCAATAGTCGAAACATAGTCAGCAAACCTCGTATACCATGCCCGTGGAGACTGCTTAAACCCATATAAGGACTTCTTCAATAAACAGACATGATGAGGATGGTTGGGATCCCTGAATCCCAACGGCTGATGCATATAGACTGTTTCCTTGAGATCACCATGTAGGAAAGCATTCTTGACATCCAACTGATGAATAGGCCATGCCTTTGAAAGGGCCAAGCTAAGCACAATGCGAATGGTAGCCGGCTTGACCACCGGACTAAACGTCTCACCACAATCTATCCCAACCTGCTGAGTCTTACCATCACCCACAAGCCGTCTTATGTCGAGCGAATGAACCATCCGAATTTTCCTTATGAGCAAAAATCCACATAGACCTGATAACATTAATACTAGAGGGATGGAGCACCAACTCCCACGTCTTATCATTATATTCATCAGTCATAGCAATTTTCCAATTCGGGTCGTTTAAGGCAGACACAGGATTACGGGGCAAGGGGGATTTAGAGACATTCAAATGTAAATTAAAATGTCTTTTTGGTGTAAAAATACCTCGTTGACTACGAGTGATTGGTCTAAGACTCGAGGAAGAGGTGAGCTGATTTTGGGAATTTTCTAGGCGCGGGATGGACTGGCCAGCAGGCAGTGGGCCTGCTAGCCCAATTCTGGAAGCAGATACAGCGTTGGAACAAGAATCGGAATCGGGACCTGGCCCAAGATTCCGGGACCGGCCTGGGCCCGATCGAAACCGGCCGGTGAGAAGACTGGGTAGAGCTGACCGAGACGGGCCAATGGGACCAGCGGGCAGTGGGACCAGCGGGCAGTGGTCCCGCTAGAGAATTTTGGGTGCGGGAGATGTCCGAAAAATGCCGAATAATATACGGGGATATTTGGTCATCCAAAAAATTATACGAACTAGGCTCGGTGGTATGAACTTTCGTAAATGAAAATTGGGTTTCATAAAAAATGACATGGCGATTAATTATGATTTTCTTGGATGATAAATTAAAGCATTTGTAACCACGATGATTAGATGGATAACCCAAAAACACACACGGAGTAGACCGAGCCTGAAGTTTGTTAATTGTGGTGGATGGGAATAACGGATAACACAAGCACCCAAAAAACTGAAGATGAGAATAAGAAGGGTTCTTATTAAATAGGATTTGGAGGGGGGAAGAATATGTCAGACATTTGGAAGAAATTATGTTAAGGAGATATGTGGCCATTTGTAGAGCATGATGCCAAAAATATAGGGGTACGGAAGCATGAATTAAGAGAGTTCAGACAATGTTATTTATGGAACGAATTTTGCGTTCGGCTTTCCCATTTTGTGAAGATGTATGAGGACATGAAAAATGAAAGTTGATCCCATTATTGGCACAGAACTCCCGAAACTCCCTATTGTCATACTCTTTTCCATTATCACACTGAATATTTTTTATTTCTCTTTCGAATTGTGTTCTAATGAATGCTCTAAACTTTATGAAAACGGAAAACACTTGAGATTTGTTTGCAATTGGAAACGTCTACAAAAATTTAGAATAATCATCCAAAAAATAACATAATACCGATGACCCAACGAACTTAGAGTAGGAGACGTCCATAGGTCGCTATGAATAATATCAAATGGCATCGAAGTATGAGAATTTGAGTCTACAAATGGCAACTTAACACTTTTTCCTAACGAACAAGATTGACAAATTGGGGTATGACTCGTACCCTTACAAGAAACAAAATTATTTTTATCTAAAACTGATAAAATAGAAGATCCCGGATGACCAAGGCGAGCATGCCACAAGGAAGGAGAAATAGTTGCAAAGGATGATGGCAAAGTGTGACTCGATGGACCAAAATCGGGCGTGATAGGATAAATATCTCCCCTACTATCACACCTCATGAGAGGACTCCCCATCTTGAAATCCTTCACAGAGAAACCAAAAGGATTAAATTCAACAGAAACAGAATTGTCAGTGGTGAACTTTCGGACAGACACTAAGTTTTTAATCAATTTGGGAGCATGTAAAGTATTTTTCAAGATAAGGGGTGGATTGGGGGGAGACAACGTTTTCTGACCATAACCCTGAATTGTTATAGAGTTGCCATTACCAACAATTATACCGCGAGGGTTGCTCAAATTAGAATAAGATGAGAGAATACCTGAATTGGATGTCATGTGCGTAGTGGCACCGGTATCCATATACCAATTCGGGTCCGATTGTGTCAACCCTAGTGTGTGCATCGCAGCCTCGATATCGGTCTGCGTGGGGCCTGCTGCATGGTGAGCTTGCGGAGGCCGGGGCCCAAGTATTCCAGAACTGGGCTGTCATGGGCTGAAGCTACTGGAACTGTCGTAACTGGGCCAGTGGGCAGTGGGCCATCTGGGCTGCTGGAAAGCCCACTAGCCAGTTGTTGAAAACTGTGGTGGAGGTGGGCCGTAGGGCCACTTTCCACTGGTCCAAGCCCATGGCCCGGAGGCCTAAGGCTGATACCAAGGGTTCGGTGGCCTACTGGAACCTGGAGGGGGCCCACTGCCACTGCTTTGGCCACCGTGACTGCTGCCGGAACACCCGCGTTTTCCCCCGCAATTTTTATTTTTCCGGCCATTCTTGTTGCCCCCGTGGGATTGGTTTTGGTTCGAATTGTTGCCAAAATTTTGAGGACTAGGAGAGGAAGTCATCATGACCACGGGACTAGCATTAGTAGCCGCATTTTTAGCCAAACCGGCTTCTTCCAAGGTAAGCATGGATCGGGCTTGATAGAACCTTGGAAGAGAATTACTTTAACGAAGGAGAGTCCCAACGCCACTATAGGCCTCGGATAGGCCAGAGATCATCTGTAAAACAAGACGATCTTCACTAACAGACGCACCAACGTTGCGGAGTTGGTCCACCAATTCCTTCAACCTTTTGCAATATGCTGAAATGTTCGGAAAATTTTCCATGGTGACGTGGGAAAAATCTTGTTCAAGGGTAACAACTCTGGAGTTTTGATTATCCTAGAATATGTCACGTAGTCTATCCCATGCGGCCATCGCCGTAGCATCTGGCTCGATAATCATCTACAATAGGTCGGTGGAGATAGTAGAATATATCCACTGAAGGACAGTGGCATCAAGTGTTGTCCATAATTTAGGATCATCCTCGCGTTTAGGCACCTTTGTATCATCAAGAGCCGCGGGGATGATGTGATGGATGACTTGATGCGAACGAGCGTGAATTTTGAACAACTCGGCCCACGTCGTGTATTGGACGTTTTCTATTTCAAGAATTAACGGGATATGATTCTTGATGTTAGAAACAACAAGGGCAGGGAGAAACGAGTTCTTTGACGTAGACATAACGAAAGAACAAGAGGTGAAAGAGGGATTAGTAAGAGAGATTTTGAGAGCAGAAGACAAAATTTGATAAACCCGAGGGGGGGGGTCTCGGCCGAGAGGGAGGCACAAAAAGTTTGAGAGAAATTTTTTGTGTGACTTAGACTTTTGATACCATGAAAGAAATAATCCCCTTGATTATTTTCATTAATTGAAAGGTATATATACAAGTTACAAAATAGGAGAATCTTATTCCTATTCTACTCCTAAAACATTATTCTACCATAATTCTAACTATACAATTATGGTAAATGTATAAGATTAATTAATGTAACATTTACACTACAATATACTACAAATATACTTTCCTAAAATACAATACCCTACACTGTACACACTGCCCGTGATGGGCCTCTGGCGAGATGGGCTTCTGGCCAGCCCACTGCCACTGCTGTTGTCCATACTGCTGAAGGCCACTACCACTGTACCCGTGGTATACACTGTGTATACCAAGTGTATATCACGGGTATATATACCTTGTTTAACAATTATTTACAATAAATTCTAAGGTATTTGTTGGCAAGATAAAATTTTAATCCAAGCTCTCCTTTCCCGTTCTCTGTGTAAACACTAATCTAAAGTATAAAGGGGAAATAACAATTTTAGTCTGTTGAATTATTGCCTAATACCAATTTTGATCCTTGTGTTAGTGGACTGAATATATTTAACATTTAATTAGGTAAAGACTGTAAGTAAGCATATCCTTGGAGTCGAGTCATTACAACGTCCAGCTTGAGGGGAAGAAAGTAAAGTTCAATAATATTATAGGATACTCTAGAGAGTCCTACACTACTTATATAAGGTAAAAGTTAACATCACATGTGAGATACACGTGGCAAGAGATGGTGTCGACATGTGCCAGGCAGAGGCAGTTGGTTCGAGAACCCGGAGGAGATCGTTTCTAGCAATTGTCACGGAGCAGTTATGTACTCGGACGTTACGTATCCGGCCCAGATATATAGCCAAACGTTACCTTCTCACAATTAAGACAATTATTGCCCATAATGAGGAGCGATTCACTGACTCCTAATGGATATATAGTTTGCATATATAAAAGGAGCTTAATACCAGTGTTGAGGGCATCCAATTCCAGCTTAACAAATCATCTTGTATTTTGCCTACTTTTTGTACTGACTTCATATTATCCATCAAGACTAGCATTCAACCTGAGTCATCTTCATCAATTCCTCCGATTTCACACGAATTGGGCTTAATCAATTCACGTATTCTTTAAATCATATAACAAATTCAATAGTACCTTTTGAGGGTAAACAATACTTTAGGAGGTCTTACAAACTAAGACCACATCAGGCGTGAATAAGGCATGCAATACAGCAAACATATTTTATCTTCCTCTAAAACTTTTGATTTGTGAAACTTCTTCAAGTGGTACTGACTCAGCTAGTTCTTTTTATCTTTCTCTTCGCAAAAAAAGAAGCACATATTGACTTAGATGTAACCTCAAGTTATTATAGTAGTGAAGTTTGAACAGCGTAATGATTAATTATTGAGTACGATTTAGCGAAGTAAACCGGTAAAACTACTACACATTCTTGAGGTGCTAGGGAATTACGTAATATATTAAGAAAAAAAGAACTTTAATCCATCTATATAGAAAAACATACTTTAAAAACTCGACAGTAGAGGAGTAGATAGAGCCACCCAAAATTAAATGTTCTTCCTATATATTCCAAAGATTCAGAATGTATTTGGTATTAAGAAAATATTTCTGAAAAAAAAAATCTAATTTTTTCATGTCCAATTGATTAAAATACTTGAAATTTTTTATTTTTCTCAAGATCACATTTTCCTTAAAAAGTTGGAAAATAACTTCCCTAGGCATGCCAGGAAGTCATTTTCCAGATTGGCGCTAGACACCGGTCAAAGGCATCATAGAGAGGTGTCTAATTACTAATGTTCCTCCACATTAACTTAATATTAATCTTTCTTTGAAATTTAAAAAAAAAGAAATTTAAATACAAATTAACTGCGCAATATTTCTAAAAGAATACTTTTTAACTTATGAAGTTTATTTCGATGTAAGTAATTTTGGTTCACCTTTTTGGAACAAGAACTATAGCCCAAAATTCCTTTAAATTGCTAAATCCATGAATAAGAAGTAATTTTACACATCAATCAAATATAGAAAGATCTTTTTCACTTGAAAATATTTTTCGTCGACCAATAACAACTGTAATCAATCACAATCAGATCTAATTATTTTGATTTGCCGCAAACTGCAAAATAATACTGCTAATAGAATAGCAACGGCTGCCCCCAGGGGCACAGACGAGTTGGTAAGTGACAAGGTGATTGGGGTACAACCACTCCACATCGCGGGTTCAAATCCGTGTGGTGACAGTCTTTGCTGATATATTGCAAGAGTTGTTGCTGGATTCGTGTCTCGTTGGTCCTCTCCCTTGCAGGGCTGCCACTCGCGCATATCCCTCGATTTACATCTCACCTGGCCAAGGGGCCTCTGGTACAGGGCGTTTCGCCTTCGGGATTTTCCCCTTCACAAAGAATAGCAACTGCTACTTAATTTTATTTTAAAATGTCCATTAAACATTGACCATTAACAACGGTATATACGAAAGTCGTAACATTCTTGTCAAAAGTAGAAGATAAAAACTTGCTTGCATCTCAGTGGTGATAAATTTTTATCACCTTAGTGCTGCTGCTCCTTCTTCTAATTCTTTCTATTTCCTTTCGCATCTCCCTCATAACGGCTGTAATTAGTCGTTTCTTATACGCCATCTGATTTTCTTCCTTACGCTCTGCAATAAATATGATTTCTTATTCTAATTAAGTTACAACAATAACAATTAAAAATTAAAAGTTCTAACATATACAACCAACAATGACAGATTCTGACGTGTCAGCAACAGGTTACGGAAACTCAATAACTTTTACTTAAAATTATGCCTTATATTTAGTCATTTATATATATATATATACTAGTGGACAGTTGCGCGTTAATTTTATTAATTTTTCTCAGAACAATTCACAAAAGTCTTTACAATGTTGCAAAGAGGTTAAGAAATGCAAAAAATAATTAATGACCAACCTAGGAGTTATATGATATCTTAAGTTGGAGTTATAATAAGCTAAGTAATGAAGTAATCTAGCTAAAGAAGTGGAACTATAATGAAACAAATTATGACCTATCATAGGCCAAAAATCAGCTCCTAAGTCCGGCAAGTTGTCCCACTCTAAGAATGTGGAGTATAAGCCCATAGACATGTCACTAAGTGACCTGAATCTCAAACCACCCTCATGAGGCAGACAAACTATGTCCCAACCAGTCCAATGTGTTCTCCTTTTACCAATATTGTTAATCCAAAAGAACTGTGCAAAGATCTTGTGAATTTTTTTAATCACAAATGATGGTGGATCAACAGCAGACAGCAAGTGCATAGGCATTGCTTGCAAAACATGTTTCAATAACACAGCCCTTCCACCAAATGACAAAAGCTTTCCCTTCCTACCTTGTAACCTATTTCTGACTTTGGTAATGAGCTCTGAATAGAAAGTCAATCCTGCTTCTTGCATAGTAGATAGGACAACTAAGGTATATAAAAGGAAAATCTTTCCTCCATATACCAGTAACCCTTTCAGCTTTCTGAAACCACTATTCATCTACTCTATCATGCAAATATACAAAACTCTTGGCCTTATTGATCATTTTCCCATAAGCCTTCTCATAATCTGCCAAAACATCTATATAATCAGCTGTAAAGATATCTGACAAGCAGATGAAAAAATAATGGTGTCATCAGCATAAGTAGCATAGGCCAAATGATTGATTCTTGGGCTCCATTTTTGTCAAGTCAAATCCATAAAACCATGGATTATCATGCAATGCATTCAATATTCTAGATAACACTTCAACATCTAATATGAACAAAGTAGGGGACAATGAATCACCCTATTTGACACCCCCTTGAAGGGTGGAAAACTCATGTGCTTGACCATTAATAAGCACGGAATACCAATTATTTCTAATAATCTCATAGATCAAGTTGATGAACGTTTCACAGAAGCTAAATTTCCTTAGAACCTTGTGAGGAAACCTCATTCTAAAATATTCTGGTATACATACGTACTCTCAAACATCGCTCCTGATTCCAATCTTTAGCATTAGTACTTCTTAAAAGATGAGTTAACTTATTCCCTTATTCAGTACGTGGAAGATTCTGAAGAATTGCATTACATGACGTTGACCAACTATATCCAAACCTGGTCGTTATACTTAGATTTGAATTCCTTCACTTGCCTCATGGCTAAGACTTTCTGTCGACGGCACCTTGAGAAAAGGTTTCCTTGATCTCGTTAAGTTGTAAAATCATTACTTTTTCTATCTCGTAGAACCTTTGGTCAGTTAAAAAATGCTCATAGACATCTGTATTTTCCTGACATTTTATCTTCATTATAATGTTATTATCTCTCGACATACATCTTTAATGTCAACCTTGTATCCATAGGCGTCATTGGCCCCTTTTCACCTGTTTAGGTGCTGATCTCGAGCTTTACTCACTATTACTTCTGTTTGCATACTTTCTGAGAGGTATGACTGCATATGTTTGGAACCGATGCTTCGTATGTTTAGATCCAATTCACGATGTTACATGATCTCATGACTTGTCACGCTTTCTTGTTAATTTCACTAGACATGGCTTGTAGACTCCCTAGGACAGACATGCTTTGATACCAAGTTTGTCACGACCCAAACTGGAGGGCCGCGACGGGCACTCAAACGCTACTTGCCGGGCACCACAGTTACATTCTACCCTTAATCATATTTAAACACGGACTGAGCCGTGATAGATAATATGAGGTTTCAACCTAACTGCCCCAACTTACACATTTGTATACCAAGGCCTTACATGAAAACTAGTCATAGGACACCTATCTACAAGCCTCTACAGAGTAAAACATACCACGACCAGACCGCGACTCCGAAATGAATAGAGCACTTCAAATACCAGTTGAACCCGTAACCAACCAGTGTGAACCGTCACTCTCTCAATATGAACATGCGGGCACGCAGCGTCCCCCGACAAAAGAGACGTCCGTACGACTGATGTACTGAGTATGTCAGGCATAAGAAATAACATAGCAGAGATATATCATAGTCTGAAACAGAAACATTTGAACATCAGTAAATGCCTCTGAGGGCCCTAATACACATGCCTAAATGTTATGGACAATGCAATATACATATACATCAGCCTCTTCGGGCATATTCCTTACCACAACAGCGTCTGCGGGCAACATACCATATATTGGTAAACGAATGTATGCATAATGCAAATGCGGCATATATATATATATATATATATATATATATATGTTAATGTTGGGGATCATGCAACCCGTCCCAATATATATTAGTGTTGCGGATCGTGCAACCCATCCCAATAAGCCACACAAGCATCACATCAACACATCACATCACATCATCACATCATATTGGCCTCTTAGGGCTCTTTTGTGATAGTCTGTACCAGATGCAGGTGGTGTGTGTAGATAACGCCTTTTTCCATATATATATATATATATATATATATATATATAATATTTACCATATAGTAATGTGCATAGCACAAGTGGTCTAGGGTAACATATGAATGCAATGCAAATGAAATGCATGAATAATAATAAAACATCCAGAGTGACATAATATCTTTTACACCTTTGGTTAACATTGGGAACATCAACATCTTTTCCGGTGTGCCTCATTAAGGTCTTAGAAACATACTTGGACATTCTTTCAACATAGGAGTCAATGACTTGATCATCCCTAACTACTGAGAGTAGAGTAATTTATGTAGCAACACGATGGTTATGTTTCACACATAGAATTATGCCAAAAGAAAGAAAGAGCCCTGCATACCTTGTTGTCGAAATTATCTAAGTTCTGCGGGTCCTTGTAAGCTCTATGAATGATTATCTACATCATACGGATGATTTAAATCATAATCGAATCAACGTACTAGAAACATATTCATTGAGACATTCTAACGAACACATTGAACGCGTATAACCTATATTCCTTCTATATCGAAATCTATACATGTAGCGAAATACCCAATCCTCTTAATCCTTCTTTTTACTGCTACAATCTCCAAAATAGTACAATTATTCACATGCAACCTCCAATTTCGTACAAACAGTCCCGATAACACCACATTAGCCTAGCATTATCAATAATCGTCTTAGAATTAGTGGCAAGAATCATGTTCTGAAATTGTATAAACTTTAGGAACAAGAAATATTACCTCTGCTAAACATAGAGACGAGAATCGTCGTAAAACCTTTTGCCCAAAACAGCTTCCGACAAGCAGAAACCACTGAACCAGGACCCCCCAAAATCGACTCCCAGAACTCTTTCAGAAACTCTGGGTCTCTCGCTTGACTTTGGAGTGTGTAGGCTTGTCTAAGGACTCGATTTTACCGGAATCCAAGTCCAAAACACCATGAATTTCCCCCTTTTTGGTTGTGTGAAAGCTTACGGAATTTCCCCCAATTTGGTTAGGAATTTCAGCGATTATCAATATAGACTCATCCCTTCTAATGGAAGTGTGGCAAGCTTTTCTATAGGGAAGATTTCTTCAGGAGTGTTAAGGATTGAAGGGGCTTGAAGAACTGAAGGATTTGGATTATGGAGAAGAGAGAATCGGTCGAAGGCCTATGAAGCTGCCAGCGACCCCTCTCACTAATGTTGTCATTGCACCGCTACATTATTAGACTACACGTATAAATCCCCACTATAAATTGTCTCCCCAATTATAATTAATTAACCATATAATTAATTAATTATACACACAATTAAATTACCGATCTCAATTCACTTAAATCCCGGTGACTTATAAAATCATCTTAGACCTAATGTCATAATTCTTGTAATATGACACTAGTCTATAATCTCTTCGGGGATACACAATTATTATTATTAATCCCCATCGTCACACTTATTAAATCCAAAATTATTTCGGGATCATATCCTTTCCTATACTAATTTCCTTATTTGCATACGTAAATATTCTTAAACTTCCCGGGGCCCGGATCTACCTGCCTACGTTACGCACTCAAACCGTTACCCGAAAGGACGTGGTGTTACATAGATGCTCCAAAAGTACGGGGTGTTACATGAACATCCTGTTTACATTCAAGTAATAAAGGGGAGTGATATGAGCCATTCTTAATCAAATGAGTGACTTCCATGCTTGGAAATAGATGCTGCAACTCAAAATTACCCAAGCACTTGTCAAGTCTCTTGAAAATACAATCATCAGCCCCTCTACCATTCCACCATCATCAGCCCCTCTACCATTCCACCATGTAAAGACACTGCCTTTGTATCCCAGATCTGACAAATTACAAGTATTGACGCAATGCCTAAAGTCTTCTACTTCATTCGGAGACACTGGTTGGACACCATACTTCTCAAAATCATGTGTGATGATATTAAAGTAAGGCTGGCCAGTGGGCCGGGTCAGCCCAGTCCCGCCCCGGTCCCGACATTTAAAAAAAATAGTATCGGGACTCGAACCCGAATGGGACATGGTCCCGTCCCGGCCCGCACCAGTCCCAACCCGATCCCGGTCCCACCCCAGGACCACCCCGGTTCCGCCCCAGGCCTGTCCCGATCCCGCCTAAAACTCCCCTTTTGCAAAAATAACCGTTGCACCAACGACCATTTTACATTTTAGTTGTTGTGCAACGGTCATTTTTGTCCTTCCCCCACCCCCAAACCCCCTACCCCCTTAATATTTATTTTTAACCCATAAGTTATTATATATCCATTTTAACCCAATTTCCCAACTATAAATACCTCATTTTCTCTTCATCTTTCTCACAAATCTTCCTCCAATCTCTCACAATCTATTACTCTACAAGTCTACATTGTCTACTAAATATTCAATTTTATTTATTCATTTGGGAATTGGGAGTGAAGTTGGCAACTAGCTTGAGGATCTTCCATCGAGCAAAGTTTCAATTTTCAACCTCTCGAATACACATCGACATTACGTCGGCTTTTGGTACATTCGTTCCTTCATTAAATTATTATTGTCTGTTTATTTTATTTAGCGCACTTAATTTCGTTTACTTTAATTATTTATTAGTATAAGTATAAATTTATAATTGAAGGATTTAAATATATGCTTACGGGTAGGGGTCATACTTCTTCTAGTAGGGGAAACAAGGGCAAGGGTCATATTTCTAGACAGAATCCTATTCCTTCACAGGATGATTTTGTTGATACTGAACATTTTCCTACAATACCATTAGATTTAGACGAGGAGCTATTTTCTGAAACTCAAGAAGACTTTAATTTAGACGATGATCTAGATGATACACCCACTAATGTAGATGACAACACAACCACTAGTGCACCTTCAACTGAAATGCCTCATATTCCCCCTAGTATGAGACGAGGTCCAGCAAAACGACCATTAAAATCAGATGCATGGACATTTTTTGATAGGGACGTAGAGAATCAAGTAGCTAGATGTAAAATTTGTAAAGATGTTTTAAAATTTAAAACTGAAAAAGGTCACAGTGGGATGGGGGATTTAATGAGACACGTAGCAAGGGCTCATCTAGCTAGGTATGCCCAATACGAGGCTTCAAAACCGGGTGCGCAAACGTCCGCTCCATCGGGACAAGGTTCACATACTGATATTGTCCCGAATCAAGTACAGGGTCAAATTAACCCTAGGACGGGTGGAATTGTAGGCCCTAAATACATTAAACATAGAGATTGGGAAGCAATAGCAAAATTAGTTGTTGTGGAGGGTTTGCCTCTTTCATTTCTTTCATCTCCCGGTTTATTCATTACATTAGAGATATGTATAATCCTGCTTTTAAAGGTTTTCCTAGATCAACTGTTAAGAGAGATGTATTTAAATTCGCACATGAATATCAACAGTATTTACGTTATTCATTATATCATTTTAATGGAAAAGTAGTTATCACTTCTGATATAGGCCGTAGTACTAACGGCCATGATTATTTAATGGTAACCTATTGTTGGATAGATTATAAATGGTTTATGCAAAAATGTATCTTAGCGTATAGATATATAGAGATAGGCACATTGGTACTTTTATTGCAGAAAATATTTATCAAATGTGCGATTATTGCGGAATAACTAATAAAATTTTGACTATTACATTAGATAACGCTTCTTCTAACAATTACGCTATTACAATTTTAAAAAATAGTTTAACTCCTTTTTTTCCAGATCATTTTCATATAAAATGTGTGTGCCATATATATAACTTAATTGTAAAGGATTGTCTATCACTTTTTGAAGACATTCTTAGTAAAATACAATTTGCTATAAACTTTATTTTTAAAAATAATAGAATACAACAAAGAAAATAATATAAAAAAACTTGTCACGATTGCCAACTACCTTATAGAAAAATTCCAGAATAAGTACCCACTAGGTGAAATTCTTTATACGAGCAACTACTTGTTGCTTATGACTATAGAAAACCTATAACTTTAGTTTTTAACTCTCATAATCAAAATCCAGCTGATATGGTTGTAGATAGCGATTGGGAAAAAATTTCTGAACTTATTGTATTTTTAGAGTTTTTTTTTCAAGCAACAAAAGAATTTCCGGTATATATTATCCTACTATTTCAACTATGTTATTTTATATAGCTCTAATATTTTATTACTTAGTGAATATATGAAAAAACCAGCTTATATGGCAGTTATTAAATAAATGTTTATCAAAATAAAATTTTTTTTATTCATATTCCCACTATTTATATTATTGGTGTTGTATTAAATCCGACTATTAGAATAGACGGTACCAAATCACTTCTTGAAACTATTTATGATTGTATAGAAGTACTACCACCTCCAAGTCCCAAAAATTCAAATCACCCACCACCTATTGAATAAACTAAAGAAGAAGTGTTGTCTAGCGTAGAAGACGAATGCAAAAAAGTATTTAGGTTTTACCAACAAGAAAGTGCTAGTAATCTATCGGCTTCCATACCATCTTCTTCTTCTTCAACACAACCTCACAAAAGACATGATGTTTCTGTGGCTAGTATTGAAAGCCTCAGAAATAAAATGAGCGGTCGTACCACTACTAACCAAATTAGCGAGTTTGATATTTTTGTTTTGCAGGGTTCTATACCGTACCAAGCAGTTCTCAATGAAGAAGGACGTGAAGACTTGCTAAAATACTGGAGGAGAAATGAGAAAACCTTTCTGACCCTTTCAATGATGGCCCGAGATGTTTTGAACATTCAAGCGTCATCAACGGCGTCTGAAAGCGCTTTTTCTGCCGGCAGATATCAAATAGGAGAGCACAGACACTCATTAGCCGGAGACAGCTTGGAGATTGTAGTATTATTCAGAGATTGGATACGAGCGGAGCGGAGAAGGTGCGGTCAACCGGAGATCAACGAAGAAGAAGACGAAAACTACAATGAAATCTTATCCGAAGGTGGTGGAAGCGACGTGGAGCAATTTGACCAACAAATACCAATTCCAACCGAAGAACCACTGGAAATTATCAAGAAACTAGAACATATTTTTTTCAGAATGTAATTTTTTAATTGCAATTTTACTATGTAATTTGCAACTTTTGAACAACACCACAAAGTTGCAATTTTGACAATTGTATTTGTATTACAAAAAAAATCATATCTATTAAATAATATAAGAGGCACAAAAACAGTCTTGGTATATTTTTTATTACACTATCTTGTCTTGTTTAATTATTGAGTTTTTTTTTTATATATATGTGTTATTTTTTAAATTAGGAACAAAAAAAAAAAACCACCCCGGATCCCGATCTTATCCCGACCCGATTCCGACGGGATCGGGATCGGGGCGGGACTTTGACAAATCCCGCCCAATCCCGCCCCGACCCCGTCCCAGCCCGACCCGATCCCGCCAAACCCGGCCCGACGGTCCCGAGCCCGGCCCACTGGCCAGCCATACATTAAAGTCACCACCAACAAGCTAAGGCAATGTCATGTCAAAAGCAAGATGATACAATGAGTCCAACAATTCAATTCTTTCCACTCTGTCACACTTAGCATAAACTAGTGTAACAATAGGCTCAAAATGCAGGTCCCAGTTGCTGAGCTTCAGAGTTTAGTGTTGAACACAATCCATCGATATAGTAACTTTATACTCTTCATCTACAAAAGCCCAAACCTTACCAGAAACATTACAATATGCTTTCTCCAGTCCTAACCTTCTCCTATATGATTCCAATTTGTAAGCTTGTTGGAAAGGATCCATCGAGCCTATAAGTGCATTCATGATCACTACATAGATGATTTAGAGGCAGTTTTCCTTGTTTGCACTCCTGATACAAGAGGTGTATTATTATCTTTGCTGCTTTCTTCATTGATTTTCCTATACCTTTTGCAATTTGTGTAGGTGAAGTCTTCATCCCTAGCAGTATTCATAAAGTTTTGAGCAGTGGACTCCGCATCCATGTCATGCCTGATCTCCTCTTCATCCACAATTGTAACATATAGGTTACCAGGTTCACCTACAAGTACTGTGATCTTCTTTAGTATCTTGGATACCATCTGATTATTACCTTGCATCTGCTGAGAGATAGCACGATGCACAACCTATTTTTGTACATTGATTTTGTCTGTTGCATTACCTTTCTTCCTATGCTTATGATTCTCCTTACCACCTGAATGAGTCTGCAACTATCTAAAAGTAATTTCCTGTTTTGTATTGCTCTTGTTTGAGAACCATTCATCTTGTTTTTGCATACTAGCAGTAGGGGACATACTCCGCTGATTCTCAGAATTTGTACTTGTATTAGTATCAAGTACTTTAACACCTTCATTACCAAAGACAATCTGCTCTTTCTCTGAATTATCTGCAGGACCCTTGTCTACTTCTTCACTGCATACTGCTGTTTGAACCTCTGAAATCTGCATATTGGTACCATTATCATGTACCTTAGTACTAATTTCCATCCGACCATTCTCCTTGTGATTCTTCTCTGCATTATTATCAGTTTGTACATCATCTGCAACCTCAACAATAGTATGTACCTTATCAGCTATATCTGTTTCCTCTGCCACCTTGTCAAACATATCATGGATTTCATGTGAAGAAATTATTGAAGCAACAGATGGTTCATGATCACCTGAAGCTCCTTTCTGTGTTTGCCATTTGAAAATTTCATCTACATTTCCCACACAAGGGAATCTTCCTTTCAATAACTGCCTCTGTGGGCATCATTTCTTTTCAGCCTCTGTGGGCATAATAATTATCATATTGGCCTCATTGGGCATCTTCCGTTTCGTGATATATGTACCAGTTGCAGGTGGTGTTGCGTATATAACGTCATTCCCTTTTTCCCATCCCCTACATATATATATATATATATATATATATATATATATATATATCATACCATATAGTAGTGTATAATGTATATAACACAAGTGGGTCCAGGGTGGTACATGGATATAATGCAAATGCATGAATGACAATAAAAATATTCTGAACTTATCGGATGACATAATAACCTTGTACCTTGGGCTAACAGTGAAATTATAAACATCTTTCCCATATACCAATAAGGATTAAGGAACATATTTAGACATGCTTTGAACATAGGAATCAATAACGTGAACATCCTTAACTACTAAGAGTAGAATAATTTATGGAATAATATCACGGTTACGTTTCGTTACATGGAACATGCCAAAAGAAAGAAAGATTTGCCTTAACATACCTTAGTCATTTTGTGTCCACAATACAACTAAAGCCTTTGTAATGCACCTCGATCTTATTTTCCAAGAAACCTTATTCTTCCACCTTATTTCACTTTGAAGAAATCTCTGATCCGTATAAAATAGAAGACAAACATTGCTATTTCAAATACAAAGTTATGTTGTGGTTTTTGGTTTGGATAGTTGATGTTGCCCACTATATCTTTTAGGAATGGTCTAATAATAGTAAGAAGTGCTGCATACCATTTCGTATGTGAAAAGCCAAGAAATTGAAATTTTAAGACAACCTTTCCTTTTGCACGTGTCATTAGAGACTTAAATAGGCTATTGACTCATATAATCGATTAGCACCCCTTAATGCCACCTATTGGCCTAATTAGTGCCATATGGAAGCTCTACAAAATATTTATCCATTTAACTCTTATAATACCATGATTAATACTAGGCTCCAACATTTAACCGATTACACACATAATTAATTCTTGATCTCAATTCACTTAAATCTTAATGACTTATAAAACTTTCATATTCTGAATGTCATAATCATTTGATATAACACTTGTCTATTTTTCTTTTTGTCAAATGCCGAATATTATTTCTAATATCCGTCGTCTCACTTATTAAATCCTAAATTATTTCGGGACCGCATCCTTTTATATACTACACTCTTTATTGGCATACGTGAATATGACATAAATTCCCCAAAACTCGAATCTACTTGCATACGTCTAGATCCTCCAACCATCGCCCGAAATTACGGGATGTTACATGGACCTCCTGTTTACATTCAAGTAATAAAGGGGAGTGGTCTGAGCCATTCTTAATCAAATGAGTGACTTCCAAGCTTGGAAATAGATGCTGCAACTCAAAATTACCCAAACACTTGTCAAGTCTCTTGAAAATACAATCATCATCCCCTCTACATTCCACCATGTATAGACACTGCCTTTGTATCCCAGATCTGACAAATTACAAGTATTGACGCAATGCCTAAAGTCTTCTACTTCATTCAGACACACTGGTTGGCCACCATACTTCTCGAAATCATGTGTGATGACATTAAAGTCACCACCAACAAGCTAAGGCAATGTCATGTCAAAAGCAAGATGATACAATGAGTCCAACAATTCAATTATTTCCACCCTATCACACTTAGCATAAACTAGTGTAACAAAAAGCTCAAAATGCAGGTCCCAGTTGCTGAGCTTCAGAGTTAAGTGTTGAGCACAATCCATCAATATAGTAACTTTATACTCTTCATCTACAAAAGCTCAAACCTTACCAGAAACATTACAATATGCTTTCTCCAGTCCCAACATTCTCCTATATGATTCCAACTTGTAAGCTTGTTGGAAAGGATCCATCAAGCCTATAAGAAAGAACTTATGTCTTGTATGCATTGTTAAAAGCCTTTTGAAGGTTTTTTTTGTATTAACTGACGTAATATTCCATATAAGTGCATTCATGATCACTACATAGATGATTTAGAGGCAGTTTTCCTTGTTTGCACTCCTGATACAAGAGGTGTATTATTGTCCTTTGCTGCTTTCTTCGTTGATTTTCCTATACCTTTTGCAATTTGTGTTGGTGAAGTGTTCATCCCTAGATGTATTCATAAAGTTTTGAGCAGTGGACTCCGCATCCATGTCATGCCTGATCTCCTCTTCGTCCACAATTGTAACATATAGGTTACCAGGTTCACCTACAAGTACTGTGATCTTCTTTAGTATCTTGGATACCATCTGATTATTACCTTGCATCTGCTGAGAGATAGCACGATGCACAACCTGTTTTTGTACATTGATTTTGTCTGTTGCATTACCTTTCTTCCTATGCTTATGATTCTCCTTACCACCTGAATGAGTCTGCAACTATCTAAAAGTAATTTCCTATTTTGTATTGCTCTTGTTTGAGAACCATTCATCTTGTTAATGCATACTAGCAGTAGGGGACATACTCCGCTGATTCTCAGAATTTGTACTTGTATTAGTATCAAGTACTTTAACACCTTCATTACCAAAGACAATCTGCTCTTTCTCTGAATTATCTGCAGGACCCTTGTCTACTTCTTCACTGCATGCTGCTGTTTGAACCTCTGAAATCTGCATATTGGTACCATTATCATGTACCTTAGTACTAATTTCCATCCGACCATTCTCCTTGTGATTCTTCTCTGCATTATTATCAGTTTGTACATCATCTGCAACCTCAACAATAGTATGTACCTTATCAGCTATATCTGTTTCCCCTGCCACCTTGTCAAACATATCATGGATTTCCTGTGAAGAAGTTATTGAAGCAACAGATGGTTCATGATCACCTGAAGCTCCTTTCTGTGTTTGCCATTTGAAAATTTCATCTACATTTCCCACACAAGGGAATCTTCCTTTCAATAACTGGCTCTGTGGGCATCATTTCTTTTCAGCCTCTGTGGGCATAATAATTATCATATTGGCCTCATTGGGCATCTTCCTTTTCGTGATATATGTACCAGCTGCAGGTGGTGTTGCATATATAACGTCATTCCCTTTTTCCCATCCCCTACATATATATATATATATATATCATACCATATTGTAGTGTATAATGTATATAACACAAGTGGGTCCAGGGTGGTACATGGATATAATGCAAATGCATGAATGACAATAAAAATATTCTGAACTTATCGGATGACATAATAACCTTGTACCTTGGGCTAACAGTGAAATCATAAACATCTTTCCCATATACCAATAAGGATTAAGGAACATATTTAGACATTCTTTCAACATAGGAATCAATAACGTGAACATCCTTAACTACTAAGAGTAGAATAATTTATGGAATAATATCACGGTTACGTTTCGTTACATGGAACATGCCAAAAGAAAGAAAGATTTGCCTTAACATACCTTAGTCATTTTGTGTCCACAATACAACTAAAGCAGCCTGTAATGCACCTCAATCTTATTTTCCAAGAAACCTTATTCTTCCACCTTATTTCACTTTGAAGAAATCTCTGATCCGTATAAAATAGAAGACAAACATTGCTATTTCAAATACAAAGATATGATGTGGTTTTTGGTTTGGATAGTTTATGTTGCCCACTATATCTTTTAGGAATGGTCTAATAATAGTAAGAAGTGCTGCATATCATTTCGTATGTGAAAAGCCAAGAAATTGAAATTTTAAGACAACCTTCCTTTTGCACGTGTCATTCGAGACTTAAATAGGCTATTGACTCATATAATCGATTAGCACCCCTTAATGCCACCTATTGGCCTAATTAGTGCCATATGGAAGCTCAACAAAATATTTATCCATTTAACTCTTATTAATACCATGATTAATACTAGGCTCCAACATTTAACCGATTACACACATAATTAAATCTTGATCTCAATTCACTTAAATCTTAATGACTTATAAAACTTTCATATTCTGAATGTCATAATCATTTGATATAACACTTGTCTATTTTTCTTTTTGTCAAATGCCGAATACTATTTCTAATCTCCGTCGTCACACTTATTAAATCCTAAATTATTTCGGGACCGCATCCTTTTATATACTGCACTCTTTATTGGCATACGTGAATATGACATAAATTCCCCAAAACTCGAATCTACTTGCATACGTCTAGATGCTCCAACCATCGCCCGAAATTACGGGATGTTACATGGACCTCCTGTTTACATTCAAGTAATAAAGGGGAGTGGTCTGAGCCATTCTTAATCAAATGAGTGACTTCCAAGCTTGGAAATAGATGCTGCAACTCAAAATTACCCAAGCACTTGTCAAGTCTCTTGAAAATACAATCATCAGCCCCTCTACCATTCCACCATGTATAGACACTGCCTTTGTATCCCATATCTGACAAATTACAAGTATTGACGCAATGCCTAAAGTCTTCTACTTCATTCAGACACACTGGTTGGCCACCATACTTCTCGAAATCATGTGTGATGACATTAAAGTCACCACCAACAAGCTAAGGCAATGTCATGTCGAAAGCAAGATGATACAATGAGTCCAACAATTCAATTATTTCCACCCTGTCACACTTAGCATAAACTAGTGTAACAATCACTCAAAATGCAGTCCCGATTCTTTGAGCTTCAGAGTTAAGTGTTGAGCACAATCCATCAATATAGTAACTTTATACTCTTCATCTACAAAAGCTCAAACCTTACCAGAAACATTACAATATGCTTTCTCCAGTCCCAACCTTCTCCTATATGATTCCAACATGTAAGCTTGTTGGAAAGGATCCATCAAGCCTATAAGAAAGAACTTATGTCTTGTATGCATTGTTAAAAGCCTTTTGAAGGTTTTTTTTGTATTAACTGACGTAATATTCCATATAAGAGCATTCATGATCACTACATAGATGATTTAGAGGCAGTTTTCCTTGTTTGCACTCCTGATACAAGAGGTGTATTATTATCCTTTGCTGCTTTCTTCGTTGATTTTCCTATACCCTTTGCAATTTGTGTAGGTGAAGTGTTCATCCCTAGCTGTATTCATAAAGGTTTGAGCAGTGGACTCCGCATCCATGTCATGCCTGATCTCCTCTTCGTCCACAATTGTAACATATAGGTTACCAGGTTCACCTACAACTACTGTGATCTTCTTTAGTATCTTGGATACCATCTGATTATTACCTTGCATCTGCTGAGAGATAGCACGATGTACAACCTGTTTTTGTAAATTGATTTTGTCTGTTGCATTACCTTTCTTCCTATGCTTATGATTCTCCTTACCACCTGAATGAGTCTGCAACTATCTAAAAGTAATTTCCTGTTTTGTATTGCTCTTGTTTGAGAACCATTCATCTTGTTTATGGATACTAGCAGTAGGGGACATACTCCGCTGATTCTCAGAATTTGTACTTGTATTAGTATCAAGTACTTTAACACCTTCATTACCAAAGACAGTCTGCTCATTCTCTGAATTATCTGCAGGACCCTTGTCTACTTCTTCACTGCATGCTGCTGTTTGAACCTCTGAAATCTGCATATTGGTACCATTATCATGTACCTTAGTACTAATTTCCATCCGACCATTCTCCTTGTGATTCTTCTCTGCATTATTATCAGTTTGTACATCATCTGCAACCTCAACAATAGTATGTACCTTATCAGCTATATTTGTTTCCTCTGCCACCTTGTCAAACATATCATGGATTTCCTGTGAAGAAGTTATTGAAGCAACAGATGGTTCATGATCACCTGAAGCTCCTTTCTGTGTTTGCCATTTGAAAATTTCATCTTCATTTCCCACACAAGGGAATCTTCCTTTCAATAACTGCCTCTGTGGGCATCATTTCTTTTCAGCCTCTGTGGGAATAATAATTATCATATTGGCCTCATTGGGCATCTTCCTTTTCGTGATATATGTACCAGCTGCAGGTGGTGTTGCGTATATAAAGTCATTCCCTTTTTCCCATCCCCTACATATATATATATATATATATATATATATATCATACCATATAGTAATGTATAATGTATATAACACAAGTGGGTCCAGGGTGGTACATGGATATAATGCAAATGCATGAATGACAATAAAAATATTCTGAACTTATCGGATGACATAATAACCTTGTACCTTGGGCTAACAGTGAAATTATAAACATCTTTCCCATATACCAATAAGGATTAAGGAACATATTTAGACATGCTTTGAACATAGGAATCAATAACGTGAACATCCTTAACTACTAAGAGTAGAATAATTTATGGAATAATATCACGGTTACGTTTCGTTACATGGAACATGCCAAAAGAAAGAAAGATTTGCCTTAACATACCTTAGTCATTTTGTGTCCACAATACAACTAAAGCAGCCTGTAATGCACCTCGATCTTATTTTCCAAGAAACCTTATTCTTCCACCTTATTTCACTTTGAAGAAATCTCTGATCCGTATAAAATAGAAGACAAACATTGCTATTTCAAATACAAAGTTATGTTGTGGTTTTTGGTTTGGATAGTTGATGTTGCCCACTATATCTTTTAGGAATGGTCTAATAATAGTAAGAAGTGCTGCATACCATTTCGTATGTGAAAAGCCAAGAAATTGAAATTTTAAGACAACCTTTCCTTTTGCACGTGTCATTCGAGACTTAAATAGGCTATTGACTCATATAATCGATTAGCACCCCTTAATGCCACCTATTGGCCTAATTAGTTCCATACGGAAGCTCAACAAAATATTTATCCATTTAACTCTTATTAATACCATGATTAATACTAGGCTCCAACATTTAACCGATTACACACATAATTAATTCTTGATCTCAATTCACTTAAATCTTAATGACTTATAAAACTTTCATATTCTGAATGTCATAATCATTTGATATAACACTTGTCTATTTTTCTTTTTGTCAAATGCCGAATATTATTTCTAATCTCCGTCGTCACACTTATTAAATCCTAAATTATTTCGGGACCGCATCCTTTTATATACTACACTCTTTATTGGCATACGTGAATATGACATAAATTCTCCAAAACTCGAATCTACTTGCATACGTCTAGATGCTCCAACCATCGCCCAAAATTACGGGATGTTACATGGACCTCCTGTTTACATTCAAGTAATAAAGGGGAGTGACCTGAGCCATTCTTTATCAAATGAGTGACTTCCAAGCTTGGAAATAGATGCTGCAACTCAAAATTACCCAAGCACTTGTCAAGTCTCTTGAAAATACAATCATCAGCCCCTCTACCATTCCACCATGTATAGACACTGCCTTTGTATCCCATATCTGACAAATTACAAGTATTGACGCAATGCCTAAAGTCTTCTACTTCATTCAGACACACTGGTTGGCCACCATACTTCTCGAAATCATGTGTGATGACATTAAAGTCACCACCAACAAGCTAAGGCAATGTCATGTCGAAAGCAAGATGATACAATGAGTCCAACAATTCAATTATTTCCACCCTGTCACACTTAGCATAAACTAGTGTAACAATCAGCTCAAAATGCAGGTCCCAGTTGCTGAGCTTCAGAGTTAAGTGTTGAGCACAATCCATCAATATAGTAACTTTATACTCTTCATCTACAAAAGCTCAAACCTTACCAGAAACATTACAATATGCTTTCTCCAGTCCCTACCTTCTCCTATATGATTCCAACTTGTAAGCTTGTTGGAAAGGATCCATCAAGCCTATAAGAAAGAACTTATGTCTTGTATGCATTGTTAAAAGCCTTTTGAAGGTTTTTTTTGTATTAACTGACGTAATATTCCATATAAGTGCATTCATGATCACTACATAGATGATTTAGAGGCAGTTTTCCTTGTTTGCACTCCTAATACAAGAGGTGTATTATTATCCTTTGCTGCTTTCTTCGTTGATTTTCCTATACCTTTTGCAATTTGTGTAGGTGAAGTCTTCATCCCTAGCTGTATTCATAAAGTTTTGAGCAGTGGACTCCGCATCCATGTCAAGCCTGATCTCCTCTTCGTCCCCAATTGTAAGATATAGGTTACCAGGTTCACCTACAACTACTGTGATCTTCTTTAGTATCTTGGATACCATCTGATTATTACCTTGCATCTGCTGAGAGATAGCACGATGTACAACCTGTTTTTGTAAATTGATTTTGTCTGTTGCATTACCTTTCTTCCTATGCTTATGATTCTCCTTACCACCTGAATGAGTCTGCAACTATCTAAAAGTAATTTCCTGTTTTGTATTGCTCTTGTTTGAGAACCATTCATCTTGTTTATGGATACTAGCAGTAATGGACATACTCCGCTGATTCTCAGAATTTGTACTTGTATTATTATCAAGTACTTTAACACCTTCATTACCAAAGACAATCTGCTCTTTCTCTGAATTATCTGCAGGACCCTTGTTTACTTCTTCACTGCATGCTGCTGTTTGAACCTCTGAAATCTGCATATTGGTACCATTATCATGTACCTTAGTACTAATTTCCATCCGACCATTCTCCTTGTGATTCTTCTCTGCATTATTATCAGTTTGTACATCATCTGCAACCTCAACAATAGTATGTACCTTATCAGCTATATCTGTTTCCCCTGCCACCTTGTCAAACATATCATGGATTTCCTGTGAAGAAGTTATTGAAGCAACAGGTGGTTCATGATCACCTGAAGCTCCTTTCTGTGTTTGCCATTTGAAAATTTCATCTACATTTCCCACACAAGTGAATCTTCCTTTCAATAACTGCCTCTGTGGGCATCCTTTCTTTTCAGCCTCTGTGGGCATAATAATTATTATATTGGCCTCATTGGGCATCTTCCTTTTCGTGATATATGTACCAGTTGCAGGTGGTGTTGCGTATATAACGCCATTCCCTTTTTCCCATCCCCTACATATATATATAAATATATATATCATACCATATTGTAGTGTATAGTGTATATAACACAAGTGGGTCCCGGGTGGTACATGGATATAATGCAAATGCATGAATGACAATAAAAATATTCTGAACTTATCGGATGACATAATAACCTTGTACCTTGGGCTAACATTGAAATTATAAACATATTTCCCATATACCAATAAGGATTAAGGAACATATTTAGACATGCTTTCAACATCGGAATCAATAACGTGAACATCCTTAACTACTAAGAGTAGAATAATTTATGGAATAATATCACGGTTACGTTTCGTAACATGGAACATGCCAAAAGAAAGAAAGATTTGCCTTAACATACCTTAGTCATTTTGTGTCCACAATACAACTAAAGCAGACTGTAATGCACCTCAATCTTATTTTCCAAGAAACCTTATTCTTCCAGATTATTTCACTTTGAAGAAATCTCTGATCCGTATAAAATAGAAGACAAACATTGCTATTTCAAATACAAAGTTATGATGTGGTTTTTGGTTTGGATAGTTTATGTTGCCCACTATATCTTTTAGGAATGGTCTAATAATAGTAAGAAGTGCTGCATATCATTTCGTATGTGAAAAGCCAAGAAATTGAAATTTTAAGACAACCTTTCCTTTTGCACGTGTCATTAGAGACTTAAATAGGCTATTGACTCATATAATCGATTAGCACCCCTTAATGCCACCTATTGGCCTAATTAGTGCCATACGGAAGCTCAACAAAATATTTATCCATTTAACTCTTATTAATACCATGATTAATACTAGGCTCCAACATTTAACCGATTACACACATAATTAATTCTTGATCTAAATTCACTTAAATCTTAATGACTTATAAAACTTTCATATTCTGAATGTCATAATCATTTGATATAACACTTGTCTATTCTTCTTTTTGTCAAATGCCGAATATTATTTCTAATCTCCGTCGTCACACTTATTAAATCCTAAATTATTTCGAGACCACATCCTTTTATATACTACACTCTTTATTGGCATACGTGAATATGACATAAATTCCCCAAAACTCGAATCTACTTGCATACGTCTAGATGCTCCAACCATCGCCCGAAATTACGGGATGTTACATGGACCTCCTGTTTACATTCAAGTAATAAAGGGGAGTGGTCTGAGCCATTCTTAATCAAATGAGTGACTTCCAAGCTTGGAAATAGATGCTGCAACTCAAAATTACCCAAGAACTTGTCAAGTCTCTTGAAAATACAATCATCAACCCCTCTACCATTCCACCATGTAAAGACACTGCCTTTCTATCCCAGATCTGACAAATTACAAGTATTGACGCAATGCCTAAAGTCTTCTACTTCATTCAGACACATTGGTTGGCCACCATACTTCTCAAAATCATGTGTGATGACATTAAAGTCACCACCAACAAGCTAAGGCAATGTCATGTCAAAATCAAGATGATACAATGAGTCCAACAATTCAATTATTTCCACCCTGTCACACTTAGCATAAACTAGTGTAACAATCAGCTCAAAATGCAGGTCCCAGTTGCTGAGCTTCAGAGTTAAGTGTTGAGCACAATCCATCAATATAGTAACTTTATACTCTTCATCTACAAAAGCTCAAACCTTACCAGAAACATTACGATATGCTTTCTCCAGTCCCAACCTTCTCCTATATGATTCCAACTTGTAAGCTTGTTGGAAAGGATCCATCAAGCCTATAAGAAAGAACTTATGTCTTGTATGCATTGTTAAAAGCCTTATGAAGGTTTTTTTTGTATTAACTGACGTAATATTCCATATAAGTGCATTCATGATCACTACATAGATGATTTAGAGGCAGTTTTCCTTGTTTGCACTCCTAATACAAGAGGTGTATTATTATCCTTTGCTGCTTTCATCGTTGATTTTCCTATACCTTTTGCAATTTGTGTAGGTGAAGTCTTCATCCCTAGCTGTATTCATAAAGTTTTGAGCAGTGGACTCCGCATCCATGTCATGCCTGATCTCCTCTTCGTCCACAATTTTAACATATAGGTTACCAGGTGCACCTACAAGTACCGTGATCTTCTTTAGTATCTTGGATACCATCTGATTATTACCTTGCATCTGCTGAGAGATAGCACGATGCACAACCTGTTTTTGTACATTGATTTTGTCTGTTGCATTACCTTTCTTCCTATGCTTATGATTCTCCTTACCACCTGAATGAGTCTGCAACTATCTAAAAGTAATTTCCTGTTTTGTATTGCTCTTGTTTAAGAACCATTCATCTTGTTTATGGATACTAGCAGTAGGGGACATACTCCGCTGATTCTCAGAATTTGTACTTGTATTAGTATCAAGTACTTTAACACCTTCATTACCAAAGACAATCTGCTCTTTCTCTGAATTATCTGCAGGACCCTTGTCTACTTCTTCACTGCATGCTGCTGTTTGAACCTCTGAAATCTGCATATTGGTACCATTATCATGTACCTTAGTACTAATTTCCATCCGACCATTCTCCTTGTGATTCTTCTCTGCATTATTATCAGTTTGTACATCATCTGCAACCTCAACAATAGTATGTACCTTATCAGCTATATCTGTTTCCCCTGCCACCTTGTCAAACATATCATGGATTTCCTGTGAAGAAGTTATTGAAGCAACAGATGGTTCATGATCACCTGAAGCTCCTTTCTGTGTTTGCCATTTGAAAATTTCATCTACATTTCCCACACAAGTGAATCTTCCTTTCAATAACTTCCTCTGTGGGCATCATTTCTTTTCAGCCTCTGTGGGCATAATAATTATTATATTGGCCTCATTGGGCATCTTCCTTTTCGTGATATATGTACCACCTGCAGGTGGTGTTGCGTATATAACGCCATTCCCTTTTTCCCATCCCCAACATATATATATAAATATATATATCATACCATATAGTAGTGTATAGTGTATATAACACAAGTGGGTCCCGGGGGGTACATGGATATAATGCAAATGCATGAATGACAATAAAAATATTCTGAACTTATCGGATGACATAATAACCTTGTACCTTGGGCTAACATTGAAATTATAAACATATTTCCCATATACCAATAAGGATTAAGGAACATATTTAGACATGCTTTCAACATACGAATCAATAACGTGAACATCCTTAACTACTAAGAGTAGAATAATTTATGAAATAATATCACGGTTACGTTTCGTTACATGGAACATGCCAAAAGAAAGAAAGATTTGCCTTAACATACCTTAGTCATTTTGTGTCCACAATACAACTAAAGCAGCCTGTAATGCACCTCAATCTTATTTTCCAAGAAACCTTATTCTTCCACCTTATTTCACTTTGAAGAAATCTCTGATCCGTATAAAATAGAAGACAAACATTGCTATTTCAAATACAAAGTTATGATGTGGTTTTTGGTTTGGATAGTTTATGTTGCCCACTATATCTTTTAGGAATGGTCTAATAATAGTAAGAAGTGCTGCATATCATTTCGTATGTGAAAAGCCACGAAATTGATATTTTAAGACAACCTTTCCTTTTGCACGTGTCATTAGAGACTTAAATAGGCTATTGACTCATATAATCGATTAGCACCCCTTAATGCCACCTATTGGCCTAATTAGTGCCATACGGAAGGTCAACAAAATATTTATCCATTTAACTCTTATTAATACCATGATTAATACTAGGCTCCAACATTTAACCGATTACACACATAATTAATTCTTGATCTCAATTCACTTAAATCTTAATGACTTATAAAACTTTCATATTCTGAATGTCATAATCATTTGATATAACACTTGTCTATTCTTCTTTTTGTCAAATGCCGAATATTATTTCTAATCTCCGTCGTCACACTTATTAAATCCTAAATTATTTCGGGACCACATCCTTTTATATACTACACTCTTTATTGGCATACGTGAATATGACATAAATTCCGCAAAACTCGAATCTACTTGCATACGTCTAGATGCTCCAACCATCGCCCGAAATTACGGGATGTTACATGGACCTCCTGTTTACAATCAATTAATAAAGGGGAGTGGTCTGAGCCATTCTTAATCAAATGAGTGACTTCCAAGCTTGGAAATAGATGCTGCAACTCAAAATTACCCAAGCACTTGTCAAGTCTCTTGAAAATACAATCATCAGCCCCTCTACCATTCCACCATGTATAGACACTGCCTTTGTATCCCATATCTGACAAATTACAAGTATTGACGCAATGCCTAAAGTCTTCTACTTCATTCAGACACACTGGTTGGCCACCATACTTCTCGAAATCATGTGTGATGACATTAAAGTCACCACCAACAAGCTAAGGCAATGTCATATCGAAAGCAAGATGATACAATGAGTCCAACAATTCAATTATTTCCACCCTGTCACACTTAGCATAAACTAGTGTAACAATCAGCTCAAAATGCAGGTCCCAGTTGCTGAGCTTCAGAGTTAAGTGTTGAGCACAATCCATCAATATAGTAACTTTATACTCTTCATCTACAAAAGCTCAAACCTTACCAGAAACATTACAATATGCTTTCTCCAGTCCCAACCTTCTCCTATATGATTCCAACTTGTAAGCTTGTTGGAAAGGATCCATCAAGCCTATAAGAAAGAACTTATGTCTTGTATGCATTGTTAAAAGCCTTTTGAAGGTTTGTTTTTGTATTAACTGACGTAATTTTCCATATAAGTGCATTCATGATCACTACATAGATGATTTAGAGGCAGTTTTCCTTGTTTGCACTCCTAATATAAGAGTGGTATTATTATCCTTTGCTGCTTTCTTCGTTGATTTTCCTATACCTTTTGCAATTTGTGTAGGTGAAGACTTCATCCCTAGCTGTATTCATAAAGTTTTGAGCAGTGGACTCCGCATCCATGTCATGCCTGATCTCCTCTTCGTCCCCAATTGTAACATATAGGTTACCAGGTTCACCTACAACTACTATGATCTTTTTTAGTATCTTGGATACCATCTGATTATTACCTTGCATCTGCTGAGAGATAGCACGATGCACAACCTGTTTTTGTAAATTGATTTTGTCTGTTGCATTACCTTTCTTCCTATGCTTATGATTCTCCTTACCACCTGAATGAGTCTGCAACTATCTAAAAGTAATTTCCTATTTTGTATTGCTCTTGTTTGAGAACCATTCATCTTGTTTATGCATACTAGCAGTAGGGGACATACTCCGCTGATTCTCAGAATTTGTACTTGTATTAGTATCAAGTACGTTAACACCTTCATTACCAAAGACAATCTGCTCTTTCTCTGAATTATCTGCAGGACCCTTGTCTACTTCTTCACTGCATGCTGCTGTTTAAACCTCTGAAATCTGCATATTGGTACCATTATCATGTACCTTAGTACTAATTTCCATCTGACCATTCTCCTTGTGATTCTTCTCTGCATTATTATCAGTTTGTACATCATCTGCAACCTCAACAATAGTATGTACCTTATCAGCTATATCTGTTTCCTCTGCCACCTTGTCAAACATATCATGGATTTCCTGTGAAGAAGCTATTGAAGCAACAGATGGTTCATGATCACCTGAAGCTCCTTTCTGTGTTTGCCATTTGAAAATTTCATCTACATTTCCCACACAAGGGAACCTTCCTTTCAATAACTGCCTCTGTGGGCATCATTTCTTTTCAGCCTCTGTGGGCATAATAATTATCATATTGGCCTCATTGGGCATCTTCCTTTTCGTGATATATGTACCAGCTGCAGGTGGTGTTGCGTATATAACGTCATTCCCTTTTTCCCATCCCCTACATATATATATATATATATATATATATATATCATACCATATAGTAGTGTATATTGTATATAACACAAGTGGGTCCCGGGGGGTACATGGATATAATGCAAATGCATGAATGACAATAAAAATATTCTGAACTTATCGGATGACATAATAACCTTGTACCTTGGGCTAACATTGAAATTATAAACATATTTCCCATATACCAATAAGGATTAAGGAACATATTTAGACATGCTTTCAACATACGAATCAATAACGTGAACATCCTTAACTACTAAGAGTAGAATAATTTATGAAATAATATCACGGTTACGTTTCGTTACATGGAACATGCCAAAAGAAAGAAAGATTTGCCTTAACATACCTTAGTCATTTTGTGTCCACAATACAACTAAAGCAAAACTTTGTAATGCACCTCAATCTTATTTTCCAAGAAACCTTATTCTTCCACCTTATTTCACTTTGAAGAAATCTCTGATCCGTATAAAATAGAAGACAAACATTGCTATTTCAAATACAAAGTTATGATGTGGTTTTTGGTTTGGATAGTTTATGTTGCCCACTATATCTTTTAGGAATGGTCTAATAATAGTAAGAAGTGCTGCATATCATTTCGTATGTGAAAAGCCACGAAATTGATATTTTAAGACAACCTTTCCTTTTGCACGTGTCATTAGAGACTTAAATAGGCTATTGACTCATATAATCGATTAGCACCCCTTAATGCCACCTATTGGCCTAATTAGTGCCATACGGAAGGTCAACAAAATATTTATCCATTTAACTCTTATTAATACCATGATTAATACTAGGCTCCAACATTTAACCGATTACACACATAATTAATTCTTGATCTCAATTCACTTAAATCTTAATGACTTATAAAACTTTCATATTCTGAATGTCATAATCATTTGATATAACACTTGTCTATTCTTCTTTTTGTCAAATGCCGAATATTATTTCTAATCTCCGTCGTCACACTTATTAAATCCTAAATTATTTCGGGACCACATCCTTTTATATACTACACTCTTTATTGGCATACGTGAATATGACATAAATTCCGCAAAACTCGAATCTACTTGCATACGTCTAGATGCTCCAACCATCGCCCGAAATTACGGGATGTTACATGGACCTCCTGTTTACAATCAATTAATAAAGGGGAGTGGTCTGAGCCATTCTTAATCAAATGAGTGACTTCCAAGCTTGGAAATAGATGCTGCAACTCAAAATTACCCAAGCACTTGTCAAGTCTCTTGAAAATACAATCATCAGCCCCTCTACCATTCCACCATGTATAGACACTGCCTTTGTATCCCATATCTGACAAATTACAAGTATTGACGCAATGCCTAAAGTCTTCTACTTCATTCAGACACACTGGTTGGCCACCATACTTCTCGAAATCATGTGTGATGACATTAAAGTCACCACCAACAAGCTAAGGCAATGTCATGTCGAAAGCAAGATGATACAATGAGTCCAACAATTCAATTATTTCCACCCTGTCACACTTAGCATAAACTAGTGTAACAATCAGCTCAAAATGCAGGTCCCAGTTGCTGAGCTTCAGAGTTAAGTGTTGAGCACAATCCATCAATATAGTAACTTTATACTCTTCATCTACAAAAGCTCAAACCTTACCAGAAACATTACAATATGCTTTCTCCAGTCCCAACCTTCTCCTATATGATTCCAACTTGTAAGCTTGTTGGAAAGGATCCATCAAGCCTATAAGAAAGAACTTATGTCTTGTATGCATTGTTAAAAGCCTTTTGAAGGTTTGTTTTTGTATTAACTGACGTAATTTTCCATATAAGTGCATTCATGATCACTACATAGATGATTTAGAGGCAGTTTTCCTTGTTTGCACTCCTAATATAAGAGTGGTATTATTATCCTTTCTTCGCTTTCTTCGTTGATTTTCCTATACCTTTTGCAATTTGTGTAGGTGAAGACTTCATCCCTAGCTGTATTCATAAAGTTTTGAGCAGTGGACTCCGCATCCATGTCATGCCTGATCTCCTCTTCGTCCCCAATTGTAACATAGAGGTTACCAGGTTCACCTACAACTACTATGATCTTTTTTAGTATCTTGGATACCATCTGATTATTACCTTGCATCTGCTGAGAGATAGCACGATGCACAACCCGTTTTTGTAAATTGATTTTGTCTCGTTGCATTACCTTTCTTCCTATGCTTATGATTCTCCTTACCACCTGAATGAGTCTGCAACTATCTAAAAGTAATTTCCTATTTTGTATTGCTCTTGTTTGAGAACCATTCATCTTGTTTATGCATACTAGCAGTAGGGGACATACTCCGCTGATTCTCAGAATTTGTACTTGTATTAGTATCAAGTACGTTAACACCTTCATTACCAAAGACAATCTGCTCTTTCTCTGAATTATCTGCAGGACCCTTGTCTACTTCTTCACCGCATCTTCGTTGTTTAAACCTCTCGAAATCGCATATTGGTACCATTATCATGTACCTTAGTACTAATTTCCATCCGACCATTCTCCTGTGATTCTTCTCTCGCATTATTATCGTTTGTACATCATCTGCAACCTCAACAATAGTATGTACCTTATCAGCTATATCTGTTTCCTCTGCCACCTTGTCAAACATATCATGGATTTCCTGTGAAAAAGCTATTGAAGCAACAGATGGTTCATGATCACCTGAAGCTCCTTTCTGTGTTTGCCATTTGAAAATTTCATCTACATTTCCCACACAAGGGAACCTTCCTTTCAATAAGCGCCTCTGTGGGCATCATTTCTTTTCACCTCTCCGTGGGCATAATAATTATCATATTGGCCTCATTGGGCATCTTCCTTTTCGTGATATATGTACCCATTTGCACAGGTGGTGTTGCGTATATAACGTCATTCCTTTTTCCCATCCCCTACATATATATATATATATATATATATATATATATCATACCATATAGTAGTGTATATTGTATATAACACAAGTGGGTCCCGGGGGGTACATGGATATAATGCAAATGCATGAATGACAATAAAAATATTCTGAACTTATCGGATGACATAATAACCTTGTACCTTGGGCTAACATTGAAATTATAAACATCTTTCCCATATACCAATAAGGATTAAGGAACATATTTAGACATGCTTTCAACATAGGAATCAATAACGTGAACATCCTTAACTACTAAGAGTAGAATAATTTATGGAATAATATCACGGTTACGTTTCGTTACATGGAACATGCCAAAAGAAATAAAGATTTGCCTTAACATACCTTAGTCATTTTGTGTCCACAATACAACAAAAGAAGCCTGTAATGCACCTCGATCTTATTTTCCAAGAAACCTTATTCTTCCACCTTATTTCACTTTGAAGAAATCTCTGATCCGTATAAAATAGAAGACAAACATTGCTATTTCAAATACAAAGTTATGATGTGGTTTTTGGTTTGGATAGTTGATGTTGCCCACTATATCTTTTAGGAATGGTCTAATAATAGTAAGAAGTGCCGCATATCATTTCGTATGTGAAAAGCCAAGAAATTGAAATTTTAAGACAACCTTTCCTTTTGCACGTGTCATTAGAGACTTAAATAGGCTATTGACTCATATAATCAATTAGCACCCCTTAATGCCACCTATTGGCCTAATTAGTGCCATACGGAAGCTCAACAAAATATTTATCCATTTAACTCTTATTAATACCATGATTAATACTAGGCTCCAACATTTAACCGATTACACACATAATTAATTCTTGATCTCAATTCACTTAAATCTTAATGACTTATAAAACTTTCATATTCTGAATGTCATAATCATTTGATATAACACTTGTCTATTTTTCTTTTTGTCAAATGCTGAATATTATTTCTAATCTCCGTCGTCACACTTATTAAATCTTAAATTATTTCGGGACCGCATCCTTTTATATACTACACTCTTTATTGGCATACGTGAATATGACATAAATTACCCAAAACTCGAATCTACTTGCATACGTCTAGATGCTCCAACCATCGCCCGAAATTATGGGATGTTACATGGACCTCCTGTTTACATTCAAGTAATAAAGGGGAGTGATCTGAGCCATTCTTAATCAAATGAGTGACTTCCAAGCTTGGAAATAGATGCTGCAACTCAAAATTGCCCAAGCACTTGTCAAGTCTCTTGAAAATACAATCATCAGCCCCTCTACCATTCCACCATGTAAAGACACTGCCTTTGTATCCCAGATCTGACAAATTACAAGTATTGACGCAATGCCTAAAGTCTTCTACTTCATTCAGACACACTGGTTGGCCACCATACTTCTCGAAATCATGTGTGATGACATTAAAGTCACCACCAACAAGCTAAGGCAATGTCATGTCAAAATCAAGATGATACAATGAGTCCAACAATTCAATTATTTCCACCCTGTCACACTTAGCATAAACTAGTGTAACAATCAGCTCAAAATGCAGTCCCAGTTGCTGAGCTTCAGAGTTAAGTGTTGAGCACAATCCATCAATATAGTAACTTTATACTCTTCATCTACAAAAGCTCAAACCTTACCAGAAACATTATAATATGCTTTCTCCAGTCCCAACCTTCTCCTATATGATTCCAACTTGTAAGCTTGTTGGAAAGGATCCATCAATCCTATAAGAAAGAACTTATGTCTTGTATGCATTGGTAAAAGCCTTATGAAGGTGTTTTTTGTATTAACTGACGTAATATTCCATATAAGTGCATTCATGATCACTACATAGATGATTTAGAGGCAGTTTTCCTTGTTTGCACTCCTGATACAAGAGGTGTATTATTATGCTTTGCTGCTTTCTTCATTGATTTTCCTATACCTTTTGCAATTTGTGTAGGTGAAGTCATCATCCCTAGCTGTATTCATAAAGTTTTGAGCAGTGGACTCCGCATCCATGTCATGCATGATCTCCTCTTCGTCCACAATTGTAACATATAGGTCACCAGGTTCACCTACAAGTACTGTGATCTTCTTTAGTATCTTGGATACCATCTGATTATTACCTTGCATCTGCTGAGAGATAGCACGATGCATAACCTGTTTTTGTACATTGATTTTGTCTGTTGCATTACCTTTCTTCCTATGCTTATGATTTTCCTTACCACCTGAATGAGTCTGCAACTATCTAAAAGTAATTTCCTATTTTGTATTGCTCTTGTTTGAGAACCATTCATCTTGTTTATGTATACTAGCAGTAGGGGACATACTCCGCTGATTCTCAGAATTTGTACTTGTATTAGTATCAAGTACTTTAACAACTTCATTACCAAAGACAATCTGCTCTTTCTCAGAATTATCTGCAGGACCCTTGTCTATGTCTTCACTGCATGCTGTTGCTTGAACCTCTGAAATCTGCATATTGGTACCATTATCATGTACCTTAGTACTAATTTCCATCCGACCATTCTCCTTGTGATTCTTCTCTGCATTATTATCAGTTTGTACATCATCTGCAAACTCAACAATAGTTTGTACCTTATCAGCTATATCTGTTTCCTCTGCCACCTTGTCAAACATAACATGGATTTCCTGTGAAGAAGTTATTGAAGCAACCGATGGTTCATGATCACCTGAAGCTCCTTTCTGTGTTAGCCTTTTGAAAATTTCATCTACATTTCCCACACAAGGGAATCTTCCTTTCAATAACTGCCTCTGTGGGCATCATTTCTTTTCAGCCTCTGTGGGCATAATAATTATCATATTGGCCTCATTGGGCATCTTCCTTTTCGTGATATATGTACCAGCTGCAGGTGGTGTTGCGTATATAACGACATTCCCTTTTTCCCATCCCCTACATATATATATATATATATATATATATATCATACCATATAGTAGTGTATAGTGTATATAACACAAGTGGGTCCAGGGTGGTACATGGATATAATGCAAATGCATGAATGACAATAAAAATATTCTGAACTTATCGGATGACAAAATAACCTTGTACCTTGGGCTAACATTGAAATTATAAACATCTTTCCCATATACCAATAAGGATTAAGGAACATATTTAGACATGCTTTCAACATAGGAATCAATAACGTGAACATCCTTAACTACTAAGAGTAGAATAATTTATGGAATAATATCACGGTTACGTTTCGTTACATGGAACATGCCAAAAGAAAGAAAGATTTTTCTTAACATAACTTAGTCATTTTGTGTCCACAATACAACTAAAGCAGCCTGTAATGCACCTCGATCTTATTTTCCAAGAAACCTTAATCTTCCACCTTATTTCACTTTGAAGAAATCTCTGATCCGTATAAAATAGAAGACAAACATTGCTATTTCAAATACAAAGTTATGATGTGGTTTTTGGTTTGGATAGTTGATGTTGCCCACTATATCTTTTAGGAATGGTCTAATAATAGTAAGAAGTGCTGCATATCATTTCGTATGTGAAAAGCCAAGAAATTGAAATTTTAAGACAACCTTTCCTTTTGCACGTGTCATTAGAGACTTAAATAGGCTATTGACTCATATAATTGATTAGCACCCCTTAATGCCACCTATTGGCCTAATTAGTGCCATATGGAAGCTCAACAAAATATTTATCCATTTAACTCAAATTAATACCATGATTAATACTAGGCTCCAACATTTAACCGATTACATACATAATTAATTCTTGATCTCAATTCACTTAAATCTTAATGACTTATAAAACTTTCATATTCTGAATGTCATAATCATTTGATATAAAACTTGTCTATTTTTCTTTTTGTCAAATGCCGAATATTATTTCTAATCTCCGTCGTCACACTTATTAAATCCTAAATTATTTCGTTACCGCATCCTTTTATATACTACACTCTTTATTGGCATACGTGAATATGACATAAATTCCCCTAAACTCAAATCTACTTGCATACGTCTAGATACTCCAACCATCGCCCGAAATTACGGGATGTTACATGGACCTCCTGTTTACATTCAAGTAATAAAGGGGAGTGATCTGAGCCATTCTTAATCAAATGAGTGACTTCCAAGCTTGTAAATAGATGCTGCAACTCAAAATTACCCAAGCACTTGTCAAGTCTCTTGAAAATACAATCATCATCCCCTATACCATTCCACCATGTAAAGACACTGCCTTTGTATCCCAGATCTGACAAATTACAAGTATTGACGCAATGCCTAAAGTCTTCTACTTCATTCAGAGACACTGGTTGGCCACCATACTTCTCGAAATCATGTGTGATGACATTAAAGTCACCACCAACAAGCTAAGTCAATGTCATGTCAAAAGCAAGATGATACAATGAGTCCAACAATTCAATTATTTCCACCCTGTCACACTTAGCATAAACTAGTGTAACAATCAGCTCAAAATGCAGGTCCCAGTTGCTGAGCTTCAGAGTTAAGTGTTGAGCACAATCCATCAATATAGTAACTTTATACTCTTCATCTACAAAATCTCAAACCTTACCAGAAACATTACAATATGCTTTCTCCAGTCCAACCTTCTCCTATATGATTCAAACTTGTAAGCTTGTTGGAAAGGATCCATCAAGCCTATAAGAAAGAACTTATGTCTTGTATGCATTGTTAAAAGCCTTTTGAAGGTTTTTTTTGTATTAACTGACGTAATATTCCATATAAGTGCATTCATGATCACTACATAGATGATTTAGAGGCAGTTTTCCTTGTTTGCACTCCAGATACAAGAGGTGTATTATTATCCTTTGCTGCTTTCTTCGTTGATTTTCCTATACCTTTTGCAATTTGTGTAGGTGAGGTCTTCATCCCTAGCTGTATTCATAAAGTTTTGAGCAGTGGACTCCGCATCCATGTCATGCCTGATCTCCTCTTCGTCCACAATTGTAACATATAGGTTACCGGGTTCACCTACAAGTCTTGTGATCTTCTTTAGTATCTTGGATACCATCTGATTATTACCTTGCATCTGCTGAGAGATAGCACGATGCACAACCTGTTTTTGTACATTGATTTTGTCTGTTGCATTACCTTTCTTCCTATGCTTATGATTCTCCTTACCACCTTAATGAGTCTGCAACTATCTAAAAGTAATTTCCTGTTTTGTATTGCTCTTGTTTGAGAACCATTCATCTTGTTTATGCATACTAGCAGTAGGGGGCATACTCCGCTGATTCTCAGAATTTGTACTTGTATTAGTATCAAGTACTTTAACACCTTCATTACCAAAGACAATCTGCTCTTTCTATGAATTATGTGCAGGACCCTTGTCTACTGTTTCACTGCATGCTGCTGTTTGAACCTCTGAAATCTGAATATTGGTACCATTATCATGTACCTTAGTACTAATTTCCATCCGACCATTCTCCTTGTGATTCTTCTCTGCATTATTATCAGTTTGTACATCATCTGCAACCTCAACAATAGTATGTACCTTATCAGCTATATCTGTTTCCTCTGCCACCTTGTCAAACATATCATGGATTTCCTGTGAAGAAGTTATTGAAGCAACAGATGGTTCATGATCACCTGAAGCTCCTTTCTGTGTTTGCCATTTGAAAATTTCATCTACATTTCCCACACAAGTGAATCTTCCTTTCAATAACTGCCTCTGTGGGCATCATTTCTTTTCAGCCTCTGTGGGCATAATAATTATCATATTGGCCTCATTGGGCATCTTCCTTTTCGTGATATATGTACCAGCTGCAGGTGGTGTTGCGTATATAACGCCATTCCCTTTTTTCCATCCCCTACATATATATATATATCATTCCATATAGTAGTGTATAGTGTATATAACACAAGTGGGTCCAGGGTGGTACATGGATATAATGCAAATGCAAGAATGACAATAAAAATATTCTGAACTTATCGGATGACATAATAACCTTGTACCTTGGGCTAACATTGAAATTATAAACATCTTTCCCATATACCAATAAGGATTAAGGAACATATTTAGACATGCTTTCAACATAGGAATTAATAACGTGAACATCCTTAACTACTAAGAGTAGAATAATTTATGGAATAATATCACGGTTACGTTTCGTTACATGGAACATGCCAAAAGAAAGAAAGATTTGCCTTAACATACCTTAGTCATTTTGTGTCCACAATACAACTAAAGCAGCCTGTAATGCACCTCGATCTTATTTTCCAAGAAACCTTATTCTTCCACCTTATTTCACTTTGAAGAAATATCTGATCCGTATAAAATAGAAGACAAACATTGCTATTTCAAATACAAAGTTATGTTGTGGTTTTTGGTTTGGATAGTTGATGTTGCCCACTATATCTTTTAGGATTGGTCTAATAATAGTAAGAAGTGTTGCATACCATTTCGTATGTGAAAAGCCAAGTAATTGAAATTTTAAGACAACCTTTTCTTTTGCACGTGTCATTAGAGACTTAAATAGGCTATTGACTCATATAATCGATTAGCACCCCTTAATGCCACCTATTGGCCTAATTAGTGCCATATGGAAGCTCAACAAAATATTTATCCATTTAACTCTTATTAATACCATGATTAATACTAGGCTCCAACATTTAACCGATTACACACATAATTAATTCTTGATCTCAATTCACTTAAATCTTAATGACTTATAAAACTTTCATATTCTGAATGTCATAATCATTTGATATAACACTTGTCTATTTTTCTTTTTGTCAAATGCCGAATATTATTTCTAATCTCCGTCGTCACACTTATTAGATCCTAAATTATTTCGGGACCGCATCCTTTTATATACTACACTCTTTATTGGCATACGTGAATATGACATAAATTAAGCAAAACTCGAATCTACTTGCATACGTCTAGATGCTCCAACCATCGCCCGAAATTACGGGATGTTACATGGACCTCCTGTTTACATTCAAGTAATAAAGGGGAGTGATCTGAGCCATTCTTAATCAAATGAGTGACTTCCAAGCTTGGAAATAGATGCTGCAACTCAAAATTACCCAAGCACTTGTCAAGTCTCTTGAAAATACAATCATCAGCCCCTCTACCATTCCACCATGTAAAGACACTGCCTTTGTATCCCAGATCTGACAAATTACAAGCATTGACGCAATGCCTAAAGTCTTCTACTTCTTTCAGACACACTGGTTGGCTACCATACTTCTCGAAATCATGTGTGATGACATTAAAGTCACCACCAAAAAGCTAAGGCAATGTCATGTCAAAATCAAGATGATACAATGAGTCCAACAATTCAATTACTTCCACCCTGTCACACTTAGCATAAACTAGTGTAACAATCAGCTCAAAATGCAGGTCCGAGTTGCTGAGCTTCAGAGTTAAGTGTTGAGCACAATCCATCAATATAGTAACTTTATACTCTTCATCTACAAAAGCTCAAACCTTACCAGAAACATTACAATATGCTTTCTCCAGTCCCAACCTTCTCCTGTATGATTCGAACTTGTAAGCTTGTTGGAAAGGATCTATCAAGCCTATAAGAAAGAACTTATGTCTTGTATGCATTGTTAAAAGCCTTTTGAAAGTTTTTTTTGTATTAACTGACGTAATATTCCATATAAGTGCATTCATGATCACTATATAGATGATTTAGAGGCAGTTTTCCTTGGTTGCACTCCAGATACAAGAGGTGTATTATTATCCTTTGCTGCTTTCTTCGTTGATTTTCCTATACCTTTTGCAATTTGTGTAGGTGAAGTCTTCATCCCTAGCTGTATTCATAAAGTTTTGAGCAGTGGACTCCGCATCCATGTCATGCCTGATCTCCTCTTCGTCCACAATTGTAACATATAGGTTACCAGGTTCACCTACAAGTACTGTGATCTTTTTAGTATCTTGGATATCATCTGATTATTACCTTGCATCTGCTGAGAGATAGCACGATGCACAACCTGTTTTTGTACATTGATTTTGTCTGTTGCATTACCTTTCTTCCTATGCTTATGATTCTCCTTACCACCTTAATGAGTCTGCAACTATCTAAAAGTAATTTCCTGTTTTGTATTGCTCTTGTTTGAGAACCATTCATCTTGTTTATGCATACTAGCAGTAGGGGACATACTCCGCTGATTCTCAGAATTTGTACTAGTATTAGTATCAAGTAATTTAACACCTTCATTACCAAAGACAATCTGCTCTTTCTATGAATTATCTGCAGGACCCTTGTCTACTTCTTCACTGCATGCTGCTGTTTGAACCTCTGAAATCTGCATATTGGTACCAATATCATGTACCTTAGTACTAATTTCCATCCGACCATTCTCCTTGTGATTCTTCTCTGCATTATTATCAGTTTGTACATCATCTGAAACCTCAACAATAGTATGTACCTTATCAGCTATATCTGTTTCCTCTGCCACCTTGTCAAACATATCATGGATTTCCTGTGAAGAAGTTATTGAAGCAACAGATGGTTCATGATCACCTGAAGCTCCTTTCTGTGTTTTCCATTTGAAAATTTCATCTACATTTCCCACACAAGGGAATCTTCCTTTCAATAACTGCCTCTGTGGACATCATTTCTTTTCAGCCTCTGTGGGCATAATAATTATCATATTGGCCTCATTGGGCATCTTCCTTTTCGTGATATATGTATCAGCTGCAGGTGGTGTTGCGTATATAACGCCATTCCCTTTTTTCCATCCCCTACATATATATATATATATATATATATATATATATATATATATATCATACCATATAGTAGTGTATAGTGTATATAACACAAGTGGGTCCAGGGTGGTACATGGATATAATGCAAATGCATGAATGACAATAAAAATATTCTGAACTTATCGGATGACATAATAACCTTGTACCTTGGGCTAACATTGAAATTATAAACATCTTTCCCATATACCAATAAGGATTAAGGAACATATTTAGACATGCTTTCAACATAGGAATTAATAACGTGAACATCCTTAACTACTAAGAGTAGAATAATTTATGGAATAATATCACGGTTACGTTTCGTTACATGGAACATGCCAAAAGAAAGAAAGATTTGCCTTAACATACCTTAGTCATTTTGTGTCCACAATACAACTAAAGCAGCCTGTAATGCACCTCGATCTTATTTTCCAAGAAACCTTATTCTTCCACCTTATTTCACTTTGAAGAAATCTCTGATCCGTATAAAATAGAAGACAAACATTGCTATTTCAAATACAAAGTTATGTTGTTGTTTTTGGTTTGGATAGTTGATGTTGCCCACTATATCTTTTAGGAATGGTCTAATAATAGTAAGAAGTGCTGCATATCATTTCGTATGTGAAAAGCCAAGAAATTGAAATTTTAAGACAACCTTTCCTTTTGCACGTGTCATTAGAGACTTAAATAGGCTATTGACTCATATAATCGATTAGCACCCCTTAGTGCCACCTATTGGCCTAATTAGTGCCATATGGAAGCTTAACAAAATATTTATCCATTTAACTCTTATTAATACCATGATTAATACTAGGCTCCAACATTTAACCGATTACACACATAATTAATTCTTGATCTCAATTCACTTAAATCTTAATGACTTATAAAACTTTCATATTCTGAATGTCATAATCATTTGATATAACACTTGTCTATTTTTCTTTTTGTCAAATGCCGAATATTATTTCTAATCTCCGTCGTCACACTTATTAAATCCTAAATTATTTCGGGACCGCATCCTTTTATATACTACACTCTTTATTGGCATACGTGAATATGACATAAATTAAGCAAAACTCGAATCTACTTGCATACGTCTATATGCTCCAACCATCGCCCGAAATTACGGGATGTTACATGGACCTCCTGTTTACATTCAAGTAATAAAGGGGAGTGATCTGAGCCATTCTTAATCAAATGAGTGACTTCCAAGCTTGGAAATAGATGCTGCAACTCAAAATTACCCAAGCACTTGTCAAGTCTCTTGAAAATACAATCATCAGCCCCTCTACCATTCCACCATGTAAAGACACTGCCTTTGTATCCCAGATCTGACAAATTACAAGCATTGACGCAATGCCTAAAGTCTTCTACTTCTTTCAGACACACTGGTTGGCTACCATACTTCTCGAAATCATGTGTGATGACATTAAAGTCACCACCAAAAAGCTAAGGCAATGTCATGTCAAAAGCAAGATGATACAATGAGTCCAACAATTCAATTACTTCCACCCTGTCACACTTAGCATAAACTAGTGTAACAATCAGCTCAAAATGCAGGTCCGAGTTGCTGAGCTTCAGAGTTAAGTGTTGAGCACAATCCATCAATATAGTAACTTTATACTCTTCATCTACAAAAGCTCAAACCTTACCAGAAACATTACAATATGCTTTCTCCAGTCCCAACCTTCTCCTGTATGATTCGAACTTGTAAGCTTGTTGGAAAGGATCTATCAAGCCTATAAGAAAGAACTTATGTCTTGTATGCATTGTTAAAAGCCTTTTGAAGGTTTTTTTTGTATTAACTGACGTAATATTCCATATAAGTGCATTCATGATCACTATATAGATGATTTAGAGGCAGTTTTCCTTGTTTGCACTCCAGATACAAGAGGTGTATTATTATCCTTTGCTGCTTTCTTCGTTGATTTTCCTATACCTTTTGCAATTTGTGTAGGTGAAGTCTTCATCCCTAGCTGTATTCATAAAGTTTTGAGCAGTGGACTCCGCATCCATGTCATGCCTGATCTCCTCTTCGTCCACAATTGTAACATATAGGTTACCAGGTTCACCTACAAGTACTGTGATCTTTTTAGTATCTTGGATATCATCTGATTATTACCTTGCATCTGCTGAGAGATAGCACGATGCACAACCTGTTTTTGTACATTGATTTTGTCTGTTGCATTACCTTTCTTCCTATGCTTATGATTCTCCTTACCACCTTAATGAGTCTGCAACTATCTAAAAGTAATTTCCTGTTTTGTATTGCTCTTGTTTGAGAACCATTCATCTTGTTTATGCATACTAGCAGTAGGGGACATACTCCGCTGATTCTCAGAATTTGTACTTGTATTAGTATCAAGTAATTTAACACCTTCATTACCAAAGACAATCTGATCTTTCTATGAATTATCTGCAGGACCCTTGTCTACTTCTTCACTGCATGCTGCTGTTTGAACCTCTGAAATCTGCATATTGGTACCAATATCATGTACCTTAGTACTAATTTCCATCCGACCATTCTCCTTGTGATTCTTCTCTGCATTATTATCAGTTTGTACATCATCTGAAACCTCAACAATAGTATGTACCTTATCAGCTATATCTGTTTCCTCTGCCACCTTGTCAAACATATCATGGATTTCCTGTGAAGAAGTTATTGAAGCAACAGATGGTTCATGATCACCTGAAGCTCCTTTCTGTGTTTTCCATTTGAAAATTTCATCTACATTTCCCACACAAGGGAATCTTCCTTTCAATAACTGCCTCTGTGGACATCATTTCTTTTCAGCCTCTGTGGGCATAATAATTATCATATTGGTCTCATTGGGCATCTTCCTTTTCGTGATATATGTACCAGCTGCAGGTGGTGTTGTGTATATAACGCCATTCCCTTTTACCCATCCCCTACATATATATATATATATATATATATATATATATATATATATATATATATATATATATATATCATACCATATAGTAGTGTATAGTGTATATAACACAAGTGGATCCAGGGTGGTACATGGATATAATGCAAATGCATGAATGACAATAAAAATATTCTGAACTTATCGGATGACATAATAACCTTGTACCTTGGGCTAACATTGAAATTATAAACATCTTTCCCATATACCAATAAGGATTAAGGAACATATTTAGACATGCTTTCAACATAGGAATTAATAACGTGAACATCCTTAACTACTAAGAGTAGAATAATTTATGGAATAATATCACGGTTACGTTTCGTTACATGGAACATGCCAAAAGAAAGAAAGATTTGCCTTAACATACCTTAGTCATTTTGTGTCCACAATACAACTAAAGCAAACTGTAATGCACCTCGATCTTATTTTCCAAGAAACCTTATTCTTCCACCTTATTTCACTTTGAAGAAATCTCGATCCGTATAAAATAGAAGACAAACATTGCTATTTCAAATACAAAGTTATGTTGTTGTTTTTGGTTTGGATAGTTGATGTTGCCCACTATATCTTTTAGGAATGGTCTAATAATAGTAAGAAGTGCGCATATCATTTCGTATGTGAAAAGCCAAGAAATTGAAATTTTAAGACAACCTTTCCTTTTGCACGTGTCATTAGAGACTTAAATAGGCTATTGACTCATATAATCGATTAGCACCCCTTAGTGCCACCTATTGGCCTAATTAGTGCCATATGGAAGCTTAACAAAATATTTATCCATTTAACTCTTATTAATACCATGATTAATACTAGGCTCCAACATTTAACCGATTACACACATAATTAATTCTTGATCTCAATTCACTTAAATCTTAATGACTTATAAAACTTTCATATTCTGAATGTCATAATCATTTGATATAACACTTGTCTATTTTTCTTTTTGTCAAATGCCGAATATTATTTCTAATCTCCGTCGTCACACTTATTAAATCCTAAATTATTTCGGGACCGCATCCTTTTATATACTACACTCTTTATTGGCTTACGTGAATATGACATAAATTCCCCAAAACTCGAATCTACTTGCATACGTCTAGATGCTCCAACCATCGCCCGAAATTACGGGATGTTACATGGACCTCCTGTTTACATTCAAGTAATAAAGGGGAGTGATCTGAGCCATTCTTAATCAAATGAGTGACTTCCAAGCTTGGAAATAGATGCTGCAACTCAAAATTACCCAAGCACTTGTCAAGTCTCTTGAAAATACAATCATCAGCCCCTCTACCATTCCACCATGTAAAGACACTGCCTTTGTATCCCAGATCTGAAAATTACAAGTATTGACGCAATGCCTAAAGTCTTCTACTTCATTCAGACACACTGGTTGGCCACCATACTTCTCGAAATCATGTGTGATGACATTAAAGTCACCACCAACAAGCTAAGGCAATGTCATGTCAAAAGCAAAATGATACAATGAGTCCAACAATTCAATTATTTCCACCCTGTCACACTTAGCATAAACTAGTGTAACAATAAGCTCAAAATGCAGTCCCGATTCTTGCCGAGCTTCGAGTTAAGTGTTGAGCACAATCCATCAATATAGTAACTTTATACTCTTCATCTACAAAAGCTCAAACCTTACCAGAAACATTACAATATGCTTTCTCCAGTCCCAACCTTCTCCTATATGATTCCAACTTGTAAGCTTGTTGGAAGGATCCATCAAGCCTATAAGAAAGAACTTATGTCTTGTATGCATTGTTAAAAGCCTTTTGAAGGTTTTTTTTGTATTAACTGACGTAATATTCCATATAAGTGCATTCATGATCACTACATAGATGATTTAGAGGCAGTTTTCCTTGTTTGCACTCCTGATACAAGAGGTGTATTATTATCCTTTGCTGCTTTCTTCGTTGATTTTCCTATACCTTTTGCAATTTGTGTAGGTGAAGTCTTCATCCCTAGCTGTATTCATAAAGTTTTGAGCAGTGGACTCCGCATCCATGTCATGCCTGATCTCTTCTTCGTCCACAATTGTAACATATAGGTTACCAGGTTCACCTACAAGTACTGTGATCTTCTTTAGTATCTTGGATACCATCTGATTATTACCTTGCATCTGCTGAGAGATAGCACGATGCACAACCTGTTTTTGTACATTGATTTTGTCTGCTGCATTACCTTTCTTCCTATGCTTATGATTCTCCTTACCACCTTAATGAGTCTGCAACTATCTAAAAGTAATTTCCTGTTTTGTATTGCTCTTGTTTGAGAACCATTCATCTTGTTTATGCATACTAGCAGTAGGGGACATACTCCGCTGATTCTCAGAATTTGTACTTGTATTAGTATCAAGTACTTTAACACCTTCATTACCAAAGACAATCTGCTCTTTCTCTGAATTATCGGCAGGACCCTTTTCTACTTCTTCACTGCATACTGCTGTTTGAACCTCTGAAATCTGAATATTGGTACCATTATCATGTACCTTAGTAATAATTTCCATCCGACCATTCTCCTTGTGATTCTTCTCTGCATTATTATCAGTTTGTACATCATCTGCAACCTCAACAATAGTATGTACCTTATCAGCTATATCTGTTTCCTCTGCCACCTTGTCAAACATATCATGGATTTCCTGTGAAGAAGTTATTGAAACAACAGATGGTTCATCATCACCTGAAGCTCCTTTCTGTGTTTTCCATTTGAAAATTTCATCTACATTTCCCACACAAGGGAATCTTCCTTTCAATAACTGCCTCTGTGGGCATCATTTCTTTTCAGCCTCTGTGGGCATAATAATTATCATATTGGCCTCATTGGGCATCTTCCTTTTCGTGATATATGTACCAGCTGCAGGTGGTGTTGCGTATATAACGCCATTCCCTTTTACCCATCCCCTACATATATATATATATATATATATATATATATCATACCATATAGTAGTGTATAGTGTATATAACACAAGTGGGTCCAGGGTGGTACATGGATATAATGCAAATGCATGAATGACAATAAAAATATTCTGAACTTATCGGATGACATAATAACCTTGTACCTTGGGCTAACATTGAAATTATAAACATCTTTCTCATATACCAATAAGGATTAAGGAACATATTTAGACATGCTTTCAACATAGGAATTAATAACGTGAACATCCTTAACTACTAAGAGTAGAATAATTTATGGAATAATATCACGGTTACGTTTCGTTACATGGAACATGCCAAAAGAAAGAAAGATTTGCCTTAACATACCTTAGTCATTTTGTGTCCACAATACAACTAAAGCAGCCTGTAATGCACCTCGATCTTATTTTCCAAGAAACCTTATTCTTCCACCTTATTTCACTTTGAAGAAATCTCTGATCCGTATAAAATAGAAGACAAACATTGCTATTTCAAATACAAAGTTATGTTGTTGTTTTTGGTTTGGATAGTTGATGTTGCCCACTATATCTTTTAGGAATGGTCTAATAATAGTAAGAAGTGCTGCATATCATTTCGTATGTGAAAAGCCAAGAAATTGAAATTTTAAGACAACCTTTCCTTTTGCACGTGTCATTAGAGACTTAAATAGGCTATTGACTCATATAATCGATTAGCACCCCTTAGTGCCACCTATTGGCCTAATTAGTGCCATATGGAAGCTTAACAAAATATTTATCCATTTAACTCTTATTAATACCATGATTAATACTAGGCTCCAACATTTAACCGATTACACACATAATTAATTCTTGATCTCAATTCACTTAAATCTTAATGACTTATAAAACTTTCATATTCTGAATGTCATAATCATTTGATATAACACTTGTCTATTTTTCTTTTTGTCAAATGCCGAATATTATTTCTAATCTCCGTCGTCACACTTATTAAATCCTAAATTATTTCGGGACCGCATCCTTTTATATACTACACTCTTTATTGGCTTACGTGAATATGACATAAATTCCCCAAAACTCGAATCTACTTGCATACGTCTAGATGCTCCAACCATCGCCCGAAATTACGGGATGTTACATGGACCTCCTGTTTACATTCAAGTAATAAAGGGGAGTGATCTGAGCCATTCTTAATCAAATGAGTGACTTCCAAGCTTGGAAATAGATGCTGCAACTCAAAATTACCCAAGCACTTGTCAAGTCTCTTGAAAATACAATCATCAGCCCCTCTACCATTCCACCATGTAAAGACACTGCCTTTGTATCCCAGATCTGAAAATTACAAGTATTGACGCAATGCCTAAAGTCTTCTACTTCATTCAGACACACTGGTTGGCCACCATACTTCTCGAAATCATGTGTGATGACATTAAAGTCACCACCAACAAGCTAAGGCAATGTCATGTCAAAAGCAAAATGATACAATGAGTCCAACAATTCAATTATTTCCACCCTGTCACACTTAGCATAAACTAGTGTAACAATAAGCTCAAAATGCAGGTCCCAGTTGCTGAGCTTCAGAGTTAAGTGTTGAGCACAATCCATCAATATAGTAACTTTATACTCTTCATCTACAAAAGCTCAAACCTTACCAGAAACATTACAATATGCTTTCTCCAGTCCCAACCTTCTCCTATATGATTCCAACTTGTAAGCTTGTTGGAAGGATCCATCAAGCCTATAAGAAAGAACTTATGTCTTGTATGCATTGTTAAAAGCCTTTTGAAGGTTTTTTTTGTATTAACTGACGTAATATTCCATATAAGTGCATTCATGATCACTACATAGATGATTTAGAGGCAGTTTTCCTTGTTTGCACTCCTGATACAAGAGGTGTATTATTATCCTTTGCTGCTTTCTTCGTTGATTTTCCTATACCTTTTGCAATTTGTGTAGGTGAAGTCTTCATCCCTAGCTGTATTCATAAAGTTTTGAGCAGTGGACTCCGCATCCATGTCATGCCTGATCTCTTCTTCGTCCACAATTGTAACATATAGGTTACCAGGTTCACCTACAAGTACTGTGATCTTCTTTAGTATCTTGGATACCATCTGATTATTACCTTGCATCTGCTGAGAGATAGCACGATGCACAACCTGTTTTTGTACATTGATTTTGTCTGCTGCATTACCTTTCTTCCTATGCTTATGATTCTCCTTACCACCTTAATGAGTCTGCAACTATCTAAAAGTAATTTCCTGTTTTGTATTGCTCTTGTTTGAGAACCATTCATCTTGTTTATGCATACTAGCAGTAGGGGACATACTCCGCTGATTCTCAGAATTTGTACTTGTATTAGTATCAAGTACTTTAACACCTTCATTACCAAAGACAATCTGCTCTTTCTCTGAATTATCGGCAGGACCCTTTTCTACTTCTTCACTGCATACTGCTGTTTGAACCTCTGAAATCTGAATATTGGTACCATTATCATGTACCTTAGTAATAATTTCCATCCGACCATTCTCCTTGTGATTCTTCTCTGCATTATTATCAGTTTGTACATCATCTGCAACCTCAACAATAGTATGTACCTTATCAGCTATATCTGTTTCCTCTGCCACCTTGTCAAACATATCATGGATTTCCTGTGAAGAAGTTATTGAAACAACAGATGGTTCATCATCACCTGAAGCTCCTTTCTGTGTTTTCCATTTGAAAATTTCATCTACATTTCCCACACAAGGGAATCTTCCTTTCAATAACCGCTCTCTGTGGGCATCATTTCTTTTCAAATTTCTCTGTGGGCATAATAATTATCATATTGGCCTCATTGGGCATCTTCCTTTTCGTGATATATGTACCAGCTGCAGGTGGTGTTGCGTATATAACGCCATTCCCTTTTACCCATCCCCTACATATATATATATATATATATATATATATATATATATATATATATATATATATATATATATATATATATATATCATACCATATAGTAGTGTATAGTGTATATAACACAAGTGGGTCCAGGGTGGTACATGGATATAATGCAAATGCATGAATGACAATAAAAATATTTCGAACTTATCGGATGACATAATAACCTTGTACCTTGGGCTAACATTGAAATTATAAACATCTTTCTCATATACCAATAAGGATTAAGGAACATATTTAGACATGCTTTCAACATAGGAATTAATAACGTGAACATCCTTAACTACTAAGAGTAGAATAATTTATGGAATAATATCACGGTTACGTTTCGTTACATGGAACATGCCAAAAGAAAGAAAGATTTGCCTTAACATACCTTAGTCATTTTGTGTCCACAATACAACTAAAGCAGCCTGTAATGCACCTCGATCTTATTTTCCAAGAAACCTTATTCTTCCACCTTATTTCACTTTGAATAAATCTCTGATCCGTATAAAATAGAAGACAAACATTGCTATTTCAAATACAAAGTTATGTTGTGGTTTTTGGTTTGGATAGTTGATGTTGCCCACTATATCTTTTAGGAATGGTCTAATAATAGTAAGAAGTGTTGCATATCATTTCGTATGTGAAAAGCCAAGAAATTGAAATTTTAAGACAACCTTTCCTTTTGCACGTGTCATTAGAGACTTAAATAGGCTATTGACTCATATAATCGATTAGCACCCCTTAATGCCACCTATTGGCCTAATTAGTGCCATATGGAAGCTCAACAAAATATTTATCCATTTAACTCTTATTAATACCATGATTAATACTAGGCTCCAACATTTAACCGATTACACACATAATTAATTCTTGATCTCAATTCACTTAAATCTTAATGACTTATAAAACTTTCATATTCTGAATGTCATAATCATTTGATATAACACTTGTCTATTTTTCTTTTTGTCAAATGCCGAATATTATTTCTAATCTCCGTCGTCACACTTATTAAATTCTAAATTATTTCGGGACCGCATCCTTTTTATATACTACACTCTTTATTGGCATACGTGAATATGACATAAATTCCCCAAAACTCGAATCTACTTGCATACGTCTAGATGCTCCAACCATCGCCCGAAATTACGGGATGTTACATGGACCTCCTGTTTACATTCAAGTAATAAAGGGAGTGATCGAGCCATTCTTAATCAAATGAGTGACTTCCAAGCTTGGAAATAGATGCTGCAACTCAAAATTACCCAAGCACTTGTCAAGTCTCTTGAAAATACAATCATCAGCCCCTCTACCATTCCACCATGTAAAGACACTGCCTTTGTATCCCAGATCTGACAAATTACAAGTATTGACGCAATGCCTAAAGTCTTCTACTTCATTCAGACACACTGGTTGGCCACCATACTTCTCGAAATCATGTGTGATGACATTAAAGTCACCACCAACAAGCTAAGGAAATGTCATGTCAAAAGCAAGATGATACAATGAGTCCAACAATTCAATTATTTCCACCCTGTCACACTTAGCATAAACTAGTGTAACAATCAGCTCAAAATGCAGGTCCCAGTTGCTGAGCTTCAGAGTTAAGTGTTGAGCACAATCCATCAATATAGTAACTTTATACTCTTCATCTACAAAAGCTCAAACCTTACCAGAAACATTACAATATGCTTTCTCCAGTCCAAACCTTCTCCTATATGATTCCAACTTCTAAGCTTGTTGGAAAGGATCCATCAAGCCTATAAGGAAGAACTTATGTCTTGTATGCATTGTTAAAAGCCTTTTGAAGGTTTTTTTTGTATTAACTGACGTAATATTCCATATAAGTGCATTCATGATCACTACATAGATGATTTAGAGGCAGTTTTCCTTGTTTGCACTCCTGATACAAGAGGTGTATTATTATCCTTTGCTGCTTTCTTCGTTGATTTTCCTATACCTTTTGCAATTTGTGTAGGTGAAGTCTTCATCCCTAGCTGTATTCATAAAGTTTTGAGCAGTGGACTCCGCATCCATGTCATGCCTGATCTCTTCTTCGTCCACAATTGTAACATATAGGTTACCAGGTTCACCTACAAGTACTGTGATTTTCTTTAGTATCTTGGATACCATCTGATTATTACCTTGCATCTGCTGAGAGATAGCACGATGCACAACCTGTTTTTGTACATTGATTTTTTCTGTTGCATTACCTTTCTTCCTATGCTTATGATTCTCCTTACCACCTTAATGAGTCTGCAACTATCTAAAAGTAATTTCCTGTTTTGTATTGCTCTTGTTTGAGAACCATTCATCTTGTTTATGCATACTAGCAGTAGGGGACATACTCCGCTGATTCTCAGAATTTGTACTTGTATTAGTATCAAGTACTTTAACACCTTCATTACCAAAGACAATCTGCTCTTTCTCTGAATTATCGGCAGGACCCTTTTCTACTTCTTCACTGCATGCTGCTGTTTGAACCTCTGAAATCTGAATATTGGTACCATTATCATGTACCTTAGTACTAATTTCCATCCGACCATTCTCCTTGTGATTCTTCTCTGCATTATTATCAGTTTGTACATCATCTGCAACCTCAACAATAGTATGTACCTTATCAGCTATATCTGTTTCCTCTGCCACCTTGTCAAACATATCATGGATTTCCTGTGAAGAAGTTATTGAAGCAACAGATGGTTCATCATCACCTGAAGCTCCTTTCTGTGTTTTCCATTTGAAAATTTCATCTACATTTCCCACACAAGGGAATCTTCCTTTCAATAACTGCCTCTGTGGGCATCATTTCTTTTCAGCCTCTGTGGGCATAATAATTATCATATTGGTCTCATTGGGCATCTTCCTTTTCGTGATATATGTACCAGCTGCAGGTGGTGTTGTGTATATAACGCCATTCCCTTTTACCCATCCCCTATATATATATATATATATATATATATATATATATATATATATATATATCATACCATATAGTAGTGTATAGTGTATATAACACAAGTGGATCCAGGGTGGTACATGGATATAATGCAAATGCATGAATGACAATAAAAATATTCTGAACTTATCGGATGACATAATAACCTTGTACCTTGGGCTAACATTGAAATTATAAACATCTTTCCCATATACCAATAAGGATTAAGGAACATATTTAGACATGCTTTCAACATAGGAATTAATAACGTGAACATCCTTAACTACTAAGAGTAGAATAATTTATGGAATAATATCACGGTTACGTTTCGTTACATGGAACATGCCAAAAGAAAGAAAGATTTGCCTTAACATACCTTAGTCATTTTGTGTCCACAATACAACTAAAGCGACTGTAATGCACCTCGATCTTATTTTCCAAGAAACCTTATTCTTCCACCTTATTTCACTTTGAATAAATCTCTGATCCGTATAAAATAGAAGACAAACATTGCTATTTCAAATACAAAGTTATGTTGTGGTTTTTGGTTTGGATAGTTGATGTTGCCCACTATATCTTTTAGGAATGGTCTAATAATAGTAAGAAGTGTTGCATATCATTTCGTATGTGAAAAGCCAAGAAATTGAAATTTTAAGACAACCTTTCCTTTTGCACGTGTCATTAGAGACTTAAATAGGCTATTGACTCATATAATCGATTAGCACCCCTTAATGCCACCTATTGGCCTAATTAGTGCCATATGGAAGCTCAACAAAATATTTATCCATTTAACTCTTATTAATACCATGATTAATACTAGGCTCCAACATTTAACCGATTACACACATAATTAATTCTTGATCTCAATTCACTTAAATCTTAATGACTTATAAAACTTTCATATTCTGAATGTCATAATCATTTGATATAACACTTGTCTATTTTTCTTTTTGTCAAATGCCGAATATTATTTCTAATCTCCGTCGTCACACTTATTAAATCCTAAATTATTTCGGGACCGCATCCTTTTATATACTAAACTCTTTATTGGCATACGTGAATATGACATAAATTCCCCAAAACTCGAATCTACTTGCATACGTCTAGATGCTCCAACCATCGCCCGAAATTACGGGATGTTACATGGACCTCCTGTTTACATTCAAGTAATAAAGGGAGTGATCGAGCCATTCTTAATCAAATGAGTGACTTCCAAGCTTGGAAATAGATGCTGCAACTCAAAATTACCCAAGCACTTGTCAAGTCTCTTGAAAATACAATCATCAGCCCCTCTACCATTCCACCATGTAAAGACACTGCCTTTGTATCCCAGATCTGAAAATTACAAGTATTGACGCAATGCCTAAAGTCTTCTACTTCATTCAGACACACTGGTTGGCCACCATACTTCTCGAAATCATGTGTGATGACATTAAAGTCACCACCAACAAGCTAAGGCAATGTCATGTCAAAAGCAAGATGATACAATGAGTCCAACAATTCAATTATTTCCACCCTGTCACACTTAGCATAAACTAGTGTAACAATCAGCTCAAAATGCAGTCCCGATTCTTTGAGCTTCAGAGTTAAGTGTTGAGCACAATCCATCAATATAGTAACTTTATACTCTTCATCTACAAAAGCTCAAACCTTACCAGAAACATTACAATATGCTTTCTCCAGTCCCAACCTTCTCCTATATGATTCCAACTTCTAAGCTTGTTGGAAAGGATCCATCAAGCCTATAAGGAAGAACTTATGTCTTGTATGCATTGTTAAAAGCCTTTTGAAGGTTTTTTTTGTATTAACTGACGTAATATTCCATATAAGTGCATTCATGATCACTACATAGATGATTTAGAGGCAGTTTTCCTTGTTTGCACTCCTGATACAAGAGGTGTATTATTATCCTTTGCTGCTTTCTTCGTTGATTTTCCTATACCTTTTGCAATTTGTGTAGGTGAAGTCTTCTTCCCTAGCTGTATTCATAAAGTTTTGAGCACGATGCACAACCTGTTTATTATCCTTGCATCTGCTGAGAGATAGCACGATGCACAACCTGTTTTTGTACATTGATTTTGTCTGTTGCATTACCTTTCTTCCTATGCTTATGATTCTCCTTACCACCTGAATGAGTCTGCAACTATCTAAAAGTAATTTCCTGTTTTGTATTGCTCTTGTTTGAGAACCATTCATCTTGTTTATGCATACTAGCAGTAGGGGACATACTCCGCTGATTCTCAGAATTTGTACTTGTATTAGTAACAAGTACTTTAACACCTTCATTACCAAAGACAATTTGCTCTTTCTCTGAATTATCTGCAGGACCCTTGTCTACTTCTTCACTGCATGCTGCTGTTTGAACCTCTGAAATCTGCATATTGGTACCATTATCATGTACCTTAGTACTAATTTCCATCCGACCATTCTCCTTGTGATTCTTCTCTGCATTATTATCAGTTTGTACATCATCTGCAACCTCAACAATAGTATGTACCTTATCAGCTATATCTGTTTCCTCTGCCACCTTGTCAAACATATCATGGATTTCCTGTGAAGAAGTTATTGAAGCAACAGATGGTTCATGATCACCTGAAGCTCCTTTCTGTGTTTGCCATTTGAAAATTTCATCTACATTTCCCATAATTTTTCCACTTTTAAGAACCTTGATTGCATGATTAGGGTTTGTAGGGTTAGGATTTGCATGGTTAGGATTAGGGTTTGCATGTTTATTGTTGCCTTATCTTTGCACTGTTACATTGCCATTGTTAGGCTCTGCGACCTTCTTCCCCTTGTCTCCACCATCAACTTCCTCCTCTTTTTTCTCAGGTAGCAATTCAGGATGCAATTTCCAACATCCACTTTCATCATGTCCTTGCAAATGACATTCCTTGCAAAATTTCTGCATGAAGTCTTATTGAATTTTAACCCATCTTGACTTAGTTTCACCTGTAGCACCATTAACAACCTTGATTTTTTACTCTCTTAGGATGTTCTTTAAGCAAATCAACTTCAACTTTAACACCAGCACAACTTGGCCTCGTCTTGTTTTTCCGTAGCAACATTCACAGTGAGGGGCTTACCAACTGAAGAAGCCATCGAAAACAACTGAGATTCACCAAACCAATTAGGAGCTAGGGTTGGGAATGATATCCATGCCAAGTTAATGATGGTTTCTTCCTCCAGATTAAACCATGGATCCCAGTTAAGTGTCCTCATAGAATAATAATAATAATTCTTCTCCTTAATCCAGAATGCAGGCTTAGACATAAGTGGTAGGTAGTCTTCAAGCAAAGTACATCTAACCAAGACATGTCTATTGCATAGAAGACTGATCTTAGGGTCACCTTTCAATTCACATTGTTTAGGGATGGAAGTTCTTAGAGCTTGAAGATCTGGCCACCCATAACTAAACTTTCCTACGACTGCATATTGAAGTTCTTCTTGAATTATCATGAGATAATCTCCTCTATACTATATTGCACCGTTGGTTCTCCATGCACATATACTATGGGTTCGATAGGTATTTTGGGCAACAAGGCAATAGCACTTGAATTAGGGTTTAGTGTTGTGGGTTGAAGTATTTTCGTATAATCTAATATAGGTTCGGATTGTGTAGTAGGCTGGAGGTTGTCCAGTGGAAGAAGATGTCATTAATGGCGAAATGGAGGTTTCTCTCACTAGGTCGCCAATCGCCTAGAGAGAGAAAGGGTACCTACTCGTACTAAACGTAAAACAGTTCTTTTGCGGCAATTATTTTATCAATTTAGAAGATGCTTTTGAATGAGTGATACATGATGATTATATAATGAAATTTGTAATGTACAATTACTCTTAATTATCATACATTATTGTAGTGTTGTAGGATATATTTTTTTTCTGATTTTTGTATTGTTGGCTCCCCCTTATAAGATTTGCTTGAGTAAATAAGGAAACAAAATAAATAGATTTACTATTTATTTGGATATATAAAGAAAAAATTAAACTTATTTGTATTTCTATGTAGTTTCCAACCTTTTAATCTACATCTGCTATAGTTAACGTAAATCAAACAGTACCTAAAGGCAAATGATGTTACGGTATGCATAAGACTACACCTAGTAGTCATTAAAGCAGCATTAGCCATAGCAAACGTGTATAACAATGAGTCAGATGGGACCCATATCTTTAGAAAAGTTTTTGGATTATGTAGTGATGTATGATGAGATAAGTAAGGGCCAATTTGGTGAACTCTCAAATATCTATATTGCAGCTACACCTTTTCAGCCAATCACCTTGATCCATTTCGACTGAAATGATCGAAATGCCTCCTAAATGCCAAGCAGGCATGTTGACGTCACACCCTGGAAATTGGTTTCGCCGAATAATCGGACCAACGATACAATATCTAAATATGAAAAATAAATCTACATTTTTCTAATACAAGATTAATATACTTTTCTACTATAATACTAATACTATAATTACACTTGTACAAAAATTCTACAATATGATATTAGTAAATAAATATTTTCGATCCGTGTGGTATACACACGGTATACCACTGTCTATCAAATCCCCGCAATTATACCGGACGGTTGTCGTACACACTCTGTCCTTAAAATTTTCAAACAGAACCAAGGAAAGACCCTTAGTAAAGACGTCAGAAATTTGGTCCCTTGAAGGGACAGATAAGACACGTACTTGTCCACGAGCTACCTTTTTGCCAACAAAGTGAATATCCATCTCGATATATTTAGTGCGCTGATGTTGGACCGGATTCCCAGAGAGATAGACTGCACTAATATTAACACAGTAGACCAAGGTAGCTTTCTGAATAGAAAAGTGAAGCTCTAACAGAAGATTATGTAGCCAACATGACTCAGACACCACATTGGCTACCCCTCGATATTCGACCTTCGCACTAGATCGTGATAAAGTAGCCTGGCGTTTTGCCGACCAAGAGATCAAGTTATCACCAAGAAACATATAATAACCAAAGGTTGAACGTATGGTATCTGGACAGTCACCCCAATCAGCATCTGTATAGAATATGAGAATAGAGACGAAGGATGGATATAAATGTAATCCATAATCAAGTGTACCCTGTATGTATCGTATAATACGTTTGAGCGCATGCATGTGCTCAATCAGCGTATCATGTATAAATAAACACAAATGGTGTACTGCATAAGTAACATCTATTCTCGTGAAGGTAAGATACTGAAGAGCCCCCTGCAAGACTACTATAGTGGGTGAGATCCTCATATGGTGTGCTAGAAGTAGCATTCAGCTTCGATTTGGTATCAACCGAAGTAGAAGAGGACTTACAAGATGACATGTCAGCTCTCTCAATAATCTCAATCGCATACTTCTTCTGTGATAAAAATATACCACATGTATGACGAGTGACAGCTATACCCAAAAAATAATTCAAGGGCCCCAAGTCTTTCATAGCAAATTATGAACTGATAAGAGAAAAGATAGACTTGAGCAGATTATCAGAAGAGACAATCAACATTATATCATCCACATATAACAGAATGTATTCCAGAGAAGTACCATGACGATAGATAAATAGAGAATGATCGGAACTGTTGTGAGAAAACCCAATAGTAGACACATAATATGCAAACCTCTTATACTAAGCTCGTGGGGCCTGCTTAAGCCCATATAAGGATTTTTCAGCAAACAGACATGATGGGGATACTTGGGGTCCCTAAAACCTAAGGGTTGATGCATGTACACTATCTCCTTAAGGTCACCGTGTAAGAAAATATTTTTCACATCCAGTTGATGAATGGGCCATACTTTCGAGAGAGCCAGACTAAGCACAGTGCGAATGGTTGCCGGTTTGACCATCGGATTATAAGTCTCTCCACAATCCACGTCAACCTATTGTGTTTTACCATCACCTACAAGACGGGCATTATGCCTCTCAAAAGAACCATCATAATTTTCTTTATGAGTAAAAATCCATAGAGAACGAATAATATTGGCACCAGGCGGATGGGGCACCAACTCCCACGATTTATTATCAATAAGAGAATTATATTCATCATCCATGGCCTTTTTCTAATTCGGGTCATGAAGGAAAGACACGGGATTACGTGGTAGGGGTGATTTGTTGACATTAGAATTTAGATTAAAATGTCTTTTAGGTTTAAAAATATCACGTTGGCTATGAGTAATAGGCCCTTGACTCGAAATAGAAGGGGACGTGTTTTGGGTAGGTGTCAGGTCGGTTAAAACTGGACCAGTAGGTAATGGGTCAGCTAGCCCAGTGGTAGAAGGAAGTGACAGTAAAACTGGGCCAGCAGGTAGTGGGCCTGCTGGCTGAGAAGCAGAGACTGGATTGGTAATATTTGGGTCAGCAGGAAGTGGGCGTGCTAGCTGATTTTGGCCACGGGACAGCTCGGATAAATAGTGGATAATATACTGTGAGAGCCCATCATCCAAAAAATTATACGAACTAGACACAGAATTATACAATTTAGCAAATGGAAATTAGGTTTCATCAAAAATGACATGGTGACTAATTATGATTTTATTAGCAGATAAATTAAAATATTTATAACCACGATGATTAGACGGATAACCAAAAAATACACAAGTGGTAAAATGGGCTTGTAGTTTGTTAATTATAGTAGACGGGAAAATCGGATAGCACAAACACCCAAACACCCTAAGATGAGAATACGAGGGATCCTTATTATAAAGAATTTTTAGGGTGATTGATATGCTAAAACTTTGTTAGGGAGTATGTTAAGGAGGTAGGTAGCCATTTGTAACGCATGATGCCAAAAAGACTGAGGTAATGAAGCATGGGCTAGTAAAGTTCGGACAATATTATTAATGGTACGAAATTTTCTTTCAGCCTTTCCATTTTGTGAAGACGTATGAGGACAAGAAAACCGACAAGATATGTCATGAGTGTCACAAAATTCCCGAAATGGCCCATTATCACATTGAATGTTTTTAATTTTCCGTTCAAATTGGGTACGAATAAAAGCTCTGAATTTTAAGAATATGAAAAAAACTTGAGATTTTTTAGACAAAGGAAAAGTCCACAAAAAAATAGAATAATCATTCAAAAATAAAACATAATAACGATGGTCCAAATAACTCAAAACGAGAGATGTCTATAAATCACTATGAATAATGTCAAAAGGCACCAACGTACCAGAAGTAGAGGCTACAAACGGTAATCTAACATATTTTCCTAGAGGACAAGAAGGACAAATATGACTACTAAGCGTACTCTTACAATCAACAAAATTATTATTTTGAAGAGAAGAAATAATAGACGACCCTGGATGACCCAAACGTGCATGCCACAAAGAAAGAGCAAGAGTGGAAAATGTAGAAGGTGTGGCTTAACTCGTAAAAATGGTGGTTGTGGTGATTGGATAAAGCTCTCCCTGACTATTACATCTCATTAGAGGTATCTCCATCTTGAAATCATTCATAGAAAATCTAAAAAGGTCAAAGTTAACAGACACCCAATTATCAGTTGTGAATTTTCAGACATACACCAAATTTTTAATTAAGTGATGGGCATGAATGACATTTTTTAGGACTAGAGGTGGATGTGGGGGGGGGGGGGGGGGGGGGGAATTTGTGTGTCCATAACCACGAATTGTAAGTGAATTTCCATTAACAATAATTATGATACGATTTTTACTCAAATTGAAATAAGACGAGAGATTACCTTGTGCGGACGTCATATGAGAAGTGACATGTACCAATTTGCGTCCAGGCGATTTAATCCAAGGGTATGCATCGCGGCCTCAATATCCGTAGGTGTCGGACAAGGAACTGGGCCCGCAGCAGCGAAGTCCTGTTGAGGCCGAGGCCCAAGCAGGCCAGCCGGTTGCCTAGGCTGGGAATGCTCGAACTGCAAATTGGGCCTCAGCTGGCCACTAGCCCACTTCACTGGAAAACCTAGAAAATAAGGAAAAGCCGAGTTGGACCACTGGCCTAGCAGCCCCACAACCATTGTGCATTGGCCTAAGGCTGCGACCAGTGGTGTTGCGGCCCAGCCGGTCCACGTCCGCCACTTCCTCCACTGCTCCGACCACGGCTACTGTCACGCTCGCCGAAGCGGTTTTGGCTACCATTTTTTCGATTTTGACCCTTTTTCCGCCACCGTTGTCACGGTTTTGGCTAGAATTATCTGAGAATGAGTAAGGGTTATCGGATGTGGCCATCATTATGACGAAATTAGCTTCGGTAGCTGCCTTTTTATCCAAATCGGCCTCTTCTAATGTGAGCATGGAACGGGCTTGGTAGAACGGTAGAAGAGGATTACTTTGACGAAGAAGCATCCCAACGCCATTATAAGCCTTGGATAGGCCTGCAACCATCTGAAGAACAAGACGATCATTGGTGACGGGCGCACCAACGTTCTTGAGTTGATCAGCCAATTCCTTCAGACTTTTACAATAGGATGAGACATTCAGAAAATCCTCCATGTTGACATAGGAAAATTCCTTCTCAAGAGTGACATCACAAAAATTTTTGTTATCTTGGAATATATCACGCACCCTATTCCAAGTTTCCATCGCTGTGGCGTCGGGCTAAATAATCATCTGCAAGAGGTCCGTAGATATAGTGAAATAAATTCACTGAAGAACTGTAGCATCGAGAGTTGTCCATAACGCAGGGTCATCCTCGGCGGTAGGCACCTTCTACGTGCCTGTTACCGAGGGGATGATGTGACGAAGGACTTGATGCGAGCGTGAACTTTAAATAATTATGCCCACGTTGCGTATTGGACGTTTTCCATCTTAATAACGATAGGGATGTGGTTCTTGATGTTGGAGACTGTAAGGGCATGATGAAACGTGTTCTTTAAGGAAGACATGAGGAAAGAACAAACGGAGAATTAGGGATTTTTGGAAGATAAAAAAAATAAAAGTTGAAGAGAAGAGGAGGTTGGCCAACGACCAATAGCAAGTAGGGTAGCAGAATGAGGGATTTCGGAGAAGAATTTTTTTTCCTAGACTGCTGATACCATGAAAGAAATAATCCCTTGATTATTTTTATTAATGAAGAGGTATATATGCAAATATACAATATCTAAATATGGAAAATAAATCTACATTTTCCTAATACAAGACTAATACATTTTCCTACTATAATACTAATACCATAATTACACTTGTACAAAAATTCTACAACATGATATAGTAAATAAATATTTTTGGTATGTGTAGTATACACACGGTATACCACTGTATATCACTGAACTATGTGATTTGTTACCTTTTGGTTTAGTAGTAACAATTCTTTGTTGAATTCACATATTTGGTTTCATATTAGGCTAAGCCCTGTAACTTGGTAATTGAAGCACATTAGTTTAGTTCCTAATAAGCCTGCTTTAAAGGCTCAAAAGTCAAAATCGAAAATTCATAGTATCCAAACCGATTAATTCGAAATTGAACTTAAGAAATGCAATCCAATCCGAGCTTATTTGGATTGGATTTGGATTGTAATTTCTTCAATTTGAAAATCAAATTTTCATATCCAATCTGACGTCGCGAACGCCCACCCCTACTTTTTAGTACTATTAACTACAGTAAATTCTAGGAAAAAGAACATGAATACCCACTCAACACAAATTAATTACACAGTCTACTCCCAAAACTAATTGCCCTTTCTACCCATTTTAACTTTTGTTGGTAACTGTCTAATTTTTCTTCTTTTTTATTTATTTCTCTACTTCTTTTCTTCTATTCTTTCCTTTCTTCATTTCTTTTTTCTCGTCTTTTTTCTTTTTTTCTCCTTTTTTGTTCATTTTTCCCCAAATCATATTATTATTTATTTTTTCACCATAATCTGATTGCATATTTAATTCTAGCTCCTTTATTTTCATTTTTTATATCTTCTTTTTTGTTTATTTATTTATTTCTTGTTCCTTTTAATTTCATTTATAGAGGTAAGTCCGCTAGTTATTAATTCAACTGTCTAAGTCATACTTATTCTAACCCCACATACTTCTTCACTCCTCAAATATGGACGGTTAAACACATAAGAAATACAATCACATCACAACCTTTCACAAAAGCATACAATTGACATACATTAGCACTGTTGATCTAGTATTATCCGTAACTTGTAGACCTAGTTACTATATGTACACCTAAGAAATGTTGGTACATGCCAGTTTATTACACAACCCAATTTGTTCGAGTGTGAAATTACGATATGAATCTCCTAATTAGGGTGAAGTTAGAAATATATATGCAAACACACGAGTCGGTAATTACAATGACAGTGCATCAACTCATTAGTCCTCTAGACTCCCAATCAAGTAAGCAATTATTCACGTAGGTCACTTTCAATCACATAAAAAGTTCAAAACATAGACAACTCAGAAATCATGGAAGTTCAATCAAACGAATCAACCTTATCATAAAACTCAATCTAATTCAAGTACAAATCTCAAGTAATCAATGTGTATGAATGAGTGATATGAATGCAATGCAATGTAATTCAAGGTATCTTTTCATCAACCGGTATACACACTCTATAGGATTTGCCATATAGATATGACCCATGGGGGCCCCTAGCCGTCTATATACCGCTCCTAACCAGTCGGGATTCACACATGAATCTAACTAGAGCCCAAGACTCATTTATCGAGAAATATCAAATCAATATCACCATCTCAGTGTTCCAAGCAATCTCATACCTTACCTTTCCGGTCTCATTGGACCCATAATATTTCCATACCACTCTCCTTTCAATAGTACAATAAACATAAGTGTATGAATGCAACAAAATAAGGCAAGTAATCATGGTATATGAGATGTAATCAAATATAGGAGATGAATAAATATGCTTCAGGATTCAATAACACGTAATTTCATGTAATTCGTCTTTCATATAAGAAGCATACTTGATGAGTAAAAACGACGAGTATCAATCAATAGTGACAAGCCCACATATAACATAGTCAGAATCAACTCTAAGTCCAGTTCCCAAATCACCCATCATAACAGTTCAACATCGGTACCCACTCAACTACTCATCACAGCCGCTAAGGTGGGACCTCCAACACGCCCAATACCCCTCAATTTTATAACAACTACATGATTCTATTGAACTCTAGTAATATTAAACTGTAGCCTACCTCATAGTCGAGCAAGTGCCACAAACTATCTGACTTGAGTCATTCCTCTTTGTATCATCTCCGAATGAGTGACGTCTAACAATTATCAATTCTACATTAACACGTGATTCTAATGATACCAAACATGTCTTGTAAGAAATTTGAGGTCAAAAGTAAATCTAAAACCTCATCCCGGACTCTGAGGGTCAAAATGATAATTTTATCGAGTTTAATATTATCAAAATAATGTTCTACAAATTCATATGAGTCTAACAACACCCATATTTCTATACTTTAGTACAAAATCCAAAAAGTGACCCTAGGCTCACAAGGGAAAAATCGTAAATTTAAGTTTGAAACACGTTACCCATAATATAAATTGTCATAATACTAGGTTTCATAGAATTCTAACCTCAATTTAGCCTCCAATTTTATGACTTTGTCCGAACTCACTTTGTGTCAAAACCCATAAATCGAATGTTTGAAAAATCTGGATTGAAATCGAAATTTATGTTAGAAATAGTTTACCCAAGATTTAAACAAGTCAAAACCTAGGATTTACTCAAATCCAGTCATAATTAATGGAAGAAAAACTCAAATTTTAATTTAGGGTTTTAAACCCTCAATTTTCCCCAACCAAACACGAAAAAATCAATAACCAACGAAAATAATCTTGAAGAACCGTCAAAATAAAGGTTGGATACTTACCCCCTTGTTGAGACAAGAACAACGCCGCTAACATCACCTCAGTCAGAGCTCTTTAACTCAAGATATGATGAAAATACTAAATGAACGAAGTCTAAATTTTTAACACAACGATGTTCGCATTAGTGACCGGATTTCCACATCTGCGACTATCACATTAGCAACCATCGCATTAGCGACCGTATTTCAGCATCTGCGACCACACTAGAAACCAACAATTTTTCCCGGACACTAAAATGACCATAACTCCCTCATATGATGTCGAAATTCGACGATTCAATTTGCTACGACTCACAAATTTCGATACTCATCTATTCCAACAACCAAAACTCAATTACAATATCAAATGGATATAATGGTACATTAAAGCGTCGAAGGTGAGCGACTTATGCCACGACTCAAACACCTAAACTTGACCAAACGAAGTCCAAATCCAATTCCGAAGTTTCTACAAGTCATAAATGATAATACGAAGCTTATTGGACTCTCAAAACAACCAAATAGGGTCGTCTTGACCCAATGTTGATCATGGTCAACTCCAAATCATCTCACAAGTTAATTTCTCAACCAACCACCTAAATCACACACAAACATCTCGGGAACCAAACCAACGACTCGACTAAGTCATAAATCATATTCCGGACCTAATGAAATCGATAAAACTTTGAAAAAGACTCATTTATCCCCTATGTTTACTTTGGTCAAACTTCTTTATTTCTTAACTTAAACATTTCTAAAATATCCTTTTTCTTATCCAAAACTCCTTCGAAAGTCTCAAAAATTGCACCATGCATCCCCACAAGTCATAAACATCAATACGAAGCTAATGGAATCAACAAATTTTGAATCCGAGTCTTATTTCTTCCTGTGATCATCTTTTCACAATAAATAGGCACATTAAATGCTAAAATTGACTTAATTGTCAAAAACCAACCAAACTAACTCCAAAATTAGCTCTGTCAATATTTACAGGTCATAAATAATATTTCAAATCTAACGAAATCTTCAGATCGCCAATCAGATCACACTTTCCAAAAATAAATAATTTGTCCAAATAATTAAATACCAAAATTTTTAAAGTGAAACCTTCTCCCAAAGTGAACCAAATGACATTCATTTGACTTCAAATTTTGCAAGCAAGTCAAAGCTCTGAAATAGAACTACGGGAAAGGTATTTTGAAAAAAAAAAGCTTAAAAACTAAAATGAACAGACGGATCGTTACAGTAGGTAATATAATTAGTTTTCTTAGGGGTTAACATGGGTAATTAATTTGATGTTTATGGGTCTTTATGTTGTTTTCCCTAAATTCTAAGGTATTTTTTGGTAACACAAAGTTTTAATTCAAGAAATCGCAAGCTCTCCTTTTCCATTCTCTGTGTAAACACTAATATAAAGTGTTTATCCGTAAAATATTACAGTTGAATTTGTATATGTGGTCAAGGACATGTGGATCTCAAGTGATTGATCTGGCAAGATTATTAGATAAAGTGCGGTGCAAATAAATAATATCAAGACAAAATAAAGGAACAATTAGTCTGAACCTTATGTTAGCTTCTTGGCAAAACCTCTGTGATTAGTATGTAAGCTTAAGAATCGAGAACAGTCTTAATTAGCATATTGTAGTAACTTACATATGATGATTTACAATGGAACATTGTGTCCTATTTATACATGAGCTCACGGATACACTCCACGATATATGTCCTTATTAATACAAGAGAATGAATGTTGTAATAATTGGACAATTAGTGTCTCCATAAATGTCATTAATGCTCCATTGGAAGGTGTGAGATCGGACTAGTAACGGATGTCCATTGGAATTTAAACCGATCACCCGAACTTCTCAATCATTGTATCTTGCGTCCTTACGATGCCCCCGGTTCTGTTTATGTTCTACCGGTAGCGTCATAAGCTGACCTGGACCTGACTCATCTTTATTTGCCACGTGTTACGACATAATTTGCCTAGCTATATTATACGAACCCTATACGTAAAGTATAAAAGAAAAAAAGAGATCGAGCCTTGAATAATTTTTTGACCCTCAACTTTAGTACTATATACTAATTTGAAAATACAAAGTTGTGCTAACTACTTGGCAACAACAATAATATACTAACCCAAGAGAAAAGTGTTAATAACTATGTTAAATTATTGATGTAACCTGACATAATAATAATTAAGTTTGAACAGTCATTACATTGCGAATACGTTAGCCAGTTCCTCGTGATAGTACATATGAAATTTGATTATCGAGAGTCAGGAGGAGATGATTAAGTGACGCAAGCCAGTAAAATTAGTTTACGCTTTACACTCTTGAGGTGCAAGGGTGGAAAATTTTATCATGAGGCACAAGCCGCACAACCAACAATTAGTGTATGAGACTCCATTACATTTTTTACACATGAATAATGGGCCCCATCCGTCCACTTTTACAGCGAAAGCAATGGACAGGAGAGACAAAATATATTTATATAATTTACGTGTGTCCCAACAGGCACATTAAATTGTGTTAAATAAATAACAAATGAAAAATTATACTCTGCCACTTAAAACAGGCTCTTGCCAAAAGCTATCTTATATTTAGAAATAGTAATTTTTTAATTTATTTGTAATGTTATAAAGTCTCTACTTAAAATACTACTCTCTGTTTCAATTTGTTTGACTAAATTCGGAGTATAAGAGTCAAACTAACTAATGTTCGGTATAAATTCAGATATAGAATTTCAATTTTTTCAAATAAAATTTATATATTTAGAAACTATATAAAATGTACTATAAGTCACAATAGTTACCAAATCAAAATATTTAGACGGCATTTGAAAAAAATATGATCCAAAAAAATATATTTTGACTGTCCAAATAGTAACTAAGAAAAACATTTTAAAATCGAGGGAGTAGTAATTTAGAATATGTGACCTGCCATTGATTTTGAATATAGTTTATTTGGATTGTTGATTGGATAAAAAATTGTACCAAGTTTTTGTATTGATCATATTTTTATTTTATACTCCCTACCTCTCAAATTATTTTTTGTATTTTTCTTTTACACGTCTCTTAAGAAAATATTAATTAGGAGATTTTTATTACTTTACCTTTATTTAATTTTATTTTGAGATATATAATCTCTCTTCATTGATTATTTACTCTATTTATATGTCATCTCCACATACTTGAGGTGCTTCTAGTCTTCAAGAACAATCACTACTAAGGATAGAATGAAAAAAAAATTAATATTGTCTTAAATTTCTAAAATAACAAATAATTTGAGATAACTATTTTTAGAAATCACAACAGATAATTTGAGACGGAGAGAATAATAAATACTACCTTTGTCTGAATTTACGTGAAACTCTTTTCTTTTTGATCAGTTCGGAAAAAAGTCATCTTTCTATATTTAGTAATAATTTAACTATTAATTTTTTTATTTTACCCTTAATGAGATGGTTTATAGTCATACAAATATCTTTTACTTATTTTTTATCACAATTTTTAAAAGTCTTCATTTATTTCTTAAATTATGTGTCAGTCAAATACTTTCACATAAATAGTAATTGAGAAAATACTATTTCTATATTGACAATTTTTTTCAAAATGATGAAGGTCATGCATAACAGCAATTAACAACAATTAACAATAATGAATATGCAAAAGCGTAAAGAAAAAAACGTATATGCAAAGGTGCTCTGCAGCACAATTTAGATCGTTCAGTAGAGTACTCACTTTGTTCCAATTCGTTTAAAGGTTGATCAGTTTGACAGTCAAAATTTTTTTTTACTTAATTTTAAATATAGATTTTTCGAGTATTTTATAATAAAATTTACATATTTAAAAACTATATAAAAAATACTATAAGTCTGCATAATTAATAATTCACAGTAAAAGAATTGAAGAAAATCATAGAAACTGATCAACCTTCAAACAATTCGGGAGAAGAGAAACATTTTGCTCACAAGTCACATATAAAATATTCTATATTGATGATATATGTGTATCAAAATAAGGTTAATTGATGAATAACTTCTCATATTTTTTACTTTGTTAAGAGAAGATGGTTGCACAAATATAAACAATGATAGAGTAAAAAAGAGTATAAGAAATAAATTTATAGAATTATATTTTCTCTCTCCCGTCTATTGATTTCTTTGTAAAAATAGGCAGATGGGGGCCATTATCCATTAATAAAAAATGTAATGGAGCCTCACACATCTTTTGTTGATTGTGCCTCATCCATTGTAAAAAAAATTCGCAAGAATGGTGCCCACATAATTTTTTGGAATATTTTTCTAAATATGCTAAAATAGGACCCTAATTATTATAACTAATAATCTCATTTCATTTTTAAAATATAGTATTTGTTTCTTTACAAATCATATATATCTCCAACGGATCCTACAAAATTAGAGATTTCTTTCCTCTCTTTCTGTCTATCTTCTCTCTTCCTCCAATTTAGTCTTTCTCCCACGAAATTTCTCTAGATTCATCTCTGAAACTAGAATTCACAAAAGATTGTGTATTTAGAGAAGAAAAATCCATTGGAAAAAATAAAATGAAGAAACGAGATCCCAAGAAAGCGGGCTGGTATGACATCAAAGGTGAAAACGTCGTCAACAATACCTAATACGGATCACTAACATTCTTGCCATCCCCAAAACCCAACTTCTTCTTCTTCCTCTTCTCTACTTCACTATGATCCTTCTAAAACCCGCAGCTCTATGAACATGGATGAAATTTTTGAAAGTATGTATGTCCTAGAGACAATCATTATTAGGGACAAATATACTTGAACACGTTCGTATTATTAATAAGATTAATATTTATGGCATTTGCGATTATTAAATTATTATTTGATTGTTTGTAAATATTCATTAATGTGCATCCCTTGAGCTTACGTTGTCATTAATAGAGTGAGATATTGATGATAGAGCATAACTCTAAAATAGCCTCGACTAATATTCATCAAGAATGGGATATCGATGATATGTTATAAGTCTACATGTGGTCTGCAACATATTCTTAGAGAATGTAGTATGTCTCACCTGCTACTAGTAATGGTTACTAGTGATGGGCGCATGAATATTTTTGGAAAGTATTGGTATACCCTGTTGATAAACTATTTGTTAGATATGTCTAGAGTGTTATCAACGTGTGGGAGATGAAGGTCCTTTGACTTGAGGTCAATACACACCTTATTTACAGAGTAATGTACTTTGACCATGTCCTAAGCTTAAACTCCTTATAGCATAAGATACGGCTTGTATTGGGTGCATTATAATGTAAATTAAGGTGGTAGTTGAGCCAATAATATGATTCATTCCTCGATTAGATATTCGAGAGAACACTCAACTTCTCAGTGATATTAGGTCGACCAAGTCATTGGCCAATGCAAGAGACATATTTAGAATATGGTCTAGTTGTCGACTAATATGGATGAGATAAAGTGATCAAGCCATTTGGATAGACACATGGCAAATCCTAAGCTTGATCGAGTGTGTCGCGAATGAAAGAAATTTATCATCTCACATAAAGGTTATGTTTGTTGGATTCACGTAAACGTACTTCACATATTGAGTTCGTCATACGGCGCAGTCTAGGAGTTCCGTATGGACCTTAATTGGATTATTGTCGATATGTGAAGGCCTATAGGGTCACACAATGTCGATTGTCTGTTCGATCTAAGGGTGTATTGAGAGAATATTAAATATTCGATTTGGAGCCGAGATATTTAAATTGATAATAACTATGGGATAATTTCTATTGAATAAAAATTCTTTAATTAAATCAAAATCGATTTGGATTTAATGTGTTGTATATATATATATATATATATGTTAAAACGGAAACGGTTTTTATGTAGGGCGTCGCGGCGCTTGCTAGGCTACGCCGCGGCGCCGACCCGGCAGTGAGCCCAGTCAGACTGGCCCACGGGTTTTGAGCTAAGTTTTAAACCTAACCCTATAATGTTTTCTAACCTATTTACAACTATAAATACATCTCTAAACCATTGTTATAATATACAAGAATTACACCAATTCTATAAACTGATTCTAAACTTAGAGTCTAGGACGAAACTCTCTCAAATCTCTGTCAAGATTTCCTGGCTTTCCTGACAGAAGAATACACCGTAGCATAGTGCTTGCAGTCGAAGGGATAGCCGCGTGTCCACCCTTTAGTAAAGACTCAAGATAATACAACATGTAAGTGTTCATGTTACAGGTTCTAATGGTCATATAAGCATACCAGAATAAAATATTGGGGTAAGTAAGAATAAAATTTTAAACTTCCGCTGTGTCTTACTTATGTGTTTTGAGCCCGATAAAATTCTTCAGTGGTATCAGAGCTCAGGCTGGTTCAATTGTTATATAACAATTGAATAACATATTAATATGGGTTAAACATAAAATTGGATTAAAACAAGGCTTCTTGAAATCCTACATGTCTTGACCGAATGTTAACCTTTTGATATCACCCTAAATTATCTCCTACGCTAACTCGAGGAAGTCATTCTGCTCTAACTCGAACTAAGCCAAAAGTGTGATATTCGGCTCATCGCACGGTGCACGGCAAAGAATGGATGATGGTCGATTAGTGCGTTATTGATAGTGGTGGGTGATGATAAAAGATCTATGATTTGACCCCTAAATTGGATTTAGGGCTGGAACGATTTTGAAAAAAAAAATCAACACATAAATATTTTGTCAGGACGTCGTCACGCAGCCCTATGGTAGGGCGCCGCGGCGCTTGCTAGGGTTTCCAAGGCGGCGGCGTGGCTCCATGGTGGAGTGCCGCAGTGCTAATGCTTCGTTTCAAATTTTTGGACTTATTGGACAGTAGGTGCCACTGCTCAATGGTAGAGTGTCGCGGCGCTAATGCATTTGCAAAAGTCGAAAAGGTTTCTGTCTTTGCAGCGCCGTGGCTCCATGGTGGAGCGCCGCGGTGCTAATGTATTTGGAGAAGTCGAAAGGCTTCTGCCTTAGTTGTGCCGCAGCCCTAATGATTGGCATTGCGGCCCCACCTGTCCAGAAATAAAAAAAATCAGAGTTCAGAATATTTAACCCAAGATTATTGTAATACAATATATTATTTGATAAGTATATTGTTTATGTGTTAAATGTCAAATTGTTTGTCATTTAAATTACTAGAATAACGTCCGCTATAACTGTCTGGGCAGGCGGCGCCCAATATTTGATTAAACCATCTTATATCATGCATATTGGGTTGACGGTTTCCAACTATATGTGTCATTAGTTTTGCATGATATTAAGATGTCATATTGGATATGGCGTGAAATAGTTGATCTTGGTTAAAATCCTAAATTAAAATGTTCCCTAAAATTTAAAATACAAGTCTAAATTAAAACGCGTCGTCCATTATAATTGTTAGAGTGTAAAATCATTTTCGGCGATACGAGTATTTATGGGAAAGCATTTGCTCTAAGTCTACGAGGACCCAGACTCTTTCATAGATGTGTTTTAAATGTGAAGGTAAACGATAAACATTTATGGATATTTATACCAAAGTGTTTGCTCACAAAGGCCAAATTTACTTAGATACATAAACGCAGTCGTGTAATGGGGTTGTGACTTGGTTAGACAAATCTTGGTGCCAAAGTGTCGGACTAATCTAAGGACGCAAGATTAAATATAATATTTGATCAACCAAGAGTTGCAAATAAATTTTACAATTGGTTTAGAACCTATCAAGATGTGTTATTGAAGTTATCAGCCAAAGTAAACGCGGAGATAGCATAGGCTTGGATCTTGGCCAATTATGACCTCAATTAATATATGTCAGTACTCTATCATGGGGTCGTAGAAGTATGTTAAAATAGTGGGAGCTAATTAAACAAAAGACCATGTTGATTAGCCTAAACAAATGTGTAAAATAGGAAATAAATTTTGAGTTTGATTTCCATTCTATCTAATTCTTCAGATTATCAAAGATGTCGAGCTTTTCATTGAAATTGTTGATTAAAATGAACAAACTTACTGGACCTAACTACCTTGAGTGGCTAAGAAATTTGTGAATAGTGTTAAGACAAGAGAAATTAGAATACGTGTTGGACACGGTGTTCCCAACAGTCCCTACGACAGACTTTGCTGAATATGCCTCTTTTGATAAGAACGCTTACCAAAAACACCTAGATGATGCCACTTCAGCACAGTGCGTGATGTTGTCTTCCATTTCTATGGAACATCAGAGACAACATGAGAACATGAGTCCCAATAAGATGCTCGAACACTTGAAGAGTCTCTATGATTCACAATCCCAGACTATGGAATAGGAGTTACTAATAGAACTTTTAAGTGTAAGCTCAATGAAGGGGGCCAGGTCTCGTAGCATGTGTTTAAGATGATAGGGCTGATAGAGAGGCTTACTTCAATTGGAACGAAGCTGCAAAAGAATGTCGCTACCACCCTCATTCCTTTGAAAACTTCATAGTGAATTACAATATGAATAGAACGAAGGCGAGTCTGCCGGAGCTACGAAGGCGAGTCTGCCGGAGCTGCACAACATGCTCAAGACCTTTGAGTCTTCCACTTCCAAAGGCAAAGCTATGCTCATGGTGAGCTCTACTAGCCGACCCAAGCCGAAAGGTAAGGAATGACAGAATAAGAAGGGCAAAGCAATCGCTGCGCCCTCAGCTATGAAGCCTAAGGGAGGTGTGAAGAAAAATAAGGTGAATCCGGGTAAGGATGTATGCCTCAACTGCAACCAGAAGGGGCATTGAAAGAAGGACTGCACGACACCAGGAGGAGGAAAAACATCAGGTGCTTCTACCTCTAGTAGACAAGGTATGTACGTCATTGAAATAAATATGTCTATAAATAACTCTCGTTCCTGGGTATTGGATATCGTTTGTGGCTCACACATTTGTACAAATGTGCAGGGGATAACTTATAGCAGGAAGGTTGGACCAAGGGAGGTAGACCTACGCGTTGGAAATGGAGCACGAGTGGATGTTGAGCGCGTAGGAACTTATAGATTAAATTTGCATTATGGCTATTTTTTAATGTTAAATGATTGTTACTATGTACCCTCGTTAATGAATAATATCATTTTTATCCCTGTTTTGGACATGGAGGATTTTTCCTCATATATTTATAATGGCAGTCAAGTACTGTCTTTTGATAATGTTATATATGGAACTGCTCCTCTTGTAGATAGATTATATACACTAAACTGTTGTCGATAAATATTAAATGTACAAAATAAACGAGCTAAGATAAGTAATAGAAACTCTACCTACCTATGGCATTGCAGACTTGGTCATATCAACGAATCAATGATAGCAAGGTTGAGAAAGTTAGACTACCTCAAATCATTTGACTTGGAGTCTTATGGTAACTGCGAATCTTGCTTAAGAGGAAAGATGACTAATAAGCCACTTTCTGAGAAGGGTGTGCGAGCCAATGATGTGCTTGAGTTGGTCCATATTGATGTATGTGGGCCATTTTCGACTCAAGCTAAAGGAGACTTCCCATACTTCATCACTTTTACCGACGACTTCACAAGGTATGGATATGTGTATCTTATGAGACACAAATCCGAGGCTTTTGAGAAGTTCAAAGAGTACAAGTCGGAAATAGAGAAGCAATTTGCAACAAGTATCAAGACCCTTCGATCGGATCGATGAGGTGAATACTTGAGCAAGGATTTTCTAGATTACTAAAAGCTACATGGAGTCCAATCAGAGTGGACACCTCCTTGAACACCACAAATGAATGATGTTGCCGAAAAGGAGAAACCGAACCTTATTGAAATGGTTCGATCCATGATGAGCTCATCAGCTCTACCGACATACCTTTGGGGACATGCTATACAAACCTCAATTTATGTTCCGAACAGGATTCCTTCCAAGTTAGTAGAAAAGACACCCTATGAGATATGATGTGGCAAGAAGCCAACTTTTAAACATATGAGACCACGGGGTGCCCTGCATATTTTAAGAAGATGCTCACTGACAAGCTGGAATCCAAAAGTGAAAAATGTTACTTCGTGGAGTATCCAAAGGAAACTAAGGGATACTACTTCTATCTTCCTGGAGAACGTAAGGTCATTGTTTCCAGGAATGCAACTTTCCTTGAAGAACAATATGTCTACAAGGAACATAGTTGCACAGAGATAGAACTTGAAGAAATTCAAAAATCACAAGATAACACAGAAGTTGACCCTTTGTCAAATGACCTAAATAAGGATTCAATGGGAGTATCTGGTGAAGAATGGGTACTTAGAGTACGCCATTCAGCCAGTGGGAGTGCTGTGAGAGATTGTGCAGAAATGCGAAGCTCTCACACACAACCAATGGAAGATGATACAATGGTTGTACATCATTCAATTCAGGAAATACATGAAAATGACATTCCTGAAAGCTCTCAAGGTGATGGATTGTCCAGCACACAAAGACCTTATCACAATCTGAATGTAACAAACACTGAAATGAAGAATAATTAACTCCGTAGGACCACTAGGACTCATCGTCCGTCTGAAAGACTTAATCTCCTTGTTGAAACAAACAATGAGATAGATATTCCTGATGACGATGAACCTATAACCTATAGTGAAGCTATGTTAGACATTGATTCGCAGAGATGGCAAGAAGCCATGAAATCTGAGATGGACTCGATGTACATAAATCATGTTTGGAACTTGGTTGATTTGTCAATAGGGGTTAGACCCATATGATGCAAATGGGTCTTCAAGAAGAAGATTGATGCATATGGCAAGGTACAGACTTATAAGGCAAGATTAGTGGCTAAAGGTTATAATCAACGGACTGGGGTCGATTATGATGAAACATTTTCACATGTTGCTAAGATTAAGTCCATTCAGATTTTGCTTGCAATAGCTGCATATTATGACTATGACATTTGGCAGATGGACATCAAAATTGCTTTCCTCAATGGTAATCTAGTTGAGGATGTGTATATGAAACAACCTGAGGGTTTTTCGCTTGAGTCCAAACTAAATACTGTATGAAAGCTACAGAAGTCCATATATGGGCTTAAGCAAGCCTCGAGGAGTTGGAACATTTGCTTTGACAAGGATATCAAGTCATTTGATTTCGTCAGAAGCAAAGAGGATCCATGTGTTTATAGTAAACACAATTATGGGAGTATTGCCTTCATTATTATATATGTAGATGGCATATTGATTATGGGAGACAATAAGACTCTCCTGCAGTCAGTCAAAGAGTGGTTGTCCAGTACCTTCATGATGAAGGATTTAGGTAAAGCTTGCTACATTCTGGGAATTAGGATCTATAGAGATAGACCTAATATATTGTTGGGGCTATCACAGTCAGTCTACATAGCCAAAGTGCTTAGACATTTTTCTATGAAAAATTCCAAGAAATGAGGTCTGCCTATGGGACAAGGCATTAAGTTATCTAAGAAGGACATTCCTTCTAATACTATAGAAGTTGAACGCATGAAAATGATCCCATATGCTTCGACTATAAGATCGCTCATGTATGCCATAACATGTACTAGGCCAGATGTGGCCTTTACACTTAGTATAACTTGCAAATTCCAGCAGAATCCTGGGGAAGAACACTGGAAAGCAGTCAAGAGTATTCTTAGTATCTTAGACGAACTAAAGATTACTTCTTAGTCTATGGTGGGGAAGAAAAGATAGCTGCTACTGGGTATACTGATGCTAGCTTACAGACGGATCTTGATGACTTCAAATCTCAGTCTCGGTACACGTTCATTTTCAATGGTGGAACAGTAAGCTGGAAAAGTTCCAAACAAGCTACAACTACTGATTCGACAACAGAAGCTGAGTACATTGCTAGATCGGAAGCTGGTAAAGAAGTTGTCGTGATTTCTGAGTTCCTGAAAGAACTAGGGGTTGTTCCAAGTGCCACTTGTCCAATAACTATTTATTGTGACAACACTGGTGCGATTGCGCAAGCTAAGGAACCAAGATCAACAAACAGAAACAAGCATGTACCGAGGAAATACCACATACTCGGGGAGATGGTGGAAACTGAAGAAATAAGATTAGACTATGTTCCCATAGATGATAATCTAACTGACCCGTTTACTAAACCATTAAGCTTAGTTAAGCATAATGGTCATTTTAAAAAACATGGGTATTAGATACATTGGAGATTGGCTCTAGGCCAAGTCGGAGATTGAAAGTATGTATGTTCTAGAGACAATCATTATTAGGGACAAATGTACTTGAACACATTCATATTATTAATAAGATTAATATTTATGGCATTTACAATTATTGAATTATTATTTGATTGTTTGTAAATATTCATTAATGTGCATCCCTTGAGCTTACGTTATCATTAATAGAGTGAGATATTGATGATAGAGCGTAAATCTAAAATAGCCTTGACTAATGATCATCGAGAATGGGATATCGATGATATGTTATAAGTCGACATGTGGTCTGCATCATATTCTTAGAGAATGTAGTATGTCTCACCTGCTACTAGTAATGGTTACTAGTGATGGAAGCATGGATACTTTTGGAAAGTATTGATATACCCTGTTGATAAACTATTTGTTAGACATGTCTAGAGTGTTATCAGCGTGTGGGAGATGGAGGTCCTTTGACTTGAGGTCAATACGCACCTTGTTTTACAGAGTAATGTACTTTGACCCTGTCCTAAGCTTAAACTCCTTATAAGATAAGATACAACTTGTGTTGGGTGCATTATAATGTAAATTAAGGTGGTAGTTGAGCCAATAATATGATTCATTCCTCGATTGGATATTCGAGAGAACACTCAACTTCTCAGTGATATTAGGTCGACCAAGTCATTGGCCAATGCAAGAAACATATTTAGAATATGGTCTAGTTGTCGACTAATATGGATGAGATAAAGTCATCAAGACATTTGGATAGACACATGGCAAATCCTAAGCTTGATCGAGTGTGTCGCGAATGAAAGGAATTTATCATCTCACATAAAGGTTATGTTTGTTGGATTCATGTAAACGTACTTCACATATTGAGTTCTTCATACGGCGCAGTCTAGGAGTTCCGTATGGACCTTAATTGGATTATTGTCGATATTTGAAGGCATATAGGGTCACACTATGTCGATTGTTTGTTCGATCTAAGGGTGTATTGAGAGAATATTAAATATTCGATTTGGAGCCGAGATATTTAAATTGATAATAACTATGAGATAATTTCTATTGAATGGAAATTCTTTAATTAAATCAAAATCGATTTGGATTTAATGTGTTGTATATATATATGTTAAAACGGAAACGGTTTTTACGTAGGGCGTCGCGGCGCTTGGTAGGCCACGCCGCGGCGCCGAGCCGGCAGTGAGCCCAGTCGGACTAGCCCATTGCACCTCGGGTTTTGGGCTAAGTTTTAAACCTAACTTTAAAACATTTTCTAACCTAATTAAAACTATAAATACATCACTAAACCATTGTTATAATATATAAGAATTACACCAATTCTATAAACTGATTCTAAACTTAGAGTCTAGGACAAAACTTTCTCAAACCTCTGTCAAGATTTCCTGGCTTTCCTGACAGAATAATACACCGTAGCATAGTGCTTGTAGTCGAAGGTATAGCCGCGTGTCCACCCTTTAGTAAAGATTTCAGATAATACAACCTGTAAGTGTTCATGTTTATGTTACAGGTTTTGATTGTCATATAACCATACCAGAATCAATTGTTGGGGTAAGTAAGAACAAAATTTTAAACTTCCGCTGTGCCTTACTTATGTGTTTTGAACTCGATAAAATTCTTCAATTTTAACAACAATATGGACATACATTTGATTTACATTGTATGTCATTACTATTGATACATGTACTTGACATACGCACGAAAAAAATTATTCCACCGCAACTAAACCACCCCTAGAAGTCACCAAAACTACCACTTGTTCTACAACTCGACATGCACTTCATATCATGACTTAATACAACCCCTTAAATTTATCAGAAAATTTCAGTTAGACACTCGAACTACGGCTTGTTCCAATTGAGCACTTGAAGACCTGATAAAATATTTCTATTAGACATTTTCAGTTCAAATTTTAAAAATACATTTGCTTGTATTCTCAAGTACTCATTACGCGGATAAATTAATCACTTAAAGCATGTCACCTCCTTTAATTATATGCACTAGCTTAAATAAGCCGTAAAACCTCATGTCTTTTCTGAGGCTAATGTGTATAATTAGAAAAGGTGACATATTTTATGTGGTTAACTTATAACTACGCAAAAGTTTTTTCAAAATTTGAACCGTATGTGTTCAATATGAACACTTCAGCATATGTTCAAGTGCTCAATTGGAACAAGTCGTAGTTTGAGTGTAAAAGAAATTTACTGAGAAATTTAAGAAATTGTCGATGTAGTAAGTCGTATACCATTGTATGTCGTATATACGTCATATGTATGTCATGCATATAATAGACATACACATGACATACATTAGACATACACATGAAATAAGGTCATTTCACCACCACTAGACCACCACCATAACTACCACTCATTTCTCTGTTAGAATGCAAAAATCATTTTTCATACAAATAAAAAGTGGAAGACGAAGAAAAAAGTTTTATTCAATTGCGGGAAATGAAAATCTTATGTAAATTTTTTGAATGCTTGATAGAATTATCAAATTGGGACTTTGAGTAATCACCAGACTCTACCCTTGAGTTGTTGTGTAAATTAAGATTTAGAAGGAAAAAATTATGCGTAGCATTGTTGAGTACTCGAAAACCTAAGTTCGAAAGTCTCAAATTTCTAACATCAGAAAGAGAGGTTTGAATGTGTTTGGACTTGAGAAACTCGTTTCTAAATTGAATTCAATTATCATTTGAATTCAAGAAGAAAATGTGACATTCATTGAAAGTTTTGAAGCTCAAAAATCAAAATCTAACATTATTGCTTCGAATCGTTTGGGTATGCTGAAAAGTGTAAAAATTATGTGAGTGAAAGAGAAAGAGAGATTGAAATAATTGCACTCAAGGATGTGGCCTAATGATTAATAAACTGGGTTGAGAATAATGAAATCTCACTTTTAATCCCAGCAAACGCAAAAATACTAGATAAATTCTTCTAATACCATTAATCAAATTACGAATAAGAATATGAATAGATTTACTTAATTAACGGCATTATTAAGTAGATAAATAATTTAAATATTTATTATGAAAGACTTTGATTAAGCTTTCATTTTATTTAAGTAAAATGTGAAAATTAAAATTGAAAATTACTTAATTATTTCAGCGTAATTAAAATATATCAACGTCAATCCACAAATATAAAAAAATCACCCCAAAAGCACATATTTCAAAGCATAAATAACCTTTATATGCAGAATACATAAAAAGAAATGTATGCAAGAAACCATACCTTGTGAAAAAATGAGTAGTTGATCACGTTGAAGGTGATATTGGCGTTGAAAGCTTGGTGTAGAATATCGTATTTATTACTTGGTTTAATTAAGTAGGGTTATTATGATATATAACTTCTTTTAATAAGGGTATTATTGTCAAGACAAAAATTAAAAACAACTTCTTGCTTATGGGAAAAAGCTTTTTTTTTTAGCTTTTGAAAAATTATTTTTGTTACTCTCCAAAAATACTTATTTTTCTCCAAAAGTTTGGTCAAACACCTCATTTTTTTTAAATAAGCACTTTTAAAAAAAATAAACTTAATCAAACAAGCTATAAGTGTAAACACTTTTTATCTTTCTCAAATATCATAAAAAGTAAAAAAAAAAAAAAAAAAAAAAAAATTAAAAGCCAATAAACACTTCAATCCAAACATCCTCTAAGTATTAGCTAGTGTTTGGCCATAGGTTCCTATAAATTCTAAAAACTATTATCAATAATATTCAACCATACAAAACATAAATACTCCCCATATCTCAATTTATATGACACACTTTTCTTTTTAGTCCGTCCCCAAAAGAATGACACATTTTTTTATTTAACAACAATTTAACTTTAAATTTTACCTTTTACGCTTTAGGAGATGATCTATAACCACACAAATATTTTTGACTTATTTTAGACCATAAAATTTAAAAATCTTATTTTATTTCTTAACTTCGTGTCCAGTTAAACTACATCATATAAATTGAGACGGAAGGAGTACTTGCTAATATCAATTTATGCAAAACGCGATATTTTAATAACAAACCCTAATAACACATCTAAGGGCTACTGTAATTTAAATTACTATACAAAATTTCATCCGTGCAAGAAAAAGCAAACAGTAGTAACTACTTACTCTTTTCCGATAAAAAAAAGTGTTTACTTAGTCATTTTCATATCTCTTAAGAAAATACTAACTTTTAGGTAAAATTATGTAATTTGATTAAAATACCCCTAATTAAATTGGTATTGAGATTTGATCACATAACAATTAATAAGGGCAAATTTGAAAAAATAAAGTTAATTCTTTCTTGATTTGGTAAGCGAACACTCTTTTTGACTAAAAAAATAAAGGTTAATTGGACACTTTCGAAAAGAATATTGTTTAAATTGCACTGCTTAACCATTGTAAAAGTGAAGAGTTATGGGCTAAATTTATCCTTTAACTATGAGAGTAGGTTCATTTTGGTCCCTCAAATATAACATTGAGCATATTTAATCCCCTAACTATGACAGTAAGTTCATTTCGATCCCTTAAATATAACCCTGAGCATATTTGATACCTTAACAATGTTAAAGTGGAACACTTTTGGTCTCCCTAACAAAATACGTTTAAAAAGTAACGGTGCTAAACCCAGCTCACTTGGCGGTCACTACTACTGTCCTACATCAGTGCATAAATTATTTCTTTTTTCCTGCAATGTAGGTTTTTTTTAAGTTTATTTTTATAAAACAAAACATAAAATTAATAATCAACCCATTTTTAATTTTAAAAGTAGCTCATTTTACTAGTAGAAAAATAGCTCATTAATCAGGCTCATACCAAAAATAATCGAACCTAACTTTAAAAAATTCGAACCGAATCGAAGAACCCGGACGTTTTGGCGGTTGTTATACATTAGCTTAGGGTTATTGTCATGTTTTAAAATTTTGACTCACAAACTTCAAATTCTGGCTTCACATCTAATATTAGATGGATTTAGCACCGTTATTTTTTAAATAGGTTTTGTTAGGGAGACCAAAAGTGTTTCACTTTAGCACTATTAAGAAATTAAATATGCTTAGAGTTATATTTAAGGGATTAAAATAAACTTACTTAGATAATTAAAAAAATAAATATGCTCAAAGTTATATTTGAGGAATGAAAATGAAGATAAATAATAATTTTTGCCATAACTCTAAAAGTGAAAGTGAAATATGAGGAAACAAAACCTCGACCACATAAATCAGAAGACCCACAGCAGATCCTATCGTTAGCCAAAAAGCAGAAATGAAGTACTCCTATGTTGGGGCTGTAGGAAAAACAATGGCTGCTTTATCACTATCTTCTTCTCTCTTCTTCACTTCCTCCTCTTCTAACCAACTCAAAACCACCTTTTCTTGCTTCCCAATTCGTCAAATTAGCACTATTTTTCTTCTTTATCCCTCCAAGAACACTAGTAGTATTAGGAACAAGTTACTCAGATGTCGCAATTCTTTCTCCACTCATGTTTCCGCCTCCGCCGATTCTCCTGTTGCCTCTGCCCCAGATGAGAAAATTGTTCTCCCCACTAATGAATCATCCGACGGACTCCTTAGAATTCGCCACACGGTAATGTTAATATATTTGATGTGTTTCTGGCTATTGCTGAAATAGAATCTAACAACATACGCTCAATAAGATAGGCCAATTTGGTGGCCTAAACCCAAGGCCAAACTTTAACAGGAGGCCTTATTGTTTGTAAAAAAAATCATAGTATATGTTTTTATTTGAAACCTTTTTGGAACGGTTTAGCATATCTATAAACCGATAATCAATAAGTCTAACCGATAACATTCAAAACAGAATCAAACCACCCGATAAGCTCCCCTTGTTCGAGCCTTAGAATGAATTTTTTTTTACAAGGAAGTGATTTCCTCTTTAATAGGCGATAATCAATAAGTCTAACCGATAACATTCAAAACAGAATCAAACCACCCGATAAGCTCCCCTTGTTCGAGCCTTAGAATGAAAAAAATCTTACCAAGAAGTGATTTCCTCTTTAATAGGCTTGGCGTGTCTCGAAATCGAATTAATCGAAAAATCCAATACAGGTACCGAACACCGGATAAAAACAATTGGGGCCTAAAGTCCCCGCTTCAGGGGCTTGACCCTCTCGCCGGCTCCGGTGGAGTTTGGGGAGGGTAGTGTAGCAGACCTTACCCCTACCTTAGCATTTCCAAGTGCGGAAAATGCAAGAAAATGACGGAAATAATACTAATCCAACAAGAAAGAAAAATACTACTAATCCTACTACTAGCCTTCTACCCTAATAGTTGACCTCCATATCCTCTCCTATCCAGGGTCATGTCCTCGATAAGCTAAAAACTAGCCATATCTTGCCTTATCACCTCACACCAATACTTTATTACTCTCTCTGTCCCAATTTAAGTGTGTTACTTTCTTTTTTTGGTCTGTTCCAAATAGAATGTCTCATTTTATATTTAGTAAGTTGACAATTCAAACATCCTACATGGCAAGACATTTTAGTACATTATACTCATCTTTAGTTTAGGACCACAAGATTCAAAAGTCTCTCTTTATTTTTTAAACTTCGTGTCTAATCAAACTAAGACACTTAAATTGGGACGGAGAGGGTAAGAGGGACAATTACAGAAATAAGTAAGCTTAGATGGTGTTTGGGAAAGCTTATAAGCTGGTCAAATATGCTTATAAGCACTTTTTAACTGATCTACGAGTTTGGTAAACACTAAAACAAAAGTACATTGTTGCCAATGTTTAATGCCATTAATATCACTCCAAATGCTGTTCTTATACTGTTTCCTAGATTACCTTATGCCACTTCTTAACTCATTGCTACATTGGTAAATAATTTATGAAATGATTAGAAAGGTAAATACACTTTTTCACAGAAAGCTATTTTTCTTGTGCAGAAGACATCCATTGTGTTGAAGTAATTAGTTTAGTTTATACTCCCTCAGTCCCATTTTAACTGTAGCTTTATCTCTTCTCATGTCCATTAAGAAAAATGATAAATACAAGGTATAGTTTATTAAGTTATCCCTATTTATTAGATGCTTTTTGAGAATTGAGCAATATTAAGAAGAACTACTTCTTTAATGTCAAAGGAATAGTTGGAAATAATTGCCAACTTTAGTCTTGAATTCCTAAAGTAACAATTACTATTTATTTGAGCTAACGCGACAGTTAAAATGGAACGGAGGGAGTAATTCATAGTCTTCTTCTTGCACATTATTTGGATTTGGAAAGTTTGTTTTTCTTTAAATGATTTTAATGTTGTTGGAAATGAGGCCCGTATTGTCTATTGAAACATATCTTGTTTTTAGCGAGGACTGGTGTGTTTACTCGATCATCATGTAGAATGCTGGGTTTTTGTAGTTAAGTGTGACCAGCAGATTTTATTAATATAATTACCATTCTGAGGGTGGCTCAATGCGTTTCTTGCTGCAGTGTGCTCATGTAATGGCCATGGCAGTCCAAAAGCTCTACCCAAATGCAAAAGTGACGATCGGGCCCTGGATTGAAAATGGCTTTTATTATGATTTTGATATGGAACCTTTGACTGACAGAGACCTGAAGAGGATTAAGAAGGAAATGGTGAGCTGACTCATGCTTTTCAGTTACTGTTTGAAAGTTACTCCTTACTAGTACCCAGCCTCCCCTCAACTATCCAACCCCCTAAAAAGGATAAGGAAAAGTTTGATCTTGTCAATGAAGCTGTGATTTCTGGTTAGAGAATTGACATCTTGAATTTTCTGTAGGATCGAATTATCAGCCGAAACTTGCCTCTTGTTAGAGAAGAAGTTAGCCGGGATGAAGCTCAGAGAAGAATAATGGCTATCAATGAACCTTACAAGATAGAGATTTTACTGAGCATACAGGAGGAACCAATTACCATATATCATATTGGTAAGACTTTGATTAGTTGCTTTTGTTTAATTCTAGAACCATAAGCCCTATGTATTTTAGGACTATACTTGGTCATTCGTTGAAGTATGTTTCTTATCAAAGTTCTCTCGACAGAAGATTGTGGTATTCCACTTGAGCATTTTTTGAGTGTATGAACCTTATCTATTTCTTGAGGATCTACCTTTATACATTTTGAGCTAAACCTTAGTAGCTATGTTGAAGTCATTGTTATTTAACAAATGATCGTATGGTAGAGTGCTAGACTAATTCATGGAGGATGAGTTCTTGTCTTTGCTGCTAGTTACATCCTTCCTGAAAAGTGTTTCAGGTGGAATTCTCAATACCTACCCTAGTTATTGCAGCAGTTTGTTCTGAAGATATCATTCTTTCTGTTGAATTATATAGTTACTTCTTAATATTGTTAAAACCTCAGGTCAAAAGTATTTTCACGTGAGGTAGTATATTGGGTCTGTACTAAATGCACTCACACTTATAGACAAGTCAGTATTTTTCACTTCAGATAATTTCATTTCTCGAAATAGAAACTTACGATTGTGGAGGACCAAATTGATGTCATGGGAAGTGTTTCTTGAACAGATAAGTGAAGTTTCAGAGTTCCATCAGAAAGGCTGTTAAGAAAGATATTGGCTCACTTTAGGTCATAATGCACAAATTAAATCTGGGACTTAGGTGGTAAGATGTACCATATTGATATTGTAAGAGTGCAATGACAGTATTCTGCGAGTTCAGTTGTTATTATTAATGTTAGCGGTAAAAAGAGAGGGAAACTGAATCATGCACCTGGGGACACCACATGACTTGAACCTGGCTGGACCCCTAGCAAAATCTTACTTTTACTCTTCCTGAACTTCTACCTCTAACTCAAACATTGCCATTGAAGTCTTATACGCCACCTTGGAAGTTTTAACAATTTTGCAGAGGTCTGAGGCTAAGTTGCTCGGACTCGGGTGCGGATATCCGATACGGGTACGGATCCGAGTGTCGGATTTGACAAAATCTAAATTTTAAGATTCGGGGGCGCATATCCAGGTATGGATACGGGTGCGGGGATTTGGCTAAGAAAGTTCAAAATTATAAAAAATAGTGCTATAAAGATATATCGCTGCTACTGTCTACCATCCGAACTCAGAACACGACCTCAAGTTCTTGGTTTCTCTGAAAACGAAGCATCAACAAATGAGACAAAAGTACTATAATATTAAAGGTATGACATTTCCCTTATCTTAAATCCGCTTTATCTTTAATTTTGAGAAATCAAAATCTCAATTTCCCCCCCAAATTTGTCGATGTACTCCAGTCGAAGTATCCGAAGTTGGTTAACCATATCCCGGACGTATCCCCCTCCTGCACCCGTATCCCCCCGTATCGAGACGTGACCGGCACCAATTAACAGAGAGTCCGCGTAACTTAGGTATGAGGTGTGAGAATATGAATCGGGAAGATTAGAGTCAGCCAAATCAACTTTCTGAGATCCAGTCTCAACCCTAGTGGTACAAGATCCGATTCATCAGTCCTTGTTGTGCAAGAATCAAGATTCCAGACTGTTATTAGTGATAACAATTATTATTACTATGGAAAAAGCTCAAATATGCCATCAAACTATCGGAAACGGCTCATTTATGCCACTAGTTAATAGTTTGGCTCATTTATTCCATTGTAGTTACCAAAATGGCTCATTCATGCCATTGGCGTTACCAAAATGACTCATTTATGCCATTGCCGTTACCAAAATGGCTCATCCATGCCATTTTTCATTAACGCAGACGTTAATGAGTATTGTAAAACCGGCGTTAATGAAAAAAGACATGGATGAGCCATTTTGATAACGGCGATGGCGTAAATATAGTTCAATGGCATATTTGAGCTTTTTCCCTTATTACTACCTCCGTCCCATATTACTTGGCCACTTTCCCTTTTACACGCCCCTTAAGAAATCATAAATAGGAAGGGTATTTTTAGTACATTACCCTTATCTCTCTCCAATTAATTGCACTCTAATCAATAGTGGTTACTTTAAAAAAAAATTAATGTTAAGGGCAAAGTAGGAAAAAACTTAATTAATTCTATCTTGTTTTTAGAAAGTGGCAAGTAATTTGGGATGAATATTTCTAGTAATGTGGCCAAGTAATATGGGACAGAGGGAGTATAATGCTACTTTCAACTAAAAAGTGCTTCAGAAGATGTTGAGAAAATGTAGAATAGGTGAACTTAAAGAATTTACCAGCTATGCTCTCTAGAACATCATTTTTACTGCATTACTTTAGATATAGTTGACTACGGTCGATCGAAGAAGAGATTAAGACTTCTAAGAGGTGGCCAGAGAAGGTTAAGTTTAGACTTATATAGTTCTAACTAAAAATACCCTTCAATATGTACGTCTTCATCCAATAGTTGCATATCCATCCTTTATAAAGCACCCACACAAGCTTCATCTCGTATTTTCCTGAATTTTATCTGATTGTAGAAACATCCGCGTAAACCTGCTGCTTTAACAACAAAGTATATTTGACCTTTTTCTCATTATTAAATGCTCGCTTTTTGTAGGTAATGAATGGTGGGATCTTTGTGCGGGACCTCATGTTGAAACTACAGGAAAGATTAACAAAAAAGCTGTTGAGCTTGAATCTGTTGCTGGCGCTTACTGGAGAGGAGATGTAAAGAAACCAATGCTCCAAAGGATTTATGGCACCGCATGGGAGAATGAGGACCAATTAAAAGCATACCTTCACTTCAAAGAAGAAGCTAAACGGCGTGATCACCGGCGAATTGGCCAAGATCTTGATCTCTTCTCCATACAGGCAGGTCTCTCTTTGATTAACCCATTTATGAGACTTATGATGTATATATATATTTTTTTATTGAATAAGACTCAATAACTCATTTTTTGTTGTTGCGTATGCTTACATGAATTGAAACTAAAATTGATGGTAATATTGGCAGGATGAAGCTGGTGGAGGCTTAGTGTTCTGGCATCCCAAGGGAGCTATGATTAGACACATAATAGAAGATACTTGGAAAAAGATTCATATGGAACGGGGCTACGATTTGCTCTATACTCCCCATGTAGCTAAGGCAGATCTTTGGAAGATTAGTGGTCATCTGGACTTCTACAAAGAGAATATGTTTGATCAGATGGAGATTGAGGAAGAGCTTTTTCAGCTTCGGCCAATGAACTGCCCTTATCATGTATTGGTCTATAAGAGGCAGTTACACTCTTATCGGGATTTTCCAATCAGAGTTGCAGAGCTGGGAACAGTGTATAGATATGAGTTATCTGGAGCCTTACATGGCCTTTTCCGTGTAAGAGGTTTTACTCAGGTATGTTGTCAAACATAAGATTTTTATTTACCTTAACATCTGTATCTTTGATTAGAATTATCATCCCTAAGTGAGCAGTTATTGCATTCAATCGTCTGAAAGAGAAGGAATGAAGGATGGTAAAATGGGTCTTGCATTTTATTTGTGTTTTCCTGTGAAGTAACCACGATAACCTATGGCTTATGCAACAATTAATATGAACAAATGAAGATGCATGGAAACCCCATTGTTGTGGAGCATAACATACTTGCTATAGTTGATTAGAAGTTATCTGTCTTCTCCTCTTGGAAGCTAGGATTTTGTTTTGGTCTGCTTTGGATTCTCTTTGACATGGGGAACAAATTAATCTGTTCTCTCTTTAGGGGTTTAGAGCACCACCTTGAGTCTCAACATCTAATCTTTGTTATTGGCTGAAACATTTGGTATTTCCAGTAAACATCAAACGTTTCTTAATTAAGAAATAGCACAGATAATTTATTGGTTTTTAGATTCTTTTTATTAGGTCAAACTTTTCATTGGGCATCCAAGGGGAAAAAGTTCCAGGAAGAGGTGCTTAGACACCAGAAAGATCAGAAATTTCTTCTACAAGAAAGTGAGGAAACGTACTGTGCCCCCCATAAAAGTTCAATCAGCCTAAAATCATATCCAGACAACTTCATGAGAAGGGACACAGGGAAAACACACACACACTAACATGTACAGACAAAGGAAGTGCCTGCTATAATTAACACTTCTTTAGATTACTTTGACAGTCTTTTTTTTTTTTTTTTTTTTTTTTTTTTTTTTGCGGTAATGTCTGAGCCAATTTTCTTGCACGTATACTAATTTACGGGTAGCCTGACAAGCCCACAAGCATAGGCCAAGTAATCCCACTCACCATGGCTGGAGCAGATCACACAAAGTGTTGTAGCTGGGATAGGAACTTGGGATCAATAGGTTGTTACTACTTTGCGCGCTCAGCCATCCTCTTAAGGACCAGATTACTTTGATATTCTTTTTCTCTGTACTCTGGTTTTTGTCATTATTGTTTAATGTTCTACTATCTCTTCCGATCGGCACTTAACTTGGTCCCAAAATTTTTCCTTCTGCTCTTTGCTTGTCACACCTTTCTTGAGAATTATGCCCAATAAAGACATTCCTCACCGACCCAATAATATATAACCAGAATTTCTGGAATGTTCCTCTTTTCATACCAAGGACTTTCCGAGAGGTGTCCCTAAAAAAGTAAAAGGACTTGAGTGAGTGCATTACGTGTGATGCTGTGGAGTTTCAGCTTTTACCTTGCTATTACTTAGATCTCTTACATGATACTTCAGCCTTTTGTGAAAGACCAATATAGTACATTTTTGCTCTGCATTACAGATTTACAGGTGTAGTTGGGAGTTGTTAACTTTTTACTCTTTACCTGTTTGTAATCTTCTCCACCGCAGTCGGAGATTTTAGTTTCCACATTTATAATTATAATCATAGAACATATTGTAATCTATAGTTTTGTGAGTAGAATGCTTTCCCTATCTCGGCAAAGGACGAGAAAAATTGAATCCCATGAAATGATTCTGATAAAATTTCTGCTTTGAGTGTTCATTCTTTCATGTGGAAAATCCTAAGTAGTAGCAACTTGCATTACTGTGAATCTGTGATCTAATACCCCTATATACTGAATTTGCAGGATGATGCACACATCTTCTGTTTAGAGGATCAAATTAAAGATGAAATCAGGGGCGTGTTAGATCTGACCGAGGAAATATTACAGCAATTTGGTTTTGACAAGTATGAGGTGAACCTTTCAACAAGGCCAGAAAAAGCTGTGGGAGATGATGAGATTTGGGAAAAAGCAACATCTGCACTTAAGGATGCTTTAGAAGACAAAGGTTGGAGCTATCAAATAGATGATGGTGGTGGGGCCTTCTATGGTCCCAAGATTGATCTGAAAATTGAGGATGCTCTTGGAAGGAAGTGGCAATGCTCAACTATACAGGCATGTTTTAAATAATTCACAAACTTGAAAGTGTTTTTTCCTCTTCATTTTCTTTTTTTCAAGCTCGCTAGAGTCTTTTATTCCTTCATTTGACACATGATCTTCTACAGGTTGATTTCAATTTACCCCAACGCTTTGACATTACGTATGTTGATTCAAATCAAGAGAGGAAGCGGCCTATCATGATCCATAGAGCAGTTCTTGGATCATTGGAGCGTTTTTTTGGTGTTCTCATAGAGAATTATGCTGGTGATTTTCCTCTTTGGCTTTCTCCCATCCAAGCTCGAGTTTTACCAGTTACCGATGTTCAGGTAGTCAATACTTGTTTGACTAATCCTTGTTCTCCATTTACATAAAACCATGTTTAATATCTTTCCATATGATCAATTGAATATTGGAAAAAAGATTTACCCTGACCAAAGATTTGCTGCTTACTCTATACTAATTCCTGGAGTCACTCTTTACATAATATGTACTGGTTTTTATTTGATTGTACAATAGGGATCATGATCCATGTCATTTTCATCAAGTAAAATTAGGGGTTGCAAAATTAGGCCATACTCGCCCATGTTTTACCTGCACATTTATTAGCTCAGCCCATCTAAAAATTGGGCTGATATGTAGTCCAAATTGAACCACGAGAAACCTTGTCAATTTTTGTTTTTGTTTGATATGGCCATAATAAAGCAAAAATTAGTTTTATTAGGTACCTAAAAACGTATAAAAGAACTCATGAAATTAAAACTTAGTAAGAATTGGCGGGTTGGGTTATGAACTCAGCCGATTTTGGCCCGCCCAAATTCAACCCAACCCGCCCATTTGACACTCCTAAAATAGTACCAAAAGGCTTCATGGTGAAGTTTGTCTTGAACTGGTCAATAACAATTGTTTTCTTTTATATTTTGATCTGTGTATTTGCTTCTGCTGATAAATATGGTGACTCGGACTGACTTATGAGTTCATGTGTTCACAGCTCCAATACTGTAATGAAGTGGGCAAGAAACTAAAAGCTAGTGGTATTCGGGTCGAGGTTTGCAGCGGCGAGCGACTGCCAAAACTCATTAGGAATGCAGAGAAGCAAAAGATCCCATTGATGGCTGTAGTTGGGTCCAAAGAGGTAGAAACACAAAGTGTAACTGTTCGATCTAGGTTCGCGGGAGAGTTAGGGAACATGTCCATTGATGAATTTATCAGCAGAACAAAGACAGCTAGTGAAAACCGTACATTCTTATGATCAGGAGCATGGTATTGAAAATGTTTGGGAGTAGGTGAGGTCTCCTAAATTTTTAGTCATTCATTCATGTATGATTTTTAAACATAGTTGTGAACCACAGAGCAAATAGAGAGGAAAATAAAGGGATACAGAGTTCTTGTTGAATCTTGTATTTTGTACTTCTTTTCTACTTATATGATTGTCTTAAAATGTCATGACATTTGTGTGGCTTTAAAAACGTGACATCAAGAGTAAATTTGGATGTTTAAAGTTAAATTGTTCGAGAATATGAAATGTGTCATTCTTTTTGGAATAGACTATAAAAAGAGTCACCTAAAATAAAATAGAGGGGGGAGTACCTAGTAAGACCATACCTCTAGTTACTGGTCGATTTGAACTTAGCTTAGATGATGTGAATACATATACTAACAGAAATAATATCAATGTTATCTACGCTAATAAACAGAAAAATACATGAAGACAGGTGAGCAGCTATATATATAATGTAAAGATTCCATGTGTGTTTTTGTTGATAAATAAATACTTTAGTTGACCTTTCTACGATCTCATAAAAATGAGTTTGTTAAGATCTACTGTGACCAGTCTTCACATCTCACTGTCTCTTTGTTTTATTATCAGTTTTGACACGTGAATTAATTAGTAGGTTACTTGGAGCCCATCTGATTCCAGTTGTAAAATATTTGACGGAATAGATCGTGATTTGTGTGTTAAGACTTGAGATATATCGTGATTTGTGTGTGTTGAGATTTAAGTTGTATATAATCTTTTTATATGATGTAATTTTAATATCATTTATTCTATTTTCTAAGTTATCAGATTATGTCTGTTAAAAATAACGACATGTTACTGTAACTAACTTAACAAGATAATGTACAAGATATGCAAAATATACAAAACTTAAACTCGTCATATATATACTCTTTATCACTTTATTTTCTTATTCTAAATAATGGATCTTGGGCCTAACTCAACCTCAAAAGCTAACTTGTAGGGTGATGATTGTCCAAGTTCGTATAAGGAGTCTATGTTCCCATCCCATTTCCGATGTGGGACTCTTAACGCTCCCCGCACGCCCAAACCTCGTTAATTGGAACGTGAACAATATAGTTTAAGTGTCCAACATCGGTGAACAAAGAATTAAAATGAGTCTGTCTCTGATACCATCTAAAGAATGGATCTTGGGCCTAAATAAACCCAAAAACTAGCTTGTAGGATGAGGATTGTCCAAGTCCATATAAGGAGTCCATGTTCTCATTCCATTTTTGACGTGGGCTCTTAACACTTATTTACCTGTCATATTAATTTTTTACAAACATTTTAAGAAAATATTAGTATTAAAATTATTTGATGAATAATTTTTTTGATAAATTTATTCATATTTTTTTTCCCATCACATTAATCTTTCTAATAAACGGCTGCTCTGTTAATATTAAGGGTAAAACTCTAAAAATTAATTAATCATTTCTTGGTTTTCTTTACAAATTTTCGAATAACTATTTTCGATAAACAAACTTCGTTCTTTCTTTTTTACTTTTCTCTTATATTTAAAATAATTTTTTTTACTTGTTCATTTTAGCAAATTACTGAGGACGGGATATGGCGCAGGTGCAACTTACTGAGGACATGACATTAGATAGGGGGTTGTGGATGACATAAATTAGGGTAGAAGGATAGAAGGTAGTCGAGCGTAGTCCTACTTACTCTTACAAAATGATAGTTGTAGTATTATTACTGTAGGCCCGATTAGCCTATCACACTTATAGGCGCAATATTGCTTTATAGTCCCCTGTAGTTTGATTTCTGTTGCTATGTGTTCTTTAGTGTACTTTGTTTATCTTATTTAGATGTGTTAGCTACTGCTTCTTGTTGTTAGAATGCGTTACCATGACGTATTCGATTTTGTTATCAGCATGTCCATACTGTCCATATTGCTTTAATTCTCTGTCCGAGTCTGACCATTTCTCTTGCTTTTCCTTGCTTGTGATTATGCTTTGTCTTGAGTCGAGGGTCTCCCGGAAACATCCGCTCTACCTACCAAGGTGGAGGTAAGGTCTGTGTACACTATACTCTTCCCAGATTCACGTTGTGTGATTTCACTGGGTATGTTATTGTTGTTGTTGTTCATTTTAGCAAATCAAAAGACTCTTATTATTTCTTTCATTATGTTTATCATTAAGTAATTACATAAGTACAATAAAATTTAGCTATTTAAAGTATAATTAATAAGATTAATTTAGTAAAATAGATTTTTAATAATAAGGAGAATGTCAAGTCAACATGAACTAAGTGAAAATGAACGGAGGGAGTACTTAAATAGGCCCGAGGGAGTGGGTATGCGTGTATATATACAACTATACAAGTACTTTATACTAGTAGTATGCAAGTACTTTGTGTTTCGCAAAAAATCAGTCATTTTTACATTCTTAAAGGCTTCCTAACTCTTTTTACAAGGCAAGCTGTTCATCCGTTACACTTGCTACCTAAATAAGCTGTGTATTATGTATGTTTGCTAAGGCTTTGTCCTTTTCTCTCAAGCTATTAAAGAGGTCGGACATATAATTAATGTCATACTCACCTAATAAGAGATTAACATTAAGAAAGTCCTTGGGAATTGTAATCAGGCTATTTAGTCAAACTAAAGACTGGAGATGAATTCAAAATTATTGATTTGGGCCACTATGTTTCCTGTATTCAAAATTGCCTCCACTTAGATCCCTATTAGCCTTTAGACTCTTCCAAATTCATTAATTAAGAGCTCATCAAACTCTTCTCCTAATACTACCTTCAATCCAAAATAAGTGTTGTTTACGGTTTTGATACACGTACTAAAAATAATTAATGCCTTATTGGTTTCTTAATGCGACACTTACTTCGGACCAAATTGATTTGGCTAAAACGATTCTCCCCCTCGATAAAAAAAAAAAAGTGTCTATTTAAACATTTGCACACTCCTTAAGAAAATATTAATTTCTAGGTAAAAATAAGTAATTTGATTAAATCCCTAATTAAATAGATATTGAAATTTGGTCAACTAACACTTAATAAGAAAAAATGTGAAAAAATAAGGTGATATCTTTTTTAAAATTGGTAAGTGGACACTCTTTTTAACTTAAATATTAAAGGCTAAGTGGACACTCTTTTTTATTTGAAGGGAGTACTTATTTTGAATAGGAGGTGTATTGAATTTCATATCTTCTTTGAAATATGTGAGAAACTATAAAACCTATATATATATATATAATTATCTTTAAAAAAATTGACTTTGTAGCATAAGAAATGAAGCATAATGAGCAGCATACTCAATTGTACCAACAACAAATAATGAGTAGCATACTCAATGTTTTTCCATGGGTTATCATGCAATACACCATTAAACTTAGGGGGCATGATTGCAACATAGCAATGGAATCAATATTGAAAGATTAAAGAGCACCACTTCCGAAAAAGAATTCCAAAGATAAAACTAAATGTTAGAATAGGAATATAATTTCATATATAATATTTTATTAGGAAAATGATTGTAATGTAGAATAAGAATAAAATTTCATATATAGTATTCTATTAGAAAAATGATTGTAATAGAGTGTCTATAAATAAAGCTTAGTGTAATCATGTAGATATAACAATTCAATATATATTTTCTCCCATAATTTTTCACATGATATCAGAGCTTCTACGATTTTGGTAGAGAATCAAAATGCTTCTACTGTCGGAGGGCGACACTAGAAAATGTGTGTCACCCGTCTGGCCAAATATAATGGTAGAGTGAAGATTGTAGAGAACTTTCAGAAATTTATAAATAAAATATTCTCCTTCAGATAATAAAATATTATCACTGGAATAAAAACAAATCGGCGTAAACATACCGCGTAAATAGTGTTGTGTGAACAGTGACACGTGAACAATACTTTTCGGAGTGAACAGTTATCAGATTTCGATCATCGAAATTAGGTTTTCGGTGATTCCAGTCTATTTTCAGCCATTCTTTTAAGAATTGTTTTTACTGCCAGCATCGAGCAGAGATTCTGACCTGAGCCATACCACTTTCTTCGAGGTTTGACAACTATTCTGACATAATTTCTCATCCCGTATGGTCGTACCATCATTCCGATCCTACCCCCAAAATAACATCACAGTCTCGTGCCTCAATTCCGGCGACTATTTTGTGTCCCCTAGGGTCGTGCCATCATTCCGATCCTACCCACAAAATACCATTGCAGTCCCGTGCCTCATTTCCGGCGACTATTTTGCATCCTTCTTTTCTAGAGTATTAGCAAAGTATCTGCTGGGCAATATTCCAGCGAAGATTCAAAAAAAAAATCACCACCGCGCATAATTTTTACTAGCGTCACATCTCTATTCAGGGGTGTTGTACAAAATCAACACCACCACAACATAGATCAGGTTCAAGCTAGTGAGAATCTAATTGTTGTGCAAATTTTCAATAATTTTCGGGAAAACAAATCAGTTATCGTGCAATATTTTCGGTGACAACATAGCTATCTGTATCAAAATTACTTTCGGGTAGTGTTGCACAAATTCAATCACTACCACGAGGTAGATCAGTCCCTTCTGACCAAAACTCAGTCAGTGGCTCCGGCAAATACCCACTCACGCGCCACCACGTGCCGCTCGAAGTGCCAGCTCCGGCTAGCGCGTCAGATCCACGTGTCGTGCATGCACCTTTTTTCGGCCAGATCTAGGTGATTTTCTTCTTGGGTTGTGTTCGCCAAATTTCATCCATCTTTCAAGACAGATTTCGCCACTTCTCTCGATTTTGATATGTTTAACTCCAAAAATACGGGAATTGAAAGTTCAAGTCCTATGATTACTTCAAAATCCTTAAGGAGGAGATCAGAAAATCCCACATCACAGTCCATGAAAAAGCGACGAGGAGGAGGTCTCCTTGGAAAATCTCGACCTAGGTGTAGTTATTGTAATAGACTTGGACACATTCATGAAGTATGATATTCTCTCCATTGTGACCTTGAGGAGAAAGTTTATATGGAGCAACCACCCGGTTTTGTTGCTCAGGGAGAGTCTAACCTGGTGTGTCGATTACGTCGATCACTTTATGGTCTGAAACATTCTCCCAGAGCCTGATTTGGAAAATTCAGCACAGTAATTCAGGATTTTGGCATGACTCGTACTAAAGATCTCATCAAATTGAAGTATTTTGTAAGTATTGAGGTTGCTCAATCCAGATCAAGTATACTCTCCGGTGATATTATTACAAAATTTATGAAGTCAAGTGATCAGCCTGCATATATTTTCACCAAGTCCCTCATTGATCCTCGTATTAATACATCTGTAACAAGCTCGGTACATATGACTTGTATGCACAAGCTTGAGGGGGAGTGTTAGAATATGAATAGAATTTCATATATAGTATCCTACTAGGAAAATGATTGTAATGTAGAATAGGAATAGGATTTCATATATAGTATCCTACTAGGAAAAGATTGTAATGGAGTGTCTATAAATAGACCTCGATATAATCATGTAGATACAATAATTCAATAATATATTCTCCCATGATTTCTCACACTAAAGAATAGAGAAAGGTTGGTTGATAAAGAATAGGGAGTATGAGAAATGAAAATGATACATGAATGTATACAAAAATATTGTAACCAATACTAAATCTCCCCAATGGAGTATATATCAGAAACCAATAAGAAACAGATGTACCATGATGTTCAACATAACTTAACAGAACTCCCCCAGAACATTTTTTTCCTTACAAGAAAAACATCAAGAATCCACCAGCAATTGCCAAAACCAAATGATTCAAAATACCCCAGCTCACCATCCTGTAAGAAGCTGATGGTGATGACGAATCCGGAGACGCTGCTGCTCTAGCTCTACCAGCCTGATCAGCCACTGGACCATCAGCAGCGGGGGCGATATCTTTTACTGGTGCGGGTGCTGGTGCTGGCATTGGAGGTAAATCTGTCCCAAAAATAGCTTCGGGAAGAAGGACCTTGTCCACCTGATAAACAGCAACTGGAAAAGTGGTGCGAACAGCGCTGCTAACTTTAGTCCTAGACCATCCTGAGTTAAGGTGAACGGTCCCAGAGTCATCGGTGAAGTTCAACGCGTACAAATTTCCACCAGCAAAGGTATTAATAGGGCTCATGTCGCTAAGGTTCTTGAAATCAGCTAGAGAATAGTAATTTGGCAATGCATGGAAAAGGCATAGGGATTTTAGTTGGTCCGCAGTGAGGTTGGAAAGGGAAGGCTTTTTGAGTGAGGTAAAGGCCGAATCTTTGGGAACAAAAAGTGTGATCCCTTCTTCTGTGTTGTTGGCTTGGGTTTGGAAAGTCTCAATGACTTTAGTCGATTCAAGGTAGTTAAGGAATGTGTGGAAAGGGCCTGCAACGGAGAGTAAGTCCGTTAGGTTTGTGTATTCGGGACCTGGTGCTGGTGCTGGAGCCATGATTGGGGGTGGAACAGCTTTTCCTTTCGCGGCTACAGTTGACAATTGAAGGACTAGAAGTAGACTACTTACAATGAAAACCATGGAGTACCCCATGTTTCACTTAGTGCTGATATACACTGACTGACCCCTACAAATTCAAGATCCAAGATTAAGTCAACCAAAATCAGAGCAAATGGGTATAAAGTTAGCATCTTTAGTTAAAACTAAGTCAAACAGGACCGATCCAAGTGAATTGCTAGAGTAAATTTCATAAATGGTTACATAACTATGTCTTTTTTTCACCATAGTCACATAACTATGTTAAGTTCATTTGAGATCACAAGAATATGTTATCTAGACACCCTTTTAGTTAGATCTCGACATTTCCACATTAGAATTTCCTGAGGGTAATTTTTATCTACTCTTTTGGATGGATAGGGTGGTGCATTTTCATTCTTAAACTACAAAATCATGCTAAAATTTTCTTGAAAAACTTGAGCTAGTAAAAATTGAGTTACATAAAATGATCACTAATTTGTAAAATTGTAACTCATCAACTCAAGGACCAAATCAATAAATTCTTGAATTCTTAATAGAGTTGTACATACAAGACAAAATTAAAGCAGATATAACAGTAAAAAAACACCAAGAAATGGGAACTTCCAGATGTCACAATGTCAATAACAGTAACAGCTTTCGATATGTTTGAGGAAAACAATGCAGTACATTCAGCTGACTGAACAAGAACACAGATCCAGATCCAGTCATACACCACCCCCCCCCCCCCCCACCCCCCAAAAAAAAATATCACTACCCTCAAAACAGAAAAAGGAAAATTTAAAAATGACAAACAAATGGAAAATGTAATGCAAATGTGAAGAAAAACAGAGAATTATTAGAGATAAAATGCAAAGATAATTATGAGAAAAACATACCTTGAACAGATCAGCTGAGAGAGAGAGAAAGCTTGAGAGCAAAAGGATATGGAGTTTGGTGTACAAAGAGAGTATTTAAAGAAAAAAGAATGTGTATATTTTACAACTTTTGCACTGGCATTTGGTGAAAGGAAAAGACAAAAATAACAAATGAAGAGTAGGTTCAGGGCTTTTGCTTACGTATATGATTACTATGGGCGTTCTTTGTCTTTATAAAAAGATATAAGAGTCAAAACGGACTTAACTATCATTTTTTTTATAATTTTTTACCTGAATTATTAGGAGTGAGATTCATACCTAAATTATCACAACTATTGAGCAAAATAATAAACAAATAATAATTAATGTGTATTTTATTAAATAATTGGTGATAGTTTAAATTTAAAAAATCTCACTCCTAATAATTCAAATAGAAAAAAAAATAAAAATACTTTGAGTGTGTTTTTAACCATTTTAACTCTTATTTTTATGTTAATTTGTCTGTTGAATGAAAATAACTTTGATGACAAGACTTAAAAGCAAAGTGTTGATGTGCGTTGGCATTTCAATGTCGCACTCCCATTCTCATCTAATTGTTTTTTAAAACATTTTCGATGTTTCTTCTTGTGTCTACAAATTTGTATTCTACCCATATGTTTCATTTCTCCATGTACAAGTACTTTAGTAGATTTATAATGTAGGGGTAGTTTCTAATTAAATATTTATTCTATGTGTTTTAATTTGAATGTAACAAAATTTATTAAAGTTATACTTCTTTAATAGCAGATCAGTGAATGGAACACATAAGATCTTTTGTAGGATAATTTTCATTTACTCAAATTGCAACTAAGCATCGGAGATTATTTCTTTAAAAAAAATCTTAAATCATATGATCTAAATTAAAAGTGTGTATACATGTTGACCACTGGATGAGTTAACAAGCTACCATGGTTAGATATAACTAGCCTAGTTAGTTAGATAATTAGAGGTTGTTAGAAGATATTTTAATTAGTCATTAACATTGAGGTGCATACGCGATTGCCCTTCCAATTGCAAGCTCCAAGCTTCAATGTATTTCTCCTTCGGAAAGCTAGGAAATCCGGCAGAGGTTCGAGAGAGTATTTGATTCTAAGTCTCTAAGGCTTAGAATGATTTTCATAATTGGTGTGTTGAATAGTGAGGTGAATGCCTCTATTTATAGTTGAAAAATAGGTCAAAACCTGATTAGGGTTTGACCTTGGGCCTGACCTAAAATTCGAGGCAGAGGCGCCGCGGCCCTAGGGTATGGGCGTCGCGGCGCTCGATATGCGCCTGCACTGTGCTGCGGCCCTAGGGTATGGGCGTCGCGGCGCTCGACGTGCTCCTCGATTTATTTTTCGTGCATTCTTAATTAAATCCAAATTCCAATTTTGACTTAATTAAAATAATCATTATTCATTTAAATATCTCGATTCCAAATAGAACATTTAATTACTCTCTCAATATATCCTTAGATCGAAACGGACAATCGATATAGTGTGACCTAAGGCTGGCCAGTGGGCCGGGTTGGCCCGGTCCTACCCCGACACCGCCACGGTCCTGCCCCGAACACGAGTATTTTTTTAAAAAAAATTGTGGTATCGGGACTCGAACCGGGACGGGACAATGTCTCGTCCCGGCCCGCCCCAGTCCCGCCAATCCCGACCCGATCCCGATCCCTCCTCGGTCCCGACCCAATCCCGCCCGAAACTCCCCTTTTGCAAAAATAACCGTTGCACCAACGACCATTTTACATTTTGGCCGTTGTGCAATGGTCATTTTTGGCCTCCCCCCTCCCCCAACCCCCTACCCCCTTAATATTTATTTTAACCCATAAGTTATTATATTTACACTTTAACCCAATTTTCCAACTATAAATACCTCATTTTCTCTTCATCTTTCTCACAAATCTTCTCCATCGGGACAAGGTTCACATACTGATACTGTCCCGGATCAAGTACAATGTCAAATTAACCCTATGACAGGGGGAATTGTAGGCCCTAAATACAATAAACATAGAAATAGGGAAGCAATAGCAAAATTAGTTTGCTATGGAGGCTTTGCCTTTTTCATTTCCTCCATCTCCCGGTTTTATTCATTACATTAGAGATTTGTATAATCTTGCTTTTAACGGTTTTCCAAGATCAACTGTTAAGAGAGATGTATTGAAATTTGCACATGAATATCAACAGTATTTACGTTATTCATTATATCATTTTAATGGCAAAGTGGCTATTACTTCTGATATAGGCCGTAGTACTAACGACCATGATTATTTAACGGTAACTTGTCATTGGATAGATTATAAATGGTCTATGCAAAACGTATCTTAGCGTATAGATATATAGATGATAGGCACACTGGTACTTTTATTGCATAAAATATTTATCAAGTGTACGATTATTACGGAATAACTGATAAAATTATGACTATTACATTAGATAACGCTTCTTCTAACAACTACGCTATTACAATTTTAAAAAATAGTTTAACTCCATCTTTTCCAGATCATTTTCATATAAAATGCACGTGCCATATATATAACTTAATTGTAAAGGATGGTCTATCACTTTTTGAAGACATTCTTAGTAAAATACAATTTGCTATAAACTTTATTTTTAAAAATAATAGAATACAACGAAGAAAAGAATATAAAAAAGCTTGTCACGATTGCCAACTACCTTGTAGAAAAATTCTAGAAGAAGTACCCACTAGGTGGAATTCTTTATACGAGCAACTACTTGTTGCTTATGACTATAGAAAACCTATAACTTTATTTTTTAACTCTCATAATCAAAATTCAGCTGATATGGTTGTAGATAGCGATTAGATAAAAATTTCTGAACTTATTGTATTTTTAGAGAAAAATTTTCAAGCAACAAAAGAATTTTCCGGTATATATTATCATACAATTTCAACTATGTTATTTTATATAGCTCTAATATTTTTATTACTTAGTGAATACATGGAAAAACTAGCTTATATGGAAGCTATTAGAAAATGTTTATCAAAATAAAAAAATATTTTATTCCTATTCCCACTATTTATATTATTGGTGTTGAATTAAATCTGACTATTAAAATAGACGGTACTAAATCACTTATTGAAACTATTTACGATTGTATAGAAGTACTACCACCTCCAAGTCCCAAAAATCCAATTCACCCACCACCTATTGAACAAACTAAAGAAGAAGTGTTGTCTAGCGTAGAATACCAATGCAAAAAAGTATATAGGTTTTACCAACAAGAAAGTGTTAGTAACCTACCGGCTTCCATACCATCTTCTTCTTCTTCTTCTTCAACACAACATCACAAAAGACATGCTGTTTCTGCGGCTAGTATTGAAAGCCTCAAAAATAGAATGTGCGGCCATACCCCTCTAACCAAATTAGCGAGTTTGATATTTTTGGTTTGCAGGGTTCTGTACCTTACCAAGCAGTTCTCAATGAAGAAGGACGTGAAGACTTGCTGAAATACTGGAAGGGGAATGAGAAGACTTTTCTGACACTTTCAATGATGTCCTGAGATGTTTTGAACATTCAAGCGTCATCAACTGCGTCTGAAAGCGCTTTTTCTGCTGGCAGATATCAAATAGAAGAGCACAGACACTCTTTAGCCAGAGACAGTTTGGAGATTGTAGTATTATTCAGAGATTGTATACGAGCGGAGCGGAGAAGGTGCGGTCAACCGGAGATCAACGAAGAAGAAGATGAAAACTATGACGAAATCTTATCCGAAGGTGGTGGAAGCGACGTGGATCAATTTGACCAACAAATATCAATTCCAACCGAAGAACCACAGAAAAGTATCAAGAAACTAGAACATGTTTTTTTCAGAATGTAATTTTTTAAATTGTAATTTTACTATGTAATTTGCAACTTTTGAACAACACCACAAAGTTGCAATTTTGACAATTGTATTTGTATTACAAAAAAATCATATGTCCATTAAATAATATAAGAGGCACAAGAACAACATTGTGATGTTTTTATTACACTATCTTATTTAATTATTGAGTTTTTTATATATATATATATGTTATTTTTAAAATTAAGTGCAAAAAAAAACGCCCGGGATCCCGATCCCGACCCGACCCGATCTCGACATGATCGGGATCAGGGCGGGACTTCGGCAAATCCCGCCTATCCCGATCCCGCCTGACCCGCCAGTCCCGAGCCCGACCCATTGGCTACCCTTAGTGTGACCCTACATGCCTTCTCATATCGACATTAATCAAATTAAGGTCTACACGGAACTCCTAAACGGCGCCGAAAGACGAACTCAATATGTGAAGTACTTTTACGCGAATCCAGTAAACTTAACCTTTATGTGGTAAGATAAAATCTTTTCATTCACGACACCTCGATCAAGCTTAGGATTTGTCAAGTGTTTATCCAAATGGTTTAATCATTGTATATCATCTATATTAGTTGACTACTAGACCATATTCTAAATATGTCTATTGCGTTGGCCAACGACTTAGTCAACCTAATATCATTTGAGCTTAGGACGGGATCAAAGTACATTACTTTGTAGACAAGTCGTGTATTGACTTCAAGTCTAAGGATTTCTATCTCCCACACGCTGATCATACTTTAGATAAGTATAACAAATAGTATATCAACAGGGTATACCAATACTTTCAAAGTATCCATGTGTCCATTACGAGTAGTCATTACTCGTAGTAGGTGAGACATACTACATCCTCTAAGGATGTGATGCAGACCACATGTCGCCTTATCACATATCATCGATATTCCATTCTCGATGATCATTAGTTGATGCTACTTTAAGAGTTACGCTCTATCATGAATATCTCACCCTTTTAATGACAACGTAAGCTCAAGGGATGCACATTAATGAATAATTACAAACAATCAAATAATAATTCAATAATTGCAAATGTCATAATATTAATCTCCAATAATAATATGAATGTGTATAAAGTACATTTATCCTAATACAGATTGTCTCTAGTACATAAATATACTTTCACATCTTGTATTGATCAATAAGATTGATTCACTTTTTATTACAACCACCGTGTAATATTTCTCTCTATAACCGTCTCTCTCAACTCTCATCTTCTTCATCAATCTTCTTCTTTCTAATTCTACTATCTCCAAACTCCTCCAATGGAGTTATCATGGTATCATAGTTTCGTCTGCTCTTAGGATAAGCTTCCGCTCTTATCACACTATTCATTGATTATTGAAGTGCTTAGATTCGAGTTGAATCGTGAGTGAGCATCGAAGTTTAGGGTTTGCAATTCAAGTTGATTGTGATGACTAGCGTAACAGCAGAAGTGAATGGATCTCTAGGTACTATAATTAGGCCACCGAACGTTCCAAATACGAGCACAAGTACGGCAAATTTAGTGATTCCAAAAATCGATCACAATCATCCATTGTCCTTGCAATCTACAGATACTTCATGTAGCTCGTTAGTATCTCTTCAACTCACAGATTCAGAAATTTATGCTCTATGGAGTCGATCTATGAGAATCATTTTATTAGGTAAAAGTAAATTAGGTTTCGTTGACAATTGATATCCTAAAAGTAGTTTTTCTTCCGAATTACATGATTTGTGGGGAAACTATAATGCGATAGTGCTTTCATGGATTATGAATGTTGTTAGACTTGATTTGTTAGGAAGTGTAATTTATGCATGTGATGCTCACAAAGTTTGGTATGATCTTAAGGAAATGTTTGATAAGATCAAGGGATCTCATGGATTCCACATTCACAAGGAGATTCATCCATTTACTCAAGGAACTATATCTATTGCAGTATATTTTTCAAAATTGATAGACTTATGGAATGAGTTTGATGTTGTCCTGGTTGTCCTTGCCCTGAATCTAAGAAATTTCTGGAACACTTTGAGTATCAAAGACTGTTTCAATTCTTAATGGGCTTAAATAAATCATATTCACAAGCTAGAGGTCAGATTCTTATGATGTCACCTACTCATAACCTTAAGAAATCCTATTCACTGTTGATTGATTAAGAGAGCTAGAGAAACCTTGCTAATTCAGTCCATGCAAGTATAGGATCTGGTATGATGGAGAACATTGCTTTGTATAGTCACAAAGGAGGAAAAAATGGTAATCACATAGGACCAGGAGGTGGTCACTATGAGAATCACAGAAATGGTGGTGGTAATCCAGGAGGTGGTCATTATGGTAATCACCAGCCTAAATCACAAAAATAGTTCATAATATGTGAAGTTTGTGGCTACAAAAGACATACTATGAATCAGTGCTTCAAAGTGTGTGGCTATCCCCTAGGATGGAAATCAAAGAAGAAGTCTGCATCTGTCTATGAAAATCAAGTTGAAGCTCATCAAGGTGTAATATCACCTCAACCGACAGTCTCACCTCAACCACCACAAGCACCTGCATCATTCTTCACTTAGGATCAGTACATGCAGATCCTACAGTTACTCAAAGGTGGTGAGAGTGCACATGAGACATCAACCAATGCAGGTAATGCAGGTAGAATTTTGTCTGCATTGGTGTCAAAGTATGTGAATAAAGAGTGGATAGTGGACTCTGGGACAACTAATCCTATGACATCAAAGTTGAAAATGCTAGACAAAGGAAAATTTATGCATAGTTCAGATAGATGTAAAGTTTATTTACCTACTGGAAATGTGGTTCCAGTGTCACATATAGGGAGTTCATGTGTGTTTAAGGATCAAATCATATCTAATGTTCTTTTTGTACCTGATTTTCAGTTTAATTTATTGTCTGCATCTCAGATTATAAAAGAACTTATGTGCTTCTTTCCTAACTTCTACATCTTTCAGGATCTCTATAGTGGACAGGTCAAGGCGATTGATAAAGTAGAGCATGGTCTGTACATTCTAAGAGAAGAAGGTCAGCAGGTTGCAGTTTCACCACCACCAACACACCGATCTTCATTAAGCAAATAAAGGAAGTTGTAAATACAGTTAGTGCTTCCTCTATGACTGTTTCTCTATGGAATCAAAGGTTAGGACATGCACCTATGGATATAATAAGAAGGCATGCATTTCTCAAAGATTTACACCTCTCATATCACTCACATTGTATTGTTTGTCCCCTAGCAAAATAGTCTAAGTTCTCTTTTTCTCTAAGTACTCATATTTCACAAACATTGTTTGAACTTGTACGCTGTGATATCTGGGGACCTTATAAGGTTCCTACACATAATGGGAAGAAGTATTTTGTGATAATTGTTGATGATCTCTCTAGATACACTTGTTAGAAGATATTTTGATTAGTCATTAACATTGTATAAATATACATCATCTTTTATTGATCAATAAGATTAATTCATTTTTCATTACAACTACCATATAATATTTTTCTCTCTATAACCGTTTCTCTCGACTCTCATCTTCTTTATCAATCCTCCTCTCTCTAATTCTACTATCTCCAAGCTCCTCTAATGGAGTTATCAATACATACAAAAAATACTTTTAAAATTATGTAGTCTTAAATACCATGTTAACTTTAAAGTGAAGTGTCATTAAGATTAAAATGGATTATTAAAATTTAAAACTTGCTAAAATATAGAAATATGATTTTTGATTAAACAGATTTAAAAATATACTAAGACATAATAATTGAAACAGATGGAGTAGGGATAAAGCACCCCTTACTGGAGTGGTATTAATTATTGAGTAATGAGTCCATATATGAGTGACAATAATAATGGGAGATAATCAAGAAAATGTTGCAATTCCTTCCGGGACTTTTGAGTATTACATTATTCATTTCGAAATAAATGAATTTTTGAGGTGTGACACACCTTTTAAGAAAGTTAGTTAAAGACATTAATTAAAGAAAAGTTGTCAATATTATTCTTTTTCTTCTTTCTAAAATTTTCAACTTTTTTAGAGATATTCATTAATGACATGAGTAATTTTGAAAAAATTAACTAATTAATACATTTTTGGACTTTGAAAAAATAATTTATTTTGAACCATAAAAAAAGTGTTAGAGATTCATTTATATTGGAATGGAGGGAGTAATACTGAATCAACTAAGACTGCGGTGGAGTGACAATTTGCCCCCAATGAGGAACTTTCCCGCGCGAATCTGAATCTAGTCGGGTTCTAATATGCTTTGGGATGTGGGACTTTCCGGTGAGAATTCAAATTTAGTCAAGCTCCAATACGGATATTGAACACCGGTGAAAAACAAAAAAAAAAAGGGTATTAATACCCCTTTTTTTCCTTTTAAAATGGGAGTGCATGACGGGGCAATTACAATTACTTATCATTTCTCGTATTTATTATCCCAACTTTATGAGACGAAATTGAAAAGATAGTAAAATCTATTCTACTAATGCGAAAGCACATGATGAGAGTCTTGGAACATTTTAGTTACTTATAATAGGATGATGCACTGGCTATAATATGTCGTAAGCTTCAAGAAAATTTTGATTTTTAGTCTTTTTAAAGAACTATAAGTAAAATATGAATATATATATATATATATATATATATATATATAATATCAAAAATACATAAGAAATGTACGAAATTCAAAATCAATCAAGCAAAAGGTCTAGGAGTTTATGCTCGTAGTAAGAAATTTCAACTTCAAATGACTAGCATCGCGTTTTGTATGCTTTAATTTGAATTTATTACTCAAACAGTCTTTTTAAAAATGTGTAAGCGATTAAAAGAAATTCAATGCTATTAGATAAATTTTGCAGCTATTAACGCCCAAACATTCATTTAATAATAGACGTGTCAGCTCAACAATTCCCTCTACATTAGTAGTAGTGTAGTACCACATCAGTTCAAAATTATTCATCGACCACCATTTCTTGCTCTTATAGTATTTTTTTCTAGAAAAAAAAGAAGAGGCATAATTAGAAAATACAAAAACTCATATCTCAAATCGACAATCATGTCAACATTATGGTTGGAGATAAAGTGGATCAACATTCATTTTCATTTTTTGTTTATGACGCATTTTTATTCTCGTTTTGACTATTCTCTTTTATGTCTAGTTAATATGTATTGCACTTAAAATTAAGCTTTAGTATATCATTGTTTATTAAACAAGTTCTGGAAACCCGTTCCTCTTGAAAGTTTTAGCCCTTCTATAATTCATCACAATGCGTATTTTGTTAAATGTATTAGCTAAATAAATCTTATATTAGGGGCTTATACAGATATTCTATAAGAACAAAAATACGGAGATATTGGTCTCACCTGTATATATTACTTTTGATCTTATTGTTATATAATATATAAGAGAAAGTTTTGAACTATTGGTTTTCCTCCATGGAAGCCCAAAAGCTTGATCAATATGTCAAAACCCACTAACTCCTTTTATAGCCACAAGGAAGTTCAAACTTCTTCTCAAATATCAATGTGGGACAAATGACTCTTTACTTAACTTAAAAATACCAATGTGGGACAATTGACTAAGTGAGACAAATGACAATGTGGGACAAGTGACTCAATTATGATGGAAATACTCATATCCAATGTGGGATATATAACAATCCCCCACTTATTTACATGCATAATGAAAATAATAAAAAATATCTATAACGTGTGTTACACAACGAATAGCCATGAAGTGGACTAGGCCTTTAACTTATGGTTGAATAGGAAACACTTAGGAATCATATTCTCGTTGCGTATGATTTCTTGCTTCTTTTTAATCTTGGCAGCATCATTTAATATGGGCCTTATGCTGAATCCTGGATTCACAAGTACTCTAGGATCTTACCAAATGATCCCTAAGAAGCGGCCTCTCACTTCTATACTTGTATAGGTAGACTCGTCAAGAATGTCCACAACGTATTCCACATAGCTATAAGTCTATTAAGGACTTAGAGTCCACCCTTTACCTGTTGTGGTAAACAAAAGTGCATAGGTCAGATATAGAGCTTTTGAAATAGTATCACCCCCACTTTTTCCAAATTATGCACCTTGAGATGTATCCAAGTTTCCATCTCGCCAATGTCTAATATTGAATTGCCTTTTTAACTCTCATAATAAGATGCCAAATATAAAACTTGTACCTTAGAATAGAGTTGGTTTCAATCAAGACATCGTTTATATCGGTAATAGCCCCATATCTCGCATGAACTTTTTGATCTTATCTCCCGATAACGATTTTGTTAACGGATCTGCTAGCATTTGCTTTGTTGGAAGATATTCAAGTGTGATCTTCCCCTTCTTAACCATACTTCGAACATGATTATATCTCATAGAAATATGTTAACTATGATCAGATATTCTCTCATTCTTTGCATTGTAAATCGCAGCTTGATTGTCACAATACAAAGTTATAGGACCCTTCTTTGGTTCTATAAAAGGAATAGTTTTTAGGAATCTTCTAAACCACAGAAGCTTTTTGCTAGCCATTGACATGACTATGTATTCAGATTCCATTGACGATAAAGCAACATAACTTTGCTTTTTTGAAGCCCAAGAAACTATGACACCTCCAACAGTGAATAACCATCCACTAGTTGACTTAGAATCACTTGCATTTGATGCCCAATTTGCATCACTAAAACACTCAAGTATAGATGCATTGCATTTGTAATTCAGACCATAATTCCTTGTTGACTTCAAGTACCTTAGTAGTCATTTTAGTTCCTTCCAATGATCTTCTCTTGGATTTCTAGTAAATCTACTCAATATGCCAATAGAACACACAAGATCAGGTCTTGTGTGATTCACCACATACATAACACTACCGATTATTTTGGCATATTCTTCTTGATTTATAGTTTCTCCTTTATTTGGAACTAATTTTACGGTTGGATTGATATGCTTGCCGTCAAAGTAATTAAACTTCTTTAACACTTTCTCAATGTAATGAGATTGTGTTAGAATGTAAGTTCCTCCTCTCTTGAGCACTTTGACTCTCAATATGACATCAACAGGACCTAAATCCTATATGTCAAAAGCTTGCTTTAAAAACTCTTTGGTCTCATTCACACATTTTATGTCAGAACCAAAGATAAGCAAGTCATCAATGTATAAAGGAACCACTACTTTATATTCAAGAGTGACCTTAGTAAAAACACAACTTTCTACTTTGCTACTCTTAAATCCGAACCTTTTAATTTCTTGTACCATTGTCGTGGTGCTTGTTTAAGCCCATACAAAGACTTTTTTTAATTTGCATACTTTATGTTCTTCACCCTTAACAACATAACCTTCAAGTTGATGCAAATAAATTTACTCATCCAAGTCTCCGTTTAAGAACGCAGTTTTAACATCCATTTGATGAACCTCTAGTCCATACATAGATGCAATATCAAACATGGTTCTGATTGATGTGAATTTAGAAACGGAAGAGAATGTCTCAAAATAATCAACCTCTTCTTTTTTACTATACCTTTGGCTACCAATCTATCCTTGTACTTATCAATAGTACCATCAGTTTTGAGTTTCTTTTTCAGAACTCACTTGCAACCAATAGACTTAGTCATAGGAGGTAAATCAATAAGAGTCCAAGTTTGGTTTTCAAGTATAGACTTGATTTCATCATCCATGGCTCTTTTCCACATATCAGAATCTGATTGTGACATAACTTCTTGAAAAGTTTTTGGATCCTCTTCTAACATGTAAGTCAACAAATCAGGACCAAATTCTTTTCAATTCTACGTCTCTTACTTCACCTTAATTCGATTATTTCATCATTCTCGTTTTCTTCTAAATTCTCATCATTTACAATTTCACTCCCGGTTGTATGTTCATTAATATCAAGTTCACCAAATAAACATTATTTACTTCTATTTTATCAGCATCACGAATATTCAAGTGTTCATAAAATATAGCATGCGCAGCCTCAAATACACTATTATCATGAAACCTAAGAAATCTATATGCTTTACTCATAGCAGAATAACCAATAAAAATAGATTTAACTGCTCTACTACCAAGTTTTGACCTTTTCAAAATTGTGTCCAAAACATATGTAATACAACCCCATACCCTTAGATGTTTAATACTAGGCTTACCCCCAATAAACAACTCAAATGGAGTTTTCATATGTTTCTTGTTTACAATCCTGTTAGTAATGTAACAAGAACTCAATAGTGCCTCTCCCCAATAACTCATTTTGTAATTTTGAATGTAATAGCATGGCACTAACCATTTCCATTAAAGATCTATTTTTTCTTTCGGCCACTCCATTTTGTGGTGGAGTATTAGGTGCTGAAAATTCTCTAACAATTCTATTTTGTAAATAAAATGATATAAACTCGTTAGATAGATAGTCACCACCCCTGTCCGATCTCAAACATTTGATCCTTAAATTGGTTTTATTTTCAACTTCCTCCTTGAAGATTTTAAACTCATTAAAAGCCTCATCTTTGGTTTTAACCAAATACACATAGGTGAATTTTGAATAATCATCAATAAAAGTTATGAAATATCTTTTACCACCTTTAGTAATATGCTCTTTATTATCACAAATATCCGTATGAATAAGTTCAAGTAAACCATTTGTTCTAACAACACTTTTGAAAGAATATTTAGTCAATTTGGATTGAGAGCAACATTCACAAGTTTTTGTGGTAAAAGATTTAGAAGACTTAGAAATAAAATTATTTGAAATCATGCGATTCATAACATTTATACCAATATGTCCTAGTCTATAGTGCCAATTATCATGATCATCAACATTAAGCAAAACTTTAGAAAAGTAAGTAGAAGATGCAGTCTTATTAAAGTTAACATTCAACAAGTACATTTTGTCTTTCATGTAGCCTTTTCCTACAAACTTCCCATTATTAGTGATAGTCACTTTTTGGGAACCAAAAGCTACTTTGAAATTATTTTCGTCAAATTTATGGACCGATACAAGATTATTCCTCATAGAGGGGATATGTTACGCATTTCGCAGAGTTAAAGTATTTTCCGAAGTGAGGGGAAGACAACAGTGCCTACACCAAGAACTTCGTGTGATGACGCATTTCTCATGTAGACGGCCTTGACCTCTTTCACCATTTCATATGTCTTGAATAAACTCTTATTTGGGGTAACATGACAGGTATCACCTGAGTCCACCCACCAATCAGTAGTGCCATTTTTGACAATGCATACTTCAGACATGACAACGACAAAGTCTTTGTCATCAATCACATTGGTTTGTTCCTTTTTCTTGTCTTTCCCCTTACAGTGACGGCATTTCCTAGCATAGTGGCCAGGTTTGCCACAAACATAACAATTGCCTTTTTTTTTGTTATTTCTGTTATCCTCATTCCCATTTTTCTTAAAGAATTTCCTCTTCTTGGACGTTCCTTGGTTTCTCTTAGATTCCATGAAGTTTTTTTCTCATAAACATGATTCACACCATCATTCTTCGAAGAAACTGAACCATCTCTTTTAAGGCTTTCAGTCTCAATTTGAATGCCTTGAAGAAGTTCATCCACAGAGATAGACCTCTTCTTGTGTTTTAGTTTCTTTTGATAATCTTTCCATGAAGGCAAAGTTTACCAATGATGGTTGAAACTTGAAAAGTTTCAGAAATGGGTTCACCAGCATCATTACATTCTGTTGCTATATCATTTAACTCATTAACCTAATCAATGACCGGTCGAGAATCCACCATCTTGTATTCAACATACTTGTTAACCAAAAAAGACTTATTACCAGCATCTTCATTTACATACCTTCATTTTATAGCATTCCAGAGTTCTGCAGCAGTTTTGTGAATGTGAAATACGTTGAATAATGTGTTGTTCAGCGACTGCAGAATGGTGTAGCGGCAAATGAAATAATCATTTTTCCATTTGTTCGCCTTCTCAGTTGCCTCAATCTTTTGTGCCTCGGTTGCATCCAGATCAGTGACTTCCTCCGGACAGCCTTGAAACAGAACATAGAATACCTTTGCAATTGTCAAAAGGTACTCCATCTTTAGACTCCAACGCTTGTAGTTGAGTCCGTTCGCCTTTCCAATTTGTCTCCATCGTTCAACTGCGCCTTAACCAATACTGACTCCATTGCAAAGATTTAATATCTTTAAAATTATTATATAATAGGGTAATGGATTTATGAATAGGTTAGGCACACCGAAAAATAATATTATCTTTAAAGGTATTAATTCCTCCCTCTCAGGTGTAAAATGTTCAATGAGGAATTAACCTTCCAGGATACACAACCTATATTCTCAGAAATTCGAAATTACACTCTAACGAATTTCAGAAGCAGAAATCGCATGTATAAAATATAGACTTTAAAGAAAGAATAAATCTCAGAGAAGGGGGAATTCCAGAAGCAGAAATTATTTTCTGTTTTCTGTATTGTATTCTGTGTGGGACAAATGACAATGTGGGAATTCCAGAAGTAGAAATTATAGACTTTTTTTCTTTCTTATATATATAAGAGAAGTTTTGAATTATTGAAGCTACTATTGGTTTTCCTCCATAATGAATGGAAGCCCAAGAGCTTGACCAACATGTCAAATATATTAACTCCTTTTATAGCCATAAGGAAGTTCAAACTTCTTCTCAAACATCAACGTGGGACAAATGACTCTTTACTTAACTTAAAAATACCAATGTGGGACAAATGACAATGTGAGACAAGTGACTCAATTATAATGGAAATACTCATATCCAATGTGGGATATATAACACTTACCCAACCCTAATTTATTATAGTATCAACATTGTTTTTAATTAAAGCTTAACTAACGACAAGGATACAGGATATATGATCATACCTGAGGAGTTGTTTTATTATGCAAAATGACAATGAAATAGCTAAGATGGGTCCAAGATGAACTGGCAGTGTCCTAATAATTTTGCTGTGATTTATATGAATAACAATATAATGCTTGTTTAGTGATACATTTACCTTAAAGCATTAACTAATATATAATCGATTTTATTGGTACTTAAAAAGTAAGAGTTGTTGGTTTACAAGGATTTGCAGGAAACGGAAATTACAAGTAACTGCTTATGTAGGAATTGAAATTACAGTTCAACAAGAAAGCTGAAAATTATAATATAACAACAAAATTGAAATTACACTTTTGTTGAACAAGAAAACGGGAAAGTTGTTTATGCTGAGTCGAGTGTGGCACTCTGTCCTTAAGACAATATTGCCCCGTATGTATCCTTTATACGTCCTGGACAATTCGTCTCCCAAGATAAAACAGCAATGGAACTATTGAGCAAAGGAAACTCAAAAGCTACCGTGAAGAATATTGAGCAATGAAATGATGCTTGGAAGATTAGGAAGAAACTGATTTTTGCTTTGTGTATTTTCGTGTATGTTAAGTACTCCTCAACAATGGTATAAGGGGTGTTTATATAGGTGAGGGAGGGCTGTTTAACTGCCCCCATAACAGCCATTATTGGCCATTATGGAGGTAGTTAATCCACCAAAATAAATGGTGAAAAATGCCAACGGATTGGCCATTATAGGAGGTGTAATTCAGCCAAAATAAATGGCCGAATTGAGGCCGGACGTTTCGTTCGGGACCGTCGAAATTCGATTTTCGAAAAACTTCGGGGACCAAACTGTACATCTGAAAGAATTCTGGTCCAAACTGCACATCTGAAAGATAATATCAGAAGGCCCACAGCCCACAGCCCACAGCCCGTGAACCCGGAACCGGACCGGACGGGCGGGCGGCGGCGCGCGTGTGGTCTTTACTTGAACCGAAGCACATCTAGGTCCTCCCTCCTTTAAACACATGGGATACCCCTTGGGGTCCCAAACCCCAAACCAATTTCAAGTATTATATACACAACAATTCTTTCTTCCTCTACCGATGAGGGAGAATTGATCACACACCACACTTTTCCATGCTTCAAACACCTTACTTCGTGAACCAATATCTCTTTCATTTCTCAATGAAATTTGACGATTCTTGGCCCTACGGTTATCTACGTACTTAGTACATCATGCATGTGTGAAGAACCGGATTCTCCAACATACGTAACACTAGTGTTTAAGCCGTTAAAGTTGGTCGGTCGCAACTCCCGCCAAAGGCTAATTTCCAACAAGAGTTTGTGTGTATTCACAGCTGTTATTGCTAATATCTTCGTAACCAGCCAAGAGACGTCTAATTTGGACAAAGAAGAAAGATTGGTTTTGATCAAGCTGATCGAATATGATAAGTAGAAATAATTTCTTTTTAAAATTTTAGGGCGATAGAAGTTATATAAAAAAGAAGAAGAAGAGAGAATTTACAATAAAGACACAATATGGATTTAAATCTTACATACTCAGAGTTCAAATATAACTTTTCATACTAACGTGTAATTTAATCAACCTTATTATATTACTATTCTATTTTTTATGTTACCATATCGTACATTCATACTTGGTATAAGAATTACTGTACATATGATTATATATCAACTAATATGATGGAATAATAGTGGTATACACCTTAAGTGGAAGGAATTAAGGTGTATGAAAACGGGGATGTGGAGGTTGAGTTGTTGCTGTCGGATACATACAAATATATAGAAATCAAATACTTTGAAACGGAATATTATTTGGGTATGTAGCAGACAAATCTTTGTAACCGACACTTGTTTTGGCAATTCTCTAAAGCAAGTTTTGATCCGTGATAAAGAAGATATATAGCACAGTATATTTTCACTTTTTCCTTTCCTTTTTGCATGAAATGGACTCTCTTTTCGTGAAAGGTGATTTCATTTTACTAGTTTTTGACGAGGACAGTATGTTAACTATGCTTTAAAATTTTAAATTGATTACTAGTATTCTATATAGTTATGTAATAATTACGATAATATTAGAAGAAAATAATAGATTTATCTTAATTTTGCTAAAATAGTTAAGTAAAATATGAATTTATTTTTAGTATAAGGAACTAGTAAAAGAGAATGAAAATGATAAATATATAATAAATGATTTCTTAAGAAGAATGCTGCTGAGCTGAGCTGAAATTAATTTTGATGATTAATAAATAACTATCAAAGAACCAGGTCTATTAGAGAAACTGGTTATGATGATAACTGGATTGCAGAAGTATTATGCAAATATTGGCAGAATCAGATCCCTGGACGACTGCTGATCAATAGTTGTGAAGCAGATTCCAAGTGCAACAAGAATTCCTTGAGGAATGTTGATTTATAAGCTAAACACGTGCATCAAGAAATTCGTGATCAACAAGGAAATATCATTGCACTTGCATAAAAGAAAATAGCTTTAGAAAAAGTAGAAAATGTGTGGAGGTTGAAACAAATAATTAAGGAAATTAGTTTCAAGTAGGATTGAATTCCTTAACAAAATCCTTTGGATTTTGGAGAACAAAGTGTAGAAGAATTCAGTCATCACCACTCTTATAACCATGGAAAGCATAGTCAGAAGAGTTGATAAAAAACCATTTCTCTCGGACCATACCATAATAAGGAAGAACTTAAGCCTTTCGACCAAAGAAAAAATCCTATTATGAGTTAACTTGACTTGGTGCTAAATGGAATCACAACAAGACAGAAAGCTAGGAGATAGCATAGTTTCCTTTTTTAGGATTTCTACTTGCTGATGACTGAACTGCCTTTACTTTCGAATTGAATTACTACGAATCTCGCTAACTGCATCGGATTCTCTAGATAAAAAAGACTAGCTTTTAGAGTGGATTCCTTCCCTAAACAAAAGAATTTACTTACCTTCGACCAGTATATATTAATGCTATTGAGGCTCTCACTATTTACTGTAACACCTCGTATTTCCGGGTAATGGTTTGAACACATAAACATAGGCATGTAGACCCGGACCCCCGGAAGTTTATGTTGTACTTGCGTATACTGATAAGGAAATTAGTATATAAAAGGATATGATCCCGAAATAATTTTGGATTTAACAAGTGTGACGACGGGGATTAATAATAATAATTTTATATCCTCAAAGAGGTTATAGACTAGTGTCATATTACGGGAATTATGACATTGAATATAAGAAGATTTTATAAGTCGTCTGAATTTAAGTGAATCAGGATCAAGAAATTAATTGTGTGTATAATTAATTAATTGTGGGATTAATTAATTAGGAGTGGGGGCAAAATATAGTGGATACGTGTTACAGTACACCGCATTACCTAAGTGACTAAGCCTTATACGCGATTGTTGGCAGCTTCACAAGTCTTCAAGACATTCATCCTTAGCCATTAAATATCTTCATCTCCTTAAGATTCTGAAGAAATCCTTCCATGGAGAAATAATGGTCACACTTCTATCAGAAAGAGGAAATCTCAGTTGGTGAATTCTCTGAAAATTCTCGGTCGAATTTGGTTATTTTCCACAAGCTTTCGTACAGCCAAAAAGGGGGAAATTCATGGAGTCTTGGGCCTTAATTCCAGCGAAATTGAAGCCCTAAACAAGCCTAACACCTAGAAACCAAGCCAAGACCTTGAATTCGAGAAAGTCCTGGATATCATTTTATCTGGAGGTTCTGTTTCTGCTCGATGGAATCGAGTTTGGGTCCTGTTGCTATCGTCAAAAACTGATTTAGGTGAAAGGTTTTCCGACAACTCCTGTTGCTGCTTCTAAACTGAGGTAATTCTTCTTATCCTTTGGATTATACGAATCGCAGAACCTGATTCTTACTAGTTCTAAGACGATTATCGAAAATGCTAAGTTAGTAGGGTGTTATCGGGACTGTCTGTACGAAATTGGAGGGTGCATGTAGAATTGCTGAACTGTTTTGGATATTATAACAGTAAGAAAAAGGATTAAGAGGGCTGGGTGTTTTGCTAGATGCATAGGTTTCGACATAGAAGAAGTATAGATTCTACGCGTACAAAGTATTCTCTAGAATGTCTCAATGAAGCGATATTTAGTATATTGATCCGATTATGATGTAAATCGTTCATATGGTGTAGATAATTGTTCATAGAGCTTACGAGGACCGCGGGACTTAGATAATTTCGACAACAAGGTATGCAAGACTCTTTCATTCTTTTGGCATAATTCTATGTGCGAAACATAACTATCGTGTTGTTACATAAATTACTCTACTCTTAGTAGTTAGGGATGATCAAGTCATCGACTCCTATGTTGAAAGAATGTCCAAGTATGTTTCTAAGACCTTAATAAGGCACACCGGAAAATATGCTGATATTTCCAATGTTAACCAAAGGTGTAAAGGATATTATGTCACTCTGAATGTTTTATTATTATTCATGCATTTCATTTGCATTGCATTCATATGTTATCCTGTACCACTTGTGTTGTGCACATTACTATATGGTAAATATTATATATATATGTATGGGAATTGGGGAAAATGGAAAAATGTGTTATATATGCACACCACATGCAGCTGGTACATACTATCACAAAAGAGCCCGAAGAGGCCAATATGATGTGATGCCCTTGTGTGGCGATATAACCTGATGCCCACAGAGGCGGTTATGGGAGGATTCTTGTGTGGACATTAGTATACCGCATTTGTATTGTGCATACATTCATTAACCATTATATGGTATGATGCCCACAGAGGCTGTTATGATAAGGAAGATGCCCGATGAGGCTGATGTATATGTAAACTGCATTGTACATAACATTTAGGCATATGTATTAGGGCTCTCAGAGGCACTTACTGATGTTCAGCTGCTTCTGTTTCAGACTATGATATATCTCTGCTATGTTATTTCTCATGCCTGACATACTTAGTACATCAGTCGTACTAACCTCCCTTTTGTCGGGGGACACTGCGTTTTATGCCTGCAGGTTCATATTGAGAGAGTGACGGTTCACACTAGTAGGTTGCTGGTTCAACTGGTATTTGGAGCACTCTATTCGTTCCGGAGTTGCGACCTGGTCGTGGTATGTTTTACTCTTTAGAGGCTTGTAGACAGGTGTTCTGTGGTTAGTTGTCATGTATGGCCTTGTCGGCCTTGGTATATAAATGTGTAAGTTGGGGCTTTTGGGTTGAAACTTTATATAATCTATCACAGCTCAGTCCGTGTTTAAATATGATTAAGGGTGGAGTGTAGATGTGCTGCCCGACGGGTAGGGTCCGGGTGTCCATCACGGCCCTCCGGTTTGGGTCGTGACATTTACACAGATTCATAATTATTTTTGGCAAATAGCAGTCATTGTGAGGAGTATTTAGAGTGATTCAAACTTATCAACGAGAGAACCCGTTCCAGAGAAAGTTTTTGCTTAGTTCTTGAGTTGGTTAGGTTTGAGTCTTTTGTTCTTTAAATTGTAACCTATTTGCTTTCTAGAAGTATTGTGATAGGTAACTATTGCTAAATGTTGTTTTAAGCTTTCTAGATTAGGGGTTTTAGTCTTGAAAGGGTTAGCTATAATTGGGTTGATTGTAGAGGTGAAAGTACTAAGTTTATAACCAAAAAACTGTTTGAATTTAGTAAAGTTTTGAGATAAATCCTACGAGGATGGTTCATTCTTTTTGACTCCATTGAACAAGGAGTTTTCCACGATAAATTGCTTGAGTATTTTAATTTTTGCACTTAGCTTTCAGTTTATGTCTAGTACTGACATTAGAGACCTGATTCTTTAACTTGCGAAAATCCAACAAAACATAACTCACCACCCTCTTATGTTTAAGGTGGGTTGCTAAAATAGCAAATGCATGCAAAACCAATCTGAATTAGTGAAAGGGAAGAGAGGGAGTATCCTTAATGGAAATGAGAGCATTTGGTCTTCTATGCATCCAAGAAAGGATATAAAAAGAAAGCAAAAAATGGTTCAATAATGTTAAACAGAGGTAATATACCTGTGATATACACTGAATATACAGCAGTATATATCACAGGTATACAAAACAATGAGCAAGAGCAGCCCAAAAGCGGGGCAAAGTGGCGGCCCAGCGAGAAGGCGGCCCAAATGGCCTGGACGAGATGGGCCTGTCACGGAAATAGGGCAGCAAAACAGTGGACAATTCTTGTATATTAAGGAAAGTATAATGTGTGTATATTGTAGTATATTTGTTACCTAGATTAGGATATACTCTTACCATATTTAGGATATACACATACCATAATTGTATAGTTAGAATTATGGTAGAATAATGTGTTAGAAATAGAATAGGAATAGGATTCTCCTATTTTGTAACTTGTATATATATATCTATTCAATCAATGAAAATAATCAAGGGGATTGTTTCTTTCATGGTATCAAGAGACTAGGTTTTACAAAAAAAATTCTCTCCCTAAATTTTTTGGACCCCCTCGGCCGAGACACCCTCCCCCTCCCCCCTCGGGTTTCTCTTCCAAAATTCGTCTTCCGCTCTCAAAAACCTCTCTTAAATTTCCCCTCCTTCTTTGTTTTTTCAATATGTCTAAGAATAATTTTCACCCTGCCCTCACAGTTTCCAATATCAAGCTCAGTGTCCCTATTGTCCTTGAGATGAAAAACGTTCAATATGCAACGTGGGCGGAGTTGTTTAAAATTTACGCTATATCTTATCAAGTTCTTCATCACATCATTCCTCCCGCTAGACCCCTTCCTGCGGAGGATCCTGAGTTATGGATTACACTTGATGCTACCGTTCTTCGGTGGATATACGCCACTATTTCGCTGGACCTTCTACAGACGATTATGGAGCCGGATACCACGGCTATGGCTGCATGGAATAGATTGCGTGACATATTCCAAGACAACCAACATTCCCGTGTCGTCACACTCGAGCAGGAATTCTCTCTCGTTCGAATGGACGAATTTCCAAACGTTTCTGCATATTGCAAGAAACTAAAGGAGTTGGCGGATCAACTTCGTAATGTTAGCGCACCAGTAACAAATAATCGTCTAGTTCTATAGTTGGTTGCTGGTCTTTCAGAGGCCTATAATGGTGTTAGAACTCTCCTTCGCCAAAGCAACCCTCTTCCAGACTTTCATCAAGCCCGCTCCATGCTTACGTTGGAAGAAGCCGGTTTGGCTAAAATGGCGGCTACCGGAGCAAGCCCAGTTGTCATGGTGGTGTCCTCTCCTAGTTTTTCAGGTTTTGTGAATAATTCGGGCCAAAACCATAATAATGGTGGCGGCAAGAATAATCGCAAAAATAATAACAAAAATCGCGGGGGCAAACGCGGCGGTTCTGGTGGCGGTTCCGGTGGTCAACAAACAGGCGGTGGGTCCCAGCCAGGGTACAGTGGCCCACCACCGCCATGGGCCTGCAGTGGGGCCAATGGCAGTGGAACCCGTACCATCCAGCAGCAGTTTCCAGCGGCCAGTGGGCTGGCCAACAGTCCAGGCCCAATACCCAGCAGTGGCGGCCCACTGGCCAGTGGCCCAGCAGCGGTAGCAACAGCAGCTACGGCCCAGGTGCACCACGGACAGGAGTTCTTGGGCCCCGACCACCGCAGGCCCATCATGCAGCAGGCCCCACTCGAGATCGATATCGAGGCCGCGATGCACACGTTGGGGTTGACTCAACCGGACCCAAATTGGTACATGGACACCGGGGAAACTACTCACATGACCTCTGAATCAGGTACTCTCTCCTCTTATTCCAATTTGAGCACCCCTCGGGGTTTAATTGTTGGTAATGGCAACTCTATTCCAATTCAGGGTTATGGTCACAAAACGTTGTCTCCCCCCAATCCACCCCTTCTCTTGAAAAATACTTTACATGCTCCTAAATTGATTAAAAATTTAGTGTCTGTCCGGAAGTTCACTACTGACAATTCCGTTTTCGTTGAATTTGATCCTTTTGGTTTTTCTGTGAAGGATTTCAAGACGGGGAGTCATCTCATGAGGTGTGATAGTAGGGGGATCTGTATCCTATCATGCCTGGTTTCAGTCCATCGAGTCAAACCTTGCCGTCAGCCTTTGCAGCCATCTCTCCTTCCATGTGGCATGCTCGTCTGGGTCATCCGGGATCTTCTATTTTATCAGTTTTAGATAAAAATAGTTTTATTTCTTGTCGTGGTACGAGTCGTACTCCAATTTGTCAGTCTTGTTCATTAGGAAAAATTGTTAAGTTACCATTTGTAGACTCCAATTCTCATACTTCTATGCCATTTGACATTATTCATAGTGACTTATGGACGTCTCATGTTCTAAGTTCAGTGGGTCATCGATATTATGTTCTCTTTTTAGATGATTATACTAGATTTTTGTGGACGTTTCAAATTGCAAATAAATCACAAGTATTTTCCATCTTCATCAAATTTAGAGCGTTCATTCGTACTCAATTCGAAAGAGACATAAAAAATATTCAATGTGATAATGGGAAAGAATATGACAATAGGGAGTTTCGGGATTTCTGTGCTAATAATGGGATCAATTTTAGGTTTTCGTGTCCTCATACATCTCCAAAAAATGGTAAGGCCGAACGCAAAATTCATTCCATCAATAACATTGTCCGAACTCTCTTAATTCATGCCTCCATACCTCCATATTTTTGGCATCATGCTCTACAAATGGCCACATATCTTCTTAACATACTTCCTTCTAAAGGTCTGACATATTCCTCCCCCCTCGAAATCCTATATAATAAGGATCCTTCGTATTCTCATCTTCGGATTTTTGGGTGCTTGTGTTATCCGTTATTCCCATCCACCACAATTAACAAACTTCAGGCTCGGTCTACCCCGTGTGTGTTTTTGGGTTATCCGTCAAATCATCGTGGTTATAAGTGTTTTGATTTATCCTCCAAGAAAATCATAATCAATCGTCATGTCATTTTTGATGAAACTCAATTCCCATTTACGAAAGTTCATACTCCCGAACCTAAGTCGTATAATTTTTTGGATGACCAAATATCCCCGTATATTATTCGGAATTTTTCGGACATCTCCCGTACCCAAAATCCTCCAGCGGGCCCACTGCCCGCTGGACCTACAATACCGCCTCACCCACAAATTCCAGCCACTGGAACAGTTCCAGCAATTGGGCCAGTCCAGCCCAATTCTGGAACTGCTCCAAAAACGATTCCAGCCTTTACCGATTTGGGCCGCGAGGCCCACCGCCCGCCGGCCGCGTCCGTCCCGAGCGCGAGAAAATTCCCAAAATTCCCTCAATTCTTCCTCGAGTCATAGACCGGTCACTCGTAGTCAGCGGGGTATTTTTACACCTAAAAGACATTTTAATTTACATTCGGATGTCTCTAAATCCCCCTTGCCCCGCAATCCTGTGTCCGCATTAAATGACCATAATTGGAAAATTGCTATGACTGATGAATATAATGCTCTTATTGATAATAAGACGTGGGAGTTGGTGCCCCGTCCATATGGTATTAATATTATCATGTCTATGTGGATTTTTGCTCATAAGGAAAATTCAAATGGGTCCTTTGCTCGACATAAGGCGCGACTTGTTGGTGATGGTAAGACTCAGCAGGTTGGAATTGATTGTGGTGAGACGTTTAGTCCGGTGGTCAAACCGGCTACCATTCGCACTGTGCTTAGCTTGGCTCTTTCAAAGACTTGGCCAATTCATCAGTTGGATGTCAAGAATGCTTTTCTACATGGTAATCTCAAGGAAACAGTCTATATGCATCAGCCGTTGGGTTTCAGAGATCCAAACCGTCCTCATCATGTATGTTTGTTGAAAAAGTCCTTATATGGGCTTAAGCAGTCTCCAAGGGCCTGGTACACGAGGTTTGCTGACTTTGTTTCAACAATTGGGTTCACTCACAGCAGATCGATAATTCCTTGTTCATCTACCGCCGTGGTTCGTCCTTGGCCTACATTCTGTTGTATGTGGATGATATCATCTTGACTGCCTCCTCCGATGCTTTGCGCCAGTCTATCATGGCCATGCTCAGTTCTGAATTTGCTATGAAGGACTTGGGGCCCTTGAGTTATTTTTTGGGAATTGCTGTCAAGCGTCATTCCGGTGGCTTGTTTTTGTCTCAACGAAAGTATGCTGCTGAGATCATAGAGAGGGCTGGGATGCCATCCTATAAGTCTACTTCCACGCCAGTTGATGCAAACCCAAAGCTAAGTGTCGCAGCAGGTGCACCATACGAGGACCCGACCCGCTATCGCAGTCTGGCAGGGGCCCTCCAGTATCTTACCTTTACTAGACCGGATATTACGTATGCGTTTCAGCAGGTGTGTTTATTCATGCATGATCCCAGGGTTGAGCACATGAATGCAATCAAACGCATCATTCGGTATATTCAGGGGACACTAGACTTTGGGTTGCACTTATACTCTTCATCTACATCCACACTTGTCTCTTACACGGATGCTGATTGGGGCGGTTGTCCCGATACCAGACGGTCGACTTCTGGCTACTGTATGTTCCTTGGCAACAACTTGGTCTCCTGGTCGGCAAAGCGTCAGGCAACGCTATCACGCTCAAGTGCAGGAGCAGAATATCGAGGGGTAGCGAATGTGGTCTCCGAATCATGTTGGCTACGTAATTTGCTTTTGGAGCTTCATTGTCCAATTGAGAAGGCAACCTTGGTATATTGCGATAACATTAGTGCCATCTACCTTTCATGTAACCCAGTTCAACACCAACGTACTAAGCATATCGAAATGGACATTCACTTTGTCCGTGAAAAGGTTGCAAAGGGTCAAGTTCGCGTATGCCATGTCCCGTCTCGTTATCAAATTGCAGACATCTTTACAAAGGGTCTACCAGCGGTTCTCTTTGAAGATTTTAGGGACGATCTCGGCGTTCGAAGACCGCCCGCTATGGCTCGGGGGTGTGTTAAACAGAGGTAATATACCCGTGATATACACCGAATATACAAGCAAAGTATATATCACGGAGTTAACAAAACAATTGAGCGTAGCAGCCAATGAGAGGCGGTGGCAAGTGGCGGCCAAGAGAAGGCGGCCCAAATGGCCTGGACGAGATGGGCCTGTCACGGAAATAGGGCAGCAAAACAGTGGACAATTCTTGTATATTAAGGAAAGTATATTGTGTGTATATTGTAGTATATTTGTTACCTAGATTAGGATATACTCTTACCATATTTAGGATATACACATACCATAATTGTATAGTTAGAATTATGGTAGAATAAGGTTTTAGAAATAGAATAGAAATAGGATTCTCCTATTTTGTAACTTGTATATATATCTATTCAATCAATGAAAATAATTAAGGGGATTATTTCTTTCAAATAACAGTCATTGTTGTTATTGAAAGGTGCATTTATCCATGGCGAACCGATTCTTCGGGTGTTGAAAGGTGTCAAACCAGATCAAGCTTGAACTTGTTTATTCTCCTAACAATTTGTAGGTAATTGTTCTTTGATTCACATTTTCATATTGAGTTTATAATATTGGTCCAAGTATTTTCACATGTAGGTACACAAAATTCTGAATTTTTCTTGCTATCTGCAATTTAATCTTTTGATCAACTTTTGAAGTTTGTTAGGAGCTTCATTCTAAGATACCCGTATTCGAACTTTTAAAAAGTTGTTTTGTTTTAGTTAGATTAATTAGTATCCAACATTTATATAATTTAAAGATAAGTATCATTTTTGTTTATTTGTAAACAATATGGGTAATAGCAAAGCTACTACGGAGTGCTTGTTTTTTCCTGCTTACAGCTATATAGAGAGATCCACTACTAAATTTCTGAAAATGTTCATTCCTTTTCGGTTGCATTAATTAGTAGCCGAGTTTGGTTTGTTTTTTAAAGTTTTTTGTTTGTTTATTTATAAAGAGTTTTAGGTCTTGTTTGGACATGATTTGAAATCATGATATGAAATTAGGATGATTTGAAGTTGAAGTTTTGTTTGGACCTGCAATTTGAATTTATTGAGTTGTATTATAAAAACATAAAAATCCCATAGGTTGTGAAAATCATCAAATCTTCCCCAATTCTTGTACAATCTTATCAAATGAGAAGATCATCGTTCATAACAAAGTTAATACGCTACAAGGAAACCTTTCGAAAAAATACATCTATTGATCGAAATTTTAGTTCAATAAAAAGAAAAATTAAACATAATTGTAGCAGTAAATTTAGTTGGTAAATGATTGGTAAGAGCAAATTTTGTGTTACACAGTGACGGAGTCTTGGACCAAATTTAGTGTTACACCAAAGCCTTCAGTTTGTGGTCTCACACCACTGGAGAGAGATGAATGTTGATGGAATAACTGCCAAGTTTATAAGGACTAGAACTTTCATGGAGAGTTGTCTCTCCTATGATTGGCAAGGGAACTGAGGGTGACTATATTGCTTGATGCAATATTCTGAGACGATGCTGTACTCAGGTATATATCTGCTTCTGTGGTATACAATGTTACAGAACTTGGATTGAGTCACAGAGGCCTGGATCTCAATATATTTTAGTTCCAAGGGTGTTAATTAATTATGATGTTATAAGATGAATATTATTTCAGATTACTATGATAGAAAGAGAGTGCTGAAATAGACTTTCATTCGTAATTTGTATCAGCAGAAAGGGGTTCCTTCTTATAAAAAAAGTGTATATTTTACTGTCATGACTAAATAAATCATTTTAATCTTTCTATTGTCTTCTCGTTTTCGATCATCTTGCAAACATGCACCGATAAATAATTTAATTTGTTAAATGTGAGACACAATACACGTATGTAAATTCAATGATTTGTATTAACAATGTAAGTGTAAACTTCAATACCCGTACTGATTAATCATTGTTGAAGATTTCTAAGCAATGTCTCACATTGGTGAGGAAACACTATATTATTGTGTTTATAAGGGAAAGTTCTTCCTTATGGGTTAAGATATATTTGAACATAATTAATTAATTAATTAATTCAGAAAATTATGAAAAAACATCATTCTTAACCATTGGTTTAATCTCAAGAGGCACCATGAAAAGGCATCAATCATAACCATTGATTTAATATCGAGAGACACCATGAAAAGCCATCATCTATCTATAAATAGATTGCCATATTCCCATCAGAAAAATCAATAAAAAAACAGAAATATTCTCAATACAGTAGGAATCAAACGTTGTTTTAGTGCAAACGATATTTGATTAGACTTCTTAGTATCCCTAAGACATTCAATCCTTCCCGATGCACTTTATGGGGGTGAAATAGTCTTAAGGGAAGAGTTCGTACTCACTTGTGAAGTCGATTTTCTACATTTTCTGCAATCTATTTCTAACAATCGGGGTGAAGTAGTTCGTACTCGCTTGTGAAGTCGGTTTTCTACATTTTCTGCAATCTGTTTCTAACAATCTTAAGACTATTTCATTTTCATGGCTAGTATTAGAGAGATGACATCAAACTTTGTCAAACTGGACAAGTTTGATGGTGGTAATTTTCGAAGATGGCAGAAAAAGATGCACTTTCTTCTCACCACATTGAACGTTGCTTATGTTTTGACTACTCCACAACCAGAAGAAAAGGAGAATGAGACCATTGCAGAGACGCGCGCCAGGGCAAAATGGATGAATGATGAATACATATGTCGAGGTCATATTCTGAACGAGATGACTGATGCCTTGTTCGATTCTTACCAGATTGTGTCTTATGAAAAGGAACTGTGGGATCAATTGGAGGCAAGGTACATGCGTGAAGATGCAACAAGTAAGAAATTTCTTATTACCCAATTTAACAGTTATTCTATGAATGAAAAAAGGTCAGTAATAGAGCAATTCTATGAGATTGAACGCATCCTTGGAAATTTCAAACAACATAACATGAATATGGATGAATCTATTGTTGTATCTAGTATAATAGACAAATTGCCCCTAACTTGGAAGGAATTCAAACACAACCTTAAACATAAAAAAGAGGATCAAGATCTTACTCTTGAGGAATTGACTAACCATCTTTGTGTAGAAGAAGAATTCCGGAAACAAGAAAACAAAGATCAGGATATCCACATAGTGGAGGAAGGCTAATCCAGTAAGGGAAAGGCAAGAAAAGGCAGTTCAATTCAAACAAGCATAACAACAACAAGAACAAAACTGACAGCAACAAGAAAAAGAAGTTCGCTTGTTGGAATTGTGGTGGTCGTCACATGAAACGTGACTGCCCAAATAAGAAGGATCCTGACAGTTCAAGCTCTGGACAGAAGAACCGAAAAGCTGCAGATGACAACAAAATTTCACTGCCATGATTTCTGAAATCAACATGGTCCAAGATGACAATGATTGGTGGGTTGATTCGGGTGCTACAAGACATATTTGCAAGGACAAGTCTTACTTCAAGACTTATGAACCAGTGGAAGATTCAACTTTTCTCTATATGGGAAACAAATCTCCTATTAGTGTTTTAGGCGAAGGAAGTGTTGTATTAGATTTTACTTCTAGAAAAAGTTTAACTTTGAATGATGTTTATCATGCTCCAGAAGTTAGTAAGAATCTGATGTGTGGTAGTATTTTGAACCAATATGGGTTCAAACATGTGTATGAGGCTGGAAACTTTGTACTCTCTAAGGGTGGGGTGCCCTTGCTAATGTATAAATAGAAAGATAGAAAGACGCCCTCCACCCCACCAAAAAGTAAAAAAACTGTGGTGCCTGCTTGTGTTTTTAACGCCTCTTAATTTCCAGGAATTAGTAACTTCAATAGCCTTCGATGGTTATACGGGTATCCAAAGGACGAACGAGATGGATGTTTGTTGTCCCAACCATTATTTTAGTCCCAAGCCCGCTAAGGAGTGATATGTTTAAATTGAACCTTCTTAACATTAATAAAGTGATGAATGCTTCTATTTATGTCTTGTACTCTCTTGATAATTCTTATTTATGACATTATCGTTTAGGACATGTAATTTTAGAAAATTGAAAGATATGACTCTACAATCTCTAATTCCTTCAATTGACAAGAATATTGTAAAATGTAGAACACGTATGCTCACTAAAATCACTAGATTACCATTTCCTTCCATTCAAAGAGATTCAAAATTGCTTGATTTAGTTCATAGTGATTTATGTGACATGACTGACAATGTGACAACAGACGGAAAATGTTATTTTGTTACCTTTATTGATGACTATTCCAGATTTTGTTATGTATATTTGTTACATTCAAAAAGTGAAGCACTTGAAAAATTTAAAGTGTTTAAAAGTAATGTAGAACTTCATTGTGAAACCTTTATTAAGTGTCTTAGATCGAATAGAGGTGGGGAATATTGTAATCCATCATTCTTTGAATCAAATGGAATTGTGCATCAAGTTACAACACCTTATACACCACAACACAATGGTGTGACCGAAAGGAAAAATATAGTCCTAACAGAAATAGTAAATGCCATGTTATCCAAGTCGGGTTTAGGACATGGATATTGGGGTGAAGCCTTGCATATAGCCTGTTATATTCTTACCAAAGTACCTAACAAGAGAAGTAAGACTACCCCATATGAATTCCGGAACAAGAGAAAACCAAACCTAAGTCATCTTAGAGTCTGGGGATATAGAGAAATTGTTAAAGTTCCAGAGCCCAAAAGAAAGAAACTCGGGGAGAAAGGAATTGAGTGTGTTTTTATAGGCTATGCTATGAACAATAAAGCCTATAGATTTAAGGTTATTGAACCTAATGATTTATACTCTGTTAATACTATAATTGAGTCTAGGGATGCTATTTTCGATGAAAATAGATTTAGTACCATTCCTAGATCTCATGAAACAACGTTACCATCTAGTTCTCATTTACGGAAAGAGCATGGTTTAGTTGATAATAACTCAACTAATGAGGATGTTGTGGAACCAAGAAGAAGTAAAAGGGCGCGAAAAGCTAAAGATTTTGGAGATGATTTCTTTATGTTTATCATTGAAGGAAGTAGGGATCAATATTATGTTGACACTTACATACCTTTCTGTTATAATTTAGAAGTTGATACCGTCACTTTTGAGGAGGCAATGAAGTCTTCATATGCTTCCTTTTGGAAAGAAGCAATTAATGACGACATGGATTCGATTATGGGTAATAGAACATGGAAGTTGGCTGATCTACCACAAGGTTGTAAACCTATCACGACCGAAACCGGAGGGCCATGACAGGAACCCGTACCTTACCTGTCCAAGCGCTGCTCTTCATATACCTACCAGCTAACCGAAATTAATCATGGCCGACAGGGCCATACACTACTATACACAAGACATCTGTCTAAAAGCCTCTAAAGAATACATGACATCATAAGGGCGGGACAGGGTCCTGTCATACCCAAGTGCATGTACAAAATAACATATCACGACCAGACTGCAACTCTGAAACAAGTAGAGTGCTCCAATATCAGCTGAACTAACAACCTACTAGTGCGAACCGTCATCCTCTTTAACTGAATCTGCGAGCACGAAACGTAGCGTCCCCCGAAAAAAGGGCCGTCAGTACGACTAATATACTGAGTATGTCAGGCATAAGAAATAACATAACATGGATGTAACAATAACTGAAACAGAAATAACCGACCAACAGTAAATGCCTCTGAGGGCCCAAATACATATGCCTAAATGTTATGCACAATGCAAATGCGATATGTGTACACACACACACACACACACACACACACATATATATATATATATTGCAGAACTGCAACCCGATCCAATATATGTTAGTGTTGCGGAACGTGAAACCCGATCCAATATATGTTAGTGTTGCGGAACGTGCAACTCGATCCAATATATGTTATTGTTGCGGAACGTGTAACCCGATCCAATATATTATATGTGTATAATGCATGAATGACAATGAAACATTCTGAACTTATCGGATGACATACTATCCTTGTACCTTCAACTAACACTGTGAATATCAACATCTTTTCTGTATGCCTCAATAAGGACTTTGGAACATATTTAGACATGCTTTTAACATAGAAATCAATAATATGAATATTCTTAACTACTAGGAGTAGAATAATTTATGGAGCAATATCATGCTTATATTTCGTTACATGGAATATGCCAAAAGGAAGAAATAATTTGCCTTAACATACCTTTGTCGTCAAATCTACTCAAGTTTTCCGAGTCCTCGTAAGCTCTACGAACAATTATCTACATTATATGGATGAATTAGATCAATTTCGGATCAATAACTAAAGGTAGTCTTCACTTAGACATTTTATCAAACATCCTATATGCGTAGAACTTCTATAACTCATAACAATGGCAACTAATCAACAAGGAAACTTCTCTAGCTTAAATTAACTTCCTTATCTTCCTCATACAACAACCAACAATAGTCTATAATTTCCAGTAACTAATCATCACCAAACAACCCCAAACGAGCAGCTCACAACACACAACCAAATTCCAAGTACCTCCAAGAATTTGTTGTACAACCTCTTTGCAATAACACTCGTATAACTTGTATAAACTTAAGAACAAGAAGGAGAAGATGGAACATCATGTCTTAAATTGTATTATCAATTTGTCCTCTGTAAGTTCACTTTGAAGTTATAAAAGTGATTTGTAAAGAAAAGAATATTAAGGTCTAAATGTATAATGGTAATGGTTGCACGTGTTATGTTAGCCCTTTTGGTGCTATGACTATTCAAATTTATTGTCATCCATTCCTTCATTTGCTGCCACGTGGAATCCTCCTATAAATCCAAAGATTATCTTATTCTTAAGAAAATATTATCCACGTAGTACTTATCCAATAATCCTCATTAATTTCTTGTCTTCCACAACTATTTCCCCTTTGACCGGTTAAACACATAATTAATTTTTTGATCTCAATTCACTTAAATATTAATGATTTTTAAGACCTTCATATACTCAATGTAATAATTTTGTGATATGACACTAGTCCATAACCCCTTCATGCGCACACCAAATTTATCTCTGATCCCCATCGTCCCACTTGGTACGTTCAAAATTATTTCGGGGTTTTATCCTTTTATATACTAATCTCTTTATTATCATATGTGAATATGACCAAAAATCCTCCAACGCTCGGGTCTGTTTACATATGCCTAGCTATTCAAACCATGACCCGAAAGTATGGGATGTTACATCCTTCCCCCCTTAGAAACATTCATCCTCGAATGTTGGGGTGACATATCTAACTCCCTTCACATAGTCACAAAACACATTCACTGCTTCATATGCCATATAACATAACATATATCATTATATCAGATCCCACGTGGTCATCAAGCCTTTATTATCATACTCCGAAATAGTACTCACCTTATACTTCTCTCGGAGCCTCGACGTTGGCCTGAAATAGGTAGGGATATTTGTGCTCCATTTCCGTCTCCCATGTCTTTTCTTCTACATTCTTATTCCGCCATAGAACTGTCACGGAGGCTACGTCTTTAGTTCTCAACTTGCGGACTTGAGGATCTAAGATAATAATAGGAACCTCTTCATATGATAAGTCCTCTGTAACTTTCATATCGTCCATTAACGCAATCCGGGAAGGATCTCTAATATATTAGCTGTGATTGCATACCTCGGTCTGATAGAATCTAAGTAGGTGTATCATGCGGGCGTATCTTCGGCTGCGTAGGTAGTTTTGTACCGTTAGGAAATAATCTAATTTGGTCAGTCTATCAATGATTATCCAAGTAGAATTCAACTTATGATAAGAGCGAGGTAACCCTTAATGAAATCCACATTAATTATTTCCCATTTCCACGTCGGAATTTCAATGTTCTGTGTCAAGCCGCTGAGCTTTTGGTGCTTTACTTTTACTTGCTGACAATTGAGACATTGATCTACAAACTTCGCGATGTTCCTCTTCATGTCATTCCCTAATACATACCCTTGAGGTCATATTATGTCTTAGTAAATCCAAGGTGAACGTAATATCGTGAGTAATGGACCTCCGTCATAGTCCTATCTCGTAATCCTGCTACATTAGGAATACACAAATGGACCTTCCACATGTGGTCCCTTTTCCCATTATACTCAAAAGTTGCGGTTCTCTTTTGTTAAATATCCTTCCCGATCTTCTCTAAAGATGAGATCTTCATCATGACGTTCCTTCTTTTCCCGTATGAGGGATGACCCTTCTGTATTCTGAATTATTGGTCTATCACTATCTAAATCCTCCAATCAGGCTCTCTCTTAGCTAACTGATACGTCTCTTCCTGTCAACTTCTTTCTTTTGTCCTCACATTAGTCAAGTCGCTTGTAGGTGAATGATTCTATTGTCAATTTAGCTTTGTTTACCAACTGGCGTGCTGAAAATTCTTACATTTGGAGTATCTCAATGATAACCACTTTATGGACAATGTTATTGAATCTGAAGTGCGCGTATCATCGTAGCTAATCTTTATTCATATTCTGAAAAGAATCTGTATCTTCTCACTACTCGTAACTATAACAACTTTATTTGACACTTGTTCACTCATTTTCTTACTTGTCGTACTCATCTTCATTCTAGAATATTCTGATATACGTACGTAATCTTAAACATTGCTCCTGATTCCAATCCTTGGCGTTACCAACCCTTAAGGGATGAGCAGTTAATTTATTCCCTCATTCAGTACGTGGAAGATTCTGAAGAATTTACATTACATAACGTTGGCCTACTATATCCCAAACCTGGTTATTATACTTAGATTTGAATTCCTTCGCTGGCTTAATGGCTAAGGCTTTCTGTCAATGGCGCTTTGGAATAGATTCCCTCAACCGTGTTAAGCTGTACACCTACTACTTCCTCTATCTCGTAGAACCTTTGGTCAGTTAAAAAATGCTCATAGACCTCTGTATTTGCTTGACATTTTATCTTTCTTATAATGTCATTATCTCTTTGACATATATCTTTAATGTCCACATTGTGTCCCTAGGCGTCATTGGCCCCTTTGCACCTGTTTAGGTGCTAATCTCGAGTTTTACTCGCTATTACTCCCGTTTACATACTTTCTGAAGTGTATGATTGCATGTGTTGTAAAACCAATACTTTGTATATTTAGATCCAAATCACAGTGTTACCTGATCTCATGACTTGTCAAGCTTTGTTGTCTTATCATTATGAGATCTTCCATCGACTGAGTATTAATTCATCTTATCTTTATATTTCCATCTCAAGTTGCCTCGGGGGTCTCTTATCTCAAAGTATTTCTCATACTATCTTCCTGAACCTCAGAGGTTCGTCACCTGTGGCCGAAGAGTTCTTACTGTCCCTCCTATATCATTGGTTCCTACACCGTTCTGGAGTAATCGTATTCAAATCAGTGGGATTTTTATAACAAGTATAATATCTGAATATCAGCGAAAATGCAGCAGCTTAAGAGCAACTACAGTACTCCAAACTTCAGCAAATTATGGCAATGGATTGCCTTATAAAAAAACAGCAGTGTTTTAATCAGAAACACATTAGCAAATGACCCAAACTTAGCACTCATTTCAGCCTCAAAAGTTTAGCAATAATTTGGCCAGAATGCACTAGTAAGATCATCAAAGTGAACCAAAATGCAGCAACAAGATGTATTTAAAGTGCAGCAACATCAACCCAAAACGTCTCAGAGTTGCAACAGTTCAGTAAAATGCAGCAACAATATAGCCTTGAAGTACAATTTTGTAAAGGCAACAATACAATCCAATGACACGACTGCCTTCCAAAGTGTATGTGCTATCAACTAATCATATAAAAACTCCCCAAAGTATAGCAATTCATCAAGATGTAGTATTTGTTCATTTTCTTTTTCAGAGACAACAACTCAAAAGTGTCTTAAATGTAATAGCATGTTCTCACAAGAATGTAACAACATCCAATATAATAGCAGCCTTGGAAAACTTCAAAGAGAACAACAATTTGGCCAAAAATGTAGCAGTGAATTGGCCCTCAGAGGGAAACAACAAATGGCTATAAAGTGTGAACCATTCTTCTCTAAAGATACAACAATCATTCAAAGCAATTGACCACACAGAAGCCTTTCATAGTATAGTGTCCTTTCCTCAATTATAACAACAACCAGCAGCCAAACAGTAGCATAGGATGAAATTTCAAATGCCATAATAAACAAACACAACGACAAACACAGGAAATAGCCCATGGCATAACTATTCAAAGATGCCAATTCCCAGTATCTCAAAGGGTAGTATGATACCCCAACTATAGGTAGCCAACAAGTTTAACAATAAATAACAACAACTTATTCATATCCTCTAACGGATCTGTCCCAGTAGAAAGCATACTACTCGTATTTACACTCAATCCAACTCCAATCTACTTCACTAATCATAACCCTACTGGAAGAAGGCATTGTTGTAATTGTAAATACGATAAGGTCTATAAAGTGAATCCTTACAGTTTTCTGTGTTCCGGTACTTAAGTACTTCTTATCTTACTTCCTTTTTCCTGTATCCGAAAACAAACATTTTGCTTTCCAAGCTTACATTATCTCTTCCGTATATAAGTGAGACAACTTCCTCACAATCTCCAAAAAAAAATCTTTAACATAATACTACCCTTCTGGAGTATCAATCGTCTTGGTAGAAATTGCTCATTTACCGGTTACGAATATGAACTAACCAAAGTCTTTTTGACAACCGTCGTTACTGAAACAATATCAGGCATAAGTTAAACTCGAATTCTTAGGACTCAGCTCTACTGCATGATCTATGATATGAAAGAATGGAAACCATCTCTAAATGCCTTGCAACCTCCTGTTTATAAGTGTGGCGCGCTACACACCCATAAATAAGACTCTACTAGACACGACTTATAGACTCCCTAGGACAGACTTGCTCTGATACCAAGTTTGTCACGACCCAAATCGGAGGTCCATGACGGGCACTCGGGCTTTACCTGTCCAAGCGTCGCTCTTCATATACTTACAAGCTAACCGAAATTAATCATGGCCAGGGTCATACATAACTACTACACACATGACATCTCTCTATAAGCCTCTAAAGAATATATGACATCATAAGGGCGGGACATGGTCCTGCCATACCCAAGTACATGTACAAAATAACATACCACGACTAGACTGCAACTCTAAAACAAGTAAAGTGCTCCAATATCAGCTGAACCAACAACCTACTAGTGTGAACAATCATCCTCTTTAACTGAACCTGCGGGTATGAAACGCAACGTCCCCCGAAAAAAGGTACGTCAGTACGACTAATGTATTAAGTATGTCAGGTATAAGAAATAACATAAAAGAGATGTAACAATAACTGAAACAGAAACTGCCGACCAACAGTAAATGCCTCTGAGGGCCCAAATACATATGCCTAAATGTTATGCACAATGCAAATGCGATATCTATATATATACATATACATATATATATATATATATATATATATATGTATATGTTGCGGAATGTGCAACCCAATCCAATATATGTTAGTGTTGCGGAACGTGTAACCCGATCCAATATATGTTAGTGTTGCAGAACGTGCAACCCGATCCAATATATGTTAGTGTTGAGAAACGTGCAACCCGATCCAATATATGTTACTGTTGTGGAACGTGCAACCCGATCCAATATATTATATGTGTATAATGCATGAATGACAATGAAACATTCTGAACTTATCGGATGACATAATATCCTTGTACCTTCAACTAACACTGTGAATATCAAAATCTTTTCTGTATGCCTCAATAAGGACTTAGGAACATATTTAGACATGCTTTTAACATAGGAATCGATAATATGAATATTCTTAACTACTAGGAGTAGAAAAATTTATGGAGCAATATCACGGTTATATTTCGTTACATGGAACATGTCAAAAGAAAGAAATAATTTGCCTTAACATACCTTTGTCGTCAAATCTACTCAAGTTTTCCGAGTCCTCGTAAGCTCTACGAGCAATTATCTACATTATATGGATGAATTGGATCAATTTCGGATCAATAACTAAAGGTAGTCTTCACTTAGACATTTTATCAAACATCCTATATGCGTAGAACTTCTATAACTCATAACAATGGCAACTAATCAACAAGGAAACTTCTCTAGCTTAAATTAACTTCCTTATCTTCCTCATACAACAACCAACAATAGTCTATAATTTCCAGCAACTAATCATCACCAAACGAGCAGCTCACAACACACAACCAAATTCCAAGTACCTCCAAGAATTTGCTGTACAACATCTTTGCAATAACACTCGTATAACTTGTATAAACTTAAGAACAAGAAGGAGAAGATGGAACATACCTCCAAGCACAAGAACCCCTTCAATTTCGTGATCACTTCACTTCCAAAGTGAGTGAACTATGTTGCTACCTTTTTGCTCCTTTTTGTCGTGGAAAACAATTGCTGATATATATGTATATACATATAGCCTTCAAGAACATTTCATGTCTTAAATTGTATTATCAAGTTGTCCTCTGTAAGTTCACTTTGAAGTTATAAAAGTGATTTGTAAAGAAAAGAATATTAAGGTCTAAATGTATAATGGTAATGGTTGCACGTGTTATGTTAGCCCTTTTGGTGCTATGACTATTCAAATTTATTGTTATCCATTCCTTCATTTGCTGCCACGTGGAATCCTCCTATAAATCCAAAGATTATCTTATTCTTAAGAAAATATTATCCACGTAGTACTTATCCAATAATCTTCATTAATTTCTTGTCTTCCACAACTATTTCCCCTTTGACCGGTTAAACACATAATTAATTTTTTGATCTCAATTCACTTAAATATTAATGATTTATAAGACCTTCATATACTCAATATCATAATTTTGTGATATGACACTAGTCCATAACTCTTTATGCGCACACCAAATTTATCTCTGATCCCCGTCGTCCCACTTGTTACGTCCAAAATTATTTTGGTGTTTTATCCTTTTATATACTTATATCTTTATTAGCATATGTGAATATGACCAAAACTCCTTCAACACTCCGGGTCTATTTACATATGCCTAGCGGTTCAAACCATGACCCGAATGTACGGGATCTTACAAAACCCATTGGTTGTAAGTGGATTTTTCAAAAGGAAAATGGAAGTAGATGGAACTATAGACAAGTTCAAGGCTCGTTTAGTAGCCAAAGTTACACTCAAAAGTTTGGTATTGATTACTTCGATACCTATGTTCCTATTGCAAGGAATAAAGGTGTTGATTGCATTAGCCTCAATTTTTGTCTCGTTATTCATCAAATGGACGTGAAGACCGCATTTCTAAATGGTGAATTAGATGAAGAGGTGTATACAGAACAACTCGAGGGGTTTGTTGTTCCTGGTCAAGAACACAAAGTGTGTAAGTTGATCAAATCATTGTATGGGTTAAGCAAGCTCCCAAATAATGGCACCAAAAAATTTAATAAAGTTGTACTTTCTAATGGATTTTTTATCAATGATGCCGATAAGTGTGTATATTGTAAGTTTGTTGGAAACAAGGGAGTTGTCATTTATTTATATGTGGATGACATGTTAATATTTGACACTGATCTCCAACATGTGGTGGACACAAATGAGTTTTTATCTGCTAATTTCTCCATGAAAGACATGGGTGAAGCGGATGTGATTTTAGGCATTAAAATTACTAGACATACTAGTGGTTTGGCCTTGACTCAGTCACATTAGATTGAAAAGGTGTTAAAGAAGTTTAACAACTTTGATTGTAAATTTGCATCTACACCTCTTGATCACAATGTAGTGTTATCTAAGAATACATGAGAACATGTGAAATAATTAGAGTATGCTAAGGTAATTGGGTGTCTTATGTATGCCATGACATGTACAAGACCTGATATTGGTTTTGCTGTAGGAAAACTGAGTCGTTTTACTCATAATCCAAGTCATGCTCATTGGCATGCGGTTCGAAGGCTACTTAAGTATCTTGGGAGAGCTATTCACTATGGAATACATTATGATAGATTTCCTTGTGTATTAGAAGGGTTTTATGATGCAAGTTGGATATCTAATATTGATCATTCCTCTACGAGAGGGTGGATATACACACTTGGTGGGGGTTTAGTTTCATGGGGATCCAAGAAACAAACTTGTATTGCATATTCAACTATGTCATATGAATTTATAGCATTAGCATCTAAAAGCAAGGAGGCTGAGTAACTAAGAATTTTTTTGTATGATTTTCCTTTGTGGGAAAAGTCCATGTCACCTATCTCAATTCATTGTGATAATGAGGCTACATTGGCTAAAGCGTATAGTGAAGTTTATAATGGTAAATCAAGGCACATTGGTTTACGACATAGTTATGTGAAACAACTCATTCGTGGTGGTGTTATAACTGTAAACTTTGTACGTACAAATCAGAATCTGGTAGATACCTCGACAAAAGGCCTTACGAGGGATTTAGTCACCAAAACTACAAAAGGGATGGGTTTGAAGCCTATACTCTTAACTACCAATAGTGGAACCTCGATTTAACACTCGATAAAACCCTCGAGTCTTAAGTTCAATAAGTCCAAGTACATCATTTTGAAGTAGCAAGCACTTGTCTTACCATCCCAAGTTGTGCTTGGTTCCATAATGTGTATGTAGGATGAGCAAATTTTTGCTCTTAATGAACCTTTAGTGGTATATTTATGCAATAAATATGTGTGTCATATATTTTATATTTTTTCGGGTATGCCTGGGTTAATATGTACATTTGATCGTAAATGAATAAAGTTGCTCATATCTATTATTCAATTGATTTCCACAAGTGTACTAAATTATGGAGTATGTGAAAGGTTCACCTATATGAGCTTAAAGTGAGGCCACTTTAGGAAATCAAATAGGCTTGATTTCTTAATGCTCATGAAAAGGATACAGGACACATGGCCGTAAAAGTGTCGGTAACTTCTATATGTATTGGGAATAAAGTATCTTATGTGTGACTTGAAATTAAGTAATAAGAGAGGATCGCTAGTTCAAAGAATAGTCTACCATGTCATCCTAATTACTTAAAAGACATTTCGCTAATATAGGGGTTCAATCGTGAGACACCTCTATTTAAGCATAAGATCATGTTATTAAGTATTGCTTGAAAATGATGGGGGATTGTTGGAGATTTCTAAGCAATGTCTCACATTGGTGAGGAAACACTATATTATTGTGTTTATAAGGGAAAGTTCTTCCTTATAGGTTAATATATATTTGGAATTCAGATAATTATGAAAAGACACCATTCTTAACCATTGGTTTAATCTCAAGAGGCACCATGAAAATGCACCATCTATCTATAAATAGGTTGCCATATTTCCATAAGAAAAATCAATCAAAAATCAGAAATATTGTCAATACAGTAGGAATCAAACGCTGTTTTAGTGCAAACGATATTTGATTAGACTTCTTAGTATCCCTAAGACATTCAATCCTTTCCGGTGCACTCTATGGGGTGAAATAGTCTTAAGGGGAGAGTTCGTACTCGCTTGTGAATTAGATTTTCTACATTTTCTGGAATCTGTTTCTAACAATCGGGGTGAAGTAATTTGTACTCGCTTGTGAAGTCGGTTTTCTACATTTTCTGGAATCTGTTTCTAACAATCATTACAATTACAATGGAATCATATCTTGTCTTTTGGTTAAAAATTTGGAGAAACAAAATCAACCAGTTGTAATTACGTTATTGTCTTTTCATAGCAGATTTGTATTTCTCTTGCCATTCGCGGGCGACAGTTGATAAAGTAACCTTTGTATTCCGATTGAAGCTGGATAGTGGATAAAAACTACTTTGCCTTGAATCGACAATATTCGTGACGAAAAACTAGCAGATTTTCACCTAAATCCTTTTTACTTCATAAAAGAGTACCCTATGAACTATGTAAAACCAGAAAAAGTTTTCTGAAAACTAAGAGAGATATTGAGCAAGAGAAGAAAAAAGTAGAACAATAAAATGGATAAAAACGAAGTACCTTAGGATGAACAAGTATGTAAACCCGAAAATCTTACACAACTTCTGAAAAAAGAGAGAAATCTAATAGTCCAAACACGTCCTACATTCCATTGCCCATTTGTCATTTAGTTTGAGATTGACTTCTACTATCAAAATAGTAAGAGAATATCTTTCTGTTTGTTTCTGTCGCTATCCAAGCCCTCTCACATTCTCTTCGTTTTATTAAATTCTTGGCAGATTTGTCGCTAAATTAACAAAATATCCTTTTAAATAATTCAAATATCATAGCAGTCCTAAATAAGCTAAATCCACGAGCCAATATTCATAGTCCATTAACAGTTGCAATGTTTCACACTCAACGAAGTCATATACGGTTGTTACAAAGAGTTTTGAAACGAGATGGTCATTACTTTATGGCCATTAGGCACCAGAAAAACAACAACATCAAAATCCCAGACCCTTTTAACCAATAACCATACACACTTTATTAGTTTGTTATTCTTTCTTCTTCTTCTTCCATAAAAATGACATTTTCAATATTTTTTTTGTTGTTTAACACTGACAGAAGGAACCGTGTATATCAAGGATCAAGGACCGGTTTTTGGTATATTATTTGTAGAAATCTTGTACAAGTGTAATTATGGTATTAATCTTGTATTAGGAAAAACTATTAGAATTATAGTAGGAAAATGTAGATTTATTTTTCATATTTAGATATTATATATTTGTATATATACTTTTTCATTAATGAAAATAATTAAGAGATTATTCTCTTTCAAACACTGATATATGCAAACTCTACGGTCATGGCTGCCAGATGATATCTCCTCAAATAAACTCAAGACAACTTGATTGTCCTTTCCAATATATCACAGGTAATAAGTTTACTTAATCACTCAATTCGATATCTTAATTGTTTTCCATTTGATGTATATTTTATAATCCGACTTTATTTATTTTTCTTTCAAACAATTTTGTTAATTGGTTAAACAATATACACCCTCTGATTGTTTGGATTGATTCGTATTATGAGGGTCAAACTAATATGTTCGGTGTTAATTTGGATATAGAATCTTTAATTTTTTGAAATAAAATTTACATATTTAGAAAGTGTTGGTTACTATTGTATAAAGCAGTATGGGAAGTAAATAACTATTACAAGTGTTCGAAAGGATGAATAAACATTCAATATTCAGAAATTGAATCTTGTTGAACAAATAGGCCGATGTTGATAACTACCGCAAACTTATTGTGTCTTGAATCTTGATAACCTGAAATCAAGAAATAACTAAATCTGGATGGTTACAACGTTGTGTGTTGAGTCGAGTGATTGCACTCTGTCCTTAAGACAAGATTGCCCCGTATATATGCTTTTACGTTAGCGGGCAATAGTCTCCCAAGATAAAACAACACTTTTATCTCAACGCTACAAAGCAAATAGGTTGAGTCTGACGAAGAAAACAAACCTGTTGGACTAGTCTCAAACTATCTTGACCAACATCAACCCTTAAACCAAGTTTGGGACATGTATCACCTCATCTTAGAGTGATCCCATTCCCTGAAGTCCTATTGAGGACAACCTCTCTAACCCCTTCTACTTTAGAGGTGGCGTTGCTTCACATGAACAACCTCTTGCCCGTGGTTAGGGCGTAACCGGATCATATGTGATCTGGATACTCGGCCCACTCCCGTTGCTTTGGCCGACCGAGTGTCCAATTTCTTTTCTTGCCTTTCTTTAGGCCTTCAGATCATTGAAGACCTGGAAACTCTGGCCCACCTTACTAGGTGTCAATTACTTTTCCTATGAAATGAATTCTGGCCTCACTCCAGTCGCCCGTAGGCTTTGTATGACTGAGTGTCCAATATCATCATATCAAAGGAATTTTGGCCCACTCCAGTCGCCCGGAGGCTTTGTATGACTGAGTGTCCAATATCATCCTATCAAAGGAATTTTGGCCCACTCCAATCGCCCTTTGGCTTTGTATGACTGAGTGTCCAATATCATCCTATGAAGGATTTTCTGCCAAATAGTGTGACAGGCTCAACGTTTTTAGCTTTTAGACTTCTTCCGTTATGATTGATGCCTAGACAATTCTTGGCGCTTACTTAAGAGTGGTAACAGTTTTCGCACTGTTAGTGGATCTTTCTCCATCGTATGTGCGAACATACATTTAATAATTACACTTAAAAGAATAGATCTTTTTAAGTCGTTTACAAAGTCCAATCTTTAAACGGGAAAGAAGAATAGATTAAACTTCTGATTTTAAAGTGTAAGGAATATAAATTATTTCGTAAAACAGTTTCATATTCCTCCTTACTTTTAAGCCATTTTTAATCAGACATCATTTAATCTTTATTCTTGACAAGGAAGAAAATAACTTATCCCAATTTCGGATTCTTTGTCTGGGACAGATATATGCCTTCTGCTGCAAGATAGAACCACATCTTCAGCCTTCTCCTCTTGTCCCATTTGACATCCTCAGCCTCTCGTGAGCGCTTGTTCCCACCACTCTTGGGAGCGGTGACACCACGAACACGTTGACCTTCAACAACATCACCATCACTATCTTCTACCAGAAAACCACAGCCATATCCAGATTTGGTCACACAACTTTTGACCGACATCTTTCAAACACTAATACTCTTACAATACAATCTTGTCTTAAATTGTTGGTTACTATGTATAAAGTAGTACGGGAAGTAAATAACTATTACAAGTGTTCGAAAGGATGAATAAACATTCAATATTAAGAAATTGAATCTTGTTGAACAAATAGGCCAATGTTGATAACTGCCGCAAACTTGTTGTGTCTTGAATCTTGATAACCTGAAATCAAGAAATAACTAAATCTGGATGGTTACAACGTTGTGTGTTGAGTCAAGTGATTTCACTCTGTCCTTAAGACAAGATTGCCTCATATATATGCTTTTACGACTTTTATCTCAATGCTACAAAGCAAATAGGTTGAGTCTGACGAAAAAAACAAATACTAATCGACTTGCTGAAGAAATGGAAAAGGAAGGAAGAGTTTCTGTTTTCTCTTCTGTTTTGTCTCTGTGTATATAGTGTGACTCTGTTGTGCATATCTTGTGTATATGTGTGTCTTTCCTCATTGTTTTTCAACACTGTTTTGCTATCTTTTTCATCATTGTTTGTGCTAATTTCCTGTAACGCTATTGAGCCAAATGAGGCATCAATATATAGCATGGATGAGGGACTCCTCAATTGCCAAACAAGGTTGTTAATGGCATTACCGAGGGTTGTTAATGGCCGGTTTAATTCCATTAGTGAGGATGTTCATGGCCTTGAAGGAGGGCTGATTATGGTCATTGAAGGAGGGCTGTTTATGGAGGAGTTAGCAGCCAAGTAATGGCTGGTTAATGCTCCAGAAAACAGCCCAAACGGTAGGCAGAAAGTTTCTGCCTTCCGTCACTCCCAAAATCAACTTTCCAGAAACTCTAGGGACCAAACTGTAAATATTAAGTAATTTGGGGTCCGAAAAGATAATATCAAAAAGTCCCCACAACCCACAACCCACGACCCATGACCCGTGACCCGTAGGACCGGACGGGACGGGCGAGCGGCGGCGATGTGTGTGTGGGCTTAGCCTTGAACCTAAGTACATCTAGGTCCTCCCTCCTTTAAACACATGGGATACCCCTTGGGGTCCCAAATCTTTTATCACTTTAGAGACTTATAAAGAGAGCAATTCTTCCTTTTCCCACCGATGTTGTAGATTTGTCCCACACCATATTTCCATGCCTCGAACACCTTACTTCGTGGATCAATAACTCTTTTATTTCTCAACTAAATTTGACGATTCTTAGCCCTACGGTCATCTACTCACTTAGTAGATTATGCATGTGTGAAGAGACAAAGCCTCCAACATGCGGAACACTAGTTTTTAATTCATTAAACATGGGTGGACGCACCTACCCGCCAAAGGCAAATTTCCAACAATCCCCTCTATGAAAGAGAGATTATGGCGCAAACACAAGGTGCCTACTTTCAGCAATCTTTCAGCGAAAAGATATTGCATCAGGAGAGGTAGCTTCCACTTTGAACCTTCCCTAGTTGAATACCACCGGACTTACTTACTGCGCGGTTCACGTGATGTCTTGAACCGTCAGTGTTTAGTGTAATCCAAGACAATGATACCAACACAATAACTCTCCTTATTCGTTTTCATTCTTATGGTTTTGTCCGTTGTGGCCGTGGACACACTTGGATTCTTAACTGCATTCATTTGAGGCGGCCTTCTTCGCACTTAAATAGGTAATCTCCTACAAGGTATCATGCTATACCCCACTTTACAAGTGTTAGGAATCATTAAAAGTTTTCCTAACCTTAACCTTAACCTCAACCATTTGAGGATCGTTTAAAGGTTTGGAAGCTTAACCTTTACCCACTATGCAGGTAGCACTTTAATGTCTATCGCGGGAACAGCCTTGGATTCATGTTTCCATACAGAAATCATCATTCGAAGTGCTTCTTGCTTCCACCGAAGCTCTCAACTGAACCTTTTGCAGCTTAGTTTTCCCATTGAACCAAATTCTTGGGATCTCCAATCAGTATGGTTGGGTTACCACTGCCCACGGCCCACGACCCGTGACCCGAGCTCGAGCCCGAACGGGACAGGCAGGCGGCGGCGGCGCGCGTGTGCGCTTAGCCTTGAACCCAAGCACATCTAGGTCCTCCCTCCTTTAAACACATGGGATACCCCTTGGGGTCCCAAACCTTTACCACTTTAGAGACTTATAAAAAGAGCAATTCTTCCTTTTCCCACCGATGTGGTAGATTTGTCCCACACCATATTTTCATGCCTCAAACACCTTACTTCGTGGACCAATATCTCTTTCATTTCTCAACGAAATTTAACGATTCTTGGCCCTACGGTCATCTACTCACTTATTAGATTATGCATGTGTGAAGACACAAAGCCTCCAACATGCGGAACACTAGTGTTTAATTCATTAAACATGGGTGGACGCACCTCCCCGCCAAAGGCAAATTTTCAACAGAAACTACATAAGAAAATACTATTTGTCACAACCGTTAACAATATTTAGAAGGTATTCGAAAAAATTATGATAAAAAAAAAAATCTTTGACTGTCCAAATAATAACTGAAAGACAGATAAATTGAAACTAAGAGAAGTATAGCACATGAGTACTCTTCATTAATAATGCTTCCTCTTTTTTTTTTTTTTTGCGGTTGTTTGTGATGTAGTTTCATTTTCCTCTATTTTATATATTCTTTTCTTTTATTTTCAAAAACTAGAATGAGATGCTTAGTCCAAAAATTTGTGACGTCAGAAAGATTTTTTTTTTTCATCTCAAACAGAACCGATTTGCTAAAATTAAATGTTTTTATTGTTTTATTAGTTTTAGAACGTAACACACACGCACACGCACTATGATGCTACTGTTATTTATTTATTTTTTGCTTATTTTGTCCTCTAAAATTAAGCTTATTATTTATTTAGGTTCAGGTTAGGCAAATTATAATGAGCATTTTAACTTTTATATATGAATATTGGAACTTTAATTTTAAGTAGTACTTTGAATTTAGCACAATTCCAGACCCGACGTTGTTGGATTTCACTGAATATGTTGTTATACTTTGAATTAAGCACAATTCTTTGGTGTGTAGTGTGTAGACAATTAACAGTGTCATAAAGATTGTTTTTTGTTTTAATACACTATGTTGTTCAAGGTCGAACAAATTCGATCAGTTAGCTTTTCTCTTTCATGAGAGGACCTATGGTATTACAAAATTAGTAATGCTTTCTTATTATGAACATTTCTTGCCAAAATACTCTTTTACTACCTATGAGTTGACCTTCTCAATACATTTGCTATAACTTTTAACCTCGTCGGTTTTACTAAATTAGTTAAAAAGTAAATCTCTTGATTAAAGAAGCTACTTACATTGTACAATCACTTATTTATTTTTTTGGTCTTAGATTTTTTATAGTCTTGACTATATGAGCGCCACAGTTTAACCTTTTCAGCAGTTTTTTAACTTAATTTTTGACATTTTATGCTATGTTTCTTGTTGACTGGTATAGAAATTTGACCAAATTATTTTCAAAATCTTTATCAAACTTTACCTTTGTAGACCTTTGTAGTTATATATTTTGGGTGATTTTATGAATAAATGACTCATTTAAAAGTAGCTAGATGGTTAGAGCGGTTTGGTATGTGAATGAATTTTTCACAGTTCTAACTAAGATGTACCATTAGAATTTTCTTTATTTTTAGGAGCATGTAATGATGGATTCAATAACAAACTGTAAGGTAATAATATTTAATTTGACGAGATAATATGTTGTATAACATATTTTATCACATGGACAACATTACGTTGCACTTTCAAGAGGAAATTTAATATGTTGACAACAAGAGTTTTGGTTACGCAGAGCATTCCAAGCGAATGAATAAGGAACATACACCTGGAATATCATCTATAAGAAAGTATTAGTGAGATACGATTAATTATATGATTGTACATCATAAAAGAAAAATAATTACATGTTCTAACTCAATTTTGATTGTTCATCTTTATAGGTTCAGACGATATGCAATTATCTTGACATCGGCAAACAAGTCACCATTCAACGATGAACAATGATCATTCAGAAACTAAAACCACTTATTGTATTTGTTTACAATTCAATGTCAAGTGATATATATTCATCTTGACTACATGACTCGACAATCACGTGCAATGAACGTGTCGAGAGAGTAGTACATATGTGTGTGTTGTGTGTGTGGTGTTTGGTTCTGTTTTTCTGACTTATGGAGCATCTAATATAAGGACCAAAAAGAAGAGTGGATTTTGTAGTTTAGTATTGACAATAATATCGACAATAATATTTATATGTCGGTTAAAACAAGTGTTATACGAAATATAGGTATCTGGGAAGTAAAATGGTTTTCTTTGGAAAACAAATTCTCTCATCGATTTAAGGCCATATTGCACTAGACAGATTATTTCATTATGCAATACTCTCAACTATTGATTGAGACTACAATCAGGTTACGAAAAAATTTACCCGGGAGTAGAAAGTCCAAATAAATAAGAAATTAGAAATTTATTGACAAAGTTCATGCCAATTGCCATAGACGTTTTTTTTTTTTGCGTGGATTTCCCTTTATACGGAATGGTCTTTAATTTTTTCCCCTCAAATCATTTTGGTCTTTAATTTTTGTCTCTGCTTCTCATTTAATGAAAATTTATGGGCCAAAATATCCTTATTCACTGATCTACGGAACCAAAGATTCTGGGTTCAATCCCCAACAGAGGCGATGGAATCGATATTTTCTTACCCAAAAAAATTTCGCAAGGCATAAGTTCTGTAGGAATTAAATTATCCAGCCTAAGTTGTGCAGTAACTAATTCGCAAGGCATAAGTTTATAAAAACTGTCTTGTCCGGCATAATTTTTGTAGGAATTAAATTTTTCGGCATAAGTTGTGTAGTGCCGAGTGAATTAGTTACTATACAACTTAATACCAGAAAATTTAATTCATATAGAAATTATGCCGAACATGGCAAAGTTTCTATAAACTTATGCAAACTTATGCCTTGCGAAATTAGGTGGGTAGGCTGAATTTTTTTTTCCGATGTCAGAGGTATTTTCAACCATTTTTTCATTAATTAAAATGTCAAAAGGCCCCCAAAATAAAATCGAACTATTTGAGGGGCAAAAATTAGAGACCAGTCCATATGAAAGTCAATATGGGCAAAAAATTGTTTGGAAGGAAAAAAGTGTAGAAATGAGCTTATTGGGCCGTAAAGGCAACTCATAGCATGGGCCAATTTGTGAAAAGGCCAAGGCCCAAATACAGAATTCCCTTTTTTAGGTTTTTGGCGCGAAGAGGAAGTGGCGCGAGTTTAGTGAATAGCTATAGTGCCCGTTATTTACTGGTAGCTTATTTGGTAGGTGTATGGAGCAGAGTAAAGTAATTAAATTAGAAGCATCTTGTTTTTCGGGTTAATAAAAGTGTTGGTTCTCTATTGTACTTTATAAAGCAGTACGGGAAGTAAATACTATTACAAGTGTTCGAAAGGATAAACAAATATTCAATATTCAGAAATTGAATCTTGTTGAACAAATAGGTCAATCTTCAAAACTGCCGCAAGCTTGTTGTGTCTTGAATCTTGATAACTCGAAATCAAGAAACAACTAAATCGGATGGTTACAACGTTGTGTGTTGAGTCGAGTGATTGCCCTCTGTCCTTAAGACAAGATTGCCCCGTATATATGCTTTTACGTTAGCGGGCAATAGTCTCCCAAGATAAAACAACACTTTAATCTCAACGCTACAAAGCCAATAGGTTGAGCCTGATGAAGAAAACAAATATAAATTGACTTGCTGAAGATATGGAAAAGGAAGGAAGAGTTTCTGTTTACTCTTCTCTTTTGTCTCTGTGTATATAGTGTGTCTCTGTTGTGTATATCTTGTGTATATGTGTGTATTTCAACACTATTTTTTCGTCACTGTTTTTGCTGTTTTTCGTGACTGTTTTGTGCTGTATTTCATGACTGTTTTGTGTTGTTTTTCACTGTCCCGAATTGAGCCAAAAATAACTCAATATATAGCATGGAGGAGGGCAGCCCAACAGCCACAAACAAGGCTGTAATGGCCATTAAGGGAGGGCTGATTAATGGTCATAAAGGAGGGTTTTTAATGGAGTAGTTAACAGCTAAGTAATGACTGGTTAATGATCCAAAAATAGTCCAAACGGTAGGCAGAAAGTTTCTGCCTTCCGTCACTCCCAAAATCAACTTTTCAGAAACTCTAGGGACCAAACTATAAATATTAAGCAATTTGGAGTCTAAAAAGATAATATCAGAAAGTCCCCACAGTCCATAGCCCACGACCCCAGACCGGACCGGACGGGACGGGCGCGCGGCGGCGCGCGTGTGGGCTTAGCCTTGAACCCAAGCACATCTAGGTCCTCCCTCCTTTAAACACATGGGATACCCCTTGGGTCCCAAACTCTTTACCACATTAGAGACTTATATAGAGAGCAATTCTTCCTATTCCCACCGATGTGGTAGATTTGTCCCACACCATATTTCCATGCCTCGAACACCTTACTTCGTGGGCCAATATCTCTTTCATTTCTCAACGAAATTTAACGATTCTTGGCCCTACGGTCATCTACTCACTTCGTAGATCATGCATGTAAGAAGAGACAAAGCCTCTAACATGCGGAACACTAGTGTTTAATTCATTAAATATGGGTGGACGCACCTCCCCGCCAAAGGCAAATTTCCAACAATCCCCTCTATGAAAGAGAGATTGAGGCGCACACACAAGGTGCTTACTTTCAGCAAAAAGATATTGCATCAGGAGAGGTAGCTTTCGCTTTAAACCTTTCCTAGTTGAATACCATCGGACTTACTTACTGCGCGATGAACGTGATGTCTTGAACCGTTAGTGTTTAGTGTAAGCCAAGACAATGATATCAACACAATAACTCTTCTTATTCGTTTTCCTTCTTATGTTTTTGTCCGTTGTGGCCGTGGACACACTTGGATTCTTAAGTGTGTTCATTTGAGGCGGCCATCCTCGGACTTAAATAGGTGATCTCCTACAAGGTATCCTGCTATACCCCACTTCATAAGTGTTAGGAATCATTAAAAGTTTCCCCAACCTTAACCTCAACCGTTTGAGGATCGTTTAAAGGTTTTGAAGCCTAACCTTTACCCACCATGCAGGTAGCACTTGAATGTCTATCGCGGGAACAACTTTGGATTCATGTTTCTGAATAGAAATCATCATCCGAAGTGTTTTTTGCTTCCACCGAAGCGCTCAACTAAACCTTTTACAGCTTAGTTTTCCCATTGAACCAAATTCTTGGGATCTCCAATCAGTATGGTTGGGTTACCACTGCAAAGGTTCGTATTGTTTGGGTTTTAAGCCCATTCCCCTAGACAGGCAGAACACTTGATCTTCGGGTAGTCCCTTAGTTAGTAAGGAAGTGACACCCGTGATGATCAACTGCCATACGGTCTTATGTCTCCTGACAGATCCTGACAGATATGTCCAGATGCCGTCATCCGTGTCCTTCCTGAAGCCGACCGGCTAGCCACAAAGTGTATAGCCGCCGAAGGCACGGGTTTCTCCCGAAGGGACGTCCTCTAATGAGTCGTGAAGTTACTCAACTTCTTTCATGCTTTGTATAAAGCGATAAACTCCGATTCCATCATAAATCGACCGATGCAAGTTTTCTTAGAGGATTTTCCAAGACCCACCATACACATTTACTTGTGGCTTTGGTGTTCTTCAGATCTGATGTCCAGTTTGCATCACCGTGTTCTCTCGTAACCGCTGGACATCCGAATACTATAATCCGTAGATAAGCGAATAATTCGATATCGTCATATCCGACTTAACGTCTTCTATTAATCATGTATTAAGATCATCAATGAACCTTAGTTCAACTGATCTGTTTGTAGGACGATACCAGGTCGGTTGTAGTGTGTACAATACATTGAACTACACGTGACCTGTGCGTATCACTCCTTGTCTATGGGAGCACCATGATTTCAATCAGTTCTATGATTCATATCCATTGGTGGCTTCAACGAGACTGTCAACTATCGACCAGTCCGTTAGATGTCTTAGAAATCCAATTCCTAAGATGTCATCTGTGATACCCATATCTTTCATATCGAGACTTTTTTTCAATATGACTTTTACTTTCAGACTGTTGATTCTCCAACTGTTGACTTTCTAACTTCAGAGTCAATGTTTCTGTTTTATCTGAAACTTTCAGGACCAAAATGTAAACATTTCAGGGACCAAAATTAAAGTTCAGGAAGAAGCCCAACAGTTCAGCAAACCAACTCTGATCATCTTCTTCCAACTCTCCGATTGGGAAGGTTGTTTCAACATCCATGCCACGCAAGACTACAATGGCCCAGGATGTTAAGCTACTCACAGGGGAGCACTTGTACAAGTAACCGAGGCTTTATACTCGTCAGTAGATCCATCTACTTTGTACTCACATTTGAGTATCCATTTTCACAACCCAAAGGTTCTTTTCCTGGAAGAAGATCAACCATTACGCAAGTATGGTTCTATATGATGGAATCTATTTCTCTCTTTATAGCTTCTTTCCAAAGCAGCTTTTGGAAATGACAGTTATTTGTTAATTGTCCGTGGTTCATTCTCAACCATACACGCTAGAAGGACTGGAACAAGTCTTTGTCCCCTTCTTTGCTCCGTCTCGGTTCAACATCTAGAATCACTGAGTTCTGCAGATCTGGAATATTAAGTTCCGGATAGCCATCAACTTTCGAGTCCTGTATATACGGAATGTCTAGTTCCGGACAGTCAGGCCCTCGCAGGTTCTTGTTAACCTTGAGCAATTACTTCTTTTTCCTTTTCAATGAAAGTTATCTTCAAAGAATTCAGCATTCTTTGACACCAAGAGGCGATCAACACTACTGTTATTTGCAGATCCAGTGGATATGCAATCTACAATCTTAGGTACAACTTGACCTATTTCAGTATTCCAACTTTTACCAAGCCACTCTACATAATTTGGGCGTACAACTTTGCGCTTAGCTAACACCGTTGTATTGAAGTGAGAAATGAATAGTCGTTTAATGAACGATGCTTCACATTCTCTCCCTCTATCACTACAAATTTCTCAATCCGTAGGCTTAGTTGATTTTCAACTTCTGCTTTGTAGCGCTTATCCGCTTCAACAACGTCATTTATGTTTTTTAACAGACAAAGGATTCCATATATTGTACCATCATCAATGAAGATCACAACGTACTTGTCTCCCCCCTCTATTTTGTATAAACTTCAAATCACCCAAGTAGGTGTGATTAAGTTCTAGAGGAGCGGTGCTTCTTTCGCTATTTCCTTGACGGAATTTGGAAAGGTGATTTTGCCTCTTCATCTACCTCACATTTATTTTGAGGGTTATGTCGACAGAAGGAAACAATCTCAACATCGTTAGCTTTTGAATGACTTGCTATTTAACGTGTCTTAATCTATGATGGCATAGATGCACAGATTACAAATATATCATTCATTTGGCTACAGACATACTGTACCATTCTTAGTTATTACAGACCTGTTGGACTAGTCTCAAACCAGCTTGACCAGCAACGTCTCTTAAACTAAGTTTGGGACATGTATCACCTCATCTTAGAGTGATTCCATTCCCTGAAGTCCTATTGAGGACAACCTCTCCAACCCCTTCTACTTTAGAGGTGGCGTTGCTTCACATGAACAACCTCTTGCCCGTGGTTAAGGCGTAATCGGATCATATTTGATCTAGATACTCTGGTCCACTTCAGTTGCTTTGGCAGACTGAGTGTCCAATTTCTTTTCTGCCTTTCTTTAGGCCTTCAGATCATTTAAGATCTGGAAACTCTGGCCCACCACACTAAGTGTCCATTACTTTTCCTATGAAATAAATTCTGGCCCCACTCTAGTCGCCCATAGGCTTTGTATGACTGAGTGTCCACTATCATCATATCAAAGGAATTTTGGCCCACTCCAGTCGCCCGGAGGCTTTGTATGACTGAGTGTCCAATATCATCATATCAAAGGAATTTTGTCCCACTCAAGTCGCCCGGAGGCTTTGTATGACTGAGTGTCCAGTATCATCCTATGAATGATCTTCTGCCAAATAGTGTGACAGGCTCAACGTCTTTAGCTTTTAGACTTCTTCCGTTATGATTGGTGCCCAGACAATTCTTGGCGCTTACTTAAGAGTGGTAACAGTTTTCGCACAGTTAGTGGATCTTTCTCCATTGTATGTGTGAACATACTTTACACACTTTTAATAATTATACTTAAAAGAACAGATCTTTTTAAGTCATTTTACAAAATCCAACCTTTAAACGGGAAAGAAGAAGAGATTAAACTTCTGATTTTTAAAGAGTAAGGAATATAAATTATTTTCATATTCCTCCTTACTTTAATCCATTTTTAATCAGACATCATTTAATCTTTATTCTTAACAAGTAAGAAAATAACTTATCCCAATTTTGGATTCTGTCCCACTTCAGTCACTTCATCGGACTGAGTGTCCATTTCCTCCATACCATTTTTCGGATCCTTTGTCTGGGACAGATATAGGCCTTCTGCTGCAAGATAAAACCACATCTTCAGCCTTCTTCTCTTGTCCCAGTTGACATCCTCAGCCTCTCGTGAGCGCTTGGGAGCGGTGACACCATGAACAAGTTCATCATCATCACTCTCTTCTACCAGAAAACCACAGCCATATCCAGATTTGGTCACACAACTTTTGACCGACATCTTTCGAACACTAATAGTAATTCACTACGATCTTGTCTTAAGTTGTTGGTTCTCTATTGTACTTTATAAAGCAGTACGGGAAGTAAATAACTATTACAAGTGTTCGAAAGGATAAACAAATATTCAATATTCAAAAATTGAATCTTGTTAAACAAATAGGCCAATCTTCAAAAATGCCGCAAGCTTGTTGTGTCTTGAATCTTGATAACCTGAAATCAAGAAATAACTAAATCTGGATGGTTACAACGTTGTGTGTTGAGTCGAGTGATTGCCCTCTGTCCTTAAGACAAGATTGCCCCGTATATATGCTTTTACGTTAGCGGGCAATAGTCTTTCAAGATAAAACAACACTTTAATCTCAACGCTACAAAGCCAATAGGTTGAGCCTGACGAAGAAAACAAATATAAATCGACTTGCTGAAGATATGGAAAAGGAAGGAAGAGTTTCTGTTTACTCTTCTCTTTTGTCTCTGTGTATATAGTGTGTCTCTGTTGTGTATATCTTGTGTATATGTGTGTATTTCAACACTATTTTTCCGTCACTATTTTTGCTGTCCCAAATTGAGCCAAAAACAACTCAATATATAGCATGGAGGAGGGCAGCCCAACAACCACAAACAAGGCTGTAATGGCCATTAAGGGAGGGCTGTAATGGCAGGTTTAATGCCATGAAAGAGGTTGTTCATGGCCTTGAAGGAGGGCTGATTAATGGTCATGAAGGAGGGCTGTTAATGGAGTAGTTAACAGCCAAGTAATGGATGGTTAATGCTTCAAAAATAGTCCAAACGGTAGGCAGAAAGTTTCTGCCTTCCGTCACTCCCAAAATCAACTTTCCAGAAACTCTAGGGACCAAACTATAAATATTAAGCAATTTGGGGTCTAAAAAGATAATATCAGAAAGTCCCCACAATCCATAGCCCACGACCCCAGACCGGACCAAACGGGACGGGCGCGCGGCCGCGCGCGTGTGGGCTTAGCCTTGAACCCAAGCACATCTAGGTCCTCCCTCCTTTAAACACATGGGATACCCCTTGGGGTCCCAAACCCTTTACCACATTAGAGACTTATATAGAGAGCAATTCTTCCTATTCCCACCGTTGTGGTAGATTTGTCCCACACCATATTTTCATGCCTCAAACACCTTACTTCGTGGACCAATATCTCTTTCATTTCTCAACGAAATTTGACGATTCTTGGCCCTACTGTCATCTACTCACTTCGTAGATCATGCATGTGAGAAGAGACAAAGCCTCCAACATGCGGGACACTAGTGTTTAATTCATTAAATATGGGTGGACGCACCTGCCCGCCAAAGACAAATTTCCTACAAAAAGATCAAGTAAAGGGCTTGCACTTTCTTATATCAATTAATAACTGCTAATATAAGATAATTATTTTATCATACTTTTGTTCTACTCCCTCTCCATACACTTTTACCGTCTACTATGCTAAAAATAGATGTCCAATTTTACTTATCTAGTTTGAAAAATCAAGAAAAATTTATCATTTTATATCTATTTTACCCTTATTAATGATTACTATTCGTTTCCCAACAATTAAGACAACTTATAATAATTAGAGGTGATATAGTAACTTAGCATTTTATTATTGCTTCTTAAGGGGTGTGCCAAGTCAAACATGCACAGAGGGAGTATATCAAAGGTTTAAGAAACAACTTGTAGGAAGTCAAGAAAAAAAAAAACCTTATTGTCTGGAAGATCATTAGCAGAAGTTTGAAATTTTAAGGGATTGTCCTTAAATTCTAGTTACATTTTTGTTTCAAATATAAGGATCGATATAGCTTGTGAAAGGATGCGGAGTATTATTTTGATCAAAGTTAACAAGCTTGTCGTCTAAAAGAACAATGCAACACCTTGATAATTAGTATTTTGTTAACTGTGTTTTCATTGGTGAGACTTCAAGACGTTGAAACAATAGTAAAAGCTTTTAGTTTGCACCATATAACTAATGCATAAACATGGAGAAAAATGTAAATGTGGATAGAACTGATCATGGTTTGATCTCACGAGGATGGAAGTTTTATCTTTGTTCAGAAATGTTGATTGCATTCTCATTTCTGAAACGGTTACTTTTGTAGCAACAACGATATATAGTACTTTTATCAGCATCATTTATAGCAGTGTTAACTAAGTGATGAACCAACGGAAAAGAAATAAAGGAAGTTGCAAAAGTAAGGTGCAATAGGTCTCAATACTAAGCTGATGATTTTGCATCTTGTTTGCTCCAATGACCATGTTGTGAGCTAAGACAAATTGATTCTTGCTTACAAGTTATTACAGGTAACTATTATTGGTTATCCCTTCGTATTTTTTACATGGTCTACAAACTTCTAAGCACAGGTACAGGGTACTCAGATACCCGATCGGAACCGACACCAACGGATAGGTTCTGGATAGATATATTATAATAACGGATAGGTTCCGCATAGTAAAATTAGGAACCGATCAATGTCGGGTCCGGTTCCGGTTCCAGCAAATAGAGACAGGGTACCCGGACCCGGAACCGATACTCGGAACCTATGAAATATTAAATATTTTTACTTTTTTAATTCCATTATATTTTAATTAATAAAAAAAAAGGAAAAAAAGGCCATACCACTTGTACCCGACCCGCTCACCCCTTACACCCATCACATAAATTAAAGGGGTAAAACCATTTTACCCCTTATTTCACCCGTTATGATAACACACTTAGATTTAGGGCGATTTCACAGATCTGATGCGATTCGGCTAAAATTTCAAAGAATCTTGAAGATTGGCTACGGAATATTCGTGTATTAGGTAATTTCTTTCATAATTTATTATTCTAATCATTATTAGTTCGTTAATCTAGGGTTTTTATTAGTTTTTGTACTTAAGTTAGTTGTGTAGTCAGGGTTTAGGATATGTATATCTTTGTTAAATATTTCACTTAGGGTGTGATGATTTGTGTTTATTTGAGTTAAAATAGCAGTATTCATGTGTATTGGGGTCTGATTTCGTGCTAGGGTAATAGTGAGATTTTTTGGAACTTTGTGGACTTTGTCCTCATTTTTGTGGACCGATTATGTTGTTTTGCTGGTTTTGATGACATTTGTTTTTTATGCATATGAAAAATTTAGGTGAAGTAAAGTGATTAGAATTTATTTTTGCATTTGAATGTGACAATAGTTTCATTTTATTTTTGTAAAGCTTAGTTGTGTAACGGAAGACATAATGACGGATTAGTATGCAAGTGGACGTATGGCATTTATGGACCTTTTTTTTTAGCATCTCTTTGATCTTGTGTTTTCTTTCATATAATGAATCAGTTTTCTCTTGGAACATTTATTTTTGTTTATTTGAACTTTATTTTGGAATGTTATCTTTCATATAATGAATGAATCAGTATTAGATTAAGGAACACTTCGGATGAGGCTACTGCCTGTGATAATCAGATATATCTCTTTAAGCAACACAAAAATTTACAGGGTACCCGGGAACCTACCCTGAATCGCAGGGTCCGGGTAGGTTCTGGGTAATGATTTCTGCGGGTAGGTTCCGGGTAGTAAATTTAGGAACCGATCTTTTACTGGGTAGGGTCCGGATAGTTCAAAAAAGTTAGGGTACTCAGACCCGCTCACCCCTAATTTTCCCAGATAAGACTTGTGTGCCACGAGAAAACCAATTTGGCTCGTTGGTCTATTTGTAGGAATTGATCCAGCAACATAGTGCAGTAGCGTCCCATCTGCGAACAACACAAGAAGATCGGTATAAGAGTTGCATCTGTTATTATTGATAGAAACCGTGTGTGTATAACCGTGTGTGTATATTTATGTATATTTAGGTTACTTACCATATTTTGTAGAAGTTTTGTACAAGAGTAATTAGGATATTAGTATTATAGTAGGAATAAAATTTTTCATATTTAGAGATTGTATATTGTATATATAGACCTCTTCATTAATGAAAATAATCAAATGATTATTTCTTTCATGGTATCAGAAGTCTAGGGCAAAAATACCTTCTCCCAAAACCTTCCGCTGCCCTCTTCATTCTTGGCAACCGTTAGGCCGCCGAGTTTTTTTTTTTCCTCTCAAATTTTTCTTGCAAATCCCTCATTCTCCTCAGCTTTGAGATTTTTTAAATGACCGAGAAATCTGTCTAGACTGAACCCTTTGGGTTGACCGCAGCTTTCGAAATTCCGGGATGAAGGGCCCGCCCCTCTACCCTTGTCCACTTAAATAATGGTCTTAATTCACTTGACACAGGCTCAAACTTGTCACCTAAGACACAAGTCCCTCAACCTTTGCCAATTGAGCTAACCCTTGGGGCAAAAATAAGTGCGAGATCTAGAGAATCTCTAGCTTTAGAGACCGCGTAATTTGCCTTTAAATTATAGAATATTGGAATGAAATTGCTCACTACTGGAGCAGAATGAATGTAGAGTAATCATATAGCGGACCAAACTAGTTTGGGATGTGTAGTTAAGAAGCTTATGAATGTTGGAGTTGCTAGAAAGTTGGTAAAGCCATCAGAAGCATATGGAGGATGTTTCCAGCTTGTATTTATTGGTGCTTATGGTTAGAAAGAAATAGTAGATGTTTTGATGGTTTATCAACCCCTAACCATTCTATGAAGGCTTGGTGTCTTATGTTTCTGTGTAGCTGGGACAATATGTCCCCTGTAGTGTCCCATTTTTGTTTTTGCAGTTTGTTATCTCCCTGATCTTGGATAGTCACTTATGTAAAGCGATTAACACAACTTTTTTGTATGCTCAAATATACTACTCTTTTGCATCTTCTGGATGCTTTCAATGAAACCTTTTTACTTCATCAAAAAGATATTTCTTTTGATTGGCTGGTTGACCCATTTTCCCCTTCTCCCTTCAAATCAAAGAAACCAAGATAATGTCGCAGGATTGTTTTTTTGCAGTGCTTGCATGATGCTCTGTTCTATGTATTACCAGTGCAGTCCTTAACTAGCTCTATGTTGCTTTCTTTTTAAGGTGGTTCAATTTCATCTTCATCTGTCATTGGATTGCAGCTCAGAGAACCTGCCAAGCACACTTGAAGATATATCTGAAGCAGAAAGGATCAAGTCCAGTCATGCTCTGCCAGTTCAGTGTGTTCAAATCCCAATTGTTGCTGAAGGGAAGGCTAAGGAACTGAAAGTAGACAACTTTGCTGCATCAGGAAAAGGATCTAATAATGCGAATAAAGGAGAAGGGCATGAGAGAAATGCCAGCTTACATGAAGTCAATCACATGGATGATGCAGTTGAGTTGTCGATTGCTGCATCTGAAGCACTGGTTATTCAAGAGGTGTTCAAGGATGAATAATTTTCAAAATTTCCGGCTTCAACTGTGTTGGAAGCTGCACTACAGGTGAAACAAGCACGGCTGGAAGCTTGAAAGAGAGTCATGAAATCTGCAATTGTGCCACTGAGGAGATACCTGAAATTGATTCTCTATCAGAATCAGAAGATTTGAGAATGGAAGATGCATTCCAAGATGTGGGGTTATCTGCTTGTGATTCTGGTGATTTGAATTTCGAGGACTTAAGTCTGTCTCACGTTAAAGATACTTTTGCTTCACAAATTCAAAGATGTAGTGGAAAATTGGAAAAGAAAGGAGCAGTTCTTCATGGAATAGACAGTCTTCAGCCAGGAGATGGTTTTGCCAAGCTAAGCTCAAACGATATCGAGTGTGAGTCCCAGTTGAAAGTGGACGAAAGGCTTGGGTCTTTTAGCGATGATGGGCAGAGAAAGCTGACAAATCCAAATTTGGTTGTGGATATCGTGCCTATGGCACGTGAGAGTGATCACATGTCAGACTGTTTGAAGGTAACTCCTATTGGTTCAGCTTCAGTAGTGACAATAATGGAAACTATTAATAGAGAGAGAGAGATATATGTGAGAGTTTCTTGTCTCCGTGTAGTTTTTCCATATTAATGATTGTTCCGTTCCGTTGGATTAGTACTTCAGGCATTAATGTTACACTGTTTTTGCAGAAAGTCAATTTTCCTGTCTTGGAAGGAAATTCATTTCAAGCATCTATTGGTTCTCCCACTGTTGAGAACATTAATATTGCAGGTAAAGAAAGTACTTCTCTTTGCATTTCACCTTCCATTTGAAGAGTCTTATATCAGATAATGTATTTCATCCTTACAGGAGAAGGTGATGAATTGCCAAAAGTAGTTCCTAGAAGATTTGAAAGTCGTTGGTTTGGTGGTTGGACTTGTTTGAAGGTCAGTAAATTCAACTACATCTTGTCACTGGTTCCTTCATCAACCAGTCATCTGTGGCATATTCTACCACTAAAGCAGGACTAATGTCATATTGTTAATCCATTGCCTCAGAGATCCATCACTTGAAAGTAGCACATTTATGCCTAGCAATTGTCCAATATTGTTGCATAATTAGTGTCTCCTTTATTTTTCTTGGTCTATCCACTCATTCTCCTATTTGTTACAAATGAATGAGTTGATTCTTGGCATTGGCATGGACGCAACAAATTGAAGAATATACTCTGATTCTGCTTCCTAAGTTACTACATTTTATCTCAGTTGCCTTCAGTCCATTTATCAATATTAACGTTACTCATTTAAATTAGGGTCACCCATCACCGCTGCAGTGATGATCTAGGACACATCCATATAGAAAGATTGAATCTCTTTTTATCATTATGTTGTCGAATCAGGTCATCTTTTAACCCACTTTTTAAAATCCAGAGGAAAATTGAGAGTACGATCGTTGGACATGATAACATTGATAAGCTTGTAAGAAGTAAAGTAACCAAAATTTTCTTTTCAATCAAATAAACCATAATAGTTAATTTAGTAGCATAGGAGAAGAAGAGCTTCACTAGTACTAGATGCCATGCCATTGCCAAAAAAGATCACAGCGGCACAAGTCCTATTTGATATTTGGGGTTTGCCTTTCAGCATTGCATCTCATATCTTAGTCTTTCTTTGTCATCTTGCTTTGATTACTATTCTCTCTCTTCACTTGCTGTTCTTATCACTGTTAGATTAGTTAACGAAAGCAAGGAAGAAGTCCAGGGAAAGAGAAGAAAAAGGAGAAACAAAATTTAAATTTAGCATGCCAAATGGAGAAACTGCATGATCTTAATGTTAGAAGATATATTCTTAGGATTATTATTTATTATTATATTTAAATGATAATTACTATAGAATATTCTAGATAGTTAGTCATTAATAGAGAATCACATTTGTATGGAAAGAATAGGATAGATGAGGAGAAGATTAAGACTACCAATCTTCTACCATATTTTTATATATTCTTATCATTTGTAAATGGCAAAAGGGGAGGAAAATATTCTACTTACCCTAGAATTTTTACATAGTATCAAAGAGGTTAAGGAAAAGATCCTAATTGTTTTTCCCTATCATTTTTCGGCTCTTATTCTCCTCCATTCCAACACTTGACCGAAAGAAAGAAACAAAAACATCAAATATACTAGGTTTACCCCTCTTCATCTACTAAGTTGTATCTTTTATTCTTCCTTCTCCATTAATCATCCAACCAAATATACTAATGTCCGACTCCAAATCATCCTTCTATCCAGCCCTTGCGGTTTCAAACATCAAAACACATGTTTCCATCACCTTAGAGATGGAAAATGTTCACTATGCAACATGGGTGGAAGTTTTCAAAATTTGTTGCCGCTCTCACCGGGTTCTTCACCATATCATTCCCCCGGAAAAAGGAAAAGAAAAGGTATTAACTACATACGCGGACAAAGAATTGTGGGACACACTAGATGCCATTGTTCTAGGTTTGATCTATGCAACAATTTCTACGGATCTTTTGCATACGATAATGGAGCCGGATTCTAAAGCGGTTGATGCTTGGAACCGTTTGCGAGATATTTTTTATGATAATCAAAATTTTCACGCCGTTACTTTGGAACAAGAATTCTCCACAATTGACATGGAGAATTTTCCAAACGCGTCGGCTTATTGCCAACGCATAAAGGTGCTAGCCGATCAATTGAGGAACGTCGGTGCCCCGATCACCAACAATCGCTTGGTTCTTCAACTTGTCGCGGGACTTACGGAGGCATATAGTGGGGTTGGAACACTAATACAGCAAATCAACCCCTTTCCTTTATTTTATCAAGCACGTTCAATGCTCAATCTCGAAGAACAAGGTTTCTCCAAAACGGCCGCCACCGTCAACAATTCCGCCATGCTTGCCACTTCGACGAATGAAGGTAATGCTAATTTTAATCAAAATAATCGAGAATAAAAAGGGCGTAATGAAAATAAAAATAAAGGTGGATATCGCGGTAATAATAATAAAAATGGGGGCCACCAGAATTCCAGCAACACCGAAAATTCTGGCGGCAGGAGCAGCGATGACAACATGTCCCGGTGGCGGCTACGCGGGGGCGGCCCGGGCACGGAATCGGGTCGGGCGGCGACCACATTGGGCTTTCCCCGCGGTGGGCCGGGCCGAGGCAATTTTCAGCAGGCCCACTTCACTCAACAGGTAGGGAGCAGTTTGGCCCAACAACAGTTCAGCCCAACCAGCGAATTTGGACATCAATCCACCGACATTGAGTCTGCGATGCATACGCTAGGATTAAATCCACCGGATGACAATTGGTATATGGACTCCGGGGCCACGTCTCATATGACGTCCTCCCAAGGTAATCTTTCGTCCTATTTTAATTTGAGCAAACCAAATGGTATTATTGTCGGAAATGACCATTCAATTCCAATTAAAGGTTTCGGATCCACCAAATTGTCACCACCAAACCCTCCACTAGCCTTAAAATATATACTTCATACCCCACATTTAGTTAAAAACTTGGTGTCTGTTAGAAAGTTTACTACTAATAACTGGATATCTGTAAATTTTGACATTTTTGGATTTTCCGTAAATGACTTTCAGATTGGGACGCCTCTAATGAGATGTGATAGCCAGGGGGAGCTCTATCCAGTCACTTCACTTTTCCACCGGGCCAAGACACCTTTTACTTTTGATGTGTTTAATTCTAATTTATGGCATGAGCGTTTGGGACATCCGGGAGAGTCTGTTTTGAACTCTCTTAAACGCAATAATTTTATTTCATGTACAAGGACTTTTAATAAGTGTCAATCATGCCCATTGGGTAAGCATATATAACTGCCATTTGTTTCTTCTGATTCATGCACTCTTATGCCATTTGATACTATCAATTGCGATCTTTGGACATCCCCTATTTTGATATCTTCGGGGCATAGGTATTACTTGCTCATTTTAAATGATTTCTCTAATTATATTTGGGCATTTCCTTTATCAAAAAAATCACAAGTTTTTTCCACATTCTTGATTTTTAGAGCATTCATCCAAAAACAATTTTGAAAGGGATATAAAAAACATCCAATGTGATAATGGGATAGAATTTAATAATAAGCATTTTTGGGATTTTGGCAAAATAAATGGTTTAAATTTTCATTTTTCATGTCCCCACACCTCTTCATAAAATGGGAAGGCGGAACGCAAAATACGAATCATCAATAATATTGTTAGAACATCCCTTGTTCATGCTTCCATACCCCCCTCGTTTTGGCATCATGCACTTCAAGTGGCCACATATTTGTTGAATATTCTACCAAACAAAAATTTGTCCCACCAAAGCCCACTTAAAGTCCTATACCTTCGAGATCCATCATACTCTCACTTGCGGGTTTTTGGATGTTTGTGTTACCCCTTATTCCCTTCCACCACCATCAATAAACTCCAGCCACGGTCTACTTCGTGTATTTTTTTGGGTTATTCTTCACATCATAGAGGTTACAAACGCTATGATTTATCATCCCATAGGATTTTCATTAGCCGTCATGTCCTCCTTGATGAAATAACTTTCCCGTTTAACAATATTTACGAGTCTAAGACCAACCACTTATGAATTTTTGGATGATGGAATAGTGTCATTTTTAACACAAGCAAAAGCCACGGTTACATAACCCGTGGCCCAACAGTCCTTGGCCCAACCCCCTGGTGATCAGTCTCGGCCGACTAGGCCCTTAACATCAGGCCCCAATTTACAACACTTAGCCTCCCCAACAAGGGCTAGGGGCGTCCAGTCCACGGGCCGAATACCCGCCTCCCGACACTCTTAAAATGAGGCTTAGGCAGTGGTGTCCAGACCACTGGCCCACCCCCTGTTTTGCTCTCTGACCCGCCACCCAATGTAAGTCACCCGCAGTCAACATGGTAGTGTAAAACCCAATGCGAAATATAGCTTACACAACCAAGTCACTAAATCACCATTACCACGTAACCCTGTGTCTACCCTACGTGACCCAAATTGGAAAATAGCCATGGTTGATGAATACAATGCTCTTATTAAAAATAGGATGTGAGAGTTAGTACCTCGTCCATCTAATGCTAACATTATTCGGTCTATGTGGATTTTCAGTCACAGAAAAATCTGATGGCAGCTTTGAGCGGAATAAAGCTCGTCTTGTAGGTGATGTCAATACACAACAGGTTGGTGTGGACTGTGGGGGGACATTTAGCCCAGTGGTGAAACCAGCTACCATAAGGACAGTACTCAGTCTGGCCCTCTCCAAAGGATGGTCACTTCGTCAGTTAGATGTCAAAAATGCTTTTCTTCATAGCCATCTCCATGAAACAGTTTATATGCACCAACCTTTAGGCTACAGGGACTCCAAATTTCCAGATCATGTGTGCTTACTCAAAAAATCTTTATACGGATTAAAGCAGGCACCTCGGGCTTGGTACCAAAGGTTTGCAGAATTTGTATCCAAAATGGGTTTTTTCTGCAGTCGGTCGGATAATTCTTTATTCATTTACCGTCAGGATACTAATATTATTTATCTACTTTTATATGTGGATGATATTATACTAACCACCTCATCCAATGCTCTTCGGAAGTCTATCATGTCACAGCTCAGTTCGGAGTTTGCTATGAAGGATCTTGGACACCTGCATTATTTTCTCGGGATTGTTGTGACCCATCATACTGGTGTTTTGTTCTTATCACAAAGGAAATATGCTGCAGAGATCATGGAATGGGATGGAATGTCTTCCTGCAAACAGCCAGCTACTTCGGTGGACACTAAATCAAAGCTGAGTGTTGTGTCTAGCAAGCCATTTGCAGATCCCACATTTTACAGGAGCTTGGCTGGGGCACTTCAATATTTGACATTTACCAGGCCAGATATCTCATATGTTGTGCAATAGGTCTGTCTCTTTATGCACAACCCTATGGAAGATCATATGCATGCCCTCAAACGTATCGTGCGATATATCAAGGGCACACTAGAATTTGGCGTACACTTATATTCCTCCCCGGCATCCAAATTGATCTCATATACTGATGCAGATTGGACAGGCTGTCCAGATACCCGTCGCTCCACGCCCGAATATTGTGTATTTTTGGGCGACAATCTAATTTCCTGGTCCTCCAAACGACAACCTACAGTCTCTCGGTCCAGCGCTGAGGCAGAATATCGGGCTGTGGCAAATGTCGTATCCGAATCCTGCTGGATTCGGAACTTGTTGCTTGAGCTTCATTGTCCAATGTCCATGGCCACACTAGTCTACTATGATAACATCAGTGCGATTTATCTCTCGAAAAATCCAGTCAACCATCAGCGCACAAAGCATATAGAGTTGGATATTCATTTTGTTCATAAAAGTGTGGCTCGCGGACATGTGCAGGTGTTACATGTTCTGACACTTCATCATATAGCAGATATCTTCACTAAATAGCTTCCGCTGATTTTATTTGAAGACTTTTGAGACAGTCTCAGCATCCGTCATCCTCCCGCTTCGACTAAGGGGGAGTGTTAGAAGATATATTCTTAGGATTATTATTTATTATTATATTTAAATAATAATTACTATAGAATATTCTAGATAGCTAGTCATTAGTATAGAATGACATTTGTATGGAAATAATAGGATAGATGAGGAGAAGATTAAGGCTACCAATCTTCTACCATATTTGTATATATTCTTATCATTTGTAAATGACAAAAAGGGAGGAAAATATTCTACTTACCCTAGAATTCTTACCCTTAACAAGTTCATCTTTCTTTTTTTACGTTCTTTTACCAGTTTTCGTGAGATGTACCTTATTTTCTGTTTTCTGTCTCATCTTGCTCTTTAGAAGGAAGTAAACCCCTCTGATCAAGTCAAATGCAATGCTATTAAAAGTGTTCCTGAACCTTTTGTTGGTGAGACAAGTTATTTCTCAGAATCAGCTGACATCGCACCAGATGAGAGTTCCTTTGTCGCACAAAAACAGGATGAAAGGGTCAATGTTTCCTCTCAATTGAGTATACCGTCTGAAGGTTTACGTAACAAAGCAAAGGAGAATGATACTGCTCTCTCAGAATATTGCGACATCTTCAAATCTATCCTTAGATGACACCCTCTGTTCGTTGTTCCGTGCGGTATATCATCGACCATCCGCCTTCTCCTTGACTTTATACAATAATGTAACGGATGAAAAACAACTATGCTTTAGTCCACAACTGAATATGCTACAAATTTGCAGAAAAAATCGGTTCTTGATAAACAGGTGGTTCATGGAAAACAAGTTACCACTCTGAAGATTAATGGAGAAGGGATGCATCTCCTAGTTCGCCGAGAAGTAACCTCTCTAAGAACTCATAGCGTACTTCCTAGCAACGGGATATCTTCAGAGAAAGGATATTGTTTTGATACATCATTTCCATTGGGAAGAAATGATGTACCAATGCTAAAGCCAGTAGGCCAAATGACAAACGAAAAATAAAATTGCGATGATACTCCAAGAGACGGGAATGAATTCACAGTGACTCTGCCCAAGAACACAAGCTTACCCCTTATATTGAAACCTGTACCACGATGTCGTTTCCAAGCTTCAAAAGCATTTCAACCTGATTTTGGGACAGAAAAAGATAGAAAGCAAATCACAGAAGATCAATCTACTATAGAGTGTCCAAAAAGAAAGCGTGTTCGCTTTTCAGAAACTGAAACTAAGATTCAACCGAGGAAGGAGCCAAGAAAGTCACACGTTGCACTAAAATCTTATCATACGCCCAAAGCTGCTAGAAATTTGAGACCTCCAACTTCATATTTGGAGTCGAGAACTCAAGAACTCAAGAAACGTCTAATAAATTCTTGTGCTAGAGTTGGAAGAAGATTGATGCTCAATAGGCCTCGGATAGGCCAGCGACCATCTGTAAAACAAGACGATCTTCACTAACAGGCGCACCAACGTTGCGGAGTTGGTCCGCCAATTCCTTCAACCTTTTGCAATATGTTGAAACGTTCAGGAAATTTTCCATGTTGACGTGGGAAAAATCATGTTCAAGGGTAACAGCTCTGGAATTTTGATTATCCTGGAATATGTCACGCCGTCTATCCCATGCGGCCATCGCCGTAACGTCTGACTCAATAATCGTCTGCAATAGGTCAGTAGAGATAGTAGAATATATCCACTGAAGAACAGTGGCATCAAGCGTTGTTCATAATTTAGGATCATCATCGCATTTAGGCACCTCTGTATCATCAAGATCCGCGGGGATGATGTGATGGATGACTTGATGTGAACGAGCGTGAATTTTGAATAACTCGGCCCACGTCGCGTATTGGACATTTTCTATTTCAAGAATTAACGGGATATGATTTTTGATGTTAGAAACAATAAGGGCAGGGTGAAACGAGTTCTTTGATGTAGACATACCGAAAGAATAAGAGGTGAAAGAGGGACTAGTAAGAGATTTTGAGAGCGGAAGACAAAATTTGGTAAAACCCGAGGGGGGTGGGGTCTTGGCCGAGAAGGAGGATAAAAACTTTGAGAGAAAATTTTTGTGTGACCTAGACTTTTGATACCATGAAAGAAATAATCCCCTTGTTTAACAGAATTCTTAGTCACATGATTTTCTAGGAAACGAGAGAAGAAACTTGAAGACCTAATCAAGAAATATGGTGGCGCAGTTCTCTCTGATATCCCCCCTCCAACTAATAGGGGGAAGAGATGCAAGGGATTTAAACCTCAGGCAGTTCCTGTTGTTCTTTGTTCAAAGAAGCTGCAAACAATTAAATTCTTGTATGGACGTGGAGTAAATACCTCATGCTTAAAGCTAAGTGGCTTACTGATTCAATTAGTGAAGGTTGCATTTTACCACCTGAAAAGCAAGTTTTCTATCATGCCCAAGATGTCACTGATGAATTTATTCATTTTTCAGCTGTGGCCTCAATATATTATATGGGAATAGGGTCAAAAATATCTCTCTACTTTGGGAAAGGGCTAAAATACCATCTGCTATGAATTTGGGTCAAAAATACCCTTTCATAATTAAAGTTTTCAAATATATCCCTATCTTAGCAGAAATTCCCAAATCTTCCAAAATAATCCGATTTCAATTTTTAAACCAGCTACATTATTTAAACCGATCCAACTAAATAATAACCCATGCAATCCCCTTATCCCCTCCCCCAGTTCTGTCAAATGTTTTCTACTTCTCTTGAGCAACATTAGAGAGAGAAAAGTAAGGGGGCCCAACGGGACGGGTCGGCCCGATCCCGACCCGGTCATGCTCCTACCCTGCTATAAAAAAAATTCGGTAGCGGGACGGGACCTGGGCTTGTCCCGCCCGAGCCTGGCCCGCCCTAGTCCCGCCAGACCAGTCTCGCCCCCAATCCCCCCGACCCCTCCCCTTTGCACAAAATAGTTGTTGCACCAACGACCATTTTATATTTTGGCCGTTGTGCAACAGCCATTTTTGGCCTCCCCCTGCCCCAACCCCCTACCCCCTAACCCCTTAATATTTATTTTTAACTCCTAAGTTATTATATTTACACTTTAACCCAATTTTTCAACTATAAATACCTCATTTTCTCTTCATCTTTCTCACAAATCTTCCTACAATCTCTCAATCTATCTCTCTACAAGTCTACATTGTCTACTAAATATTCAATTTTATTTATTCATTTGGGAGTGAAGTTGGCAACTAGCTTGAGGATCTTCCATCGAGCAAAGTTTCAATTTTCAACTTCTAACGTCGACGTTTGGTACATTCGTTCCTTAATTAAATTATTATTGTTTCTTTCTTTTATTTAGCGCACTTAATTTCATTTACTTTAATTATTTATATATATAATTCAAATGGAAGGATTGAAACGTATGGTTACGGGTAAGGGTAAGGGTCAGACTTCTTCCAGTATGGGTAACAAGGGTAAGGGTACTTCTTCTAGTCATCCTACTCCTAGACAGGATGATTTGGTTGATACTGAATTTTTCCTGAAATACCATTAGATTTAAATGATGAGATATTTTCTGGAACTCAACAAGACTTTAATTTAGAAGATGATCTAGATGACACACCCACTAATGTAGATGACACACCCACTAATGCACCTCAAACTAGAACGCCTCCTATTCCCCTAGTATGAGACGAGGCCCAACAAAACGACCATTAAAATCAGATGCATGGAAATTTTTTGATAGGGACGAAGAGAATCAAGTAGTTAGATGTCAAATTTGTAAAAATATTTTTAAATTTAAAATGGAAAAAGGTCAGGGTGGGACGGGGGTTTATTGAGACACTTACAAAACTTTCACAAAGCTAGGTGGAACCAACACCTGAAAAAACTTTCACAAAGCTAGGTACAAATATTATATCAGAACTTATTGTATTTCTAGAGAAATTTTGTCAAGCAACAAAATAATTTTCCGGTATATATTATCCTACTATTTCAACTATGTTATTTTATATAGCTCTAATATTTTTACTACTTAGTGCATATATGGAAAAAACAACTTATAAGACACCTATTAAAAATGTTTATCAAAATAAAAAAATATTTTATTCTTATTCCCACTATTTATATTATTGGTGTTGTATTAAATATGACTATTAAAATAGACGGTTGTAAAACACTTATTGAAACTATTTATGATTGTATAGCAGTATTACCTTCTCCAACTCCCAAAAATCCAAATGACCCACCACCTATTGAACAAACTAAAGAAGAAGTGTTGTCTAGCATACAAGATGAATGCAAAAAGTATATAGGTATTACCAACAAGAAAGTGCTAACAACCAACAGGCTTCCAAACCATCTTCTTCTTGTTCAACACAACCTCAAAAAAGACATGATGTTTCTGTGGCTAGTATTGAAGGCCTTAGAAGTAGAATGTATAGTGGTAACACGACTAACCAAGTTAGCAAGTTCGATGTTTTTGTTTTGCATTGTGTTATACCGTACCAAGCAGTTCTCAATGAAGAAGGACTTGAAAACTTGTTGAAATATTGGAGGGACAATGAGAAGACATTTCCGACACTGTCAAAGATGGCCCGAGATGTGTTGAACATTCAAGCGTCATAAACAGCGCCTGAAAGCGCTTTTTCGACCTGCAGATTTCAAATAGGAGAGCTCAGACACTCATTAGCGAGAGACAACTTGGAGATTGCAGTATTATTCAGAGATTGAATACGAGCGGAGCGAAGAAGGTGCGGTCAACTGGAGATCAACGAAGAAGAAGACGAAAACTACAACGACATATTATCCGAATGAGGTGGAAGCGACATCGAGCAATTTGACCAACAAATACCAATTCCAACCGAAGAACCACAAAAAATAATAAAGAAACTAGAAAAGGTATTTTTACATATGTAATTTTTTTTAATTGTAATTTTACTATGTTCTTTGCAACTTTCAACACCATAAAGTTGCAATTTTGACAATTGTATTACAAAAAATTATATTTCTATTAATAATATAAGAGGCATAAAAACAGTATTGAATATTTTTATTACACTATCTTGTTCAATTATTAAGGTGTTTATACTTTATATATATATGTTATTTTTTAAAATTAAGTGCAAAAAAAACGAAAAACCCGATCCCAACCCGACCCCGTCCCCCGCCCCGATAAATACCGGGCCCCTTTTCCAACGAAATCGGGACCGGGATGGGATACTGTAAGAACCCGCCAGTCCCGCCCGAGTACCGGTCCCCCGTCCCGTTGGCCAGCCATAGAGAAAAGTGAGGATTCACATATGATCATTTGGTATCATATTAAGCAAAAAATGACCTTCCACTATTAACAAACGTAATTCTATTAGCAATGACACTGTGTCTTTATCAATTGGGAAACCCCTCACAACGATTTCCTTCAAAAGGGCCATTGCTTCATTAGTTTTATTACTCTTGAGAAATCCATGCACAATAAGATTGGAAGTGCAATTGTCCGGCAAACAACCATTGTCCTCCATTTTCTTAGCAACTCTTTGGCTTCATCTACTAAACCTTCAATACAAAGTCCATTTACTGCTACATTGTATGTTATAGCATCAGGATGCAACCCTATGGAATAAAGTTTATAAAAAATAGAACGAGCTTTATCAAGCTTTTGAATTCTAAAAAATCCACCATTGCCTTGTATTGTAGATTGAAATATTAGTATCTTCTTTTCATTTTCCCACCTATGAAAGAGGGACATGGTTTTTTCTACATGTCCGTTCTTTAAATAACCATGAACCGATCTAATAGGATAACACAAGATGGGTGCAATTACTGCTAACTAGAAAAATGAGAACCCTCACTTTTCTCTCTAGAAGAGGGGATGCGTGGTTTATTATTTAGTTGGTTCATTTTAAATAATGGAGTGGGTTTAAAAATTAAAATTGGATTATTTTGAAGGATTTGGGGATTTCCGTTAACAGAGGGGTATATTTGAAAACTTTAATGACGGGAGGGGTATTTTTTACCCAAATTCGTAATGGAGGGTATTTTTATCCCTTTTCCCAAAGTAGGAGGGTATTTTTGACCATTTTCCCTATATTATATTCATGATGGACTATTCATTTTCTCTAGCTATAATTCTTCTATAGAATCTTGTTTACATGTTATGATTCTACATGTGCAGTTCAAGCAATCTATAAGGCACAGATAACAGGAAAAATTATGTTCAGTTTTGTAGTATCTATCAACTCAGAAAAATGATGGTTAAGTGCATACTCTCTCTAAAATCTCAACAACTATGATCAACTAGTCAGTAATCAATGCAAATAAGCTCAGAAAATCATCTGTCAGTGTATTGTTATCACACATACATCTAGCCACAATCAGACTGAAAGAAATATTTCTTATGCCTGACATACTTGGTACATCAGTCGTACTGACGTCCCTTTTATCGGGAGACGCTGCGTTTCATGCCCGCAGGTTCACGTAGACAGAGCGACGATCCATGTTAGTAGGTTGTTGACTCAGCGGATTTTGGAGTACTCCCCTTGTTTCGGAGTGTCGGTCTAATTTCGGTACGATATATTTTTACATGTCTATATGGGTATGGCGGGACCCTGTCCCGACCTTTTACTGTTATGTACTCTTTAGAGGCTTGTAGACAGGTGTCCTGTGTATAGTGGTCATGTATGGCCTTGTCGGCTTTGGTATGTATATATAAGTTGGGCTTTCTGGTTAAGATTTTACATAATCCTTTTCGGCTTAGTCCGTATTTAATTGTGATTAGGTGTTGACTGTATGGTTAGTGGTAACCGACAGTAGAGCCCGGGGTGCCCGTCGCGGCCCTCCGGTTTGGGTCGTGACAAAAGCTATAGTGGTGAGAGAAAGAGGTAGAAAGATCAAATCCATGAGATCTGACCGAGGTGGAGAATTTACTTCCATGGAGTTTCAAGAGTTCTGTGAAGCAAATGGAATTCGTCAACCAATGACAGTTCCTAGATCCCCCCAGCAAAATGGCGCGACAGAAAGAAAGAACAGAACAATCCTCGACATAGCACGAAGTATGCTCAAAAGCAAGAAACTTCCCAAGGAGTTTTGGGATGAAGCAGTAGCGTGTGCAGTCTATTTGTCAAATCGATCTCCAATAAGAAGTGTATGGGGAAAGACACCGCAAGAGGCATGGAGTGGAAGAAAGCCTGACATTTCTCACCTGAGAACCTTTGGAAGTATAGCCCATGTTCATGTACCAGACGAGAGAAGAACGAAGCTTGATGATAAAAGCGATTTTTGTTCATCGCCTATGATGCTAATTCGAAGGGCTACTAGTTGTACAATCCAGACAATAAGAAGATTGTGATTAGTCGAGATGTGGTATTCAACGAAGAAGGAGAATGCGATTTTAACTCTCATGCAGATAACTTCAATTTCTTTCCTCAGTTTGAAGAAGATGAGCAGATAATGAGGGAGCAACTAAGTGAACCTCAACAAGAGCTTGCAACTCCACCCACTTCACCAACATCAACCACTCAAGGAGACTCATCACATTCGTCATCGTCAAGTGGGAGTCAAAGTGAAAGAGTTGTGCAACGTACAAGAAGCCTTAGAGATCTCTATGAGGTAACTGAACGACAAGATAATCTTACATTATTGTCTATTTGTTGATTGTGAACCAGTGAGCTTTCAAGAAGCAGTACAAGAAAAGAAGTGGAGATATGTGATGGACGAAGAAATCAAGGCCATCGAGAAGAATGACACATGGGAACTTACCTCACTTCCCAAGGGACATAAGGCGATAGGTGTCAAATGGGTGTACAAAACAAAGCAAAACGCTAAAGGAGAGATTGAAAGGCACAAGGCGAGGCTAGTTGCTAAAGGCTATAGTCAAAAGTCTGGAATTGACTATGATGAGGTATTTGCTCGTGTTGCTCTATTGGAGACTATCATACTAATCATTTCTTTGGCAGCTCAAAACAAATGAGAGTTACGGCAGATGGATGTAAAGTCTGTCTTCCTAAATGGAGTTCTTGAAGAGGAAGTCTACATTCAGCAACCATCAGGCTAGGACGTCAAAGGCCACGAAGACAAGGTGTTAAAGTTGAAGAATGCTCTTTATGGGCTAAAACAAGCACCAAGGGCATGGAATAGCCGAATTGACAAGTACTTCCAAGAAAATGGCTTCAACAAATGTCCCTACGAGCACACTCTATTTATGAAGATCAAAGATGGAGATATTTTGATGGTGTGCCTCTACGTGGATAATTTGATCTTCACCGGAAGCAACCCAAGCATGTTCAATGAATTCAAGGAAGTAATGACGAAAGAATCCGAGATGACAGATATGGGGCTCATGGCGTACTCTCTTGGCATTGAAGTTAAGCAACAAAAGGATGGAATTTTCATTTCACAGGAAAGCTATGCAAAGGAGATCCTGAAGAAGTTCAAGATGGAGAACTGTAAGCCGATAAGCACACCGACGGAATACGGAATCAAGATGTCCAAACATGAAGAAGGCGAAAGTGTATATCCAACATTCTTCAAAGGTTTGGTGGGAAGTCTTCGATATCTAACTTGCACGAGGCCCGATATTCTTCACGCAGTTGGATTGGTGAGTCGCTACATGGAATCTCCAACAACCACCCATTTTAAAGTCGTAAAGAGAATTCTTCGCTATCTGAAAGGTACAATTGACTTTGGTTTGTTCTATTCAGTTTCTAATGGTTACAAGCTTGTTGGATATAGCGATAGTGATTGGGGTGGAGACATAGATAATCGAAGGAGCACTATTGGATTCGTATTTTTCATAGGAGATACTGCTTTCACATGGATGTCAAAGAAACAACCGAATGTCACATTGTCCACTTGTGAAGCGAAATATGTTGCTACTACCTCATGTGTTTGTCATGCAATTTGGCTTAGAAATCTATTGAATGAGATAGGCTTGATACAAGAAGAGCCTACCAAGGTTTGTGTCGACAACAAGTCAGCCATTGCCTTAGCAAAGAATCCAGTATTCCATGATCGAAGCAAGCACATCGATATTCCTACCACTATATAAGGGAGTGTGTTGCAAGAAAGGATGTGCAAGTTGAATATGTGAAGTCACAAGATCAAGTTGCCGATATTTTTACCAAGCCACTGACAAGCGAAGACTTCATAAGATTAAGGAACTTACTAGGAGTCACAAGATCAAGTTTAGGGGGGGGGGTGTTGGATCATAAACTTGATCCATTATGAGAGCCCAAATCCAAACCCAATCAAATTGGAGTCCAAGTCCATAATCAAGGTCCAAAACTACAAGCTTTCTACCTAGAATCTTCTAGGGTGTGGTAATTATGCATGTGAATCATTTGGTAATTTAAAATATTGTTAGAAGGATGGAGAAGAATGAGTTGTATGGTTATTGTAATTTTTTATTAGTTTATTTGTGTGGTGTAGGATTGTTCTTAAGTAGTATAAATACCCCTCCCCATTTTAGTTGAAGTATCAAGAAAAATTAAGAGCTTCTAAGTGAATGAAGAAGCAAAGTCTTATAAGAGTGAGTTGTAGTATCTTGTTGTTGAGTGAGAGTGCTCTTATAATATTTGTTTGAGTTTGAATAAAAGTTACTTGTGAGAGTGTATCATTTCCAACATTTTTCCTGTGGAAAAATAAGGTTACAAGGCTTAATGTCAATTGAACTGATCTTTGTCAAAATTTAGCCAAAATCTAATATACCTCTTCTCACATCCGTGAAATTATCTGGAAATTCTTCTTTAGCTTATTCACTCTTGCTATTACTGCTTGTACAAATATTTAATTATAGACTTAAATATAAATGAACTGATCCTTATCAAGAATAACATTACAAAAATCCTCTTGTCGACTTTGTTGGTCTTTAGTTTCTCAGTCAAAAATCCATGTGATAGTGTTCCTAGAGTGGCTACTTTGTTGTCATTCATACGTTCATATTATGATACCCCTTTTTTTTTCTTTCCGGGCCACCCAGCATGGTGGTGGGCAAGTTTTCAAAACGCTTCTCGAGTTGGTTCAAAATTGTGACAGTGAGAAGATTGTACCTATTGAGAATATAATTAAATATTAAAAGTGTGCTTTATCTTACCGCTTAAGCTTTTAAAGCAAATGGTCATTCACTTCAATATGGTATCAAAGCAGGTCAAAGGTCCTGGGATCGAAGTCACACACTACAATAGTAACGGGAGTCATTGTTACTGAAAATGAGCGTAGCGCATCGCGTCACCTGAAGCACTGTGCCTCGGAGGGGAACATACCAATTACGGTTAGTTAGACCCTTCTTAAATTTCCTAGTTTATCTGGTTAATAGTATTGTTTAGTTAAAGTATATTAAGCTCCAACTTTTGCATAAAAGTGTGTTATGCATGGGCCGTGGATGCTGATGTTTTGGACCATTTAAATCTCTTCTTTTCAGCTCTATGTTACCATTTTCACTTCTTCTTTTTTCATTTTTCATTTTGTGCAGTCAGCTGACTGGATCATAAGGAGTTTACAACTGGGAAAGCTCCTTCCCTTGAAAGAGAAGACAAAATCCTGCAAGTTACCAACTATCAAGCTTCCAGAATTTCTAGATACCCTGGGTGTGAGTCAAGAAATATAAATGCTCTTATTTGTTGCCATGTATGCATGCTTGTGGGAAGAGTTGCTTAGTACAACCCCTATAAAAAGAGAATCTTCAAGTTATCACCTTGTGGGGGTTACTTCTTTTCTTGTCATAAGAACCCGGATTTACTCAGAAGCTAAGTAGTTGCTGATGTGTAGCAGCATATGGTTTGCTCCTTCTCGAAGTGTACATAATTTATCAGGAGGATGTCGATAGTTGTTTATAGATGCAAGATAGTTGAAAAACATTTCATTTAAGCAGATGGGTTGAGGAGGCACAACACAAGAACAGTGATCGGTGCTCCAGATGTATATATTCATCCTAGCTTCTTTGGCGCATGATCGAAGGACTAAAAGCTATAACTACTATGTTCTGAAAAAATAACAAGGTGTAATGGGATGATTTTGTAGAATTGTATTGATCTCTCTTGGAGAGCCTTTCTCATTAATACAATCTATATATAGGTGTACAATGTGGAATCCTTATACAATAGGGATCCTAGTTCTACCATAATTACATAAGACTAAATATGATAAATTACAAAATAATGTACACGTCTAATACACCCCCTCAGTCTGAGCGGGAGGAGGCAGATGCTAAGACTGGATCTGAAGTCAAGAAAAAGTTGTCTGGGAAGGCCCTTTGTGAATATATCCACATACTGATATGAAGAAGGGACATGCAATACCTTGACATGACCGATGACAACCTTCTCATGAACAAAGGGAATGTCCATCTCAATGTGCTTGGTTCGCTGATGCTGAACCGGATTATGAGATATATATATATATGGTGGATATATTATCACAATAAACTAAAGACGCCTTACGTAATGGAAATTAAAGCTCCATAACAAGGTTGCGGAGCCAACAGATCTTAGCAACAACATTAGGTACGCCTTTGTATTCTGCCTCTGCACTTGAACATGATAAAGTGGCTTGTCTCTTGGCAGACCAAGAAACAAGTTATTCCCTACGAACACACAAGTAGCCTGAGGTGGATCGTCTCGTGTCCGGACAACATGTCCAGTCAGCGTCCGTATAGGATAATAATTTGGTCGGTGCTGAGGGCTATAGATGCAAACCATAATCAAGTATGCCCTTAACATATCGGATGATACGCTTAAGAGCATTAAAATGAGGTTCTTTGGGGGCATGCATAAATAAGCATACATGCTGAACATCATAAGCAATATCAGTGTAACACCTCGTACTTTCGGGGCGATAGTTTGAATCACTAGGTGTGTGTAAAATCGCTTGGCGGAGGTAAGTAGACCCGAGCCTTGAATTTTTTTTGTCATATTCACGTACGCAATGAAGAGCTTAGTATATAAATGAATGTGGTCCCAAAATAATTTAAGATTTTAATAATGTGACAACGGTGACTAGTACTAATATTTTATGTATACCGAAAGAGACTATGGACTAGTGTTATATCACATGAATATGATAATGAGTATATGAAGTGTGTTAAAGGTGATTATTATTTAAGTGAATTGAGATAAAAAATTATTTATGTGGGACAAGATTAAGTATGGGCTAAGTCTATGTGTATAAGTGGAAATATCCACGTGTAGCCTTAAAGTGAGTCACCTAAGTGACTAAGGTAATACAAACAATTGGTGGCAGCTTGTAAGATTAACAAGTAACATGGTGTAATCAATATGGGAGGGGGAAACCACGGTCCATAATATATATTCCTATGAGACATTTGTATGTAACCATATTTCTCATTTTAAGATATATATAGGTACAACACCTTTTGCTAATTATAGGTATCAATTTGTAGAAGTTATAGGCAGCAAACACTTAGTTAATATAAGCAACAAGTATTAGTAAAAAACGTGAGCAACAAACACACTTAACATTTTCACTTAGCCAAACATAGTAGTAACATGAAAACTTAGAGATGAATCTTTGTGGAGAAGCAAAAATGATTCAGCTACATACATATATCCAGCAAGAACGTCCAGCCATATAGATATATATTTTGGGTATTTCATTTTGTCACGACCCAAACAGAAGGGCCGCGACGGGCACCCGGACCTCACTTGCCGAGTACCACTAAGCATACATTCAATATATAATCATAACTAATTACAACCACAAGGGCTGTCACCCAGTACCCTGCTGACACACAGAAGCTATAAACTGGAAGGTAACTATGTAAAATCTTAACCAGAAATCCCAACTTATACATATATACATACCAAGGCCGACAACGCCATATTCGACTACTACACACAGAACACCGTCTACAAGCCTCTAAAGAGTACGTAACATCAAAGGTCGGGACAGAGCCCTGCCATACCCATATGTACATGCAAAAATATACCGTACCAATATTAGACCGACACTCCGAAACAAGGGGATTGCTCCAAAACCGTTGAGTCAGCAACCTACTAACGTGGATCATCGTCATGTCTACGTGAACCTGCGGGCATGAAACGCAACGTCCCCCGATAAAAGGGACATCAGTAAGACTGATGTACCAAGTATGTCAGGCATGAAAAAAATAGTATAACAAATATACAAAATAACCTGAAACAAAAACCGACAGCAACAGCCGACAAAAACAACTGACAGTAGTAGATGCCTCTGAGGGCCCTAATATGCCTAAATGTCATGCACAATGCAAATGTGGTATATATATTGGCCTCATCGGGCAACTTCCTTCCTATAACAGCCTCTGTGGACATCATATCATATCGGCCTCTGTGGGCATCATATTATATTAGCTTCATTGGGCATCTTCATTTTTCGTGATAGTCTGTACCAGCAGCAGGTGGTGTTGCGTATATAATGTCATTCCATTTTCCCATCCCCTACATATATATAATGCGTACCGTATAGTAGTGTATATAACACATGTGGGTCTAGGGTAATACATGAATAAAATGCAAATGCATAAATGACCATAAAACATTCTAAACTTATCGGATGACATAATATCCTTGAACCTTCGGCTAACATTGTGAATATCAACATCTTTTCCAAATACCTCAATAAGGATTTAGGAACATATTTAGACATGCTTTTAACACAGGAATCAATAAAAGGAATATCCTCGGTTTCTAAGAGCAGAATAATTTATGCAACAATATCACGTTTACGTTTCATTACTTGGAACATGCCAAAAGAAGAAATGATTTTGCCTTAACATACCTCGATTGTGCACTTGGAAATAACTATGACGGGTTAATATCCCTTTAAATCTTAACCTCAAATCTGAGCTTAAAAGTAGAATCAACACGTTGCTGCGTATATACCTTGTCTTGTACTAAGCATAAAATTAATGAGAGAGTTTCTCTAATTCGGCTCTATCTTTCATGAAACAGAGATAGCATTTGCTGAATATTTTGGTATAGGATTATGTTTAGGCAGCAAATGGTTTTATCCCATTAATGGTTTATGAAAATGAGACAATGCTCCCTCCCCTAGACATATGTCATCTCCAAACTTAATGCATGCCATCCTAGCCTTATCTACTGACACATAACACCCCCCTAATTTTGCATGCACTTTAGTAGACATGTTTCCACTTATTCACGCTACACGTAATTATTCCCACTTAGTATTGTCCCCCACAAAGATTCATTAATTAACCGATTGTTGTCACCTAGCCGATTATAGTTATCTCCTACTAATTTATCAATTAGCTGATTATTGTTGTCCCACTCTATAATGTATCCGTTAGCCGATCGTTGCTGTCCCACTCAGTAATCCCTTAGTTAATTCGGGACCGCATCCTTTTATATATTAAGCTCTTTATTAGCGTATGTCTAGATGCTCATACCATCGCCCGAAAGTACGGGGTGTTACACCCTTCCCCCCTTAGAAACATTCATCCTTGAATGTTGGGGTGACATATCTAATCCTTATCGCGTAACCAGCGAATACAACCACTTTTTCATGGGCATACAATATAATGTAACATACGTCATTACATCTACATCAGACTTCTCATGGTCCTTAAACATTAATTATAACACCAAAATTAGAACTCACCTTACGCTTCGCTTGGTACCTCGGTGTTGGTCTAGAATAGGTATGTATATTTGTGCATCATCTCCTCTTCCGCCTCCCATGTCATTTCTTCTACGTTCTTATTCCGCCAAATAACTTTTATGAAGGCTACTTCTTTAGTCCTCAACTTGAGGACTTTTCGATCTAAGATAGCAATAGGAACCTCTTCATATGATAAATCCTCTGTAACCTTCACATCGCCAATCGGTACAACTCGGGAAGGATCTCCAACACATGCTCATAATATAGAAACATGGAAAACTGGATGGACAAACTTCAACTCCGAAGGTAAGTCCAACTCATAAGCTACTTGACCGATTCTTCGAATTATGCGATATGGCCCAATATACCTCGGGCTGAGCTTTCCCTTTATCCCAAATCTCATTACACCTTTCATCGGAGAGATTTTCAGGAAGACCTAATCATTTTCCTGAAACTCTAAGTCTCGCCATCGCACATCTGAATATGACTTCTGACGACTATGTGTGGTTAACACTCATTCATGGATCATATTTACCTTCTCTATGGCTTGGTGTACTACGTCAGGCCCAAATAACTATGATTCGCCTACCTCGAACAATCCGATAGGAGGTCTACATCTTTGTCCATACAAAGCCACGTATGGAGCCATTTTAATTCTAGCATGATAACTGTTATTGTACGCAAATTCGATAAGGGGTAAATGATCATCCCAACTTCCCTTAAAATCCAATACACAAGCTCATAGCATGTCTTCGAGCGTCTGAATTGTACGCTCGACCTTCCCGTCTGTCTGAGGGTGAAAAGTTGTGCTAAGTGTAACTCAGGTGCCTAAACCTTTTTGAAATGATTTCCAAAAGTTAGCTGTAAACTGTGCACCTCGGTCCGATATAATAGAAATAGGCACACCATGAAGGCGAACAATCTTCTTAACGTACAACTTCGCATAGTCCTCAGCTGTATATGTAGTTTTGACTAGCAGGAAATGAGCTGATTTGGTCAATCTGTTAACAATTACCAAAATAGAATCAAACTTACGATAAGAGTGAGGTAAACCCGTAACAAATTCCATATTAATCATTTCCCATTTCCACATCGGAATTTCAATGTTCTGAGTCAAGCTACCGGGCTTTTGGTGCTCTATTTTTACTTCCTGACAATTAGAACACTGAGCTACAAATTCTGCAATGCTTCTCTTCATGTTATTCCACCAATAGATACCTTTAAGATCGTGATACATTTTAGTCGATCCAAGATGAATGGAATATCGTGAACAATGGACCTCTGTCATAATTTTATCTCGTAATCCCGTTATATTTAAAACACATAAACGACCTTGGTGCTTGAGAATCCCATGTTCGTCAATCTCAAAGGTTGTGGTCTTCTTATGTTGAATGCTCTATCTTATCTTTTTCAAACTGGGGTCTTCCCACTGTTATTCCTTAACTTTCGATATGAGTGATGACTCTGACATATTCTGAATCACAAAACCACCATCATCCGCATCCATTAGTCGGACTCCCAAACTATCTAACTGATGGAGTTCCCTTACTAACTCCTTCATTTCGACCTACACCGGCATCGAGCCGACCATCGACTTACGACTGAGCGTGTCTGCTACAACATTAGCTTTACCGGGATTGTATAAGATGTCCACATCATAATCCTTCAATAATTTGAGCCACCTCATTTGTCTCAAGTTTAATTATTTTTGTTTAAATATGTATTGCAGACTTTTATGATCTGTGAAAATGTCTACATGAACACCATACAAGTAGTGTCGCCAAATATTCAATGCATAGACTACTGCGGCCAATTCCAAATCATGTGTCGGATAGGTTTTCTCATGTTTCCTCAATTGCCTTGAAGCATAGGAAATCATTTTACCATGTTGCATTAGCACGCATCCTATACCTTCTCCTGAGGCATCACAATACACAATATAGCCTTCTGGGCCCTCTGGAAGAGTAAGGACTGGAGCTGATGTTAGTCTATCCTTTAACTCTTGGAAACTCTGCTCACAAGCATCGGACCACTAGAATTTTATGGCCTTTTGTGTCAACTTCGTTAATAGTGCTGATATGGTATAAAACCATTCTACAAACCTCCTATAATAGCCGGTTAATCCTAGAAAGCTGCGAACCTCTGAAGGAGTCGTGGGTCTCGGCCAATTCTTCACCGCTTCAATCTTTTGAGTGTCAACTCTTATACCTTCGTCTGACACTATGTGACCAAGGAAAACCACTGAATTCAACCAAAACTCACACTTGGAGAGTTTAACATATAACTTATGATCTCGGAGCGTCTATAGTACTATCCGCAAATGATCCACATGATTTGCTTCCGAGTGAGAGTAAACCAGAATATCATCTATAAATACTATCACAAATATATCCAGAAATGGGCGAACAATGTTGTTCATTAGATCCATAAATGTTGCTGGTGCGTTTGTGAATCCAAATGACATTACTAAGAACTTGAAGTGCCCATACCTCGTCCTGAAAGTCATTTTCGGAATGTCCTTCTCCTTAACCATTAGCTGATGGTACCCCGACCTTAGGTCGATCTTTGAAAAACATTTTGCACCTTGTAACTGGTCAAACAAATCATCAATTCTGGGAAGAGGGTATTTGTTCTTGATAGTGACTTTATTCAGCTGTCGATAGTCGATACACATCCATAACAAACCATCTTTCTTTCGTATAAACAATACCTACGCACCCCAAGGGGATATGTTGGGCCTAATAAAGCCTTTCTCAAGCAAATATTTTAATTGCTCCTTTAATTCTTTCAATTCAGCTGGATCCATTCTATAAGGAGGAATAGATATCGGCTGAGTGTCTGGCAACACATCTATACCGAATTCAATCTCCCTCTAGGAAAAAAGGCCTGGAAGTTCATCTGGAAATACATCAAGAAACTCATTAACCACCAGAATTGATTGAGAAGTAGGTGGTTCATCATTGACATCTCTAGCCTGAACAAGATGATAAATACAACCTTTGGAGATCATCTTTCTTGCCTTAAGGTATGAAATAAATCTACATTTTGGCGATCCCGTATTACCCTTCCATTCAAGGACTGGCTTGCCTGGGAACTGGAATCTAACAATATTTGTTCGGCACTCAACATTAGCGTAGCATGATGCTAGCCAATCAATGCACATGATAACATCAAAATCAACCATTTCAAATTCTACCAAATTAGCTAAGGTCTGACGGCTACAAATTAATACTGCACAATTCCGATAGACTTGTCTAGCAACTACCGACTCACCAACTGGTGTAGATACCACAATGGATCTCTTATCAACTCAGGCGTCATACTAAATTTACAGGCAATAAAGGGGGTGATATATGATAAATTAGAGACTGGGTCTAACAACACATACACATTGTGTGAAAAGACTAACAATATACCTATAATGACATCAGGTGAGGACTCCTGATCCTGTCGTCCCATCAATTCATTAGTGCGGTTCTGGCCCCTACCTCTGCCTCTACCGGATAATGTCTGTTGACTTTGCCCTGACGGAAGTACTGAATGTGTTGAATAGAATAACACACATTTGATCCTTGTCGGCACGACCTTGTATGGGTCTTACCACACTGCTCGCATCGAGCCAACGGTAGCCTCATCTGAATAGAATCCCCTCTATAATAAGATCCTGACGCTCGTGAACTCTGACCTGGTCCCAGTTGAACATACCAATCAACCCTCAACCTTGAAAATGGTAATGATGCGCTAGTCGTCGGGTAGGATGGGCGCTTATAAAGTTATGGCCTTGGCCCACCTCTAAATTTTCCTACGTCACCTAAGGATCGAGCCCTCTTATGCTGGCCCTTATCACACTCTCGATCTACCCACTATTGCCTCTTACTATCCTCCAAATTCTGTGCATAAGCTTGAATGCGAGCAATTTCTAAGTTCAGATTCAGAGAAACTGTAGTACATACATTGACTAAGTGTGGCCCCAAACTAGTAACAAACGTATATACTCTCTCACTCATCTCAGCTATAATCGTAGGAGAATATCTGGAAAATAAGTTAAACTGCAAGTTATATTCTCGAACACTCATGTTGCCCTGCTCAAGACGTAGAAATTTATCCTGCCTGGCCTGTCGAAGCTCGACTAGCAGAAAATGCTGTAAGAAGGCCTCTGAAAACTCTCTCCATCCTGCTGGTGGAGCACGAGGTCCCATAGAATGCTCTCATAGCTCATACCAGGTCATCGCGACATCCCGCAGCCTATAAAAAGCAAACCTTACCAACTCAGTATCGGTAGCATCTATTACCCGCAAGGTACGCTGTATCTGATCTAGAAAATTCTGTGGGTCCGCGTTCAGGTCTGATCCCGTGAGTACCGAAGGGTCTAGATAGATGAAATCCCGGGCTCTCGCGCTAACAACTCTATCAGAAGGACTAGGAATCTGACGTTGGGTCTAAGCGGCCACTAATCATATCAATAACTGTACATCACTTCGCATATCAAGATCCCGGGATCACAACCAAAGGATGCACCGGGTGAAGTTGCCACCATGAACTAAGGATTGGAAGGGTTGAGGATAGAGTTTCTTTTTCATTTCCAGGGTAGTTAGCAAGAGCTATAGCAGCTTATGATGCAGTTGATTCGGAAACATACGCCAGGGCGGTTGGGTGGGGAGTCAGATCATGCATTTGTTTTCATGCTCCCCAGTCGAGAGAAGCCAAAGAAGAAGGAAGATTGACCACCGTCGATTCCGTCATGCTTTTCATACTGAGGTTGAGGTTGTAGGCCCTTTGTGTGTACACTTCTTCCACATGGGGAAGGAAAGGAGCCTTAAGCCACTCGCCTTTACTATAAGGAAGGAGAGGAGTGAAAGCCGCTTGCTTGTAAGGAAGGAAATGAGCGAAAAGAAAGATTCGTTTGAAGAGGTCCTCAACCCTATAATCCGATCCAACGATTTGGAAGAGGCCACAAAAAGGCCTTTTATGGCACGTTTACCCCCTTGAAGGGAAATCTATCACGAGGGGTTTGAAACGTCGCATTTCTGCTTCCAGAGACCGCTCTCTCATTGGCATTGGGAAGGCTCGAGTCCTTTTCTGAGTCGTGAATCTCCTCGCTTTCCATTGCTACCAGCATTTGTCTTATAGAATACTTCTCGGCTGGAGTATCAAGTGGAGGAACTGGGGGTACCGCAGCTCCACTAATCTCCTCCGGATGTGGTGAAGTCAGGGAATCATATGAATGAGTCGCACTGTGTGTCTCACTCTATCCCTTGCCAGCGGGTGGCAATCGGCTAGTACTTTCGCCAACAGCCGTATCTAACACCCTCACACTCTTGAATTTCCTCCTTGTTGTAGGCATTGATGGAATCATAAACACGAGATGGATTAGGAGTGGAATACTTATAATTCAGCTCTATAGCACGATCTATGAGATTAAAGAATGGACACTATCCCTAAATGTCAGGTAGCCTCCTGCTTATAAGTATGGTGCACAACATACACATAAATAAGACTCTACTAGACACGGCTCGTAGACTTCCTAGGACAAACATGCTCTGATACTAAGTTTGTAACGACCCAAACTGAAGGGCCGCGACGGGCACTCAGACCTCACTTGCCGAGTACCACTAAGCATACGTTCAATATCTAATCATAATTAATTACAACTACAAGGGCTGTCACCCAGTACCCTGCTGACACACAGAAGCTATAAACTGGAAAGTAACTATGTAAAATCTTAATCAGAAATCCCAACTTATACATATATACATACCAAGGCCGATAAGGCCATATTCGACTACTACACACAGAACACCGTCTACAAGCCTCTAAAGAGTACGTAACATCAAAGGTCGGGATAGGGCCCCGCCATACCCATATGTACATGTAAAAATATACCGTACCAAGATTAGACCGACACTCTGAAATAAGGGGAGTGCTCCAAAATGTGTTGAGTCAGTAACCTACTAACGGTGGATCGTCGCCCTGTCTACGTGAACCTACGGGCATGAAATACAGCGTCCCCTGATAAAAGGGACATCAGTACGACCGATGTACCGAGTATGTCAATCATGAAAAAAAAATAGTATAACAGAGATACAAAATAACCTGAAACAGAAACAGCTGACAGTAATAAATGCCTCTGAGGGCCCTAATATACCTAAATGTCATGTACAATGCAAATGCGCTATACATATATATATTGGACTCATCGGGCATCTTCCTTCCCATAACAGCCTCTGTGGACATCATATTATATCGGCCTCTGTGGGCATCATATTATATTAGCCTCATTGGGCATCTTCATTTTCCATGATAGTCTATACCAGCTGCAGGTGGTGTTGCGTATATAATAACATTCCCTTTTACCATCCCCTACATATATATAATTCATACCGTATAGTAGTGTATATCACATGTGGGTCTAGGGTAATACATAAATAAAATGCAAATGCATGAATGACAATAAAACATTCTAAACTTATCGAATGACATAATATCCTTGTACCTTTGACTAACATTTTGAATATCAACATCTTTTTCATTTACCTCAATAAGGATTTAGGAACATATTTAGACATGCTTTTAACACAGGAATCAATAAAAGGAATATCCTCGATTTCTAAGAGCAGAATAATTTATGGAATAATATCACGTTTACGTTTCATTACTTGGAACATGCCAAAAGAAGAAATGATTTTGCCTTAACATACCTCGATTGTGCACTTGGAAATAACTATGACGGGTTAATCTCCCTCTAGATCTTAACCTCAAATTCGAGCTTAAAAGTAGAATCAACACGTTGTTGCGTATATACCTTGTCTTGTGCTAAGAATAAAATTAATGAGAGAGTTTCTCTAATTCGGCTCTATCTTTCATGAAACAGAGAGAGCATTTGCTGAATATTTTGGCATAGGATTATGTTTAGGCAGCAAATGGTTTTATCCCATTAATGGTTTTAAAAAAATGAGACAATGCTCCCTCCCCTAGACACATGTCATCTCCAAACTTAATGTATTTCATCCTAGCCTTATCTACTGACACGTAACACCCCCTAATTTTGCAAGCACTTTAGTGGACCTGTTGCCACTTATTCACGCTACACGTAATTATTCCCACTTAGTCTTGTCCCCCCACAAAGATTCATTAATTAATCGATCGTTGTCACCTAGCCGATTATAGTTATCTCCTACTAATTTATCAATCAGCCGATCATTGTTGTCCCACTCTATAATGTATCCTTTAGCCGATCGTTGTTATCCCACTCAGTAAGCCCTTTGTTAATTCGAGACCGCATCCTTTTATATATTAAGCTCTTTCTTAGGGTATGTCTAGATGCTCAACCATCACCCTAAAGTACGGGGTGTTACACATTTGATGAGCTAAGTTTTAAGCAACAACGTAAATTCAAGGTCGGGAACCCGTGGTGCCAGTAGATCGTAGTTTTTCCTTTTTTGTTGATTTAGGAGATTTATTTGAAGGGAGGCAAGCTAGGGTTTAGAGCTATTCTGGGTGATTGAGGTAAGATTTTTCTTCTTCTTTATGTTCTTAATCTTGTAGAAGTCATGTCTAGTTTGTACGATCGAGAACCCGTAAAATGAGAATCAAAACTAGTAGTTGTGACATTGTCGTATATTAGACTATTTTAGGGTGATCCTATGGTGTTGTTGTGGCTGTAATTTATAAATAAATATGTTGTATATGAACAAGTTTGACAAGATAGATCTTTAGGAAGAGAATAGTAAAGGAGAGAATCGATTGCTAGTAAAGAGTCGAGCTTGATGCTCGTTATAGCTTATTTTAGCTTTCCGTTAGGTTGACGATTATGTTATAATATCTTGTTGTAGAGTGAGGTGCCTTGAGGATTGAATATAATATGTCCACGAGTAGATCGACGAAAGGTATGTTAAGACAAATCTTTTCTTCTTTTTGGCATGTTCCAAGTACGAAACGTAAACGTGATATTGTCTCATAAATGATTCTACTCTTAGTAGTTAATGATGTTTATGTTATTCAATTCTATTTTCAAAGCATGTCTAAATACGTTCCTAAATCCTTATTGTGGTAAATGGAAAAGATGTTAGTATTCATAATGTTAATCGGACGTGAAGCGATATTACATCACTTCGACAAACTTATAGTGTATTATTATCATATAATTCATGTATTATACTCATGTACATACCTTGACCTCAAAGGAGTTATATACTCTACTATATGTATGCATTATATATGTATGGGGTATGGGAAAAGGGAAGGCGTTATATACGCACACCACCTGCAACTGGTACAGATATACACGATAATGATTATGCCCACAGGGGCCGATATGATATGATGCGATGCCCACAGAGGCTTGATGGCGTTATATATATTCAGATGCATATGTATGACCGCATTGTTTCTTATCTCATGTTACTTTCAGGTTTCTATTATGCTATTTTTCCTGTCTGACATACTCGGTATATTATTCGTACTGACGTCCCTTTTGTCGGGGGACGCTGCTTTTCATGCCCGCAGGTCCAGTTAGATAGGACGACGGTCCGTACCAGTAGGTTGCCAATTCAGCTGATATTGGAGCACTCAATTTATTCCGGGGTTGCGGTCTAGTCTTGGTACGGTATTTTATTTGCATGTGCATATGGGTATGGCGGGGCCCTGTCCCGACCTTGTGATATCACGTACTCTTTAGAGGCTTGTAGTCTATTGTCATATATATAGTAGTCGTGTATGACCTTGTCGGCCTTGGTATGTATATATATATATATATATATATATATATATATATATAGGTTGGTCCTTCTGGTTGTAGGATTTTACATAGCTCCTTTACAGTTTACTATTTTCATATGTCAGCATGGTATCTTGTGGCGGCCTCGTGGGCCATGCGAAATTATGGATATATGCTAAAAATATGATTAGTAGTACTCGGCAAGTAAGGTCTGGGTGCTCGTAATGACCCTCCGGTTTGGGTCATGACAATCAGGCCTAGTAAAAGTGAGGTATTGTAGTGCACCTGCTAGACTCATGTATAGGGTGGGATCTGACATGCGATTACCATCCAAAGTACTTAGCTTTTATTTAGAGTCAACAGGGGTATATAATCTCCTCTGCATACTTTCGCTGACAAAGAAACATAGTATCTGCAGATCTAGTCACTGAAATCCCCAAACATAGCTCAACTTCCCTAAGTCAGTCATAGAAAATTCTATTTTGATCAGTGGAATGATCTCATTTTTCAACAAGTCAGATGAGGCAGTAAGTACAATATCATCGACATACAACAATAAATAAGCAGTGCTACTACGTCTATGAAAAATAAAAAGTGAATTATCACACTTGCTGGATACAAACCCAATTTGCATGATATATTGCGCAAATCGATCATACCACGCTCTAGGAGCTTGTTTCAAGCCATAAAGTGACTTACGGAGATGACATACATACTTTGGGGCTGCTGGATGCACAAAACTAGGCGGTTGATGCATGTAGAATGTTTCTTTCAGATCCCCATGTAGAAATAATTATTCACATCAAGCCGATGAATGGGCCAATGCTTACCCATAGCAATGCTCAGAACTATGCGGATGGTAGCCGGTTTGACAACCGGATTGAATGTCTCACCACAATCTATGCCCTCTTACTGATTCGTGCCATTAGCCACAAGTCTGGCCTTATACCTTTCTAACTCACCACTGTCTCTGTATTTGTGACAAAAGAACCACATACAGCGGATCACATTCACCCCATCCGGTCTAGGAACTAAATCGCAAGTGTGATGTTTAGTTAAAGCATTAAATTACTCACACATGGCGGCATTCCAATTGGGATCTAGTTTGGCCAATGTTGGGTTTTTAGGAAGTGGGGATATTGTTTGTGTGGATAGGTTAAAATTGACTTTTGGTTTGAAAATCCCATGTTGGGCACGAGTTTTCATATGGTGCGATGGGGCAGGTGTTTACTGTGTGGGTGTACTGGTTTTTGGGTTCGGGTCTGGGATCTTGGTGGTGATAGACGACGGGTTTGGCAGTGGGGTTAAGTCAGTTGGTTTGACAACGATTGGTGGTTGCGACGAGTGTAGGTTGTCAGGACTGTGACTGGTATGGTGGGGTGGGTCTCGTTCTGGGCTGGGTTGGAATATCGGGTTGCAAGTGGTATGTGGTAGAGATAACGGTGGTGGACTGCCGGTGAAGATAGGGGCCGGCAGTGGGGAAGGGAGACTTGACGACGGTGTGACAGAAGATGCTGTAACCGATGGTGGTGGCAGGAATGATGGACTAGGGGACCTTCCGATGGGACATGACGTTATCAGCGGTGATGATGGGACAGTAGTAGACTATCATTGGAGTTCGTGAAGAACAACATGGGAGGTGGCAGTCTCGTCAAGAAAGGTATAGTTCGTGTTGCAAAATTATTGAATGTTTGCAAATAGAAAAACCAACTCGTCAAACGTGACGTGACGAGAAACATGAATTTTACGAGTAGACATGCCATAGCACAAATAGCCCCTATGGTTTGGTGGGAAACCTAAAAAGACACATGGAGTGGTCTGGGGTGCTAATTTTTGAGGAGTTGTAGATGCGAGATTGGGATAGCACAGACAATCGAAAATCCGAAGGTCGTCATAAGAGGGGATTCTTCGGTATAGTATTTCGGTTGGGGTCATGTTATGAAGGGTACTAGTGGGTAAAATATTAATGACGTATTCTACCATTTTGACTGCATAGACCCAAAACGTGGGAGCTAAGGAATCATGAAACATAAAAGTGTGAACCATATTATTTATAGTGCGGCGTTCGGCTTTGCCATTTTGGGGGGAGGTGTGGGGACATGAAAAATGAAACACCATGCCATTTTTTTGAAAAATTTGTGAAACGTGGAATTATTAAATTCACGACCATTATCACATTGAAAAGATTTAATGGCTTTTTCAAATTGTGTGGATGAAAATGCGAAATTCAAAAAATTTGGCAAAGACTTCTGATTTATATTTAAGAGGATAAATCCAGATAGTGAGAATAATCATCTAATAAGACGAGATAATATTTATGACCAAGAGAGCTAGTAATGGGGGATGTCCATAAATTGGCATGAATAATATCAAATGGAGCAAACGTAACAGTAAGAGATGACTTAAATGGAAGACGTACATGTTTGCCTAACTGACAAGAAACACAATTTTGGGCATGTTTTTCCATTACAATGAACAAAATTATTGCTTCTAATAAAATTAAAAACAGGAGCTCTTGGGTGGCCGAGCCTATTATGCCAAGTTGACGGAGGGACAACAGCAAGAGAAATAAGATAGTATGAGCAGGCAGCGGAGGTGGATGGAAACGGATAAAGATCCCCCGTGCTATTGCATCCCGTGAGAGGTGTCCCCGTATGAAGATCCTTCACAGTAAAACTAAAAGGGTCAAAGTCAACAGAGACGGAATTGTTACGAGTAAATTTTCAGACAGATATTAGATTTTTAATAATGTTGGGAGCATATAGGACGTTATTTATGAAGAAGGGTGGGTGAGGTGGTTGGGTGTAGGTGGTACCATATCCCTGAATTGGAATGCGATGACCACTACCTACGGTAATATATTGAGGATATTTTAACTGAAACAGTTTAGGAAGATTACCTACAATCCGGGTGAGGTGAGAAGTGGCCCCCGTGTTCATGTACCAATTATTATCGAGCTGGTGCATGGTCATGCTGTTGAAGGCCTGACCCAGCTCAGAGGGGGCCAAGCCACTAACTACGGAAGTTGGCTGGGCCTGGACAAAGTGGGCTTGGCCTGGTTGCTAAGTCTGTCGTTGCACGGGAGCTGGGCCGAGGAGGCCTGATTGCTGAAACTGATTGGGCTGGAGGCCCATCTGTTGTTGATAGAATAGAGGATGGTACGGGGCCCACGGTCACCAGTTGGCCCACTACCCGGGGCCGCCCCAATTCACTGAAGGCTGAGGTTGCTGGGGGCTGGCCTTGCTGCCACGTCCTAGGCCCCACCCTCCTTTGCCACTGCCCCGCCCCTTTCCGCCTCTGCCACCACCACGGCCACTCCGCTATTGGTGGTTGTCCGACGGCAGCTGACCGGCGGGAGTGGCGGGGATGTCAACCGTCAATGCTTTTTGGTTATGTTCATCTTGTTTAGCACGGCATTTTTCTTCCAACAATAATTATGACCGAGCCTTGTTAAAACTGGGAAGAGGATCGGCCTGTTGAATCATTGTTGCTAGGGTGTCATATTCACCTTTTGGTAACCCTGTAACAAGTTAGAGAACCATTTTTGTCTCAGAAACTGGTGTCCCCACGTTGGACAATTGGTCTGCAACAATTTTTAATTGTTTGCAATATTCGAACATGTTGGTAAAGTTTTCTAGACGGGTGTTGTTGAATTGCTCTTCTAGATAGACGGCACGTGTATGCTTGTTATCTTGAAAGTCTCCTCCAAACGGATCCAGAGGTCATGTGCCGTGGCATCGGACTTCATAATCGTATGAAGAAGATCTTTTGAGATGGTGCCATAAATCCATTGTTTGACAATAGCGTCAAGACGACGCCATGTGTTGTCAGAGATGTCAAGAGGGCGAGGAACGAACTCATCAATGTGGTCAAGCACGTTGTACGCGCAGGCATGAATATAAAACAGTTCAGCCCATGAAGAATATTGACCCTCTTCTTGGTCAAGAATTATAGGAACGAAGTTCTTGATATTTGTGACGGTAAACGCCGGATAGAATGAGGGATTTGAGGAGGGAGGATGGGCGTCACAAAAGATAGTAGAGGATGCGGAAGCTTTAGGAGAGGTGGGAGCAGACATGGTAGCCACAGACAGGAGAGGAATTGATGAAAAGAACAAGGGGGACAGGCCTAAGGAAAAGTAGTTGTTGCTTTTTCTAGTGGTCTTCGGGAAACGAGAAGAAACGGGAGGGGGGACAGGCCTGTAGCTCTGATAGGCAGAGGAAAGAGAGCACAGGTCGGTGTTCTCGGGCAGACCGCCGGAAAAAGAAAAGAAAAGAAAATTTTAGGTTTTGGGGTTTAGGCTTCTGAAACCATGTAGAATTATATTGATCTCCCTCGGGGAATCTTTCTCATTAATACAATCTATATATAGGTGTACAATGTGGAATCCTTATACAATATGAATCCTAGTTCTACCATAATTATATAAGACTAAATATGGCAAATTTCAAAATAATGTACACGTCTAATAGATTTATTAGATTTTAGACTATAATCATGGGTGAAGTGATCTATTGTATGTTACATGTATGCTGAGGAGGAATCAAATAGGTTGAGTTATCTGTTGCTGTATATTGTTGTAAGTCATCCTCTGCTTCTGCTGTAACCTTCCATGTTTTGTTTGAAAAACGTACCATTCATGAAGATAATAAAAAGTTCTTCCAACACTAAAATATTCGCTTCATACATTTCACTTTATTTTACTTTCTACACGTTTTGGAAACATTTATTTATCTTGTTGATTTTTCTTTTTCTGAATTTATTTGATTAGATATTCACAATTGATAACTTACTCCTTATGTTATGCATTGAAAAGAGTAAATATGGCGGGGGGGGGGGGGGGGGGGGGGGAGCAAGTATGACCTGGAAACCATTTATAAAAGTTATCTTGTCACATTATTGTTTTTCAATTTGAGATGAATTTTGACAATAATTAACTATTACTATAACCTTCTTACCTCTTTTTTCTTAATCTTTTTACTACATATAAGAAACTTCTTCATTAAAAGATATATTTAGGTATCAGAAGAAGTATTTTTGCAACATCCAAAATGATCAAATTGGAGGTAGTTCAAATAATTTAATCTAAGTGGGATAATCTTTTCGGAAACCCAGGGCACTTAAAGTAGTTCATTCAATTTGTTAATGAGAAATTTAGGAGTGTATGGAGCTAAATGAGGATTGAGGAGCGAGCATAGAACTTCCTAGTAAAGTTTTGCAGTATTTGTAGATCCAAATTCCTCTTTCTTGGGATCCATCTTAGTCTGACCTCTTTGTTTAGTGCCAAGTGATTAGTCTAAGAAAAAACTGATTTTTTTCTAAGGCTGTCCAAGGGGCCGGGTTCCGACGGGACGGGACCCGGCGGGGCTGGGAAAGGGTCGGGACCGGTCCTCCGGCGGGACAGGACGATGTCCCGTCCTGTCTCACATCCAGCCGGAAAAGGGGACCGGTGTTGGCGGGGCGAGTCCGGGATTCCATTTTTTTTTTTACACTTAATTTCAAAAAAACTGTGAATATAAACAATTAAATAATTGAACAAGATAGTGTAATAAAAACATCTTAAGGCTGTTTTTTTGCCTCTTATATTATTTAATAGAAAATGATTTTTTGTAATACAATTTCAAATTTGCAACTTTGTAGTGTTGTTCAAAAGTTGCATATCACATAGTATAATTGCAATTAAAAAATTACATAGTTAAAAATATCTTTTCTAATTTCTTCACAATGTCTTGTGGTTCTTATGTTGGAATTGGAAGTTGTTCGTCAAATTGGTCGACCTCGCTTCCAATTCCCTCAAACAAAATTTCATTTTATTTGTCGTTGTCTTCTTCGTTGATCTCTGGTTGATCGCACTTTCTACGCTCCGCTCGTATCCAATCTCTGAATAGAATTGTAATCTCCAAGTTGTCTCCCGCTAATGAGTGTCTGTGCTTTTCTATTTGAAATCCTCCGGCAGAAAAAGCGCTTTCAGACGTTGTTGATGACGCTTGAATGTTCAACACATCTCAGGCCATCTTTGCTAGTATCGGAAATGTCTTCTCATTTTCCCTTCAGTATTTAAGCAAGTCTTCACGTCCTTCTTCATTGAAAACTACTTGGTACGGTAAAACACCCTGCAAAACAAAAACATCAAACTCGCTAACTTGATTAGTAGTGGAACCACTAAACATTCTATTTTTAAGGCTTGCAATACTAGCCGCAGAAAAGACATAGAAGAAGAAGAACATAGAAGAAGAAGAACATAGAAGAAGAAGAACATAGAAGAAAAAGAACATAGAAGAAGAAGAAGAAGAACATAGAAGAAGAAGGAGGAGGTATAGGAGGAGGAGGAGGAGGTATAGGATAAGGAGGAGGAGGTGTAGGAGGAGGAGGAGGAGATGGTATAGAAGAAGGAGATGGTATAGAAGAAGAAGATGGTATAGAAGCTAGTCGGTTGCTAGCACTTTCTTGTTGGTCATATATACTTTTTTGCATTTATCGTGTATGCTTGACAAAACTTCTTATTTAGTTGGTTCCTTAGGTGGTTGTTCATTTGAGTTTTTTGGAGTTTGAGGTGGAAGTACTGCTATACAATCATAAATCGCTTCAATAAGTGTTTTCCAACCGACTATTTTAATAGTCGGATTTAATACATCACCAATAATATAAATAGTGGAAATAGGAAAAAAATTAATTTGATAAATATTTTTTAATAGGTGCCTTATAAGATGGTTTTTCCATATATTCACTAAGTAACAAAAATATTAGAGCTATATAAAATAACATAGTTGAAATAGTAGGATAATATATACCAGAAAATTGTTTAGTTGCTTGAAAAAATTTCTCTAAATATCCAATAAGTTGTGAAATTTTTTCCAATCATTATCTACAAGCATATCAGTTGGATTTCGATTATGGCGTTAAAAACAATTATAAGTCTTCTATAATCGTAATCAACAAGTAGTTGTTCATATAGAAAATTTCACCTAGTCGCTATTTCTTCAGGAATTTTTCTGAAAGGTAATCCACAATCGTGACAAGTTTTTTTATATTCTTTTTTTCTTTATATTTTATTACTTCTAAAAATAAAGTTTATAGCAAATTATACTTTATTAAGAATGTCTTCAAAAAGTGATAGATCATCATTTACAACTAATTTATAAATACGGCCCGCACATTTTATATGAAAATGATTAGGAAAAGATGGAGTTAATAGATCTTTTAAAAGTCTCACAACATAATTATTAGAAGAAATATTATCTAACGTAATAATCATAATTTTGTCAGTTATACCATAATAATCGCAAACTTCATGAATATTTTGTGCAATAAAAGTTCCAGTGTCTATCATCAATATATCTATATGCTAAAATACGTTTTTGCATATACCAATTATGAGCTATCTAATGACATGTTACAATTAAATAATCATCATCGTTAGTATTACGACCTATATCAGAAGTGATAGATACTTTGCCAGGAAAATGATATAATGCATAACGTAAATATTGTTGATATTCATGTGCAAATTTAAAAATGTCTCTCCTAACAGTTGATCTGGGAAAACCGTTAAAAGAAGGATTATACATATCTCTTACGTAATGAATAAAATCAGGAGAGGAAGGAAATGCAAAAGGCAAATCCTCCACCGCAACTAATTTTGCTATTGATTCTCTATCTCTGTGTTTATCGTATTTAGGACCAACAATTCCCCCGACGTCGGGTTAATTTGACCTTATACTTGATCCGGGACACTATGTGAACCATGTCCCGACTCAGAGCGCATTGGCGCACTCGACTTTGTAGCCTCGTATTCATTCCACCTAGCTTTGTGAAAGCTTTGTACATGTCTCAATAAACCTCCCGTTCCACCCTGACCTTTTTCGATTTTAAATTTATAAATATTTTTATAAATTTTACATCTAACTACTTGATTCTCTTGGTCCCTATAAAAAAATCTCATGCAACTGATTTTAATTTTCGTTGTGTGGGGCCTCGACTCATACTAGGGGGAATAGGAGGCGTTCCAGTTTCAGTTTGAAGCTGAGACTCAGTCTGAGGTTGAGGTTGAAGTGCACTAGTGGGTGTGTCATCTAGATTATTGTCTAAATTAAATTCTGGTTCAGTTGCAGAATATTTCTCATCATCTAATGGTATATCATTAAAAAAATCAGTTTCATTTATATGAGTGTAATCAATCAAATCATCCTGACTAGGAATAGGATGACTAGAAAAGGTACTCTTGCCCTTGTTATCCCTACTAGAAGAAGCACACTTAACCTTACCCTTAATCTTACGTCTAATTTCTTTCATTTTAATTATGCAAATAAATAATTAAAGATAATGAAATTAAGTGCGATAATTAAAATAAAATAACAATAATAATATAAAGAAGGAACGAAGGTACCAAACACCGACGTAACGTCGACGTGTAATCGAGGTTGAAAATTGAAACTTTGCTCGATTGATGATTTTCAAGCTAGTTGCCAACTTTAGTCCCAATTTTTTAACTTTGATATAATTATACAAATGAGCAAATAAATAAAATATTTAGTTGGCAATGTAGACTTGTAGAGAGATAGATTGAGAGATTCGAGAGATTGTAGGAAGATTTGTGAGAAAAAATGAAGAGAAAATGAGGTATTTATAGTTGAAAAATTGGGTTAAAGTGTAAATATTCTAACTTAGGGGTTAAAAATAAATATTAAAGGGGTAGGGGGTTTATGGGGGGGGCAGAAATGGGCAATGTAGATTTGTAGAGAGATAGATTGAGAGATTCGAGAGATTGTAGAAAGATTTGTGAGAAAAAATGAAGAGAAAATGAGGTATTTATAGTTGAAAAATTGGGTTAAAGTGTAAATATTCTAACTTAGGGGTTAAAAATAAATATTAAAGGGGTAGGGGGGTTTATGGGGGGGGGGGGGGCAGAAATGGTCGTTGGAACGGTTGCACAACGGCCAAAATCTAAATTTGGCATTTGTTGCAACGGTTAGTTTTGCAAAGGGGGAGGGAGGATCGGGATCGGCGCGGGGGCGGGGCGGGTCGAAATAGGACGAGCCCAAGTTCCGTCCCGATTTCGAATCCCGACACCGTAATTTTTTTTAGGGAGATCGGGGTCGGCCCACTGGACAGCCTTATTCTTTCTACTGAGTACTCAAGTTTTCAGGATTTGGTTGGGGGTGGGTGGCGGTGTAGGGAGTAGGGGTGGGATTTGGTTGGGGTGGGTGTGGTGTGGGGTGGTAGGGTTTGGGTGGACATTTTCCGAAAAATGTTTTCGACTAACCAATCGAATATGACAAAATAAGTTAGAAATTCACTTAAATTTTCCACTACCCAACCGAACATGAAAAAATAAGTAGAAATTCACTTATTTTCCAAAAACACATTTTTCGTGGAAAACATTTTCCTCGAGCACACCCCTAGTAGAAAATTTTCAGTTTTCAGGATCCTCATTTAGCATCAATTGAACATTTCCACTAGAGGTGTCATGTTTGCTTTTCTTGGACAAACACTTTTCAGTGACAGCTGTAGTGGGGAAAAAAAAAACCAAAAACAGAGCCTCAGAAGAAGGTGCAAAATGCCAACAAAAGAAGGAAAGATCATTTCCTTTCTATGCCACATTTTTCAACAGCTGATTGTAAGACAGGAATCAGGAGAACTTCTAATTGAAGTAATAGAGAACCAAGAAGGTTATGTACAAGACTCTAAACAACTCTATAACCTTGAAAAACATGCAGGCCAAACAGGTTCTGCCAGCTCACAAAAACTTGCATGTTTCTACCAAGTAAAATCGGCCAAGCTGCATTCATCAAGTTGGCTTCATCTGTGATGCTAAATGTATGCTTATAAATCAGAGACTTTTCTGACTATACTCGCGTAGTTGCATCAAAATCAGATAACAATGGAGGAGATGAACCACTCCGTTTGCTTGGCAAAGGTGTGTTGAAACGCGAATGGCGTTTTGTTGGGACAAGTGAAGGTTCAAGCTCCCAATCTTCACTTGCTGCATCACTATCACTATCTTCTTCACCTTTGAAAACAGGGTGGATATAAGCACTCTGAAGATACTCTTTCAAGTTGAAGTTTGGCTCCCTCGTACGTTCTAGCGTATCTTTCCTCACTGTTTCCTAGATATTGATCAAGAAAGGGATGCCATAGGAAGAAAAATCATAAACTGCCTCAAGTTGGCCATATATCATAAAAGGAAAAAAAAAAAAGCGATAGACAAAACTGCAATACCTGCAATGGGTATCTGACAAAAGCTGGCTCATAACGACCTTTGCAGAAGAAACGGAACCATATGGTTAGTATAGGGAGTATAATTAGCAGTGGAGTCGAATGAGAGGCACCCTTTGTACTTAATAATCCCATTAGAAGCAATTGAGAGACTATCAGTGCAGTTATAATGCGCCCATGCACATCAGGCCAGAATGCTGCTGCACTTTCATACTCCTGGTTATAGACATTTATAATCTACAGGTAAAACAAAAACATCACAAATCAGGTTTCCAAATGTCCACAGATAATTGGCAAAAACGTTTCGACTATGGACATAAATTAGGGGAAGCAAACACAAAATGGTTGCATTGTTGGTGCAATATAGATGCCTGATATACTACATTGTTAACGAAGAAACAAAAATGAGGTGGAGCTGATCATGCAAAATAAATAGAAGTTCAATTAGTAGCCTCAATCAGGCAAATGTACTTCAAAATTATCATCTTTCAATCAAAAGAAAGGAAAGAAACACTTAAATGCACATAAAATCATGCATAATGTGCACCTAGAAGAAGTGAAATGTTAAATACAGGCAAAAGTAACAACAGAAATACCAAAAAAAAAAGTAATTTATGAAGTTCTTGAATTGATTTTTGTTTCAGTGGAAGAAGTCCTTTTGAAAAAATTAACTTATCAAATGAAAGTATTTTCAAAAAATTAATTAAACTTTTACCTGATGCCGATACACAACATATGCCAGGCCAAAAAATACTATGATGAAAGGGAGTAGGATTGGTGAGACAACAGCATAAACAAGGCCAAGTAAGAAATAGAGCTGTATCTGAGGTTCACCAGTGTTGAACCCGAGACTTCCTGGATCCATTGCCTCTTCTCTGTCCTTTTCAGTCTTCACCAGGAAGAAGTTTTTCAAGTGAAAGAATATTAATGGCTTCAACCTAAGTATCTCTCCAGCGACTCCGGCCCACCCATCCACCATTATGTAAGTTATGAAGAAAGTTGCCTTCATCGGAATGGATACACCAACTGTCTTCGGTATTCTGCATCAGAAACCATTCAACCTTTTAATTGTCTGATCTTTCATAGTACAAGCCAAAAGAAAGTGGAACATATCTTGCTCTTGTTTATGACATTAAGATTAAAGAGCAGAAGAAACAGAGGCATGGGATTGACAAATGACATACTCCCTCCGTTTCATAATTAGTGTAAGTGGTTTTTTAACTTGGGCACACCCCTTAAGAAAACTATTCACTCCTAGAAAGTAAAAAGTACTGTCTTGAAAAAGTAGATCTTTAATGGTTTCTTGGTTATAAAACTCCATTTATTTAAATACGGATAAAATTGGAAGAAAAAAATCAATGCTTCCTTGATTTTGTGAAACACCACTTCTTATGAAACGGAGGGAATAGTCGTTGTATCTAGAAGTCAATTTCAGAAGTGACTAGACAATTTGTTAAATCCAAAGCATTCTGCATTAGAGAATTAAAGATGAAATTATTGAGGACATACTCATTTGCTGACTGATGCATAAAATTATTTAGCTGCTGAAATGCGGTCCCAGTAATGATGCTTCCTAGGAATACGTTAACAAACTGAAAAATATAATATCTTGTTGCGGATCTCCTTTCAAGAGCCGATATGGAGCTAAATCCTTCAAATTTTGACATTTGCATCAATATTGAAGGTAGGAAGATTAGGAAAATCTTCAACGCGATTCCAGGGAGGAAACCTTGGATGAAGGATTTTACAGCTTTACTGCATAGAAAATCATCATTTAGTACAAATACTCGAGCAATATTGCTTCGTAAAGCTGATATTCAAAAACTATACAAGTCAAGTTGTCTCAAATGAACTGCAGAGTGGAGAGGAAACAGTGCGAGGAAGAAGAGACTCACGTTTCAATTAAGGATTTCAAGAAAGGTAAAGCTTTCTCTATTCCCTCTATATTAGCAAGGGACTGTACAAATGCAATCGGAATCATGAAAAAGAAGGTAAGGAAGAAAAATGCCACAGCAACAATAAGCCTCCTGATTGACAGTGAAACATAAGGAATTGCCAAATTATCCCAGTAGACATCACGGGGCTCCGGGGCCCACTCAGTTAACCACAGTGTTGGATTTCTGGCTTGTTGTGTTTGTGCACAAACAGCAGCTGCCCATCTTGTTCTGAAGGAAACAAATGCTGCTGGCATAATATACTTGGTGCTCCCAACAATTTTTGTTCTCTCATCAGATATCTGACATAAAACACAATCCAAAGTTGTGATGTGTGAGGGCCATTACGAGGAATTTTAGAATTAAAATTTAAGTACTGACACCTGAGGATGTCGCTATCACTATGTTACTTAAGTGGAACTATTCACCTAATCTTTTTGAGACGTCACAGAACTCTCCCTGTAAGTTGATATATTCAACCAACACAACTGATTTACCTCTTAATTTTTTAGACGATCTGACTTGATCACAAATTTCTGATAAAAGAGTTTTTAAGGTTTGGAATTCCCACTTTATACATGCATCAAAATAAGAATGCAAGAAAGGACAGTCCCTCTTTAAAAGTTAAAGAAATTACACAGTTGCAGTATACAAAAACCTCAACCACGTAAAAAAGATATTGCTGGTACTTACTTCTTTTGAGAGCCTTTCAATTTCAGAATTATTGAAATCAATTGCATCAACGGTCTTGCCGCATAAGCCAAGAAAACCAGTCTGCTTAATAGAAAAAATATTTCCTCATTAGATGTTAGTACTGAGATGTGAGAAATGGCATTTCTCCTCGCGGTCACTACTAGCTAATACTAGAGCAAAAAGTAAACTATTAACAATACCTTTGACGTTGGCCTTTTGGACTGATTTCTAGTATACTTGAGTTGATAATAGTCAAGCCAATTCTGCTTTTTCTTCTTCTCATTGACTAGCTTAGTCAACTTGTTGGCATTGTATACAACCTACACATTTATTAAGGGGAAAATAAAATAAGTGTTTGTTCCTCCTACCCTATTGTTGTTAAAAGCTGCAGCTATAATAAAAGGTAACTAGTACAGTGTGAAAGTAAAGGTAAATGGAAAAATCTCTAGATTTTATTTCCAGAGAAATTTTACTACCTCATTTGATCTGGCTGTGAGAGAGCAAAGCAAATTAGAAGAAAAACATATACTACTGTCATATTTAAAATCCATTTCTTTTCTAAATCATGGCACACCAGTTGACCATGTTAATTTCAACCAAAAATGTACACGAAATTTTGAAAATAAGAGACAACATGTTCTCACAAAGTACCAGATACTAATAGGCTTCAGCAACTAAAAATGGTAAACTCATGTTCTCTGCCGCCTACAATGAACTCTCAATAACACCTTGTTCTTCACCTTCTAATTCATGTGATTACAATTCCTTCATGCATACTGACAAATGATTCGAGAATATATCAAAACGTTAAGAACTAGAGTATGAAAATCCTTTAGAGGTCAGTACAAAAGCAAAAGAGATATAACACTTTGAGAAAATCTACTTTGGCAGAGAGAAAATCCTTCAAAGTGAGAAGATAGGTGTATGAATTGCAACCTGATGAGTTAAATAATGATCTTGATGGTTGACCATGAAGAAGTGCTCTACCAGCTCACTCACTGACTCATCAGAATCTGGTGGCACATTTCTGACAAGTACCTGGGCAGAGAATAGTATTTGTTAGAAAACATGCATCAGTCATAGAAGGCATCAATTTACCGCAGTTAGTTAATTGTTGTATAGCATATGATATTGAGAAGAGAGATAGAATGATAAGAATTTGAAGGCTATGGTTCTTACTGTAAATTGATCTGGTCGTCGACCTACAGATGCAAGAAAATGCAACCTCATTGATGCAACTATCTCGTACTCCCTTTTCAGCACATAGCAAGTCCAGAAAGTAAAGATGTAAGCCATAACCAGATGGGTCCAGAATCTGCAAGCAGTAGTTCAAGTACTTAGGGACTAGGAAATTATTCACTTAAGCAGGATAACAGCACTGCAAAAAGACATAACCAAAAAAAAAAAATCTACTTCCCAAAAGCATGCAGTTACAAGTCCAATATTCTTAGTGGTGTACCAGTTGAAAGATAATTGACTTGTCATCATTGTGCTTTATTGTTAGTGAAACTTTAGCTCTGACTCCCAGCACGTGAAACCTTAATTTAGTGCATAAAAGATCCTTTGGAAATGAGCAACTAAGCGGTTAAAAGTTAAAATAGTAAACTGTCAACTTGTAACTTCTGATCCTATATTTAAAGGTTAAGTGGGACTTAAAACTCTCTTTTCCTTTTTTTTGTTCATGTGTTCATAATTAGAGAAAATCAACATCAGACGACTTCCAAGGCTTACGTCTGATAAGGATATGGTACTTTGTCTCTGTACGTACTCACTAACTTCTACAAGCATGCTATGTCCTACTATAGTTTTTAGTTAGGACATAAGATAAAATAAATGGTAAAAATATGTTAAAAATGAAATGTTGAGTTATTGGACGACCCGAACTAGTGTATCTTGGGTCACCTGTAGTGAGACGTCTTAAATAGATTTTGATGCACACAAAAGGAATCTTGTTTCGCTAAGGCACTTTGATATCTCTTTACGTGCGTAAATAGATTTAGGAACTCTACTTTCTCCGATTACAGTATGTTAAATATGCCTAAGGTTTTATATGCTACATTTTCTTTTTTTCCTTTGAGTCATGTCAAGTGGTTTCTCGACACTTTGAGAATCGCTATCCCTCACATCTAGCTACTTTAATGGCATTGGTACATTAAAAAGGAGTACAAGAAATAAGTAAAACCAGTAATGTCTTCAAAATTGTCAAAGAAAACTAATGGAAAAAATTAAAGGAAATTTTAAAAAAACAGCGACTTCGGAAAGAATAATTACAAACTATACAGCAAATAAAGATTCTGCTTACCTCTGTGATCCCAGAGGAATGTTTGAAATTGAAAGCTTGTCTAAATCACTGTAAGTCAAATTAGTACGCTCCAATGTATGGTTGGTCCAATTAACCGGAACCATGACTGAGAAAGCAATAAAAGCAATTGGGACAAATATTTTAAGCCTGCATTGAACAAAAGGAATATAGAAATGAAACCCGGAGTGGGAAGGAACAACTACTCATTAAGCTATTAAAGAAAATATGTTCTGGCTTGTAATTTAACAAGCCTCTTATTGATATTAAGTATGCTAGAAACAAAGATAAGAGACAGAAGCCACATCATTAGTCACCAATGCATTACTCATTCCTTGAGGTATGATATGATTAGCCACGCAATATTATAGTTGCACATATTGATGTGCAGTAAAGATTTTCATTCAAAATACAAACTGTTACACTTTTTAGATTACTAAGTGCTCGAGGTCTATTTTTGAAATTGTTATCATCATAAAAGAGTCAAAATATATATCAATTACTTGAAAAAATAAGTTAGCTTCTACATTTTCTGTGACCAAAGATAAATGTCAAAACAAATGGAAGAAAAGGCAAATGGAAGACCTCGACCACACAAGTATAAACAAGTCACAAGGTATCTAAAAACTTGAAACATGGTAATCAGGATTCAAATAAGATTCCAATGTAAGGCTATAATTATTCTTATTCTAATAAGGTAATCAACAACAACAACATACCCAATGTAGTCCCACAAGTGGGGTCTGGGGAGGGTAGAGTGTACGCAGACCTTACCCCTACCTTGGGAGGTAGAGAGACTGTTTCTGGTAGACCCTCGGCTCAGAATAGAGCAATAACAAAGCAAGTCAAACAGGAAAAAGGAACAATAACTACACAACAATATGCTAAGCGAAGAACAAGAGACAATAAATAATAACAGACATCAAAGGACAAGAAACTACAGGAGAAATACTATGGCTACTAGCAAGGAGAATTATACACAATGGTTGTAAGTTCAACTTTCGTGTATGATTATTATGTGGGTAAAAAGAGGTCCCTGCCTAAAATTCTGATCATCATATTCCCTAGTTTGTGCTCGCAGTTAAAATTGGTGTCCTAAGCATGCGATAAAGATATGATGCTCCATAGTATGTACTCTATTAAATTGTTTCTCTAAGTAGGATATAACAAAGATGACATGAAAATGCAATTTGAAAATGATCATATACTTCACAGAAGTCGAACAAAGTAGTACAAAATAGCAGACCTCCGCCACCTAAATATTCCATACAAGTAGACCAGAGAGTTAATTCTGACACCTTGTCCAGTAACTGAAGAACGAAGTTAATTCTTGAACCATGGACACTGCCATCTGATGGCTAAGCTCATGTATATACCATATGAATGCCTATTTTAATTTAGTCATATGAAAGTCTAGTGTGTACAAACAGATAGTAGTGGCAGAGCTTCTAATGCAGAAAATTGAAAACAAGAAGTGAAAGTGCCAAGTGGAGATACCCTATCAAATAAATCCTCAAGTAGACAGCAGAGTCCAATCCTGCGTGGTCAATAAGCTCCGGTTCTGGCATTTGCAATGCAGCAGGCATCCAATTCAGAAACTTCAGGTATGCACGAAAGTCCAAGTTGACAACCTTGTTGACAATTGTACCCGAGTGCAAAGGACTGCTTCTTAATCCCTTAAGGTACCATTTTGGGAAGTATACCCTATCATTGACAGGTTGTATTCGAAGGATTGCAAATGCAATTAAAAAAATACATGCACTCAGAATGTTAATTGCAGCTGCAACACCTATATCACTCAGAGTGGCCATGTTTCTGCTTCAAAGATTCGTCTGTGATATTAGTAATCTCAGTGAGATAAATATGTCAAAGCAAAATCCTATCAGAAACAATATACAACAGATATTTGAGACAAGTTTCAACAATGGGATTAATCTAGAGCAAACTATCTCCTTCACATTGACAATAACATCAAGATCTCGAATTGATTCTCAGTGAAATGCTTTGCCAACAGCACACTGAATCTGAGAAAAATAATAGAGGTCCATGGAACCTTGAAAAAAAAACCCCAAAGGAAAGCACAAACTCATGGATGCAGATAACGCATGGAATCCCTGAACAGGGGCAGAAAATTCATAGCCAATGCATGAAAAGAAACCAAGGAACTCATGGATGACGCATGAAGAAACCACTCCCCTTAAAAGGTCACCATAACAATCTAGCCAACTAACATTATGATCACGTGTATTTACATAATAGAAGTGGAAAATCCTATACTAGTTCCTTTTTCTATCTATATTTTCACTGCATTCCTTCTTATCCCTCGCTCATGGTATCTAAAAGGAGTGAGTAGTTTGTCTCAGTGTAGTCAAGTCGTATCCTATGTGGTGATCCAAGTAAATCACTATTCTCAAAACAATTTGTTTCACATCTTTAGCTATCCATAATTTCATGAATAACATAATCTATAACAACTTTCCTGTTCTCGTACGTTGCAAAATAGTTGGTCCTGAATTATGCTAAATGCATCCCCTGAAAGAGAGTTATGGTTCTTCACTCCAATGACTAGTGCTAAGCTCACTGGCACTCACTGTGCCCCCTCAGAATCCATCATTGATTAACCACTATATATAAACATTTAGAACTACATCAACTCAGATTCAGCCTCGGAACATGTAAGATCAATTATTTAAACAGATTCAACTGAGTCATGAACCATGTGGCGGTTATCTAAAAATAATTTCCAATTGTGAGATGAAGCAGTTCAGCACCAAAAGAAACAGCTAAGCAATGCAAATGCCATTCTTATTTCCTTAGTTCATTATCCAATCTTAGCCATGTTGACCTTCATTCTGAAAAAAATTGAAAACTTTCGAGGATATCCAACTCAACTTTTCTTCACATACACTCCTTGGCATTAAAATTGAAACCTTGTAAAATCAACCTTTCTCGTCTCATCCTTCGAACCATCATAGATCAAACATCCTATAAGGTCATGAATGAAGAGTACTATTCCTCAAGTTGCGACTTGCTCATGTAAATTTAGAACAAACTATAATTAAGATGTACCAAATTCCTAAAAATGGAAGTAGCTTTGTCAATTGTCGATAAATCCAAAATTTTCCGCCTAATGAAGTTTTCATACAAAAACTAAATACAGTACCATCTTTTTCGAAAATAACACAAAAGACAACCAGCCAACAGATTCCAGGACTAAAAGACCTGGTTTCAATTGACAGTTCACTATGACCAAAGAAAGATTCCAGCTTTGCAGCATTTTGTTTTGCTCCTATATCTCTTCTAGTACCTCGTTGCTATCGAAAAATTCTTATGATTGAACAATTTGTACCAAATAAAAATCTGAAACAAAATCAACCCACTCTATGTAAAAGGAACAACATTTTTCATGGCTCCTTAAAAAGTTCCAATCTTTGACACTACAACAACAAATGAGCCAGTTGCAAACTTCCATCTAAAATACACAACAACAACAACATACCTAGTGTAATCTCACCAGTGGGGTGTGGGGGAAGGTATACCCCCTACATTATCAGGCAGGCAGAGAGTACTAAAATAAAAATACAAGAGAATGACGGAAATAATAGTGATACAACATCTAAAAATGTTTACACACAATTCTTGAAATAATAAAAGGTAAACACATACAAGCTAAAAAGAGTGTAAGAGATTTGTGTGACTGAATAAAAGTACTCCTTGGACTTGCCAAAGAAGAAGAAGAGAGCAGACAATAATTCAAGAATTCAAAAGGACAGTTCTATTACAGTGTTTCTCTCAGACTTATTATTTATTGAAAGGAAAATGAAAAGAGCAGAAAATGACATAAAAAATGGGCAAGATTACCTGAATGTGATCTATTTGTAAAAGGGTGTATTTTAATGGAATTGTTTAATGTAGAAACACAGATTTTCTTTGCTTTTATGGGCTTTTTTTATTCTTTTTTCTTTCTCTTCTAAATTGTTCAATCAAAGTTAAATTTCGATATGGTCCATGTGCATTAACGGCTACTTTCTTAGACTAGCTGGCAAACTTCATTCCACTCCTAAAAAGATAGTATACAGTATCAAACAATAAACCTTTCATAAATAAATGTATCTGCAACAATAACTTAATTTGAAGTTAAGCCTTAAAACTATATGCAATGAACTTTTCACATTTAATATGGAGTTGAAACTCTATGTATATATTAAAGTGAGATTCATTCGGGAGTTACATAGTAATGCGTTACAACTTTTCATATATCAACATAATAATTAGGAATTTAGGATTACTATGATCACGTGGTATTGAAGATTTTTATTTTTTCATAAAAGGGATGAGGTGAAAATTAAGTGAATTTTTATTTTATTTCTTGTGATATTCAGCTAAGTAAATATCTTCAGTTACTTGAAATGTCCACATTTTTTTTATCGAAAGAATTTTTTTTCCAACCAACTGGAAATATTTACAATAAGAGACGGGTTGAAACAAGAATAACCTTTAAAATGTGCACGTTTGATCCCTTTGCAATTTTTTTAATTGTTAACTGTTTAAATCGCAAAGTTGAAAGATATATTTACATCTTTGGCCATAATAAAATGGTTAAACAAAAACCCATTGCCATTTTTTTAAAATTAAAAAATAAGATAAATGATCTTTCTAAAAAAGATTATGTCAACAAAAATGACGTTTTCTCAATACAAATGAAGCCTTACATGTTATCAGAACCAAGCTGATATCAAAGTTAGAATCCTCAGCTATTATACTGGCCTTTTCTCAATAAGCCACCTACCATTCAGAACTAACAACTTTAAGCATAAACGATAAAGTTTAAAATTAAGTTGTTGCCAAATAAGGAAATGTATCATTCTTTTTTGGATGGACTAAAAAGAAAATTATATCACATAAATTAGGACAGAGGTAGTATAAACTTTTTAAAGCTCTTGGCCCTGATGGGCCACCCTTTTTTTTGTTTTCCACCCAATGTCCGATATCCGTATTAGAGCTTGAGTATATCCGGCTCCGCGTCGTGTAAGACCTATTTGAGGAAGCGCTTTTACCAAGAATTTTTTTATAACTAGAGCTCAAACTCAAAACTTCTTCGTACTATGTACAATAATATAGCATTAATTAACGTCTTTAAGGCTAGTGCCATAGATCTTGAAACATATGCTATACTCCACATTGTTTATTCTTCGTCTCTTCTCCATATCTTTTGTGCTTGTTCTACTTCTTCTTTTTTTCTTTTCGCAGAGACAAAAAAGAGAGTGAATGTGCATACTAGATTATGGAACTTCATGCAATTTATGTTGAAGTTCATGCAAACTTTCTTGAAATTCAGACAATATTTTAAACTTAATTTGTGCAATTTTCCGTAACTACTTAGGGCAGTTCGGTATACTAAATTCCCGCTATGTGCGGAGTCCGAGAAAAGACCGGACCACAAGGATCTATTCGTAACTACTATTCTGAAAATTTCACACTATCATATTATTTTTTTACATATAGAGATGTTATTCTATTTTTATTTTCTTGAAAATCAGGCATAATATTAATGCACAAATGGTGCCAATTTTTTGCAAACAATTTATCACTCTTGAGAGGCCATTCATATCGTACCCTAAAAAAGAAGCGTGTGTATTAGTTTCAATATCATTTTTAACCGAGGAGCTTGAAGGTTCAAAAAATGGGTATATGTCGTCGTTTACAATTTGAATTAAAAAAAATCTTGCAAAGACTTTTTTTTTTTAACGAAGGAACCCGCAGCCGCTACTCTCTCGAGTGCGCACAGGGTAAACCCCGGACTGACGCAATAGCCTGCAAACCACGTCAGCCGATTAACCACACTTGGCAAGCCATGTGTGACAGGCTCAACCAAGAAGGTTTATGCAGGGGATCGAACTCGTGACCTTGCGATCCCGCGCTCTACTGCTACATCATCTTGTGTGTTATTTTAAGACATTTTAAGTGTAAAAATAAAGATATATAAAAAACTAGAAACAAATTTGTAAGGAGCTACAAAATTAATTGAGCCTTAAAGTTTAGGCAATTTGATTAAAACTGTCTGTTCAAATTTCAAGCAAATTTTTCGAATCTTTAACGGTGGCAATTCAAACTTTATCAATTTTCGTGAAGTTTAGATTGTAATAGTTCAAACTACAAGAGTTTTTCTTATAGTTTGTGTGGCAGTACAAAATTCAATTCGAAGTTTGAACAGTGACAATTTAATTTTTTATATATATTTGTGTGACTATATTTAATTACTTTGCCGCATTTTAAGTTGTGATTATTTTCAGCTACATGCAAACGCTAAATATATTCTAAAAATTAGCCCTAAAAGTGGCTACACATCGGGTGTCCCTTATAGGGTTGGGTGCTAATTTCTTGCTCCTACTTTTCAGAATTCTGTTGTTGCATTATCATCCTTTTGATTATTTTTAAAATATCCTTGAGTGCTAAAGATTTTAATTTTTTCTTAAATCAGATATTGATTTCTCATCATGCTTCAACTAGATAGAACTACTCGTTTAATATAGATTAAAGGGAGAATAACACTTTTAATCCCTGTGTTAAGGTTATATTGAGATTTTGGTTCATGTGTTATCAAATTTGTCACGAGATTTTGTTCATTTAACTAACAGAACCCAAAAAAGTTTATAGAAAGTTAATTCCATCGAGGGACTTTTCTGGTATTAATTTTTTTATTTGCTTGTTTACCAATAACGTGCGCGAACTGTTTGCTTCTTGAAGATAAATCGTTTGTCAATTTTGAATCCTGCAATCTTGGAGCAAAATTATATTATGCGAGTTTTTTTCCCTTTTCGGCGGAATGAATAAGGCCACTGCTTAGAGGCGTGGCCTTTAGTGGTTCTTCACCAACTAAATTTAATACCAAAATTGTCCCTCGATAGAGTTAAATTTCTGTTAAATTTTCTAGGTCGAAGGATGAAAATCACTCACATAATAAAATTAAAGGTCAATAATGATAAGTTACGTAACACAAAGACTAAAATCAGAATATAATATTAACACGGGGACTAAAAATGCTATTCTCCATAAATGTTATTTGACTAATAATATGTGTTTAATAAAAATAATTTAACAAGATCAATAAAATGAATAGTATCAAATCTTTTGGTTGTCCACATTTAACTTGTGAACAAGACAAGTTTTATAAAAAGATAATAACCCATTTGTGAAAGTTATGACCTGCTAAATTATTTTATACAAATTCCTTAAACTAGAACAAAATTTAAACAACCTTAAATTATCCTTTTTGTGCAAATCACTCCTTTCTTCACCTAATTATTGGGCCTAATTAATATATTTGGGCTGGCAGGCCCAGGCCTGCCCAGATTGTTGTTGATTGAGAAGTTTGCCTTTTCCATCAAGACATGGAAAAATCAAGAATATACCCCTACCCTACCTACGTTGCCTTGGATTGAACCGACCATCTATATATCTGAAATACAATAAAAATGGTTGAGAAAGAATGGATTTTGAGATGAGAAGAGCAAAGGGATAGGAAGCAACAAGCTAAATTGAAATTGGAAACAAAGAAGAAAGCTAAACAAGAAGCTCGCCGAATTGATGTCATTTTTTTCCCAATCTTTTATTTGAGTTAATTGATTGATTTTGGGAATTGGGTATTTGGAGAATTAGCAAATAGTGCTTATCTGGGTTATGGGTGTTAGTTTCTTGATCTTTTACTTCCTCCGTTTCAATTGTTTGTGTGGTTTTAATTTTGTACAGAGTTTAAGAAAATAAATAAAAAATTTAAATTTTATGGTCTTAAACTAAAAATATACTAAGAATGTATCAAATGCCCTTTATCTTGGTTTTACCCTAATGAGAGTTGGAATTAAAAAGTTATCCAACAAAGAAAAGATATATTTTTCTTAAAACGGATTAAAAAGAAAAGTAAAATAAACATACTTATTCATAAAAAAAAAAATCTAACTTACTATAATTGTTTAGGTAGTTTTAACTGCTCTTTATAATTTAAAGTTCGGATTTTGATAAGAGAATTCCACTAAACTAGAATTGTTAACAAACAGTCGACTTGAAAATGTGCATTTCTACCTGAAAGGGATATATTGTAGGGTTTTGTTGGATACAAAATATATAAGTAAGGCACAGGGAAAGTTTAAAAGTTTGTTTCTTACTTACCCCAACAATAATTCTGGTATGGTTATATAACAATTGGAACTTGTAGCATAAATTATATACTTACAAGTCTAGATTATCTGGAGTCTTTATCTATTGTGAGGTACACACGCGGTTGCCCTTCCGATTGCAAGCTCCAAGCTTCAATGTATTTCTCCTTCGGAAAGCTGGAAAATCCGGCAGGGTTCGAGAGTATTTGATTCTAAATCTCTAGGGCTTAGAATGTTTTCAGAAATTGGTGTAGAATAATGAAAATGAATGCCTCTATTTATAGTTGAAAATTATGTCAAAAAATCGGATTAGGGTTTGACCTTGGGCTTAACCCAAAATCGACGCAGAGGCGCCGCGGCCCTAGGGTATGGGTGTCGCGGCGTTTGATGAATTTCTACACTGTGTCGCGGCGCTTGACGTGCAGTTGCACTGCCTCGATTTAATTTTCGTGCATTCTTAATTAAATCCAAAATCTAATTTTGACTTAATTAATGCAATCATTATTCATTTAAATGTCTCGATTCCAAATCGAACATTTTAATTACTCTCTCATTACATCCTTAGATCGAAACGGACAATCGACATAGTGTGACCCTACATGCCTTCTCATATTAACATTAATCAAATTAAGGTCTACGCGGAACTCCTAGACGGCGCCGGAAGACGAACTCAATATGTGAAGTACGTTTACGCGAATCCAGTAAACTTAATCTTTATGTGGTAAGATAAAATCATTTCATTCACGACACACCCTATCAAGCTTAGGATTTGTCAAGTATCTATCCAAATGGCTTAATCGTTGTATATCATCTATATTAGTCGACGACTAGACCATGTTCTAAATATGTCTATCGTGTTGGCCAACGACTTAGTCAACCTAATATCACTGAGAATCCGAGTGTTCTCTTGAACATACATTCGAGGAATGAATCCTAATCTTGGCTCAACTACCACTTTCAATCCACATCGTAATATACCCAATACAAGTCGTATCTCAACCTACAAGACATTTGAGCTTAGGACGGGATCAAAGTACACTACTGTGTAGATAAGGAGCGTATTGACCTCAAGTCTAAGGACTTCTATTTCCCACACGCTGATCATACGTTACACAAGTATAACAAACAGTATATCAACAGGGTATACCAATACTTCCAAAGTATTCATGTGTCCATCACGAGTAACCATTACTCGTAGCAGGTGAGACATACTACATCCTCTAAGGATGTGATGCAGACCACATGTCGACTTATCATATATCATCGATATCCCATTCTCGATGATCATTAGTCGAGGCTATTTTAAGAGTTACGCTCTATCATAAAATTTCTCACTCTATTAATGACAACGTAAGCTCAAGGGATACACATTAGTGAATAATTACAAACAATCAAATAATAATTTAATAATTGCAAATGCCAAAATATTAATCTCCAATAATAATAATATGAATGTGTATAAAGTAAATTTGTCCTAATACAGATTGTCTCTAGAACATAAATATACTTTCATATATCCCTTTGCATTTTGTTGGATCATCATCTCATGCATTTTGTTGGATCATCATCTCATATATCAAATTTAGTGACTCATGAATTCGGTAAGAATGAAGTTTGATCTTTTTTGGGATCCGTGATAGGTTGGTCTTTAGTGAGATTATATACGGAATCATCTCATATATCGAATTTAGTGACTTGTGAGTACGGTAAGAAAGTTTGATCTTTTTGTGATCTTCCAAAAATTGGCCTTCAGTGAGACTAGTAAATTTATCGGTGCTTTACACGGTTATATATAATAATAGTAAATTCATGAAATGACCTCCTTGCGAAAATCTTGAGATAGAAAAGATAAACTAAATCTTCTATATGATATTCATGGGTGTAATTTCAGTACTTCAAGCACCATACATATAATTGGGCAAATCTTGTTATGTAGACTTGATATATTTCTTAATCAATTAGCTCGTTCTTTTCTTTAACATGAAAATAATGAATTTCTTATTTTTTGAAACAATAATGTCTCTGACTAAAATATATTTAATATATGTATATTTTCATTTTATCTTCTATTTTTTTTTTCTGAAGTTTCTTAGATTTTGAAATAATGGACAAAGAAGATATGTGAAATAAAAAGTAAAAGAAAATACAAAACAAATAAAGCTGCACCTTTTGACCAATTATATTTTCTTCACCTTTTTCGTTTTTCCCTTTTCATTTTTGTTTCCCCTTTTCCCTCTTTAATAATATTTTCTAGTGTGAGATGATATTAATCTCCCTTCGGGAGTCTTTCATTAATATCAAGGTATATATAGAGTACAATATTCATCCCTTATACAATAGAAATCCTAAGCCTATACAAAAGAGGAATCCTAGTCTTACCATAATTATATTTACACAATATATGGAAATATTCTAATTATGGGTAGGGAATATATTATTTCATATATTTACACGTTTACACACCCCCTCAGTCGGAGCGGGAGGAGGCCGGACGCGAGGACCGGATCTCGAAGTCAAGAAATAACTGTCTGGGAAGTCCTTTGGTAAATATGTCTGCATACTGATAGGATGATGGAACATGTAACACTTTGACATGGCCTAACGCAACTTTCTCACGAACGAAGTGTAGGTCTATCTCAATATGCTTGGTTCGCTAATGTTGAACCGGATTATGAGAAAGATAGATGGCAGAGATGTTATCACAATACACAATAGATGCCTCACGCAAAGGACACTGAAGTTCTAACAGTAAATTTCTGAGCCAACAAATCTCAGCTACTACATTTGCAACGCCTCTGTACTCAGCCTCGAGTCTTTGGAGCGAGATAGGGTAGCCTGTCGCTGGCGGACCAAGAAATCGATTATCCCCTAAGAAAACAAAAAGCCGGAGGTGGAGCGTCGCGTGTCCGGACACCCTGCCCAATCTGCATCCGTATATGAAAGCAACCTGTCTGGTGCAGAGGGGTATAGGTGCAAACCATAATCAAGAGTGCCCTTAATGTATCGAATGATACGCTTAAGAGCAGTGAAATGAGACTCCCTAGGGGCATGCATGAATAAGCACACCTGCTGAACAACATAAGCTATGTCTGGCCTGGTGAATGTGAGATACTGAAGTGCACCTGCAAGGCTCCTATACAGAGTAGGATCATAGACTGGAGCACCATCCATAGCACTGAGCTTAGATTTGGAATCAATTGGAGTAGGCACCTCTTTGCAGTTCGCCATCTTAGCCCTGTACACAATCTCTTCTGCATACTTACGCTGACACAAGAACATATGATTGGCAGACCTGGTCACTGATATCCCCAAAAAGTAACTCAACTTCCCCAAATCAGTCATTGCAAATTCGGACTTGAGCAAGACAATAATCTCATTTTTCAATCTGTCGGAGGAGGCAGTAAGAACAATATCATCCACGTAAAGTAATAAGTAAGCAGTGCTACTACCTCGATGAAAAATGAAAAGTGATATATCACTCTTGCTGCATACAAACCCAATCTACAAGATATACCTGGCAAAACGATCATACCACGCATGGGGGGGCCTGCTTCAGGCCATATAGTGACTTACGGAGATGGCACACATAGTGAGGAACCGCTGGATGGATGGGTGAACCCCGGTGGCGATGCATGTAGACTGTCTCTTTCAGATCCCCATGTAAGAATGCATTCTTCACATCAAGCTGATGGATCGGCCAGTGTTTGCCCATGGCAATGCTCAAAATTGTGCGGATGGTAGCCGGTTTGACAATCGGGCTGAAGGTCTCACCACAATCAATGCCCTCCTGCTGATTTGTGCCATTAGCCACAAGACGGGCCTTATACCTCTCAAGATCCCCATTGTATCTGAACTTGTGACGAAATAGCCACATACAACGAATGACATTCACCCCCTTAGGTCTAGGTACTAGATCTCACGTGTGCTGTTTAGTTAAAGCATTGAATTCCTCATACATAGCCGCATTCCAATTAGGGTCTTGTTTGGCCAATTTTGGGTTCTTTGGAAGTGGAGAGATGGTTTGGGCAGACAAGTTGAAATGGACTTTGGGTTTGAAGATTCCATGCTTTGAACGTGTTTCCATTGGATGGGTAGGGACAGTGGGTGGCGGAGTGGTGTTTGAGACGGGGGGTAAAGTCGGATGAGGAGAAGGTGGGGGCGAAGCCGTCGGAGGCGTCGCGGCTCCTGGATCGAGAGTCGCGGCGCTAGAAGGTTGACAGGCTTCTCTGAAGTTTGGGCACCGCGGTGCCTCAGCACAGGGCCGCGACGCTGTCGACGGTGTTTCAAAAGATTGCTCTCTGGAAATTAGGCGCCACGCCGCCTACCCTCGAGGCCGCGGCTCTGACGACGGAACAGAGGATGTGAGTTATTCAATTATGAGGGGAGAGATGGCAGACTCGTCAAGAAATGAGTAGTCCTGTTTTTGGAATTTTGGAAGATTCAAAAACGGGAATGTGGTCTCGTCGAATGTGACGTGACGAGATATGTGGATCTGACGAGTTAACAAGTCATAGCATAGATAGCCCCTATGGTTAGGCGGGAATCCTAGAAAGACACATGGAGTGGACCTAGGAGCGAGCTTGTGAGGGGCGGTGGAGCTAAGGTTGGGATAGCACAGACAACCAAAAATCCGTAGATGATCATAAGAGTGGATTCTATGGTAGAAGATTTCGGTAGGGGTCATATTGTGAAGAGTGCTAGTAGGGAGAATATTTAGAGTGTATTCTGACATTTTAGCAGCATAGACCCAGAAGGGTGGAGGGAGATAGGCATGAATCAATAAGGTGCGAATCATATTGTTAATGGTGCGGATGATTCTTTCAGCTTTACCATTTTGTGGTGAGGTGTGAGGGCAGGAGAAGCGAAAGACCATGCCATTATTGGTACAAAAGCGGTGAAACATAGAGTTAATTCACGACCATTATCGCACTGAAATGATTTTATGCCTTTTCCAAATTGTGTTTGAATGAACTTGCGAAACTCAAGAAATTTGACAAATACTTCCGATTTAAATTTAAGAGGGTATAACCAAACGTAGTGTGAAAAATCATCAAGCAACACAAGATAGTATTTATGACCGAGAGAACTAGAGATAGGAGATGTCCATAAATCGGCATGTATGATATCAAAAGGAGCAAATGTAACACTAGTAGATGATTTAAACGGAAGACGAATATGTTTGCCTAAAGAGCAAGAAACACAATTTTGGGCAAGTTTCCCATCACAAACAATGAAATTGTTGCCTCTAAGAAAATTAAAAACTGGGACTCCTGGATGACCAAGCCTATTATGCCAAGTTGAAGAAGAAACATCCGCTAGAGTGACGGGAGAGCAAGATCTGGCAGCGGAGGTGGAAGTGAATGGATAGAGATCCCCCGTGCTATTGCATCTCGTAAGAGGTGTCCCCGTATGAAGATCCTTCACAGTAAAACCAAAAGGGTCAAAATCCACAAAGACAGAATTATTATGAGTAAATTGGCGGACAGATATGAGGTTCTTAATCATATGTAGGGCATATAGGGTGTTTTTGAGGGAGAAGGGTGGATGAGGAGGTTGTGTGTATGAGGTACCATAACCCTTAACTGGAATGCGTTGTCCACTACCAACTGTAACATATTGAGGATGCTTTAAACTAAACAGTTTAGGAATAGTACCTACAGACTGGGTGACGTGAGATGTGGCACCTGAGTCCATGTACCACGTATTGTCAGGTTGTTGCATAGAGAGGGTGCTGAACGCCTGACCCAACTCAGTGGGTGGTATGCCGGAGGAGGGTTGCGGGACCTGACCTTGCATGAAGTGGGCCTGCTGTGGGGCTGGAGTGGGGCCTAACAAATCGGGGTAAGAATACGGATTGTATGGCTGCTGGTACTGGAATGGACTTGGCGCCGCGGCTCTGAACTGGGGCGCCGCTGCTCTATACTGGGGCGTCGCGGCGCTGTAGACGAACTGCTGAGGAGCCGCGACCCAGTTGTTCTGGGATCTCGGTTGCCGTTGCTGCTGTTGGTTCTGTTGACCGTGACCCTTGCCACGACCACGTCCTCCTCTACCGCCGCGGCCTTTTCCACCCTTGCCGCCGCGGCCCTGCCGCTGTTGGGAGTTGTCTGGTGGCGTCTGATCTTGGGGTTGCATGTCGACAGCTAACACATGTTGGGCGTGCTAATCCTGCTTAGCACGACGGGTTTCTTCGAGCAACAATTGTGTGCGAGCTTTGTTAAAACTCGATAGCGGATCTGCCTGTTGAATTATGGTGGCCAAAGTATCATATTCGCCCTTAGTAAGGCCAGAAATCATTTGTAGCACCATTTTATCGTCAGTGACAGGCGTGCTGATGTTGGAGAGTTGATCCGCTAGAAGTTTAAGCCGCTTGGAGTACTCCAGAGACATTGGAGAAGTTTTCAAGACGTGTTTTGTTGAACTGTTCTTCCAAATACACGGCACGAGTGTGCCTGTTGTCCTGAAAAATTTCCTCCAAACGATTCCACAAGTCAAGGGCTGTGGAGTCAGATTTCATGATAGTAAGGAGCAAATCATGAGAGATACTACCATATATCCATTGTTTGACGCCGGCGTCGAGACGATGCCAGATAGAATCATCAACCTCCGTAGGGCGCAGAATAGTGTCATCAATATGGTCAAGCACGTTATAGAGACATGCATGATTGCGAAAAAGTTCAACCCAGGGAGAATACTGGTTGTTTTCTTGATCAAGAACAATGGGAATATGGTTCTTGATGTTGGAAACAGTAAGGGCGGGATGAAACGGGGGTGATGACTTTGTGGTGGGATTTGTGGAGGTAGAGGCGTCAGAAAGTGTGGAAGAATCAGGGATAGTCATTTAGAGAAGAGAAGAAAGGAAGAACAAAACCCGAAAAACAAGAAGAAAATCCGGGAGGGCCGCGGCGTAGGAGAGGCAGCCGGCGGCTGTGGAAGAGAAAGGTTTTTAAGGTTTTGTTTATTTGGCTCTTGATACCATGTGAGATGATATTAATATCCCTTCGGGAGTCTTTCATTAATATCAAGGTATATATAGAGTACAATATTCATCCCTTATACAATAGGAATCCTAAGCCTATACAAAAGAAGAATCCTAGTCTTACCATAATTATATTTACACAATATATGGAAATATTCTAATTATGGGTAGGGAATATATTGTTTCCTATATTTACACGTTTACATCTAGCATTATATTAAGAAAAAAAACATTTATGGAAGGAGACGATATTTTGGAGCAAAACCTGAATATTCCTAGCTGCTATTTTTCTTGTTTCTTTGATTTTATTTAGTTCCTTTTTTTGTTTGTCTATCGTTAGTTACTTGAAAGTAAAATTATAACTTACGCATAGATAATCTTGTTTTGGTAACAAAATAATCCCATAAATAAAATATTTGTATAAGCATATTAAAACACATATAGTAAAATAAAAAATTCTAGTCAGCACAAAATTTTAGTGCACTTACATTCATTATGAAATTGAATTATAAAAGGTGAATTCCTACTTGTGAAGAAAGAAGAAACTTAATTGATAAGGGACGAAGTATTTTGTCCTAGTCTCAATTAAGGCTGGCCAGTGGGCCGGGTCGGCCCCGGTCCAGTCCCGAACCCTACTTTTTTTAAAAAAAAATTGTGGTATCGGGACTCGAACCCGGACGGGATATGGTCCTGTCCCGGCCCGCCCCAATCCCGCCAGACCCGACCCGGTCACACCCTGATCCCGCCGGAAGCCCCCCCCCCCCCCTTTGCAAAAATAATCATTGCACCAACAACCATTTTACATTTTGGCCATTGTGCAACGGCCATTTTTGGCCTCCCCCCTCCCCCCCTACCCCCTTAATATTTATTTTTAACCCATAAGTTATTATATTTACACTTTAACCCAATTTTCCAATTATAAATATCTCATTTTCTCTTCATCTTTCTCACAAATCTTCCTACAATCTCTCAATCTATCTCTCTACAAGTCTACATTGTCTACTAAATATTCAATTTTATTTATTCATTTGGGAGTGAAGTTGGCAACTAGCTTGAGGGTCTTCCATCGAGCAAAGTTTCAATTTTTAACTTCTCGATTACACGTCGACATTAAGTCGGCGTTTGGTACATTCGTTCAATCATTAAATTATTATTGTCTGTTTATATTATTTAACACACTTAATTTCATTTACTTTAATTATTTATTAGTATAAGTATAAATTTATAATGGAAGGATTTAAACGTACGCTTACGGATAGGGGTCATGCAGTTCTAGTAGGGGAAACAAAGGCAAGAGTCCTATTTCTAGACAGAATCATATTCCTACACAGGATGATTTTGTTGATGCTGAACATTTTCCTACAATACCATTAGATTTAGACGAGGAACTATTTTCTGGAACTCAAAAGACTTTAATTTAGACGATGATCTAGATGATACACCCACTAATGTAGATGACAACACACTCACTAGTGCACCTTCAACTGAAATGCCTCCTATATCCCCCTAGTATGAGACGAGGTCTAGCAAATCGACCATTACAATCATATGCATGGACATTTTTTGATAGGGACGTGGAGAATCAAGTGGCTAGATGTAAAATTTGTAAAGATGTTTTAAAATTTAAAACAGGAAATGGTCACGGTGGGACAGGGGTTTAATGAGACACGTATCAAGGGCTCATCCAGCTAGGTATGCCCAATACGAGGCTTCAAAATCGGGTGCGCAAACGTCAGCTCCATCGGGACAAGGTTCACATACTGTCCCGGACCAAGTACATGGTCAAATTAACCCTATGACGGGGGGAATTGTAGGCCCTAAATATGATAAACATAGAGATAGGGAAGAAATAGCAAAAATAGTTGTTGTGGAGGGTTTGCCTTTTTCATTTCCTTTATCTCCTGATTTTATTCATTATATTAGAGATATGTATAATCATGCTTTTAACGGTTTTTCTAGATCAACTGTTAAGAGAGATGTATTTAAATTTGCACATGAATATCAACAGTATTTACGTTATTCATTATATCATTTTAATGGAAAAGTGGCTATCACTTCTGATATAGGCCGTAGTACTAACGGCCATGATTATTTAACGGTAACCTGTCATTGGATAGATTATAAATGGTCTATGCAAAATGCGTATCTTAGCGTATAGATGTATAGATTATAGGCACACTGGTACTTTTATTGCAGAAAATATTTATCAAGTGTGCGATTATTACGGAATAACTGATAAAATTGTGACTATTACATTAGATAATGATTCTTCTAACAATTACGCTATTACAATTTTAAAAAATAGTTTAACTCCATCTTTTCCAGATCATTTTCATATAAAATGTGTGTGCCATATATATAACTTAGTTGTAAAGGATGGTTTATCACTTTTTGAAGACATTCTTAGTAAAATACAATTTGCTATAAACTTTATTTTTAAAAATAATAGAATACAACGAAGAAAAGAATATAAAAAAACTTGTCACGATTGCCAACTACCTTATAGAAAAATACCAGAAGAAGTACCCACTAGGTGGAATTCTTTATACGAGCAACTACTTGTTGCTTATGACTATAGAAACCTATAACTTTATTTTTTAACTCTCATAATCAAAATCCAGCAGATATGGTTGTAGATAGCGATTGGGAAAAAATTTCAGAACTTATTGTATTTTTAGAGAAATTTTTTCAAGCAACAAAAGAATTTTCCGGTATATATTATCCTACTATTTCAACTATGTTGTTTTATATAGCTCTAACATTTTTAATGCTTAATAAATATATGGATAAACCATCTTATAAGGCAGCTATTAAAAAAATATTTTATTCTTATTTCCACTAATTATATTATTGGTGTTGTATTAAATTCGACTATTAAAATAGACGGTACTAAATCACTTATTGAAACTATTTACGATTGTAAAGCAGTACTACCACCTCCAAGTCCCAAAAATCCAAATTACCCACCACCTATTGAACAAACTAAAGAAGAAGTGTTGTCTAGCGTAGAAGACGAATGCAAAAAAGTATATAGGTTTTACCAACAAGAAAGTGCTAGCAACCTACCGGCTTCCATACCATCTTCTTCTTCTTCTTCTTCAACACAACCTCACAAAAGACATGTTGTTTCTGCAGCTAGTATTGAAAACCTCAGAAATAGAATGTGCGATTGTACCGCTACTAACCAAATTAGCGAGTTTGATATTTTTGTTTTGCAGGGTTCTGTACCGTACCAAGCAGTTCTAAATGAAGAAGGACGTGAAGACTTGCTAAAATACTGGAGTGGGAATGAGAAGACCTTTCCGACACTTTCAATGATGGCCTAAGATGTTTTGAACATTCAAGCGTCATCAACGGCGTCTGAAAGCGCTTTTTCTGCCGGCAGATATCAAATAGGAGAGCACATACACTCATTAGCCGGAGACAACTTGGAGATTGTAGTATTATTCAGAAATTGGATACGAGCGGCGCGGAGAAGGTGCGGTCAACCGGAGATCAACGAAGAAGAAGACAAAAACTACAACGAAATCTTATCCGAAGGTGGTGGAAGCGACGTGGAGCAATTTGACCAACAAATACCAATTCCAACCAAAGAACCACATGAAATAATCAGGAAACTAGAACAAGTTTTTTTCAAAATTTAATTTTTTTAATTGCAATTTTACTATGTAATTTGCAACTTTTGAACAACACCACAAAGTTGCAATTTTGACAATTGTATTTGTATTACAAAAAAATTATATGTTTATTAAATAATATAAGAGGCACAAAAATAGCCTTGGGATATTTTTATTACATTATCTTGTTTAATTATTAAGTTTTAAATAGATATATGTTATTTTTTAAATTAAGTGCAAAAAAAACCCGACCCGACCCAGCCCGATCCCAACCCGACCCGACTCCGACGGGATCGAATCCGTCGGGATCGAATCCGTCGGGATCGAATCCGTCGGGATCGAATCCGTCCTGTCCCGATCCCTCCGGTCCTGACCCAACCCGATCCCGCCCCTCCCCCCGTCCCGCCCCGATTCGATCCTGCCGGTCCCGACTCGACGGACCCGATCCCGGCCCACTGGCCATGCTTAGTCTCAATACATACCACTAATTTATAGCTTGTTGGTTCTTTCAGAAACTTCTTCTGATGCCTCCTTTGTACCACTGGCTTAATTTCTATCTCAGTTTAGTCACTTCTCTCATTATTCGTTCCTCTACCTTTCGTTCTTCTCCAGATTTGATTTGGATTCTCTTTCGCTCTCTTACATACTCCGCTCTTCTTTTCGTAGTTTATTATTCAATTGTAGGACCTAAAATTATAGAAGTGTATTAATCTCCCTTGTAGAGTCTTTTTTATTAATACAAATATATATAGTGTATACAATGTGGAATCATAATACAATATGGATTCTATATCTACCAAAATTATACAACACTAAATATTACAAAATATATAGGGACTATTTTATAATATATGATAATACACCTCCTCAGTCGGAGCGGGAGAAGGCCAGACGCTGAGACTGAATCTAAAATCAAGGAATAGTTGTCTAGGGAGCCCCTTCGTGAAGATATCTGCATACTGATACGAGGAAGGCACATGCAACACCTTAACATGACCGATAGCAACCTTCTCACGAACAAAGTGTATATCCATTTCAATGAGCTTGGTTCGTTGATACTGAACCGGATTATAAGATAAATATACGACAGATATGTTATCACAATACACCAAAGACGCCCTACGCAAGGGACATTGGAGCTCCAAAATAAGGTTTCGGAGCCAACAGATCTCAAAAACAACATTCACGACGCCTCTATACTCTGCTTCGGCACTCGAGCGGGATAGGGTGATTTGCCTCTTGGCAGACTAGGAAATGAGATTATCACCTAAGAACACGCAGTAGCCAAAGGTGGAGCGTCGTGTGTCCGGATAGCCTGTACCTCCGTAAGGACTCCATCTCAATGGCTTATTTATTGGCAACCACTAAATTGTTTGTTCCCAAAAGCTTCGTTTAGGACTCCGCGCGCTAGAAATACCTCTTCTGCGCGTCTTTCTTGTGGCCGTATATGATAACAATCTGGTGGGGGTAGAGGGGTATAGATGCAATCCATAATCAAGTATGCCCTTAATGTATCGAATGATACGTTTAAGAGCAGTAAAATGAGGCTCCCTGGGGCATACATAAACAGACACACCTGCTGAACAACATAGGCAATATCAGGCCTGGTGAAGGTAAGATACCGAAATGCACCTGCAAGACTCCTATACAGAGTAGGATCAGACACTGGATCACCATCAACAACACTTAACTTTGATTTAGAGTCAACTGGAGTGGGCATGATCTTACAGTTCACCATTTTAGCCCTGAACACAATATCCTCTGCATACTTACGCTGACATAAAAACATAGTATCTGCAGATCTAGTCACTGAAATCCCCAAGAAGTAACTTAACTTTTCCAAGTCAGTCATAGCAAATTCAGTTTTAAGTAGTGCAATGATCTCATTTTCAGCATATCAGAAGAGGCAGTAAGGACAATATCATCCACATATAACAACAGATAAGTAACGTTACTACCTCACTGAAAAATAAATAGAGAAGTATCACACTTGTTGCATACAACCCCAATCTACATAAGGTACTGTGCAAAGCGTTCATACCACGCTCTGGGGCCTATTTCAAATTATAAAGTGACTTACGGAGGCGACAAACATAATGAGGGGCTGCATAATAGATAAAACTTGGCGGTTGGTGCATGTAAATAGTTTCTTTTTAAGTCCCCATGTCAAAATGCATTCTTCACATCAAGTTGATAAATCGGTTAATGCCTGCCCATTGCAATACTCAGAACTGTGCAAATAATGGCCAGTTTAACAACCGGATTGACGTCTCACCCCAATCAATACCCTCATGTTGATTAGTACCATTGGCCATAAATCTCGTCTTATATCGCTCAAGGTCACCACTGAATTTGTGATAAAATAGTCACATACAACGGATCACATTCACCCCCTTCGGTCGAGGAACCAAATCCCAAGTGTGCTAGTTTGTTAAAACATTAAATTCCTCACGCATTGTAGCATTCCAATTAGGGCCTTGTTTGGCTAATTTTGGATTTTTAGGAATTGGGGATATAGTTTGGGTTGAGAGGTTAAATTGGACTTTAGGTTTGAAAATCCTGTGCTAGGCACGGGTTTCCATACGATGCGTGGGGACAGGGGCAGTTTGGTCATTTACAGTGGGTACCGGTTCTGGAAGAAGGGGATGGGTCAGGTTCGGGTTAGGAGTTTCAGTGGGGTTAGGTCGATGGGTTGAGGGTTTGGACTGGTGGTGTTGGCTGACGGTGGCAGTCGGGTGGTGTGATTGGTGGTAGGGGGAGTAGTGGTAGCGGGTTTTCGGTGGTGAGTTCTGTATCTGGTTTCCTGTGGTGTGACTGTATCAGTGAGATGACTCAGTTTCTGGGTTGGGACCGTGTACTGGAATTGCAGCGGTGGGTGGCGGTGACACAGAGGACGACGGTGGAGAGCGCTGATAGGGGGAATCGGTGGCGATGAGTTGTGTATGGGAGATATCCGGTCGACTGCTGGTGATGGCAAGGGTAGGGGCGGCGATGGATACACAGTGGTGTGACCGTCAGTGGTGACTGTCACAGGTGGTAGTGACTGTGACAAAGATTCAGACACCCCGCCGGTGGTGGCACTAAGGTGCTGCGGTGGTGGAGATGGGTGAGCGGTGGTGGTGGACTGACGCAATTCGTTGAGTATTACAGGGGAGATGTCGGACTCGTCAAGAAAGGAATAATTCGTGTTTTGGAATTTTTGGATATTCGAAAATGGAAAGATCGTTCGTTAAATATGACATGACGAGAGACGTGGATTCTGCGAGTAGACAAGTCGTAGCACAAATAGCCCCTATGATTAGGATGAAAACCTACGAAGACACATGGGGTGGTACGAGTTGCTAATTTATGAGGGGCAGTGAAGGCCAGATTTGGGTAGCACAGGCAACCAAAAATTCTAAGGTGATCGTAGGAAGGGATCTGACGGTAGAGAATTTCGGTGGGGGTTTTGTTCTGAAGCGTACTGGTAGGTAAAATATTAAGGATGTATTCTACCATTTTGACTGTATAGAACCAAAACGATGGGGGGAGAGAGGCATGGAAAAGAATGGTACAAACTATATTATTGAGAGTATGGATGATTCGTTCGGCTTTTTCATTTTTGGGTGAGGTGTGGGGACATGAGAAACGGAAGACCATTCCATTATTGGTACAAAAATTATGGAACGCGGAATTATTAAACTTATGACAGTTATCACATTGGAATGATTTGATGAATTTTTCAAATTGTGTTTTGATAAATGTGCGAAACTCGCGAAATTTGGCAAAAACTTCAGACTTGAATTTTAGAGGGTAAATCCAGATAAAGTGTGAAAAGTCATCTAATAACACAAAATAAATTTTATGACACAGTGAACTAATAACAGGAGATGTTCATAAATCTGCATGAACAATATCAAACGGAGAAAACGTAACTGTTAAAGAAAACTGAAAGGGAAGGTGAACATGTTTGCCTAAAGAATAAGTAAAACAATGTTGGACATGTTTACCATTTTTACAACGAATTAAATTATTGTTTATGAGAAAATCAAAGACATGAGCTCCTGGGTGTCCGAGTCTATTGTGCCAGGTTGACGGAGAGATTGTTGCTAAAGCGGTGGGAGGAGAGACTTGTGCAGTTAGAGGTATGAGAGGGGTGACACTAGTAGCAGACCTTGATAGGAAAGGATATAGGTCCCCCTCACTATTGCATCTTGTAAGTAGTGTCCCGGTATGTAGGTCCATTATAGAAAATCCAAACGGGTCAAAGTTAATTCATACAAAATTATCCGTGGTAAATTTTCTAACGGAGATTAGGTTCTTGATAATGTGCGGGGCATATAGGACGTTATTTAGAGAGAAGTGGGGATGCGGTGGTGGGGTTAGTGTGTGGCCAAATCCCTGAATTGAAATGCGATGACCGTTTTCGACTAGAATAGATTGTGAAGTATTTAAATTTCGCAGTTGACGAAGATTACCAAAATTGTTGGTGAGGTGAGATATGATGCCTGTATCCATATACCATGCATTATCAGGCTTCCGATGAGTCAATGTGCAGAAAACATGGCCCATATTAGATTGGAAAAAACCCGGAGTACACTGCTGGCCCCAGGAAATTGGACCTGCTCACTGTGGCCTGTTTGCAATTGGGATGGACCTGTATTAGAAGCCCAAAACCCCAACTGCTGCGTCAGAACCGTGGGCTGATGGAAGGACTGCTGGTGGGCAACAATTACTAGGCAACTGGTGAAAGGTGATGGGCTTGTTCTTAAGGCCCAATGTCCATGCTGCTGCCAGGGCAGTGGATTCGTGCAGAGGACCCAACGTCCTCTGCCACTACTGCACAACTGGCCACTACCACGTTCGTGGTTATGCTCTGTCATGACGGCCGTCGGAGCGTGTGTGTGAGAGAGTGAACGTATGTGGGCAGTATATGAGGCAGAAACTGCCGTATACGATGATTCTGTATGACTTAGACAATAAGGTATTTTTTGTGTCCCGTGATGTGAAGTTCTTTGAGAATATTTTCCCATACATTGATGTTGAGATTGCAAACTTTGATTCTTCACCTCAAAAAATAAATGGAGGAGATCGAGTGGATTGTTGGGAGTATACATGTGATGAGGAGGCTGCACAATCACTACTGAACACGCAATCCCAAGTTGTTGCCTCACTCCCTCAGTCCATGCCTGAACAGTAGCCTGCACTAGCCACGACAGTCACTTCACCAGCATGTGAGGTGCTACCACATGCGGAGCCACCTGCTGTACGGACAACACCTGAGCCAGCAGCAGGAAGGGTGGTTTCAGATAATGTGGCAGTTTTTCTGTGAACCATTGGAGTTTTATTGCAGTTGTTATAGCAGGAAAGGAGCCGAAATCCTTTAAGGAGGCTATGAAGGATGTAGGGTGGCGTCGTGCTATGGAGGAGGAAATGCGTGCCTTGGAGGATTGTGGTACATTGACTTTCAAAAAATTACCCCAGGGAAGAAGGCTCTTGGGAGCCAATGGGTCTTTAAAATCAAGTTCAAGTCCGATGCTAGTATTGAGAGATGGAAGGCAAGATTGGTTGTTTTCGGTAATCATCAAACCAAAGATATATACTATAATGAGACTTTTGCCCCTGTGGCAAAAATGGTGACTGTTCGTGCATTTCTTGCCATTGCCTCTTCGAAGAATTGGGAGTTGCATCAGATGGATGTGCACAATGCTTTCCTACATGGAGATCTAGATGAGGAGGTATACATGAAACTTCCTCCTGGTTTTACTTCTGATGAACCTAGTTTGTTTTGTCGATTGCATAAATAATTATATGGTTTAAAACAAGCTCCTAGGTGTTGGTTCGCAAAGCTTGTGACAGCTTTGAAAGAGTACATTTTTTTACAATCCTATTCTGATTATTCTCTCTTTAAACTAAGGGGTCAGTTCAAATGAATGTGTTGATATATGTTGATGACCTGATAATTTCTGGTAATGATTTCTCTGCAATACATGCCTTTAAGGCATATCTTAGCTCCTGTTTTCATATGAAAGACCTTAGTGCTCTGATATATTTTTTAGGCATTGAGGTTGCACTTAGTTCTACATGGTTGTTTCTTTGTCAAAATATGCTATTGATATTATCACAGAGACAGGATTATTGGGCTCGAAACCCGCGTCATTCTCTATTGAACAGAATCATCAGTTGGCCCGTGCAACAGGGCCGTGTCTTTCTGATCTGGAATCTTATCGGCACTTGGTAGGTCGTTTGGTGTACTTGGTAGTGACTCGTCCTGATTTAGCATACTCCGTTCATGTTTTGTCTCAATTCTTGCAAGAGTCGAAACATGAGCATTGGGATGCAACTCTAAGGGTAGTACTGTATTTGAAGGGTTCTCCGGGTCAGGGTATTTTACTTCGATCTGATAGTGAGTTGTCTCTGCAAGGTTGGTGTGATTCTGATTGGGTAGCGTGCCTTCTTACCAGACGATCTCTTACCGGGTGGTTGATTTTTTTGGGACATTCGCCGATTTCCTGGAAAACAAAGAAGCAATATACAGTTTCTCGTTCCTCGGTGGAGGCAGAGTATCGTTCTATGGCTGCTATAACATATAAGCTCAATTGGTTGAAAGGTCTTCTATTGAGCTTAGGTGTGCATCATCCTAAGGCTATTCGTCTCTTTTGTGATAGTCAGTCTAGTCTGCGATTCATATAGCACAGAATCCTGTGTTTCATGAACGTACGAAGCACATTGAGGTGGATTGTCATTATGTACGTGATGCAGTTCATGATGGTCTTATTGCTCCCTCTTATGTTCCAACTATGGTTCAGTTGGCAGATATATTTACAAAGGCATTGGGGAAGCAACAATTTAATTTTCTTCTTGGCAAGTTCGGCATTTATGATCCTACTACTCCAACTTGAGGGGGTGTTAGGATTATATTTAGGAAATATATAAGATATATGTGATTACAATATTATTAGGTGGTTGTATGTGTTTAGGAGTATGTTTCCTAATACTACACTCCTAAGGTGGTTGTATGTGTTTAGGAATATGTTTCCTATTACTACACGCCTAAGGTAATATTAGTCTTGTATAAATATTGGCTTTGAGATGAATAAAAGGTAGATTAAAACTCTAACCTAATCTTGTCAATTAGTGATTTTGAAGAATGGGTAGAGTGGATAATAATGTATAGTTCGTGCAACATTATTACTTAAGATAATTGGTAAATGGTCAGTATATGCTAATTATAGCTTATAATATTCAGTCCATTATAGATAATTAGGAGTGTTAAATGATTGATTTGTGAGTTTTTTCACTTGACATATACATGAGAAAAATAGAAAAGAGGCGAAAAAAGAGAAAAAAGATAATTGTCTTTCTTGACAAAGAGAGGTGTCACATCACTTCTCTAATCCCTAGTTTTATATTAAATATAGATTAGATACCGAAGGAGAGTGAATTCATTGCATGTTTCCTTCATGTCAAATTTGTTTGCCAATGAAAGGTGCCTAAATATAGATTTTTAAAGGGTGTTGGATTTGAAGATTGGAAAATACTAGAGTGCTGTAATCCCTGGATATCAGGATAGAGTTAAAAAAGTGAAAAAGGCAAAATGGAAAGAAGCGAGGCTCGTGGATTGAGGCAGTCATAGTTGAAGTTGTCCTTTTCCAATTATATTAGGTATAAAGGGCATGTGAAAAATTTACAGGAGAATATTGGCCAAACAGGGGAAGAAAATTTCGTAATTTTGCTGGTGAAAATGTGGGGTGATGTATGGTTTTGAAGGGATTCCCTTTGAGTGAAGTTATCCTTTTAGTGTTAATGTCTATACTGTTGGAGCAGTAGCATATTATAGTTTTTCTCGTCAGGCATTAGTCTATTACCGGAAAAATGGCTTCAATCACCATATTGTTGTATTTTTTATTTCCTGATCATTGGAAGCAATCTTCACTGGCACGAGGATCTCCTCACAACAACCTCCACTACGATCGAAACTGACAATAGTTTACGAAGGCTCCAAATTGTGCAGGATCGGCTAATAACCAGACTTCATTGGAGACAAGGATGAGTGAATCTAGTTTGTAGAGCATGCCTTACTCTGATCGCCTTTCTCCAAGGAAGAGTCAAAATAGAATCAACTTGAATGCTAGAGACTACGATTCGAAATCTTAGTGAAGCACTGCATTTGCAATCTCATGTCAGCTTCTCGTGATAGAAATACCATTGGCCCCCATATCAGCTGTATTATTGCAAAAAATGATGAGTTAAACTAGTGGGTAAAAGTTGGGCCTCTTGGTCTAGTTTGTTATAATGAATGATGAATAGAATTGTGTCTTAAAGGGGAAAAGTGATGCACTTCAATCCATAGACCTGAGGGTGTTTATATATATGTATAAATTTCTGTGCTATTGTTTTAAAAGGTAGTTCAATTCCCATGCTTGAGTATTAATAAGTCAACTCTACAGGTTTCAACATTTACGAAAAAAATCTTATGTTCTTTGGTATACAGACTGTTGTAGCCTTATTTTTTTTACAAATGAAAAATTACTGTGTTGAGATCATGAACATGCGAAAATAGGTGTACAAATAGTGTATGAACTTTGTGACGTATAAGCATTTCAATGGAGTTAGGAATCTTGATGTTGTGCGAGCCAACAGAGATGTATTTCGGCTTCTTGAGTTGCGGTAGACCTGCTCCAGGTTGTTTTTCCTCCCTAGAACAAGAACGAGAAAAAAGGTATACCAGGGGAAAGAAGGAAAAAGAGGGGCCAATTCTTCCATGCTGTTAACTATTGAATTTGTATCTGTGTTAGTTGAACTACCACAAGTGTCTTATGCTTTGATCTATACCAAATACTTCTAATACTAACAGTTTTCTGCCAAGTTAAGATATAAAAGATATGGCAATTTATTGGACAACTGTTCAACAATTACTAAGAGTTGATATTAGCAGGACTTGTAAGTTATAACCACACCATTGTTAGTTTTTTTAATTGATGGAAGTATGAAAAGCAAGCACATTTTATTAGGATTCCTATTAAACTACATAGTTCCCATTGGGAGAATCAATTTAAAATCTAGAATTTCAATTGTCCTTTACTAGTTCTACTTGCTACTTGGAAGTTTTTTGACAAGTTAGGAATTATTACAATTATGTTTGTTATTTATTTTCGGCTACCTTTCTTCAGCTGTAACTGGTTTTCCTTACAGAAAAGAACTTTGTTAACATATAATCTTTTCAAAACCGTCCCCTACCTAAATTCTCACTTGTGCTTAGTTAAGCCACATGGAGGTATGGATATTTCATGATGTTATGTGTACTCAAACCAGATTGCTAGATTGTTATGTCTTAACAATTGATTTTCTGACAAACGTATACAGCTAACAACAACAAAATACCCAGTGTAATCCCACAAGTGCAGTCTGGGGAGGGTAGAGTGTACGCAGACCTAACCCCTACCTCGGGAGGTAGAGAGGCTGTTTCCGATAGACCCTTGGCTCAAGGAAAAGCATTTCAAAGCAGTTCGTAAAAAAAAATAATGGACTGTGTGTGTCTCCAAGTCAAAGCAATTTTTCAAATTCCTAGGTCAATTGCACAATGTTCTCCATGTGCGTTATGTACGAAAAGAAAATAGAATCAACCCTTTTTGGGGTAAGCATGGTTAGCAAGAACGTATTTGAATCAATCAAGTACAGATGCCTCCTCCTACTTCATTATTACGCGTGGAAATTAGAGTAATGTTCTGTACACAATAACTTAGCTGAAATTTTCTGAATATCAGTGCTCTTATGAGTTCTACTGTTTCCTTGCCCTGGAAAAGTTTTAAGCATTAGCTGATTCTCGAGTTATCGACACACTGAGACTGATCATAATTCATGAATGCCTTGTTGATGTGGGTTGTGAATCAAGATATAAATTTCTTATGATATTAATTGGCTCCTTCCTCAAGGGCCAGGCTGCCTACAAGTCTACAACTATGATAATATATGATAATCACAGATACTTCTTTGTTTGAAGAGGATCAGAAATAGCTGTACTGCTTCAAGTCACTATACTACTAATCTTTTTTCCTTAACTTTGTCTACGTTATTTTTGCTCTGTATTTCAAGTTGTACTTGTTTTTGGTTGAGGGGTCGTGGGGTTTTAGCTATTTGCTATCAGTGTTGTCAAAGGCGCGTAGCCCTGAGGCGAGGCTCAGAACATGTTAAGCGCTTCGTCTCGCTTTATGTGCGCTTCAGTGTCATCATCAAGGCTCTAAGATATACTTTTCCTTGCCAATGAGCACTAGATAATTGATATTTCACTTTATCGCAATTTTTTTACAATTTCTCTGTCCATATAGTTGGTATTCATGCTTAGTATTATTATTCTTGGACATATATATATATATATATATATATTAGTATTTTTGCACCATTGCGCCTTTTCTCATTAAAGCTCACGCTTTATTTGCGTTTTTCGCTTTTGATAACACTGTTTGCTATGTCTTTTTATCTGCATTATAGAGTTCAGATAAATTTACAAATGTTGGGACCATTTCATACATCCATTTTATTTTTTTATTACATATCTAAAACGATATAATCGGTTGTCAGATTGGGTTGTAAAGAGATAAGCTTTTCCTATTTGTTAAAGATAACACTATTCTGGTTATCCATTCTAGTGTAGTTGTAAAGGTGGTGTAGTACTTCTCCTTACCCAAAATAATAATAATAAATTAAAACATTAGCTGGCTCCGTCATCCCTATAAGACCTATTCTTGATGCTCAAGCTGTCTTAAAGAAAGTAATAATGGAGGAGAATGCCCAACTCTTTTAACTTTTTTATCAGGCAACTCAGCAAGTTGAAGAAGGCCTGCTAGCTGGACGAGGAGTTGTATTTTCTCGTGTTTTGGAAGCTGTACCTTATGAGGGTGCCGGAGATAAAATTAAATTGCCACCATCTTGCTTCACTGAATTGTCTGATCAGGGTGCCTTTGACAAGGGACCTCTACACTTCAGGGTGTCTTTAATTCACCAATCTTCTCCTTCGGACTTGAAGAATGCAGAGCAGAATAATCGGACAACACATGCGGGAGTCCTGGAGTTCACTGCGGATGACAGTGTTGTAGGGCTTCCTCCCCATATATGGAGTAACTTATTTCCTGCAGATTCTCCAATGGTTCCCATGGTTGAAGTGTCTTATGTCTGGCTCCCAAAAGGAACTTATGCAGAACTTCAGCTAGTTGAAGCAGGATTTTCCGATATCCCTAATCACAAGGCAGTTCTTGAAACAAGCCTTCGGCAACATGCGACGCTTTCAGAAGGCGATGTACTTACTGTTAATCATGGTGTTCCGACATACCATTTACGTGTTCTTGAACTGAAACCTTCTTCAAGTGTATCTGTTCTAGAAACAGATATAGAGGTTGATGAAATTGGTGCTGATCCAACTGCAGAGAGCACAAATCAGCCTGTATTGCAACCTCTCGTATTGGGCAAGTCAGATTCTGGTGTGGTTGCAGAAGGAAGCTATGTATATTACAAGTTCCAAGTAGACGATGATATCTGGGGAAAGATATCTTCAGGGGAAGCTGAAATTGATGTGAAAATAGAATCAGAAACCCAAGATGGGGATACTGACCTCTATGTTTCCAGACACCCTTTGCTATTCCCTACACAGCATCAGCACGGTTGGTCATCTCATGACATTGGTTCAAAAGCTTTGGTCCTTAGCTCCAGGGATCTGGGCCTTGGACCAGGTACTTACAGTATTGGCATCTATGGTTTCAAGGGCACAACCAAGTACAAGGTGTCAGTTAGTATCCGAGACAAATCTAAGTCAGAGATTGGACAACAAGCTATCTCTTCCACATTGTCAGCTGATGCAGATACGGTAGAATCCCAAAACTGTAAACATTACATACCTTCCAGGAGTATAGCACTACATGAAGCTTACTGTAGGAGGCACAATATCATCTGCCAGTATACTGGTTGTGGGGTTGTTTTAAGGAGGGATGAGGTTAAGAACCATGTCCATTGTGAAGAATGCGGGCTAGCATTTCAGAAAGAGATAATTGAGAAGCACAAGAAAGTATTTCATGTCCCGCTGCATTGCCCTTGTGGAATAGTCCTTGAAAAAGAAAAGATGGGAAAGTTATACGCCCCTTTTTAAAGTTGTTTCACCACTATTTTTATTGGCTTGTTAATCTAACAGTTCTTGGGAACACAGGTACAACATCAATCTTTGGATTGTCCCTTGCGACTTGTAACATGCCGGTTTTGTGGAGACATGGTGCAAGCAGGGACTTCCGCAGCAGACGTGAGGGATCGGTTAAGAGGACTTACGCAGCACGAGAGTGTATGTGGATCAAGAACTGCCCCTTGTGATTCATGTGGGCGTTCAGTTATGTTGAAGGAGATGGACATACACCAAGTTGCAGTCCATCAGAAAAATTGATCATGAGAGTTTATTTTTTTTTATTTCTCCATTGGTGACTTTGGGTTCAACATGCTGCTTTAAGTGTAAAGCTCTGGCTGTTGTGTCTATCTGTTGATTCATGTATTCAGGCAGTTGTATATTTAAGGTCTATTTGTGATTTTCAACCACTTTAAGGGTTGTAAGGCAGGGGTGGTGGTGGTGATGGTGGTTGATGATATGTAACCCTTTGCAGTGACTTCAAATATATTACTCTCTCAATTTATCATCAAAACTTTATGCTATAATTTCAGCGGATATTCCAAAATTTTAACCCATTCTCAGTTGCGCTGAACATTTTATGACAGTAAACGGACAAAAAGATCTTGTTTCATCAAAACTTTACACGTCCTCAAATCTTCATTCTCTGAAACACTTGGGGTTGTTTGGTAGCGGGTTTTATCTTTTATTCAGCATAAAATAATATATAAATTTTTTCATAACTTATATATATATATATTAGTTATATAGATTTTTAAAGTGCAAATCAAACACCTATTAATTTTATATATGAATCACTTGTCTCTTAATTAACCACCAAATGTGGTATTAATTATGTGAGATTTAATACATAAATAACTTGTCTCCTAATTAGCTACCAAACGACCCGATAGAGCCCAAAATAAAGACATGATAGAGATAGATTCAAAATTTAGTTGGAAAGGAAAGATTCATATTCTTGGAGGACTTAACTGAAAGCAAGTTCTTGATTTCAGCAAACGGACAAACAAAAGGGTTGAATTCTAACACACTTTCTTGGCAATGATTCAGTTGACGACTTCTAAAAAAATACACCCTCGATCCCATATTATTTAACCATATTACTTAAGATATTCGTCCTAAATTACTTGATCACTTTCTAAAAACAAAATAAAATTAATTAATTATTTTCTACTTTGTCCTTAATATTAATTATTTTTAAAGTAACCAATATTGATTAGTGTATAATTAATTAGAAAGAGATAAGTGTAATACTGTAAAATACACTTCTTATTTATGATTTTTTAAGAATCGAGTAAAAGGAAAAGTAGCCAACTAATATGGGACGGAGGGAGTATACTCCTAGGTTCATTGTATATTCAATTAAAAGGGGCATTGAGTTCTTTTTTTTCTTCTGAGGAAACGAAACTAAAGTTTGAAATCGTAAGATCTTATGTCTGTCAAGTCGCTTCCTCTTTCACGCACTAACTGGAGAGTACTTTGTGCACAAAGTTCAGGCAAAATACTTATCATTACCTCAAGCCTGTAAATTTATAAATATAGTATAAATTCTGTCTTCAGATAGATTTTATATATATACCAAAAAAATCGTATATACCCTTTAACACAAAAAAATATTGTTGTACCATATAGGTTAACCCATGAATAAATACCGGTGTGATACCATGAAGACAAAAAGCTAAAGAAATTGAATCACAGTAATACCAAGTAAGTTAATGAAAAAAGCTAAATAATTAAACACAATTAATATTATGAATGACTAATTACCTGCAAATAACTTCTTACAAACATTTTTACAACATATATGCCCTTTTATATGTGTATAGTATAATCTAATAGATTGGGTTAATAATTATGTATATGATGACTTGGCTCCACATACACATGCCAAAAAAATTAGTCACCTTAAAAGAAGTATTGTAAGGTAAGGCGTATTAAAAGAGAAACCATGCATCCATATATATTTTTGACCACAATGACATGCAAGAGAAGGTTCAAAGTTTTTAAAAATAGAATAAGTCAAATCGCAGAGCTATCATGTTTTTCTAGTAGCAGCATAAATCGCAGTTCAAAATGCTTCAAGAATTTTAAAGGTTAATAGGTTTTTCCTTACATGAAGCAAGTTCAAAATGATCAAATTAAAGCATTTGGCTCAAATTAATGTTATTTCATAGGAGCTCTTTGAGGAAGCCCCTTCCTCCTGCGCTTGCGCCTGATCACAACATTCTGAATAACTTCAAAAGCATCATCAATTGCGCCGCGATCCCCATTTCTCTTCCTCGCTAAGGCTTCCACCTGCAAATTCCATCTTATATAAGTACACATAACATGTCACGAAATTGTAAAAACATTTAAATTAGAGATTATTTATGTGTAATTTTTTTTTACACTATTCGTGTAGTTTAATAACAATTTGGTCACATAGATTATGGCGAGGTTTGGAGGCACACGATCATTTTCTATTAAATTGAATTTCCTATAAAGGTTAAGGCAAAGTGTTTTCGGAATACTGTGGAGAGAATAAGGTGTACATGTATGTCTTACTATATTATACATGGTGTAGAGATGCAGATGTACATCTCTAGCTAACCCTAATCACTGAACACGTTAAAAATACATTCTATCACTTATAATCCTAAAAAATAATAAACTTTATGTAATCCTTAGCAAGCAAGTTATCACTAGAGGAGATACAATGTGAATATCGGAATGTAATAATTGATGAAATTGAGAGATCAATAAACCTTTGGGGTGTGTTCGGTACGGAGAAAAATGTTGGGATACAATTGTTGCAGGAAATGAGAAGTAAGTAACTATTATAATAGTAAGAAAGGATAAATTAAATATTACAATAACTGGAAATCAAAAACTTAACAAACTGCTTGTGTGATTTGCTGAGTCGAGTGATGGCACTCTGTCTTTAAGACAAGATTACCCCGTATATATCCTTTTACGGTGTTGAGCAATAGTCTCCCAAGATACAACAACTTAACAAATGAGCAGAGGAAACTCAAGTGTTACTCTTGAAGAACTTTTAGTATAGTAACTTTGCTAGAGAGGAAGAAGATGAATTCAGAAAATCTGGAGTATTTTCTAAGTGTTGAGTGTTGTGTTCAATTGAGCCAAATGTCTCAATTTATAGTGTAAGTAAAAGACCCCTCAACTAGCCAACTAATGTCCTTCAATAGCCATGTAATGGCGCTTGATTGAGGGGTTAAATTCAGCCAAATAATGGCTGAATTCATGTGCCAAGTAATGGAGAATCAATGCTCCAAAACCAGCCCAAAGGTAAGATTTTCCAACTTCTCGTCGCAGCATTCTGCCTTCGAAGCGCCGTGACACCGACGGTGTGGCACCGCGGCCCTTCACGGCTCAGCAGCAATCTCTGACTCGTTTCATCTTACACTTCTTCCTTCGTTTACCAACGTGAAATACTTTGTCATTTGGCCAATAACCGTCCATAATTCTATGTCTCAAACGTATTACATACGTACCAATATCTCTTTCACTAATGAAATTTGCGATACTTGGCACTACGTGTGCACGTGTGTGGAAATGACGTTTCCGACGTGCGGGCCCCAATTGTTCGAGTCATAAATTAATGGTATATACTTAATTCCACATTTAGTAAATTTCCAACAATCCCCTCTTGAAAGAGATTTTGGCGCACACACTTGGTGCCTTTTCCAGCAATCTTTTAGCGGACCGATGTTGCATCTGAATAGGTAGCATACGCTTTGAACCTTTCATAGTTGAATACCATCGGACTTACTTACTGCGCGGTGAATGTGATGTCTTGAACCGTCAGTGTTTAGTGTAAGCCAAGTCAACGGTACCAACACAATAACTTTCCTTACTCAGTTCTTCGTAATATTTTGTCCGTTGTGGCCGTGGACACGTCTTGGATTCTTAAGTGCGATCATTTTAGGCATCCTGTCCTCACACTGAAATAGGTGGTCTCCTACAAGGTATCTTGTTATACCACACTTTACAAGTGTTAGGAATCATTAAAAGTTTTCCCAAACCTAACCTCAATCGGTGAGGACCATTAAAGGTTTTGGAAACTTAACCTTCACCCATACTGCAGATAGCACTTATTGTCTATCGCGGGAAAGACTTTGGATTTGGTGTTTCTTCACAGAAATCACTATCCGAAGTGCTCATGCTTCCACCGAAGTGCTCATGCTTCCACCGAAGTGATCAACTGAACCTTTAGATCTTAGTTTTCCCATTGAACCTAATTCATGAGATCTCCAGTCAGTAAGGTTGGGTTACCACCATATTGGTCCTTATACTTTTGGTTTTAAGCCCATTCCCCTAGATAGGAAGAACATCTGATCCTTGGGTAAGCCCTTTGTCAGTGGGTCTGCTATGTTATCATTTGATTTTATGTAATCAATGGATATTATACCCGTGGTGATCAGCTGCCTAACGATCTTATATCTCCGTCGAATATGACGAGACTTGCCATTGTACATATAATTTCATGCCCTTCCTAGAGCCGACTGGCTGTCGCAGTGGATCATTACAGAAGGTACGGGTTTGATCCAACAAGGAACATCCTCTAAGAAGTCGTGAAGCCACTCATCTTCTTCTCCTGCTTTGTCTAAAGCGATAAACTCTGATTCCATCGTGGATCGGGCGATGCAAGTTTACTTAGAAGATTTCCAAGACACAGCCCCACCACCAATTGTAAATACATACCTACTAGTGGACTTGGTGTTCTCTATGTCAGATATCTAGTTTGTATCACTGTACCCTTCTAGTACAACTGGATATCTCGAATAATGCAATCCATAAGTTAGCGTGTATTTCAGGTATTGTAGTACCCGATTCAACGCCTTTCAGTGATCATTACTCAGATTACGGGTAAACCTAGCCAACTTGTTGATTGCATAAGCAATATCAGGTCGGGTGCAGTTTGTTATGTACATCAAACTACCAATCATATATGCATATTTCTCCTGGCATATGGGTGCACCACAATTTTTATCAAGCTTTTGATTTCTATCCATTGGTGACTTTATAGGCGAACTGTCAAACATCTCGAACTTTCTCAAAATATCCTCGATGTAGTGAGATTGAGATAAGACCAGTCCGTCAGACGTCTTAGAGATTTTTATCCCTAAGATGACATATGCGATACCTATATCCTTCATGTCGAAGCATTGTTTCAACATGTTCTTAGTCTCTAGAATTATGCTAGGACTGCTCCCTGTGATCAACATGTCGTCTACATACATGCATATCATAACGAACGAGTCAGAGTTACCTTTCATGTAGACACATTTGTCACACTCATTAATGGCGAAACCCTTCGATAGTAGAGTACTATCAAATTTTTTGTGCCATTGCTTCGGGGCTTGTTTCAGCCCGTACAGAGATTTGACAAGCTGACAGACTTTCTTCTCTTGCCTTGGAACTACATACCCCTCGGGTTGTTCCATATAGATTTCTTCTTCCAAATCGCCATTTAGGAAGGCTGTCTTGACATCAATTTGATGTATCTCAAGGTCACGTAACGCTGCGATCGCAATGAATACTCGTATGGACGTCATCCTAGACACGGGGAAGTACGTGTCAAAGTAGTCAAGGCCTTCCTTTTTCCGATAGCCCTTGACTACTAACCTAGCCTTGTACTTATCTATAGACCCATCTGCTTTATACTCCCATTTGAGTATCCACTTATAACCCAATATTTTATTTCCCAGAGGAAGATCAACCAACTCTCAAGTATGGTTATGCAGAATGAAGCCCATTTCACTCTTAATAGCTTCTTCCCAGAGCGGTGCCTCTGGAGTTGACAATGCTTCAGCAGTTGTCCTTGGTTCATCATCAACCATATAAGCTACAAAGTCAGGACCGAAGGATTTATCATTCCTGGCCCTTTTACTTCGCCTTAGTTCCATATCTGAAGTCTCCAAGTTCTGAGAATCTGGAACACTAGATTCCGGATATTCAGTCACTTTGAGATCCACTTGATCTGAACCATCTAGATCCTAGCCGTCAACGACTCCCGGTTCCTGAGAACTTTGTTCATAACTTCGTTTGCGAGAGGTTATGTCTTTTTCCTTTCTCGGAAAGGTATCTTCAAAGAATTGTGCATTCCTTGATTCCATGATTGTACCCCCGTGGATATCTAGAATATCTGACTTATGCACTAAGAAGCGATAAGCACTATTGTTATTTGCATATCCGATGAATATGCAATCTACAGTCTTAGGCCCAATCTTGACCTACTTTGGCGTGGGTACTTCGACCTTTGCCAGACAACCCCACACCTTTAAGTATTTATAGGTGGGTTTCTTTCCTTTCCGTGATTCATATGGTGTTTTGTCCTTACCCTTATGTGAGACTTTGTTAAGAATTGTATTAGGGGTAAGAACAGTTTCTCCCCACATATTTTGGGAAATACCTGAATTGATAAGCAGGACATTCATCATTTTCTTCAATGTGCGGTTCTTACGTTCTGCCACACCTTTCGATTGAGGTGAGTATGGAGCCGTCGTTTGATGAACAATGCCTGATTGAGCACAATATTCCTCAAATGATGCTATATATTCTCCCCATCTATTGCTACGAATGGATTTAATCCGCATGCTTAGTTGGTTCTCAACTTCTGCTTTGTAACATCGGAACGCTTCAAAGGTTTCATCCTTACTTTTCAACAAGTAAAGGTAAGAATACCTTGTGCTATCATCAATGAATGTCACAAAGTACTTGTTCCCCCTCTAGTTTGTGCAAACTTCAAATCACATATATTTGTGTGAATAAGTTCTAGAGGAGCGATATTGCTTTCGACGGATTGAAATGGAAGCTTTGTGAGTTTTGCCTCTACGCACACCTCACACTTATGTTGAGGGTTTACGTCGATAGACGACAACAACTCCAACTTTACCAACCTTTGAATGCACTTGTAGTTGACATATCTTAATCTATGATGCCATAAATTAGAGGACTCAAGCAAGTAAGAAGAAACTTCAATATTATTGCTTGTACGTAATACAGACATGGCGTTAACTTTGAAGAGGCCTTCACAGACGAATCCTCTTCCCATAAACGTTCCATTCTTAGTGACTACAAATTTATTGGACTCAAACACTATCCTAAAACTAGCATTAACCAATAAATGACCTGAAATTAAATTTCTTCTAATCTCAGGAACATACATCACTTCCTTCAGAGTGAGCTCCTTTCCAGAAGTCATCTTCAGGACTACCATTCTTACCCCCAGCACGTCAGAGGAAGCGTTGTTGCCCATGAACAACTTCTTGTTTGTAACCGGTGTATAAGTAGAGAAGGCATCTCTATTGGAACAGATGTGTCTTGTAGCACATGTGTCCATCCACCATTGCATGGGATTTTCAACTAGGTTTTCTTCTAACACCACCGCTGAGAAATCCTCAATCATGTCGTCCAGAAACTGGTCTTTGACGACGTTAACATGTGTCTTGCCCTTAGCCTTGACCTTCTCTTATTGCTTAATCTTGAGCTTCCGGCAATCCTTGATTATGTAACTAGGTTTCCCACAGTGGTGACAGTTTCCTTTGAACTTCTCCACTGCTTGGGTCTTGCCGTCTTTCTGGAACTTGCGCTTCTTGCTTGGGTTCCCTTTTGCCTCAGCCAGATTTGTCTCTGCCTCAGCGAGTTATTTACCCCTAGGCAAGACCTTCTTATTATCTTCCTGAATTTGGAGCTTGATAATAAGTTCTTCAAAGATCATCTCCTCTGTCTTGAGTTTTAAGTAACTCATTCTACGAAGGAGGTAACTTTTTAATTAGTGATGCAATAAAAAACTACTCATTTGGCTTCATACCTTCCAAATCTATGTGATGTAGAATCATTTGGAATTCCTGGACTTGAGACATCACTTTCTTACTATCCACCATTTGAAATTTCAGAAATTTCCCAACGATGAATTTCTTAGTACATGCATCTTGTGTGTTGTACTTCTTTTGCAATTTTTCCCACAACTCTTTGGCGGTGCCAACGGTGCAATACACCGTGTAGAGAGGATCTGACAAGCAGTTCAATATGTAATTCTTACACATGAAATCACTATGACTCCATGCATCAAGAACCATCTTCATTTCATTAATGACATGGATACCAAGGCCCCCTTCAGCCGTTTCAGAAGGCAAAGGGTCTATTTCATCTCCAGTTTGTGGAGGATCTTCTGTTAGGAAACGTGCCATTCCCATAACCGTCAGGTAGAATAGCATCTTCTGTTGCCATCTCTTGAAGTTTGAGCCCATGAACTTTTGAGGGAGTTTATGGTGAAATCCAGCGTGTGGAGGAACGACAACATTCCCTTGAGCGGCAGTAAAGGCGTTAGATGAGCCTTGAGCAACCGGAAAGGCATTAGGGGTGCCTTGAGCAGTGGGGAATGTAGAAGGATTGCCTTGAGTAGGAGTAGCAGAATCAGAAGCAGTTTGATCTCTTCCAGTCATCTTTCTAGGTACTTACAACACAAATCTTGTCTTAAAATTGTTGGGATACAATTGTTACAGGAAACGGGAAGTAAGTAACTATTACAATAGTAAGAAAGGATAAACTAAATATTATAATAAATTGGAAATCAAGAACTTAACAAACTGCTTATGTGATTTGCTGAGTCGAGTGGTGACACTCTCTGTCTTTAAGACAAGATTACCCCGTATATCTCCTTTTACGGTGTTGAGCAATAGTCTCCCAAGATACAACAACAACTTCACAAATGAGCAAAGGAAACTCAAGTGTTACTCTTGAAGAACTTTGAGTATAGTAACTTTGCTAGAGAGGAAGAAGATGAATTCAGAAAATCTGGAGTATTTTCTAAGTGTTGAGTGTTGTGTTCAATTGAGCCAAAGGCCTCAATTTATAGTGTAAGTAGAAGACCCCTCAACTAGCCAACTAATGTCCTTCAATAGCCATGTAATGGCACTTGATTGAGGGGTTAAATTCAGCCAAATAATGGATGAATTCATGTGCCAAGTAATAGAGAATCAATGCTCCAAAACCAGCCCAAATGTCAGATTTTCCAACTTCCCGTCGCAGCATTCTGCCTCCGAAGCTCCGCGGCCCTGTGAATTAGCGCCGCGGCTCCAGTGACTGGCCAACCAATTAGCGTCGCGACTCCGACGGTGTGGCGCTACGGCCCTTCACGGCTCCGCGGTGATTTCCAATTCGTTTCCTCTTACACTTCTTCCTTCGTTTACCAACGTGGAATACTTTGTCATTTGACCAATAACCCTCCATAATTCTATGTCTCTAACGTATTACATACGTACCAATATCTCTTTCACTAATGAAATTTGCGATACTTGGCAACTACGTGTGCACGTGTGTGGAAACGACGTTTCCGGCGTGCGGTCCCCAATTGGGCCCCAATTGTTCGAGTAATAAATTAATGGGATATACTTAATTCCACATTTAGTAAATTTCCAACCAAAAATATTTTTTAAAATATATTTTTTAATTTTCTTATGTTCGGTTAGTCAGAAGTTTTGAATTTTTTTTTTCTAGAAAAACAAGTTCCTCAAATATGAGGAAATAACTTCCCCAGTGAAAGTAGAAAATACAAGTTCCACATTGATTGTGTCCTCCCCACTCGGCAACACACCTTATCTTCACCACCTCTACAATCTCCCATCCCCACCACCCCACACCCCTACCCCATCTCCACCTTCCATAGTCATTGTTTAGATTATGTACAAATATTTTTAGGATAATATTTTTTGCTTACGTACTGAACATTTTAGGATAATGTTTTTTGCTTTCTTGACAAAAAAATAAGTAAAAATCCTACTTATTTTCGTGAAAATTATTTTCCATGAAAAATATTTTCCTTCACACCTAACACACCCTTGGTGAAGAATTTAGTTACGAAGAACATGAGTTTTTAATTATGTTTACCGTGCAGGCAATGCAGCAAAAGCGAAACTGGTCAGGGTCATTCAATCTCCTTTTGCAAATGTTACAAGTTGGTCCTCCAACAATTAGAGAGCCTGATCCACAATGTGGCAGTGGATTCAAAGAGATTACCCATTTCTTGTTGCATTTGTATGGCTGCGCCAGTGTCAATAGGAAAATATCTCTCATCAGTACACTACTAAAAAGATAAAACACAGTGATCGATAAAATTTGTAGCTGAATTATTTAATCCTATTTAGCGATAGATTATCAATAAATAATTGTTAGCTACGAAATTCATAGCTAATTTCATTTTCTTATAGTAATAATATCTCATACAGATGCTAATTATGCACAAAAATAACAAAGAATTGTAAATTGTTACTACTAATTAATCTTTGCAATAGAGCTGTAAATGTGTCATTTGAAATTAGGAGCCTCTTTACAATCCAGTAAATTAGGAGCCTCTTGACAATCTAGTCTAGTATCCGCCAGGTAATGTACTAATTGTTGGGCTAAGACAATCCAGAAATACTAATATTATTCATCTTGGTCAAAAGTTAACCATTTTTTTCTGTAAGGCCTAACATCATTAAGAATAGTTTGATTTTTTATATATAACTTTTTTTCTCGCACAATGTAGGATTTTGTTCTCATACCTAACAAAGACTATGGTTCAAAATTAAAGAGATCGTGCTTTTAAACTATCAAAGTTTATTTACATCCAAAGTATAAATTACGGGTGTGTTCAGTATGGAGGAAAACATTTTTCAATTTTTCCATATTCAGTTGATCAAAAATTTTGGAAAATACTTTATAGGAAAACAAGTTTCTTAAAAATGAGGAAATGACTTTCCTAGTGCAAGTAGGTAAAACAAATTCCATAAAGGACATTCCCATCGTAGGTTGTGTCCTCCCCATCCTCCAACATACCTCATCTTCAATCCCACCTCCTTAGCCCCCATCCCCACCACCCCACAGCCCTAGGCCCCCACCCCCACCTCCATTTATCTAGATATAGAATGCTTTTAGGATAATATTTTTTGTTTACGTATTGAGCACCGGAAAATAAGTAAAAAAAACTCACTTATTTTTTCTAGAGAACATTTTCCAAGAAATAATTTTTCATGGGAAATATTTTGCTTCTTACCAAACACACCCGGTCACTCTTCACCAAGGATGAATAAAATAGACAAACCCATCCCCTTTTCTTCCCTCCCAAACAATATCAACCATAATTATCCTCATTCAAATGTACAAATTAATTAATGTCTAGAGCACCTATATATACAATCAGTATGATCTCATTTCTAGTTGTAATTGCCTATACCAAATGCCCTGTGAATCCCCACAAAAAAAGACCTGAAATTAGTTATGGACAGGAATGAGTATTTGTTAGAAAATTGAGTTACCTGGATTTTGGAGCAGTCAATATGACTGTCCATCTCTTCTAGGGGAACAACATCTTTGTAAACATGTCGATAAATCTTGAGTAGCTTGTGGTCATTGTGTTTGTCTGTAGAAATGCAATACCTGCATAACGCTAAATCACACGTGATGCAATACCTGTTCAGTTCATTCTTTTGGATTTCATCATGCACCAAACATGACCCGAAGAATGTCATCTTTAGGAAGGGCCCAAGCCATGCTGGCATAATATTCCTCTTAGGTTCAACAGAGAATTCCTCCTACAATATAATATAATTAATCTATCATATTAGCAGATGATGAGATTCTCCATCGATATGACCAAATTTAGAAAAGCCTTTCTCACTATTCAGAACAGTAAACTCACCTGAAGCGATACTGTCATCAAATATACATACAAAAAAAAGTACGGAGAAAAGAAAATAGTCATCAAGCTAATTATCTCTTAAGTATCTCATCCAGGAATTGTTTGATATTAGTTCTTGAGGTGTACTCAATGAAGAAAAAAAAGTACTTAATAAACTTTAAAGGTTTAACATTTTATTAAGAGCTTGTTTAGGAATTGGTTAAGACTTTATTGCTTTCTTGTCTATGATTGAACTTAGTCGTTTAGAGTTTAACTTTTAGGAGAAAGCTTAAGTAATTAGATTTCACTACTCTTTTGGTGCTTGGCTAAGTTCTAAGACTATACATTTATAATCAGAAATGTACATTTAGATTTTCTTTGGGCAACTTGAAAGATGGTAGGTTTTAATGAAACCAAAAAGAGAAACATTTTCATAAAATCTCGAGTTATGACAATCTCAATAATTAGAAATTACAAAAACATGAACCAGATCTTTTTAATTTCAAACTTTACCTCTTATATATGTTCCACTTCTGCTTGATATGTCTGTATGACTTAGTATTCATGGCATATATTCACTTAAACTTCATCTCCTTATCTTTCCCAAAGAGAAACCATATCACCTACTATTGACTTTTGTGGCATATCTTTCTTCTCTTTTTTAGGTATAACCATCTAGTACATTTGGAACCCACTGACTAGACTAATCCAAATTTACGTCGCATAGAGCTCATTAAAGGAGAAAGTTCTCCCTAGTAGGGTTTCTTCATTTACAAGGTTCGAAGATGAGATTTTTGATTAAAGATGAAGGGATCTCATCCATCCCACCACGCCCTTTGATCATGCACAACAATAACCAAATGAGAGAAAATTGTATAGAGCTAGGTTCAGTCACCTGACAAACCTAAAAAAGGTGATCGGATGAATTATTTGATCACCTTATCTAAGAACTTAAATTATAATAAATGGAACATTTTATCAATTTTTAGGACCATAATGCATTTTGTCATGTGCGAGCTTGATTCTTTTTATTAGGTCAAGCATATTGATAAGTTGACATTTTTGCCAACTTGTTCTACTTTTTTCATGATAAATTTATGTGATTAATGGACTAAAAATGATTTAAATGATGTAAATTCAGGGTTTGGAGCCTTTGAAAAGCTTGAGGATGGGAATAATTTCAAACTGCAATGGAGACTGAAAGAGCAAAAATTCACAAGAGCTATGTGGGCCACGTAGTCTGGCTACGTAGCCCTGCCACATAACCTTGTCCATTAGCCAAGGAGAGAAGAATGAAGAAAGGTTGTGGGAGCTACTGGAATCGACCATGTAGGTCTGTGTGGCTAACTTGAGGGATATTGTTGTCACACTTTTTGGACGATTATAAATAGAAACTAGAAACTAGGTCATTTTCTTAGGCAATCTTTGCATCTTTTGAGTTTGGAAGAGCAACTTTAGCTACTTTGGGAAGTATTTGAAGTATTTCATCATAGAGTTTTCATTTTCTTAATTAATTTTAATTATGTCTATCTTTTCATTTTTTCTTGTGTTATCATTTTCTAGCATGAGTAGCAAAGCTTAATAGCTAGAGTTGTAAATTCTTACAACATTAATGTGGATGACTATTTTTATCTTATTATTATTTGAGTTGTGATTGTCAACTTATTTGTCAATTTGATGGTTGCAAACACTAGATTAAACCCTACAATATCTATTTCTTGTTTGAAAAAGTGAAAATTGGATCAAGTATTAAACAAGTAGCAATGATTTGATCTTGTTAAAGAGTTAATGCTGCTTGATTAATGAAATCAAACTAGGTATAGGGAGATTTCTACTTGAGTCATTATCAATTGAGTTTTAAAGCATTTCTTTGGGCTTGGAAAGACTCTTAGGATTAAGCTTGTTAGAATTGGGAATTCTAGTAAGAAATGCGACTAAAAAGGAGGATCAACCCACAGGGAAAACAGTGGGTAGAAAGAAATTGTGAATGAAAAAAGTACAGAAAAAAATCACCTCATGATTGAAACTGGCGCAAGATAAAGGAAAATTGCTCTTACTTCCCGAAAGCAGATTGAAAATCTGTTACAGAATAAACTGCTCTTTTTTCATAAGCAAATGTACGTGATGATTAACAATTGGACCATAATAACCGATCCATAGTATTTAGGCAAGATAAGGATACCCATGAACTAACTATGCCATATTCCTCTCATTATAGAAAACAAAAACCATTTTAAGTTGCATTCTATGTATTTGATTAAATTCCTTATAAGAGAAGCAATTTAGTTGTTTTAGCTATAATTTTAGTGATAATTGCTAGGGGTGAGCATGGTACAGGGTACCCAGATATCCGACCGGAACCGATACTAACGGGTAGGTTCCGGATAGATATATTATAATAACGGGTAGGGTCCGGGTAGTAAAATTAAGAATCGATCAATGTCGGGTCCGGTTCCGACAAATAGAGACAGGGTACCCGGACCCGGAACCGATATCCGGAACCTATAAAATATTAAATATTTTTATTTTTTTGAGAAACATTTGGACCACTTTTAACTTTCTCCAAAATTGTTTGTTGCACGCCTGCACATTGATTTTCCCCACCCCAAGATGCAAATATTTCAGCTTTTTCACCCCTTTATTCTAGAATGCTCTTTGTGCCCTAAGAGAAAACACCCAAAACTCTCTCAATAACAATGGCGTTTTAGCTACACCACCGAACTTCATCGTCGTCGTTGTTGAAGCTTTATCTCAAGTACTTTCATCATTGTTATCGTTGAAGCTTCACCTTTGCCTCTTTCTCTCCCTTGGTTGTGTTCACGTCGTTCCTAAAATGCATATGGGTTCATATCTAACTCTTCAATTTCTTTTTAATATCATATGCTTCTGTTCTATTTCAGGCGATACTCATCTTCAATTTGTATTACTTTTTGATTTGAAATGTAAATCTATTTTAAAAATTTGTGTATATTTTTGTAGTTGTGATGATGAAATTTAGGGATTTACTAGTATAATAAAGCTTTTCTTTTGTATCGAAAAGCTTATGAACACGAAAATAAGTTTAATTAAGATATTTCCAAATTTATTTTGAAATCAACACGTTCAATTAATTGAGTGTCAAATTTGGCTTGCAATTTTAGGTTTTGGTTACAGAATTAGCTTTTCTACAATGAATAAGTTTTCTAAAACTTCTTATAAGGGTACTAAAAACTTCGATTGCGCGCTAAAAAACTACTGGATGAAATTATTTTAGAATTTTTGATTCTCATAGGCTAAAAAATGTTGCTTAATCTGTGTTTTTTATTTACAGGATACCCGGGAACCTACCCGGACCGGGTAATGATTGCTACGGGTAGGTTCCGGTGGTAAATTTAGGAACCGATATTTTACCGGGTAGGGTCCGGGTAGTTAAAAATGTTAGGGTACCCGGACCCGCTCACCCCTAATAATTGCAACCACCTCTTTTTTTTTGAAGATTACTTTAGGAATTCCCAAATCATACACATATAGACACTTTGACACACACTCTTTGTGGGATCGACCCCTCCTTATTGGATTTATTATTGCTACGACAATGCTACACTTCGTTTTAATATCAAAGAACTTGAGGGTTTATCAAGTTATTTTCGTCTTACCTCCCTAAATAGAAATAAGGGAGTGTTCCTAAAGTATAATTAGAGGCTCAATAGGATCGATTAAGAAAGCGAAACTCAGATCAGCTCGATAAACTGACTTCAGAGGAAGAACTCAACAAAGACATAGAGGAAGAGGGTTTTGCGGGAAGATTTAGGGTAGATTGGTCATTTCAATATGTGTTCTAATTCATGGAAATGCTTGCTTTGTAATGTGAAAAGAAGTAGAATGAACTAGGGCTGTGTATCGGGTAATTCGGTTCGGATTTGAAAGTTATCGGTTATCGGTGTGTAGACATGTTAAATCGTTAAAGAATCGTTAAGATATCAGTTACTGGGTTATTGGTTAATCGGTTATTGATCATTATGGGTTCAGTTATCGAATTAACAGTTAAGATTTCACACCAAAAAAAATCAAGAACAAAGAACCCATTTTTAAAATTGAAAGTAGCTTCAAACGAAATTATCTAATTGGAATAGGAATGACGTAAATAAACTTAGACAAAAAATGAACCAAGAGACATTGAGTTACATTACACAATACAATAGTCCATCCAGTTGAGACAAGAATCTAAAAAATATGATCGAAGTAGAGAAACTCTTAAAGGTACCAATTTGTAAAATTCTGACCAGTTTTAATGGATACAAGAGGAGTGGAAGACGAGTAAAACAGTGAAAAGAACTTCAAATGACTTTATATATGAAAGAGTATAAATATAATTAAATAAATGATTATCGTGTTATCGGTTCACCCATTAACAAAAGTGATCAAACCGAGTCTCGAAGCGATACCCCAATAATCATAGGACATCACCCGATACCTGAACCAATAACACATTAACCGGACCATTAATTCAATAAATCAATAGTCGGTTCGGGTTATTGGTTTAACCATTAATCTACACATTCCTAGAATGAACAACTAGAATATAAAACCGTTAAAGTTTTATAATATATTCTAGTTCTATTGTTATGTACAAGACGTCAAAGTAGAATTAACAGTTAAAACTACAAACGGTTACACGTTTGATTTTACGATACCCACAAGTCGTTAGAACAAGACGACTTTTTTTTCTTCAAATGTGAATTTGATCCTTTGACATTTCTTTTTTGCTAAAATTAACGGGATGGCATCATTAGTTCTAGTAAAGTGTCATTTTTCACACACATATATAAGGGATTTTAGTTTTTGACCTTACATTACGCGTCTCCTTTTTAAGAATTGTTAATCTTATTATTTATTTCATTTATTTTTTAATACATATCTACCAGGAAAGAGTTAGATATCAAGAAACGACATGCTAGTATTAGTTGAAAAATAAAATCAAGAGTAAATGTAATGATTAAAATATACTCTCAAATAACTCAATTATAATTCTCTCTATTATGGATACCCTCAATAGTAGAAACTTTGACTAATAAAAGTCGTGCTATTAAAATAAATCCAAGACAATAGCAAAAAGTAATTCTATCATAAAATTAAGTCAAGAAAATTTCTTAGCAGATTATCGATTTTTAGATGTTACAAAGACCAATTGTTTAAAACAAGATGATGTAATTAATTAAGTTCTGATAAATTTTATTAATTAATTATTAGGATAATAACACTACAAAAAATATAGAATTGGCAATAAAATTTTAGCATCAATAAATATATTATTGCTCAAAAATGTAAATGACAACAAAAAATTAATATATTGTTTCTAAAAAACATAAATGACAACAAAAAATACAACTTCTTGTTATGAAAACTTATCGCATCGAAAGTTATTGCAACGACATGCAACAATTTTTGTTGTTGCGAAAAAAATACTTTTGACAACATTTAATATATGATAACAGAATTGTTGTTGGCGAATGCCTTTCTTCTCGTTGTGTGAGCGATAACAGAACTTTACATAGCATGACTCAAATTCAGTTTCTTGAACAATCGTTACCTTTTATACACTAATCATTTAAGAGGCTATCGCAAATAATGATACAGTCAGATCTCATGAAATTTACTTATCAATCAAAGAAAAAACATAGAAGACTAAGCCACAAGAAGAAGGATAACAAAGCATGACCCCTCTTTCCTTTTCGGCATGCAAATGCATAACCAAAAAGGTAACAATTAAATCTCACACAAAAGTTAGAAATAAACAATCAATTTCGAATGAATGGAAATTCCAATTATAAGCTACCTACATCTTGAATATTAAAACTAAAAACTAATTAGAAATTGGTAATGCTACACTTATATACGTACCTGCTCAATTGTTTCAAGAGATGATGAGTCAGAACTACTCATTTTTTCCTTCAATTTGCTCCTCTCAACAATGTTTCAATTTCTAAAAATGGTTCTGAAGAAGCCACAGAAAAGTACTGACTAGGATTTTATAGCCAGTGTTCGCTCCTTTAAAGTGTACTTATTAGCAAGACAACAATTGAAGTAATAAAGACAAATGTTTTAGCCAATTTTTTTGTTTGTTTAGAAGAACACAAGGACAGATAGGCCCCAGTTATCTAACAGCCCGTTACATTTCAAGAGACAATGGTAATATGTTCAATGAGGAAATGTGGTACTTTCTTCCGATTTTACCCTTAATATGGAAAAGCAATATTTCTGGTGTTGATCCTTAGAGTTTGGCAAAATCGGAGTTTTTGAGGTTGAATCTAAAAGACCGATATACACGTGTATATTATGGTCCAATTTGGACTACACAAATTGTAATTCGGAATAATTGTAATTATGGTATTAGTCGTGTACTAGGAAAATGTATTAGAATTAGATTAGGATAAGGTAGAATTATTTTTCTATATTTTCCATATTTAGAAATTGTATATTTGTATATATACCTCTCATTATCAAATGAATATAATCAAGAGATTATTTCTTTCATGATATCAGAAGTCTAGGGCTAAAATACCTTCTCTCCAAAACTTCTGATGCCCCCTTCTTTTCACGATTTTCGTGAATTTTTTTTCTCCTCCTTTATTCCCAAATTTTCTTTCAAATCCCTAATTCACCTATTGATCTTTCGCTATGTCTACGTCAAAGAACATGTTTCATCATGCCCTTACAGTTTCCAACATCAAGAACCACATCCCTATTGTTCTTGAAATGAAAAACGTCCAATACGCGACGTGGGCGGAATTATTCAAAGTTCACGCACGGCATCAAGTCCTCCATCACATCATCTCCTCGGTCATAGGAAATGAGAAGGTGTCTGCCCTGGAGGATGACCCGATGTTATGGACAACCCTTGATGTTACAGTTCTATAGTGGATATATTCCACCATCTCTACAGACCTCTTGCAGACGATTATTGAGCCCGACGCCATGGCGCTGGAAACTTGGAATAGGGTGCGTGATATTTTCCAAGACAACAAAAATTCCCGTGATGTCACTCTTGAGCAGAAATTTTCCCATGTTAACATGGAAGATTTCCGAAAGTCTCAGCCTATTGTAAAAGGCTGAAGGAATTGGCGGATCAACTCCGAAACGTTGGTGCGCCCATTACCAATGATCGTCTTGTTCTTCAGATTATTGCAGGCCTATCTGAGGCATATAATAGAGTTGGGACACTGCTTCGTCAAAGTAATCCTCTCCTACCATTTTATCAGGCTCGTTTCATGCTCACGTTGGAAGAGGCCGATTTGGATAAGAAAGCGGCTACCAGAGCAAATTTCATCCCAATGATAGCCACGTCTGAAGACCTTCACTCATTCTCTGAAAATTCGAGCCAAAACCGTACCAACGGTGGTGACAAAAAAGGTTAAAATCGTAAAAATAATGGCAAGAACTGCGGTGGCAGTCGTAGTGGTAACGACGGCGGTGGTGGTGGACAAAACAGTGGCGGTGACAGCAGTGGTGCTCGGAACAGTGGACCGCAAGCCAACTGGCTGCAGCCTTGGGCCTCCTGGCCATGGGGCTGGGCCATTGGCCCAACAACCCTTATTTTCTACCGACGCCATATCCTGGAAACTGGGCCCAATTCCAGTCAGCTTCCAGGCCCAGTTTCCCAGTCTAGAATAATGCATCACGATCTAGTGTTGCGCCGATGCAGCAGGCAGGCCTGCTTGGGCCGAGGCCTTAGTAGGCCTTCACTGCTGTGGGCCCAGCTCGATCCCGACACCTATGGATATTGAGGTTGCAATGCATACACTTGGATTAATCCCCCGGACGCAAATTGGTACATGGACACCGGAGCCACTTCTCATATGACGTCCGCACAAGGTAATCTCTCGTCTTATTTCAATTTGAGCAAAAATCGTGGCATTATTGTTGGTAATGGCAACTCAATTCCAATTCGCGGTTACGGTCATACGAATTTGTCTCCCCCACATCCACCTCTAGTCTTGAAAAATGTTCTTCATGCCCCTAACTTAATTAAAAAATTAGTGTCTGTCCGAAAATTCACCACTGATAATTGGGCCTCTATTAATTTTGATCCGTTTAGATTTTCTGTGAATGATTTCAAGACATGGATACCTCTAATGAGATGCAATAGTAGGGGGAGCTTTATCCAATCACCACCATTTCCACGAGTCAAGCCACACCTTCTACCTTTGCCGCTCTTGATCCTTCCTTATGGCATGCACGTTTGGATCATCCGAGGTCATCTATTATTTCTTCTCTACATAAAAATAATTTTATTTCTTGTAATGGTACGCATATTACTCCACTTTGTCCTTCTTATCCATTAGGAAAATATTTAGATTACCGTTTGTAGCCTCTACTTCTCGTACTTTGATGCCTTTTGAGATTATTCATAGTGATTTATGGACATCTCCCATTTTAAGTTCTTTGGGACATTGTTATTATGTCTTATTCTTGGATGATTATTCTAATTTTTTGTGGACCTTTTCTTTATCTAAAAAGTCTCAAGTCTTTTTCACATTCTTAAAATATAGAGCATTCATCCGTACCCAATTCGAACGGGAAATTAAAAATATTCAATGTCATAATGGCAGGGAATATGATAATGGGCCATTTCGAGAGTTTTGTAACACTAATGGCATATCTTTTCGATTTTCTTGTCCACATACGTCCTCATAAAATGGGAAGGCCGGGAGAAAAAATTGTTCCATAAATAATATTGTACGTACCTTGCTAGCCCATGCGTCCTTACCACCTTCTTTTTGATATCATGCATTACAAATGGCTATATCTTCTTAACATCCTCCCTCATAAAGGCTTAGCATATCATTCCCCACTTAAAATTCTTTACAATAAAGATCCTTCGTATTCTCATCATAGGGTGTTTGGGTGTTTATGCTATCCATTTTTTCCATCTACTACAATTAACAAACTTCAAGCTAGTTTTACCGTTTGTGTGTTTTTGGGTTATCCATCTAATCATCGTGGTTATAAATGTTATGATTTATCCTCTTAGGGTGTTTGGGTGTTTATGCTATCCACTTTTTCCATCTACTACAATTAACAAACTTCAAGCTCGCTTTACCGCGTGTGTAATTTTGAGTTATCCATCTAATCATCGTGGTTACAAATGTTATGATTTATCATCTAACAAAATCATAATTAGTCATCATGTTATTTTTGATGAGTCCCAATTTCCGTTTGCTAAATTGTGTAGTTCTGTGTCTAGTTCGTATAATTTTTTGGATGATAGGATCTCATCATATATTCTCCATCGGTAGGCCCAATCCCCCAGTTCTCCAGATCCACCAGCAGGCCCACTATCTGCTGGCCCTACAGATCTCATACACAGTACCGCGACACGACCCAGTTTCGTGGTTGCTTCAAGTTCTCGGCCAGCAGGCCCACTGCCTGCTGACCCATTACCTTCTCCGCGGCCAGCAGGGCCACTGCCTGTTGGACAGTCCCACATTCTCCCAATTTCCCATCTAGATATTAGGCCAGCAGGCCCACTGTCTGTTGGCCAGTACGAAATAATTCAGCCACCACCCCAAAACCCATCCCAACCATCTTGAGTAAAGGACCCGTCACTCGTAGCCAACGTTGTATTTTAAAACCTAAACGATATTTTAATCTAAATTCTAATATCACTAAATCACCCCTACCACGTAACCCAGTGTCTGTCCTTCATGACCCGAATTAGAAATTGGCCATAGATGACAAATATAATGCTCTTATTAAAAATAAGATATGGGAGTCGGTGCCCCGTCCACCTGGTGTTAATATTATTCGGTCTATGTGGATTTTTACTCATAAAGAAAATTCGGATGGTTCTTTTGAGAAGCATAAGGCCCGTCTTGTAGGTGATAGTAAAACACAACAGTTTGGCATGGATTGTGGATAGACATTTAGTTCGGTGGTCATACCGGCTACCATTCGCACTGTGCTTAGTCTAGCGCTCTCGAAAGCATGGCCCATTCACCAGCTAGATGTGAAAAATGCTTTCTTACACGATGATCTTTAGGAGATAGTATACATGCATCAGCCTTTGAGTTTTAGGGACCCCAATTATCATCATCATGTCTGTTTGCTGAAGAAGTCCTTGAATGGGATTAAGCAGGCCCCGCGGGCTTAGTATAAAAGGTTTATAGATTATGTGTCTACAATTGGATTTTCTCACAGCAGGTCTGATCATTCTCTGTTCATCTATCGGTGTGGTACTTCTGTAGAATACATTCTGTTATATGTTGATGATATTATATTGACTGCCTCATCGAATATTCTACGCAAATCTATCATGTCCCTTATCAGTTCCGAATTTGCTATGAAAGACTTGGGGGCCTTGAGCTATTTTTTGGGCATAATTGTCACTCGGCATACATGTGGTCTATTTTTATCACAGAAAAAGTATGCGGCAGAAATTATTGAGAGAGCTGGCATGTCATCTTGTAAGTCTACTTCTACTCCGGTTGATATAAAACTGAAGCTGAGTGCTACGTCTAGCACACCATACGAGGATCTCACCCATTATCGTAGTCTTGTAGGGGCTCTTCAGTATCTGACTTTTACGAGACAAGATATTACTTATACAGTACAACAAGTGTGTTTATTTATGCATGATCCGCGGATTGAGGGCATGCATATGCTCAAACGCATTATACGATACATACATGGCACACTTGATTTTGGATTGCATTTATATCCGTCCTCTGTCTCTACTCTTGTGTCATATACATATGCTTATTGGGGTGGCTGTCCAGATACTAGACGTTCGACATCTGGTTATTGTATGTTCCTTGGGGATTACTTGGTCTCTTGGTCGGCTAAACGCCAGGCTACTTTATCACAATCCAATGCGGAGGCCGAGTATCAATGGGGTAGCCAATGTGGTGTCTAAGTCATGTTGGTTGCGTAATCTTCAAATAGAGCTATATTTTCCTATTCAGAAAGCTACCTTGGTTTACTGTGATAATGTGAATGCAGTCTATCTTTATGGAAATCCGGTCCAACATCAGCGCACTAAACATATCGAGATGGACATACACTTTGTTCGAGAAAAGTAGCTCGTGGACAAGTACGCGTTCTCCATGTTCCTTCGCGATACCAGATTGCAGACATATTTACTAAGGGTCTTCCCTTGGTTCTATTTGAAGATTTTAGGGACAATCTCAGCGTACGTCAACCGCCCTCTATGATTGTGGGGGTGTAAAAGACCGATAAACACGTGTATATCATGGTCCAATTTGGACTCCACAAATTGTAATTCATGTACAATTGTAATTATGGTATTAGTCTTCTACTAGGAAAATGTATTAGAATTAGAGTAGGAAAAGGTAGAATTATTTTCCTATATTTTCCATATTTAGAAATTGTATATTTGTATATATACCTCTCATTATCAAATATAATCAATAGATTATTTCTTTCCGAATCATATATATATATATATATATATATATGATTTGAATCAGCATATATGGAGTTATACTTGGCATGTAAAGTAGTGTTGGGATAGTACTTAATGGACAGATTTTGTAACTATGAATTTTTTTCCTCTCTCTACCTCCATTTTAAATTCTTTTGTCCAAACAATTTGAGCTGTGTAGTCAAACTTTCTCACTTAAAGTTTTTCCAGATAAGAGGTTTTCTAGAGATTTATGATTCATTCATGTATGAGGTACTAATTACATTTTGTAAATTTGAAATCATGGAAAATTATTGATGGAGTGTGTTATTTTGTCATTTTTAATTAAAAGGAAATAAATTAAAAGAAGAAATAATTCATTGATACTCTCTCTACATGTTAAATTTGTCAACGATTCAACATTGTATTTACATTGATCTCACGATTTACGTATGTGATCGTATCCACTCATTTTGAAGGTTAAAATTTGTTGGTGTTTCAACTAGGGGTGGGCAAAAAAACCCTGAGGTTCGGTTTTTTCTCATTTTTTTTAAAAAAAATCGATTTTTTGAAAAACCGAACCGAATCAGGATTTAGTGATTCGGTTCGCTTTTTTATTTTTGGATACGAACCGAACCGAAAAACCGAATTAAATATATAATTTTTTTTATTTTTTATTTTAGGCTACTACTATCTCTTGAATCATAGCCATTGAAGCCAATCTATGAAGCTTTTATGGAAGTCGCATGCGGCATGAACTTGATTAACATACCACGGAAGCATTGACATAAAATGTAGGGAGAGAAAGTAGTTGTAAATTGGTAAAACTTTAAATGGTCATAACTCTGCGCTCGGATGTCCGTTTTACCCGATTTATTTTTTGATTTTGGGTATTTTTTCGAGACGGGGCAGGCCCAAACTACCTAGGCGCAACCAATTTTTACGAAAATGTCTGTTTTCCCAATCAATTTGTGTTTTCCTCCAAATCGGTTTCTAATTTTCCTTTTTCTTTAGTAAACATCTCACGATACACAATAGATTTCAACGTCAAAATTCCATGATAGTGTAGGTGTGAATGTCAATTTCAGTTTTGGAAATTCAATTTATTTTTTAAAAAAAAAAATCCCCGACCCGACCCGGCCCACTAAAAAAACCCGATATAATCCGATACGTTCGGCGATATAAACCGAACATATCGGTTTTTTTAAAAAAAGTTGTATTCGGTTTTTTTTTTAAAAAACCAATTTTTATTCGGTTCATATTTTTCGGGTACAAAACCGATATAAACCGATATATGCCCACCCCTACGTACTTGTCCACGAGCTACCTTTTCGCGAACAAAATGAATATCTATCTCGATATGTTTAGTGATCTGATGTTGGACCAGATTTCCAGAAAGATAGACTGCACTAACATTATCACAGTAGACCAAGGTAACTTTCAAAATAGGAAAGTGAAGTTCTAATAGAAGACTATGCAGGTAACATGATTCAGATACCACATTAGCTACCCCTCGATACTTGGCCTCCGCACTGAATCACGATAATGTAACCTGGCGTTTTGCAGACCACGAGACCAAGTTATCACCAAAAAACATACAATAACCAGATGTCGATCGTCTGGTATTAGGATAGCCACCCCAATCAGCATCAGTATATGACACGAGAGTAGAGACAGAGGATGGATATAAATGCAATCCATAATCAAGTGTGCCTTGTATGTGTCGTGTAATGCGTTTGAGCGCATGTATATGCTCAATCCGTGGGTAATGCATAAATAAACACACCTGCTGAACTGCATTAGTAATATCAGGCTGTGTGAAAGTCAGATACTGAAGTGCCCTTGCAAGACTGCGGTAGTGCGTGAGATCCTCGTATGGTGTGCCAGACGCATCACTCAGCTTCGATTTGGTATCAACCGGAGTGGAAGTAGACTTACAAGATGACATACCAGCTCTCTCAATGATCTGCGAATCAATGTCTAACATAGCTTCGCTGTAGGTTGTAGGTTCATTGTCATCAGGAATATCTATCTCATTATGTGTTTCAACAAGGAGATTAATTCTTTCAGGCAGACGATGAGTCCTAGTGGTCCTACGGAGTTGATTATTCTACGTTTCAGTGTTTGTTGCACTCTGATTGTGAGAAGGACTTTATGTGCTGAACAATCCATCACCTTGAGAGCTTTCAGGAATGTCATTCTCATGTATTTCCTGAATGGAATGATGTACAACCATTGTATCACCTTCCATTGGTTGTGTATGAGAGCCTTCCATTTCTGCACTATCTCTCACAACACTACCGCTGGCAGAAGGGCGTACTCTAAGTACCCAATCTTCACCAGATACTCCTACTGAATCCTTGTTTAGGTCATTCGACAAGAGTTCAATTTCTGTGTTATCTTATGGTTCTTGAATTTCTTCAAGTTCTATCTCTGTGCAACTATGTTCCTTGTAGATATATTCTTCTTCAAGGAAAGTTGCGTTCCTGGAAACAATGACCTTATGTTCTCCAGGAAGATAGAAGTAGTATCTCTTAGTTTCCTTTGGATACCCCACGAAGTAACATTTCTCACTTTTGGATTTCAACTTGTCAGTGAGCATCTTCTTAACATATGCAGGGCACCCCAGGGTCTCATATGTTTAAGAGTTGGCTTCTTGCCACACCATATCTCATAGAGTGTCTTTTCTACTGACTTGGAAGGAACCCTGTTCAGAACATATATTGAGGTTTGTATAGCATGTCCCCAAAGGTATGTCGGTAGAGTTGATGAGCTCATCATGGATCGAACCATATCCAATAAGATTCAGTTTCTCCTTTCGGCAACACCAGTCATTTGTGGTGTTCCAGGAGGTGTCCACTCTGATTGGACTCCATGTAGCTTTAAGTAATCCAGAAAATCCTTGCTCAAGTATTCACCTCCTCGATCTGATCGAAGGTTCTTGATACTTGTTGCAAGTTGCTTCTCTACTTCCGACTTGTACTCCTTGAACTTCTCAAAAGTCTCGGGTTTGTGTCTCATAAGATACACATATCCATACCTTATGAAGTCGTCAGTAAAAGTGATGAAGTATGGGAAGCCTCTTTTAGCTTAAGTCGAAAATGACCCACATACATCAGTATGGACCAACTCAAGTACCTCCTTGGCTCGCACACCTTTCCCAGAAAGTGGCCTATCGGTCATCTTTCCTCTCATGCAAGATTCGCAGTTACCATAAGACTCTAAGTCAAATGGTTCTAGGTAGTCTAACTTCCTCAACCTTGCTATCTTTGATTCGTTGATATGACCAAGTCTGCAACGTCATGGGTAGGTAGAGTTTCTATTACTTATCTTAGCTCGTTTATTTTGTACATTGAAAATTTCTCGACTACAGTTTAGTGTTTATAATCCATCCACAAGAGGAGCAGTTCCATATATAACATTATCAAAAGACAGTACTTGACTGCCATTATAAATATATGAGGAAAAACCCGTCATGTCCAAAACAAGGATAGAAATTATATTCCTCGTTAACGAGGGTACATAGTAACAATCATTCAACACTAAACAATAGGCAGAAGGCAAATTTAATCTATAAGTTCCTACGCGCTCAGCATCCACTTGTGCTCCATTTCCAACGCGTAGGTCTACCTCTCTTGGTCCAACCTTCCTGCTATCAGTTAGCCCATGCATATTTGTACAAATGTGTGAGCCACAAGCGGTATCCAATACCCAGGAATGAGAGTTATTTATAGACATATTTATTTCAATGACGTACATACCTTGTCCACCAAAGGTAGAAGCACCTGGTGTTTTTCCTCTTCCTGGTGTCGTGCAGTCCTTATTCCAATGCCCCTTCTTGTGGCAGTTGAGGCATTCATCCTTAGCCGGATTTACCTTGCTCTTCTTCACACCTCCCTTAGGCTTCATTGCTGAGGGCGCAGCGACAGCTTTTCCCTTCTTCTTCTGCAATTCCTTGCCTTTCAGCTTGGGTCGGCTAGTAGAGCTCACCATAAGCACAACTTTGCCTTTGAAAGTGGAAGACTTAAAGGTCTTGAGCATGTTGTCAGCTCTGGCAGACTCGCCTTCGTTCCATTCATATTGAAATTCAGTTTGAAATTCTTAAAAGAACGAGGGAGAGAATTCAGGATGAGCGTTGTAGCGACATTCTTTTCTAGCTTCGTTCCAATTGAAGCAAGCCTCTCTATCATCCCTATCATCTTCAACACATGCTGCGAGACCTGGCCCCCTTCATTAAGCTTACACTTAAAGAGTTCTATCAGTAACTCATATTCCATAGTCTGGAATTGTGAGTCATAGAGACTCTTCAAGTGTTCGAGCATCTCATTAGGACCCATGTTCTTATGTTATCTCTGAAGTTCCATAGACATGGAAGACAACATCACGCACTGTGCTGAAGTGGCATCATCTAGGTGTTTTTGGTAAGCATCCTTATCAAAAGAGGCATATTCAGCAGAGTCTGTCGCAGGGACTGTTGGGAACACCGTGTCCAACACGTATTCTATTTTCTCTTGTCTCAACACTATTCATAAATTTCTTAGCCAGTCAAGGTAGTTAGGTCCAGTAAGTTTGTTCATCTCGATCAACATTTTCAATGATAAGCTCAACATATTTGATAATCTGAAGAATTAGATAGACTGGAAATTAAACTCAAAATTTATTTCCTATTACACACATTCGTTTAGGCTAATCAACGTGGTCTTTTGTTTAATTAGCTCCCACTATTTTAACATACTTCTACGACCCCATGGTAGAATACGGATCTATATTAATTGAGGTCATAATGGGCCAAAATCCAAGCCTATGCTATCTCCGCATTTGCTTTGGCTGATAACTTCAATTACACATCTTGGTAGGTTCTAAACCAATTGCAAAACTTATTTGCAACTCTTGGTTTGATAAAATATTATATTTAATCTTGCGTCCTTAGATTAGTCCAACACTTTGGTGCCAAGATTTGTCTAAGCAAGTCAACCCTATTACATGATTGTGTTTATGTATCTAAGTAAATTTGGCCTTTGTAAGCAAACACTTTGGTGTAAATACCCACAAAAGTTTATCGTCTACCTTTACATTAAAACACATCTATGAAAGAGTCTGGGTCCTTGTAGACTTAGAGCAAATGCTTTGGCATAAATATTCATATCGCCGAAAAGGATTTTGCACTCTAACAATTATAATGGACGACGCGTTTTAATTTAGACTTGTATTTAAAAAATTTGGGAACATTTTAATTCAGGGTTTTAACCAAGATCAACTCGTTTACGCCATATCCAATATGATATCTTAATATCATGCAAAACTAATGACACATATAGTTGGGAACCGTCAACCAAATATGCATGATATAAGATGGTTTAATCAAATACTGGGTGCCGTCTACCCAGACAGTTATAGCGGACTCTATTCTATTAATTTAAATGACAAACGATTAGCACATAAACAGTATACTTATTAAATAATATACTATATTATAATAATCTTGGGTTAAACATTCTGAACTCTGATTTTTTTTTCTGGACAGGTGGTGTCGCGGCACTAATCATTAGGGTCGCAGCGTCACTGAGGCAGAAGCCTTTCGGCTTCTACAAATGCATTAGAGTCGCGACGCTCCACCATAGAGCCGCGACGCTACAAAGGCAGAAACCTTTCGGCTTCTGCAAATGCATTAGTATCACGGTACTCCACCATGGAGCCGCGGTGCTGCAAAGGCAGAAACCTTTCAGTTTTTGCAAATGTATTATCGTCGTGGCGCTCCACCATGGAGCCGCGGCGCCTACTGTCCAGTGAGTCCAAATTTTAAAACGAAGCATTAACGCTGTGGCGCCGCCTTGTAAACCTTAGCAAGCGCCGCGATGCTCTACCATAGGGTCGCGACGCCGATGTCCCGACAAACGTTTCTGTGTTGATTTTTCAAAATCGTTCGAGCCCTAAATCCAATTTAGGGATCAAATCACAGAACCTTTATCATCACCCACCATTATCAATAACGCCTATATCGACCATCATCCGTTCTTATCCATTCTTAGCCGTGCACCGTGCAATGAGACGGACAACACACTTTTGGCTTAGTTCGAGTCAGAGCGGAATGACTTCCTCGAGTTAGTGTAGGAGATAAAAGGTTAACATTCGGTCAAGACATGTGGGATTTCAAGAAGCCTTGTTTTAATCCAATTTTATGTTTTACACATATTATTATGTTATTCAATTTGTTACATAGCCATTGAACCAGTCTGGACTCTGATACCACTGTAGGGTTTTATTGGGTTCAAAACACATAAGTAAGGCACATCGAAAGTTTAAAATTTTGTTCTTATTTACCCCAACAATTACTTCTGGTATGGTATGACAATCGAAAGCCTGTGACATAAAGCATGAACACTTACATGTTGTATTTATCTGGAATCTTTATCCACTATAGGTGCGCACGTGAATCCCCTTACGATTGCAAGCTCCAAGCTTCAATGTATTCCTCCTTTGGAAAGACAGGAAATCCGGCAGAGGTTCGAGAGAGTGTTTTAGTTCCGAGTCTCTGAGACTTAGAATAATGATATGAAATCAAGTATATGTGAATAATGAAGTGAATGTCTATATTTATAGGTGAAAAATTAGGTCAAACCGGATTAGGGTTTGACTATGGGCCTGACCCAAAATTGAGGCAGATTATTAGGTCATTAGCGCCGCGGCCCTAGGGTATGGGTGCCGCGGCGCTTGACGTGGCCCTACACTGTCTCGATTTATTTTCTGCACATTCTTAATTAAATCCTAAATCCAATTTTGACTTAATTAAAACAATCAATATTCATTTAAATATCTCAATTCTAAATCGAATATTTAATACTTTCTAAATACATCCTTAGATCGAAAGGACAATCGACATAGTGTGACCCTACAGGCCTTCACATATCGACATTAATCAAATTAAGATCTACGCGGAACTCCTAGACGGCGTCGCAAGACGAACTCAATATGTAAAATACATTTACACGAATCCAGTAAAACTTAACCTCTATGTGGTAAGATAAAATCCTTTCATTCACGATACACCCGATCAAGCTTAGGATTTGTCAAGTGTCTATCCAAATGGCTTAATCACTGTATCTCATCTATATTAGTTGACAACTAGACCATATTCTAAATATGTCTATTGCGTTGGCCAACGACTTAGTCAACCTAATATCACTGAGAATCTGTGTTCTCTCGAATATACATTCGAGGAATGAATCCTAATCTTGGCTCAACTACCACCTTTAATCCACATCGTAATGTACCCAATACAAGCCGTATCTCAACCTATAGGGTATTTGAGCTTAGGACAGGATCAAAGCACATTACTTTGTAGACAATGTTCGTATTGACCTCAAGTCTAAGGACTTCTATCTCCCACACGCTGATCATACTTTGACAAGTATAACAAATAGTATATCAGAAGGGTATACCAATACTTCCAAAGTATCAATTGTCCATCACGAGTAGCCATTACTCATAGCAGGTGAGACATACTACATCCTCTAAGGATGTGATGCAAACCACATGTCGACTTATCACATATCATCGATATCTCATTCTCGATGATCATTAGTCGAGGCATTTTAAGAGTTACGTTATAATATTAATATCTCACATTATCAATAACAGCGTAACCTCCAGGGATGCATATTATAGAATATTATAAACAATCAATTAATAATTCAATAACTGCAAATGCCAAAATATTAATCTCCATTAATAATACGAATGTGTGTGAAATACATTTGTCCTAATATAGATTGTCTCTAGAACATAAATTTACTTTCAATTACATATTGAATCTAATTCGATATTCATGCACCGTTTGATAAAAAAAAATCGTGTCTTCTCTTATTGTCATAATCATGGAAAGGAAGAGCTCTCAAATGAAAAGAAAAAATGAAGCAAAGAGATAAGCGTTTTGAGGTCACATTCTCCGATAAGCAGAAAGGTCTTTGTAAGATAGCAACGAATCTTTCTATTTAATGTGGAATTGAAACTGAAATTATTATTATTTTAATTAAAGGTGAACCATTTCTATTTGATCAATCAGGCACCGGTCATCAGCCGATTTTTGCAGACAAAATGACCAACTAAGAGTTTGCCAAACTGTAGAATGACACTTGAAAAAAATTAATACTCATAAAAAATATGAGACGATGGAAAAAAGAAAAAGAAGACAATCGATGATCATAAGGGGAAAGAAAATGCTATCGAAGGTAATTTTGCATGCTGCTCTACATTTAAATTTTTTAAGGCAACTAAATTGAAAAGATTTGATAAATTAAAGAAACATTCGACAAAATTGAAAGAGATTTGGTTAAGAAAATTAACGAATTACAGTAAAAAAACATTGGTGTAGGAGATCACGAATGTGTACAATGTAACAAATTCTTTAACCGTGCCGTCGAATTGGTTGAGTTTTTTAAGTGAATGTTTTATATAATAAATCCAAATTGGATTTGTTGCGGTTTGTACCCCTAACATATGTCTTCTTTTGTGATTTGCACCCTATCTTATTTTTTTTAATGAATTGCACCATGACCTTCATATTTTCTTGCAAAACAATAAAATTCACTCTTTTATTTAAAATAAAATAGGAGGGTAATTAATAAATACAAATAATAATATCCTTTTTCTCTAAAATTTATTTTTTTAGTGTAGGAGGTAGTTAGATTAAACTGAAACTTTTTGTCTATTCCAAATATGTCACTTGCCAAGAATAGACATCACGATTTATTGGATCCTAAGTCGTTTCGGTCAGACTGATAGGTTGGTTCATGCTTATGGTGGAATCTTAAGTAGAAATTTTGCTTCTTCTATATTGCTTTCATTTTAAAGATATTCTAAGGCGAGGAACTCCAAAGTTTTCTTTATTCCACTTTCCTCTATTAGTGTATTCAATTTAATATGACATAATATGGTACTTCTCAGTAGGATTTTGTGGTAGGTAAAATCTTAATGACCCTTTAATTACATACATACGAGAAGCATTTCTGTTTCTCCGCTGATTTTACTGGTATTATTCCTATTTTACCTCCTGATTTTTTTTTTATAAAAGAGTGATTTTATTGTTTTGCAAGGAAATGCAAATCGATAAAAAAATATAGAATAGAGTGCAAATCACAAAAAAAAAAAAAGAAGCATAAGTTAAGGGTGCAAAACACAACCGATTCCAAAATTTTAGTCTGATTTATGATGATGTTTTGTAACGTAAGATATGAATTTATGTTGTTTAATATTTACACGCACGCCGTACACACAAATGGTGTGCGCGCACGCATACACACACATATATATATATTGTATACGGTGAAAATAGCATGACACGTGGCAGATTTAAGTATGAAATCGAAGGGAGCAACCGAATCATATGAAATCGAATGGCGATCGAGCCAGTTGACACAGGAAGAAGACCCGAAGACACTCAGTTTGTAATCGAACCAGACATGGTGCAAACCATTACCCAATCATTAATCAACCATTACTCAGTCGTTACAACCATTACAACGGTTATTCTTCCGTCACTAAGAGGCCATCAATGACCATAATTAGCATTGATGACATTTAAGCGGAGAAGAAATGTAAGTCTGTAATGTTTGTAATTCATAGCTTTAAAAGGAGGTCAACCTTCATGTTAGGAGAGCATCCAATTCTCATTACTTATGCTTGTATGCTCAATTTTATTAAGAAGATAGCCACTAGCTCTCATTTTTGGCTCATAACTGGAGCAATTTAACTGAGGACTGAACCAATTTTGCTAAGAAGATTCATTCAAATTTACCACACTTCCAAGCTACTTTTCTTACTTGTTTCTTTCATTTTACTACTTACTATCAGTTAATTATCATCAACTATTACAAATCAATTAATGTATCCTTAAAACCACTTATAAATTAAACTGTACCTTTTTGGGGGTAACCAGTTTGGCGCCCACCGTGGGGTTGAGGTTAATAGTGGTGATTTATTCAAACTCAAATTTCACTTGTTTCTTTCGAGATTTTGTGATTTCAGGTTAAAATTAAGTGTTGCAGAATGGCTAGTGATATTCAAGTTGAGGTTAGCAACCACGATAACAACAACAACGGGGACAATGGTGCTATCAACATCAATAACAACAATGGTGTTTCGCCCATTGATCCGTTGAATCCCAATCACGTGATTTCACCCCAAGGGTCTAGAAAGTCACATGGAAAGACACCAGCCAATGATGAGGATGGTGAAATAAATTTGGCCTGAATCTTTTACATGCTAAAGGAGAAACACGAGGCTATTACTCAGTTGCAAAAGAAAAACAGCGGAGCAAGTGCTGCAAGCGAAACTTGTCCCATTCGGGATCAAGATCGGGTCTGAGAAAAGGATTGAGTCGAAGGAGATGGCACTAGTTTGGCGGCAAATGAGTCTTCGGAGGTCTTGAAAATTCTTCAAGCTTTAACTAAGCGAATGAATGCTAACGAAAAGAAGGCTGAAACCTACAATTCATGAGTAGACCAGATTCCCAGAGCGCCTCTAATTCTGAAGGGAACATACTCAAAGAGGTACATCCAATTGCCATTCCCACGAGCGCAGCTCCGAGGTTGATACCAAAAAGGTTTAAAATGCAAAATCTCCTAAAGTATGATGGAACTACTGATCCATAGGAGCATGTGGCCTCATACACTTGTGTGGTGTAGGGCAACGACATACATCTGGATGAGATAGAGTATGTTTTGCTGAAGAAAATTGGTGAAACATTGTCAAAATGAGCAATGACATGGTATTCTCAATTTCCCAAACATTCTATTAACTCATTTGAAATGCTTGTTGATGCTTTTATAAAGGCATATGCCAGAGCTCGGAAAGTTCAAGTAAGAAAAACGGATATATTCAAAATTGCTCAGAAGGATACGAAATTTCTATAGGAGTTCGTGACCAAGTTCCAAAAAGAACGGATGCTTCTTCCCCGAGTACCGGACGAATAGGAAGCTGAAGCTTTCACCAAGTGCTGAATCTTAGGAGCTCCAGTGCTTCATTAAAATTAAAGGAGAACGTGTTAGAATTCCACGGCAATGACATGGGCAGACGTACATAATAGGTACGAGTCCAAAATTCATATGGAAGATGATCATATGATTGCGTCGACGTCTTCTATGACCTGAAATAAAGATCATCAGAACTTTGATTAGAGGCATTCCAGGCATCGGTTTGAACCGTACCCATCGGGATCACTGATTGACAGAAGCCGGGAGCATTTCCGGAGCGAATCACTTGAAAATGATTTACATGAAGAACAGTAATGTCTACGAACACTGGGGATTGTTGCATCAAGGTAGTGGTAAGTACGACAATAAGTACAGGAAGCATTTAAAGATGGCTCAATAGCGGAGTTAAAAAAAGGCACTATGTCCGAAGGCACCATGCATGAAACCTCATACTTCGTACTCAAGAATAATTATCGGAGATAGCCTGAACTGGCTCTGGAATAAAGAAAAAAGGAGCAGATATTGCCAGATCAGCCCCTGAAAAAAAAGGAAACAAAATCAAGAATCGGCTATACCCAATAGATGTCAGTTCGACCGTAATTCTCTTGCAATGTACTTTTGTTAATTTCCTCTAAACTATCTTACATGCAAAAGCACTTGTGTATGTTCAAGGAATAAGTGAAGCAAAACTTGCACCTTCTAAACATCCTTGTATATGTCCGAATGAACTAAATCATTCTTAACTTCGCTCACACTTAAAAGAAAATAAGGACTGCAAATCCTAACACTTAAGGACTACGAATCCTAATAATTGTGCCAAGATAAAAATGAGGCGTCCTCTTCATAAGAATAAGGAGTTAGGCCCAAAACTTCACCCAATAATTGGATGATTAATTCCCTTTTAAAATTAAAGGAGTTAAAGTTTCAATAAAGCCATAGATAAAAAGACTTCATACTAGAGGAATTATTCCTGGTTAAAACTCTATTTAAGTCTAATGAGTGAAGGTCGGATGCTTTATTTCCCAATCGTAAAGTTAATCGGATGCATTTAATTCCACACTTTACCAAAATCAGAAGTAGAAAATTCCTAGTCATTAACATCTCCGGTCTCAAAGGCCATGAGCTAATAAAAGTTCCGGGTGCACTAAAAACCCATGAGAAGTTTCGGTTATAACTAAAAACTCAAAGTGTCGAAACTCAAAGATTAAAAGTTTTGTATTAACACTAATAATCCGAAATCAAACTTTTTACGGTAATGTTACGTTTTCAGCACCGATCGACCATTGACAAAAGAAAAACCAGTAGCAGATATGTCATCTGAATCCCTAAGGTTCTGCACTCTTTTTTCCTTAGTCCGATTTTTATCCCGAAGAGAGCTTTTTCGGTAAGGTAGCGAGGGTGATTACATGACTTTCCAGCAAGAAGGAAGGAATCATTTTTACTTCACATCACTTCAGTAAACTTTGATTCGAGGAGTGTGGGGACTATCTGTATACGGTGAAAACCGGCATAACACGTGGCGTGGTTTAAATATGAGATCGAAAGGGAGTAGCAATGCTTTGTATTGAATATGGGTTATACCGGGGTGAGTCATGGTACTAAGGCAAGGTCAAGTGACAGCCAAACCAAATGACATCGGATGGCGGTCGAGCCAGCTGATACCGAAGGAAGTCCCGAAGGCACTCATCTTGTAATCGAACCATACATGGTGCCAACCATCACCCAATTATTATTCAACCATTACTCAGCAGTTACAACTGTTATTCTTCAGTCATTAAGAGGCCATCAATGTCTATAATTAGCATTTATGACATTTAAGTGGAGAAGGAATTTAAGTCTGTAACGTTTGTAATTCATTGCTATAAAAGAAGCCCAACCTTCATGTTATGAGGGCATCCAATTCTCATTACTTATGTTGTATGCTTAATTTTATTAAGAATATAGCCACTAGCTCTCATTTTTTACTCATAACCGGAGCAATTTAATTGAGGACCGGACCAATTTTGCTAAGAAGATTCATTCAAGTTTACCGCACTTTCAGACTACTTTTCTTACTTGTTTCTTTCATTTTATTACTTACTGTCAATTAATTATCATCAACTATTACAAATCAATCCACGTATCCTTAAAATCACTTACAAATTAAATTGTACCTTTTTTGGAGTAAACATATATATATATATATATATATATATATATATATATATATATATATATATATAATTTTTTAAATACTTCATGCTTTTAAATTCTTTAAATTCTCGCATTAAATACTTGGCTGGTTCTACCGCCTATTTGATTTAAATTCCTGCAGAACCTTTGATTTATGGTTTCCTTAACTAGAACCTTAAATTGTAAGTTAATCTTTATTTACTTCTTGCATATCTCAATTATCCATTGATTCGTCAATCTCTTATATCCTGATTCCTTCCCTGTCTGTTATCCCCTTTAGATCCTCGACCTAAGTTTGGTATCAGAGCCATAGAGGGTAGAGATAGAGTGAATATTGTCCAGACCATATGAGAATCCTTTTTAGAGGTTCGGGTTCTTCCGAGGTTTTTTACTTAGGATAGTCTGGGGTCAGTAAGTCCTCAACGAACGCAGGCAGTTATACTCCAGGAAACGACTTTGATTGTAGGAAGAGTTCGGGTGCTCTATAGGAGTTCTATAATATGGATCCATTTCTCAACAGATCTACTTCTTATGATTTTGGTTCATTTTCTTCCATGGATTCAAAGAAGATAATAAACACCGAAGAAATCTTGATACAAGATTTTGAAAAATCTATTGATAATTGGGAAATACCGAGAGTAAATCGAGATCAGATTTACAAAAATTCCAAATACCAGTTTTTCAAAATCAATTTCAGTATCAAAACAGAGGAAAGAGATATCAAATTATCTTAACCTTTGGAAACAATCCAATTACTTTATCAAAATTCCTTGAAGAGACACAAAGAAAGTAATTACAAATACATCCATATTGGATTAGTCCAAGTAGGGATAAAACTCCCTACTAAGGAAGGATTAAACACCTCAATCCTTGCTATCTTGCGAGATGCCAGATTCACAAATTTTAAAGATTCCCTATTGAGTTATGTTGAGTCTAGTCTTTGCACAGGACCAATATCTTTTGACTATTACCCAAATTTCTCAGTTTCTTTAAATGACAAAAATATCTAAAAATCCCTTGTCTTACAAATAAAGACTCACAACTACCAAATGCTTGAAGGATCGATTCCTATAGCTATAATTTTTAGAATCCATTACAAAGCTATGACTTCAGCTTTTGCTACAAAAGTCAGATAGCATAGTAAGAAAGGCGAAACCCTTCTTTTACAAACAGATCTTTCCAGATCTAACACCGTAATACCGAGACATATTAGGTGGAAGGACATTACCCTACCAGACGAATGGATCCTGGAAGGTATAGTTAAACCTGAACCTATAGAGACTTCCCAACCAAATACCCGTCTTAGAGAAATAACCCAATACCAGGATGGTAGAGTTAGTCTATCGTTCCATAGAAAATCTACGAGTAGTAAGTACGATGATTCTAGTTCCGTAGAAACCCTAGACTTAGAAAGAGTCTCATAGATTCCTTCAGTCATAAATACTCCTTAAAAAACAAAACCTAGACATTCTACGTTAGATCTACCCAATCTAAGAAACGTAGACTACTCCAGTAAAATACCAAGACCCGTTTATGAAAATTCCACTGTTAGAAAAAGATAGAGGACCAAGAACCTACTAGTCTGACTTTTTCCTCGATTACAGAAAACATAGTAAACGAAATTGGTGTTTTAGAAAAAGAATTCCGAATAGATAAGAAATTCCTACAAAATGATTTTTATGAAAAATACAACCTAGAAAAATGAATTTGGTTCTTCAAAACCTTTTCAAGTACTAGGAAACAAATACAGGAAAAATTCTACGATTTTGTTAATGAACATAGGATAAACATCCTATTCTTTGACTGGTTCGATTATTATTCCTTCGAAAATTCCATTGATTATCCCTTTTCTAAAACGGTAAATCCCGTTACGACTAAGAACAAATCACCAGAGTTGGAAACCCTAGCTGACTCTAGGAAGATCCAGTCCAACCACCCTCCTCTACAAGATATCAAGCTAAACATCATGGTTGCCCCATAGACGCGATTCCTCTTAAGAATCCAGTAGAGGATGAAAAAACAAATATAAAGAATATCCTCGCATAAAATAATTTTACCAATATCAGTTTGAATACCCTAGGAAAATAACTCGATAGGGTGGAAAAACACATAAAATCAATCCTTTAGTCACCATAGATTCCCCAGGAACGAATAAGGATATGAAATTGAAAAGTCAAAGCCCTATCTTTAAACCCTTTCAGGTGTCCAAAGATGGTGTCAAGAATATCCAGCAAAATAAGTCTGAATTTATTCAGAATATACAGGATCAATTAAGTAGAATTGGGACATCCAACAGTTCTAATACATAACACGTTGTTCCTGATACCCCACAATCTTCCAATAAAATCACTACTCTAGCGAATGATTCTGACAACAGTGATACTCTAGACCAAATCTGAAACAAAAAACCCTTTGTTAATCATATGGATTGGCAAAGACCAATACAACAGGTACAACAACAACAATTGCAAATAATTTCTGCTCCAGATTTAAGAATAGTAAAACCCCTAGCTCAATCATGTTTCAATGCCTCTTCCATTTATGATTGGAACATAGATGGGATGACCGAATATAACATCCTCAGTTTTCTCTAACAAATGACCATGGCCACTAATGCGTACAAAATACAAAATGGTACGCAAGATAAGACCATTGCGGAACTGCTCATCGCTGGATTCTCTGGTCAATTAAAAGGTTGGTGGGATAAATATCTCACTGATCAACAAAATGAAGATATCATCAATTCCGTCAAAACTTATGAAGAAGGAATACTTATCCTTGATGAACAAGGTAAACCCCTACAAGATGTTGTAGCAACCTTAATTCTTACAATCTCTTTAAACTTCATAGGAGATTATTCGCATTTGAAAGATAACAATGTCAAGTTACTTTCTAACCTCAAATGCAAAAAACTCAGTGATTTCCAATGGTTCAAAAATACCTTCTTAACCAGAGTTATGCTCAGGGAAGACTCCAACCAGCCATTTTGGAAAGAGAAATTCCTGGTCGGACTACCTACCCTTTTAGGAGAAATGGTTAGGAACAAAATCAAAGAGAATTATGAAAAACAAATTATACTCTAGAGTGAGTTTACATACGAACAACTAGTCAGTATAACTCAACAGGAGGGTCTAAAGATCTGTCAAGACCTGAAATTACAAAAATACCTCAAATTGGAGCTAAAGAGAACTAGGTGCGAACTTGGTTCTTTTTGCAAACAATTTGATACAAATTTCTCAAAACCCTCTTCTAGTTATACAGGGAACTGTAGTAAGACTCATAAATCCCTTAAGAGTACTTCAAGAGGTTACAAAAAGTGAGATTTCAGCAAGACCAACGAAGAGTACTACAAAAACCCTTACAAAAATACTCATTATTCCAAAAAACAAAATCCCAAAAAAAACTGATTCCAAATACAAGGACATTACGTGTTACAAATGCCACAAAAAAGGTCATACATCGAGATACTGTAAAATGAATAAAAAATTACAAGAATTGAAACTCGACGATGAAGTCACCCAAAAAATCTCCAATATTCTCATTGATTCCTCCGATTCAAATGCCGAGTCGGAACCTGACTACTTTTCTGTCTTCTGAAGAAATCAAAGCCCCTCAAATAGATGAATTGCTCACAACCAGCTCTTCTGAAAATCCTGATAAGGGTAAGGGAAAACTTGTTTGTGTTTTAACCAAAGACCAAGAATTCATGTTAGATATGGTTAGACACATAGATGTCGAACACCAAAAAGATTATTTGAATAAAATCCTCAAATCCTTTACAGACGAGAAAAAAGATACCAAAAATACGATTTTACCAAATACTTCCAAAAATACCTACGACTTGACCAAAATCCTGAAGAAGGGTAAAAAGGTAAAAGATTCCAGAGAAACCCCAGTTCTAGAACTCCAGAAAGAGATAAATCAAATTAAAGTAGAGATCAAGGCTCTACGAGAAAAATAAGAACAAGACTCTCTGCTACTAAAAACAGTCCTTTCAAAAGAAACCCAGGACAGTTCTGAGTCCAGTTCTGAGTCCGACAAATCCGACTCTGAATATCCAGAAGGACCTTCTGAAAACCCTATTCTTGATGAGATCCCAAAAGAATTTCTTGTTGTCTTAAGACAGATCACGTCAAAAAAATACCTTGTCAAAATAACCCTTAAATTCCCAGGTAATTTTAGAATCACTACTATTGCTCTTTTTGACACATGAGCATATCTGAATTGCATAAAAACATGTCTAATACTTGATAAGTTCCATGAAAACACCCAGGAAAAATTAGCAGCGGCTAATAACACAAAGTTAGAAATAAATTCCCAAATCAGTGCGTCTGTTATCATCAATGGAGTTTCTATGGCAACATCGTTTGTCTTAGTAAAAGACATTCACAACTCCATTATCTTAGGAACACCGTTTATAAATCTTATCACCCCTTATAAGGTAGATAATTATTTCATCTCTTTTGATTCCAATAATAAGAATTTAAAATTCCCTTTTCTGACAAAACCAAAAGCTAGAGACCTTAATCTGATAAAAACTTATTCTTGTCATCTAGGTGAATTAAAGAATAGTTTTTTAGATCAGAATTCTGAGTCCCCTAGAAACTATGATACCCGTTCCATCAAACCAATTGATACCTTTGCATATAGAAAAATTTTAAAGTATCATCTACAATGTCAAAACTATTTCCAAAATATTGCATTAAAAATATTTTCTACAAATTGATTCCTAAGATATTTTGCTTTAAATTTTTTTTAACTAGTGGTTTACTCAAAAACAGGAGAAAACCCCCCACAGATTTCTAATACCGGTTACAATACGGAGATATCCTATCACTATCCATTGCCCTAATGTGTGGGCTACAGAGAAAAAAAATATCCAGGAAGGACATGCGAGAATCCGGACAATACTGTAACCATGCGATGTATGGAGCCTTGCTCCAAAAGAGAAAAGATGATATCCCTCCACCAATAAGTACACCAGTTGTTGCATCACAACAACAAACAAATTCCATGGCCCCCAAGAAACCCACAAACGCCAAACCAATAAAAGAAGAAAAAGAAAATTTCCCTGCCAAATCTCCCACTGAAAAACCCCTGACATGGTATGACGTGGTGATGAAAGAAGAAAATGAAAATGCCGCAGCATCTGTATAAAAAACACCAGCACAGGAGATAACTGCTGAGAATCTTCTACAACTCCTTGCGAAATCCCCAGAACTACAACAGGCATTGATACAACTTCAAAATCCCAAACAAGAAGTTGCTCAAAGCTCAGGAGAGGAAAAAACCTCTCAAAATTTTACAAAAATCGAGAAAGGAGAATCTTCAAAAACTCTTTCTCAGAAAAAAATTTCAAAAACTCAAAATGAGAAAGAAGAATCTTCAAAAACCCTTTCTCAGAAATAATTTTCAAAAAATCAACTTGTGGTACCACAAGTCCCCAAAAAACCTGCTCCTGAATTTTTCATAAAACCATTTTTTCAAAATATTGTCACTCTTGATAAACCAACCAACGCCACACTTGGCTTTTTTATTTTGATACTTCATGTAATCCATCACAATTTCCAACATGGTGGGAGCAATTCGGATCCACCTTAGAAATACAAAAACCCCAAGTCACTAAATCCTTTAGCCTCTTTAAATCCCAATATAAACCTTCTGAGGAAGAAAAAAGATTTGTGTCACTGCACCTTTTTCACACTAAATTCCATTTACCATAGGTATTCACATGGTTCGTAGATTATTCAGACAATAAAATTCCAACGATCCGAAGGAGATTCAAAGTCAGATGGTGGAACAGCTTTAAAATACCATTAAGTCTCACACCACAAAAGGTCCAGGAATGGTTAAATGCCCGAAAATCCATTCTGATACAGGCGTCTCTACAAACACCACCGGCACCACTAGAAACACCGGAGCACACCAGTTCCTTTCACGAAAATCCCAGATGGCCTCAATGCTTGCAGCGGCCAAAAATCCAGAAGAAATGCAGACCATAATTCTGAAGTTTGCACCGTCTTCATCAAAACAAGGCTCTTCATCAAAAGAAGAAAAACCAGAAATTGATATTGAAGACAGTCCGGTTTTTGGCAACAGTGGATTCTGAAAAAAGTTGCCAAAAGAATTTAAAGTACCCGGAGTAGAGTTCAGACAAAATTCCGACAAATGAAAGTGCCCGAAAAAGCTACTTTCAAAAAGCAAAAAGTAAAAGCAAAGATTCCAGCAATAATTCAAGAAAATACCAAAAAGGATGATGTCATGGATGATGTCAATCTGCACTCGGATGAATAGTTATTCTCCACTTAGATGAATAGTTAGATTCTCTTTTATTTACTAAAATGTCATGTAAAACTCCTATAAAATGAGATTCCCTCTCCCTTAGTAAGAAAAGTCATTTTTTGTAAGCTTCTCTTTCTAGCTTTCAGAATCTAGAGAGAAGTGAGAGTTCTAAAGAAATTCTCCTTTAGGTTAGATCAAAATACCCTTCAAAAAACTCATATGATTCATATCATATGACTCATATCATATGATCCAAAATACCTTAGAAATTCTCAAGGTATATCTCATTGACAAAATACTTTTTAAATTTAATATTTTAAATGAATATGATTATAGACGGTACTACCTCCTAATCTTTTAAATACTTCATGCTTTTAAATTTTTTAAATTTCTGCATTAAATACTTGGCTGGTTCTACTGCCTATTTGATTTAAATTTCTGCAGAAGCTTTGATTTATGGTTTCCTTAACTGGAACCTTAAATTGTAAGTTAATCTTTATTTACTTTCTGCATATCCCAATTATCCATTGATTCTTCAATCTCTTATATCCCGATTCCTTCCCTGTCTGTTATCCCCTTTAGATCATCGACCTAAGTTTATATATATATATATATATATATTACAATATTAGGAGTAATACAACTTAATCGGATATAAGTTATTATTTTTTTATTTTCAAATTATTTTATATTATGTTATTGTAGGTCAACTTAATCTGTGTAAATAAATCTTTATAATATTATATATGAATATTAAATTCTCCATATTTTGGGTAGTACTTATTTGAATTTAAAATGAGAAAGTATTTTGAGTTGTCATTAGAAAAGTCATACTATGAAAGGATTATGTAACTGAAATTTTAAAAAATAAAGTCTGGGGAGGTCACACTCTCAAATAAACAGAAAGCTCTTTATAAGAGAGAAATATAATATATTTTTTTGTTCTATGTGGTATTGAAATTTCAATTATTATTTTTTCAACCGGGGGTGAACCATCTCCATTTGATAAACCAGATGTTGTATCAATTGTTGATCGATTTTTACAGGCAAAACAAGAAACTGAGTGTTCACCAACCTATAGTATGACACTTGAAGGAATTAATAGTCATAAAAAACATGAGAAAATGGAAAAAAGAAAAGTAAAAGAAGACCGCTGATGATAAGGAAAGGGAAAGGCTATCGAAGGTAATTTTCATGTTGCACTACATTTTAATTTTCATGGCGACTAATTTTAAAAGATATGATAAATTACAGCAACAAATTGATCAAAGAAAATTGACAAATTACAATCAAAATTTAGTATAAAAAATCTGAATTTATACTTGAAAGGAATGTAACAAGTTCTTCAATCATACCGTCTTGATTGAGTTTTAAGTGAAAATTCCGATATAATAAATCTAAACAAATTTTTTAGTATATTCTATTTTTTTTCTTATGATGATGTTTCGTAATTTATGATATGATTTAATGTTGTTTAGTTTTACACGCACGCCACACACACGACGCGTGTGCGCCGACACACTCTCACACACAGACACACACTGATATATATATATATATATATTAATCGGATATAAGTTATTGTATATTATTTTTGAGATTATTTTATATTATATCTATGTATGTCAACTTAATCTGTGTAATTGATTTTTACAATATTAATATATGAATATTAAATTCTTCCTATTTTGGATAATACTTATTTTAATTTGAAATGAAAAAGTATTTTAAATTTACATTAGAAAAGTCATACTACGAATAGGGTTATGCAACTGAAATCTTAATAGATAAAATCTGAGGAGGTCACTTCTCCAATAAACAGAAAGATCTTTGTAAGAGAGTGACAAATCTTCCTGTTCAATGTGGAATTAATATTTTAATTTTTTTTAACCTGAGTGAACCGTCTCTATTAAGTAAATCAGATGTTGGATCGGTCGTCGACTTATTTTTACAGATAAAACAAGTATTTTGAGTGTTCGTCTAGCTATAGAATGACACTTGAAGGAATTAACAGTTGTAAAAAATATAAGAAGATGTAAAGAAGAGGACAATCTATGATAAAGGAAAAGTGGAAGTATATTTATGTCCTAGAGACAATCTATATTAGGATAAATGTACTTCACACACATTCGTATTATTATTAATGGAGATTTATATTTTGGCATTTGCAATTATTGAATTATTAATTGATTGTTTATAATATTCTATAATATGCATCCTGGAGGTTACGTTGTTATTAATAATGTGAGATATTAATATTATAACGTAACTCTTAAAATAGCCTCGACTAATGATCATCGAGAATGGGATATCGATGACATGTAATAAGTCGACATGTGGTCTACATCACATCCTTAGAGGGTGTAGTATGTCTCACCTGCTACGAGTAATGGATACTCGAGATGGACACATGGATACTTTGGAAGTATTGGTATACTCTACTGATATACTGTTTGTTATACTTGTCTAAAGTATGATCAGTGTGTGGGAGATAGAAGTCCTTAGACTTGAGGTCAATACGCACCTTGTCTACAAAGTAATATACTTTGATCATGTCCTAAGCTCAAATGCCTTATAGGTTGAGATACGGCTTGTATTGGGTACATTACGATGTGGATTAAAGGTGGTAGTTGAGCCAAGATTAGGATTCATTCCTCGAATATATATTCGAGAGAACACTCAGATTCTCATTGATATTAGGTTGACTAAGTCGTTGGCCAACGCAATAGACATATTTAGAATATGGTCTAGTTGTCAACTAATATAGATGAGATACAATGATTAAGTCATTTGGATAGACACTTGACAAATCCTAAGCTTGACCGGGTGTGTCGTGAATGAAAGGATTTTATCTTACCACATAGAGGTTAAGTTTTCTGGATTCGTGTAAACGTACTTCACATATTGAGTTCGTCTTGCGGCGCCGTCTAGGAGTTCCGCGTAGACCTTAATTTGATTAATGTCAATATGTGAAGGCCTGTAGGGTCTCACTATGTCGATTGTCTTTTCGATCTAAGGATGTATTGAGAGGGTATTAAATATTTGATTTAGAATCGAGATATTTGAGTGATTAATGATTGTTTTAATTAAGTCAAAATTAAATTTTGGGTTTAATTTAGAATGTGCGGAAAATAAATCAAGACAGTGTAGGGCCATGTCAAGCATCACGGCGCCCACACCATAGGGCCGCGGCGCTAATGACCTAATTTGTCTCAATTTTTGGGTCAGTCCCAAGGTCAAACCCTAATCCGGTTCCTAATTTTTCACCTATAAATACATACATTCACTTCATTATTCAATACACTTAATTTCATATTCTAAGTCTTAGAGACTTAGAATCAAAACACTCAATCGAACATTTGCCGGATTTTCTAGCTTTACAAAGGAGAAATACATTGAAGCTTGGAGCTTGCAATCGAAAGGGCTTTCGCGTGCGAACCCACAGTTGATAAAGATTCCAAATAATACAACATGTAAGTGTTCATGTTTTATGTTACAGGTTTTTTATTGTCATATAACCATACCAGAAGTAATTGTTGGGGTAAGTAAGAACAAAATTTTAAACTTCCGTTGTGCCTTACTTATGTGTTTTGAACCCAACAAAACCCTACAGTAGTATCAAAGCCCAGGCTGGTTCAATCGCTATATAACAATTGAATAACATAATAATATAAGTTAAACATAAAATTTGATTAAAACAAGGCTTCTTGAAATCCTACATGTCTTGACCGAATGTTAACCTTTTGATATCATCCTAAATTATCTCCTACGCTAACTCGAGGAAGTCATTCCGCTCTAACTCGAACTAAGCCAAAAGTGCATTGTCCGGCTCATTGCACGGTGCACGAAAACAAACGGGTAAGAACGGATGATGGTCGATATGGGCGTTATTGATAATGGTGGGTGATGATAAAGGATCTGTGATTTGATCCCTAAATTTGATTTAGGGTTCGAACAATTTTGAAAAATCAACACAGAAACGTTTGTCAGGACATCGGCATCGCGGCCCTATGGTAGGGCGCCGAGGCGCTTTCTAGGGTTTTCAAGGCGGCGGCGCAGCTCCATGGTAGAGCGTCGCGGCGCTAATGCTTAGATTCAAAATTTGGACTTACTGGACAGTAGGCGCGCGGCGCTAATGCATTTGCAGAAGCCAAAATATTTCTGCCCTTGCAGCGCCGCGACTCCATGGTGGAGCGCCGCGACGCTAATGCATTTACAGAAGCCGAAAGGCTTCTGCCTCAGTGGCACCGCGACCCTAATGATTAGCGTCGCGGCCTCAAGTGTCCAGAAATAAAAAAAATCAAAGTTCATAATGTTTAACCTAAGATTATTATAATACAGTATACTATTTGATAAGTATACTATTTATGTGCTAAATGTCAAATCGTTTGTCATTTAAATTACTAGAATAACGTCCGCTATAACTGTCTGGGCAGACAACACCCAATATTTGATTAAACCGTCTTATATCATGCATATTGGGTTGACGGTTCCCAACTATATGTGTCATTAGTTTTGCATGATATTAAGATGTTATATTGGATATGGCGTAAAAGAGTTGATCTTGGTTAAAACCCTGAATTAAAATCTGGTTATGGCTGTGGTTTTCTGGTAGAAGAGAGTGATGATTATGTTGTTGAAGGTCAACGTGTTCATGGTGTCACCACTCCTGAGAGTGGTGGGAACAAGCGCTCACGAGAGGCTGAGGATGTTAACTGGGACAAGAGGAAAAGGCTGAAGATGTGGTTCTATCTTGTAGCAGAAGGCCTACATATGTCCCAGACAAATGATCCGAATTATGGTAAGGAGGGAATGGAGACTCAGTCCGATGAAGTGACTGAAGTGGGCCAGAATTTGAAATTGGGATAAGTAATTTTTCTTCCTTGTCAAAAATAAGATTAAATAATATTTGATTAAAAAGGGCTTAAAGTAATGAGGAATATGAATATGTTTTCCGAAATAATGTATATTTCTTACACTTTAAAATCAGAAGTTTAATATCATCTTCCTTCCCGTTTAAAGATTGGATTTTGTAAATGACTTAAAAATCTGTTCTTTTAAGTGTAATTTTTTAAAAGTGTGTAAAGTATGTTCGCACATACGAGGGAAAAAGATCCACTGACTGTGCGAAAACTGTTACCACTCTTAAGTGAGCGCCAGGGATTTCCCTGGGCATCAATCATAAGGGAAGAAGACTAAAAGCTAAAGACATTGAGCCTGTCACACTATTTGGCAGAAGATCCTTCATAGGATGATATTGGACACTCAGTCACCCAATGCCTACGGGCGACTGGAGTGGGGCCAAAAATTCCTTCGATAGGATGATATTGGACACTCAGTCATACAAAGCCTGCGGGCGACTGGAGTGGGGCCAGAATTCATTTCATAGGAAAAGTAATGGACACCTAGTGTGTTGGGCCAGAGTTTCCAGGTCTTAAATGATCTGAAGGCCAAAAGAAAGGCATAAAAGAAATTGGACACTCAGTCTTCCAAAGCAACTGGAGTGGGCCAGAGTATCTAGATCATATATGATCCGGTACGCCCTAACCACGGGTAAGAGGTTGTTCATGTGAAGCAACGCCACCTCTAAAGTAGAAGGGGTTGGAGAGGTTGTCCTCAATAGGACTTCAGGGAATGGGATCACTCTCAGATGAGGTGATACATGTCCCAAACTTGGTTTAAGGAACGCTGTTGGTCAATCTGGTTTGAGACTAGTCCAACAGGTATGTAATAACTAAGAATGGTACAGTATGTCTGTAGCCAAATGAATGATATATTTGTAATCTGTGCATCTATGCCATCATCTATTAAGACACGTTAAATAGAAAGTCAATCAAAAGCTAACGAAGTTGAGATTGTTGCCTTCTGTCGACATAAACCCTCAAAATAAATGTGAGGTAGGCGAAGAGGTAAAATCACATTTCCATTCCGTCAAAGGAATAGCGAAAGAAGCACCGCTCCTCTAAAACTTAGTTACACCTACTTGAGTGATTTGAAGTTTATACAAAATAGAGGGGAAGACAAGTACGTTATGACCTTCATTGATGATGGTACAACGTATAGTATCCTTTGTTTGTAGAAAAGCAAAGATGAAGTTGTTGAAGCGGATAAGCGCTACAAAGCAGAAGTTGAAAATCAACTAAGCCTACGGATTGAGGAATTCGTAGTGATAGAGGGGGAGAATGTGAAGCATCGTTCATCAAACGATTGCTCATTACTCACCTTAGTCTAACAGTGTTAGCCAAGCGCAAAGTCGTACGCCCAAATTATGTGGGTCAAGGCGATCCTTACCGCTAATGCGATTCTCAACAGAAATACGCATAAGGATAAGGATAACCCTCCGTGTGAGATATGGAAAGGATCTCACATACAAATATTATGATGTGGGTGGCTTGGTAGAAGTTGGACTACCGAAACAGGTCAAGTTGGACCTAAGACTGTAGATTGCATATCCACTGGATCTGCAAATAACAGTAGTGCTTATCGCCTCTTGGTGTCAAATAATGATGAATTCTTTGAGGATAACTTTCCTTGAGAAGGAAAAAAAAGTAATTGCTCGAGGATAACAAGAACCCGTGAGGGCCTGACTGTCCGGAACTAGACGTTCCATATCTACAGGACTCAAAAGTTGTTGTCTATCCGAAACTTAATATTCCAGATCTATAGAACTCAGGGATTCTAGATGTTGAACCAAGACGGAGCAAAGAGGGGACAAAGACTTGTTCCAGGCCTTCTAGCTTGTATGGTTGAGAACGAACCATGGACAATTAACAAATAATCTCCAAAAGCGCTGCTTTGGAAAGAAGCTACAAAGAGAGAAATAGATTCCATCATATAGAATCATACTTGTGTAATGGTTGATCTTCCTCCGGGAAAAGAACCTTTGGGTTGTGGAAAAGAATACTCAAAAGTGAGTACAAAGTAGATGGATCTACTGACGAGTATAAGGCCTCGGCTACTTGTACATGTGCTCCCCTATGAGTAGCTTAACATCCAGGGCCATTGCAGTTTTGCGTGACATGGATGTTGAAACAGCCTTCCTAACCGGAGAGTTGGAAGGGGAGGATCAGAGTTGGTTTGCTGCACTGTTGGGCTTCTTCCTGAACTTTCATTTTGGTCCCTGAAATATTTACATTTTGGTCCTGGAAGTTTAAGATAAAACAGAAATAATGAATCTGCCAACAGAAAAATTGACTCTGAAGTTAGAAAGCCAACAGTTGGAAAACCAACAGTCTGAGAGTGGAAGTTTTATTAAAACAAAACATATGGGTATCACAGATGACATCTTAGGAATTGGATTTCTAAGACATCTAACTGACTGGTCTAACTTCAAACTTAGTTTTGAGATAGTTGACAGTCTCGTTGAAGCCACTAATGGATATGAATCATATAACTGATTGAAATCATGATGCACCCATATACAAGGAGCGATATGCACAGGTCACATATAGTTCAATGTATGTTACACACTACAACCGACCTGGTATCGGCCTACAAAGCAGATCAGTTGAACTAAGGTTCACTGATAATTCTAAAAATGATCAGTAGAAGGCGTTAAGTCGGATATGCCGATATCTGAAATATTCGCTTATCTACGGATTATAGTATTATGGATGTCCAGCAATTCTGGGAGAACACATTGATGCAAACTTGACATCAGATATGCGTCAAAGTCTTTTTCCTCCCACTTGAATAGAAGAATGAAGGAAGGAAGTCAATTGCCCCTTCTACAGCTAACCGATAGGGAAATCCTTACACAAGCCCAAAAAAAAGCATGAACTCGATCTTCAGCCCTTACCACGATTCTCTCAAAAAAAGGAAGGAGATGAATCTGCCTAAGTAAGGAAGCGGGGCTTAGTGTGAGTCACTTCACTCAGGAAAGAACAAAGAAAGGGCAATCAATTGTTTAAGTTATCAATAATTTCTTTAAATTAGTAATTTGACTGCGGAAAGGCCTACTAAGGTCCGCTCGAGGTTATCTTCTTCCTGATTCAATCAATAGCAGCTCCTTCTTTTCTTGCTAACAGGGCAAGGGCATTCAATGCATCTGATTCAATTCCTGGAATAACACCAAAGCCACAAGTAAATGTGTATGGTGGGTCATGGAAAAACCTCTAAGCAAACTTGCATCAACCGATTCATGATGGAATCGGAGTTTATCGCTTTATACAAAGCATGAAAGAAGTTTAGTAATTTCACGACTCCTTAGAAGACGACCCTTATTGGGAGAAACTCATGCCTTCAGCAGTTATACATTATGGCTAGCCGGTCGGCTTTAGGAAGGACATGGATGACGACGTCTGGACATATCTGTCAGGATCTGTCGGAGATATAAGACCGTATGGCAGTTGATCATCACGGGTGTCACTTCCTTGATTACTAATCAAAGGATATAGCGGACCCTTCTAACTAAGGGACTACCCGGAGATCAAGTGTTCGGCCTGTCCAGGGGAATGGGCTTAAAACTCAAATAATACGAACATTTGCGGTGGAAACCCAACCATATTGATTGGAGATCCCAAGAATTTGGTTTAATGGGAAAACTAAGTTGTAAAAAGGTTCAGTTGAGCGCTTCGGATAATGATTTCTGTAAGGAAACATGAATCCAAAGTTGTTCCCGCGATAGACATTAAAGTGCTACCTGCATGGTGGGTAAAGGTTAAGCTTCCAAACCTTTAACGATCCTCAAACGGTTGAGGTAACTTTTAATGATTCCTAACATTTGTGAAGTGGGGTATAGCAGGATACCTTGTAGGAGATCACCTATTTAAGTGCGAGGACAGGCCACCTTAAATGAACAAACTTAAGAATCCAAGTGTGTCCACGGCCACAACGGACAAAACCATAAGAATAAAAATGAATAAGGAGAGTTATTGTGTTGGTATCATTGTCTTAGCTTACACTAAACACTGACGGTTCAAGACATCACGTTCACCGCGTAGTAAGTAAGTCCGGTGGTATTCAACTAGGGAAGGTTCAAAGCAGAAGCTACCTCTCCTGATGCAATATCTTTTCGCTGAAAGATTGCTGAAAGTAGGCATCTTGTGTGTGCGCCAAAATCTCTTTCAAGAGGGGATTGTTAGAAATTTGCCTTTGGTGGGGAGGTGCGTCCACCCATATTTAATGAATTAAACACTAGGGTTCCGCATGTTGGAGGCTTTGTCTCTCCACACGTGCATAATCTACTAAGTGAGTGACCGTAGGGCCAAGAATCGTCAATTTTCGTGAAGAAATGAAATAGATATTGGTCCACGAAGTAAGGTGTTTGAGGCATGGAAATATGGTGTGGGACAAATCTACCACATCGGTGGGAAAAGGAAAAATTGCTCTCTTTATAAGTCTCTAAATTGGCTAAGGGTTTGGGACCCCAAGGGGTATCCCGTGTGTTTAAAGAAGGGAGGTCCTAGATGTGCTTGCGTTCAAGGCTAAGCCCACACGCGCGCCGCCGCCCGCCCGTCCCGTCCAGTCTGGGCTCAGGTCACGGGTCATGGGTCGTGGGTCGTGGGCTTCTTCTGATATTATCTCTTTGGACCCCAAATTGTTTAATATTTACAGTTTGGTCCCTGGAGTTTCTGGAAAGATGAATTTGGCAGCAACGGAAGGTAGAAAGTTTCTGCCTACCGTTTGAACTAATTTTTGGAGCATTAACCAGCCATTACTTGGATGTTAACTCCTCCATAAACATCCCTTCTTTATTGGCCATAAACCTGCCATTAACAGCACTCACTAATGGTCATATAGCCCTCACTAATGACCATTAACAACCATATCTTGGGCAGCTGAGCAGCCTCCCTTATGCTATATATTGATGCTTTTTGGCTCAATTGTGTTACACACAAACTCACAGAATATGACACAAAAATGAGACAAAAATATATACACAGAGACAAACAGAAGAGTAAAACACAGTCCTAAACGTGAGCAGTAACGTTGGGACGAAAAACAGAAACTCTTCCTTCCTTTTCCATTTCTTCAGCAAGTCATTTCATATTTGTATTCTTCGTCAGAATCAACCTATTTGTTTTGTAGTGTTGATTAAAGTGTTGTTTTATCTTGGGAGACTATTGCCCGTTAACGTAAAAGCATATATACGGGACAATCTTGTCTTAAAGGAAGAGTGTCATCACTCGACTCAGCACACAGTTGTAACAATCTAGATTTAGTGTTTCTTGATTCCAGGTTATCAAGATTCAAGACTCAACAACTTTGCGGCAGTTCCGAATATTGGCAATTCGTTTATCCTTTCGAACACTTGTAATATTTATTTACTTCCCGTACTGCTTTACATATCTAACAAAAACAAGCAACTTAGTGTTTATCGAGCTATATGATGACACAAAGGAATTAATAATCATAAAAACATAAGAAGATGGTAAAAAAAAAGTAAGAAAAATAAAAAAAGACAGTTGATGATAAGGGAAAAGGAAATACTGCCAAAGGTAAATTTCCATGTTTTCCTATATTGAAAATATCCAAAGTGACTAATTTAGAAGGACTTGAAAAGTTAAAGCAACAGATCGATCAAGTTCAAAGAGACTTGCTTAAATAAATTGAAAAATCACAATCAAAATTTGATATAGAAGATCTCGATTTTGTATTTGAAATGAACCTAATAAATTCTTCAACCATACTGTCTTGATTGAGCTTTTAAGTGAAATTTTTGGTATGATAAATTTACATAAAATTTTAATAGGTTCTATGTTATTTTTATGATGATATTTTGTAATTTATGGCATGAATTTTATATTGTTTAATTATACGAACTCACGCACGTCATTCGCACGCCGCACACACACATGGATGATGATAGTTCAGGTAAAAAAATAATAGCTGATAATTTGAGTGTGAAACTCAAAAACAATATAATAATTCAAGTGTATTTTTACAGTTATCTCAAAATTTGACACACAAATTTCTCCAAAAAAAGCCAGAAATAATTTTTAATTGCCTGAAAAGACAAAGGGACTAATGGGTGCCGGTCTACTGAAGATAAATAGCAAGACAGAGAAGGGAGTGGCAAAAGAGTCTGCGCGTTTGGAAGATAAAATCCAAATCCAAATCCAAATACAAATGACTTTTGGGCAGCACATTCAATAACCAACAGTCACAGCCAAGTCTCGCACTTAGTTAAAGCAGTGTCTTCTCTTTTTTTTTTTTTTTTTTTTTTTTTTTTGATAATCCAGGTTTCGGGCTTGCGCCATTTCGACTACTTCATTTGGTATTACCGGACGTTACGGAGATGATGGGACCGGTCCTTCAGCACCCCACCACCAGGTAAATCGCGGGATGTGCACACATGGTCAGTGTCTGCTTGCGTCCAACGGATCAATGCTACAAGGTTGACCCCCCCACAGGCCCCATCCACAAGGCTTGGCGGAGACCGAACCCACACTGCAACATGCCCGCGCGGCTTTTAGCGCCCAGGCTTTACCACATGTATGTGCCCCGGAGGACGATATCCGGAGGGGAGAATCGAACTTGCGTCTTCTCTGATTCTATCTATTTGTCAAAAGAAACTATTAAAATAAAAAAAAATGTAACTATGAAGTTTTATTAACCGTTTCTAAGGATTATTAAATGAGTGTTTCTTTCTTAATCAGAAGTCTTAGTTCGATTTCTGAGTATGCAAATTTTTTTAGTACGGAGCGCTTTCCCCGAATGGGCTCTACGCTGCGGGAATCCTGACATAATAGTTTCAATACGAATACCGGACATCGATTGAGAAACAAAAACAAACCTTTCCAAGGCATACTCCACGAAAGAAGCCAATTCTTTCATAGTCACAATATTCGTGATTATTGAATACCCTCTCTCATAGTTTATGAAGCACTGTTTGACTAAGCATAATTTTTTTAAAAATAAATGAAGGCTTTTGAAATTTGTGATCGAAAATAAACTTTAGACATTTGTGTGACTATAAATCTTTTCATATGGAGTAAGAGAGAAATTTTAAAGTTAAATTATTTCTAATTATAAAAATTTGACATTTTTTTGGTGCATACTAAAAAAGAAAGTGTGTCACATAAATTAGGACTAAGGGAGTAGTATATGGCAAAGTGATAGGATATACTTTATATTAAACGATGTAGTGAGATGAATAAAATTTCTTTAACTTTAGGCATAGGTCCCAAATTGTTCTTATGATGAGACACGTTTAACTCTTAAATGAATCTTAAGCAACGCGAACACAAATTAGTAAGGCTATTGTATTTTGAATTTCAGATGGTTAAACAGAAAAACTAAGATTAAGACTCACCAAGATTAGATTAATAGACTGTTTGACCAAGCTTCAAAAACAAAAATACTTATTTTTTAAAACATATTTATATTTTAGAAAATTGAGGTGTTTGGCAAGCTTTTAAGGAAAAAAAAGAGACTTTGTAAGTTATTTTTCAGAAGCTGAAAACATATTTTTTTCCTAGAAACACTTTTGAACATTGATAAAGTATAAGTTGTTGATCTAATATTAATAAAAATGTATTTAAATTGATTAACCAGACATAATTTGTTACATTTCAAAAGTACTTTTTGGAAAATATTCCTAACTAAAAGAATCATATTTAAGAATAAGTAAAAGTTCGACTAAATTTGCCATAGTGCAAGGAAAAAACCGAACACATGAATCTTCATTAGATTAAGTCAAGGAATAAAGCAAATACATGGATTCATAGGATCTGTGTTGACTAGGTAATGGTCAGTGAAAAGGGCAAAAAGGATACTGACTTGTCCATGAAATTAGAAGGAAATAGAAAGGCATAGGGAAACGTAAGGACCATTGAACCTGTACCCATATAGATGGAAATAGAAATGCATCCAGAGCTGGATGATACTCCCTCCTTCTCATAACAGTGGTCACGTTTCACTTCTCGATAATTAATTTTATCAATCTTTCAAACTAAATTAAATTAAATTAATTTAAGATTTTGAAATTCAAATATATATATTCAAAAACTACGCGAAAAATACTATACGTTGCAATTCTTCTTATATCAATATGATAAAAAATACATCTTAAAACATTGATCATAGTTTAAATAGTTTGACTCTTGAAAAACGAAATGTGACAAGTACCATAGGATGAAGGGCTATATGTGAAATAATGAATTCTAGGGTCCCTTTGGTTGGCAAGTGTACGTTTTAATTAAGGAAAAAGGTGCAAATATACCGTTAACTTTGCGATATATAACATATATAATCCTCATTAAAAAAGTGGTGCATATATATCGTTGTCGTTACACAAATAGTGCAAATATATCACTCGTCAAACCGTTATACCGCCTTCATGTTGTCTAAGGAATCGAAAATGTCCTTGATGGCCTTGATTTTATCTAGGTTTACCTCAATACCTCTTTGAGAGAAAGAAATCCAAGAATTTTCTTAGGCGTACCCCAAATGCACATTTCTCCGGTTGAGCTTCATGTTGAACTTCCTTAGAATTTCGAACATTTCTTGCAAATGACTCAAGCGGTCTTCTACACGGAGACTCTTAACAAGCATGTCATCTATGTAAATTTTCATTGTTTTCCCAATTTGCTTTTCAAACATCTTATTTATTAGCCTCTGATAAGTGGCTTCGGCCTTTTTAGCGCAAATGGCATCACATTGTAACAATAAGTTCCGAAATTGGTGATGAAAGAAGTTTTCTAGCTGGTTGATTATCGGAGTCCAGGGTGAGTCGTAGCTTCCTTCCCGACACTAGAACTGCCTCTTACATTTATGACTCTGTCTTTTGTTATTTTCATACAGTATTATGCATTTCCTTATTCAGACTTGTATTCCATTTAGAGTTATGTACTCATGACTACCAGATTTTGGGGGATTTTATTTCAAGCTTGTAATAAATCCTAGAACTTGTTGATACTTCTCTTGTTATCTCTTTATTTCCGTATTTAATTATATATTTTTTATGATTGATTAGTTGGTTCGCCTACGAGTTAGAGTAGGTGCCCTCACGACACAATGAGATTTTGAGTCGTGACATTGCTCCATCCACATTTTGGGTCGATGTATGGGTTGTTGCTGGATCACAGAGATGAAGGCCATCCAATTCGATCTGCTCGTTGCCAACAACGTTTCGGGGAGTTCGGTTATCATTTACTACTGACATACATGAAGTCAATGCTTAAGACAAAACAAAATTTTAAAGAGTTAGTTTAAAATATAGGGTCACTTGTGTCACCATTACTGCCCAAGCCCCACGATGGGCATCAAATTGTTTACTCGAAAATTGGTACATTTGAATTTGTACATGTGGTTAAGGGCACATGGATCTTAAGTGACCAAGAAAGTAAGATTATTAGCAGTTGAAATTGATATAAATGGAATATAATTGAAAAAAATAAGTTAAAATAGTCTGAGCCTTGGAGTAGCTTTGAGCTAGAATCCCCGGGCAAGCCACCAGTTGCGATATTGATATGATAAATTGAGACAAGAACTAGAAAATAGTGCAAGTACCAAGTGTATTATCTCTCTTTTTTCGATCCCTTTACAGTGAAATGATGTGCCCTATTTATACTTGGACTCAAGGATACACATTTCCTGAATTATGCTCCCTTTAATTTTGCATATCAATGATGTAAATAATGATGGACAATAAAGGTGACAATAATGACTATTAGTGCTCCGTGAAAGGTGCAAGGTCTTCTGTAACGTTTGACTGTTGATAATCATATATGACTTTCCACATCCTTGCTTCCCGGTACTAGAAATCTTATAGTACCTCCGGTGTAATGCAAGAGTCTCCGGGGACACTCATTGCTGATTTGAACCTGACTCATCCGTTTTTTCATATGTCACAACATAATTCATCCAGCTATATAATACGAATTTCACCTCATACAGAAATATTCCCCTATTAGTGAATAAGGGCATATTTGAACTAATGTTGTAACGACAACAATATATTTGACCTCAATTATTAATAAAAGGCCCACTGCCTGCTGGCCCAAGTCATTCCCTTCCCGATCCAGTCTCTCGGCCAGCAGGCCCACTGCCTACTGGCCTAATGTTTTAGTCTGTCAGTCCAGCCCACTACCTGCTGGCTAGTCCCGAGATGACCCGGCACCATCCCAAGTCCAGTCCACTTCGATTCCGCATCAAGGGCACGTTACTCATAGCCAACGGGGTATTTTTAAACTGAAATGACATTTTAATCTCAATGCTAATGTCACTATATCACCCCTACCACGTAACCCAGTGTCTGCCCTTCATGACCCGAATTGGAAAATGGTCATGGATGATGAATATAATGCTCTTATTGAAAATAAGACGTGGGAGTTGGTGCCCCGTCCGCCTGGTGTCAATGTTATTCATTCTATGTGGATTTTTACTCATAAAGAAAAATCTGACAGTTGTTTTGAGAGGCATAAGGCCCGTCTTGTAGGTGATGGAAAAACTCAAAAGGTTGGCATGGATTGTGAAGAGACATTTATTCTGGTGGTCAAATTGGCAACCATTCGCACTGTTCTCAGTATGGCTCTCTCCAAAGCATGCCCCATTCATCAACCGGATGTAAAAAAATGCTTTCTTACACGGTGATCTCAAGGAGACAGTATACATGCATCAGCCCTTGGGTTTCAGGGACCCCGATCATCCTAACCATGTATGTTTGCTGAAGAAGTCCTTGTATGGGCTTAAACAGGCCCCTTGAGCTTAGTATAAAAGGTTTGCAGATTATGTGTCTACTATTGGGTTTTCTCACAGCAGGTCTGATCATTCTTTGTTCATCTATCATCGTGGTACTTCTCTGACATACATTATGTTATATGTGGATGATATTATATTGACTGCCTCTTCTGATAAAATATGCAAGTCTATCATGTCTCTTCTCAGTTAAAAATTTGCTATGAAAGACTTGGGGCCCTTGAGTTATTTTTTGGTATAGCTGTAACTCGTCATGCAGGTGGTCTATTTTTATCCTAGAGGAAATATGCGGCTGAGATTATTGAGCGGGCTGGCATGTCATCCTGTAAGTCCTCTCCTACTCCGGTTGATACCAAACCGAAGCTGAGTGCTAATTCTAGCACGCCTTACGGGGATCCTTCCCACTATTGCAGTCTTGTAGGGGATCTTCAGTATCTTACTTTCACGAGGCCTGATATTACTTATGCAGTGCAGCATGTGTATTTATTTATGCATGAGCCGAGGGACGAGGACATGCATGCTCTTAAACGCATTGTGTGTTACATTCAGGGCACTCTTGATTATGGTTTGCACTTATATCCATCCTCCGTATCTACCCTCGTGTCTTATACATATGTTGATTAGGGTGGATGTCCAGTTACCAGACGTTCAATATCTGGTTATTGTATGTTTTTTGGTGATAACTTGGTCTCTTGGTCGGCTAAACGCCAGGCTACTTTATTGAGATCTAATGCAGAGGTCGAGTATCGAGGGATAACCAATGTGGTGTCTGAGTCCTGTTGGCTGCGTAATCTCCTATTATAGCCTCACTTTCCTATTCAGAAAGCTACATTGGTCTACCGCAATAATGTTAGTGCGGTCTATCTCTCTGGGAATTCGGTCCAACATCAGCGCACTAAACATATCGAGATGGATATTCACTTTGTTCGCGAAAAGGTAGCTCATGGACAAGTATGTGTCTTGCATGTCCCTTCACGATACCAAATTGCGGACATCTTTACTAAGGGTCTTCCCTTAGTTCTGTTTGAAGATTTTAGAAACAATCTCAGCGTACGACAACCGACCGTTATGACTGCGGAGGTCTGAGAGACTACCGATATACACGGTCAAACCGTGTATATGTCTTGTGTATATTTTGTATATTCCTTACCATAATTAGTAGAGTTCTTGTACATGTATAAGTATAGTAGTAGTCTTGTATTAGGAAAAACTAGTAGTCTTGTATTAGGAAAAGGTAGATTTTATTTTCATAATTAGAAATTATATATCATATCATATATATATATATATATATATATATATATACATACATTTTCATTAATGAAAATAATCAAGGGATTATTCTCTTTCAAAAACTCCATATATATATAAATATACCTTTATCGATGAAGGTTTTCACCGTCTCTCTTATCGCAAATATCAAAAACTCATCTGAACTCCTTTCTAGTTACAACGAAAGATTGGAGATTGTTGAAATTACTTATTCTGCAGAATATGAATATATGAACCTAAAGTGTGATACAAGTTTGGAATTTGAACTACATAGTTCAAACTTCACAAGAACGTCAGTATACACCGTCATGAAGTTTTTATATGAAAAACTTAATTTCATGATATAGTGCAATTGAAGTTTAAAATGAAAAAACTAAACTAAAGGACATTAAAGCCGAGAATTCTTGTGTTTGAATTAATAATTTAAACTTATAGACACGATATTGAACATAAGAAACTGAACTAAAGGACAAAATCTTGAAGTTGAACCAGAAAAAATTGAAATTAAGAACACTATGTCATGAAGTTTTGAGCTAAAAAACTAAACTTTATGGCACAATGTCTTGAAGTTTTGAACTGAAAATTGAACTTCAAAATATTCATAGTGTCCTGAAGTTTTAAATTAAGAAACTGAATTACATGTTATTTATAGTGTCCTGAAGTTTTGAATTGAATAATTGAACTTCAGGACGTATCGTCTCGAAGTTTGAGAAAGCGAAGAAGAAGCATATCTTCCCTTTCTTTTTACGTTACGGCTACACACAAAATAATTTATAAGTACTGGATAAAGTTTAATTGTATTCCTAAAAGTGATAACATGGTGCCGTTTTTTCTTCTGTCTGGTTTTGTTAGGTCCATCGTTGTCATTACAACATTGTGATACAATCGGCAATTTGAGAGAGTCACACCACCACATTTGATAACAATTTGGTTTTAAAAGAAATTATTAGAAGAATTTACCATATCAAAGATCTCAGTGTAAGAACTCAATTTGTTGTAAGAAAGGCCTGTCACCATCTTTCACTTCAACCCAAGAATTTAACAACAAATACCCAATGAATAAGATATCTCCTTCAATACTTATGCACGAGACCAAAGTGTTAAACCAAATCTGAATTAAAAAATTGAAATGTGGACACATTTAAATTTGAACATCGTAAACAAGTTTTTGTTGAAACTTGTCAATACTGGTTATAAATTAGATATTTTGAAATAACTGGATATAACTTAAATATTACGGTGAAAATTGATCACCCTATTAATATTTTAATAATTTGCAAAATGAGATAATTTATTCATTAACTTATTTATTTAGGTTTTATGTGTCTTGGTTTACAAATCTTTGGGTGCATTGCATATGTATCTCGTATAAATGAGTATATTACTTTTAAAATATCACAAACTAAAAGAATATGTATGTGTTATAAAATAATAAATACAAAATCAAATTCAAATAAGTAACGCAAAATTTGCAAACTAAGAAAAATAGGAAATAGAACAAAAAAGGGTCAGTCTAGACTAGGAGTGGCCAGTGGGCTGGGTCGGGGCGGGACGAGACGGGATTTGGAGGGACGGGTTTTTGGGGGACGGGGTGAGGGTCGAGATCGGGACTTGGCTGGCCAAGTGGGCCGGATAAGGGGGACGGAAAGAGGTCCCATCCTGTCCCACATTCCGCCAAAAGAAGGGACGGGTTTTGGGGGGACGGGATGGGTCGGGTAGGGTGATTTTAAATTTTTTAGACACTTAATTTAAAAATATATATATTTACAGACTTAAATAATTGAACAAGATAGTGAATAAAAATATCCCAATGCTGTTTTTGTGCCTCTTATATTATTTAATAGAAATATGATTTTTTTGTAATACAATTTCAAAATTACAACTTTGTTTCGTAGTTCAAAAGTTGCAAATCACATAGTAGTATTTCCATTAAAAAAATTATATATTCAACCATACTCTGTCTAATTTCCTCACAATCTCTTAAGGATCTTCTGTTGGAATTGGAAGTTGTTGGTCAAATTGTTCGACATCGCTTCCTGCTCCCTCAGATAATATTTCGTTGTAGTTGTAGTCGTCTTCTTCGTTGATCTTTGGTTGACCGCACCTTCTACGCTCCGCTCTAATTCAATCTCTAAATAAAACTGCAATCTCCAAGCTGTCACCCACCAATGAGTGCATGTGTTCTCCTATTTCAAACCTTCCAGAAGAAAAAGTACTTTCAGAAGCTGTTGATGACACTTGAATATTCAACACATCTCGGGTCATCTTTGATATTCAAAATTACATACCGTGCCTATCATCAATATATCTGTATGCTTATATACATTTTTGCATAGACCAATTTTGATATATCCAATGACATGTAACAGTTAAATAATCATTATTGTTAGTATTACGGCCTATATCAGAAGTGATAGTCACTTTGACATTAAAATGATATAATGCATAACGTAAATACTGTTAATATTCATGTGCAAATTTAAAAACATCTCTTCTAACAATTGATCTAGGAAAATCGTTAAATGCAGGATTATATGTTTCTCGAATGTAATGAATAAACCATGAGATGAAGGAAATGAAAAAGGCAAACCCTCCACAACAACTAATTTTGCTAAATTTTCCCTATCTCTGTGTTTATCATATTTAGGACCTATAACGCCCCCCGTCATCGGGTTAATCTAGCCTTGTACTTGGTCGTGGACACTATGTGAACCTTGTCCGAACTCAGAAGGCATTTGCACACCCGATTTTTCAGCCAAGTATTGGTTATACCTTACTTTGTGAGAGTTTTATACATGTCTCATTAAACCTCCCATCCCACCTTGACCTTTTTCAGTTTTAAATTTATAAACTTCGCGAAATTTTTTACATATAGCTAGTTGATTAGGAATGTCCCTATCAAAAAATTCTCATGCAAGTGATTTTAATTTTCATTGTTTTTGGCCTCGACTCATACTAGGGGGAATAAGAGGCGTTCTAGTTTCAGTTTCAGCCTGAGACTCAGTCTGAGCCTGAGGTGGAGGTGCACTAGTGGATGTGTTATCTAAATTATCTTCTAATTCATTTTCTAAATTAAAGTCATTCAGATACAGAATATACCTAATGATCTAATGTTATATAATATTAACATTAAAAAAATTAGTTTCATATATATAAGTGAAATCATCGTAATTAGAATTACTAGAAGATGCACCCTTACCCCTGTTACCCCTAGTACCTCTACCAGAAAAACGTCCACTTCGTTCCATTATAATTATGTAAATAAATAATTAAAGATAATGAAATTAAGTAACAATAATAATTTAAAGAAGGAATGAAGGTACCAAACGCCGACGTAACGTCGACGTGTAATCGAGATTGAAAATTAAAACTTTGCCCGATGATCCTCAAGCTAGTTGCCAACTTCACTCCCAATTTTTTAACTTTGATAGAAATCAGCAAATAAAATATAATATTTAGTGTGCAATGTAGACTTGTAGAGAGAGATAGATTAGAGTGATAGTAAGAAGATTTGTAAGAAAAATAAAGAGGAAATGAGGTATTTTTAGTTGAGAAATAGAGTTAAAGTGTAAATTTACTAACTTATGGGTTAAAAATAAATATTAAGGGGATAGGGGGTTTTTGGGGTGGGGGGGCAAAATGGTCGTTATTAGCCGTTGCCAACAGCCAAAATCAAAACTGGCCCATTGTGCAACGGTTATTTTTGTAAAGGGAGGGGAGGGGGGACGGTGGCGGGCCGGGAAGGGTGGCGGGTTGGGGCTAGACGGGTGGAGAATTGGGGCGGGATCGGGACTGGCAAAACGAGTCCTAGTCCCGTCCCGAGTTCGAACCCTGCTACCTCTTTTTTTTAAAGGGGGGTCGGGGCGGGTCGAGTATCGGGATGGGCCAGGGCGGGATCGGTCCGACCCGGCCCACTGGACAGCCTTAGTCTAGACATCTCTAAATCTCTAGAAGACCTTGAAAATATAATGACCCGCTAGATCGTTTTATGCTTTTTGATTCTTTTTTCTGAAATACCTTTTTCGTGGCTTTATCTTGATATTTATGACTTGCGAGGATGAGTAACGCAATTCCTGAGGCATTGGGTGAGTAGATTTAGAAATATTAGAAGATCTTAAGTTAAAAAAATGTGAAAGTTAGACATGGGTCTGTGTCGGAGTTTCGTTGATACCATCAGGTCCGAAATGTGATTTATGACTTAATCGAATAGCTGGTTCGGACTCCGAAGAGCTCGGGGATATTTTAGACCTTTGGTTGAGAACTAGTTAAATTTAATTATTAGATTTAACCACGGTCAACGTCGAGTTAAAACGATCCTGTTTTGATATTTTGAGTGCGCAAACAGGTTCATAGTGTGTTTTATGATCGAAATGTATATTTGATTTGTGTCCGGGATGTCCCGGATGAGTTTCGGGTGTTACATCAAAGTTCGGAAGAGTTTGGAATTTGTTGGTTTCTGGTGCACTCCTTCACGATCGTGATGTGTCCTTCGCGTTCACTAAGAAGGGTAGGGTAAGGAAGCCTTCGCTTCGCGGGTGGACCATCGTGTTCGCGAATAGGTATTGGGGTTGGGCCGATCGTGATGAGTGGGTCGGGTCAGGGCCGCAATCGCGGTGATCCTCTTGCAATTGTGATGTGGGCAGTTTTATTTCCCAAATCTGAAAGTCATTTTCCATTTTCATATTTTGAGTTTCGGAGCTCGGATTGAAGTGATTTCAAGGACATTTTGCACCATTTAGCTTGGGGGGTAAGATTCTTACTCTTTTGATGTTTCTTCTTGATTCCTTACATTAATTTGATATTTAATTCATGATTTGGGTTGGGGAAATGGGGATTTTAGCCCTAAGATTAAGATTATGAAATTCTTTTAATTGGGAGTCGATTTGTGGATAGTTTTGGATAATTCTCTGAATTTAGACTAATTAAGTTATGAGTAAACCATTTTTTAAATAAAATTTCAGTTTTGCCCTCAGGGGCTCAAGTTTGGCTTTTTGGGCCCGAGATATAAGTATAGCAATATAAGTGTCTACATACTCGTTATCTTGCGTACGACCGGTATTTGATAGATTGTGATCATTCTAAGGCTTTGCAAAATCTTAAGGTTCGTGGCACGTTTGCTCAACATTTGAGGTATATTAAGACTTCATTTGAGGGACGTTTTATTAAGAAAAGATAAAAAATGAAAATAATAACGGTAAGGACGTAATAGGAGGACTCATACCCGTGATATGACGAGCATTTTTTCAGATACCAATGAAATAATATGGGTGATAGTGTACTGTGTAGTTATGGGCCGTGACCCAGGAATGCCAAAGCATGTAGGTATTAATTGTGCTACTTGTCTTATATTTGACTACTTGATTGTATTCAATGCACTTAGGAATCTCGTAGACTTGTGATACATATGTTAATGAATTTGTCAGCTATTAAGTCTAGATTGTTAATGAACTTACTTACTTACTTGAACTTATTGGCTATTAAGTCCGGATTTGAGAGGTTTATTCTCTTATATGTTGTATCATGCATTTGCATATGTTTGGCTTGGGTTTGTGCTCATGTCTATTACCCAATATCCACGTTTTGTGCTCCATATCAATGGCTGAATAAGGAGAAAAATTATGTTTAGCTTAAAGTCACAAAGAATAATTGTCTACTGACGTAAATGTCGTGCACTATGATCTTCAGATACTTTCCTATCCCAAAAATATGTGCTTCATTTCTGGCTGCTTTTCTCCAATCACTCTATTATTCTAGTTTGTTAAAAAGCTAAGTGATCTAAAAGCAGAAGAGAATTGATCAGATAAAGCAAATAGACTATTAACCACCGGATTTTATTTAAACTTGTTTTTATGCACAAAAGAATGGTATCTCCATATAAAAACAGTCGGTGTTTTCCCCTGGCTGACAGCTAAGGCCTCATGACCAGAAAGCTTATGCTAAAATAATCAAGAAACAGCCTTGTCTTCTGATCTCTTGTACTCTGGCTTCAGCTCGTAAGTGCCTTGATGAGCGCCCTTATTATTGTAGATGCAGAGAAGTTTGAGCATGTCTTTCATAAATTGCTGCAAGAGACAACTAGGTTAAAGGGGAGAAAAAGCCTGAAAGACGATATTTCCCTTCCATTCTCATCCAACAATAATCCTCAGAAGTGAATGCCAGACTGTTGGTCTAAATTAATCAACAATCTGCTGCTTCTGATCTATACTTGGTGTTTGTGTTTAATCCCATCAGTAAAAGGAGTAAAATATATACTACCAAATGAACATGACTGCAACACTGAGGGGAAAAAAAATCTTTTGTTAACTCTGTGATTGAGCAGAACTTCATAAAACATTTATAGGGGTACTCTTAGGCAGTTTGACTTAGAGAAGTAGGTGCCAATAGGCGAATCTTAATGCTAGCTAAGCAGAAATATATAATATATCAATCAACTACTACTCAATCTCGAATTAGTTAGGTCGACTATATGGATCCTCCACATATACATTCCCCTCTATTTAGGTCAATTTCATTCCAATACCTAAACTTCGATTTCCAAGGCAAATTAAGAGTTCTCTAAATCTCAGTTATCCTTACACGGATAACTCTATTGTAAAGAAATAATCTCTGAAAATTGAGCTCATTGTTCCGTTCCTCAATGATGCCCAAACAATATTTCAATTTATAGGGTTGTCATAAAATGGAGGAATTGCCTGTTCATCTCATGCATAATGTCTGGATAACCCAACAATCTAACTAATGCAGTCGTACTCCTGGGAACTTATTAAAAGCAAGCACATTCTTATTCTGGTACCTCACACTATGCTTAAACCTTGTAAAGGAAGAAAGTAACATACAACTAAAAATAACTAATTAAATAGCAGACAATCAGTAGCGAGCATGAAAAGCTAGTTTAAAATTTAAAGGACTAATAACAACCAAAACTATAAAGGAAATGGAGATCTGGAATGAGAGACAATATCCTTTCCCCCCAGGGCAGGGCTTAGGGCTTAGCTCACTAGGCAGAGGTTGAGGGACTTGTGACTTAGGTCACAGGTCCAAGCCCTACATCAAGCAACTATGTCTGGTATTTAAGTGGAGAAGGGTAGAGGGGCGGGTCTATTACCCCTGAGTTTCAAAGATTGCGGTTAGTCCCAAGAGCTAGCTCCAGACGGATTTCTCAGTCATCAAAAAAAAGAAAAAAAAGAAAGAGACAAAGATATCCTGCATCCAATAGAATCAGATACAGAACTAGGAGATAAATAGGACATTGACAGCAAAGAAACATATCTGCTACACTTCCAAGCTTTCAACTGAAGCAATTGACAATAATTGAATATGATGATCAAACGATATATCAAATAACTTGAGTTTAAGTATTCAACAAGATTCAATAAAAACAGAAAAACTTCCTTGACCGATTAGGTAGATCAAGAAAACTGTGGTAGCAGCTGTTACAGGAGTTGAATATGCAACAGCAATCCAAGGTCGCATACCCAGACGGAAACTAAGCTCCCACTCATGCAGTAGATACACAGTGTCTAGTGGCTCATTGTTGAATAATAAAATGAATTTATCGAGGAAGTCTACGTGAAAATGCAATGAATTGTTTCAAGACCCACTCAAATTGCTTTTTTTCTTTTATTAATGAGATGTATATTTGGATTTCTTGGTCACATAAAGAACGATAAGAGCTTATTGAAGAGGAGCTATGGTAGCTGTTTGATGGTCTACTTCGATAGAGCAGAGTAACAGGATATTTCAGGATCAATTTCTCTTAAAACAACATATATGGAATAGAGTTGTTTTCTTGTCCTTTACTAGTATCTTTTATGGTTTCCCATCAACAGATCTCGGTGAGATTAGAAGGTCCGTTTACTTCAATGTATTTTAAGTTTAAGGACTTCTGTAGTCCTCTTCTACTATAGTTTCCACTGAAAAACAAATCCTTCTCCTGAAAATAAGCACTCCCTCCTTTCATGTTATGTGCCTTAGTTTGAGTGGGCATAGAGTTTAAGAAAAGTAAGACTTAAGAATCTTGTCGTCTTAAACTAAAGATGTGAAAGTATCAAAATGCCCTCAAATCTTGTGGTCTTATATACGACATGTGTGATATTGGAGTTAAAGAGTCACTAGATATAGAAAGTGGTTTTTTCCTTAAACAGACTAAAAATGAAAGTAATACACATAAATTGAAGCAAAGCGAGTAAAATAAATAAAATAAAAATAACAGAAAATGTAAAGCAAGCATAAAATCTAAGTTAACGTTAATCACTGATGCTCAGCAGTTTCTCAGTACTTTGACAAGCAAGCAAACCTCACAAGACAAGATACCGCACTTCCATCTAGACCACATAAGGATTCAACCAACAGACAACATACTTTAAAAGGTGGACAAAGGAATAGTTGTGAATTAACCCCTAAGCAGACATACCTCAGGTTGGTCAGTCTCATGGACCAGCTGTTTCAGTGTCCAATTCGGTTGCCTCTCAAAGAGTTTGAACATGATTTCTTCCATTTCATCACGGTCCCTCCTTGTTCTTTTCATTTCTAATCCCTTACTTGGCACCTTCTTCTTATCCTGTTAGTTAAAAGTGGTTACTATAACTTCGTGGCCTAAATTTGACAACATTCATATGTCTGCCTATGTAGCCACAAGATCGATACTGAACACAAAAGATTAAGTATTAAAAGCTGAAATTTACTGCAGATCCAGAAGCCTTAGTTGCAAAAAATCCAGGCATAGGCCTCATATGTATGGCATTATCATTGTCAATAATCTGCGAAATGTAAAAGATAATAATTGGATGGAAACTCAGTAAAAGCAGGTTCAAAAGCAACTAAAACTAAGAATCAATACATCCAACATCGAAGTGGCTATACAAATAAGCGAATATCCAGCCAGGAAAAAGGTACTAGTAACTCTACCTGAATTTGTCTACTTTTGGTATTGTACTTATTTGTCCTTTCACGGCAAAGTTTTCCATAGTTCTCAATGTTTTCATGATGAGGCTTCATGTCAAATTTGTGGTATATCTTTCCTTCCACGGAAAGCCTTCCTACAACATAGAATTTCCATTAAGCATGATGTAAAATAATCTCATAACTGCAGCTATCAGACAGCTAAGAGTTTCTCACCTTGAGCTGACTCAGAAAATATAGACATAGGAATAAAATCTGTAGACATGTCCATGGAGTAGTGAGTGGGCATGTTTCCAGATGAGGTTCCAGCCAATTCCATGGTAAACTGGTTATAATGCAAACAATATATGAAAATTGGAAGGAACAAGATATTGATAGCAAAGAGGACTGGCATGCAATAAATTACAGCAATCCTCTCCTTGACCAGAAAAAAATGACAGATAAAAAGAAAAACAGACGGATGTTACATTTTAAGAAAAGGCATCTTCCCCATGATTTTTAAAAATAACAGAGCAGAAATTTTGTTGACTATTTTGTAAAGCACGTGCAAAGTTGGTTGCATCCTAAAGCAGATTAAAACCCCAGTGCTTAAAAAGAAGAAGAGGAGGAACTATTTACTCTCTCAGTAGGATATGAAAGAACAATATTCAATCCACAATATAAAACTATTTGTTCTTCTTGTTTCATGATGTAGAATATTTTTTTCCTTAAATATTTCCAGAACAGGAATCTCATCTTCCTACTGTAGGAGGGTCAGACCCTTAAGGCCCAAGGAGAGTGTTATATCCAAAACTATAAACAAAACCTTCTGGACATGAGACTTCTGTGAAGTTTAGGAAGCAATACTACAAGGAATAGTTTTGATATAAGATTCATATTGATGGTACTATACTAATGCATGACTATATCAAACATAGAGAAACATATTCTCATACATAACAACAATTGCATTGCTATCACGGGCTTTGCGCAATCCATCTGATTAGATAGACATCTCTTCCATATAATTAGCAAGAGATGGATGATCCTCATTCTATCCTCTCTGAATCAATTAACAAAAGATTTGAAGATCTAATTTCGAGTCTTTGACAGCATGATTAAGTATATGATATTTCTAGCAAACAATGCAAAACTTCTATAGATGATTAACTGAGGGATGGAACCGTCCCTTGTATGTCAACATGTGTCGTGATTTACAAAGGTGTGGGCTTCTTTCAGAATCATTTGGTTTCATAAGCATGGAATACAGTCAGACATACCTAACTCTCCAATTCAATTCATCAGGCATTGCTATGCCTTTCTGATTTAAATACCTAAGTAATGGTTTTTAATATGTTAATGTTTGAGGAACCAAATTAAGCTGGAAAACATAGAAGAAAGGACTCACCAAGAAGAGAAACGAGAAAGAAGATGAGAAAAATGAATCAGCATCTAGCAGGCTATACTTACTGAATTCTATATAAACTATCCAAGATGTTGAGGTAACTTTACTTTAATGCTAGCACATCTTACAAAACACAGTCGTTCAGCACATCCAAGTATATGTGAACTCCTATGTGAAATATCTTTATTCTATGGAAGTTTACATGCTTCTCAATCGAGACCAAATACTATGCAACCAAAACTTCACAAGTCCCCTTCCTGGATAGAGAACTCAAAGCATTTTGAGCTGCTTTGAGCAACTGAATATTTACATACATGCTATGTATAGCAGATACGCAAATAATCCATCATACATTAACACATGTAAGTCTCAGAGTATAGTCCCCCTTAAGACCAATTGCCCACCAGAGAACTCCCATAGAAATTGAATTACTTGAGCTCAATCATATGAAGAATATGTACTATTGCAGCAAGTTTAAGAATCACACAATCACAACCACAAGCACTGCCCTGCAAATGGATTGGGCATGGTATACTATGTCAGAGGACCGCTTTACTATTTTATCCAAAGAGAAATATGTCAACTTAGAATGTTTTACAATAAGTACTTTTGACAGCTATAAAGGAAAAAACGAAGAAGTAAAAAAAATCCAACTCCCAAAGCAATATCATCGTCTTGTGTGATATTGTCAGAGAGTGCGTTAGAGAAGTCATATAGATTACCCAGTAAAAGAGCATAAAAGATTTAACTGTCTCAACCATATTTCTGTAGTTGCCTGTCCTATAACCAAGTCATAATCATCAACATTGCTTAAACATAGACCAAAAAGTAACACTGTTCAAGTAACAGACATGTCTGCCTTGCAATCTAGAGCACATTTTCAGGGATTTGTCAACGTACTGTAAACTTATTTTAGTGGTACCTCACCTAAGGTTACTAATAGCCCGTTTTTGTGTGTGTGTGGGGGGGGGGGGGGGGGGGGTTGCTGCTGTTGATTTTATTTTCTTTAACCGCTTTATAACTTTTTAATTATCATGCATATTAGTTGAGCATTGACAAATCACTGCTAAAAATTCTTCCATACTGCTATACATTTCACTAAACATATTTTTGATTTCATCTTCAACAAGTGTCTAAAGGAGACACGAGGCTGAATTTCCTTCATACGATGTTCTTTTCTTTTAAATAAAACAAAATTCCTTGCAAATTGTTGCCTTAGCGAAAGACTAACAGGCAAAGTTTTATGAAAATAAGTTCAAATGGACAAAGATTAGTGGTTTCTGGAGCAGGCTAGTTTACTGTGTAATTATTTGTTCCACTCACCATTTATTTGAGAAAAATGGAAGTTGTTTATATCCATTTTATTCCAATGAATAGAAAATAAGGATCAGGGAGTTGCATAACAATACAATGGACCATCGATAGAAAATAGAAGGTAGACGAGAAGATAGGGGGCGAAGGATCTTGGAAATTGATTTGGTCAGTTTCAAAAGGAATAAAGGAAGGAGTCGACGCATTGTTTAGCGATTGTTTGCTTCCAATTTTTCCGGGTCCCTCGCCCAGGGGACAGAAAGGGCAACTTCCTTTCCAGATTTTAGGGCGGGCCCAGCCGGGGCTTCCGCAACACCCCATTGCGTACTAGACGGGCAACAGCCCATCCTTTGATTGCCTTTGAAACATAACAAATCCCCTCCTTTTTCTAATCTGGGGTCCCGTCCCTAGACGACTTGAGTAAAGAGGGAATCCAATTGCAACTACCCCCTGCAGTGGTAGAACCTCGTGAACCAGGCTGCTTGACTTGCTTTTCTTTTCTTATGATATTGATAAGTCGAGCCTTCGCTCTTGCCTATAATAAGAGGTCAAGGATCGAGTCGTCTGTTCATAGTAGAACTTTGCTTTTGCCATTCTGTTCCTGGAAAGCAAGGCAAGGAAACCTTGGTATGCACGAGACAAGCATATGACACCAACCAAAAGTACTCTTTCGGAATCAGGTGAGTCAAAGGTCAGGATCTCAATCAAAACTAGCTACATTTCCCTCTCAGCCTGCCTGGAATCCTTTAGAACCAACTGAACAATTGGACTTCCTATTTGATAGTGATTCAAGAGAGATATAGTTGTGCCGATAGCTTGATTATATTCCTACGAATTTTGACTCTTTATCCAAAAGTATAATAGTTATAGTTGTGAAACGGCTTATTCCTTTCCGGACGGAGAGATGAACAAGCGAAAGAAGCAAGGTCCTTACCTTCTCCATTCTCAAAAGCGGATTCTATCCCGATTTGTCAAATAGTGGTAGCGCCAGTGCCTTCAACTCGTCTCATAAAACCAAGTGCCTTTGCCGGAAGAAAGTATACTATTTATTTGCATTTTCTTTGGGGACTTAGATTCAAATTTAATGTCTCACAACCGAGAAAAATTAGGGGGCTCATTTTGGTTTTGGGTCTGCGACGAATAGGTTCAAGAGATGAGAGAATTAAGAATACCCACCAGAAAGACTAATCCAATCCATAAGGATGTACCAGAAAATACAACATTTTTGTTACTTGACCAGCCATCAGGAGAAGCAAATACAACGGGTATGCTAATCAATAAGATTAATGAGACTAGAAGGGAAAGGCGGAGGTACGAAAGCTAATCAATAAGATTAATGAAGTAGCATATTAATGCAAAAACAGCCAATTGGAAAGCAAGAGTCATGCTTTTAATCCTCCAAGCTACCAACAAATGAACTATATACCATTTGATCCCTCTATCAGCCAAAAAATCTTAATTGTGATAAAATATGTCATCGAGGGATTTTACTTTATCATGAATCCATTGATTCTATATGACTTATTACTACTCCCCCTTTCGCACTTTATGAGTAGGGTGGGTGGAAATGGAATTTGCTTTTTTTATTTCAAAAATGGGCATGCTAGATCATATATCTATATACGGATAGATAGATCGACCGGTGGATTCGTCCCTGAGATATTTCTACCGATAGTAGGGGTATCCACCCCTATGGCCATGTTCTATTCGGAGGAATAAAATCAAAATAGTCTTTCGGAGAGATGTCTGAGTGGTTGATAGCCCCGGTCTTGAAAACCGGTATAGTTTTGAACAAAGAACTATCGAGGGTTCCAATCCCTCTCCTTTTTTGCTAATTGAATAGATTTTGTCTTTAGTGGTTTTTCCCAATCTGCTATCCGAAATAAAAGGGAATGGCTAGGCTATCCCACCTAGCCAAGCCAGAAAAATAGATTAGATATAAATTAGATAAAATGAGTTGAAAAAAAAAGGAATACTTAGTTGATTCCAAGATGTATGATTGAATCAAAGTGATTTGTACTTCATTCAAGCAATGGATCTCCTGTCTCATCTCAATTAAGAGGGGTCATGGAAAGAACAGGTTCAAAGTCACGATCAATTCCTCTTTCAAATCCTGATGCAGCCAATTCACCACTTCACTTACTTACTACTTACTTAATACCGAATGAAAGTACGTAGCACTAGAAAAGCAAATAGAGAGAGTACAAGACAGAACTAAATAGGTGTAGAGTTTGGAGTAGCGAAGAGGCTTTGAGACTTTGCTGACGAAGCGAAGGTACGAAGTGGATTTCTCATGGACCTCTGAATCATTTTTATGTTATACGAGCATAAACAATAACCATTTAGAATACCTGCAGGTCAAGGGAGAACAGGTTTGATTCATTTTCAAGCTAGAAGATCATAAAAGGAAAGCGGTCTCTTATCTTGTGACCTAAATTTCCCTCTCGTAATAGAACCTTCCATAGAAAGCAGCTCGCACTCGGTAATAAGACTTGAACATGGATTCTTTCCCATCGACCGGACCTTTCACAGGGACCAGGAACAAGGACCCGGACGAATAGGAATGGGAACTACTCTTTTCGTTTTGGCATTTGAGTAGGTAAGGGCAGCGGGACCAGCAAGATGAACAATCGGACCAAGCAAGCTATTAAGCCAACTAACAAAGCCACAAGCTATAGGCAGGATCCTTTGTTAGCTCTACGATTAGGGAGTACGTCACCTTCCCTTCTCTTGAGGAGCCTCGTTGTATGTTGAGTTTGACTATACTAAATGAGTTGGCGGATTTGAGTCTTTCTTTTCTTTTTAACTATAGGCATCGGCACTGGCACAAGACAAGCAAAGAAAGGAAAATCTTTCTTTGCCTCTGGTTAAGCCCCCTATTACATAAGGCATCGCAAGATCCTCGATAAAAAGGTAACATATTTCCCCCTCATCTGAGACGTGAATGTAAAGCAAGTGTGGAAAGTTGGCCCGACCCCTTTGGTTTATCATAACAAGAAATCTCGAAGATCATCAAGGCCTACCATATTAATGGGATCTCTTGTAGTAGGCCCAAGCACCAAAAGACAAGTGAGTCTTAATAACATAAGCGAGAATGCCAAGGTCTTGTCAAAGCCACTTCAATCATTGAATCATTGTTCAACGCTTTCTCTCGCATGCCTCTATGGTCGATGGGAGTAGCAAAATATCAAACCCCACCCCACTCGGCTCAAGCCGAGGAGCCGAAAGTCACTTGCTCGACTATAAAGTTGGAGAGGAGTCCATGTTCTTAAGATTTGAAAATCCTAGTGCGCTATTGCACCTGCTAGAAAGAACAGTTGAACTGCCATTGGATCGAGTTTAGCCTTTACTTTGAATTTCCAGATGAAATTCGGGAAAACCCCAATTACAAAGATTTTTAGGGAGTTTAAATTATATTTCTCCTTATTATAAAAATTTATCTTTAGATACTGCTATCTTATATGATAGACTAAAGAAGACTGCTAATCCTTGGACAAATGCCCATACAGAAGCAGTGAGAAAAATCAAAGAAAAGGTAAAAGCTTTGCCATGTCTTATGCTTGCCAACCCAAATTGGGAAAATATTATTGAGACAGATGACTCAGATATTGATTTTGAAGGAATACTCAAACAAATTAATCCCCAAACCAAACAAGAATACCTTATTCGATTCCATTCAGGTAAATGGTCAAAAGGCTGCTACTATAGCCAAATAAATTCTTGTTATAGTCAAATGTGTCCTAAAATTCCAGGATGATCTTTACAATTCAAAGTTCTTAATAAGAATTGACTGCCACGCAGCAAAATTTATGTTTCAAAAATATTTTAAGCATGATGTATCCAAACAAATGTTTACTAGATGGCAGGCTCATTTAGCCCCATTTGATTTTGAAATTCATTATCTCAAAGGTGAAAATAACTCACTTACTAATTTTCATACCCGTGAATATTTACAAGGATAAGATGAGCCCCAATTGGGCACCACCCACCTCTAGTAAAGGTAGAGGAAGCAGAGGCAGAGGCAGAGGCTCAGGTCGAGGCTCAGCCCGAACAAGTTCGTCAAGGGATAATATTCCCAAAAATATTCCAAAGGTTATACTCATGGACAAAGAAAGCTCATCTAGCCAAACAAAGAGCTCATATGCTCAAACACTCCAGAAATCGGAGATAGAAGACAGAAACCAATATTTGGTTAAGACTCATGAAGAGACAATTCTCTACCTACATCATGAGGATAAAAATTATTTAATTGATCCTTGGATTCTCATGAATCGATATGTAGAACATTTTGGTGATGCCAAAAGTGATTGTAAGAACACCCCAACCCCACAAAAGAAGAAGGGAGACCTCTTCTAAACAAGAAATCAGTATATAATGCATTAAGTTCATCTCGAAACTTGTTGAGGTATCATATCATCTTTTGTTAACAGACTCCAACTTAAGAGTCCAAGTTCCAACATATATACCCATGGGACAAAATGACAACTGCTAGAGCTCCTCCAACAGATCAAGTATAATTTTGTGCAATTTAAACCAGAAAACATAGCTTTTCAATAACACTCCTAAGTTAGATTCCACTTTCAAATTATCCACTTCTTTGAATTAATATGATATCTGACATAATTCCATGCTTTCGATGAATTCAAATTAATTTTAAAAGTTCAATATGATATTTACTGTCAAATCAGTTACACTTTTAAAAACTATTTGATACTTTCCTCCAAAATCAAATTAACATCTTAAACTCCTCAAATAGATGCATGTAAAAGATTATCTAAGTCCTCGTCAAATTTCAATTCAAATCAAAAGCTCTAGTTTTGACAAGCACTGCACGTACTCCTTCAAGTAGTTAGGCTGTTAGTTTGAGCCAATAGTTATAAATGCCCATTAAACAATGGTCTGACCCATTTACAAGAGTTATTTTAAAGAAAAAAATTGATAGTAGTATTTGTTCTTTAGAAGCACCCAGTTCCTTCTCTGCATTTCTAGTTAGTATATCAGTTGATATCGTGGTCGATTAATGATGGGAGAGTAGTTGGAACCAATGGTAAAACCACCCGCTATTGACCAGTAGCTCTGGCGAGAAGTGAAGTGGCTCTATAATAATGAGTAGTTCTTCCAGATAAACTTATCCAATAATACATGGACTCGGTTATCATTACGTACTTTATACGGGTAAGTTCAAGTAGCTGGTATTGATTATTTCTAATCTTTGGTCTTATTGAAGAATGCCCAGACCCATAGAATATCAACACCAGAAAAATGTAACACAAGCAAACTAAGCATTCTTCTCAAGATTCATTCATATACCAAAACATGCAATCAAGTTACAAGTTAACTGAGATACACACATAGAAAAATACCAAAAGAAGTAAAATAGAGGGGGATAATGTGCATGTGTACCTGAGTGGCATCATTGGCGAAGAGTGGGTCAACGACGACGGTGACTTTGGCAACAGGTCCAGGAGAAACAAAAGAGAGGTCATTGTCATTGACAGACTGTTGATGTTGTTCCAAGAATCGAGAGACAGCGGTAGGGCATTTCATCAACCACACACGTCTCTCCGCATTTCTCGTCTCCAAATGGTTGTTCATCGTACATGATCTTGTACACTGCTCTTAGGGCTGATTTTCTCCGCCATGTCTCCTCGTGTTGGTGGTGTGTAGGCCGGTTCTGTTTTTGTGTCTATCCACCCTTCTCTCTAACCATCTAACCAACCGTGCAAGACATAAGAAAACACACATTATAATGCTTATATGCGAATACCACTAGTTAAATTAAACCAAACACCTCTATAAGGCTAGGATTATTTGGTATTAGAGAAAATAATGCATATATTAGCTTTGTTATTACTAATCTTTTGATTGGTATACCTTTTTCAATCTATGTATATTAGTTATACATTTTATTTGGTATTATCCTATTTATAATTATAATCCCTCCGTCCCATTTTATATCACACTCTTTTCTTTTTAGGCAGTCCCAAAAAATGACACATTTCCATATTTAAAAATAATTCAAGTTCAAAATTTCCCTTATACCCTTGGTGAATGATTTACAACCACATAAACATTGGAGGTGTATTTTAGGCCATAAGTTTTAAAGTCTTTCTCATATTTACTAAACTTCATGCTCAGTCAAACACACTCATATAAAATGAGACGAAGGAAGTATATAGCATAGGAAACCATTGTATTAGCAATACCAAGATTACTAATGCATAGATAAATATGGTTAAAGAAAAAATTTCCCTTGAAGTCCCTCAACGCTAAAGAATGTGGAAGATAATTTTGTTAATAAATAATACACCACACCAAACTGTTGATAAGAAATAATCTTAGCATAATTAATCGCTACATAACTAATTCATACATTATTAATCCCCACATTACTAATATACCTTATTTAATACTATTCTTATACACCCTACCAAATGACCCGTTTATTTTAAATGTGCTTTTATTAAAAGACCCATTTAAAATCATCAAATGAGTAAATAACTGATAGATTTTTTTCAGAAGCCAATGAATCTATTTTAAGATTAGGAAAAATTAACATTAATGATAATTTGTACATATATTAATGTAATACCTCGTACCTTCAGGCTATGGTTTGAACCGTACGATGGGAACATGATGAAACCAATATGAGGAGTGTAGGAAGTGTTTTGAAAACTAATCAAGGAATAAGAAGGGTCTTAGGAAAAATTAGAGTCGGAAGTTACTCTACGGAGCATGTTTTCAAGTGAATTTGCAGTAGGCCTCACTTAAAGCGATTTTATAGATAAAACTCTAAGGAAATTGGGAAAACTTCCTGCATGAAAGTTGTAGCCCTTTGAAATACCTTTCCAACGATATACGGCCCAGCTCAAATGGAGCTCTGCGCTAAGAGTTATGCCTGTTTTACTAACTCTGGTCGGAGCAGAATTTTCAGATTTTGGGTTACGTTTTTTATTCTTTTCTAACTCGAATTGGGAGTCCTTATTTAATTATTTTATGAAGAAATTCAAAATTTCTGTTCAATCAAGCCAAAAAAATTACCATTAACATAAATGCAAAAGGGATAACAGAAAGGAAAATATCAAGAGAAAAAATTTAGATACATACAATTGATTCCACCGGATAACGAGAGATGAGAAAGGAACAAATTAGAGCACAGCAGAGAAGGGTTGTAACCGGTTCAGATTTTAGATCATTTGTTTGTGTTTCAATTGAATCAGATGGAAAGAATTTGGGCTTGGGCTTGGGCTTGGGCTAAGCCTAAAGTTATCTGAATAGTCCCAAAACAAACTTTTTTAAGATTTATAAAATATAACTTATTAAATAACATTTATGAGAAAAAGTTTTACAAAAACTAATCTGACGAATAAATTAAACATGAATGTTAAAATTCTAATGATATTATTCTACTATTTATACGTCTGATAAGGCATCACGTTGATTAGTACCATAATCTTTATTATAATGAGTTTAAACTTTATCAGCGTGAAAAAAATCTTATATTACAAGCTAATAGTAATTTTTTTATCTTACAAATATTTTAGACTAATGTTACTAAATGTTTATAATAAAATATTACGTTTCATTATTATTAAAATTATTGATGATTCAATTAAAAATAATAGAGGTGATAATGTGCATGTGTATGTGAGTGGCATCATTGGTGAGGAGTGGATCAACGACGACGATGGCTTTAGCAACAGATCCACGAGAAACAAAAGAGAGGTCATTGTCATTGACAGAATGTTGATGTTGTTCCAAGAATTGAGAGACAACGATAGGTCATTTCATTAACCACACACGTCTCTCCGCATTTCTTATCTCCAAATGGTTGTTCATCGTAACGTGACCCTGCACGCTGCTCTTAGGACTGATTTTCTCTACCATGTCTCCTTGTGCTGGTGGTGTGTAAGCTAGTTCCATTTTTGTCTCTAACTGCCCTTCTCTCTAACCAACCATGCAAGAAATAAGGAATCACACATTATAATGTTTATATGTGAATACCACTAGTTAAATTAAACCAAACACCCCTATAAGACTAGGGTCGTTTGGTATTAGAGAAAATAATGCATATATTAGCTTTGTTATTACTAATCTTTTGATTGATATACCTTTTTCAATCTATGTATATTAGTTATACATTTTATTTGGTATTATCCTATTTATAATTATAATCCCTCTGTCCCATTTTATATAACACTCTTTACTTTTTAGGCGGTCCGAAAAAATGACACATTTCCATATTTAAAAATAATTTAAATTCAAATTCCCCTTATACCCTTAGTGAATGATTTACAACCACACAAACATTCGAGGTGTATTTTAGGCCATAAATTTTAAAATCTTCTCATATTTACTAAACTTCATGCTCAGTGAAATACCCTCATATAAAATGAGACGAAGGAAGTATATAGCATAGCAAACCATTATATTAGCAATATCGATATTATTAATGCATAGATAAGTATGGTTAAAGACAAAATTACCCTTGAAGTCCCTCAATGTTAAGTTTTAAAGTCTTCTCATATTTACTAAACTTCATGCCCAGTCAAACACCCTCATATCAAATGAGACGAAGGAAGTATATAACATAGCAAACCATTGTATTAGCAATACCAAGATTATTAATTCATATATAAGTATGGTTAAAGACAAAATTGTCCTCGAAGTCCCTCAAGGCTAAAGAATGTGGAAGGTATTTTTGTTAATAAATAATACACCACACCAAACAGTTGATCATGTTATGAGATACATATCATTTGTATTGATGCCCATACACATTCACTAACCTTTTGTATGTTACATGTATCTATTAATTTGGGAACTTAATATTTGTAACCTCCATTGAGTGGTTACATATACCTATTAATTTGGGCACTTAATATTTGTAACCTCCATTGGGTGGTTTCATCCTATAAATTGGGATGTTATTCACCTTTGAAGGAAGGAAAATATACACTTGAAATAAGAAAAAAGTCTCCCCCTCCTCTCTACTTCTTTGTCTACATCTCTTGTCTTATATTACCTATTGCTATCACTTTATAATACGTTATCAGCACGAGACTCTGCCATCTTGAGCAGATATTTTGGAAAGACTAAGCAATTGTCATATAAGTATCATATTATCTTGTATTTTAATTGTTTTTATTTATGTACAAAATAACATGTATGTTTACTGACTATCCGTGATAACTGTCTATCTGACCGTGGTTATTCATGTATAGATATTACACCTCTCCCTTTTTCCATTTCTTGAAATCTTGTTGCTGAAATTTTCATGTCTATTTCCTAATTTATTGGAAATTAATTTTATGATTCTTTGGTCATTCATTTTTTTTTTGGGTTGAAATCAAAAGTGATCACCTTTCATTAGTTTCGTTATATAAAATTTATTTGTGTGTATAATCATCAGAAGTTGTAATAATTTTATAGGTCTATTATGATTACAATTAAAGATGTGTTAGAGAAAAAATCTCTACATCATATGTATGCCTTGATTTGCTCCTGAAGTAGCAATATCTTAAAAGAGGTCCTAAGCCATCATGATTTGATATGCTTAAGGCACGTTCGGATGATTGTGTTCCATTCCTGAAGAATGAGAACTTGATAAATGTTACAAATACAGATCCATTCCTTGAAGTGAATGTGATAGTATATAATAAAGATTATAAATACGGACGTGTGTTTGGTTGTGAATTTATCACGACTCACCTCCAGAAGAGGTAGAATAGTTGAGAAAAATATTCTAAATATTTTATGCTTTACTCCCGAAGTAGTAAACTCAGAAATCTTCTCCCGAAGTAGCAAATTTTGAACTGTACTCCCGAAGTAGTAGAACTTGGAACTTTATTTCAAAATAATAGAACTTTGAACTCTACTCCCGAAGTAGTAGAATATTGAACTCTACTCTCGAAGTAGAGAAATTTTAAGTTTACTCCTGAAATAGTAAGACTTTGAAATCTACTCCTTGAGTAGTAAGACTCTGGAATTTACTCTTGAAGTAGTAACTCTGAAGTTTACTCTCGAAGTAGTAAATATGAAATTTACTCTCAAAGTGGTAAAACTTTAAACTTTACTCTTGAATAACTTTGTAGCTTTGTAGGTTATAATAATGATTTGGTTGGTATTCGGAATATATTGAAGAACTAAAAGATTCTTCAAGAATTAATTTGTTTGTTCTCATGATAAGTTGATTATACTGACTAATGTTGGGATTGAATTTCCTAAATTCTGAAAAATATAAAAGGTGAATAAGGGCCCGTTCACTTATTATGTGATGTCTTAAATAGATTCATTGATAAGACGGTCACATGTGCATTTATTGTCAACCCGTAGTTTGACATATGCAAAATTGCTTGCTCAAAATAATTAAGCTGAGAGCACAATTTTCAGATTATGTAATCAAGATAATTCATCTTGTTATTACTGGTTTATATTCAAGCTGGTTTAGCGTTGAATGCCTCTGATAAATAGCTAAACCATTGCGAATGAGAAAAAGGCTTCATGTGTTGATCTGAAATATGATATATTGCATACAACGACGTTTGTATGCTTCAGACAAATAAATTATGATAAATTCTCCCCTCACAATTGATTCAAGGTCAGGAACCAAATGTTTTCATCTAATAGTTTTATTGTGTGGTATATGATTAATGAATCTACCACGAGCACACAGATGGATTTCCCAAAGAAGGTGAAAATGTATGTTAGTTTTTCTAACATAAGGGTAGAGAGAATAAACAGCTAAGAAATATATTGTGAATTATCATCAGTATGATCTTCGTTCAAACGATAATTCAAGTCAAATGCTAGAAGCATTTGCTGACCCAACTATTTCATATTTCAGCTGCAAGATGCTTCTAAATGTCCCTGAAGGACAGGGTTTACAACATGCGTGAAACATGGTAGACAAATTGTTTTGAAATGTAATAATCCTTGAAAAAAGAGAGGAGCAAATGATCATAATAAGGAGGCAATGTTCTCTTGAAGAACCTACAACATAACACTTCATAAAACCTCGTACGAGGTTCAGGTACCTGAAAAATAATGAAGTGAAAAGATTTCAGTAAGTTGTGTCTAATTGCAAACCGTTACAAAATGATATCTCGTCGACGATATATTTGATATAATATAGTGCGCAATATTGTATAATATTATGAGGATCTGAATTCTACATCTCTTAAAGCATGTTGATGTAGGAATAATTACAAAATAGATACATCCTGGTAAATTTACTGGACCTGCAGTCCTGACATGAGAAGATGTCATGTAAATTAAATACTAAATGAAAATTGTCTCAGTGTATATGGCTCATGTGACAAAATTATATGAATTTTTTTTAAGGATTCAAAATGCCTGAAGCATATACAAGTTATTGAAAAACTTGTTTGTAATCCACAAATAGATTAAATGAACTAAGGCTGGTGTACTGAAATCACCTTGATAAATATTTATTGATGAGGGTACAAAGATGACTCTATTTACCCTTATACCTTTACGATATTCAAAATCTTTCACAAGGTTGTGCAAGTTGCTAACTTGAATGTGATTGGAGATTTTGAAGAGTTTTCGAAAAACAGTAGACTACCTGCTAAAAGAAGTTGAAATGAGAAAATTAGATTGGTCCTGAAGTACCATATATTTATTAAATTGATACATTTAATTATCTTGCTATAACTATAAGCATGATATAATTTCTTCCTTACACGGAGATACTGAAATAAGATCAATTGCATATTATCGATTTGATGAGAGATTTTTTCAAATTTAGGGGAGAGAATAATGAAATAAAAAGGGATTTTTATGAAAAAATCCATCATCGTCTCATCTTGATCTACATGCTTCTATTATGAGCAAGAGGTCCAAAAGATTATTCACTTGCAGAAAACAGCAAATCAAATGCCAGACGCATTTACAGATTTTAAAAGGATTACCGAATCACATATCTCTGCAGAGAATGTCCTAATTCAGATTGATGTCCCTGTAGGACCATCTACTAGTGTCATAGCAAATGAGTCCAAAAGCACGCCTGAAGCGTGATAGACCATTGGGTTCTAATGATCGGAATCCTAGAAAAATAAAAATAAATGGTCAAGATGACACTAAGAAAGAATCTCATAAAGAAATGCAAGATTTGATCAATCCTGATATTCTTGAAGAAATCAATGAGCCGCAAACTCAAGAAAATGAAGAAATATCAATAAAACCAATTGATGTTATGACTATTTGAATCTCTTGGAAGTAAATGTGGTTTGAAATACCCACAACCTTATATGAAGATATTGCAGCATGCATTGCTCAATTGAAGAGAAGATTAAAAAAAGGAGATAGGACAAAAGCACATTTCACCAAAGTTGTTCTTCACACACGAGCTCCAAAAGAATGGTGATATCAACGTGCAACTGATTCGTTCACTAAGTCTCTACCAGCTACAACTTTCGAGAAAATGGTGCACAAGATTGGATTACAAAGACTCAAGCATTTTTGGATTGAAGTTCTCATCAGGGGGAGTTAATACATGTTGTATTCTTTTTTCCATGTAAGGTTTTTGTCCCACTGGGTTTTCATTGTAAGGTTTTTAATGAGGCAACCAAAATATGTATTATTAGAAACGTGTACTCTTTTCCCTTCACTAGAATTTTTCCCACTGGGTTTTTTTTCTAATAAGGTTTTAACGAGGCACATTATATATGGACATCCAAGGGGGAGTGTTATGAAATAAATATCCTTTGTATGGATGTCCATACACATTCACTAACATTTTGTATGTTACATGTACCTATTAATTTGGGCACTTAATATTTGTAACCTACATTGTGTGGTTACATGTACTTATTGATTTGTGCACTTAATATTTGTAACCTCTATTGGGTGGTTTCATCCTATAAATTGGGATGTTAAAGGAAAAATATACACTTGAAATAAGAAGAAAGTCTCCTCCTCGCTCTCCACTTCTTTGTCTACATCTCTTGTCTTATATTGTTATTGCTATCATTTTATAATAGATCAGAAATAATCGCAACATAATTAATCGCTACATAACTAATTCATGCATTATTAATCCCCATATTACTAATATACCTTATTTAATATTTTCTTATACGCCCTACCAAACGACCAATTTATTTTAAATGTGCTTTTATTAATACCCATTTTAAATCATCAAATGAGTAAATAACTGATAGATTTTTTTCCAGAAGCCAATGACCCTATTTTAAGATTAGGAAAAAATATACTTAATGATAATTTGTATATATATTAATGTAACACCTCGTACTATGGTTTGAACTGTATGATGAAAACATGATGAAACCAAGATGAGGAGTGTAAGAAGTGTTTCAAAAAGTAATCAAGGCATAAGAAGGGTCTTAGAAAAAATTAGAGTCGGAAGCTACTATACAGAGCATGTTTTCAAGTGAGTTTGCAGCAGGCTTCACTTAAAGCGCGTTTATGGATAAAGCTATAAGGAAATTGGGAAAACGTACTACATGACAGTTGTAGCCCTTTGAAATGCCCTTCTAATGATATATGCCCTAGCTCAAATGGAGCTCTATGCTAAGAGTTATGCATGTTTTACTAAAGCTATACGAAGCAGAATTTTCAGATTTTGGGTTACATTTTTTTGCCTTTTCCTATTTGAATTGGGACTCCTTATTTTATTATTTTATGAAGTAAAAATATATCTAACACTATTCTAAAACCTAAGATACTATTTATACTCTCTATACCTTGATCCCTAATGAACCTAGGCACTTCAGTCCTTCAAGAACCGCAAAAAAAGTTATTTTTGCAATCAAGAAAAATCAAGAAACCTTCAAGAGTTTGGTTTGGCGATCTAGTTTCCAGAGGTTTCCTCTAAGGTAAATCTTTCAATCAAGAACCTTTGAATTCTACAAGATTACATCATTTCTAAACACTAGAATAAATCCATCCACCCCGACACCCTATAAAATCAAGAGTCGTGAAGAGCTAGAGAAAACCCTTGTATTTTCTGTAGACTTTCACTCCTACCAGTCATATTCAATTGGTATTTTTTGGTAATCTAACCGTTGGATCGAGCCCAACTTTTACCTAAGTATTCATAACCTATAGGTCTTAAAATCTGAACGGTGGAGATTTTATGGGGGTCCGGAGCAGTGATCTTTAAGCTATAAACAGTAGCTACAAAAATTGATAAAAACATATAAATATTAATTGTACAATCTTCAAATTTGATGTGGAGTGATTCTTTGAAGAGATGCGATTAGATTTGGAATGTTTTAAAGGGATTTAAGGTAACGGAGAAGAGCATATTCATGATACACGTACATAGTAGGAGAACTTGCTGCTTCCCAGACTTATTGATTAAAGTCGAAAGGGGTGAAGAATGTTATAGTACGCTTAAAGGCCGAAATTGAGGTATGTATGGTTTGTATCCACGCGTGGGAACATTATTTTTCTTCCCCATGCCACGTTAATTCATGACAAATCCTATTTCTCCACAGAGTTAGAGAATCATATTTTAGTTCATAAAATACCTCCGATACAAGTTAATTATATATATGTATTGTCATGCTCAATCATATTTCAGATAATTGTATTCATGTGTATCATTACGATTGTCATGAACCTGTCTATAATCCATGTATGCTCATGTTATCTTTTTCATGAGATCTCAAATATCAGTTATGAACTCATATTGTTCCACTCCGTGGATTTTTACATGTTTTCATGTCTTAAGAATTATATACATATATTTACACAATTTTTCATGTAAAATTATTTACAAACCATATTTATCAAATTTATGAGCTTTTATAAACTATACTATGAATCATGTTTTGAAAATCATGAGCGCAGAAACCACTTATATACATGTTCAGTATTTTTGGGAGTAGCATAGGTTTACTGATAAGGTTCAGATAACCTGAAACTACATATGTCAGCATAAGGTAAGGATCGATGCGCCTAGTTAGGATGATACCTTCAGACTATTGATTAGATTCATTCATGTCATGTTCATGTCTCGTACCCCGGAAAAGTACAAGATGTAAGGGTGAGCAAAAAACCCGGAGAACCGAAATTCGGTTCGGTTTTTTCTCATTTTTTAAAAAAAAAATGATTTTTGAAAAAAAAAACCGAATCAGGATTTAGTGATTCGATTTATAAATTTTGGATACGAACCAAATCGAAAAAACTGAATTAAATATATAATTATTCTTATTTTTTTATTTTAGGCTACTACTATCTCTTGAATCATAGCCATGAAGTCAATCTATGAAACTTTTATGGAAGTCGAATGCGACATGAACTTGATTAACATATCACGGAAGCATTGACATAAAATGTAGGGAGAGAAAGTAGTTGTAAATTGGTGAAACTTTAAATGGTCATAACTCTGCGCTCGGATGTCCGTTTTACCCGGGTTTTTTTATTTTGGATATTTTTTCGAGACGGGGCCGACCCAAACTGCCGCAAGGCGGCGGCAGTTTGGCGCAGCCAATTTTTACGAAAACGTCCGTTTTCCTAATCAATTTGTGTTTTTCCCCAAATCGATTTCTAATTTTCCTTTTTCTTTAGTAAACATCTCACGATACACAATAGATTTCGACGTCTAAATTTCATGGTAGTGTAGGTGTGAATGTCAATTTCAGTTTTGAAAATTCAATTTTTTAAAAAAAATAAAAAACTCCTCGACCCAACCCGGCCCACTAGAAAAAACCAATATAATCCGATATGTTCGGCAATATAAACCGAACATTTCGGTTTTTTTTTTAAAAAAAGTTGTATTCGATTTTTTTTTAAAAAAATGATTTTTATTCGGTTCATATTTTTCTGATACAAAATCGAACCAAACTGATATACGCCCACCCCTAACAAGATGACTTAGCTGATTGGACAGAGATCAGACGCTATGTTCCAGCGTCATGGTTTCATGTCGGTTATACGAAAGCTCTCCCATTTAAAATAAGTTACCATGTTTTATTATATTCATGTTAGATATTATACATGCTCATGCTCAAGTTACAGTTTCAGTTCTTATTATTTCATGTCTATGCTTATTCATTCGGTTGCTTTACGTACGAGTACAATTCAAATGTACTTACGTCTCTTTTGCCTAGGGCCGGCATCTCACGATGCTGGTACGGAGTTTTAGGGCGACAAATCAATTTGCTAGGATTCTCACGTAACTACTATAGGTGAGCCCCATCTCATTTGCAGTGTTATCCTTATTTATTCCATGTCATGTTTCGCAGTAGAGGTATGCCAGGGCCTTGTCGTGGTAAATATTTTTAGTAGTCAGAATCATGTTCAAAGGCTTCATAGACTAGTCAAGCATGTTATGCCAGTTATTCAGACTTATGATGTTTTCAAATTATTTCCGAAAGTATATTTTCAGACTATATTTTTAATATTCAGTTTTACATGTTTTAAAGTATATTTCATGATTTTGATGCCCATGTTGTTTCAACAAGCCATATGGTTCGATCAGTCACATGCAGTTAGACACCGAGTGTCGGTGGGCATGGCAAAGTTTGGTATCAGAGAAATAGGTTCAAGTGTCCTAAGGAGTCTATGAAACCATGTCTAGTAGAGTCCTACTTATGGGTGTGAAGCACACCACACTTATAATAAGGAGGCAATAGGGCATTTAGGAAAAGTTACGATTCTTTCTACTCTAGATCGTGCCATGAAGCTTAGAGCAATAAGTAACCTTCTTTTCTTGTCGAACTCCAGACGTATCGAATGCGCAAGTGGCGAGCAGTAAATTCAAGTTCCAAGTGATAATGATTATCTATTAGAATATAAGTGTGAAATGCATGTGGATAAAAGATGAGACTTGAGATGATATTGAAAATTGGACAAATGAGTAGTTACTATAGACTAGAGCATAGCCCTTATCAAAAAGTACAAAAGCAGTTATCAAGTTTTATGGTTATCAGTACCTCAATTACCAATTATATTGTCTTTTAGTTAGTAGAGCTATGGTTATTCAATACGCCAATATTAAGTTATTTAGTTATCAGTTTTGCAATTTTCATTGTATCTAGATTCTTGTGAGTCTTGTGAGTATACAGTGATGCCTATAGGTTCTAAAAGAAAGTGTAAGTAACAATGACTATAGCGAAATCTTCGTATATTTTAAGTTTGCGTTAAGACCTAAGACTCACCCAAATGGCGCATGAAGTAAATTATCCGGTGATAGTACCCTCTGAAGGATAAGTGGTGCATGTTGTATACATAAGCCCTATACCTTACAGAATAAGTCTATTTTGATTTTGGGGCATGGAGCCACAAGTATGAGGATGATAGCTCAGATTTAAGACCCTACGAGATAACATGTTATGAAGTTGGCCACAACGGGCATAAACTGCTCACAATAGTTTTAAATGGAAAATAGCCTAAGGGAAAAATACCTAGGAGTAAAAAACGTTTGATATTACAAAAGATGTGTTTTTCGTACGACTTATGCACATGACTAAGAAGATATGATGTACAGAATGAGAACTAAGAGTAAACAATATTGAATTTCTTGGAATTATTTTAATTTGTTCAAGTTTATTTAGATCAGAACTAGAATGTACTGCGTTAGCAATTTATTACAAGGAGTAGATATTACTATGAGATAAGAAGATATGGCAGTTCCCTCTTAGGTTATGTGATTAAGTGTTTATCTGGATGTGTATAGTTTGATATGATTTTGAAGTGTATAGAAAGTTTGAGGTTAGTTGTTCGAATTTTTCGTTTAAGACAGGCGAAATTTCCCTAAGTATAATCCATGTCTATAGTTCAGAACAAATAGTATGCGATCGTAGAATAGGATCGGATGATGAGGGAAGTTAGAAATAACCCTATGTTTCACTTTAGTTATTCAGAGCAGGACAAGAGAACATGATGCTAGCATGTGGTTAGTATAAGAATAGTAAGTAAGTTTTGTGTAGATATAGTGAATTAGCAATTTTAGCAGAGTAGAGGTACAATTTGATTTCTTTAGTCAGGTTAACATTAGTGAGTGGGTAACAGTTTAAATACACCGAATGTATGTTAAAACTCAAAGAGTTAAAGTTAAACTTGAAGTACAATCACAGTATTAGAAGAAATCAACTAAGCAGTTAGAGAGCAAACTACAGAAGAATAGTCTATGAGAGTTACCAAAAAGAAGTTTTCCATAAGACTGATAGTAGGCGCAAAGTTAAGTCGTTAATACAGAGTATTCTAGTTAAAAATACATTAGTTCCCAATACATATAAGTCATTCAGTTTTCCTCTAGTAACGAAGATTGCTTAGAAGTAAGTCGAAAGATGAGTCGTCAGTGACGTAAAGTGCAAAGAATTGCAGAAGATAAGGAAAGTTAGGTGGATTAAAATGAGAGAGAAGGATCCATAATTATATGACCTTAACCTTTGGTCTAAGGGAGAGATGTGTGCATCATTAGTAAGTCCAGTTAGACATTTGAAACCTAAAGGGTTAACATGAGATATAAAGAACCTCAGTTCAGTAATGAGGGCATAATGAGATAGTCTCTATAAGAAATATGCCTAGAATATACAAGAAACACAGAGTAAGTAGAATGATCATCGATCTACTTGTGTCAAGATCAATTAGTATCAATTACGCGATCACATAAAAGTTATAAGATTATGCCCAGTTATGTCATAAGGATAGTGCCATTGCACGAGACTCTAATATTCAGGGTACCGGTCAAAGACTTAGCGCATAACAGTGCTATGAGTATTTCAAGACGTGTCTCATAAAGAAATAAAATATGGGTATTTTAGCTCATGCTGAGGCAGAACAAAAGAATCTTGATGAGAGAAGTTTAATATTTAGCAAACCTAGAAGTTCAAATTTTGGACCCCGAAGATGTTAGAGTTGTTGTACAGAACAGAGCTAAATCCTCCTTAGTAGTCGAGGTGAAGGAGAAATAGTTTAATGATTCATATTTGTTGCAACTAAAATAGGGGATTCAAGCATAAGAGTACAAATTTTGAACAAGGGGGATATGATGATACTTTGAGGTACTAAGGTAGATTATGTGTTCCAGATGTGGATGTACTTAGGAAGCGCAACTCCAGGTATTCCATTCACCCAGGTTCTACCAACATGTATCATGATCTTAAAGAAAATTATTGGTGGAATGATATGAAGGAGAACGTAGCAGGTATTGTGGCCAAGCGTCCAAACTATCAACAGGTGAAAGCCGAGCACTAGAGGCATGGTGGGTTGGCTCAGAATATTGATATCCTTGTTTAGAAATGGGAGATGATAAATATGGATTTCATAACAGGTTTACCTAGCTCATCTTGGAGACATGATTCGACTGGGGTGATTGTGGACCGACTTACCAAATCAGCACACTTTTTGCCAGTCAAGACCATAGATTCGACAAAAGATTATGCCAAGTTGTATATCCAAGAAATTGTCAAGCTTCATGGGACCCCAGTGTCCATTATTTCTGATCGAGGTGTCCACTTCACAATAAATTTTTGAAAGTCCTTTTAGAAAGGATTGTGTACCAAGGTAAATCTCAATATCGCTTATCATCCTCAGACGGATAGTCAGGAAGAACACACTAACCAGACTCTCTAATAGATGTTGGGAGCATGTGACATAGATTTTAAAGATAAGTCTAGTCATGTTGATGATTGGGTATTGTTGAAAGTTTCTGTTTAAACCTAATTTTTACCCTATAATAATTTTGTTTAATTATTCAACAATCCTCAGTCACAGACGGAGTGAAATACACTTTTCATAAGACAAATATGATTTTACAAAATTATTTCGAGAGTATTTTGTCATTTCATTTGACAAAATAACATTTGGTATACATATTGTATATCATGTCTTAATTTACATAATTTGACCACTAATAATAATTTTATAATTTTAACCAACAAATATAAATGTAATTATTTTTAAAAAATTCTCAAAATTGAAAGATTAGTGCTCCTCTCTGTCAAAGTCAGGAAATTATTTAATTAAATACGATAAGGGAATTACATCTCAATTTCCAGTCATTTTTAAATACAAAAGATGTTTGCATGATTTTAGTTTCTATAATCCTAGTAGGTGTCAAATTTATACTTAAAATGAAGCTTTTCATTTAGTTAGACTATTTACATATTTATTTGGCCATTTCCTAATTTCAAATGTGACTCAATTTGCAAAATGTGGCCACAGTTGATTAGGGTCATTTGGGCCTCTTTCTTTTTAATTCAGTCAAGCCCAGATCAAAAGATCTGAGCCGCCCAGCCCACAAGCAGCAACAAAGGGCAAAAATGTCTGAAGGCGAAATCCACCTGTACCAGAGGCCTCTTGACAAATTAAGGTATATGCGCGAGTGACAGCTTGCAAGGGAGAGGACCAACGGACACGAAACCAGCAACAACCCTTGCAATATTTTAGCAAAGACTGTCACCACACGCATTCGAACCGCAACATTGGAGTAATTGTACCCTAATCACCTTGTCACTTACCACCTCGCCTGTGCCACTGGCGTCCATTTCCTTTTTCATTCTTGATCGACAAAGCATGGGAACCCTAGCCGTTCCAAGACTTTGTCCTCTCCGATGCCAAAATTGGCAAAGGGACAGTGTACGCTCATCTTGCTCCAGTATTTTTTCTCCCAAAGAGGTAAGGACATTAATGGCCCTTACCCGTCACCCCCAGTACGCCACCGTGAACCCAGCCCCAACCCAGGTGAAGTTTGCCCCTCTGACTCCTTTTACTTTATCTGTTATGCCTTAATTGGTTTTTATCTGATTCATAGTTTGAATACTCGATTTCTATTGGCTATATTTGGGAGGGAAGTTTCCCCCCAATTTCACTTGTCCCACATCAGATTCTAGCGAAATTCTAGGGTTTGAGGTCTCCCTATAAATACAGACCTCTTCTCTTCGTTTTGAACAAGTTTCAAACCCCCAAAAGTTGAATCTCTGGCTTTTACATTGTTAAGAGCCATTCTCAAGCTAATTTCGACAAGTTATTGCTTAAGTTTGGATCTAACCCTTTGGCGGAACGCAGACCTAGCCTAATTAGTCCTTTTACTACTAAACCCCTCTCCCTTTTTATGTGATTTGCGAGTTTCGAGGTCCCGTAGTGGAGACGAGCTCACCTTCGACCTTTCGGCTGCCTCCGCACAAGGTAAATGCTTCTCCTTTAAGATTTTCGCTCAAATTTACTTTTTTTATATGCATTAGGCATTAATAGCATGATTAGTTGAGTCAAATATTCAATATGTTTATTTTGATGCTTAGTATTGTTATGTGTGAGTTGTTAGAATAGGATTGTGCCTAAATATGTTAGTTATACCCTATATTAGCCAATACATAGACTATTTGCACTTGGAAAAGTATTGATATACTGGTTTAGAAACTTATTTGACTATGAACTGAGTAAGGGTGCATAATGTGTGGATTTTGGAACCTGTTTGGATAAATTTGAACCCTTTGTAGTTGGTAGTATAGTTAAATAGGCTTAGATAGACCATAAAAAGCAAATTATGTGTATAACCATGAAAGAAATGAGGTTGTTCATTTAGATGTATGCGTTTATTAACTGGTCTAGATTGGTTTAGGCAAGAATGATTTTAAATTACCATATCTGGGAGTTACACATACTCTGTTTAGCCCAAATGTCGGCTTTGTTTAGTCTGGGCATGATAAACTTAGTTCAATAAGATTAGAAGTTGAGTATAATTACAACATATAACTACCTCTACTTGTATGCCTAACTTAGGTGTTTAACTGCATTTTAAAATGATTCTGAGTTTCACTAGATCAATGTATGTCATCTATACCTAGTTCAGAGCATGTATGAGCATAGGGATGATTTAAAATCAGTTGTTGTATAGTGGTCATCAGCAATAAAAACTTGTTTGAACTCTTAATTGCATTTACACTTGATTTAAGAGTGGTCTAAGTTTGAAATAAGGTTATAATAAACCCCAAAATGATCTGTTGCTGCTACTATGGCTTCTAACTCATAGCACGACTACCTTTTGCCTAAAGTAATTCACCAAGTTCTGGGAGTAATATGTGACATGCTTGGCTGTTTGTTTATATCTTGTCCTACTCATATTGTTTAGCCTAGGCCAAATAAGGATAAGAAGGATACTATTGATTGTTTCTAATCTTAGCATCTGAACAACTGATTTTGTATGAGTATTAAGTCAAATGTGATCAAGTTTGAGTCTTCCTTGTCATCTAAATGACCCCCAATACTCCCTTTTGTTTGATTTTTATGTCTTGTGGGTTTACATGTTGTCCTATACCTTTATGTTCAGGCCTGTCTAGTTTATTTGACTGCATATCAAAATGAATATCATATCTGTACTATTTGAGTTGGTTGTTTCTTGAGACCACTTGCTGATGACTTGGTTCAAACCACCCCCTGAATATCTTGATATAATCTTACCTTGTTTATATGTTATGTCCTCAAGTTATTTTACTTGCCTTCAACCTCAAACTACTATGTATCATCATACTTGCTTGAATCCTGAATTAACATACTTAATGTCAACCCCTGATGACCTGAAATAAATATTTATGTATGTGCTCTTTGTCTGGACTCTAAGTATGCATAATCTGTTAGGCCACAAAATGACAATGTGATTAACTCTATATTCCACCATATTCCTCTTAGAATCTACAGTCTATGCTAGGTTGGGTGATCATTCACATGTTTGTGTGTTCCATCTCCTCATGCCATGACTACTTTTATGAACGCCTTAGCATGTTTGTATCTAACCATGTAAAACTGTTTAGGGCCATCTTCAACCTATCTTGACTTAGAGTTCATGCATACCATATTGACATGTTCTTCGTTTTAGTCTACATGATATGTTAATTCTTAGAATCTCAAATGACATAAGGCTATGCCATAAGTGTTAATACCTGATCTGTTCTTGTGACATGTCATTAGTTTTGATTGTCCTTGCTTGATTCATGATGTTTAGCTTAGAATGCAAGTTAGAAGCAGTACCCCTATACTGAGTGTGCCCAGTGGGCCGGAATCGGGTCCGTCGGATCGGGACAGGTGTGATTCGCCGCCGTCACGTCCCGTCCCATTTTCGATCCCGTCGGAGTTGGGTCGGGGCGAGATCAGGATCATTTTTTTTTGCATTTAATTTAAAAAATAACATATATATATATATATATATATAAAAACTCAATAATTAAACAAGATAGTGTAATAAAAACATCTCAATGTTGTTTTTGTGCCTCTTATATTATTTAATAGACATGTGATTTTTTTTGTAATACAATTGTCAAAATTGCAACTTTGTGGTGTTGGTTAAAAGTTGCAAATTACATAGTAAAATTGTAATTAAAAAAATTACATTTTGAAAAAAACCTGTTCTAGTTTCTTGATAATTTCCTATGGTTCTTCGGTTGGAATTGGTATTTGTTGGTCAAAGTGATCCACGTCGCTTCTACCACCTTCGGATAAGATTTCCTTGTAGTTTTCGTCTTCTTCTTCATTTTTTCTCCGGTTGACCGCACCTTCTCCGCTCGTATCCAATCTCTGAATAATCCTACAATCTCCAAGTTGTCTTCGGCTAATGAGTGTATGTGCTCTCCTATTTGATATCGGCCGGCAGAAAAAGCACTTTCAGACACCGTTGATGACGCTTGAATGTTTAAAACATCTCGGGCCATCAGTGAAAGTGTCGGAAAGGTCTTCTCATTCCCCCTCCAGTATTTCAGCAAGTCTTCACGTCCTTCTTCATTGAGAACTGCTTGGTACGGTACAGAACCCTGCAAAACAAAAATATCAAATTCGCTAATTTGGTTAGTAGCGGTACGGCCGCACATTCTATTTCTGAGGCTTTCAATACTAGTTGCAGAAACAACATGTCTTTTGTGAGGTTGTGTCGAATAAGAAGAATATGGTATGGAAGCCGGTAGGTTGCTACTACTTTCTTGTTGGTAAAACCTATATACTTTTTTGCATTCGTCTTCTACGCTAGACAACACTTCTTCTTTAGTTTGTTCAATAGGTGGTGGATGATTTGGATTTTTTGGACTTGGAGGTGGTAGTACTGCTATACAATTGTAAATACTTTTAATAAGTGATTTAGTACCGTCTATTTTAATAGTCGGATTTAATACAACATCAATAATATAAATAGTGGGAATAGGAATAAAATATTTTTTTATTTTGATAAACATTTTTTTAATAACTATCTTATAAGCTGGTTTATCCATATATTCATTAAGCAGTAAAAATATTAGAGCTATATAAAACAACATAGTTGAAATAGTAGGATAATATATACCGGAAAATTCTTTTGTTGCTTGAAAACAATTCTCTAAAAATACAATAAGTTCTGAAATTTTTCCCCAATCGCTATCTACAACCATATCAGCTGAATTTTGATTATGAAAGTTAAAAAATAAAGTTATAGGTTTTCTATAGTCACAAGCAACAAGTAGTTGCTTGTATAAAGAATTCACCTAGTGGGTACTTCTTCTGAAATTTTTCTATAAGGTAGTTGGCAATCGTGACAAGTTTTTTTATATTCTTTTCTTCGTTGTATTCTATTATTTCTAAAAATAAAGTTTATAGCAAATTGTATTTTACTAAGAATGTCTTCAAAAAGTGATAGACCATCATTTACAACTAAATTATATATATGGCACACACATTTTATATGAAAATGATCTGAAAAAGATGGAGTTAAACTATTTTTTAAAATTGTAATAGCGTAATTGTTAGAAGAAGCGTTATCTAATGCAATAGTCATAATTTTATCAGTTATTTCGTAATAATCGCACACTTGATAAATATTTTCTGCAATAAAAGTACCAGTGTGCCTATCATCTATATATCTATACGCTAAGATACGTTTTTGCATAGACCATTTATAATCTATCCAATGACATGTTACCGTTAAATAATCATGGTTATTAGTACTACAGCCTATATCAGGAGTGAAAGTCACTTTGTCATTAAAATGATATAATGAATAACGTAAATATTGTTGATATTCATGTACAAATTTAAATACATCTCTCTTAACAGTTGATCTAGGAAAATCATTAAAAGCATGATTATACATATCTCTAATGTAATGAATAAAATCGGGAGATGAAGGAAATGAAAAAGGCAAACCCTCCACAACAACTAATTTTGCTATTGCTTCCCTATCTCTATGTTTATCGTATTTAGGGCCTACAATTCCCCCCGTCATAGGGTTAATTTGACCATGTACTTTGTCCGAGACAGTTATGTGAACCTTGTCCCGATGGAGCGGACGTTTGCGCACCCGGTTTTGAAGCCTCGTATTGGGCATATCTAGCTGGATGAGCCCTTGATACGTGTCTCATTAACCCCCCCCCCCCCCCTCCTGTCCCCGTCCCACCGTGACCTTTTTCAGTTTTAAATTTTAAAACATCTTTACAAATTTTACATCTAGCTACTTGATTCTCTATGTCCCTATCAAAAAATGTCTATGCATCTGATTTTAATGGTCGTTTCGCTGGACCTCGTCTCATACTAGGGGGAATAGGAGGCATTAAAGTTGAAGGTACACTAGTGAGTGTGTTGTCATCTACATTAGTGGGTGTATCATCATCTAAATTAAAGTCTTCTTGAGTTCCAGAAAATAGCTCCTCGTTTAAATATAATGGTATTGTAGGAAAATGTTCAGTATCAACAAAATCATCCTGTAGGAATAAGATTCTGTCTAGAAATAGGACCCTACCCTTGTTGCCCCTACTAGAAAAAGCATGACCCCTACCCGTAAGCATACGTTTAAATTCTTCTATTGTAAATTTATACTTGTACTAATAAATAATTAAAGTAAACGAAATTAAGTGCACTAAAAATAATAAACTGATAATAATAATTTAATGAAGGAACGAATGTAAACGCCGACGTAACATCGACGTGCAATCGAGAGATTGAAAATTGAAACTTTGCTCGATGGAAGATCCTCAAGCTAGTTGCCAACTTCACTCCCAAATGAATAAATAAAATTGAATATTTCGTAGACAATGTAGACTTGTAGAGAGATAGATTGAGAGATTAGAAAGATTGTAGGAAGATTTGTGAGAAATATGAAGACAAAATGAGGTATTTATAGTTGGAAAATTGGGTTAAAGTGTAAATATAACAACTTATGGGTTAAAAATAAACATTAAGGGGGGTTGGGGAGGGGGAGGCCAAAAATGGTCGTTGCACAACGGCCAAAATATAAAATGGTCGTTGGTGCAACGGTTATTTTTGCAAAGGGGAGGCTTCGGGCGAGATCGGGGCGAGACGGGACGAGACCATGTCCCGTCCCGGTTCGAGTCCCAATACAACAATTTTTTTTTAAAAAAAAGTCGGGTTTTGGGCGGTACCGAGGTGGTGTCGGGGAGGGACCGAGCCGACCCAGCCCACTAGCCAGCCCTACCCTAGACTGCTCTGGCCTTAGTCTTCAGGAATCTGAGTTTACATGAGTCTTCCCTTTTTGTCATTACATGATCATAGCCTAAATCTATGCATAATGCCCCTGTTTGCTATGGAATAGCCTACTGAGCTGAAGTCTTTGTTGAAGCCAAGATATTGAACTCATATGCTTATGTTTATGGTATCTGATGTCCCTTTAACTGATGAATGCTTAGTTCTATATTTTTTTTTTAATCATGTATGATGAGTAAGGCCAGGGTGTGTTGAATATCATGTCTCTCCTCCCTTCTTTGTATTAAGCCTGATAGCTTCTTGCAAGACCAATAAGAATGCTATTTTAGACAACATGTTTTATTTAATGTTATTGGTACAAGAAGAAAATGCCTATATAGTGTGTAATATGTTTAATTTTGTTCTGGAGGGTGCCTTTTCTCTTGTGTGTGTGCCTAGAATATGTAATGGTATACACTTAATATACAAGTTGTATACATGCCATAACTATATAAGCATGTATATCTTGGTGTATCCCTCTCATGATCATCTCATTGTCAAAAATGATGGGCTCAACTCTTGATTGTTTCCTCCTTATGCTCTTCTCGACTAAAACTAAGTGGGCCTGGCCCACCTGCATTATTTTCCTTCCTCTTTTGTGCTTCTGCCTTCATATCTTGTTACTGGCCAAGCATATTAGCTTATTTTATTTATGTTACGAAGGTTGTTTAGGCTTTATTACCTTCAACTGCTTATTTTGGGCATGTATCTGTTCTCTGTGGATTGCTTCATGTGCTATTCTATTTCTGCATAAATTGATAAGCCTCGGGTGCGTTCTAACTAAGCTATTTCTTTCCCCCTTCCTCCCTCATACTTCTGAGGTACACCGAGACAAGCCCTTTGGGCCCAAATCATCGATGATTCCCTTCGACCCCAAATCGGGACAACTTTCTGAAGAGGAGTGCCAAGCTCTCCCGCAAAAGTAGGAAATCTACATCAAGCTACAAAGTACGATCGAAGATTGCTAAAATCGGAGGAGAGAAAATCCTACTTCTACAACAAGCGAACGATGCTCAACTGGTTTCGTATATGTCGTTAATCTTTCTAAAAAGCTCATTTTAAGATTATTTTGACTAAAGTCGCTGGCAAAGTGACCACGTAGCTACTAATTATCTTCTTTGAGTATATGTTATCAGACTAGACTTTGATGATGTGGTTCACAGATTTGAGGAGAGACATCATGGTGATTGCCATAAGATCGAAGGGCATCAGAGTAATGACATTTCTCAGCATAAAAAAATAACCCAATCGAGCGAAAGTGGCTATATAAACGGACAAAAGGCCACAAGGGTGGCACAATCAAGCTGAGGGGGACAAGGTGCCACATTATATAAATCAGTATGAAAGGGTAATTTGATTGAGAAGGTCACAGCCCCTCCCCCCCCACACACACATAAATAAAAAGGCAATCAGACCAAGAAGGTTGCATTCAGTAAAAGGACAAAATGACCATCTGACCGAGAGAGTCACAACCGACGAATGAACAAAATAGCAATTCGACAGAGAGGCTCACGACCAAGAAGAGATGAAAGAAACAACAATCAGACCGAGAGGGTCACAACCTACACGAAGGACAAAGAAGAAGCACTCCAGCCATGAGAGTCACATAAAAATCAGAGTGATATAATTCTAGTCGAAAGGCTGCATTATTCACTCTAAAGTCAGAATGATGTAAACCCGATCTGAAGGCTGCAGTCTTCATTCCAAAAGTCAGAGTGATATAATTCCAATCGAAAGGTTTCAGTATTCACTCCAAGAGTCGGAACGATGTAAATTCGATCAAAAAGCTGCAGTCTTCATTCCCAAAACTAGAGTGATGCAATTCTAGTCGAAGAGGCTGCAATATTCACTCCAAGAGTCAAATGATGTAAATCCGGTCGGAAGGCCGCAATTTTCATTCCCAAAGTCAGAGTTATATAATTTCGTCAAAAGGTTGTAGTATTTACTCCAAAGTTAGAGTGATGTAAATCTGATCGAAAGGCCGCAGTCTTCATTCCAAAAGTCAAAGTGATGTAATTTCAGTCGAAAGGCTGTAGTATTCAATCCAAGGTTAGAATGATATAAATGCAGTTGAAAGGCCGCAGTCTTCGTTTCTAAGGTCAGAGTGATGTAATTCCGATCAAAGAGGCTGCAATATTCACTCCAAGGACAGAATGATGTATATCCAGTCAGAAGGCCGCAGTCTTCGTTTCCAAGGTCAGAGTGATGTAATTCCGATCAAAGAGGCTGTAGTATTCACTCTCAAAGTAAAAATGATATAAATCCGGTCAGAAAAGTTGCAGTATTCAACGACATGCAAGGAATCTACTTAGCAAAGTATTCATACATGACGCTGAGAGAGTCATACATAAATACTGAGATGGTCATCCTATAAAGAAATTGAGAGGGCTACAAAGAATGCCAATAGGGTCATTCTACAAAGCCGAGAAGGCTAGACAAAGAAGCCAAGAAGGCTACAAAGAATACCGAGAGGGCTATTCATACAAATGGTACCGAGAGGTTATAATGATAGACCAACGCAAGAGCAATAAAATAGAAAATGAACTTATATTTATGACAAACAGGGCCATCCACCCTAAAATTGTGACAAACATGATCGTTCACCCTAAAATTATGACACTTACCTTTATCTCTAATCAGGTCGTCCACTCTAAAACTGTGACACTTACCTTTATTTTTCAAACCGGGTCGTCTGCCCTAAAAATGTGACGCTTACCTTTATTTCAAAATAGGTTGTCCGCCCTCTAAGGGACATGCATTAGGTTGACCACATCAAAGTGGAACACTGGTTATTTCTAAAGTGGATTGTCCTTGGATAAGACACTTGTCTCAAAGATTCGAGATGATGTCGTGAAGGCGTCGCTACTAATTATGTTTATAGTGCATTTTCTACGAACGATGATTTTGTAGTGTAAACAACTCATGACATGAACTACACAATAACCTGATTCCCAAAGAGGGATATGTAGACATCCATTTCTGACTCGGTCGCACTATTATAAAAATCAACCAACTTCGATCTGAACTACATTCGACTTGACTCCCAAGATGGGATATGTAGGCGCTCTTCAAGCTTGGTCGCACCAAACAAAAAACCTCAAATATCTCCTAGGTAGAAACTGCGCAGAATTTTTGAGAAAATCTCAAAAATTGCATGAGAGGTCACCGACACAACTTCAAATGGGGCAGAATTTTTGATAGGGTCTCAAAAATTTCAATTCTGACTCGGAATGACGCCACTGCTAAATCAATATGACGCTATCAACGGCATCAATCAGACGAAGATTGCAATATCGAACGGTTCCATATCCAACTTTATCTGTCATACCATACTAACTTTTGTCTAAGGATTTTACAGGTAACACCGTCAAGCTTCGTATCTATTGATCAAACTAAAGAGATGTTTGACATGCTAGACAAAGTGGATATTGAGTCTCCAACAACGACCAGAAACATCAAACAAAGTCTATCTTACGGCAAAAGCCAATTTGCTACACTTTGAACTTTGTTCTCTATTATAAATACTTGATCATTCATGTTGACTACTTTAACGACTTTTCATTAAAATTTTGCAGAAGTTAATATTAAGTAATCGATGACCTTCCTTGATCACAAACTGGGATAACTTGAGAGTCATAACCAAGTCAAACACATGGTTCTCAGTATCTCAATTTATTTTATACCCTAAAGTGGAATTTTCTATTTGTTTACCCGCAAGTGAGATATTTATTCTTAACATATTTGCTCGTCCACCTTAGAAAGGGACGTATAACTGCTTGTCCACCTTATAAAGAGACATACTTGCTCGTCCACCTTAGAAATGGATGTATATCTACTTGTCCATCTTAGAAAGGGACATGTACGAAATGCTAATCGGCTAAATGGAACGCTAATAGCTAAAGTGAAATGCTAGTCACTAAAGTGAGATGCTACCCAATGAAATGGAGCGCTAATCGCTAAAGTGAAACACTACTCGGTAAAACGGAATGCTAGTCACTAAAGTGAGACGTTAGCCAACGAAATGGAACGCTAATCGCTATAGTGAAATGCTACCCGATAAAACAGAACTGTAGGGAAAAAATTGTATATAACAAATGTATGAATTATGATGCAACATGTGGCAATTGATGTTGAGTCAAGTCCAAGTTAGTTTGGGGCATTACTAGTAGCATTCAGATGGTACCGAAAGTGACACAAACATAACCGGTACTGGTAATGCAGAAGATTAAAAGCCATTTGAATTGTAACGCACATCCGTTACCAAACCGGTCATAATGCAGAAGATTAAAAGCCATTTGAATTGTAACGCACATCCGTTACCAAACCTGTCACACGTCTTTCAATGGAGCTTTAATAGAATTTATTGGGATATTGATTATCCAATTATTACAATATTCATTATCCTATATTGCTAAGAGCATATTTTGTGGGTTGTGTACTCGTGTAGCTTATGTATAAATAGGGCATGTTACTCCATTGTAATATATCAGATTCTAGCTATTACAAAATACTCACTGATATTCTCTTGATTTTTGTGCTTTCATATAAGTTATCGTCACTTTGCTCAGAAGTTAACACAAGGCTCAGGCTAATTATTACTTTGACTTGTTAATATTTTGTTTTCAGTATAATTCATATAGAATTCATAACTAATGTGTCACTTAAGATCCGCATGTCCTTAACCATGTATATAAATTCAACTGTATTATTTTACGGGTAAATACTTTGGCACCCACCACGGGCTTGGACAATTGTGGTGTCACAAGTGACCTCCTACTAATCTAATTTTTTCTTTAAGTCTTATTCCTTGTTCAAATAAGACAGATGACATGAGTAGGCAAAAGCAGTCGCAACATCTGGGATAACACAAACAATCTGGGGCCAGATGGTCTTCCAATAGGAACTACAAGACTCGAAGACCTGATGTATACATACAAAGTCACTTATGTAGACGATCAGACTCTACATGGAAACATTCCCATCGACGAAACACTTGAAGAAGCCATACATAATCTTCAGGCATAAAACACTGCAATGAGCGAGGAGTTGGAACGTCTGAAGCGGTTTCAAGAGCAGTTCATGTCCAAAAATGTTGGCAGTACTCCAACAGAAAAACCAGTGCCCCCACCAAATGCGTAAGGAGAAACTGGTGATGATCAAGGCAGATCTGAAAATGATGGTTCAGAGAGCGAAACTCCTGAAAACTCATTTCAGGAAAAGGTCTTGAAGTTCATGAAGGACATGACAAGCAAAGTTGATACCAATGCAAAGAAGGCAAAAAAAATGGCTTAGGAGTTCCGACACTAGTTCAGTCAAATACCGGGGGCTCCTTCCGCGGTTGACGGTATAGATGCGAAGAAATACATTCAGTTGGCGTATAAGCTAGAGGTTGTGCTTGAGCTAATCCCCAAAAGGTTTAAAATGCCTTTTGTGGCCAAATATGATAGAACTATTGATCCTCAGGAGAACATCGTGGCCTATACTATGGATGTGAAATGAAATGATCTAAGAGAACACAAAATAGATCAGTTCTGATAAAAAAGTTCTCTAAAACACTTGCTAAAGGAGCTCTGACATGGTATTCACAACTCCATGAGCATTCGATTGGTTCGTTCACCCAGCTCGCCGACATATTCATAAAGGCTCATACGAGGGATCGAAAGATGAAAACATGCAAGGCAGATATCTTCCGCATTACAGAAGGAGAAACAGAACTCCTTAGGAATTTCATTACACGATTCCAGAAGGAACGTATGATATTGCTCGCAGTCTCGGATGAATGGGTTGCAAAGGCTTTCATAAAGGGTTTGAACCCTTTAAGTTCAGACGCTTCACGAAATCTCAAAGAACATCTCTTGGAATTCCAGGCTACGACTTGGGAGGACGTGCACAACCGGTATGAATCCAAAATCCGGATTGAGAATGATATGCTTGGATCTAAAGCCAGTAGAATCTTTGCAATGTCAGATAAAGAGAATTCCTCAAAGAACTAGTACCAACCTTATCCTACCCCCGGAAAGTAGGGAGGTGGACAAGGCTTTCGCTCCTTTGAAAAATCAAATAACAAGGGAAGATCCAGACAAAACAATCAAAGATTGGTGAATTTCGAGAAAGGTAACTCATCCAAGGGTACGAGATACCCAAAACTATCCGAGTACAACTTTAACATAGATGAAGAGCAAATAGTGATGGTATTGAGAACTCATCCGGCATCCCGACCACCAAAACCACTGCATTCAGATCCTAGCAAAAGGGATCAGTTCGTCTGGTGCAATTTTCATGGCATAAAACTGCGGACTGCAGACATCTACGTGGAGAGGTGGCAAGAATGCTAAGAAGGGGCCACCTCCGAGAATATTTGAGCGAGAGAGCTTGAAATAACTTTGAGTGGGGACCACCCATAGAAGGTAAGCCAAATTCGGCTGCACCACCTCATGTTATAAATATAATCTTTAGTGGTTAAATGATTGCCGCTACATCTTTCATGGCGGCTAAAAAGATGAAAATTTTCGTGACCTGGGAAAAGAGGTTCTGGGAGATACGTGATGAGCATACTATCATGTTCACTGAAGAAGGTGTTGCAGGTGTAATATTCCCTCATAATGACGCGCTAGTGGTGACGGTGCCTATCGACTGCTTCCAGGTGAAAGGAGTTCTAATTAATTCCGAAAGCTCGGCTAATATAGTTATACTGAAGGTGGTAGAAGAAATGAATATGGCCGACAAACTAGTTCCAGCTGCCAAAACCCTTTCAGGTTTTAACATGTCAAGTGAGACCACAAAGGGGGAAATAGATCTATCGGTAGACGCAATGAGAGTTATTAAGTTAAATAATTTCTATGTCCTCAATGGGGATATGAGGTATAACACGATATTTGGAAGGCCGTGGATATATGATATTAAGGCGGTCCCATCAACATTACATCTGTTGATGAAATTCCCTACGCCATAAGAAATTCAGCAAATTCGAGATGAACAACCTGCTGCCAGTGAAATGTATGCCATTGAGGAACTAGGGATGGTGGAAGATCCCAAATAGTAATTACAGGAAGCGGAGCCGGTGTCAGAAGATACTCACATGATTCTGCCGGTAGAAATGGTAGCAGCCTATCCGGAGGAGAAGTTTTCTGACCGGTATCAAGTACCTAGATACTTTCAGGTGCAGGATGAAGCATATGCCACCAAGTCCACTGTATAGGAATTGGAGTAGATAGAACTACATCTGAAACCCTCCAAAAGGAAGGTATAGGAATTGATTGCTTTTCATGGTCTCATTAAGATTTGATAGGCATTCCTCCATAAGTCATAACTCATAAGTTGGGTCTGGATCTCAGTTTCCCTCCGGTATGACAGAAAAAATAGCTGATAGCTGAACTTCGTAACATGTTTGTTAAAGAAGTGGTAGCTAGACTGCTCAATATACAATCAATCCGGGAGGTAAAATACTCGCACTGGTTAGCAAATATAGTTGTAGTACCGAAAAAGGGAAACACATTTAGAATGTGCATTGATTACAAAGATTTGAATAAGGCATGTCCTAAAGATTTGTTCCCGCTACCAAATATAGATCAGATAATCGATTCTACGGCCGGACATGAGATAATGAGTTTTCTAGATGCATATTCCGGGTATAACCAAATAAGGATGCACCTGGAAGACCAAGAAAACAATATTTTTTAACTACGTTTGGTACTTATTGTTATAACGTTATGACTTTTGGACTAAAAAATGTCGGGGCCACTTATCAAAGGTTAGTAAATAAAATGTTTGAAAAATAAATTGGTAAAACAATAGAAGTTTATATAGATGATATGCTTGTTAAGAGTCTTCGGGCAGAAGACCATTTAAGTCATTTGCATGAAACCTTTAAGGTGCTGATGAAGTATAATATGAAGCTAAACCTTGAGAAGTGTGCTTTTGGGGTTGACTTCTAGTAAATTTTTAGGTTTCTTGGTTTCCCAGAGGGGAATCGAGATAAACCCCGACAAAATAAAGGCCATCGAGGATATACCGGACACGTTAGAAGATGTTAAAGCAGTGCAACGGTTGACTGGGCATGTGGCGGTCTTAAGAAGGTTTATATCCCGATCCTCAGAAAAATATCATAGGTTCTTCACACTTTTAAAGAAGAAGAACGATTTTGTTTGACATCTAAATGCCAGTAAGCCTTACGGGACATGAAAACTTACTTATCCAGTCCTCCGCTCATGTCAAAGCTAAAGGACATAGAACAACTACTGATATATCTAGCAGTTTCGGAGGTAGCAATAAGCGCAGTGCTGGTACGGGAGGAAAAAGGTACATAATTTCTTGTCTATTACGTAAGTAGAGTAATGTCAGGGGTCGAGACCCAGTACCAAGTACTCAAAAAATTGGCTTTTACATTAGTAATGTCATCTCAAAAGCTCCAACCATATTTTCAGTGCCATCCAATTGTCGTAGTAATTACATTTCCTCTTAAAAATGTGTTTCATAAGCCCAACCTTTCTGGGCGCTTGGCTAAATGGGCAGTGGAATTAAGCGAATTTGACATCAAATACAGACGTTGGATTGTAATAAAGTTGCAAGTCCTTGCAGACTTTGTGGCTTATTTCAGTCCGGGAGTAACCCCTCAAGCGGGAAATGAGGCTATCCTAGTCTCGGGGACTGCCCCCGGAGTCTGGACACTTTATACTGATGGTGCCTCCAACGTTAAGGGGACTGGTCTGGGAGTTGTATTGCGAACTCCCACCGGAGAAGTTTTAAGGCAAGCAATACATAACATACTTTTGACTAACAATGAAGCAGAGTATGAGAATTTGGTTTCAGGTTTGGAATTAGCCTGAGGGTTAGGCTCGCAAATCATTGAGGTCAAATGTGACTCGCTGCTAGTGGTGAACCAAATCCATTGAGTGTTCGAAGCCAAAGAAGAACCCATGTCAAGATACCTTGAAAAATCTTTAATGTTTTTGTCTCGTTTCCAAGAATGGACGATGGGACATATACCCCGGGAGAAAATTATAGAGGCGGATGCACTAGCAAACTTAGGCTCCGGTGCAGAGGCTGAGGGTTCTAAAACCAAGTCAGTTGTTCAGTTGTAGCATTCGGCACTGGATCCCATTGGAAATGATAAAGTAAATTCAACCACTCTAACTTGGGACTGGAGAAATTAAGTCTTGGACTATCTCGTGAACGGAAATCTCCCGGAGTACCCGAAAGCATCCAGAGCGTCGAGGACCAAAGCCGCCCAGTACTATGTCATATACGAAAAGATTTGCCTTAGGTGTTTTATGGTCCCCTAGCCCGATGCATAGGCCCCGATGAAGCTAATTATGTGATGAGGTAAGTCAATAAGGGCATTTATGGAAATCATTCGGGAGCAGAATCCTTAATGAGGAAACTCATGAGGGTCGGTTATTATTGGCCACAGTCGAGGAAGATACAAAGACATTTGTATGGAAATGTGATAAGTGTCAGCGTCATGCACAATTGTTACACCAATTGGGGGAAGAACTGCATCTAGTCGTATCCCCGTGGTCGTTCATGAAGTGGGGATGGACATTGTCGGACCTCCGCCAGCGGCACCAGGACAAGTATATCAAATTATTTTTATGTCTGGTTATTTTTTAAAATGGGTTGAAGATGCAACTTACGTAAAGATACCGGAGAAAGAGGTGAAGGACTTCATTTGGCAACATATTATTTATCATTTTGGCATCCCTAAGGAGATAGTTTGTGACAATGGCCAAAATTTCATCGGAGTCAAGGTCATGTAGTTCCTTGATAAATTTAATATCAAGCGGATCACCTCTACTCCCTATCATCCCAGTGCAAATGGACAAGCGGAGTCGACAAACAAGACTATAATTCAGAATTTGAAGAAGAAATTGGAAGATGCAAAGGGAAATTGGCCGTCCAAGCTATCAGAGATATTATGGACATATCGAACCACGATTAAAAATGAGTACCGGATAGACTCATTTTTCTTTGGTCTACGGTACAGAGGCTTTGATCCCGGGAGAAGTCAAAACTCCCAGCATGAGATATCTCCGGGTTGAGGATGAGTCAAATGCAGAATCGATGTCCTTACACCTGGATTTGCTTGAGGAACATCAAGATTTAGCATACGTCCGGATAGTAACCCAAAATCAAAGAATAGAGCATTACTACAACTCGCGCACAAATGTCTGATACTTCAAACTCGGGGACTTGGTGCTTCGGAGAGTCACTAAAAGTACCCGGGAACGTAATGCTGGAAAGTTAGGAGCAAATTAGGAAGGACCATATATGATTACCGACATTGCCAATAAATGAGCTTATCAACAAGGAAATATACTTCATAGTAATTGGAATGTAAGCCATTTAAAGAAGTATTATGTGTAGTAGGTTCAAGCATGCGCTGCACTCTTTTTCCCTTCGACCGGATTTTGTCCCAATTGAATTTTTCCGGCAAGGCTTTTAATGAGGCAACATCACGATATAAGCATGTAATTGATCTTACTACCGAAGAGAACTATCCAGTGTCCGAGTCTTCATAGCATGAACTCTCAGATACTTGGGGCCATACACCCAGAATGGAGTGAAGAAAATTTTCAAAATTTTAGAATTTCTAAGGAAAGCATCGATACTGGGGACTTCCCAGATGCTAGGGACTGCCTGGATATTCAAACTACATGTAACCGGATTGACCACACTAGATGACAACTAGATTATTCTTGCAATTGTCTTCACATTTATAAGTTAAATGAATCAATAAAAAAAATTCCTTTTATGATTAACAAATCTTTGCCATCACGAGCATGAAACATATGTTGTTATATTAAACATATCAAAAATTCCGTGCCATAATGAACAAGAGACGTCCTTTTGTACAACACCATTAAAAATAAGGGTCATATTTTATTAAAACCTTACCAAAAAAGTTAAGGCTCCGGATACAAGTATCGGGGGTTTTAAGTTGTTCGGAACCAAGTTAAGTCTGGAACTAACTTTGGAGGCCATAAGAAGCCCCGGTTAAATATCAAAAGAAAAACACATCTTTGGAACTTAATTAAGGTTATCGGAAAGTTTGTAAACTTCAAGACTTAACCTGTTTCGATAATATGAATCTTAAAACTAGGTTCCAGTTCATAAAGTAGATTAATAAAGTTTGAAACTAGTGCTTGCTTATGAAAATAAATAAAGGATAAAAACTTGGCACAAAATTGCAAAGGGAAAAGGTTCATTTATTCATATTTTTTCTAGAGATAAAAAGATATTAACCGGGCCCAAAAGTGACTCGGTAACAAAAAAACAAAAAAAACACTAAAATAAAACCCGTGCGAAAAGTTACTGCATGTCGCTCTATGGTCCATCGGGGGTGTTTCAAGTGTTCCCAATAAAATAAGAGATCTAAAAAGATCAGTTCGAGGGGGGGTTCATCATCCTCACCTGCCACTCCATCAGCTTCCACGTTCGAATCCTCTATGTTTCCACGAAGGGCTTCCAAGGACAACTCAGAATGAATAAGGTCAATTTTTGCATTCAGGATTTCTGAAGCAATATCGAAACCCGATTTTCTTGCTTTCTCAAGAGCATCCCCTCAACTATTCAAAACGGCCAAGTCTCTTCGGAGTTTCCACCTTTGGCACTTAGCTTGGAGTTCAGTGATGGTATGCTCGGAAGTATGGAGTTGTCCCTGGGTACTGGCTAAGTCGGCAGTAAGCTGGGTCATTTGTCCTTGAAGGGTCATGTAAGAGGTGGTCAAGACTTGAAGAGAATTATCTCGGTCCTTGAGAGAGTCAATTGCATCTTGCAAGCGCAATCAGAGTGAGGATTTGAGAGAGCCTAAATCCCTAAGATCAGCATGTAAGACTTCAACTTCTACCCTGAGGTGCTGGATTTCATCCTTTAACTTCTTTTCTTCACTAGAAGGGCCGAGTACCTTGGCCAAATCCGCAGTGGAGAGAGCAGAGATGTGACCCCGAGTAAAAGGATTGCGATCGGTAAATAAGAGCAAGTTTGTGGGAAGCGGAAGGAAAGAAAGGGATATTCTACATGTAGAAACAAGTCTGCAAGAAAAGCAATAGAAGCCTCGAGTGTAGCATGAGGAGATTTTCAGGGAGAAGAAGCAGATATCCCAACCTCAGCTTCGAAAATAGGGATTGAGTTGTGCTTAGAATGGTCCTCAGAGGGAACGAAAGTCTCTGCCTCTGAAGCTTCCTGTCGGGGACTATCTGGGCTGGTGTTTTCCTTGGTCACCTTCTCCTCATCATCAATGTGAATAACACCCTCCTTATCCTTCACTTTCAGCTCATTTCAGTACTCTGTGAGTTTACGGCGGTTTCTCACTCGAGAACCAATTCCCATCGGGGGCTTCATCTCGAGTTTTTCATTTCCGATTGCTAGAATCAGACTTAATATTCGACAAAGCAGCCGTACGAGATGACACTTTTTGGACCGAAGTCTTTCATACCGAGAGTGGTGCAAATGGATAAAATCTGTTGTCAATGAGTCCCAGGGAGATAAGAATGAATAATGTAGAAAAGGAAAGTTTGGGGCTTAGGCTTACCGTGATATTTCCCCTTCCATTATGTGGAAGTAATACTCTTCCATGACCTAGTGATGTTGGAGGGAGGCTCAAAGAAGGATTACCACCCACTCGAAAATCTCTTCAATAAATTGCGACTCAACTAAAACGGTTGATAGGTTACAATATTTGCATTATGAAGGGATTTTCCTTTATTTGGAAAGTTAAGAAAATAAGTTTGTTAAAAAAAGAAGAAGAGATACTCATGGGACGAATTCCACTCCTCCCGGAAAGGATCCGAAGAAGGCTAATGGATTTGGTTAGTCTTAATTAAAATAAAACGGGTCAACCAACCGCGGTCATGGTTATCCTCTGCATTAATGAGGCTGTGGATTCCTCGAGGGTACATATGGATAATTCCACCTTGCAAAACCCTAGGGTAATATAGAGGAGGAGGTGGTAAACAGTGAACGGAGCATCGGCAACATTGGCTAACATCTTAATGCAATAAACTAGTCTCCAAATTTGCAAAGCAACTTGGCCTAAGAAAACCCTATACTGGCGGAAAAAATCATCGATGATCTTTGGGATGGGGAGTTTGAAACCAATGATGAAGGGATAAGTATACGTCATGGAAAACCATAAAACATGATAATGAACTTGATCGACAGGGTCGACTATTTTGACAACTATGTCAGGGGAGAAACCACAATCCTTTATGACGATAGGAAGAATCTTGATTGTTGTTTTGGATTCAAAGTTCTTGACATGTTCGTAGTTAGTTTGAACAAGGACATCTCCTTAAAAGTCAAAGCCAGAATGGAGGATTTCAGCAGCAATAGAATGTAAGTCAATTTTCTGAGTTATAAGAGAAATGAGTTCCTTCTCATGGCAGTGATTTGGGGGATTGTTGTTACTTTCAAAAGAGTGGGAAGAAGACATTGTTGAGAAAATTTGAAAGAAGAAAGGAAAAGTTCTTAAGAAAATTGGCAAAGTGTGTGGTTGCCTTTTGTGAAAAGATTCAACCTCCTATTTATGGTAAAAAATATATAATATTTTGGAGGTGAAAAAAATGTACCATCATTGCGGTAGTTCATGTTGATGGATGTGACATTTGACAGGTTCTGTAACCATTACGACGCAAAAGTCACGATCGGAAAGTGTGGTGACTATCTGTATAGGGAAAAATTCGTATATAACAGCTAAACAAATTATGATGTGACACATGTCAATTGATGCTGAGTCAAGTCCAAGTCAGTTTGAGACATTAGCAGTAGCATTCAGATGGTACCGGAAGCGACACAAGCGTAACCGGTACTAGTAATGCAGAAGATTGAAAGTCATTTGAATTTTAATGGGCAACCACTACCAAATCGGTCACACGTCTTTCAATGGAGCTTTGATGGCATTTATTGGGATATTGATTATCCAATTATTACAACATTCTCCTGTATTAATGAGAGCATATTTCATGGGACGTGTACCCGTGTAGCTCATGTATAAATAGGGCACATTACTCCATTATAACAGATTAGATTCTAGCTATTACAAAATACTCACTAATATTCTCTTGATTTATGTGTTTTCATACAAGTTATCATCACTTTGCTTAGGAGCTGACACAAGGCTCATGTTAATTATTACTTATATTATCTTATTAATATTTGTTTTCAGTATAATTCGTCTAGAATTCATATCTACGTGTCACTTGAGATCCATGTGTCATTGACCACGTATACAAATTCAACTGTACCGTGTTACGAGTAAATAAGAATGTTAGTCTCTAAAGTGAGATGCTACTCAATGAAATAGAACGCTAATTGCTAAACTGAAATGCTACCCAGTAAAATGGAACGCTAGTCACTATAGTGAGACGCTACCCAACGAAATGGAACGTTAATCGCTAAAGTGAAATGCCACCTGATAAAATGGAACGCTAGTTACTAAAGTGAGATGCTACCCAACGAAATGGAATGCTAATTACTAAAGTGAAATGCTACCCGGTAAAATAGAACGCCAGTCACTAAAGTGAGATGCTACCTAATGAAATGGAACGCTAATCGCCAAGGTGAAATGCTAACCAACAAAACGGGACACTAGTTACCAAAGTGAAATGCTACCCAATGATAATGAAACAATTATTTAAATTATTCTGCTGACCATCTTCAAGACTTCGCAATTACTATGTTGCATTTTTCTACTAATAAGTTTATTTTAGATTTTTGCAGTAGCTTCAAACTATCGAGAGGGCCATTCATCCAAATTGCATGCCGAGAAGGCCATTCATATAAACATTATCGAGAGGGATATTAATCCAAATTGCATGTCGAGAGGGCCATTCATATAAACTAACGAGAGGGTCATTCATATAAACACTATCGAAAGGGACATCCATATAAACATTGTTGAGAGGGTTATTCATATAAAACTGCATATCGAGAGGGCCATTTAAACAAACACTCCCTAGCAAGTCAGTAGAGTCAGATGGTGTCGCAAGTGGCATCCGCTCAAACAACATTCAAGTCAATAGAGCCAGACAGTGTCGCAAGTGGCATCCACTCAAATAATATTCAAGTCAATAGAGCCAGACGGTGTCACAAGTGGCATCCGTTCAAACAACATTCAAGTCAACAGAGCCAGACGGTGTCGCAAGTGGAAACCTCTCAAAACAATAATCAAATAATGAAATCAATAGAGCCAGACGGTATCAAAAGTGGCACCCGCTCAAAAGAAGTCTCCAGGAGGTTGCAACAAGCAAAGTCGTATAGGTATGAAAGAATATAAAATATCAACACGCATGTCTTAGCATATGGAAATGGGTTAAAGCTACCGGAGGTGGAAAGCAAAAAGACCAAATCCAGACGCATGTGGAGCAAACATGAAACTTATTTTGGGCAGCTGGTCGAAAATATGTACCATGAGAGTCAAGCTCTCTATACATGAGCTTGAACATCACTCTGTGCCAAACTCGCTCGCAAATCATGGAGATTTTTATTTTTTAAACCTGTAACCGGTTGGGCATTCATCGGAAAGGTCAAATGGACTCCCACATAAGGGATACCCCTTTCGTACCATCGAGTCAAACTGCAAGTGACCTTTATTCCCAAAAATTGGGGATATGTAGGCCACTCAATATCCGAAGATCAGTCACATTCCAACGAAATCACTCCAGAATTTTCTGGTTTGATACTTTTATTTTATTGGGTTTTAGTAGTTTAACTGAGTTGAACTACAAGTGGCCTGAATTCTCATGCAAATCGAGATATGAAGAAAACCCATAAATCGGGGTCCGACCACAATTTTCAAAAATGACATAAAAACAAGAAGTATTTTCCTATTGGTCGGCTAAAAACATGATTAGTCAAATTTCATTGCTCAGAACGAAGGGGCAGTTGTTGACACCTAATTTTTATCCTCTAATAATTTTATTTAATTATTCAAGGATCCCGAGTCGGATACGGAGTGAAATACACTTTTCATAAGAGGAATATGATTTTACAAAATTATTCCGAGAGTGTTTCGTCATTTCATTTGACAAAATACCACTTGGTATACATATTGTGTATCATGTCCTTTTGATCATTAATTATAATTTTGGAATTTTAACTGAAAATTATAAATGTAATTGTTTTAAAAGAATTCTCAAAATTGAAGGATTAGTATTCTGCTATGTCAAAGTCGAGAAATTATTTAATTAAATATGATAAGGGAATTACATCTCAATTTCCAGTTATTTTTAAATTTTAAAAATGTTTGCATGATTTTAATTTCTATAATCCTATTGGGTGTCAAATTTAGACTTAAAATGATTAAGGTCATTTGGGCCTCTTTCTTTTTAATTCAGCCAAGCCCAAATCAAAAGATCTGAGCCCAGCCCACGAGCAGCAACAAAGGGCAAAAATGCCCCATTTCCTTTTCATTCTTCATCGACAAAGCATGGGAACCCTAGCCGTATCATCTCCTATGCCAAAATTGGCAAAGGGACAATGTACACTCATCTTGCTCCAGTACCTATTACCCCCAGCACGCCACCGTGAACCCACCCCAACCCAAGTGAGATTTGCCTCTCTATCTCCTTTTACTTTATATGTTACTCCTTAATTGGTTTTTGTCCGATTAAGAGTTTGAATACAGATTTGGGAGGGAATTTCCCCCCCAATTTCACCTGTCCCACATCGGATACCATCGAAATTCTAGGTCTCCCTATAAATCCCCCTTCTCTTCATTTTGAACAAGTTTCAAACCCCCGAAACTTGAATCTCTTTCTTTTACATTGTTAAGAGCCATTTTCAAGCTAATTTTGACTAGTTATTGCTTAAGTTGGGATCCAGCCCTTTGGCGGAACCCATACCTAGCCTAGTTAGTCCTTTCACTACTAAACCCCTCTCCTTTTTCGTATGATTTGCAAGTTTCGATGTTCCGACGGGCTCACCTTCGACCTTTCAGCTGCCTCCACACAAGGTAAATGCTTCTCCTTTAAGATTTTCGCTCACATTTACTGTTTTCATATGCATTAGGTGATTACTAGCATGATTAGTTGAGTAAAATTTTCAATATGTTAATTTTGATGCTTAGTGTTGTTATGTGTGATTTGTTAGAATAGGATTGTGCCTCAATATTTTAGTTATATCCTTTATTAACCAATACTCGGACTATTTTCACTTGGAAAAGTATTGATATACTGATTTAGAAATTTATTTGACTATGAACTGAGTAGGGGGTGCATAATGTGTGGATTTTGGAACCTGTTTTGATAAATTTGGACCTTTTGTATATGGTAGTATAATTAAATAGGCTTAGATAGACCATAAAAATCAAATTATGTATATAGCCATGAAAAAATGAGGTTGTTCATTTAGATGTGTGTGTTTATTAACTGTTCTAAATTGGTTTAGGCAAGAATGATTTCAAATTACTATGTCTATGAGTTACACATACTCTGTTTAGCCCAAATATCTGCTTTGTTTAGTCTGGGCATCATAAAATTAGTTCAATAAGATTAGAAGTTGAGTATAAAACTATAAGTGCGACAGATAACTACATCTTCCTGTATGGCCTAATATAGGTTCCTTATGTTACTTTTTAGGCTAGCTACCAAATTAGCATAATATCGATAATTAGCTTTTATAATAATTTAAGTTATATACATAGTCAGTTTAAACTTTTTTTACACCATTTGGTCACCTCTACATGTTGTAGCTTGTGTTATTTTCAAGATTACAATCTCATATTTTAAAGAGGCTTACACGTAATTACATTTTTAGTGACCTGATAGTACAAAAAAACTTTTTACATTAACGATTTTTATAACCTAAACCTTCACGATAAGTCATCCTACCTTATGGTATAAACTATGCATTGTCAATGTATAGAAGTTAACACATATTAAGATTATTCAATGTGCTCCGCAGAGAGATTTCAAAATTCTTCTGTCCTTGGAGAGATAGAAACAATGAAACTTGAAGCCATGTGGATTATGAGTCTGTAAATCAACTTTGGAAAACCAAAACTGTCTACTTGCAATAAGAGCAAAATATATAGAGACAAATAGTTCTCTTTCTAATGCCAGCTTATTAGCTATCTTCATATTGCGAACACTTAGTATTCTAATAACTTCATTATATGCCTTATTTGCTGCTCTGTTCAATGCAATTTCTTTCTTTACATGGCACATGCCTTTTCCACTTAGTTGATTGTCAATAAAAACTTCAAAACTCCCATCATGTGACCACATATCGACTACTCGAACTTTGAGTTTATGATTCTGGCAGGTCTCATAGAGCATCTTCACCGGATTTGTTTGAAGAATTTCCAGTGTAATTATGGGTTCTAATAGATTCTCTGCTACCTACATGTCATTCAAAATCAAAAGCAACATGCGTTAGAAGCGAGGAATGAGAAGAGTACTGTCCAAGTGACATTTCGCGCCCCAATCAAGAACAAAACACAGAACTGAACTTAAATAAGTTACCCTTCACATGCCAGAGTTCTCATCAGTGTTATCAAAAGCCAAAAACGCAAAAAAGCTCTAAGGTTCAATGGGGTTTAACCGCAAAGTGCAAATAAGTGGGCTTTAATGAAAAAAGGCGTAAATGGAGAAAAAAAAGACAAATATACATGTTTCATCCAAGACTAATAATTATAAGTTGTTTTTCTTGAAGGAATGAACCGTCAATCCTGCATGATAACATGTTAGTATATAATATATAGCATGTGGGCATCATAGTATACTGCAACAATATACTTCGATTGCTACTAATTTGATATACTATATGCTAGAGTAATTTTTTTTGAGATATAAAAGAATAATAAAAAAATATCAGTTATCATTTTTATTGATATAAAAAAATAAAATAAAGGAGTCAAAAGGTGTGAGATTATGAAAAAAACATAAGAAATAAAGAAAAAAATAATTTGAAAAAAATGAAATTAGAAAAGTAGAAAAAAGTAAATGAAAATAATCAGATATTAAAAAACAAGAATAAACAAAAATAGCAAATGAAATTAGATTATGGAGATAAAAAGAAAAAGAAATAAATGAAATTAAAAAAGGAATAAGAAATCAGGACATAAAAAAAAAAATAGAAAAAAATGAAAAGAAAGGAGCTAGAATTAAATATGGAAATAAATTATGGTGAAAAAAATTAAAAAACTAGTATGATTTGAAAAAAACATGAACAATAACAAGAGAAAAAAAGAAGATAAAAAGTAGAGAAATAAAAAAGAAAAGAAGGAAAAAGAGACAAAGTACCTACAAAAGCTACAATGGATGGAAATAGTAAATAGTTTTGAGGGCATGAAAGTAAAAGAGACATGAAATAGTAATTACTTTGTTTGTGGTAGACATTGATGTTCTTTTTCTCATCTCAATTCATAGGTGGTCTTTAAGTTGTACATTATGTTTTTCTTATGGTTTGCATTTTTTAAGGAGTATTTGGGTCACAGAAAAAGACCATTGCAGGTGACATGTGTTATATATGCTGAACTTTTTAATACTCTAGTTGAATTTCAATGCATATATCCGTTAAAACAATAAATGGGCTTTTATTTCAAAACTGCAAAACATACAGAATCAAAACATTGATTGAAATTAGAGAAAAATATACGAGCACACCTTCCATACAAATCAATAAATTAGAATCAAAACGGAGAGGTATCTCATCCTCATCCTCTGCGGTCTAATTTTCTTGTTCCTTTCTTGAAGAAGTAATCTCTGCAGGTTTATGAGTCCGAGTCTCCATGATGTTAGGGAAACTAGAAACTCTCAAAGTATTCGGCTCGTTGTTCACATTATTAAGGTTAGGAACCATTAATATCACTTTGATCCATCTTTCCAGGGGTGACAACATCTGCATGATCTCTCTCTATCCATCCAGCTCTTAATGGAATGAAACAATCAGACAAATGCAACTTGTCTTACTAGAGAACTCCAGCAAACAATTGTATTTGCTTACCTCAGATTGTTCGATTTCGTTAGGAGCGGGTTGGATGGAGCGAGATCATGCAGATGTTGTCACCCCCGGATAGATGGATCAAAATGATATTCATGATTTTGAACCTGCTAACCTCAATAATGCAAACAATGAGTCAAATGCTTTGAGAGTTTCTACTTCCCTTGACATCATGGAGATTCCGACTCAGAAACCTACAGTGGTTACTTCTTCGGCAAAGGAATAACAAATGCTATAGTAGCCAATATTGTAGTGGCTAAAGATGGTACAGTTATAAATGGGGAACATAAACTCAAGAAAGAAAAAACCAATGTATAAGAAGAGATATGAGAAAGAAAAATGACTTGGAAGAATTCTATCTACAAGTCTCCATATGACCTTGTATATATAGGTAATTTCTCCCTCCAATGGCTAGTTAAAACGGTTAGTAACGGCTAGTTAAAATGGTTAGTAACGGCTAGTTTGACCATTAAATGTAAAATAAAATTTAATTACTAAATAAGAACCAACTATAAAATATAATATTTTTAATGTTTTCCAAACAAATGATGTACATTCCTGTTTGAGATAATATTAATTTTCTATAACATCTATGATCGTTTTGGAATAAAAGCTCCATGCCTTCCATCTCTGCAATGAAACAAGAATGAAGAGAACAAGCAAATCTACCACTTCATTGAATTAGTTTGTACTACCTTGGAAGTTCCACAAAATCAAGGATCAAGTCTTATGTGCATTGCTTGTGCGAGTGCCATTATCTTTGGAATGTCAAAACTGTTAAGAGTCCCACATCGGAAATGAAATGGGAACATGAACTCCTTATATGGAATTGAACAATTCTCACCCTACAAGTTAGCTTTTGGAGTTGAGTTAGGCCTAAGATTCATTCTTTACATGGTATTAGAGCCAGACCCATTCTAATTCTTTGTTCGTTGATGTTGAGCCCCCAAATTATATTATACACATTCTAGTTAACGAGGTATTAGCGTGCGGTGGAGTGTTAAGAGTTCCATATCGGAAATGGAATGGGAACATGGACTCCTCATATAGACTTGGACAATTCCCAACCTACAAACTAGCTTTTGGGGTTGAGTTTGTCCCAAAATCCATTCTTTATAAAAACTTTCTCAATAATCTTTTATTAAGGAAAGCAAATGAAGACTTCTTGTTAGAGACTAATTTAAAGTTGAAATAAAAAATCGAAATTGCTTAGAATTTCATAGTTGCTAATTTTATAAAATAATGTCAAAATAAATTTTGTAGTCAAATTCGTAGAATAGGTTTCAGCTTCTATTCGAACTTACAATTCCATCACAAAGACTTACTTTCCTCTTTAAGGTAAACTAGTATTGGTGTACGTGATTTGCGCGTGTCCTCTATATTAATGATTATAGAACTTTCAATATTTATGTAAATATTATCAAACAATATATAATGACATTTCAAAAGTACTTTTAGAATTTAATATTGAATTAAAAAGTATAATAATGGTGGAAATAGGGATGATTGTATCCAATATTATTTATTAGAAAGTATACAAGAATATTTGATTAAAGGATAATCAACATACTATTATCTACAAAGAGATAAATCAAGCATAGATTTCATAAAACAAAATCGCCTACTAATAAGTCAATATTAATCGAATATGATCAATTTTTGGGAACTAAGATCAGATGCTAAGTCAATATTTTACTTCGAATATGATCAATATTTTGGCTAATTAAAACCGCACGACAAATATAAAAGCAAATTACATAATGTGAGAGGTTAAAGAACTGGCGTACCAATAAATAAATGTAAAAGCTCTAATTCATTCGTATGTGACTGTTTGAGGAATTAGAGTTCATCACAAATTTGGCATTGTTGCTGCCAAAGAATATTAGTGCTGATGGGAAAATAAAAAACATTAGATGAAATTTAGCTGACATCAAATACCTTATTAATAGGCAAATTCATTCTAAAGCCTTAAATAACGTGCCTAGTTAATAGGCAAAGTTCGTTCCTTGAATAGGTAAATAAGGAAAGCCTAATTTTAGGCACATAATTCAAATAAGGTAAGGTTTAATAAATCATATTTTAATGAATTTTCAATTTTTAAATATTTGGAAAAATAATTGAATTACTATAAAGATAATTAAATAATAATTGAAGAAAAATAGTAAATGACAATTTTGTCTATTGTAGAGTTTTTTTAATGAAGGGCAAAAAGTCCAACCAACATTTCTAAGACCCTTCGTGCATTTAATATAATATAGATTAACGTAGCCCTCTGAAATTTTTAAAGCTCAAATATATCATTGAACTATCAGAAAAGGTATATTCATGCTGCTCGTTAATAATTTGGTTCAAAAATGCTACCGTCGTTACCATTTTAGGTCATATATTTCATTACTCACTAATAGAACTCTACTACTATAAGATTTTGCACGTGTCATTATCTAAATCATTTATTTTATACATGAGTTATTTCGTTAAGTTCAGTGGTATATTTGGGCCATTTTCCATTTCTTTTTCTAATTCTTATATAAATCTCCATCTTCTCTAATTTCACGTAACAAACTTATAAGGACAAATTTATCCTTATACTAATAAAATTATTATTTTACATGAAAAAACTATACTATCTTATTTATTTGGATTATAAATCTAATCTTATTATACACCATTCACAATTTTACGTACTTTGGCTCTTTAAAAAGATTTAAAAAATACATAAAATTTATTTAAGAAAAAAAGAGACAGATTTAAAAGAGAGTGCATTAATGAGGTGTAAATAAGTATGAAAAGTTATATATGAGTGAAATTTGGGGTGTTAATAATGGTCGGAAGAAGACTCATTTATGTCACACTCATATGTACTTTCATACACATCCACACCTCATTAGTGTACCATCTTTTAAACACGTCTCGTTTATTTCTTAAACAAACTTTATGTGTTTTTATAATATTTTAAAGAGTCATAAAGTACTTGAAAGTTGTGACTGATGTAGAATTTAAGATTAGATTCATAATATAATTAAATAAGAGAATATAATTTTTTCATGTAAAATAATAATGTTATCAGTATAAGAGACAAACTCGTCCTTATAAGCTTGTTATATAAAATTAGAAAAGATGAAGATTTATATAGGAATTGGAAAAAAGACTCAAATATGTCACTGAAATATGAAATGACTCACTCATATATGTCACTCGTAAAATGAAGGGTTTAGAAACACAATTTTGGGCAAGTTAGCCATTACAACGAATAAAATTATTTCTTCTAAGAAAATTAATGATAGGAGCTCTGGGGTGTCCGAGCCGATTATGCCAAGTTGATGGTGAAATAGCAGCAAGAGAAAAAGGTGAGCAGGAGCTAGCAGTGGAGGCGGATGGGAAATGATAGAGATCTCCCGTGCTATTGCATATCGTAAGAGGTGTACCCGTACGAAGATCCTTCACAGTAAAATCAAAAGGGTCAAAGTCGAGTAAATTTTGGGACATATATTAGGTTTTTAATGATGTTAGGAGCATACATGACATTATTTAGGGAGAAGGGTGGGTGAGGCGGTTTGGTGTATGTTGTACCATAATACTGAATTGGAATGCGGTGGCCATTACTAATAATAATATATTGAGGATACTTTAAACGAAATAGTTTGGGAAGATTACATGCAGAGTAGGTGAGGTGAGACGTGGCCCCCGTATCCATGTACCAATTTTCATCGGGTTGCTGCATATTTATGAAGCTGAAGGCCTGGCCCAAATCAGTGGGGGCCAGGCCCACTGGAAACTGCTGCTGGGTCGTGACATGGGCCTGCTGCTGACCTGGTGTAGGCGCTGAAAAAGCGGCCCAATTGGGGGACATGGGCCACTGGCCAATTGTGGGTCATTGACCAAAATTAGGGCCTTGCTGCTGGCCCTTTCCACCATACCACGCCCCTTCCCCCTTTTACCGTTACTTCTGCCATGGCCACCTCTGCCACGGCGGCTGTCCCGCGGCTGGTTGTCCGGTGGTGGTGGCTGGGAGGTGGTGGCGGTGTTTGGCATCGTATTTTCAACTGCTAACGCCTTTTGATTGTGTTTGTCCTGTTTGGCGCGTCTGGTTTCCTCCAAAAGTAATTGGGAGCGTGCCTTGTTGAAACTCGGTAGTGGGTCGGCTTATTGAATCATAGTTGCGAGAGTATCATAATCACCTTTCGGTAAGCCCACAACAAGTTGTAGGACCATCTTAGTGTCGAAAACGGGCGTCCCCACGTTGGATAATTGGTCTGCAACTAATTTCAATTGTCTGCAATATTTGGACATGTTGGAATATTCTCGAGACGTGTATTGTTTAACTATCCCTCCAAATACACTGGTCGAATATTTTTGTTGTCCTGAAAAATTTCTTCCAATCAAATTCATTATTCACGAGCCGAGGCACTTGTTTTCATGATTGTATGAAACAATTCTTTAAATATGGTGTAATAGATCCACTGTTTGACAATAGCGTCAAGACGATGCCACGTCGAGTCTGCAACGTCTAGAGGGAGAGGGATGGAGTCGTCGATATGATCAAGTACGTTATACGCACAAGCGTGGATAGTGAAGAGTTCAACCCACGAAGAATATTGACCGTCTTCTTGATCAAGAATTAAGGGGATGAAATTCTTGATGTTCGTGACAGTGAAAGCAGGGTGGAAGGAAGATGTGGAGGAGGGGGATTATAATCGACACCTGTGGAGGATGTGGAAGCTTTGGGAGAGGTGGGGGTAGACATGGTGGCCATAGAAAAGAGACTGGAAAAAGGGTCAAAATTTTCGAAAAAAGAGACTGGCCGGCAGCGACTGCCTGTGTGTGTAGGGGGGGGCGGGAGGGGCTGGTAGAAAGAAATAGGGTTTAGGTATTTTTAAGGTTAGACTCTTGATATCATGTAAGAATGTATTAATCTCCCTTGAGAACCTTTGTCATTAATACAAATATATATATAGTGTACAATGTGGAACCCTAATACAATAAGGATCTTACCATAAATATACATCACTAAATATTATACAATATATGGAGTATATTATGTGATACACGTTAATACATACCATTGAAAAAAAAGGAAATTACAAAAGAAATTTACCAAAGTAACAAGACCCTTTGATTCCGTAACAGAACTTGGCTGAAATTAGTTCATAGTCAACACCAAAAGCCTAGACATCAACTTTAGGAGAGACATCACCATACTGAGCATATATGTAGAAAAAAGCAATGTGCAAATCTGTCATAGGAGGCACTAAAATAAATGCTTTAATTAGAAAACAACAATTTAAGCTTTAAGCAAGATGTTAAGAAAACCTTGTATCAAAATTAGAACTACCCTTTCCCTGACTGACAGTGCACTGATCACCAGTCATTTGAAAAGAAGGATACAACAACATAATTATGTGAACAACGCTTAGAATAATACTGGATTCTCTTCTTTAAAGAAAATAATAGGGTAAGGAATTGAACTTTTCCTACTTTTAAGGTTCCAAGTCAAATGGGGAAACACTTACTCTGGAGGCATGTATCCAAATGTACCCACAAGTCGTGTTTACAAAGATGAGCTGCCAACTTCAGTCATTTTCGTTAAACCAAAATCTGCAACCTAAATCAAAAGATTGACACGATTACAAAATAGCGTCCCTCAATAGACAAACATAAAAAAAAGTTGTCTTGACAAACCTTTACATGGAAGTTTTTGTCTATCAAAATATTTGCTATTTTAATATCACGATGGATGTAAACTGGTACGGTATGTTCATGTATGTACTCAAGACCTCTAGCTTAATCTAGAGTAATTTGAACCCTTTTAGACCATGGTAATGGGTCCCTTCCTGGTGACAAATTGACAAGATTGAGTAAAAGTACTTTAAGGAATCAACTATTACTGAAAGACAGGTTAATTATGACATGCGATTAAGTTTATATCAAAGATACCTGTACCACATAGATGCTGGCCTATGTTGCCTCTCAACGTATTCATATACAAGGAAGAGGGAACCTTCAACACAATAGCCTATCAGCCGCACCTGCACTCAATATCAATGAAAAAATAAGTCAAGCGTATTAAAAAAGATGAATTACACCATGTTTTGAGTTTCAAATTTTCAATGGCCCTCCCGTTTAAGAATGTTGAAGACCCCCACCCAAACTGCAATCCCCAATAACAAGTGTAACGTATCCCCTGGATATCAATTCTAGAAAGTGGATTTTAATTATCTCACAGTGGTCACACATCCTTCCTGAAGTGTGTCATTACCCGCCACAAAACAAGACCTAACTCATCACATGATAAATTTATTTATAGAATATACGTAGTATATTCCTAATATATGTAGTATATTCCTTGATATTATTAGTGATATTGTACATCTGTAATTATGGTAGTAATCTATAGTATTAAGAAAATGAATATTTGATTTTCGTAATTATAAGCTAGGTTTACTATTGTATATCATGTATATAAGCCTATTACATTAATGAAAATAATTAGGGGATTATTCTCTTTCATGGTATTAGCAGTCTAGGATAAACTTTTTCTTCATCAAAAATATCCTCATTCCGCCGTCCTACTCAACCAGTGGCCGTCGGCCGTAGCCCCCCTCCCTTCAATTTTTTTCTTCCAAAACCCTAATTCTCATCTTGTTCTTTCATCATGTCTACCACAAAGAAGACCTTTCATCCTGCCCTTGCAGTCTCCAATATCAAGAACAACATCCCTATCATTCTTGAGATAGAAAACGTCCAACACGCGATGTGGGCAGAACTATTTAAAATTCACACAAGGTCTAATAGAGTCCTCTATCACATCGTCAAACCGGAAAAAGGCAAGCAGAAAGTGCCTACCACCGATGATGAAATAGAGCTGTGGGCAACTCTTGATGCTACAGTTCTCCAATGGATTTATTCCACCATCTCTACGGACCTCTTACATACTATTATCAAACTCGACGCCACAACAATGAAAGCTTGGAATATGTTGCGTGATATATTACAAGATAACAAAAATTCCCGTGCCGTGACCCTTGAGCAGGAATTCTACCACATAAATATGGAGGATTTTCCAAATGCCTCAGCCTATTTTCAAAGGATCAATGAATTATCGGATCAACTCAAGAACGTTGGCGCGCCCGTCATGAATGATCGCCTTGTTCTTCAAATGGTTGCAGGCCTCTCTGAGGCGTATAATGGAGTTGGAACTCTTCTTTGTCAAAGCAATCATCTCCCGCCGTTCTACCAAGCACGTTCCATGCTCATATTAGAAGAAGCAGGGTTAGCTAAAAAGGTGTCTACCGAAGCTAATTCCGCCATGATGGTGGCCATATCACGCTACATCGATGACCCTCACTCCTTCACAGAAAATACTAGCCAAAACCAAAATAATGGTGGAGGAAAAAGGGTCGAAATCGGAAAAATGGTGGCAAAAACTGCGGCGGCGGCGGCGGTGGTGGAAGCAACGGTGGCAGCCGCAGTGGCGGAGGATGGGGTGGTGGATAGCATAGGCCTGGTCGCAGCACCACTGACCACAGCCTTGGGCCAGTGGGTAGTGGTTGTGGGGCTGGGCCAGTGGGCAGTGGCCCACTCCACCCTGTCCATTTCCAGCGAACTATTGGGCTAGGCCCAATGGCCTTCAACAGACTGGGTCTTAGAAGAATGCTGCCTGGAAGCAGCCTGACCTACTGGGCCTCGGCCACAACAGGCCTTCGCTGCTGCGGGCCTAACAACAACCCCGACTCCTACGGATATTGAGGTAGAGATGCACACACTTGGGTTAAATCCTTGGGATGCAAGTTTGTACATAGATACCGGTGCCACTTCTCATATGACGTCCGTGCCAGGAAATCTCTCGTTTTATTTCAAGTTGAGCAAAAATCCTGACATAATTGTTGGTAATGGTAATTCAATTCCAATTCATGGTTATGGTCACACAAATTTATCTCCCCCGAACCCACATTTATCTTTGAAAAATGTCCTTCATGCTCCTCAATTAATTAAAATTTTGGTGTCTGTTCGGAAATTTACAACTGATAACTGGGTTTCTGTTGACTTTGACCCTTTTAGATTTTTTGTGAAGGATTTCATGGCGGGGATACCTCTAATGAGATGTGATAGTCGGGCCGAGCTCTATCCCATCACCACCACCACCACCACTAAACAAGCCACACAATCAATGTTTGCCGCTTTATCACATTCCTTATGGCACGCGTTTGGGTCATCCGGGAGCGTCTGTCTTTACTCTCTTAAAAATAATAATTTTATTGAGTGTAATAGTATGCGTAGCACTAATGTTTGTCCTTGTCCTCTTGGGAAACATGTTAAATTACCGTTTGTTGCCTCCAATTCTAGTACTTTGTTGCCATTTGATATTATTCATAGTGATTTGTGGACATCTCCCGTTTTGAGCTATTTGGGCCACCGTTATTATGTGTTATTTTTGGATGATTATTCTAATTTTTGTGGACCTTTCCGTTATCTAAAAAGTCTCAAGTTTATTCCACATTCCTATCATTTAGAGTATTCATCCATACCCAATTTGAACAGGAAAGAAAAAAAATTCAATGTGATAATGGAAGAGAATTTGATAATGGGCCGTTTAGAGAATTTTGTAAGGTTAATGACATATCTTTTTGGTTTTCTTGTCCTCATATGTCATCACAAAATGGAAAAGCCGAAAGAAAAATTCACACCATTAATAATATTGTTGGGACATTACTAGCCCATGCTTCATTACCACATTCGTTTTGACATCATGCATTACAAATGTATACTTACCTTCTTAACGTACTTCCTAGCAAAGGATTAGCATACCAATCTTCCTTAAAAATTCTTTATCATAAAGATCCTTCATATTCTCATCTTAGGGTATTTGGGTGTTTATGCTATCCTATTTTCCCATCCACTACAATTAACAAACTTCAAGGCCGTTCTACCACTTGTCTATTTTTGGGTTATCCGTCTAATCATCATGGTTACAAATGTTATGATTTATCTTCTAATAAGATCATAATTAGTCGCAAGGTCATTTTTAATGAAACCCAATTTCCGTTTACTAAATTGTATAATTCCGTGTCTAACCCTTACAATTTTTTGGATGATGGACTCTCACCGTATGTGGTCCACCATTTGATCCGGCCCATACCTCAGGATTTGGACTAGCAGACACCGGCAGGCCGATTGCCTGTTAGCCCAGAAAATTTCCATCACCCAAATTAGCCAGCAGGCCCACATCCTGCTGGCCCAAACTCCACCCGTCATCCAGTTCCGCCAGCATGCCCACTGCATGCTGGCCCAATCTTCCCTTTCCGTGAGTTTCTACCAGTAGGCCCACTGCCTGCTGGCCTAGTTTCCATCACCTAACCTCTTCGTCCTGCAGGCCTACTGCATGCTGGCCCAACCCGTGACCCCCTTCTCGGTCCAGTCAGTTCCGACATCACTACACCGACCCAGGTCTAACCCACTTCTATTCCGAGTCAAGGTCCCGTTACCTATAGCCAACGACGTATCTTTAAACCAAAATGACATTTTAATCTCAACTTCAATGTCACTATATCACCCATACCACGTAACCCCGTGTCTGCCCTTCGTGACCCGAATTGGAAAATGGCCATGGATGATACATATAATGCACTTATTGAGAGTAAGACGTGCCCTGCCCATATGGTGTCAATGTGATCCATTATATGGGGATTTTTACTAATAAGGAAAAATCTGATGGTTGTTTTGAGTCATAAGGCCTGTCTTGTAGGTGATGGCGAAACTCAACAGGTTGGCGTTGATTGTGGAGAGACCTTTAGTTCGGTGATCAAATCGGAAAATATTCGCACTGTTATCAGTCTGGCTCTCTCAAAAGCATGGCCCATTCATCAGCTGGATGTGAAAAATGCGTTCTTACACGGTAATCTTAAGAAAATTGTATACATGCATCAACCCTTGGGTTTCAGGGACCCCGATCATCCTAACCATGTGTGCTTGCTGAAGAAGTCATTGTATGGGTAAAACATGCCCCTCAGGCCTGGTATAAAAGGTTTGCAAATTATGTGTCTACTCTTGGGTTTTCTCATAGCAGGTCTGATCATTCTCTGTTCATCTACAGTCGCGGTACTTTTCTGGCATACATTCTGTTATATGTGGATGATATTATATTGACTGCCTCCTCTGATAAACTGCGCAAGTCTATCATATCTCTTCTCAGCTCTGGATTTGCTATGAAAGACTTGGGGCCTTTGAGTTATTTTTTGGGTATAACTGTAACTCGTCATGTAGGTGGTCTTCTTTCTATCCCAGAGGAAGTATGCAACTGAGATTATTGAACGGGCTGGAATGTCATCCTGTAAGTCATCTCCTACTCCGGTTGACACCAAACCGAAGCTAAGTGCTAATTCTAGCACACCATATGCGGAACCCTCCCACTATAGCAGTATTGCAGGGGCTCTTCAGTATCTTACGTTCACGAGACCCGATATTACCTATGCAGTGTAGCATGTGTGTTTATTTATGCATAATCTAAGGGAAGAACACATGCATGCTCTCAAACGCATTGTGCGTTACTTTCAGGGAACTCTTGATTATGGTTTACACTTATATCCATCGTCCGTATCTACTCTCATGTCTTATACTGATGCAGATTGGGGTGAATGTCTAGATACCAGGTGCTCGACATCTGGTTATTGTATGTTTCTTGGTGATAACTTGGTCTCTTGGTTGGTTAAACGCCATGCTACTTTATCGTGTTCCAGCACGGAGGCCGAGTATCGAGGGGTAACCAATGTGGTGTCAGATTCCTGTTGGCTGTGTAACCTCCTCTTAGAGCTTCATTTTCCTATTCGGAAAGCTACTTCGGTATACTGCGATAATGTTAGTGCGATATATTTCTCTGGAAATCCTGTCCAACATAAGCTCACTAAGCATATCGAGATGGATATTCACTTTGTTCGCGAAAACGTAGCTCGTGGACAAGTACGTGTCTTGCATGTCCGTTCACGGTACCAAATTGCTGACATCTTTACTATGGGCCTTCCCTTAGTTTTGTTTGAAGATTTTAGGGACAATCTTAGCGTACGACAACCGCCTGCTATGACTGCGAGGGTATGATAGAATATACGTAGTATATTCCTAATATACCACGTATATTCCTTGATATTATTAGTGATATTGTACATCTGTAATTATGGTAATAATCTGTAGTATTAGAAAAATGTATATTTGATTTCCGTAATTATATGCTAGGTTTACTATTATATACCATGTATATAAACCTATTACATTAATGAAAATAATCCGGAGATTATTTTCTTTCATTTATAACTAGAAATTTATATCTAAGATTTTACTTTCCCAAGCACCCCTTGCTCTTTTAGCTTTAGTGCAGTTTGCAACACCCCTTTCCTTTTAGGCCTTAATTCTCTTCAAAGCAGTGCATTTCAAGCAAAATTTATTCAGTTGTAAATGAATGACACATTGTACCAACTAGGATACACTAAGTATAGGTTTCAAGGATCATAACAAACGTGATATACATGCTGAGGCAATAACATGATTTATGCTCTATAATAAGATAAGAGGTCTAAAGCAGCAAGACTGCCAAGCTAATGCAATCAATTGGCTTTTACATTCATTTATTTTGGATTGATGTTGTTTTAGTATTGCACTCTCCCCTCTCATCTCTCTCTCTCTCTCTCTCTCTCTATAAGTTAAAAAAAAAAATTCAAGAGCAATTCTCAAATGAGAAAATGAGAAGAGCGCCAAAATAGACGTGCCTCCAGTGGCAGGGAAGTTAGTTTTTACCAGGTTCAAGTGATGAACATTTGTCAAGACCTTCAATTCAGCAAGAAACTCCCCTGTAGCCTCCATGTCCATTTTTTGATTGCCGCTTTCTGAAGTAGTTTACATCACAAAAATTATTGGGTATAAAGATACTTGAATACTTAGTTAAGTTGGTTATGGACTTGAAGGTTAAAACATCACAAACAAACATTACTACAGAAAAAATCACGGGATATTCCACCCACTGGAAGAGTGAAATCATGATTCAATGTTGGTTAGGCCCGTTAGGATTAATATATATACAAAGTATGCATGACATGATGTATGCCAATGCATCACCGGAACATCACCAGATGACTAAGCTATCCATTCATTTATTTGTACTAACTAAGATTTTAGAATAGCTCAAACGTCGCCTCTGAGCTCAGCATAGTAAACCGCACCAAAACCATCTTGTCCGATTTTGTTAGCAATGCTGAATTTAGTTGTATTAGCAAGCTCTTCATAAGTAAACTGAACAGATTTATCCACAGTTATGCTTGAAAGCCCTGGAGAATTTCCATCAGCCAGGCGATCGAAATCTGCAGCTTTAACTGTCGTGCTGCCTTCTAGGCCTAATCCAGACAAAAGGTTAACTGAAGGAATATTTGACATGCTTTCCTTCAACACAAGGATCACACACCTAGTTAACTGAGACCTTGGTGTGTGACATTCCGAGAACGAGGTACTTCATCACTAGTTTATTCGGAGGTGAAAAGTTTTCAAGCGTGAGCCATATGTGCCATATCTTAGTGTCATTATCCACGACGTTCACTTGTGAAATACATGAAATTGTTGTGAACTTTACTTCATTTACTCGATCTTACTGATTCCAAGAATGTGTCCCTTGTTCCCATTACCAAAAGACACACTCCCTCTTTAAAAGGCTTTGAGTGAGAGACAATCCTCCATTTCTCAAGTCATATGCTCGGCGCAACCATTGTACGCATACCATTTTTGATTACTTCCTCTCACCCCAGCATGCAAGCAAGATCATTGATTAGATTTGAGAACTGAAACCAGTTTGGGTCCCTTATAATTGTAGGGGTTTTAGGCCTTTTGAAACCCAATGCCTTACCTGCCTCCTCCATTGATCTTGTACATAGAAACAATTACGTCAGAGGACTAGGTCCAATGAAGTGACTTATCAAGATCAACTTTTACCCTTTTTTAATCCTCATGTAGCTGTCTATTCTTTTCTAGCTCAGTGGTGAGACTTATTTTGGTTTTCTTAAGATTGTTTTCAAGATCAAGCTGAGTCTCACTAGTTGTCTCTTTTCCTTTAAGAGTATCCATCCATTTTTTCATTTAATTTTTTAACAAAGAGTTTTCTCTAGTTACCTCATTAACATTTTCCTTCAAATCTACAATGGAAGCTACCATATCATCTATTTCATGTTTTAATTAACTAATTTATTCAATTAGACCACCCTTCTCATTAATAAGGCTATAATATGCATCAATTAACACATTTTCTAATGACATCAATTTTTTCTGAGAGTAACTTTTCAAGTTTTTCTGAACATCAAGAAAGTTTACCTCATCTTGTTCATTGGCATCATCAACATCAGATTTGGCCATGAGTGCAAAAATTGACTCATATTCTGAAGGTTCATCATCAACAACCATCATAGATGTATCACCTTGGTCATCTCTATCTTCAGATTCACTGGAAGAGTCTCCCCAAATAACAAGAGATTGCTTCACCAAGTCATTAGTTGCATCTTTCCTCTTGAACTTCTTATTGGGGACTTGGTTCCTCTTAACTGTTTTTTTCAGTGCTGCTTTTCTAATTGTCTTGCTTGTGAAGAGGACATTATTTAATAAAGTGACCAGGTCTCCCTCACTTGTGGCAACAATTGTCATTTCCTTTGAAGTTCCTGCTGGAGCTTTCTATTCTTGGGACCCCACTATTTCTTCGAACCATATTTTGAAACCTACAGGTGAGGTATGCCATATCAGCTTCGTCAATGCTTGAGTCACTTTTGGCAGCCTTGAGAACCAGGTTCTTATTCTTCTTTTGCTCTTTCTTTTCAAGATTTTATGGTTCTCTTCAACTCGTAAGTGTTGAGATTACCAATCAACTCATCAATGGTTAGAGTCTTCAAGTTCTTGGATTCGTATAACCTTAATTTCCCAAGAATCTGGCAGGATACCAAGTAACGTTCTAACCAGTTTGTTGGTTAAAATGAGTTCTCCAAGAGAGTGAAGCTCATTTATTATAGAGGTGAACCTGGTATGCATATCTTGGATTGACTCATCCTCTCTCATTTTGAACAACTCATACTCGGTGCTGAGCAAGTCTATCTTATACTCCTTTACTTGTGTAGTTCCTTCATGAGTCGTTTGGAGAGCTTCCCAGATCTCATTAGCAGTTACACAAGATGAGACACGATTGTACTCATCTGATCCAATACCACACGCAAGGATCTTCTTGGCGTTGAAGTTCTTCTCAACTTCCTTTCAGTCCACCTCATTATATTCCTTCATTGAATTTGGAGTAGTTGTAAAACTAGATAGATATGTGTTCATTGGAACATGAGGACCATCACAAATGATGTCCCACAACTCAGAATCTTCAGCCATGATAAAATCATCCATCCTTGTGTTCCACCACCTATAGTACTTTCCATTGAACCTTGGTGGTCTTGTAGTAGATTGTCTTTCCTCTAAGCTTTATGGAGCAGCCATGAGAGATCCTTTCTAGGTGTTAACCCTTTAGAAAGCACCTGCTCTGATACTAATTGATAGAAACTAAGAGTCCACCAAAAAGTATAAAGAATCAGGTTCTATATCTGTTCCCTCAAGAAACGCAGAAAGGAAATAACACACGATATTTACGTGGAAAACTCCTTGCTGAAGGGATTAACAAACACGACCTACCCAGTAGAATTTCCAACTTTACTAACCGAGCAAATTCAGATTACAACCTATTGCAACCTAGGAATTAAACTATTAATCCCACACCCTTTACAATAACACTATTGTAAGCTCTTTACAATAACTCTATTGTAAGTCCTTTATAATAACTCTATTGCAAAACAATAAACCTTGACTAACTCTAGCCAAGAACACAAACCAACAAAGGTTGAAATATGTCCTACTATGACACTTCTTAAAAGTAGTGTAGGATTACAATGAACAACAAAAAGACAAAGACTCAAAACAAACTAAAAGACTTAGATATCTTCAATATCGGGATCTGGTCCTTTAGTTTGCAAAAACTTTGTTCTTGGAAAACTCAAAGTAACTTGTGGCAGCTGCACTTGGAAAGTGATTTTAAGTTTTCAAGTGTTAAGTAAAACATTGCAAACATTTTGTATATATATTGGGGAGCATGTGGGATGGGATAGGGACTACTCATCCCCTTGTTTTACCTCGAGCATGACGCACAATGCTGCTGTACTTGTTTCAGTGAACAGTGCAACTTTACAACTGTTACTGTTGACTGCACGATGTACTGAGAAAACAAATAGTAGACCAGGTCCCTCTATGGTTCTTCGACAGTTTGGAAAATCATGAAAACATACAATGTAACGTAGTTTATCATGTATATTCCCATACCTGTGACCATATTTAGATTTAATTTGAAGTATAGAAATTGAGCGTCAAAGCTCATCAATTCTCATATGGTTCTCTTTTTCTCATATATTTGTGTGACGTAAATGTCACTGCTTCAGCATTCAACCACAGCAATTCATACAAGATTCCTCATGAACCTTCAGTCATTAAGTAGTAACACAATATATTATTTATCCATACTTGGTGGTGGTATGACTGTCTTCAGAGGAAGAGACCCATTTTCTCCTCTTTTTTTTCTAAGTTACAAAATTTATGTATATGTTGAAAAGATAAACTATATTCATCCCAATTACATGAATTTACCTAGTTCATGTATTAAGAAATTAATGCTAAGATGTATGTATGCTTTTATTCATGAACTAGGGTCTACGGAGTACGAACATTTAGAATTAAATTATGATACATGTACTAGAAGAATAAGTACATGTTAGAAAAAATTTCTACAAATACTTAGGCACTACAATAATGTAAGTCAAGTTGGTAGGAAAATATTTCCTCCACTTGTCTTCAAAGAGAAAATTACAGACGGTAAAAGCAAGTAGAGTGAAGTAAAGAATAATCATTTCCTCCACTTGTCTTCAGAGAAAGAATTTGAGTGTTTGAGAGTGCTTCTCCTCTCTAATTTTCCAACATTTGGTATCAAAGCTACTTGTCTTGACGGACATGTGGAGAACCCGAATTCTTCAATATTCGAGAGAATGGATCTTCATGCCGAAATGAGCTATGAATGATATTTGCTACTATAGCTATGAGGATATTGTGCTAGAGAAGCACCATCTTATACAAATTGTTTTGGTAGGAGGAACTGCCACAATTTCAAAAGTTAGACAACTTTTGAACGATGTTTTTGAGGGAAAGGATCATAACAAGGGTGTCAATCTTGACAAAGTAGTTGCTTATGGAGTAGCTGCACGATGATGAATTTTGAATAGAGAGGTAGCAGATGATATTCCTGTCATGAGAAATATGAATAAGAAAATTCACTCTCATCTAGCAAAGGATTTGATAAAGAGATGTATATGAAGGTATCTTTTTATGAAATACCAGATAAGATGAAGATGCTGATGAGGAGGAGATATGAAGAAAATTTAAAGGATGATCAGGTCATTGCAAGATCAATTATATGCTCATTGAATTCATGATTTTATTTTGTGATTGTTGTTGTTGAAGAAGAATACAAGGTATTAGACACCATGACCATAAATGAACTTATTGGATCTTTGCAAGTCAATTAAGAAAGACTTAAGAAGCCAAAACTAGAATCAATTGAACAAGCTTTGCAACCAAAGCTTTGTTTGAAGAAGAAATATGAAAGACGTGGCTCGCATCAAAGAGGCCGTGAACATGGACGAGGTAGAGGAAGATTTAAGAAAGAAGTTGAGTTCAAGTTTCTGAAGTCACAAGATCGACTTGTGCGTGTCTTCACCAAATCAAGAAATATTGATGTCTTCCAGATTATCTCTTGAAGTAATGAATCTAGTTTATAATTAAAGGGGAGTGTTGAAAAAGTAAACTGGATTCATCCTAAGTACCGGAATTTACTGAGTTCATGTATTCAGAAATTAATGCTAAAATGTGTGTGTGGTTGTATTCGTGAACTAGGGTCAAGGGAATAAGAAAATTTAGAAATAAATTATGATACATGAACTAGAATAGGTACATGTTGGAAGAATTCTTATAAATACTTAGGCATTGCAATAATTTATGTAAATCAAGTTGGTAGAAGAATATTTCCTCCACTTGTTTTCAAAGAGAAAATCATTGATTGAGAAAGCAAGTAGAGTGAGGTGAAGAAGAATCGTTTCCCCCACTTATCTTCAAAGAAAGAATTTGAGTGATTTGAGCGTCCTCTCCTCCCTAATTATCCAATAATATATTCATGAAGTGTGCATGCTTTCTAGCCAGTAGCCACACTTGATACTGTAGCAGCCTCAGAGCTAAACCTAGCATTGCGTAGGCTCTAAGTGGACTTCCATACTACAACATATAAAATTTAGATAAATAAAGAAAAAAGGTTCTCCTCTTTCCTTTTCTTTTCCTGGTTCTCTTTATTTCTTTTCTTTCTTTCTTTATAATTTTTTTGGGGTGGGAGGTTCAAGTAGGAACCTTTAGCTCCTAGCAATCTATATAAGGTACAAGAACTACAAAACCATTAAATGAATTGTGATCAAAACCTTCACATGATAAGAGGTACACGTACCGCTAATATTTTGAACCACTCTTGAAATTAGGAATTTGAGGGGGTGGGGTGGGTGGGGGGATATACTTCCAAGGTAGTGTCAATTGAAGAATTGCTATCAATGAATACTGCTCCTATTGTTGTTTCAACAACATCAGAAAACACCTTTGGAGCATTTATCAATCCATGGGAGTGCAATGGATACTGAGGAAGAACATTTATAAATGATTGAATATGTGAATAAAGGTAACTTTTGTCAATTGGAAGAGATGAGGGGACATATGGAACCTGAAAATCAAACACTAAGAAAAAGGTGAAGCAATATATCAATGAAAAAATTCAATCTTGTTCGCAAAGGTTAACAAATATTTTCAATAAACACAGTCTAGGTGGACAAAAGAATTCAACAAGTATTCGATCAACGTATTGTAGTCCTTTTAAAAGAATCTAAGGTCAACTATGTTAAATCTTCCTTTTTAATTCATTTACTGTTGTTTTTGCTTTCTTTTATTCCTTCAATTCATAGGTGGTCTTTAAGTTGTACGGTATGTTTTTCTTATGGTCTGCATTTTTTAAAGAGTATTTGGGTCACAGAAAAAAACCATTGCAGGTGACATCCATTATATATGCTGAACTCTTCAATACTCTAATTGAATTTCAATGCATATATCAGTTGAAAAAAAATAAATGGACTTTTATTTCAAAACTGCAAGACAGACGGAATCAAAACATTGACTCAAATTAGAGAAAAATATACGAGCACACCTTCCATACAAATCAACAAATTAGAACCAAAACGGATAGGTACCTTATCCTCGGTGACATTATTTTCTTGTTCCTTTGCGGAAGTAGTAATATCTGCAGATTTTTGAGTTTGGGTCTCCATGATGTCAGGGGAACTAGAAACTTTCAAAGCATTTGGCTCGTTGTTCAGATTCTTAAGGTCAACAACCATTAATATCACTTTGATCCATCTTTCCAGGGGTTACAACATCTGCATGATTTCTCTCCATCCAGCCAGCTCTTAATGGATTGAAACAGTTTGAGGAAAGAAAATACAACTTGTCTTACTAGGGAACTCCAGCAACAATTGTATTTGCTTACCTCAAATTTGTCGATTCCACTAGGAGTGGGATGGATGGAGCGAGATCATGCAGATGTTGTCACCCCTGGAAAGATGGATCAAAATGATATTCATGGTTTTGAACCTGCTAACCTCAATAATGCGAACCACGAGCCTAATGCTTTGAGAGTTTCTACTTCCCCTAACATTATGGAGACTCTGACTCAGAAACCTACAGAGGTTACTTCTTTGGCAAAGGAATAACAAATGCTATAGCAGCCAAAGTGGCTAAAGATGGTATTAAAAAATACAAGATTCTACAGTTATAAACTGGGAACAAAAACTCAAAAAAGAAAAAAACCAACGTATAAGAAGAGATATGAGAAAGAAAAATGACTTGGAAGAATTCTATCTACAAGTCTCCATATTACCTTCTATATATAGGCAATTTCTCCCTCCAACGGCTAGTTAAAATGGTTAGTAACGGCTAGTTTGACCATTAAATGTAAAATAAAATTTAATTACCAAATAGGAACCAACTATAAAATATAATATTTTAAAAAAATGTTTTTCCAAACAAATGATGGACATTCCCGTTTGAGATAATATTTATTTTCTAACACATTTATGATCGTTTTGGAATAAAAGCTCCATTTGTTACTCATTGCCTTCCATCTTTGCAATGAACAAGAATGAAGAGAACTAACAAATCTACCACTTTATTGAATTAGTTTGTACTACCTTGAAAGTTCCACAAAATCAAGGATCAAGTCTTACGTACACGGCTTGTGTGAGTGCCATCATCTTTGGAATGTCAAAACTTTCTCAATAATCTTTTATTAAGGAAAGCAAATGAAGTCTTCTTGTTAGAGACTAATTTAAAGTTGAAATAGAAAATTGAAATTGCTTAGGATTTCATATTTGCTAATTTTATAAAATAATGTCAAAATAAATTTTGTAGTCAAATTCGTATGAAAATACGTTTCCAGCTTCTATTCAAACTTACAATTCAATCACAAAGGCTTACTTTCCTCTTTAAGGTAAATTAACCTAGCCCTCTCAAATTTTTAAAGTTCAAATATGCCATTGAACTTTCAGAAAAGGGTATATTCATGCAACTCGTTAATAATTTGGCTAAAAAATGCCACCATCATTACAATTTTGAGTCATATATGTCATTACTCACTAACAGAATTCTACTACTATCAGATCTTGTCATGTGTCATTATCGAAACGATTTATTTTACGAGTGGCATACACGAGTTAATTCGTTAAGTTCAGTGACATATTTGAGTAATTCATTTCTTTTTCTAATTCTTATTTAAATATTCATCTTTTCTAATTTTATGTAACAAACTTATAAGGACAAATTTATCTTTATAATAATAATATTATTATTTTACATGAAACAACTGAGGGCAGTCCGATACACTAAGCTCCAGCTATGCGCAGGGTTCGGGGAAGGGCTAAATCACAAGATTCTATTGTACGCAACCTTACCGTGCATATTTTACATGAAAAAACTATACTATCTTATTTAATTGGATTATAAATCTAATCTTATTCTCCACCATTCACAATTTTTATGTACTTTGGCTCTTTAAAAAGATTTTAAAAAACACATAAAATTTATTTAAGAAAAAAAGAGAGACCAACTTTCAAAAAGAGTACATTAATGAGGTGTAGATAAGTATGAAAAGTTATATATGAGTGAATCTTGGGGTGTTAATAATGGTCGGGAGAAGGCTCATTTATGTCACACTCATATGTACTTTCATACACATCTACACCTCATTAGTGTACCATCTTTTAAACCCATCTCGTTTATTTCTTAAACAAATTTTATGTGTTTTTATAATATCTTAAAGAGTCATAAAGTACGTGAAAATTGTGAATGATGTAGAATAAGATTAGATTCATAATATAATTAAATAAGATAAAATTATTTTTTCATGTAAAATAATAATATTACCAATATAAGAAACAAATTTGTCCTTATAAGTTTGTTACCTAAAATTAGAAAAGATGCAGATTTATATAGGAATGCCACTGAACTACGAATTGGCTCATATATGCCACTCATAAAATGAAGGGTTTAGATAATGCTACATGACAAAATTTGATAGCATTAGAATTTCTTTAGTCAGTAATGACATATATGACCTAAAAATGGTAACAGTTGTGGCATTTTTTAGCCCAACTATTAATGAGTAGCATGAATAAGTCAATAGTTCCATGACATATTTGAATAAACCACCATCATTACCATTTTGGGTCATATATGCCATTACTCACTAACATAACTCTACTACAATAAGATTTTGTCACGTGACATTATCGAAACCATTTATTTTACGAATGGCATACACGAGTTACTTCGTTAAGTTAAGTTACATATTTGAGTCATTTCCCATTTATTTTTCTAATTCTTATTTAAATATCCATCTTTTCTAATTTTATGTAACAAACTTATTAGTACAAATTTATCCTTATAATAATAATATTATTATTTTACATGAAAAAACGGAGGGCATCCCGGTGCACTAAGCTCCCTCAATGCCCGCATTCGGGGAAGGGCCGAATCACAAGATTCTATTGTACGCAGCCTTACCCTTCATATTTTACGTGAAACAACTATACTATCTTATTTAATTGGATTATAAATCTAATCTTATTCTCCACCATTCACAATTTTTATGTACTTTGGCTCTTTAAAAAGATTTTAGAAAACACATAAAATTCATTTAAGAAAAAAAAAGGAGACAGATTTAAAAAGAGTACATTAATGAGGTGTAGATAAGTATGTAAAGTTTTATATGAGTGAATCTTGTGGTGTTAATAATGGTCAGGAGAAGGCTCATTTATGTTACACTCATATGTACTTTCATACACATTTACACCTCATTAGTGTACCATCTTTTAAAACCGTCTTGTTTATTTCTTAAACAAATTTTATGTGTTTTTATAATATTTTAAAATGTCATAAAGTACGTGAAAATTTTGAATGATGTAGAATAAGATTAGATTCATAATATAATTAACTAAGAGAATATTATTTTTTCATGTAAAATAATAATGTTATCAGTATAAGAGATAAATTTGTCCTTATAAGTTTGTTACATAAAATTAGAAATGATGCAGATTTATATAGGAATTGGGAAAAGGCTCAATTATGTAACTAAACTACGAATTGAGTCATGTATGTCACTCATAAAATGAAGAATTTAGATAATTCCATATGGCAAAATTTGATAGCAGTAGAATTTTGTTAGTGAATAATGACATATATGATCCAAAAATGGTAACAGTTGTGGAATTTTTGAGCCCAACTATTAACGAGTAACATGAATAAGCCGATAGTTCCATGACATATTTGAGCTTTTTTCTTTCCTGAGTATCACTCGATTCTTTCCTTTTTAATGACATTAAAGAACCACTTTTTTCGGATAACCCATCAAAGGTTAAATTGCTAAGCCATCAAATATATAGAGAACTAGATTTGCACAATAGTCATAAGAAATGTATTTTCTAAACATTGAGTTGATCTACAATGTGGGACAATAATATGTTGAGTTGTGGAGCCTAATTCATCACCGACACTATGAAGACCCTACGTGGAGTGTGGAACGCTGATCGACCTGAATGTTTTATAATGTAAGGTTATTTAGTCAAGGGTATTTTGGAAATTTCAGGTTTGTATTATATTCGCCCTAGTTTTCGCTATATCTAGACTAGGGGCACCATTTTCTTTTGAGGTCGATCAAGGGAGAAAGAGAGAATTGTAAACTCAAACTCCCTATTTGATTATAGTAAAATATGCAGCGGCAAAGTGGACGTAGCTCTCGCATTAAAGGTGAACCATCATAAATCTCTGTGTGTTATTTGTTATTCACTTATTTATTATTTTCTAATTAGGTAAGATTTGGGACTCAAATCCTAACAACTGGTATCAGAGTGACATGTTGTGTTGCGATTCAGAAAATGATGGTTCGGCGAAGATGGTTCGGCGCACGACATCAGGAAATTTGATGGTACGGATTTTGCGTTTTGGATAATGCAGGATGAAGATTATTTGTACGGCAGAAAGCTTCATGAATCGCTAAGTCCGAAGCAAGAGGAGATGAATGATGCAGAGTGGAATCTCATTGACAGACAAGTTCCGGAAGTCATTCGATTGACACTGTCGAAGAACGTTGCTCACAATGTGGTGAAGGAGAAGAGCACCACTGGCATGATGAAGGTTATGTGTGACATGTATGAGAAACCTTCGGCAAATAATAAGGTATTTCTCATGAAGAAAATCTTTCATCTAAAGATGGAGGAAGGTGCTCATGTTGCAACGCACGTGAATGAATTCAACACGATTGTCAATCAATTGTCATTTGTTGCAATCGAGTTTGACAATGAAGTGCAAGCCCTAATTTTGCAGGCGTCTCTACAGAATAGCCGGGAGCCGATGAGAGCAGCGGTTAGTAATTCTGTTGGCAGTGATAAACTAAAATTCAATGATGTTAAAGATCATATCCTTGCTGAGGAGGTTCGTAGGATAGATTCTAGTGAGGCATCGACGAGTTTTGCTTTGAATGTTGAGAACAGAGGAAGAAATTATGATAGAAACTACAATCAAAATAAGGGCAAGTCGAAGTCAAGGATAGGCAGGGGTCAATCCAGATCCAGGCGAACACTTGATTGTTGGAACTATGGGAAACTGGGTCACATCAAGAAGAATTGCAGGGCATCAAAGAAGGAGGACAATAAGGGGGTGGAATCAATGCTGCCACTGAAGACATTGGTGATGCGCTATAGTTGTCTGTTGATAGCTCGATCGACTCTTAGGTGCTTGACTCAGAAGTGTCTTTCCACACCACCCACATCGTGATATAATGATGAATTACGTTGCTGGGAATCGCGGGAATGTCTATTTTGCAGATGGTAAGCCTTTAGACATTGTTGTTATTGGAGACATTAATTTGAAGATATCAAATGGAAATGTGTGGAAGATCACAAATGTCAGACATGTGCTGAAGCTGATGCGTAATCTGATCTCAGTGAGTCAGCTTGATGATGAGGGACATGACCTTAATTTTAGTAATGGGTCATGAAAGGTGACGAAGGGTGTTATGGTGGTTGGTCGAGGTAAGAAAACTAGTACTCTTTATATGACGACGAGTTGTCGTGATACAATTGCTGTTGTTGACAACACCAAGGAGACAAAGCTGTGGCATTGCATGCTCGGGCATATGAAGCTTCTGGTGACTAGCATCATGATTCCGAGTTGAAGTCGGTGGATCATCATATATGTGAGAGCTGCATTCTTGAAAAATAGAATCGAGTAAGTTTTTCAAATACATGTAGAGAATTGAAAGCTGAGAAGTGTGAATCGGACCACACTGACGTGTGGGGACCTACTACTGTCCTCTCACTCGGAGGATCACATTACTACGCGACCTTCATTGATGATTCAACTAGGAAGCTATGGGTATATTTTATGAAAAATAAATCCGACGTATTCACTATCTTCAAAAGGTGGAAAGCCATGGTTAAGAATGAGACAAACCTCAAGTTGAAGAGCCTGAGGTCCGAAAATGGTGGAGAATACATTGACGGTAACTTCAAACAGTATTGTGCTGATAATGGGATCAAGATGGTGAAGACTATTCCTGGAACGACCCAACAAAATAGAATAGCGGAAATGATAAATTGAATATTGAACGAGCGTGCACGGAGCATGAGAATACACGCTGGACTTCCGAAGACATTCTGGGTAGATGCAATCAATACCGCAGCGTTCTTGATTAACGGAGGACCGTTTGTTCTTTTGGGTTTCAGGAAGGGGCTTGGTGTGGAGGGTATTTTGGGAATTTCAGGCTTGTATTATGTTCGCCTTAGTTTTTGCTATATATAGACTAGGGGCGTTGTTTTCTTTTGAGGTCGAGCAAGAGAGAAAGGGAAAATTGTAAACTCAAACTCCCTACGTGAAGTAAAATCTGTAGTGGCAAATTGGCTCTCGCATTGAGGGTGAACCACTATAAATCTGTGTGTATTATTTGTTCTTCGCTAATTTACTGTTTTCTAATTAGGTAGGATTTGAGACTTAAATCCTAATATAATAAACACTGCACGCCACTGCAGCAGAAAACATATACAAGGAAGAGGGAACCTTCAACACAATAGCCTATCAGCCGCACCTACACTCAATATCAATGAAACAACAAGTCAAGCGTATCAAAAAAGACGAATTACACCATGTTTTGAGTTTCAAATTTTCAATGGCCCTCAAATTTAAGAATGTTGAAGACCCCCACCCAAACTGCAATCCCCAATAACAGGTGTAACGTATTCCCTGGATATCAATTCGAGAAAGTGGATTTTAATTATCTCATAGCGGTCACACATCCTTCGTGAAGTGTGTCATTACCCGCCACAAAACAATACCTCACTCATCACATGATAAATTTATAACTAGAAATTTATATCTAAGATTTTACTTTCCCTAGCACCCCTTGCTCTTTTAGCTTTAGTGAAGTTTGCAGCACCCCTTCCTTTTAGGCCTTAATTCTCTTCAAAGCAGTACATTTCAAGCAAAATTTATTCAGTTGTAAATGAATGACACATTGTAATAACTAGGGTACACCAAGTATAGGTTTCAAGGATCATAACAAACGTGATATACGTGCTGAGGCAATCACTTGATTTATGCTCTATAAAAAAAAATTACGATAATGGGACTCGAACCGGGACGGGACATGGTCTCGTCCCGACCCATCTCGGGCCATTCCAGGCCCGCCTGTCCTGACCTGATCCCGCCTCGGTCCAGCCCGATACCCCCTTTTGCAAAAATAACTATTGCACCAACGACCATTTTACATTTTGGCCGTTGTGGAATGACCATTTTTGGCCTCCCCCATCCCCCAACCCCCCTACCTCCTTACTATTTATGTTTAACCCATATGTTATTATATTTACACTTTAACCCAATTTTTCAACTATAAATACTTCATTTTCTCTTCATCTTTCTCACAAATCTTCCTATAATCTCTTCAATCTCTCAATACTCAATCTATCTCTATATTGTCTACTAAATATTTAATTTTATTTATTCATTTGGGAATTGGGAGTGAAGTTGGCAACTAGTTTGAGGATCTTCCATCGAGCAAAGTTTCAATTTTCAACCTCTCGATTACACGTCGACGTTTGGTACATTCGTTCCTTCATTAAATTATTATTGTTTGTTTATTTTATTTAGCGCACTTAATTTCATTTACTTTAATTATTTATTAGTATAATTATAAATTTATAATGGAAGGATTTAAACGTATGCTTACGGATAGGGGCCACGCTTCTTCTAGTAGGGGCAACAAGGGTAAGGGTTCTATTTCTAGACAGAATCCTATTCCTACACAGGATGATTTTGTTGATACTGAACATTTTCCTACAATACCATTAGATTTAGACAAGGAGCTATTTTCTGGAACTCAAGAAGACTTTAATTTAGACGATGATCTAGATGATACACCCACTAATGTAGATGACAACACACCCACTAGTGCACCTTCAACTGAAATGCCTCATATTCTCCCTAGTATGAGACGAGGTCCAGCAAAACGACCAATAAAATCAGATGCATGGACATTTTTTGATAGGGACGTAGAGAATCAAGTAGCTAGATGTAAAATTTGTAAAAATGTTTTAAAATTTAAAACTGGAAAAGGTCACGGTGGGATGGAGGATTTAATGAGACACATAGCAAGGGCTCATCCAGCTAGGTATGCCCAATATGAGGCTTCAAAACCGGGTGCGCAAACGTCCGCTCCATCGGGACAAGGTTCATATACTGATACTGTTCCGGACCAAGTACAGGGTCAAATTAACCCTATGACGGGGGGAATTGTAGGCCCTAAATACAATAAACATAGAGATAGGGAAGCAATAGCAAAATTAGTTGTTGTGGAGGGTTTGCCTTTTTCATTTCCTTCATCTCCCGGCTTTATTCATTACATTAGAGATATGTATAATCCTGCTTTTAACGATTTTCCTAGATCAACTGTTAAGAGAGATGTATTTAAATTTGCACATGAATATCAACATTATTTACGTTATTCATTATATCATTTTAATGGTAAAGTGACTATCACTTTGATATAGGCCGTCGTACTAACGACCATGATTATTTAACAGTAACTTGTCATTGGATAGATTATTAATGGTCTATGCAAAAACGTATCTTAGCGTATAGATATATAGATAATAGACACACTGGTACTTTTATTGTAGAAAATATTTATCAAGTGTGCGATTATTACGGAATAACTGATAAAATTATGACTATTACATTAGATACCGCTTCTTCTAACAATTACGCTATTACAATTTTTAAAAATAGAACTCCATCTTTTCCAGATCATTTTCATATAAAATGTGCATGCCATATGTATCACTTAATTGTAAAGGATGGTCTATCACTTTTTGAAGACATTCTTAGTAAAATACAATTTTCTATAAACTTTATTTTAAAAAATAATAGAATACAATGAAGAAAAGAATATAAAAAAACTTGTCACGATTGCCAACTACCTTATAGAAAAATTTCAGAAGAAGTATCCACTAGGTGGAATTATTTATACAAGCAACTACTTGTTGCTTATGACTATAGAAAACCTATAACTTTATTTTTTAACTCTCATAATCAAAATCCAGCTGATATGGTTGTAGATAGCGATTGGGGAAAAAATTCAGAACTTATTGTATTTTTAGAGAAATTTTTTCAAGCAACAAAAGAATTTTCCGGTATATATAATCCTATTATTTCAATTATGTTGTTTTATATAGCTCTAATATTTTTACTGCTTAATGAATATATGGATAAACCAGCTATTAAAAAAATATTTATCAAAATAAAATAAAAATTTATTCCTATTCCCACTATTTTTATTATTGGTGCTGTATTAAATCCGACTATTAAAATAGATAGTACTAAATCACTTATTGAAACTATTTACGATTGTATAGCAGTACTACCACCTCCAAGTCCCAAAAATCCAAGTCACCCACCACCTATTGAACAAACTAAAGAAGAAGCGTTGTCTAGCGTAGAAGACGAATGCAAAAAAATATATAGGTTTTACCAACAAGAAAGTGCTAGCAACCTACCGACTTCCATAACATCATCTTCTTCTTCTTCAATACAACCTCACAAAAGACATGCTGTTTCTGCGGCTAGTATTGAAAGCCTCAGAAATAGAATGTGCGTCCGTACCGCTTCTAACCAAATTAGCGAGTTTGATATTTTTGTTTTGCAGGGTTCTGTACCATACCAAGCAGTTCTCAATGAAGAAGGACGTGAATACTTGCTGAAATACTGGAAGGGGAATAAGAAGACCTTTCCGACACTTTCAATGATGGCCCGAGATGTTTGAACATTCAAACGTCATCAACGGCGTCTGAAAGCTCTTTTTCTGCCAGCAGATATCAAATAGGAGAGCACAGACACTCATTAGCTGGAGACAGCTTGGAGATTGTAGTATTATTCAGAGATTGGATACGAGCAGAGTGGAGAAGGTGCGGTCAACCAGAGATCAACGAAGAAGAAGATGAAAACTACAAGGAAATCTTATCCGATGGTGGTAGAAGCGACGTGGATCACTTTGACCAACAAATACCAATTCCAACCGAAGAACCACAGGAAATTTTCAAGAAACTAGAACAAGTTTTTTTCAAAATGTAATTTTTTTAATTGCAATTTTACTATGTAATTTGCAACTTTTGAACAACACCACAAAGTTGTAATTTTGACAATTGTATTTGTATTACAAAAAAAATCATGTCTATTAAATAATATATGAGGCACAAAAACAGCCTTGTGATGTTTTTATTATACTATCTGGTTTAATTATTGAGTTTTTTTTTTTATATATATGTTATTTTTTTAATTAAGGGCAAAAAAAAAAAACCGCCCCGGATCCCGATCCCGCCCCGACCCGATTCCGACGGGATCGGGATCGGGATCGGGACGGGACTTCGGAAAATTCCGTCTATCCCGATCCCTCCTGACCCGACCCGATCCCGCTTCTTCCCCCCGTCCCGCCCCGACCCGATCCCGCCAAACCCGGCCCGACAGTCTCGAGCCTGGCCCACTGGCCACACTTAGTGGTAGTTGAGCCAAGATTAAGATTCATTCCTCGAATATATATTCGAGAGAACACACAACTTCTCTGTGATATTAGGTTGACTAAGTCGTTGGCCAACGCAATAGACATATTTAGAATATGGTCTAGTTGTCAACTAATATAGATGAGATACAATGATTAAGCCATTTGGATAGACACTTGACAAATCCTAAGATTGATCGGGTGTGTCGTGAATGAAAGGATTTTATCTTACCACATAGAGATTAAGTTTATTGGATTCGTGTAAACGTACTTCACATATTGAGTTTGTCTTGCGGCGCCGTCTAGGAGTTCCGGGTAGACCTTAATTTGATTAATGTTGCAATTTCTCAGTTTCTCATCAATTAATTGCATTACTTATTGAAACAAAAAAATTATATTGAAATATTCCAAGAGAAAAAACAAGTGAGAAATGAGAAGAAATATGTTTCCAAACACTTTCACCGACTAAGACAAAATCACGAGAAAGAGGAATCTTAATTGCCGCTTAAGAATACCAGAAGTTGTAAAGAACAAGTAAAAATTTCTTTGCTACGAGGGTGCAAAGCTTTGTCGTCATACATGTCGATTCAGTACTGCACTAAAGTATATATGATAAGCCCCAAAACATCTCCCACTATTAAAGAAATTAGATTTCTAGCCTCTATTTTGGTTGAAGATCTTTCATAGCCAAGAGCATAAATAATTGCCACGCACTCCTGACTCCTTCAGAAAACATTGACCTATCAATAAATTGAAGGTGGTCTCCAATGGAACCAGAAAAACAATGTCACATCGCAAGAAATTTATAAGATTTTAAAACACGAACAAGATGTAGTATTAAGAAGATTAGCAAAAACACTAGTGATTTCTTCTCATTTATTCAAGCCCCGGTGGACAGAATTAGAATTACCTTGTTGCTGTGCAGGTAGGATGTAATGTTAAAATCACCACCGCCTCTCTCATTAGTACAATATTCTAGATTAAGTTATATAATTATCTAGAAATGTGGTAAAGATTCAAGAAATACATAGGAAAATAATTGCTAGAAAATTCTAGAGTCAATGTCTTAGTTGTTTACCATGTTGGGACAAGACCATTATGATGTTATAGCTAGAATCTTCTAGCAATGTAAAGTTGGTTGATGAACTGATATTGATCATGTATATATAGGGACCTTGGGTCCTTAAAATAGCAAGTTCCAAGTGTGCATCCAAAAAGTGTCCAAGTGAGTCTAAAGTGTGTAAATACTTAAGTAAGCTTAAGTGTGAGTGTCAAGTGTTGATAAAAATAAAAGAGTAAGAACTTGGTGTATATTGTGGTCAAGTTATAGTGTTCAAGTCTTGGTGTAATTACATTTACAATAATAAAATAATTACGTTTTTCACGTGTTGTGTTGTCTAACAAGTGGCATAAGAGCCAGGTCGGTTCATACCAAAGAGTCGTTTGTTGAGTTTCTTAGAGTGTTCGTGTGTGGTTTAGTACTACAAAACTTGTTGTCGAAATCAAGCTTAGTTGGTAAAAATAGAATTTTAGCCAAGACACGATGGGTGACCTTCAAGTGGACGGTGCAATCAAGAAACATAACAATCAAAATTACAGCACGTGGTCGATGTATATGGAGGCATATCACCAAGGCAAGGAATTGTGGGAGATCATTAGTGGCAATGAGGTCACACAACCAAAAGACGCAGCCGCTCTGAAGAAATGGAAGATTAAAGCTGGCAAAGCCATATTTGCGATTTAGACCACAGTTGAAGATGAAGTGTTGGAGGATATCAGGCTGGCTAAGACACCAAAGGAAGCGTGGGATACTTTCACAACATTGTTCACTAAGAAGAATGATACGAGACTGTAGCTTATGGAGAACGAGCTTCTCTCTATTAGACAACGCGACATGACGATCAACCAATACTTTACCAAGGTAAAATCTCTTTGTCGCGAAATTTATGCATTAGATTCTGTTGTTGGCATGTCAGACGCTAGAATTAGAAGAATTATTATTCATGGATTAAGGCCAGAATATATAAATTTTATTGCTGCAATACAAGGTTGGCCAACTCTTGTTGAATTATAAAACTTGCTAGATGACCAAGAAGCGTTGGCTAAGTATATATCTGGAGTCTCATTAAAGAGTGATGAAGAATCACTCTATAGCGGTGATAATAAAGGCCAATCCCGACCAAATGCTAGTAGAAATTCTACAAAACATGCGATGAAGAGTGGGACGCTGAAGCATCTTTCGCAGTGGAGGAAGAAGAATTAGCTCTGAAAGTTACCATTCCTGGAACTATGGACTACAATAATGATTGGATAGTCGACTCTGGCTGCTCAAATCATATGACAGGAGATAAAGAGAAGCTACAAAACATGATCGAGTACAAAGGTGGTCGTGTGGTGGTGACAACTAATAACTCAAGACTACCAATCGCTCACAGCGGAACAACAAAAATCATGCCGAGATTCAGTTCGAAAGAGGTTTCACTATAGGATGTCTACTATGTACATGGGATGAAGAAAAACTTACTATCAGTAGTGCAACTAACGACATCAGGCCACCATGTCGTATTCAGGCCTCAAGATGTCAAGATCTATCAATATCTTGAAATATCTAGAACATCGATGATGAGAGGACGACGCTTAAAGTCTATCTATGTAATGTCAGCAAAGTCAGCTTATGTAAACAAGACTTGAAAGAATGAAACAGCTGATTTGTGGAATGCAAGACTTGGACATGTAAGCTATCACAAACTCAAGGTGATGATGAAGAAATCTATGTTGAAGGGTCTTCATCAACTCGAGGTCAGAGTATAGACCATTTGTGCAGGTTGCCAATACCGTAAGGCGCATCAGTTACCGTATGAAGACTCAAATTTCAAAGCCAAAACACTATTGGAGTTGATCCATTCTGACGTATTCGGGCGAGATAAGCAACCATCAATCAGTGGCATGCAATACATGGTTACATTCAGTGATGACTTCTTACGGTACGTATGGGTTTTCTTTCTAAGAAAAATTTGAAACTTTTTCAAAATTTAAAGAATTCAAGGAAATAGCGGAAGGAGAACTCGACAAGAAAATCCAATGCCTCCGAACATACAACGGTAGTGAATATACATTAGATGAGTTCTCTCAGTACCTACGAGAATGTTGCACACGCCATCAATTCACATGTGCTAATACACCATAATAGAATGGAGTAGCTGAGAGGAAGAATCGACATCTTGCAGAGATATATCGAAGCATGCTACTTTCAAAGAATGTTCCAGGAATATTTTGGGCTGAATGTATGAAAACATCAGCTCATGTCATCAATAGACTTCCTCAAGCGAAGTTAGGGTTCGCTTTACCCTTTGAAAAACTATGGGGTAGTAAACCTGCAGTTAGTCTTTTTTTAGTATTTGGCTGTGTGTGATACGTGTTTGTGCCAAGTCATCTACATAGAAAATTTGATAATAAGGCGATACGGTGTATCTTTGTGGGATACGACAACCAAATGAAAGGATGGAAATGCTATGACCCAACAACTGAAAAGTGTTGTACATCAAGAAATATGGTATTCGATGAGGCAGCATCATGGTGGTCATCTCAAAAGGAAGAGTTACCAGATTCCAAGGAAATAGAAGATAGTTTGCAAAAGAATATGGGGGAGCAAATTGTGGAAGTACATCCAAGTCCAAAAAAGGAACATGAAGATCAAAGTGAGGAAGAAAATACTGAGGATGAGGTAACACAGGATCCGTGGCAAACAAACATGCATCAAATAGTAGAAGACCGTCAACCAGAAGGAGTAAGCCTACAGCCTCGGAGATCGATATTTAACACTTCAATATTTCAGAAACTCAGTGAACTACTCAGTATGAAGAGTCGGTGTTGAAGGGGAGTGTTAAAATCACCACCGCCTCTCTCATTAGTATAACATTCTAGATTAAGTTATATAATTATCTAGAAATATGGTAAAGATTCAAGAAATACATAGGAAAATAATTTCTAGAAAATTCTAGAGTCAATTTCCTAGTTGTTTACCATGTTGGGACAAGCCCATTATGATGTTATAGCTAGAATCTTCTAGCAATGTAAAGTTGGTTGATGAACCGATATTGATCATGTATATATAGGGACCTTGGGTCCTTAAGGAAGCAAGTTCCATGTGTGCATCCAAAAAGTGTCCAAGTGAGTCTAAAGTGTGTGTAAATACTTAAGTAAGATTAAGTGTGAGTGTCAAGTGTTGATAAATATAAAAGAGTAAGAAGTTGGTGTATATTGTGGTCAAGTTATAGTGTTCAAGTCTTGGTGTAATTACTTTTACAATAATAAAGTAATTACATTTTTCATGTGTTGTATTGTCTAATACGTAATAGGTACCCCGTGGAGTTTCAGATCCTTGTTGCATTAATCAGATGACTCTTCACAAGTGTCTCCACCATAAATATTTGTCAGTTTATTAGGTAAAGCAAGGCTCTCTTTGTAAGTATTAACATAAAGTGCATTGTGAAACATTCGATGGGTAGTGCTATGAATGCAAAGACACTTCATTTTTGTAACTGCAAGATCATATGAAACCAAGAACGGGTGGGTACGCTCTCCACAAAATTTCACCATTTTTCCTTGACACTATTGGCTGAAACAAGTAATGAGTGACCTGAGGCTCATGTGGAAGAGACCATGGAGAAAACTCATTAGCAACAACACTGAATGTAATGCATGGAGAGATGTTGAACTGTTTCACCCATGATTGATCTGGGTTCATCATCCAAACACCAATTGTCTGACGACCATTATGAGCCAAACAAAGTAAGGACTGTTGTGATTCGAAAAGGATAAACTCCCAATTTTCTAGCTAGAACTTTCCAATTAAACTAGCTGGTAACATTAACTCCCAGAACATCTTATCATGCATATCAAATAGGACAATCACAGACATTACTCTTATTGCTCCATGTGATCAAAATTTTCATAAATCATATTTTTCTTTTATGAGGTCTCCAGAGAAACGTCGTAACGGAGTTGATGGGTAGTCTCTGGAGGATTTAAATCACAATTCTTGTGGCAAACACTCAGACATGTTGGATGTACAAAAATCAAGTACTCCTATCAACATTCTTAATTTCTTTCTCCCCTATCTCTGTAATTCTATTTTCTTGTCTGTCGTTTTGGTTATTTTCCTTTTAACCCCTAAACCTTTGTCAAAATTCGGATGTGGTACATCTACAAAAACAAACCAAAACAAAAAATGTAACATTACAAGATTTTATCATCTTCTTCTCTCGCTCTGTCATTTTTTGCTCAAGGTTTACTAGTATTCCATGTAATGCTCATTAGAAAGTTATAGCTACAGTACTTGGATATTTTTAAAAAACAATTTGACATATCCTACGGTGGTTTTGCTACCGTGTTAGATGATTATACTAACACAAGTGAATTACTAGTTATAATAATAATAAATCAACATCAGGTTGGATATTTACTTTAGGGGTTGGTGCCATTAGTTGGGCATCGAGGAAACAAATTTGTATTTCTCATTCTACAATGAAATCTGAATTGATTGCATAATTAGCAGATTCTGCAAATGAAGCGGAATGGCTGGGAATATGTTATTCGACATAAAGTTGTGGCCACAATCAATGCCATCCATTTCCATATTTTGTGATAGTGGGGCTACCATGTGTGTAGCTCACAATAAAATTTATAATAAGAAATGAAGACATATAAGTTTTAAGGCATGCTTATATAAGAGAGTTAGGAACAAATGAGACTATATATAACTATCGTGTATGTGAGATCAAGCAAGAGTCTGGCTGATCTACTGACAAAAGCTTTAAAACGAGATACAATACAAATACATCATGAAGGAATGGGACTAAAACCTTAAACTAAACACAAGTAATGGGAACCGAACTTTGAGTTAGTATACACTCTAACAATACAAGTTTAACGGATAATAACAAGTTACTTTGTATTGTTAAGGCACTAATCCTTTTAGAGAGACCGATTCGTGTAACACATACTATTATGTGAGGAGTTACTAAATGTGTGTTATAATAGGGGCAAAACAGGCAGTACAATTGGCAAGCCTATGTTTGTTGATGAATGTACCACTAAATAGAAAAGAATATCTTATGAAAGAATGCTTATTGAAATCAATGTAACCAAACCACTCCCAATAGAAATCAATGTAATGGATTCAGATGGTAATATGTTTCAGAAAAACTATTGTAAGAAGTGTTTGAAAGTTGGGCACAACTGTGGTAACGTGCAAAGGGGCAATCAACAACCACAAGCTAACAGATTCAGAGCTCAACACCCTCAGACTGAGACACAAGTAAGGCCAACTGATAGGAGATAAGGGGCAAGGAAGATTACTCAAACTTGGCAAATCAAACAACTCAAGATACAACCCAGCTCCTTCCTCCAAGGACGGAGAATGATCTTGTATAACAACAACATAAAGGCAAAGAAAAGTAGAGTGAGATACAAGCAAGGCAGAAAAGTAGCAGCAAAACACCTGACCAACCACCTAAGATTGATTTGTGTAATTTTCCAGTCTTAGGGTCCATTCCAAAGAAAATTATACCATATAAAAGTGGAGCAGTTGCAAAGACTAGAAAGGAGCAAGGAACTACTTTTCCATCCTTAGGGGACAAAGCCGTGAAAACAACCTCTTGCAAAAATGCAAGGTAAGGTTGCGTATAATAGACCCTTATGGTCGGACTCTTCTCTGGACTTCGCGCATAGATGGAGCTTAGTGCACCGGGCTGCTATTTTATATGTTGTAGCTTATCTTACTTCAAGATTACAAATCTCATATTTTAACGAGGCTTACATATAAATATATTTTGAGTGACCTGATAGTATAAACAAATCTTTTCACACTAACAATTTATGTAACTTAAACTCTCAAGATAAGTCTTCCTACCCGATGGTATAAAAAAACTATACATTGTCAATGTATAGAAGTTAACTCAAGTTAAGATTATTCAACAAGCCCCACAGAGAGATTTCAAAATTCTTCTGTCCTTACCGGAAAGATAGAAAAAAACAAAACTTGAAGCAACGTGGATTTCTAAGCCAATGAGTCTGTAAATCAACTTTGGAAATCAAAAACGGTATACTTGCAATAAGAACAAAATATAGACACGAATAGTTCTATTTCTAATGCCAGGTTATTAGCTATCAGCTATCTTCATATTGCCAACACTTTGCATTCTAATAAATTCATTATATGCCTTATTTGCTGAAGTTTAATGCAATTTCTTTCATTACATGGCCCATTCCTTTTCCACTTAGTTGATTGTCAATGAAAATTTCAAAACTCCCATCAAAACGTACAATGTAACGTAGTTTATCAATTTCCCCCCTTTTGATAATGACAAACTCAGAATTGATATTCCCCCGGAGAACCAGGTTACCCACTTGTTCCCCCTGCAAAACAAACCAATATTTCAAAGCATAACAACATGTTTAGAATAGCAACAAGATTTTATCCCCTTAACTTTCACTTCATCACAACCTCAATTCCTTCTTAAGTACTATCCCCCATTTTGGCATCATTGAAAAGAGCAATTAGCAGTATAAGTAAAAAAAGTTCAGTAACATTAACTCAGAGCCACCGGGGCGACACAAAACAGAGTAAATGACCAAAAGTAGATTAGCCATAAAACACATAGTAGCCAAATCAATACAAAATATAGTAATTAAACCACTATTAGTGTCAAAGTCATTAGGAAACAACAGAACTAGGAATCAAAGAACATGGCTTAAGAAAGAAGAAGGAACATGTGTTGGAAGATAGGGACTGGGGAGGATGACTAGGGACGGGCCAGTGCTTGTAGAAGCCTATCAACTCTCTCACTGTTTGTGCACTGATCTTGTAAGATCTGATCTCGAAGCTCACCCACCTGTACCCGCAACTTTTCTTTTTCAACATGCAGCTTCTCATTTTCAACCTCCAAATCGCGGCGAGAACCAGGTTCCTGTGTTTTTTCAGTCAATTGAACTTTTAGAAGATCATTCTCAGCCTTAAGCCTTTGAATTTCAGTAGTTGTTGCTTCTTGAGCTTTGATCAGAGTTGATATAGTAGAAGTGGTGCCAATACCCACTTTCTTAGGCACACACTCACATTTTTGAAAGCAACTGAGGCCTCTCCAGACACAATTTCCATTTGCACCCCCTGTTTCCTCACTAAGTTGACTTGTACACTCGATTTTATCATCTCTTTTGACTGATTCCTTTGATGTTGGAAGGGATTTTGATACAAAGATAATTTCATCACTTCCCATTGAGTTGGGCTTTTCAATCTATCTAGAAATCACGGACATGGATGTGAATTTAATTGGGATTCAGTGCATACTAGTTCTAGGAGGAATAACAATGGGGGATTTTGGGGATGGGTCAGTGGTGCCTAGGAAGGCAGAGATTTAGCATTTGGGAGGTGAAGTAGGGGACATTGGTTTAGTAGATAAGGGAGATGTGGAAGGTAATGGTGTAACACCTCATATTTTAGCGTTAGGGTACATTAGGGTAAACACACATGCGTTTAATGAGATTAAGGTCATTCATGAAGTTATAGAAGATTCATATCAATGTTGGTAAGGTTACGCGGGGATTAGAGGTCAATAAATTGAAAAAAAGAGAATAGGCTGCCTCAGTGGAATACCCCCTACTTTCGAGATATGGTTTGAACCGCTCGACATATGTAAGTAGACTTGAGCCACATGGAATTTTAGTCGTATTTAATTGTGCATATAAATAGCTTGGTGTATAAAAGGACAAAGTCCCGAAATAATTTAGGACTTAAAAGTGTGACGATGGTGATTGAGAATAATACTTGGTGTGTGCATAAAGAGGCTATGGATTAGTGTTACACTCCATGATTATGATAATGAGTATATGAAGTATGTGGGAAATGATTAATATTTAAGTAAATTGAGGTGAAAGAGTTAATTATGTGTGTAATTAGTAATATTTTGGGGTGTAGTGGAACAAGAAACAAGAGAAATTAAATTAATGACCTAAAGAAGTACTAAATAATCATTATAGTCAACATTTTACACGTGGATGCTCTATAAAAAGGGATAACATGACTCATATATATATATATAGGGTGATCTGGTGGCTTATCCTTAGGAGGTGGAGAATTCACAATTATATACATATTGAAATGGACCCCACGACCCACTAGTTAATTAGAACATTTGATGATTCATTTTTGTTCACTAGTTTTTCTTATCAAAAATGTGAATAGAAACATTTAGCTTAGGAAGTTATTCATAAACTTTTGCATCAACCATAAATGATCTTTGATGATTAGTACTTTCTATTTTGTGTGTTCTTTTGAACACTAAGAAATAAATGACGTTCCAACAATTCAATTTTGGAAGCAAATTATCTTGAGGTAGAAAACGTGAGCAACAATATAAGTTTAACGTGTAGGTATTTTAAGGCTAACTCTTCCTTCTTTTGATATGACCCGTATAAAACGAACGTAAACGAATATCCGTCCAAAGTAACTCTACTCTTGAAAACTAGAAATGTATATGTCCTTCATTCTATTGAAGAAGCTTATTGATTCATGTATATCTTGTCTTTTTGACTCATAATGAAAGGTTTGTTTATATGATAGTTCCAAAATATTAATCGGATATGCAACAACCTTACGTCACTCCGATAGACTCAAAGTGTCGTAGTATCATTCATGAATGATATATATATATATATATATATATATATATATATACCTTGACCTCAAAGGCATTATATATGCAACTATTATATATGTATGATAATGGGAAAGGGGATACGACGTTATATACGCACCACCATATGATCAGCTGGTATATGATGATGATTATGCCTATAGTGGCCGATATGACATGATGAGATGCCCACAAAGGCTTGATGGCATTATATACACATATATATATGACCAGGTATTATATATGCATGTGCATGATACTTATGCATATTAGGGCCCTCGGGGGCATTTCGGTACATGTTGATTCTCTCTTGTCGCATGTTACTTTCATGTCACTATTATGCTATTTTTCAAGCCTGACATACTCGATACATCATTCATCTGACCTTTCTTTTATTGGGGGACATTATGTTTCATGACCGTAGGATCAGGTAGACAGGGTGACGATCCGCACTAGTAGATTGTTGGTTCAGCTGACATTGATGCACTACACTTGTTTGGGAGTTGCAGTCTTGTCCTGGTATGGTGTTTTGGATATGCATATGGGTATGACTGGGTCCTATCCCGACTTTATGATATCAGATACTGTCTAGGGGCTTGTATATAGTTGTCATGTGTATAGTAGTCGTGTATGGCCTTGTCGCCCTTAGTATGTATATATGCATGGGTTGGGTTCTTCTGTTTGTAGGATTTTACATAGCACCTTTCCAGTTATTATTTCTATATGTCAGCAGGTTACCTCGTGATGGCCCTCATGGCCCATGCTTGATTACGATTAGGTGGTAAACATATAATTAGTGGTACTCCTCAAGTAAGGTCTGGGTGCTCATCATGCCTCCCCGATTTGGGTCATGACAAACTTGGTATCAGAGTAGGTTTATCCTAGAGAGTCTGCAAGACGTGCCTAGTAGAGTCTTATTTATGGGTGTGTTTTCCACCACACTTATAGATAGGAGGCTACAAGTAATTTATGGTGATGGTTACCTTTCTTCTGATCTAGAATCATGATATATAACTGAGTTGTAAGAATTCTCTCTGTAACCCTTATCGTGTTTATGATTACATCAATGCCTTCTTCCAACATGGTTATGATTAGCAGAGAGATTCATGTTGGATTGAGTGTAATTGAGAGTAGTACGCCCTCTAATGAGATAGACCCATCTGAGGATATGAGTAAGTTGCTTTCCCAGGTATCGATGAATCTAGTAGTACCAGAGGAGTTGAGGGAAGATCCCGTACCATCAGTCCTACCATCGGCTCCATCAGATGAGGATGTAAGGAGAGCGGTGCAGGTATTAAATCAATTGGTTGCCTCCCAGGCATGACTTCATTCTAGAGCATCTAATAGAGATAGGCCCCTTGAAGGGTTAGAGAGCTCATAACCTAGGGAGTTTATTGGTCAGAGATCGCTAATATTTAAATGGTTCAAAGATGCCAATATCTAAGGGTCAAAGTTATAAAGGTCTAGGTACAGGTACATGTACATGGTGGTCAATCGCATGACAGATTATGCCGCAAAGGTACAGGGGGTTGGTTTAGTATGGTAGCCATGGCCACAACTTTCCGAAATGTCTCAAGTTGATGTGCAAAGGTAAGGATAAGAGAGGAGATGGAGCCTCGAGCTCCGATGCTGCTTGGTGAGCTATGGGATGCTAATATGTTATTATTTTCGTTGTCAATATACTCTTATGTACTTAGTACTGACCTATTTTATGTTTAAGAGTATTGACCCTATTTTAGGGAATGGTTTTACGGTACTACTTGCAGGATCAGACATTCCGATAAAGATAAGTTATGAAGGTAAAGGTAAAGGCACAAAAAGGCTTCTAACCCAAATGGTAGTTAAAATCACTTATATATGTTAGTATATTGAAAGGATATGGAGGCCCATACCTGATATGGTGATAGAATGTGTAATATGTTCCTCATTTCGAATGACCATGTTGGAAAGATTCTGAACCTACGATATCATGTTACCCCGACGATCATATGAAAGCCCAAGATTTTTGGGAAAAGGATAAGATGATTATGAGTGGTACAAATGAAAATCATAAAACATAATTGGAAGGTTTAGTAGGTTATGAAAATATACACTCATACAGTGACTCTTGCCAATTAGAATGAGGGAATATGTTATGTACGTGTGACCTAAATTATAATGTCTTACCTAAAATAGATTGGAAATTGTCCCAGGATATCATTAACGAGAATGGATTGCCACAATCGAATCATGTGAAAAGTGACCATCAGTAAATTTATGAAGATCACGTAAAGTGACATACACAAAATAGTGATCCCAAGTCATATATAAGGATCGAGTATCCACGGTAGTGAAAGGAGACATAAGCCTCTCATCCGTGCGTAAAGGGCCATACATCGTATTATTGAGAATTACATGTATCAACGTTAGTAAGCTAAAGCATGCTATAGGCATTGGACTGGTAAGATCTTCGGCTTCATTGGGCAGCATGTTACAATTCTGAATAACACCTGGATAATAATAGCTTGTTAGGAGAAATTAAAGGATCTTCTTTAGAAAGGCTTCATTAGGCACATCATGTCCCATTAGGGTGCACCATAATTGTTTGTACGAAAGAAAAATGGCTCATGGCGAATGTGTATTGACTATTGGTAGCTGAATAAAGTCACTATTAAGAACAAGTACACTCTCTCCCAGAATTGATGACTTGTTTGATCAATTACAGAGTGCAAAATGTTTCTCAAAGATCGACCTAAGGTCAGGGTACTATCAGCTAAGGGTTAAGGAGAAGGATATTCCAAAAATGGCTTTCAGAACAAGATATGGGCACTTCGAGTTCTTAGTAATGTCATTCGAGCTCACAAATGAGCCAGCAAAATTTTATGGATCTAATGAACAACGTGTTTCACCTATTTATGGACGTATTTGTGATAGTATTTATATATGATATTCTGGTTTATTCTCACTCGGAGGCGGAGCATGCATATCACTTGCGGGTAGTACTACAGATGCTCCGTGATCGTAAGTTGTATGCTAAGCTCTCCAAGTGTGAATTTTAGTTGAACTCAGTGGATTTCCTTGGTCATATAGTGTCAGAAGAAGGTATAAGAGTTGACATTCAGAAGATATAAGCGGTGAAGAATTGGCCGAGGCCCATGACTCCATTAGAGGTTCGTAGATTTTTAGGCTTAGCCGACTATTATAGGAGGTTTGTAGCAGGATTTTCTACCATATCAGCACCATTGACAAGATTGACACAAAAAGCCATAAAGTTCCAGTAGTCTGACGCCTATGAGCAGAGTCTCCAGGAGTTAAAGGACATACTAACATCGACACCATTTCTTACTCTCCCAGAGGGTCCAGAAGGCTATGCGGTGTATTGTGATGCCTAGGAATGTGTTTAGGATGCGTGTTGATGCAACATGGTAAGGTGATTGCCTATGCTTCAAGGAAAATGAGGAAACATGAGAAGAACTATACGACGCATGATTTGGAGTTAGCCGCGGTGGTCTATGGACTGAAAATTTGGCGGCACTAGTTGCATGGTGTTTATGTAGACATGTTCACGGATCATAAGAGTATGCAGTATGCATTTAAGAAGAAAGAGTTGAACTTGAGACAAAGAAGGTTGCTTGAATTATTGAAGGATTACGATGTGGACATCTTATACCATCCTAGTAAAGCTAATATTGTAGCGGACATGCATAGTCGCAAGTCTACGGTCAACTCGATGCTGGTGCGAGCCGAGAGGAAAGAGTTAATAAGAGAGGTCCATCAATTAGCTAGGTTGGGAGTCCAATTAATGGGTTTAGAATATAGGGGCTTTGTGCTTCAGAATCATAAGAGTCGTCCCTCGTATTGGGAGTTAAGAAATGTTAGTAAAAAAAAACCCATTCTAGGGAAAATCAGAGAGGGTATTCAACAAAAGAAGACCACAACCTTTGAGATTGACAGAAATGGGGTTCTCAGGCACCAGGGTCGTTTGTGTGTCCCAAATGTAGCGAGATTACGAGATAAGATTATGACGGAGGTCCATTACTCATGATATTATATTCACCCTGGATCTACTAAGATACATCATGACCTCAAAGGTATGTATTAGTGGAACGACATGAAGAGGAACATTGCAGAGTTTGTATCTTAGTGTCCTAATTGTCAGCAAGTAAAATTAGAGCACTAAAAGTCGGACGGCTTGACTCAGATCACTGAGATCCCGATGTGGAAATGGGAAATGATTAATATGGATTTTGTTACGGGTTTACCTCGCTCTTATCATAGGTTTGATTCTACTTGGGTGATTGTTGATAGACTGACCAAATCAACTCATTTTTTGGCGGTCAAAACTACATACACAACCGAGGACTACGTGAAGTTGTACGTTAAAGAGATTGTTCACCTTTATGGTGTGCCTATTTCTATTATATTTGACCGAGGTGGGCAATTCACAACTAATTTCTAGAGATCATTTCAAAAAGGTTTGGGCACTCAAGTTAATCTTAGCATAACTTTCCATCCTCAGACAAACGAGCAGGCCGAGCGTACGATTCAAACGCTTGAAGACATGCTACGAGCTTGTGTATTGGACTTTAAGGGAAGTTGGGATGATCATTTACCCCTTATTACCATGCTAGTATGAGGCTTTATACTAGCATGGTAATAACAATTACCATGCTAGTATCAAAATTTCTCCATATGAGGCTTTATATGGACGAAAATGTAGATCTCCTATCGGATGGTTTGAAGTAGGCGAATCCGAATTATTTTGGCCTGGCCTAGTGCACCAAGCCATAGAGAAGGTGAAGCTTATCCAAGAACGACTGTTAACCTCTCAGAGTCATTAGAAATCGAGATGTGCGGCGGCGGGACCTAGAGTTCCAAGTGGATGATTGGGTCTTCTTGAAGATTTCTCATACAAAGGGTGTGATGAGATTTGTGAAAAAGAGAAAGCTCAACCCAAGGTACATTGGGCCATATTGCATAATTCGATGAATAGTCCAAGTGGATTACGAATTGGAGCTGTCTCCTGAGTTAGAGTTAGTTCATCTGGTCTTCCATGTTCCTATGTTGAGAGCGTGTATTAGAGATCCTTCCCAGATTGTGCCGATTGACGATGTGAAAGTTGCAGAGGACTTATCATATGAAGAGGTTCTTATTGCTATCCTAGATCGTCAAGTCCGCAAGTTGAGGACTAAAGAAGTAGCCTTCGTGAATGTTCTATGGCGAACTAAGAATGTAGAAGAGATGACGTGGGTGGCGGAAGAAGATATGAAGTATAAGTATCCTCACTTATTTCAGACCAAAGCCAATGTTTTGAGTAAAGCATAACATGACCAAGAGCTGACATATGGATACATGATATGAGTTCCATTTTATATAGTTATGTTTGATGTTTGACGGCCACATGAAGCCCGGTGATATGTATATGTTGCTATATGGCTGTATGAGGTAGGTTTGGATATCTTTTACTCGCTGACAGGGTTTTGATAATCCCATTTATAAGGGAAATTCGTTAAAAAAAATCGGAAAACCTTAAGGATTAATTGGTCCCTTATGTATACTTGCCATTCGAGGACGAATGTTCATAAGAGAGAGATGATTTGATACCCTGTACTTTAGCGTAAGGGTACATCGGGGTAAACACACATAAGTTTAATAAGATTGAAGTAATTCATGAAGTTATAGAAGATTACTATCAATGTTGAAGAGGTTACGCAGGGATTAGAGGTCAATAAATTGAAAAAAGAGAATAGGCTTCGTTAATGCAATACCCCGTACTTTCGGGATATGGTTTGAACCACTCAACATATGTAAGTAGAATTGAGACACAAGGAATTTTAGTCATATTTAATTGTGCATATAAAGAGCTTGATGTATAAAAGGACAAAGTCCCGGAATAATTTAGGACTTAAAAGTGTGACGATGGTGGTTGAAAATAATACTTGGTGTGTGCATAAAGAGGCTATGGATTAGTGTTACACACTATGATTATGATAATGAATATATGAAGTATGTGGGAAATGATTAATATTTAAGTGAATTGAGGTGAAAGAGTTAATTATGTGTGTAATTAGTATGATTTTTGGGTGTGGTGGAACAAGAAACAAGAGAAATTAAATTAATGACCTAAAGGAGTACTAAAAAATCATTATAGTCAACATTTACACGTGGATGCTCTATAAAAAGGGATAACATGACTCATATATATATATATATAGGGTGATGTGGTGGCTTATCCTTAAGAGGTGGAGAATTCACAATTATTTACATATTGAAATGGACCTCACGACCTACTAGTTAATTAGAACATTTGATGATTCATTTTTGTTCACTAGGTTTTCTTAGCAAAAATGTGAATAGCAACATTTAGCTTAGGAAGTTATTCATAAACTTTTGCATCAACCATAAATGATCTTTGATGATTAGTACTTTTTATTTTGGGTGTTCTTTTGAACACCAAGAAAGAAATGACGTCCCAACAATTCAATTTTGGAAGCAAGTTATCTTGAGGCAGAAAATGTGAGCAACAATATAAGTTTAACGTGTAGGTATGTTAAGGCTAAATCTTCCTTCTTTTGGCGTGACCCGTATAAAACGAACGTAAACGAATGTTCGTCCAAAGTAACTCTACTCTTGAAAACTAGAAATGTATATGTCCTTCATTCTATTGAAGAAGCTTTTTGATTCATGTATATCTTGTCTTTTTGACTCATAATGAAAGGTTTGTTTATATGTTAGCTCCATAATATTAATCGGATATGCAACAACCTTACGTCACTCCGACAGACTCAAAGTGTCTTAGTATCATTCATGAATGATATATATATATATATATATACATATATATATACCTTGACCTCAAAGTCTTTATATACACTACTAAATGTATGCATTATATATATATGGGAATGGAAAAATGGATACGACGTTATATACACACCACCACCTGATCAACTGATAAATGATGATTATGCCCACAGAGGCTGATATGACATGATGGGATGCTCACAGAGGCTTGATGGTGTTATATATGCAGATGTATATGACCAGGTATTATATACGCATGTGCACGATACTTATGCATATTAGGGCCCTCAGGGGCATTTCGGTATAGGTTGATTCTCTCTTGTTGCATGTTACTTTCATGTCTCTGTTATGCTATTCTTCATGCCTAACATACTAGGTACATCATTCGTACTGACGTTTATTTTATCGGGGGACACTGCGTTTCATGCCCGCAGGCTCAGGTAGACAAGGTGACGGTTCACACTAGTAGATTGCTGGTTCACCGGACATTAAAGCACTCCACTTGTTTCGGATTTGTGGTCTAGTCCAGGCACAATATTTTGGATATGCATATAGGCCATGTCCCGACCTTATGATATCACGTACTCTCTAGAGGCTTGTAGATAGTTGTCCTGTGTATAGTAGTCGTGTATGGCCTTGTCGGCTTTAGTATGTATATATGCATGGGCTGGGTTCTTCTGTTTGCAGGGTTTTATGTAGCACCTTTCTAGTTTATTATTTGTATGTGTTAGCAGGTTCCCTCGTGACGGCCCTCGTGGCCCATGCTTGATTACAGTTAGGTGGTAAACATATGATTAGTGTTACTCAGCAAGTAAGTTTCGGATGCCAGTCATGGCCCTCCGGTTTGGGTTGTGACAAATGGTGTGGGATTAGTTTCAGCCAGGTTTAGAATAGAAGAATTTTGGTGAGACATGGTTAACTTTTGGTTAGAGAAGGACCATATAAGGAATGTAGAAGAATGGAGATAATTGTTATGCTTTGGAGAGATGGGGAGCAAAAATTAGATTTTGGGAGTTTAAGTGAGGATGGAGAGGTAAGAGAAAATCTATTTAAGATAAAGAAAGTGATGGTTGTGATTGGGTGTAAAAAGAAAGATCGGGTCGGTTCAAGGACGATGCAACAATTTGGAAGAGAAATTATTTTGAATTTTGAAAGAGGGAACACATAACTGACTTGGAAACTTAAGAAGTTCAAAAAACATACAAGTACTGAAGAGAGTACTAATCTGAATCACAGGAACCAGGTTCCCAAATAATTTTCTTGAAGATTTCAAGCAAGAACTCTGAAGTGTGCAATATCACTTATGCTCAAATTTTCCTGAACCTGCCATGCGTGTATACCTGTAACAATATAAGAGTGAGTTAGATGTCGCCGAAAAATACTTTTTAGCATTGTACCTTTTCTCCTATCATAGCCAATCACTAAGGGAACTTATGAAGGACCAGTTAGTTGAGGTTGATCCAGCATAACTCCAATCAATTTCTTTCGACATGCTCCCTACTTAACGTCTTCATGGATATATCTGCTACCTGGTTCACCTATTTTAGAACTTCATACACATTAAAGACTTTTTAATTTTGTCCCTTTGGAAATTATGCCTGGCATCCAACAAGTTTGGTCTTCTTGTGTTGTACTAATTTTTTTGCCATATTGAGTGCACTTTTAGTGTCACACAACAGGGGCACATACACAGTAAACACTCAAACATCCTCAAGTTGCTGCTTTATCCAGAGTAGTTGAGCATATCAAGAGGCAACGACTACAGATTTATCTTCAACAGAAGAAAGAGCCACATATATTCGTTACTTTGTATCCCATGAGATCAAACGTGATCCAAAAAGACAAACTCAAAACAAACTAAAAGATTTAGACATATTCAGTATCGGGATCTGGTCCTTTAGTTTGCAAAAACATTGTTCTTGGAAAACTCAAAGTAACTTGTGGCAGCTGCACTTGGAAAGTGATTTTAAGTTTTCAAGTGTTAATTCAAACATTGCAAACATTTTGTATATATATTGGGGAGCATGTGGGATGGGATAGGGACTACTCATCCCCTTGTTTTACCTCGAGCATGATGCAACAATGCTGTTGTACTTGTTTCAGTGAACAGTGCAACTTTACAACTGTTATTGTTGACTGTATGATGTACTGAGAAAATAGATCGTAGACCAGGTCCCTCTATGGTTCTTCGACAGTTTGGCAAATCATGAAAATATACAATGTAACGTAGTTTATCATGTATATTCCCATACATGTGACCATGTTTAGATTTAATTTGAAGTATAGAAATTGAGCGCCAAAGCTCATCAATTCTCATATGGTTCTCTTTTTCTCATATATTTGTGTGACGTAAATGTCACTGCTTCAGCATTCAACCACAGAAATTCATACAATATTCCTCATGAACCTTCAGTCATTAAGTAGTAACACAATATATTATTTATCCATACTTGGTGGTGGTATGACTGTCTTCAGAGGAAGAGACCCATTTTCTCCTCTTTTTTTTCTAAGTTACAAAATTTATGTGCCATAATATATGTTGAAAAGATAAACAAGATTCATCCCAATTACATGAATTTACCTAGTTCATGTATTAAGAAATTAATGCTAAGATGTATGTTTGCTTTTATTCATGAACTAGGGTCTACGGAGTACGAACATTCAGAATTAAATTATGATACATGTACTATCATAAGTACATGTTAGAAAGAATTTCTAAAAATACTTAGGCACTACAATAATGTAAGTCAAGTTGGTAGGAAAATATTTCCTCCACTTGTCTTCAAAGAGAAAATTACAGACTGTAAAGGCAAGTAGAGTGAAGTAAAGAATAATCATTTCCTCCACTTGTCTTCAGAGAAAGAATTTGAGTGTTTGGGAGTGCTTCTCCTCTCTAATTTTCCAACATTTGGTATCAAAGCTACTTGTCTTGACGGACCTGTGGAGAACCCAAATTCTTCAATATTCGAGAGCATGGATCTTCATGCTGAAATGAGCTATGAATGATATTAGCTACTATAGCTACGAGGATATTGTGCTAGAGAAGCACCATCTTATACAAATTGTTTTGGTAGGAGGAACTGCCACAATTTCAAAAGTTAGACAACTTTTGAACGATGTTTTTGAGGGATAGGATCCTAACAAGGGTATCAATCTTGAAAAAGTAGTTGCTTATGGAGTAGCTGCACGATGAGGAATTTTGAATAGAGAGGTAGCAGATGATATTCCTGTCATGAGAAATATGAATAAGAAAATTCACTCTCATCTAGCAAAGGATTTGATAAAGAGATGTCTATGAAGGTATCTTTTTAGGAAATACCAGATAAGATGAAGATTCTGATGAGGAGGAGATATAAAGAAAATTTAAAGGATGATCAGGTCATTGCAAGATCAATTATATGATCATTGAATTCACGATTTAATTTTGTGATTGTTGTTGTTGAAGAAGAATACAAGGTATTAGACACCATGACCATAAATGAACTTATGGGATCTTTGCAAGTCAATTAAGAAAGACTTAAGAAGCCAAAACTAGAATCGGTTGAACAAGCTTTGCAACCAAGCTTTGTTTGAATGAGAAATATGAAAGACGTGGCTCGCATCAAAGAGGCCGTGAACATGGACGAGGTAGGGGAAGATTTAAGAAAGAAGTTGAGCTCAAGTTTCTGAAGTCACAAGATCGACTTGTGCGTGTCTTCACCAAATCAAGAAATATTGATATCTTCCAGATTATCTCTTGAAGTAATGAATCTAGTTTATAATTAAAGGGGAGTGTTGAAAAAGTAAACTGGATTCATCCTAAGTACCGGAATTTACTGAGTTCATGTATTCATAAATTAATGCTAAAATATGTGTGTGGTTGTATTCGTGAACTAAGGTCAAGGGAATAAGGAAATTTAGAAATAGATTATGATACATGAACTAGAATAGGTACATGTTGGAAGAATTATTATAAATACTTAGGCATTGCAATAATTTATGTAAATCAAGTTGGTAGAAGAATATTTCCTCCACTTGTCTTCAAAGAGAAAATCATTGATTGAGAAAGCAAGTAGAGTGAAGTGAAGAAGAATCGTATCCCCCACTTATCTTCAAAGAAAGAATTTGAGTGATTTGAGCGTCCTCTCCTCCCTAATTATCCAATAATATATTCATGAAGTGTGCATGCTTTCTAGCCAGTAGCCACACTTGATACTGTAGCAGCCTCAGAGCTAAACCTAGCATTGCGTAGGCTCTAAGTGGACTTCCATACTACAACATATAAAATTTAGATAAATAAAGAAAAAAGGTTCTCCTCTTTCCTTTTCTTTTCCTGGTTCTCTTTATTTCTTTTCTTTCTTTCTTTATAATTTTTTTGGGGTGGGAGGTTCAAGTAGGAACCTTAGCTCCTAGCAATCTATATAAGGTACAAGAACTACAAAACCATTAAATGAATTGTGATCAAAACCTTCACATGATAAGAGGTACACGTACCGCTAATATTTTGAACCACTCTTGAAATTAGGAATTTGAGGGGGTGGGGTGGGTGGGGGGATATACTTCCAAGGTAGTGTCAATTGAAGAATTGCTATCAATGAATACTGCTCCTATTGTTGTTTCAACAACATCAGAAAACACCTTTGGAGCATTTATCAATCCATGGGAGTGCAATGGATACTGAGGAAGAACATTTATAAATGATTGAATATGTGAATAAAGGTAACTTTTGTCAATTGGAAGAGATGAGGGGACATATGGAACCTGAAAATCAAACACTAAGAAAAAGGTGAAGCAGTATATCAATGAAAAAATTCAGTCTTGTTCGCAAAAGTTAACAAATATTTTCAATAAACACAGTCTAGGTGGACAAAAGAATTCAACAAGTATTCGATCAACGTAATGTAGTCCTTTTAAAAGAATCTAAGGTCAACTATGTTAAATCTTCCTTTTTATTTCATTTACTGTTGTTTTTTCTTTCTTTTATTCCTTCAATTCATAGGTGGTCTTTAAGTTGTACGGTATGTTTTTCTTATGGTCTGCATTTTTTAAAGAGTATTTGGGTCACAGAAAAAAACCAATGCAGGTGACATCCATTATATATGCTGAACTCTTCAATACTCTAATTGAATTTCAATGCATATATCAGTTGAAAAAAAATAAATGGACTTTTATTTCAAAACTGCAAGACAGACGGAATCAAAACATTGACTCAAATTAGAGAAAAATATACGAGCACACCTTCCATACAAATCAACAAATTAGAACCAAAACGGATAGGTACCTTATCCTCGGTGACATTATTTTCTTGTTCCTTTGCGGAAGTAGTAATATCTGCAGATTTTTTGAGTTTGGGTCTCCATGATGTCAGGGGAACTAGAAACTTTCAAAGCATTTGGCTCGTTGTTCAGATTCTTAAGGTCAACAACCATTAATATCACTTTGATCCATCTTTCCAGGGGTTACAACATCTGCATGATTTCTCTCCATCCCAAATTGCCGACTCTTAATGGATTGAAACAGTTTGAGGAAAGAAAATACAACTTGTCTTACTAGGGAACTCCAGCAACAATTGTATTTGCTTACCTCAAATTTGTCGATTCCACTAGGAGTGGGATGGATGGAGCGAGATCATGCAGATGTTGTCACCCCTGAAAGATGGATCAAAATGATATTCATGGTTTTGAACTGCTAACCTCAATAATGCGAACCACGAGCCTAATGCTTTGAGAGTTTCTACTTCCCCTAACATTATGGAGACTCGACTCGAAACCTACGAGAGGTTACTTCTTTGGCAAAGGAATAACAAATGCTATAGCAGCCAAAGTGGCTAAAGATGGTATTAAAAAATACAAGATTCTACAGTTATAAACTGGGAACAAAAACTCAAAAAAGAAAAAAACCAACGTATAAGAAGAGATATGAGAAAGAAAAATGACTTGGAAGAATTCTATCTACAAGTCTCCATATTACCTTCTATATATAGGCAATTTCTCCCTCCAACGGCTAGTTAAAATGGTTAGTAACGGCTAGTTTGACCATTAAATGTAAAATAAAATTTAATTACCAAATAGGAACCAACTATAAAATATAATATTTTAAAAAAATGTTTTTCCAAACAAATGATGGACATTCCCGTTTGAGATAATATTTATTTTCTAACACATTTATGATCGTTTTGGAATAAAAGCTCCATTTGTTACTCATTGCCTTCCATCTTTGCAATGAACAAGAATGAAGAGAACTAACAAATCTACCACTTTATTGAATTAGTTTGTACTACCTTGAAAGTTCCACAAAATCAAGGATCAAGTCTTACGTACACGGCTTTCTCAATAATCTTTTATTAAGGAAAGCAAATGAAGACTTCTTGTTAGAGACTAATTTAAAGTTGAAATACAAAATTGAAATTGCTTAGGATTTCATATTTGCTAATTTTATAAAATAATGTCAAAATAAATTTTGTAGTCAAATTCGTATGAAAATACGTTTCCAGCTTCTATTCAAACTTACAATTCAATCACAAAGGCTTACTTTCCTCTTTAAGGTAAATTAACCTAGCCCTCTGAAATTTTTAAAGCTCAAATATGCCATTGAACTTTCAGAAAAGGGTATATTCATGCAACTCGTTAATAATTTGGCTAAAAAATGCCACCATCATTACAATTTTGGGTCATATACGTCATTACTCACTAACAGAATTCTACTACTACCAGATTTTGTCATGTGTCATTATCGAAACCATTTATTTTACGAGTGGCATACACGAGTTAATTCGTTAAGTTCAGTGACATATTTGAGTAATTTCCCATTTCTTTTTCTAATTCTTATTTAAATATCCATCTTTTCTAATTTTATGTAACAAACTTATAAGGACAAATTTATCCTTATAATATTATTATTTTACATGAAACAACTGAGGGCAGCCCGGTACACTAAGCTCCCGCTATGCGACGGGTTCGGGGAAGGGCCAAATCACAAGATTCTATTGTACGCAGCCTTACCGTGCATATTTTACATGAAAAAACTATACTATCTTATTTAATTGGATTATGAATCTAATCTTATTCTCCAATGTAAACGTGTAAATATAGGAAACAATATATTCCCTACCCATAATTAGAATATTTCCATCTATTGTGTAAATATAATTATGGTAAGACTAGGATTCCTCTTTTGTATAGGCTTAGGATTCCTATTGTATAAGGGATGAATATTGTACTCTATATATACCTTGATATTAATGAAAGACCCGCCAAGGGAGACTAATATCATATCTCTGTCGACGGTGTTTCAAAAGATTGCTCTCTGGAAATCAGGCGCCGCAGCGCCTCCCCTCGAGGCCGCGGCTCTGACGACGGAACAGAGGATGTGAGTTGTTCGATTATGAGGGGAGAGATGGCAGACTCGTCAAGAAATGAGTAGTCCTGTTTTTTGGAATTTTGGAAGATTCGAAAACGGGAATGTGGTCTCGTCGAATGTGACGTGGTGAGATATGTGGATCTGACGAGTCGACAAGTCATAACATAGATAGCCCCTATGGTCGGCGGGAATCCTAGAAAGACACATGGAGTGGACTTAGGAGCGAGCTTGTGAGGGGCGGTGGAGCTAAGGTTGGGATAACACAGACAACCAAAAATTTGTAAATGATCATAAGAGGGGATTCTATGGTAGAGGATTTCGGTAGGGGTCATATTGTGAAGAGTGCTAGTAGGGAGAATATTTAGAGTGTATTCTGACATTTTAGCAGCATAGACCCATAAGGGTGGAGGGAGGGAGGCATGAATCAATAGGGTGCGAATCATATTGTTAATGGTGCGGATGATTCTTTCAGCTTTACCGTTTTGTGGTGAGGTGTGAGAGCAGGAGAAGCGAAAGACCATGCCATTATTGGTACAAAAGCGGTGAAACATAGAGTTATTGAATTCACGACCATTATCGCACTGAAATGATTTTATGCCTTTTCCAAATTGTGTTTGAATGAACTTGCGAAACTCAAGAAATTTGACAAACACTTCTGATTTAAATTTAAGAGGGTATAACCAAACGTAGTGTGAAAAATCATCAAGCAACACAAGATAGTATTTATGACCGAGAGAACTAGAGATAGGAGATGTCCATAAATCGGCATGTATGATATCAAAAGGAGCTAATGTAACACTGTAGATGATTTGAACGGAAGACGAATATGTTTGCCTAAAGAGCAACAAACACAATTTTGGGCAAGTTTCCCATTACAAGCAATGAAATTGTTGCCTCTAAGAAAATTAAAAACTGGGCCTCCTGGATGACCAAGCCTATTATGCCAAGGTGAAGAAGAAACAACCGCTAGAGTGACGGGAGAGCAAGATCTGGCAGCGGAGGTGGAAGTGAATGGATAGAGATCCCCAGTGCTATTGCATCTCGTAAGAGGTGTCCCCATATGAAGATCCTTCACAGTAAAACCGAAGGGTCAAAATCCACGAGAGACGATTTAATTATTACGAGTAAATTGGCGGACGAGATATGAGGTTCTTAATCATGTGTGGGGCATATAGGGTGTTTTTGAGGGAGAAGGGTGGATGAGGAGGTTGTGTGTATGAGGTACCATAACCCTTAAGCGGAATGCGTTGTCCACTACCAACCGTAACATATTGAGGATGCTTTAAACTAAACAGTTTAGGAATAGTACCGCAGACCGGGTGACGTGAGATGTGGCGCCGAGTCCATGTACCAAGTATTGTCGGTCGTTGCATAGAGAGGGTGCTGAACGCCTGACCCAACTCAGTGGGTGTCATACTGGAGGAGGGCTGCGGGACCTGACCTTGCATAAAGTGGGCCTGCTGTGGGGCTAGAGCGGGGCCTAACAAATCGGGGTAAGAATATGGATTGTATGGCTGCTGGTACTGGAATGGACTTGGCGCCGCGGCTCTGAACTAGGGCACCGCGGCTCGCATCGGGGCGCCGCGGCCGCATCGGGGCGCCGCGCGCGTAGAAGAAGCCGCCGAGGAGCCGCGGCCCGGTTGTTCCGCGATCTCGTTCTTTGTTCTTCGCTTGTTGGTTCTGTTGACCGCGACCCTTGACATGACCACGGCCTCCTCTACCCCCGCGGCCTTTTCCACCGTTGCCGCCACGGCCCTGCCATTGTTGGGAGTTGTCTGGTGGTGTCTGATCTTAGGGTTGCGTGTCGACATCTAACACCTGCTGGGCGTGCTCATCCTGCTTAGCACGACGAGTTTCTTCGAGCAACAATTGTGAGCGAGCTTTGTTAAAACTCGGTAGCGGATCTGCCTGTTGAATTATGGTGGACAAAGTATCATATTCGCCCTTAGTAAGGCCAGAAATCATTTGTAGCACCATTTTATCGTCGTGATGTGCGTGCCGATGTTGGAGAGTTGATCTCGCTAGAAGTTTAAGCGCTTGCGTACTCAGAGACATTGGAGAAGTTTTCAAGATGTGTTTTGTTGAACTGTTCTTCCAAATACACGGCACGAGTGTGCTTGTTGTTCTGAAAAATTTCCTCCAAACGATTCCACAAGTCAAGGGCTGTGGAGTTAGATTTCATGATAGTAAGGAGAAAATCCTGAGAGATACTATCATATATCCATTGTTTGACGCCGGCGTCGAGACGATGCCAGATAGAATCATCAACCTCCGTAGGGCGCAAAATAGTGTCATCAATATGGTCAAGCACGTTATAAAGACATGCATGATTGCGAAAAAGTTCAACCAAGGGAGAATACTGGTTGTTTTCTTGATCAAGAATAATGGGAATATGGTTCTTGATGTTGGAAACAGGAAGGGCGGGATGAAACGCGGGTGATGACTTTGTGGTGGGATTTGTGGAGGTAGAGGCGTCAGAAATTGTGGAAGAATCAGGGATAGCCATTTAGAGAAGAGAAGAAAGGAAGAACAAAACCCGAAAAGCAAGAAGAAAATCCGGGAGGGCCGCGGCGTAGGAGAGGCAGCCGGCAGCGGCTGTGGAAGAGAAAGGTTTTTAGGGTTTTGTTTATTTGGCTCTTGATACCATGTGATATGATATTAATCTCCCTTGGGGAGTCTTTCATTAATATCAAGGTATATATAGAGTACAATATTCATCCCTTATACAATAGGAATCCTAAGCCTATACAAAAGAGGAATCCTAGTCTTACCATAATTATATTTACACAATATATGGAAATATTCTAATTATGGGTAGGGAATATATTGTTTCCTATATTTACACGTTTACATCCACCATTCACAATTTTTATGTACTTTGGCTCTTTAAAAAGATTTTAAAAAACACATAAAATTTATTTAAGAAAAAAAAGAGACCAACTTTTAAAAAGAGTACATTAATGAGGTGTAGATAAGTATGAAAAGTTATATATGAGTGAATCTTGGGGTGTTAATAATGGTCGGGAGAAGGCTCATTTATGTCACACTCATATGTACTTTCATACGCATCTACACCTCATTAGTGTACCATCTTTTAAACCCATCTCGTTTATTTCTTAAACAAATTTTATGTGTTTTTATAATATCTTAAAGAGTCATAAAGTACGTGAAAATTGTGAATGATGTAGAATAAGATTAGATTCATAATGTAATTAAATAAGAGAATATTATTTTTTAGTGAAGGGTATTTTTGAAATTTCAGGTTTGTATTATGTTCGCCCTAGTTTTCGCTATATCTAGACTAGGGGCACCATTTTCTTTTGAGGTCGATCAAGGGAGAAAGAGAGAATTGTAAACTCAAACTCCCTATTTGATTATAGTAAAATATGCAGCGGCAAAGTGGACGTAGCTCTCGCATTGAGGGTGAACCACTATAAATCTCTGTGTGTTATTTGTTATTCACTTATTTATTATTTTCTAATTAGGTAAGATTTGGGACTCAAATCCTAACAACTGGTATCAAAGTGGCATGTTGTGTTGCGATTCAGAAAATGATGGGAGGTGAAGATGGTTCGGCGCACGGCATCAGGAAATTTGATGGTACGGATTTTGCGTTTTGGAGAATACAGGATGAAGATTATTTGTACGGCAGAAAGCTTCATGAATCGCTAATTCCGAAGCAAGAGGAAATGAATGATGCAGAGTGGAATCTCATTGACAGACAAGTTCTGGAAGTCATTCGATTGACACTGTCGAAGAACGTTGCTCATAATGTGGTGAAGGAGAAGAGCACCACTGGAATGATGAAGGTTATGTGTGACATGTATGAGAAAACTTTGGCAAACAATAAGATATTTCTCATGAAGAAAATCTTTCATCTAAAGATGGAGGAAGGTGCTCATGTTGCAACACACGTGAATGAATTCAACACGATTGTCAATCAATTGTCATTTGTTGCAATCAAGTTTGACAATGAAGTGCAAGCCCTAATTTTGCAGGTGTCTCTACAGAATAGCCGGGAGCCGATGAAAGCAGCGGTTAGTAATTTTGTTGGCAGTGATAAACTAAAATTCAATGATGTTAGAGATCGTATCCTTGCTAAGGAGGTTCGCAGGATAGATTCTAGTGAGGCATCGACGAGTTTTTCTTTGAATGTTGAGAACAGAGGAAGAAATTATGACAGAAACTACAACCAAAATAAGAGCAAGTCGAAGTCAAGGATAGATCGGGTCAATCCAGACCAGGCGAAAACTTGACTGTTGGAACTGTGGGAAACTAGGTCATATCAAGAAGAATTGCAGGGCATCAAAGAAGGAGGACAACAAGGGGGTGGAATCAATGCTGCCACTGAAGACATTGGTGATGCGCTGTAGTTGTATGTTGATAGCTCGATCGACTCTTTGGTGCTTGACTCAAGAGCGTCTTTCCACACCACCCCACATCATGATATAATGATGAATTACGTTATTGGGAATCGCGGGAATGTCTATTTGGCAGATGGTAAGCCTTTAGACATTGTTGTTATTGGAGACATTAATTTGAAGATATCAAATGGAAATGTGTGGAAGATCACAAATGTCAGACATGTGCCGAAGCTGATGCGTAATCTGATCTCAGTGAGTCAGCTTGATGATGAGGGACATGATCTTAATTTTGGTAATGGGTCATGAAAGGTGACGAAGGGTGTTATGGTGGTTGGTCGAGGTAAGAAAACTAGTACTCTTTATATGACGACGAGTTGTCGTGATACAATTGTTGTTGTTGACAACACCAATGAGACAGAGTTGTGGCATTGCAGGCTAGGGCATATGAAGCTTCTGGTGACTAGCATCATGATTCCGAGCTGAAGTCGGTGGATCATCATATGTGTGAGAGTTGCATTCTCGAAAAATAGAAGCGAGTAAGTTTTTCAAATACAGGTAGAGAATTGAAAGCTGAGAAGTGTGAATTGGACCACACTGACGTGTGGGGACCTACTACTGTCATCTCACTCGAAGGATCACATTACTAAGTGATCTTCATTGATGATTCAACTAGGAAGCTATGGGTATATTTTATGAAAAATAAATCCGACGTATTCACTGTCTTCAAAAGGTGGAAAGCCATGGTTGAGAATGAGACAAACCTCAAGTTGAGGAGCCTGAGGTCCGAAAATGGTGGAGAATACATTGACGGTAACTTCAAACAGTATTGTGCCGATAATGGGATCAAGATGGTGAAGACTATTCCTGGAACGACCCAACAAAATAGAATAGCGGAAATGATGAATCGAATATTGAACGAGCATGCACGGAGCATGAGAATACACACTGGACTTCCCAAGACATTCGGGGTAGATGCAATCAATACCGTAACATTCTTGATTAACAGAGGACCGTCTGTTCTTTTGGGTTTCAGAATTGCAGAAGAGGCTTGGAGTGGAGGGTATTTTGGAAATTTCAGGCTCGTATTATGTTCGCCTTAGTTTTTGCTATATATAGACTAGGGGCGCTGTTTTATTTTGAGGTCGAGCAAGAGAGAAAGGGAAAATTGTAAACTCAAACTCCCTATTTGAAGTAAATTCTGTAGTGGCAAAGTGGCTCTCGCATTGAGGGTGAACCACTATAAATCTGTGTGTATTATTTGTTCTTCGCTAATTTACTGTTTTCTAATTAGGTAGGATTTGGGACTTAAATCCTAACATAATAAACACTGCTCGCCACATCAGCAGAAAACATAGAAAACATGTATTTTCCCATGTGGAAATGTTCCATTTCTAACTCACAAAGGTTGTATTGTGCTAAATGTTACAAATGAAAGCCATGCGCTAAATGTTACAAATCAAAGCCATCTTTCTATTCTTTTCTTACACTATTTAAGCAAATACTATACAAGTAAAACTGCACAAGTAGTACACTGATCCAATGATTAAACAGCATGGTCTCGGTCTCTCATTCACAAGCAAGGATCTGAATGAAATATTAATCGCGCATGGAAGCAATATCATGGTTTACTACCTTCCAGACATAATCCCTTGATTTCCATAGAAAGATCCAACATCCCAATATTCTGTCGACAAAGAGAGTATCATTAATGCAACCACTATCGATCTTATACTTGGTCTTATTAGGGATTTTCATGTGTGGAAGCTTTGGAGAGCTGCCCCATCTGTGATTGGTGAAAATATGTACTTCGGTAAGAAGTGGAAAGAAACAACTATTTGTAGCTACCAATGCAAGTTTCATTTAATATCTTATACCTTCCAGACTGAATCAAGGGGATAGCCGTCTCCAAGTCTTGGGTCAACCAGTTTGCGAAGGTATTCATCAGAATCTGGATGATTAAGTACTTCTTCAAACTATGATCATCAGTAGGCAAAATAGGTATCAGTATCTTACCAAAAACTAGCATCAGTGTTAACAGAATTGTGAATTACAACATGAGTTTTAGATTGCTTGACAAACTGAAGGAGGAGACTAATAGTAAGGAATGAAGAGAAAACATCTAATCCTTTCAAAGAAAAATGATTTCGCTAAGATTTTACTTTCCCAAGCACCCCTTGCTCTTTTAGCTTTAGTGCAGTTTGCAGCACCCCTTTCCTTTTAGGCCTTAATTCTCTTCGAAGCAGTGCATTTCAAGCAAAATTTAATCAGTTGTAAATTAATGACACATTGTAATAACTAGGGTACACCAAGTATAGGTTTCAAGGATCATAACAAACGTGATATACATGCTGAGGCAATCACTTGATTTATGCTCTATAATAAGATAAGAGGTCTCAAGCAGCAAGACTGCCAAGCTAACACAATCAATTGGCTTTTACATCATTTATTTTGAATTGATGTTGTGTTAGTATTGAACTCCTCCCTCAGAGCGCCAAATTAGACATTCCTCCAGCGTTAGGGAAGTTAGTTTTTACCAGGTTCAAGAGATGAACATTTGTCAAGACCTTCAATTCAGCAAGAAACTCCCTTGTAGCCTCCATGTCAATTTTGATTGCCGCTTTCTGAAGTAGTTTACAACAAAAACATTATGGACTTAAAGGTTAAAACTTCACAAATAAACATTACTACAGAAAAATCACGGAATATTCCATCCACTGGAAGAGTGAAATCATAATTAAGTGTTGGCTAGGTCCGTTAGGATTAATATATATACAAAGTATGCATGACATGATGTATGCCAATGCATCACCAAAACATGACCAGATGACTAAGCTATCCATTCATTTATTTGCACTATCTAAGATTATAGAATAGCTCAAGCCTCTCTGAGCTCAGCATAGTAAACCACACCAAAACCATCTTGTCCTATTTTGTTAGCAATGCTGAAGTCATTAGTTGCAGTAGCAAGCTCTTCATAAGTAAACTCAACAGATTTATCCAAAGTTATACCTGAAAGTCCTGGAGAATTGCCATCAGACAGGCGACCGGAATCTGCAGCTTTAACTGCCGTGCTGCCTTCTAGGCCTAATCCAGACAAAAGGTTAACATATAAGTTGACCAACAAACATTATTTGTACCCACTTGTTGCAATTTCTCAGTTTCTCATCAATTAATTGCATTACTTATTGAAACAGAAAAATTATATTGGAATATTCCAAGAGAAAAAAAAAAGTGAGAAACGAGAAGACATATGTTTCCAAACACTTTCACTGACTAAGACAAAATCACGAAAGAGGAATCTTAATTTCCACTTAAGAATAGCAGTTGTAAAGAATAAGTAAAATTGCCTTTGCTACGAGGGTTCAGAGCTTTGTCGTCAAATATGTCGATTAGGTACTACACTAAAGTATGTATAATAAGCCCCAAAACATCTCCCAGTAATAAAGAAATTATATGTCCAGCCTCTATTTTGGTTGAAGAGCTTTCATAACCAAGAGCATAAATAATTGCCACGCACTCCTGACTCATTCAGAAAACTTTTACCTATTAATAAATTGAAGGTGGTCTCCAATGGAACCGGCAAAACAATGTCACATTGCAAGAAATTTATAAGATTTTAAAACACGAACAAGATGTAGTATTAAGAAGAGTAGCAAAAACACTAGATGATTTCTTCCCATCTATCCAAGCCCTGATGGACAAAATTATAATTATCTTGTTGCTGTGCAGGTAGGATGTAATAGGTACCCCGTGGAGTTCAGCTCCTTGTGGCATTAATCAGATGACTTTTCACAAGTGTCTCCACCATAAATATTTGTCCATTTATCAAGTAAAGCCTACTTTTCACAAGTGTCTCCACCATAAATATTTGTCCATTTATCAAGTAAAGCAAGGCTCTCTTTGTAAGTATTAACATAAAGTGCACCGTGAAACAATCGATGAGTAGTGCTATGAATGCAAAGACACTTCATTTTTTTAACTGCAAGATCATATGAAACCAAAAATTGGTGGGTGCGTCTCTACAAGATTTCACCATATTTCCTTGACAATATTGGCTGAAACAAGTAATGAGTAACCCAAGGCTCGTGTGGAAGAAACCATGGAGAAAAATGCATTAGCAACAACGCTGAATGTAATGAGTGGAGAGATGCTAAACTATTTCACCGACGATTGTGTTAAAATCACCACCGCCTCTCTCATTAGTAGAACATTCTAGATTAAGTTATATAATTATCTAGAAATGTGGTAAAGATTCAAGAAATAGATAGGAAAATAATTGCTGGAAAATTCTAGAGTGAATGTCCTAGTTGTTTACCATGTTGGGCCTAGCCCATTATGATATTATAGCGAGAATCTTCTAGCAATGTAAAGTTGGTTGATGAACCGACATTGATCATGTATATATAGGGACCTTGGGTCCTTAAGGAAGTAAGTTCCAAGTGTGCATCCAAAAAGTGTCCAAGTGAGTTCAAAAAGTGTCCCGCCTCGACACCGCCCCGGTCCCGCCCCGAACCCGACAATTAAAAATAATTTTTTTTTGCAGTAACGGGACTCGAACCGGGACGGGACATGGTCTCGTCCCAACCCTTCCTGTCCCGCCCCAGGCCCGCCTGTCCTGACCCGATCACGCCCCGGTCCCGCCAGAAACCCCCCCTTTTGCAAAAATAATTGTTGCACCAACGACTATTTTACATTTTGGCCTTTGTGCAACGGCCATTTTTGGCCTCTCCCCTACCCCCTTAATATTTATTTTTAACCCATAAGTTATTATATTTATACTTTAACCCAATTTTCAACTATAAATACCTCATTTTCTCTTCATCTTTTTCACAAATCTTCCTACAATCTCTCAATTTCATTAAATTATTATTGTTTGTTTATTTTATTTAGCGCACGTAATTTCATTTACTTTAACTATTTTTTTTTGTATAATTATAAATTTATAATGGAAGGATTTAAACGTATGCTTACGGGTAGGGGTCATGCTTCTTCTAGTAGGGGAAACAAAGGCAAGGGTCCTATTTCTAGACAGAATCCTATTCCTACACATGATGATTTTGTTGATACTGAACATTTTCCTACAATACCATTAGATTTAGACGAGGAGCTATTTCCTGGAACTCAAGAAGACTTTAATTTAGACGATGATCTAGATGATACACCCACTAATGTAGATGACAACACACCCACTAGTGCACCTTCAACTGAAATGCCTCATATTTTCCCTAGTATGAGACGAGGTCCAGCAAAACGACCATTAAAATCAGATGCATGGACATTTTTTGATAGGGACGTAGAGAATCAAGTAGCTAGATGTAAAATTTGTAAAGATGTTTTAAAATTTAAAACTGGAAAAGGTCACGGTGGGATTGGGGGGGGGGGGGGGGGGGGGGTTAATGAGACACGTAGCAAGAGCTCATCCATCTAGGTATGCCCAATATGAGGCTTCAAAACCGGGTGCAAAAATGCCCGCTCCATCGGGACAAGGTTCACATACTGATACTGTCCCGGACCAAGTACAGGGTCAAATTAACCCTATGACGGGGGGAATTGTAGGCCCTAAATACAATAAACATAGAGATAGGGAAGCAATAACAAAATTAATTGTTGTGGAGGGTTTGCCTTTTTCATTTCCTTCATCTCCCGGTTTTATTCATTACATTAGAGATACGTATAATCCTGCTTTTAACGGTTTTCCTAGATCAACTATTAAGAGAGATGTATTTAAATTCGCATATGAATATCAACAGTATTTACGTTATTCATTATATCATTTTAATGGCAAAGTGGCTATCACTTCTGATATAGGTCGTAGTACTAACGACCATGATTATTTAACGGTAACTTGTCATTGGATATATTATAAATGGTCTATGCAAAAACGTATTATATATTATTAGCGTATAGATATATAGATAATAGGCACACTGGTACTTTTATTGCTGAAAATATTTATCAAGTGTGCAATTATTACGTAATAACTGATAAAATTATGACTATTACATTAGATAACGCTTCTTCTAACAATTACGCTATTACAATTTTAAAAAATAGTTTAACTCCATCTTTTCCAGATCATTTTCATATAAAATGTGTGTGCCATATATATAACTTAATTGTAAAGGATGGTATATCACTTTTTGAAGACATTCTTAGTAAAATACAATTTGCTATAAACTTTATTTTAAAAAATAATAGAATACAACGAAGAAAATATAAAAAAACTTGTCACGATTGCCAACTACCTTATAGAAAAATTCCAGAAAAAGTACCCACTAGGTGGAATTCTTTATACGAGCAACTACTTGTTGTTTATGACTATAGAAAACCTATAACTTTATTTTTTAACTCTCATAATCAAAATCCAGCTGATATGATTGTACATAGCGATTGGATAAAAAAATCCGAACTTATTATATTTTTAGAGAAATTTTTTCATGCAACAAAAGAATTTTCCGGTATATATTATCCTACTATTTCAACTATTTTGTTTTATATAGCTCTAATATTTTTATTACTTAGTGAATATATGGAAAAACTAGCTTATATGGCAGCTATTAAAAAAATGTTTATCAAAATAAAAAAATATTATATTCCTATTCCCACTATTTATATTATTGGTGTTGTATTAAATCCGACTATTAAAATAAACGGTACTAAATCACTTATTGAAACTATTTACGATTGTATAGAAGTACTACCACCTCCAAGTCCCAAAAATCCAAATCACCCACCACCTATTGAACAAACTACAGAAGAAGTGTTGTCCAGCGTAGAAGACCAATGCAAAATAGTATATAGGTTTTACCAACAAGAAAGTGCAAGTAACTTACCGGCTTCCATACCATCTTCTTCTTCTTTAACATAACCTCACAAAATACATGTTGTTTCTGTGGCTAGTATTGAAAGCATCAGAAATAGAATGTGCGGCCATACCGCTACTAACCAAATTAGCAAGTTTGATATTTTTGTTTTGCAGGGTTCTGTACCGTACCAAGCAGTTCTCAATGAAGAAGGACATGAAGACTTGCTAAAATATTAGAGGGGGAATGAGAGGACCTTTCCGACACTTTCAATGATGGCCCGAGATATTTTGAACATTCAAGCGTCATCAACTGCATCTGAAAGAGCTTTTTCTGCCGGCAGATATCAAATAGGAGACCACAGACACTCATTAGCCAGAGACAACTTGGAGATTATAGTATTATTCAGAGATTGGATACGAGTGGAGTGGAGAAGGTGCGGTCAACCGGAGATCAACGAAGAAGAAGACGAAAACTATAATGATATCTTATCCGAACGTGGTGGAAGTGACGTGGATCAATTTGACCAACAAATACCAATTCCAACCGAAGAACCACAGGAAATTATAAAGAAACTAGAACAAGTTTTTTTCAGAATGTAATTTTTTTAATTGCAATTTTACTATGTAATTTGCAACTTTTGAACAACACCACAAAGGTACAATTTTGACAATGGTATTTGTATTACAAAAAAATCATATGTCTATTAAATAATATAAGACGCACAAAAACAGCCTTGGAATGTTTTTAAATTAAGTACAAAAACAAAAACAAAAAAAACCGCGGGATACCGATCCGATCTCGACCCGACCCAATCCCGACCCACCCCGATTCTGACGGGGTCGGGATCGGGGTGGGACTTCGGCAAATCCCGCCTATCCCGATCCCTCCTGACCTGACCCGCCCCAATCCCGCCCTTTTCCCCGTCCCGCCCTGAACCGATCCGATCCCACCAGTCCCGAGCCACCCTTAAGCTTAAGTGTGAGTGTCAAGTGTTGATAAAAATAAAAGTATAAGAACTTGGTGTATATTGTGGTCAAGTTATAATGTTCAAGTCTTGGTGTAATTACCTTTAAAATAATAAAATAATTACATTTTTCACGTATTATGTTGTCTAACAAGTGGCATCAGAGCTAGGTCGGATCATACCAAATAGGCATTTGTTGAGTTTCTTAGAGTGTTCGTGTGTGGTTTAGTACTACAGAGCTTGTTGTCGAAATCAAGCTTTCTTGGTAAAAATTAGGGCTGGCCAGTGGGCCGGGACAGCCCGACCCCGACCCGAGCCCGTCCCGAGCCCGCCCCGGTCCCGCCCTGACCCCGCCAAAAAAAAAAAAAATAAATTTACGGGGGCGGGACTCGAACTCGGGACGGGACGATGTCTCGTCCCGCGAGACCCGAGCCCGCCCCAGGCCCGCGAGACCCGAGCCCGCCCCGAGCCCGCCCCGACCCCGACCCCGACCCCGCCCTCGCCCTTTGCAAAAATGACCGTTGCACCAACGGCCATTTTAGATTATGGCCGTTGGCAACGGCCATTTTAGCCCCCCCCCTCCCCCAACCCCCTACCCCTTAATATTTATTTTTAACCCATAAGTTATTATATTTACACTTTAACCCAATTTTTCAACTATAAATAACTCATTTTCTCTTCATCTTTCTCACAAATCTTCCTACAATCTCTCTAATTTCTCAATATATCTCTCTACAATTCTACATTGTTTGCTAAATATTCAATTTTATTTATTCATTTGGGAATTGGTAGTGAAGTTGGCAACTAGCTTGAGGATCTTCCATCGAGCAAAGTTTCAATTTTCAACCTCTCGATTACACGTCTACGTTACGTCGACGTTTGGTACATTCGTTCCTTCATTAAATTATTATTGTCTGTTTATTTAGTTTAGATCACTTAATTTTATTGTCTTTAATTATTTATTTATTATCATAATTAAAATGGAAGGATTAAAAGGTATGTTTAAGGGTAAGGGTAAGGGTGCTTCTTCTAGTAGGGGCAACCTGGGGCAAGGGTACTTCTTCTAGTCATCTTATTCCTACACATGATGATTTTGTTGATACTCAACATTTTCCTACAATACCATTAGATTTAGACCAGGAGCTATTTTCGGAACTCAAGAAGACTTTAATTTAGACGATGATCTAGATGATATACCCACTAATGTTGATGACAACACACCCACTAGTGCACCTTCAACCGAAATACCTCCTATTCCCCCTAGTATGAGACGAGGTCCAAAGCAAAACGACCATTAAAATCAGATGCATGGACATTATTTGATAGGGACGTAGAGAATCAAGTAGCCATATGTAAAATTTGTAAAAATGTTTTAAAATTTAAAAGCTGGAAAAGGTCACGGTGGGACGGGGGTTTAATTAGACACGTAGTAAGTGCTCATCCAAAGCTAGGTATGCCCAATACCAAAGCTTCAAAACCGGGTGCGCAAACGCCCGCTCCATCGGGACAAGGTTCACATATCGATACATCGTCCCGGACCAAGTACGGTGGTCAAATTAACCCTATGACGGGGGGAATTGTAGGCTCTAAATACAATAAACATAGAGATAGGGAAGCAATATCAAAATTAGTTCTTTGTGGAGGGTTTGCCTTTTTCATTTCCTTCATCTCCGGTTTTATTCATTACATTAGAGATATATATAATCCTGCTTTTAACGGTTTTCCTAGATCAACTCGTTAAGAGAGATGTATTTAATTTCGCGCATGAATATCAACAATATTTACGTTTTTCATTATATTATTTTAATGGCAAAGTATCCATCACGTCGATATAGGTCGTAGTACTAACGGCCATGATTATTTAACTCGTAACTTGTCATTGGATAGATTATAAATGGTCTATGCAAAAACGTATTTTAGCGTATAGATATATAGATGATAGGCACACTTTGGTACTTTTATTGCAGAAAATATTTATCAAGTGTGCGATTATTACGGAATTACCGATAAAATTATGACTATTACATTAGATAACGCTTCTAGTAACAATTACGCCATTACAATTTTAAAAAATAGTTTAACTCCGTCTTTTCCAGACCATTTTCATATAAAATGCGCGTGCCATATATATAACTTAATTGTAAAGGATGGTCTATCACTTTTTGAAGACATTCTTAGTAAAATACAATTTGCTATAAACTTTATTTTTAAAAGTAATAAAGTACAACGTAGAAAAGAATATAAAAAAATTTGTCATGATTGCCAACTACCTTTTAGAAAAATTCCACAAGAAGTATCCACTAGGTGGAATTCTTTATACGAGCAACTACTTGTTGCTTATGACTATAAATTACCTATAACTTTATTTTTTAACTCTCATAATAAAAAGCCGGTGATATGATTTTAGATAGTGATTGGGAAAAAATTTCCGAACTTATTGTATTTTTAGAGAAATTTTTTCAAGCAACAAAAGAATTTTCCGGTATATATTATCCTACTATTTCAACTATGTTATTTTATATAACTCTAATATTTTTATTACTTAGTGAATATATGGAAAAACCAAACTTATAAGGCAGCTATTAAAAAAATGTTTCTCAAAATAAAAAAATATTTTATTCCTATTCCCTCTATTTATATTATTGGTTCGTATTAAATTCTACTATTAAAATAGACGGTACAAAATCACTAATTGAAACTATTTACGATTGTATAGAAGTACTACCACCTCCAAGTCCCAAAAATCTAAATCACCCACCACCTATTGAACAAACTAAAGAAGAAGTATTGTCTAGCGTAGAACACCAATGCAAAAATATATATAGATTTTATCAACAAGAAAATGCTAGTAACTTACCGGCTTCCATACCATCTTCTTCATCTTCAACACAACCTCACAAAAGACATCTTGTTTCTGCGGCTAGTATTGAAAGCCTCGAAATAGAATGTGCGGCCGTACCTCTACTACTAACCAAATTAGCGAGTTGGATATTTTTGTTTTGCGGGGTTCGTACCGTATCAAGAAGTTATCAATGAAGATGGACATGAAGACTTGTGAAATACTTTGGAGGGGGAATGAGAAGACCTTTCCGACACTTTCAATGATGGCTCGAGATGTTTTGAACATTCAAGCATCGTCAAGCTGCGTCGAAAGCGCTTTTTCTCGCGAGCAGATATCAAATAGGAGACCACAGACACTCATTAGCCGGAGACGACTTGGAAATTGCAGTATTATTCGAGAGATTGGATACGAGCGGAGCGGAGAAGGTGCGGTCAACCGGAGATCAACGAAGAAGATGATGAAAACTACAACGAAATCTTAACCGAAGGTAGTGGAAGCGACGTGGATCAATTTGACCAACAAATACCAATTCCAACCGAAGAACCACATGAAATCATCAAGCAATTAGAACAGGTTTTTTTGAGAATGTAATTTTTTTAATTGTAATTTTATTATGTAATTTGTAACTTTTGGACAACACCACAAAGTTGCAATTTAGATTTTAGACAATTGTATTTATATTACAAAAAAATCATATGTCTATTAAATAATATAAGAGGTACAAAAACAGCCTTGGGATGTTTTTATTACACTATCTTGTTTTGTTTATTGAGTTTTTTTATACATATGTTATTTAAAAAAAAAAAAAAACCCGCCATATCCCGACCCGAGCCCAACCCCCCCCCGAGCCCGCCCCGACCCGAGCCCGACGGGATCGGGATCGGGGACGGGACTTGCTCCGTCCCGCCGGACCCGACCCCGCGAGCCCGCCGGACCCGACCCCGCCCCTTCTCCCGTCCCGCCCCGACCCCGACACCGCCAGACCCGGCCCGCCAGACCCGAGACCGGCCCACTGGCCAGCCCTAGTAAAAATAGAATTTTAGCCAAGACACAATGGGTGACCTTCAAGATGTCGGTGGAATCATGAAATTTAACAATCAGAATTACAGCATGTAGTCGTATAGAGGCATATCTCCAAGGCCAAGACTTCTGGGAGATCATTAGTGGCAATAAGGTCACACAACCAGAAGACGCAGCCGCTCTGATGAAATGGAAGACTAGAGCTGACAAATTCATGTTTACGATTCGGACCACAGTTGAAGATGAAATGTTGGAGCACATCAGGCCGGCTAAGACACTGAAGAAAGCGTGGGATACTTTTGCAAAATTGTTTACCAAGAAGAATGATATGAGACAACAACTTCTGGAGAACGAGCTTCTCTCTATCATACAACGCGACATGACGATCAACCAATACTTTACCAAGGTAAAATCTCTTTGTCGCAAAATTTCTGCATTAGACTCTGTTGCTGGCATGTCAGACACTAGAATTAGAAGAACTATTATTCATGGATTAAGGCCAGAATATAGAAATTTTATTGCTGAAATACAAGGTAGGCCAAGACAACCTTCTCTTGTTGAATTAGAAAACTTGCTAGCTGACCAAGAATCGTAGGCTAAGCAAATATCTAGAGTCTCATTAAATAGTGACGAAGAAGCACTCTATAGCGGTGATAAAAAAGGTCGATGCAGACCAAATGCTAGTAGAAATTCTAGAAAATATGATGACAAGGATAATCATCATAGAAGCTCCCAATCAGGGGGATCTCAAAAGAAAGACAACCGGGGTGGCCAGTCAAAGAATAACAATAAGTTTGATGGAAAATGTTATAACTGTGGAAAAAGGGCCACATGGCTAAGTTGTTGGTTCAAGAAGAAAACTGCAGAAAGCAATGCAGCCACGTCAAATGAAAAAAAAAAGCGATGAAGAGTGGGACGTTGAACCATCTTTCGCAGTGGAGGAAGAAGAATTATCTTGGACAGTTACCGTTCCTGGAACTATCGACTATAATAATGATTGGATAGTCGACTCTGGCTGCTCAAATCATATGATAGGAGATAAAGAGAAGCTACAGAACATGACCGAGTACAAAGGTGGTCGTGTGGTGGTGACAGCCAACAACTTAAGACTACCAATTGCTCACGTCGGAAAAACAATAATCATGCCAAGATTCAGTTCGAAAGAGGTCTCACTCCAGGATGTCTACCATGTACCTGGGATGAAGAAAAACTTACTATCAGTAGCGCAACTAACGGCATCAGGCCACCATGTCGTATTCGGACATCAAGATGTCAAGATATATTAATATCTTGAAATATCTAGAACACCGATGATGGGAGGATGACACTTAAAGTCTGTCTATGTAATGTCAGCAGAGTCAGCTTATGTAAACAAGACTCGAAAGAATGAAACAACTGATTTGTGGCATGCAAGACTTGGACATGTAAGCTATCACAAACTCAAGGTAATGATGAAGAAATCTATGTTGAAAGGTCTTCCTCAACTCGAGGTCAGAACAGAGACCGTTTGTGCAGGTTTCCAATACGGTAAAGCGCATCAGTTAACGTATGAAGACTCAAAGTTCAAAGACAAAGCACCATTGGAACTGGTCCATTCTGACGTATTCGGGCGAGTCAACCAATCATCAATCAGTGGCATGAAATACATGGTTACATTCATCGATGACTTCTTATGGTACGTATGGGTTTTCTTTCTAAAGGAAAAATCCGAAACTTTTTCAAAATTTAAAGAATTCAAGGAAATAGCGAAATGAGAACTCGGCAAGAAAATCCAATGCCTTCGAATAGACAACTATGGTGAATATACATCAGATGAGTTCTCTCAATACCTACGAGAATGTTGTATACGCCATTAATTCACATATGCAAATACGCCACAATAGAATGGAGTAGCTGAGAGGATGAATCGTCTTGCAGAGATATGTCGAAGCATGCTACATTCGAAGAATGTTCCAGGAAGATTCGGCAGAATGTATGAAAACAACAGCTCATGTCATCAATAGACTTCCTCAAGTGAAGTTAGGGTTCGTTTATCCCTTTGAAAAACTGTGGGATAGTATACCTGCAATAAGTCACTTTCGAGTATTTGGCTGTGTGTGCTACGTGTTTGTGCCAAGTCATCTACGTAGAAAATTTGATAAAAAGGCAATACGATGTATCTTTGTGGGATACGACAGCCAAAGAAAAGGGTGGAAATGCTGCGACCCAACAACTGGAAAGTGTTATACATCAAGAAATGTGGTATTTGATGAGGCAGCATCATGTTGGTCACCTCAAAAGGAAGATTTAACAGATTCCAAGGAAATAGAAGATAATTTGCAAAAGAAGATAGGGGAGCAAATTGTTGAAGTACATCCAAGTCTAGAAAAGGAACATGAAGATCAAAGTGAGGAAGAAAATACTGAGGACGAGGTAACACAGAATCTATAGCAAACAAGTATGCATCAAAGAGTAGAAGACCATCAACCAGAAAGAGTAAGCCCACAGCCTCGGAGATCGACAAGAGTTTGAAAGCCAAATCCCAAGTACGCTAATGCTGCTGTAGCTGAAGAAGAAAAGTTTAGAGAACCAGAGACATATGAAGAGGCGCCCCAGAACATCAAGTGGTTTGAAGCTATGAAAGAGGAGATAAGTGCTCTAGAGAAGAATCAAACATGGGAGCTAGTACCAAAGCCAAAGGTAGTAAAACCCATTTCCTGCAAATGGGTTTACAAGGTAAAAACTCATCCTGATGGATCAATTGAAAGATACAAGGCTTGGTTAGTAGCTAGAGGATTCTCTCAATAATATGGGCTATACTATGATGAGACATTTAGCCCAGTTGCTAAGAATACAACAATAAGAGTCCTACTAGCACTTGCAGCAAGTAAAGATTGGAGACTGTGGCAAATGGACGTGAAAAATGCCTTACTACATGGAGAGTTGGATTGAGAAATATACATCATCCAACCAAGCGAATTTGAGGATAAAGAGCATCATGATTATGTTTGCAAACTGAAGAAGGCGCTCTATGGATTGAAGCAGGCTCCGAGAGCATGGTATGGCAAAATTGTTGAGTTCTTAGTAGAGAGCGGGTATGACATGGCACATGCAGATTCAAGCTTATTCATCAAAGTGAAGGAAGGATAGATCTTAGTTGTTCTAGTATATGTCGACGACCTCATTATCACCGGCGATGATGAAACAGAAATATGTCAAACAAAGGAGAATCTGTCAGTTCGCTTTTAAATGAAAGAGCTTGGAGAATTAAAACACTTCCTTGGATTAGAAGTTGATAGAACTAAGGAAGGTCTATTACTCTGCCAACAAAAGTATGTGAAAGACTTGCTACAAAAGTTTGGAATGCTCGAGTGCAAGCCCATCTCAACACCTATGGAAGTTAATGCCAAGTTATGCACTCATAAAAGGGAAGAACTTGTAAGATGAAGCAATGTATCGACAACTGGTAGGTAGTCTAATCTACTTTACATTGACTCGACCAGATATCTCACATGCAGTAGGGGTAGTAAGCCGATATATGCAACAACTAAAGAAGCCGCATTTGGAAGCAGTGCAACAAATGTTGAGGTATGTCAAAGATACCATTAACTATGGTCTCTTTTATAAGAAAGGCGATGTGGTAAAGATAGTTGGATACTGCGATGCTGATTATGTTGGAGATCACGATACTCATCGATCAACAACTGGATATGTATTCATGCTTGGATCTGGAGTAGTATCTTAGTGCAACAAAAGGCAACCAACAGTGTCCTTGTCAACCACAGAAGAAGAGCATAGAGCAGCGGCAATGACAGATCAAGAGAGTACGTGGTTAATGCAATTGATGAAGGACCTACACCAACTTACAGATTATGCGGTGCCACTCTATTGTGATAACCTGTCTGCTATTCGATTAGCAAAAAATCCAGTGTTTCATGCTCGAATAAAGCATGTGGAGGTGCATTACCATTTTCTTAGAGAGAAAGTACTACAAGAAGAGTTAGAGATGCACCAAGTGAAGAGTGAATATCAGATAGCAAACTTGTTCACAAAAGCACTTAACACTTCAAGATTTCAGAAACTCAGGGAACAACTCAGTATGAAGAGTCGGTGTTGAGGGGGAGTGTTAAAATCACTACCGCCTCTCTCATTAGTAGAACATTATAGATAAAGGTATATAATTATCTAGAAATGTGGTAAAGATTCAAGAAATACATAGGAAAATAATTGCTAGAAAATTCTAGAGTCAATGTCCTAGTTGTTTACCATGTTAGGCCAAGCCCATTATGATGTTATATCTAGAATATTCTAGCAATGTAAAGTTGGTTGATGAACCGACATTTATCATGTATATATAGGGACCTTGGGTCCTTAAGGAAGTAAGTTCCAAGTGTGCATCCCAAAAGTGTCCAAGTGAGTCTAAAGTGTGTGTAAATACTTAAGTAAGCTTAAGTGTGAGTGTCAAGTGTTGATAAAAATAAAAGAGTAAGAACTTGGTGTATATTGTGGTCAAGTTATAGTGTTCAAGTCTTGGTGTAATTACTTTAGAATAATAAAGTAATTACGTTTTTCACGTATTGTGTTGTCTAACAGATTGATCTGGGTTCATCATCCAAACACCAATTATCTGACGAACATTATGAGCCAAACACTGTGAGGACTGCTGTGATTCGAAAAGGATAAACTCCAAATCTTCTAACCAGAACTTTTCAACTAAACTAGTTGGTAACATTAACTCCCAGAAAATCTTATCATGCATATCAAATAGGACAATCACATACATTACACTTATTGCTCCATGTGATCAAAATTTTCATAAATCATATTTTTCTTTTATGAGGTCTCTAGAGAAACGTTGTAACGGAGTTGATGGGTAGTCTCTGGAGAATTTCAATCACAATTCTTGTGGCAAATACTCAGACATGTTGGACATCCGAAAATCAAGTACTCCTATCAACATTCTTGATTTATTTCTCCCCTATCTCTGTAATTCTAATTTCTTGTCTGTCGTTGTTTTGGTTATTTTCCTTTTAACCCCTAAACCTTTGTCAAAAATTGGATGTGGTACATCTACAAAAACAAACCAAAACAAAAAAATGTAACATTACAAGATTTTATCATCTTCTTCTTGGTTATTTTAAAAAAACAATTTGACATATCTTACTGTGGTTTTGCTACTGTGTTAGAAGATTATACTGACACAAGTGAATTACTAGTGTTAATAATAATAAATCCATATCAGGTTGGATATTTACTTTAGGGGTTAGCGCCATTAGTTGGGCATCGAAGAAACAAATTTGTATTTCTCACTCTACAATGAAATCTGAATTCATTGCTTGATTAGCAACTTCTGCAAATGAAGCGGAATGGCTAGGGAATATGTTATTCAACATAAAATTGTGGCCACAATCTATGCCATCCATTTCCATATTTTGTGATAGTAGGACTACCATGTGTGTAGCTCACAATAAAACTTATAATAAGAAATGAAGACATATAAGTTTAAGGCATGCTTATATAAGAGAATTAGTAACAAATGAGACTATATATAGCTATAGTGTATGTGAGATCAAGCAAGAATCTGGCTGATCCACTAACAAAAGCATAAAAAGAGATACAATAGAAATATATCATGAAGGAATGGGACTAAAACCTTAAACTAAACACGAGTAATGGGAACCAAATTTTGAGTTAGTATACACTCTAACAATACACGTTTAATGAATAATAACAAGTTATTTTGTGTTGTTAAAGCATTGCATAATGATATGTGAGGAGTTACTAAATGTCTGTTATAATAGGGGCATAACAGACAGTACAATTGGCAAGCCTCTATTTGTTGATGAATGTACCACTAAATAGAAAAGAATATCTTATGCAAGAATGCTTATTGAAATCAATGTAACCAAACCACTCCCAAAAGAAATCAATGTAATGGATCTGGATGATAATATGTTTCAGCAAGACTACTATGAGAAGTGTTTGAAAGTTGGGCATAACTGTGGTAAGGTGCCAAGGGGCAATCGACAACCACAAGCTAACAGAACCAGAGCTCAACATCCTCAGACTGAGACACAAGCAAGGCCAACTGATAGGAGACAAGGGGCAAAGAAGATTACTCAAACTTGGCAAACCAAATCTGGATCTATTGGGAGCCAAACAACTCAAGCTACAACCTAGCCCCTTCCTCAAAGGACGGAGAATAAAGACAAAGAAAGTAGAGTGAGATACAAGCAAGGCAGGAAAGTAGCAGCAAAACACCTGACCAACCACCTAAGATTGATTTGTGTAATTTTCCAGTCTTACGGTCCAGTCCAAAGAAAATTATACCATATAAAAGTGGAGCGGTTGCAAAGACTAGAAAGAAGTAGGGAATTACTTTGCCATCCTTAGGGGACAAAGCCGTAGAAAAAGCCCCTTGCAGAAATTCAAGGTAAGGATGCGTATAATAGACCCTTATGGTCCGGCCCTTCTCCGAACTTCGCGCATAGAGGGAGCTTAGTGCACCGGACTGCCCTTTTTATATGTTGTAGCTTGTCTTATTTCAAGATTATAAATCTCATATTTTAAAGAGGCTTACATATAAATATGTTTTGAGTGACCTGATAGTATAAAAAAATATTTTCACACTAACAATTTATGTAACTTAAACTCTCATGATAAGTCATCCTACCTGATGGTATAAAAAAACTATACATTGTCAATGTATAGAAGTTAACTAAAGTTAAGATTATTCAACAAGTCCCACAGAGAGATTTCAAAATACTTCAGTCCTTACCGGAAAGATAGAAAAAACAAAACTTGAAGTAACATGGATTTCTAAACCAATGAGTCTGTAAATCAACTTTGAAAATCCAAAACTGTATACTTGCAATAAGAACAAAATATAGAGACAAATAGTTCTATTTCTAATGCCATATTATTAGCTATCAGCTATCTTCATATTGCCAACACTTGGCATTCTAATAACTTCATTAGCAATATAGGCAAAAAGATCAATTAGCAATTAGCAATATAAGAGCAATTAGCAATATAAGCAAAAAGAAGTTCAGTAACATTAACTCAGAGCCACTGGGGCAACATAACATGGACAGAAACATAAATAAGCAAGATAGTAATAATGCACATAACAGAGTAAATGCCCAAAAATAGATTAGCAGTAAAACACACAGTAGTCAAATCAGTACAAAATATAGTAATTAAACTGTTATTAGTGCCAAAGTCATTAGGAAACAACAGAACTAGGAATCAAAAGAACCGGGCTTAAAAAAGAAGAAGGAACATGTGTTGGAAGACATAGTACCTTAGTGAGGTGTAAATAAGTCTGGAAAGTTATATATGAGTGAATCTTGGGGTGTTAATAATGGTTGGGAAAAGGCTCATTTATGTCACACTCATATGTATTTTCATACACATCTACACCTCATTAGTGTACCATCTTTTAAACCCATCTCATTTATTTCTTAAACAAATTTTATGTATTTTTATAATATTTTAAAGAGTCATAAAGTACGTAAAAATTGTGAATGATGTAGAATACTATTAGATTCATAATATAATTAAATAAGAGAATATTATTTTTCCATGTAGAATAATAATGTTATCAGTATAAGAGACGAATTTGTCCTTATAAGTTTGTTACATAAAATTAGAAAAGATGCAAATTTATATAGGAATGCCACTGAACTACGAATTGGTTCATTTATGCCGCTCGTAAAATGAAGGGTTTAGATAATGCTACATGTCAACAGTTGATAGCAGTAGAATTTTGTTAGTGAGTAATGACATATATGACCCAAAAATGGTAACAGTTGTGGCATTTTTGAGCTCAACTATTAACGAGTAGCATGAATAAACCGATAGTTCCATGACATATTTGAGCTTTTTTTTCTTTTCTGAGTATTGCTCGATTCTTTCTTTTTAATGACATTAAAGAACCATTTTTTCCGATAACCCATCAAAGATTAAATTGCTAAGCCATCAAATATATAGAGAACTAGATTCCTTGCGCAATAGCCATAAGAAATGTATTTTCAGACATTGAGTTGATCTACAATGTGGGACAATAATAAACACTCCTCTTCACAGCAGCAGAAAACATAGAAAACATGTATTTTTCCATGTGGAAATGTTCCATTTCTGACTCACAAAGAAGGTCGTATTATGCTATATGTTACAAATGAAAGCCACGTGCTAAATGTTACAAATGAAAGCCATGCACTAAATGTTACAAATCAATGACATGCGCTAAATGTTACAAATCAAATCCATCTTTCTATGCTTTTCTTACACTATTCAAGCAAGTACTATACAAGTAAAAATGCACAAGTAGTACACTGATCCAATGATTAAACAGCATGGTCTCGGTCTCTCTTTCCCAAGCAAGGATCTGAATGAAATATTAATCGCGCATGGGAGCAAGATCTTTGTGTACTACCTTCCAGACATAATACCTTGATTTCCATAGAAAGATCCAACATCCCAATCTTCTGTCGACGAAGAGAGTGTCATCAATGCAACCACTATCGATCTCATACTTGGTCTAATTAGGGATTTTAATGGGTGAAAGCTTTGGAGAGCTGCCCCATCTGTGATTGGTGAAAATATGGACTTCTGTAAGAAGTGGAAAGAAACAACTATTTGTAGCTACCAATGCAAGTTTCATTTAATATCTTATACCTTCGGGACTGAATCAAGGGGATAGTCATCTCCAAGTCTTGGGTCAACCAGTTTGCGAAGGTCTTCATCAGAATCCGGATGATTAAGTACTTCTTCAAACTATGATCATCAGTAGGAAAAATAGGTATCGGTATCTTACCAAAAACTAGCATCAATGTTAACAGAATTATGAATTACAACATGAGTTTTAGATTGCATGTCAAACTGAAGGAGGAGACTAATAGTAAAGGAATGAAGAGCAAACATCTGATCCTTTCAAAGAAAAATGATTATGCTAAAGCTCCTAAAGGGTCCATGCAATCCATACCATTGAAAAAAGAAAATTGCAAAAGAAAGTTACCAAAGCAACAAGACCCTTTCATTCAGTAACAGACCTTGGCTGAAATTAGTTCATAGAGGACAACACCAAAAGCCTAGACATCAACTTTAGGAGAGACATCACCATACTGAGCATATCTGTAGAAAAAAGAAATGTGCAAATCTGTCATAGGAGGCGCAAAAACAAATTCTTTAATTAGAAAACAAAAATTTAAGCTTTAAGAACGACGTTGAGAAAACCTTGCTTTAAAATTAGAACTACCCTTTCCCCGACTGATAGTGCACTGATCACCAGTCATTTGAGAAGAAGGATATACCAACATAATTATGTGAACAACACTTAGAATAATACTTTTAATAGGGTAAGGAATTGTACTTTTCCTACTTTTAAGGCTTCAAGTCAAATGGGGAAAAACTTACTCTGGAGGCATGTATCCAAATGTACCCACAAGTCGTGTTTGCAAATATGCGCTTCCAACTTTAGTCAGTTTCATTAAACCAAAATCTGCAACCTAAATCAAACGATTAACATGATCACAAAATAGCCTACCTCAATAGACAAACATAAAAAAAAGTTGTCTTGACAAACCTTTGCATGTAAGTTTTTGTCTATCAGTATATTTGCTATTTTAATATCACGATAGATGTAAACTGATACTGTGTGTTCATGTATGTACTCAAGACCTCTAGCTGCATTTATAGTAATTTGAACCCTCTTAGACCATGGGAATAGGTCCCTTCCTGGAGACAAATTGACCAGATTGAGTAAAAGTACTTTAAGGAACCAACTATTACTGAAAGTGTGGTTAATTATGACATGTTGTACCACGTAGATGTTGGTCTATGTGAACATTCTCAACGTATTCATATACAAGGAGGAGGGAACCTTCAACACAATAGCCTATCAGTCGCACCTGCACTCAATATCAATGAAACAATAAGTCAAGCATATAAAAAAGACGAATTACACCATGTTTTGAGTTGCAAATTTTCAATGGCCCTCCCGTTCAAGAATGTTGAAGACCCCCATCCAAACTGAAATCCCAAATAACAAGTGTAATGTATCCCCCGGATATCAATTCAAGAAAGTGGATTTTAATTATCTCACAGTGGTCACACATCCTTCCTAAAGTGTTTCATTACCTGCCACAAAACAAGACCTCACTCATCACATGATAAATTTATATTTAGAAATTTATATGTAAGATTTTACTTTCCCAAGCAACCCTTTCTCTTTTAGATTTAGTGCAGTTCGCAGAACCCCTTTCCTTTTAGGCCTTAATTCTCTTCAAAGTAGTGCATTTCAAGAAAAAATTATTTAGTTGTAAATGAATGACACATTGTAAGAACTAGGGTACACTAAGTATAGGTTTCAAGGATCATAACTAACGTGATATACATGCTGAGGCAATCACTTGATTTATGCTCTATATAAGATAAGAAGTCTCAAGAAGCAAGACTGCCAAGCTAATGCAATCAATTGGCTTTTACGTCATTTATTTTGAATTGATGTTGTTTTAGTATTACTCCCCCCTCTCATCTCTCTCTCTCTCTATAAGTTTAAAAAAAGGTTTCAAGAGCAATCCTCAAATGAGAAAATGAGAAGAGCGCCAAAATAGACGTGCCTCCAGTGGCAGGGACGTTAGTTTTTACCAGGTTCAAGTGATGAACATTTGTCAAGACCTTCAATTTAGCAAGAAACTCCCTTGTAGCCCCCATGTCCATTTTTTTATCGCTGCTTTCTGAAGTAGTTTACAACACAAAAATTATTGGGTATAAAGATACTTGAATAATTATTATTTAAGTTGGTTATGGACTTAAAGGTTAAAACTTCACAAATAAACATTACTACAGAAAAATCACGGGATATTCCACCCACTGGAAGAGTGAAATCATGATTCAATGTTGGTTAGGTCCATTAGGATTAATATATATATAAAGTATGCATGACATGATGTATGCCAATGCATCACCGAAACATCACCGGATGACTAAGCTATCCATTCATTTATTTGTACTAACTAAGATTTTAGAATAGCTCAAACCCCGCCAATGAGCTCAGCATAGTAAACCGCACCAAAACCACCTTGACCGATTTTGTTAGCAATGCTGAAGTCATTAGTTGCAGCAGCAAGCTCTTCATAAGTAATCTCAACAGATTTATCCACAGTTATGCCTGAAAGCCCTAGAGAATTGCCATCAGCCAGGCGACCGAAATCTGCAGCTTTAACTGTCGTGCTGCCTTCTAGGCCTAATCCAGACAGAAGGTTAACATATAAGTTGACCAACAAACATTGTTTTCGACCATTCCAATATTTGTTAAAAGTTGGCAGCATAAGTAAAGGAAATTGAAATCTCACTCAAATTACTGGAACCTACACATATTAGTACAGTATACCGGGGTCCCCAGCCAGAACCACACGTGCAAGTTTCCCTGCATGTGGCTCGTCTGTGCTTTCCGGGGTGCTGCCTGTAACTCAGCATGGGAGAAGGGGGCAGAGCTGTACACTTTCACGTTCAGAGTATTGTCCGAGTGAGTAGGAAGCGCCTATCAAGCAAAGCTTTCTTGAAGAGGCAGGGCTGGTTCCTTTTCGGCGCGTTGGCAGCATAAGTAAAGGAAATATTCAATTCTAACAAAGAAATCAACTATTTTAAATTGCATTAATTATGTGTGTAATTGATTAATTATGGGATTGATTAATTTTAGTGAGGGGCAAAGTTGAGTGGGAATCTCTACGTGTAAACTACCTAGATGACTAAGTTAATGAAGTCTAATTAGTGGCAACTCCACCGAATGTTAGGATTAGTGGACACGTTATGAAACAAGTTTGCATGGTAATTAATTGTGGGTGTGTTGGTGGCAGCTCGTGAAAGATAAGGGTTATTAACATTAAAAGGGGGAAGGAGTAAATCGTGATCCATTAATCATAGACTCCTCTAACTCCTTTTTGTGGGAAACAAAAACAACACACACTTTGTCCCTAACTAAGTCATAATAAGATTCTACATTAGTGAGTGCTAGGTAGAGGGCTGTAACGTGATATTGGTTTTCAGCAACATCATCTTTCAATTAAGAATCGTATGAAGTAGTAGTAGTGCTAGGATACAAGTGCAGCAACAATAATTGAAGTCTCCATTTTAAGTTCAATTTCGAGTTATTAAGCTTGGATTCAAGGTATGTTAAAGACAAATTATTTATTTCTTTTGGCATGTTCCATGTAACGAAATATAACCATGATATTATTCCATAAATTATTCTACTCCTAGTAGTTAAGAATATTCATGTTATTGATTCATATGTTAAAAGCATGTCTAAATATGTTCCTAAATCCTTATTGAGGTATTTGTAAAAGATGTTAATATCCCAATGTTAGCCGAAAGTGTAAGGAGATTATGTAATCTGGTAAACTCAGAATGTTTTATTGTCACTCATGCATTTTCATTTGCATTATATTCATGTATTACCCTGCACCCACTTGTGTTATATACACTACTATATGGTATGAAATATATTTATGTAGGTGATGGGAAAAAGGGAAAGACGTTATATACATGTCACCGCCTACAGCTGGATCAAATATCCCGAAAAAGAAAAATGCCCATGTGAATCCAATATTGATGCCCTTGTGTGGCCAATATAATATGATGCCCTTGTGTGGCCGAAATAACCTGATGCCCACAAAGGCGGTTATGGGAAGGAAGATGCCCTTGTGTGGCCAATATTTATATGTATACCACATTTGCATTGTGAATAACATTTAGGCATATGTATTAGGGCCCTCAGAGGCATTTACTGGTGGTTAGCTATTTCTGTCGGTTGTTGTTGTTGTTGGTTGTTTCTATCAGCTATCTTTGTCGACTGTTTCTATTTCAGTTATTGTTATATCCTTGTTATGCTATTATTCATACCTGACATACTCAGTACATCAGTCGTACTGACGTCCCTTTTGTCGAGGGAAGTTGTGTTTCATGCCCACAGGTCCACGTAGGCAAGGCGATGATCCACATTAGTAGGTTGCTGACTCAGCGGATTTTGGAGCACTCCCCTTGTTTCGGAGTGTCGGTCTATTTTGGAACAGTGTTTTTTGCATGTCTATATGGGTATGGCGGGGCCCTGTCCTGACCTTTTTGATGTTGTGTACTCTTTTAGAGGCTTGTAGACGAGTATCCTGTGTGTAGTATTCTTGTATGGCCTTGTCGGCCTTGGGGATGTTTATATATATATAAGTTGGTCTTCTGATTAAGATTTTATATAATTACCATTTTCGTCTGTCGGTAAAGTAATTGGGGGACAACTTATGTGGCCATGATTAGTTTAATTATGATTAGGGGTTGGTTGTATGCTTAGTGGTACTCGGCAGGTAGGGTCCGGGTGCCCGTCGCGGCCCTCCGGTTTGGGTCGTGATAACAGGTGGTTGGATCTTTCCTCGTCTTCCATGTTGGCTTATTTGTTATCCATTTTCAAACCATTCTTGATAATAAAGGAAGTCATTTATGCTACCTACCTTTACTTATCATTCTATACATCTAAATAATTAGGTTTGTCTGGTGGAGCGATAGGTGGGATAGGTATAGGAGCAGTAGGAGTAGTCTTGTTGTTGGCTGGTTTGGTTTATGTAGGATGTTACACAAGCTCGTAACATATCCTCGAGTGTTTGAATAGTACGCTCGGGCTTCCCGTCTGTCTGAGGATGGAAAGTTGTACTAAGATTAACTTGGGTGCCTAAACCTTTCTGAAATGACTTCCAGAAGTTAGCTGTAAACTGTGCACCTCGGTCAGATGTAATAGAGATAGGCACACCATGAAGGCGAATAATCTCCTTAATATATAACTTCGCATAATCCTCGGCTGTGTAGGTAGTTTTCACTGGCAAGAAATGAGCTGATTTGGTCAGTCTATCAATAATTACCCAAATAGAATCAAACTTACGGTAAGAGCGAAGTAAACCTGTAACAAAATCCATATTAATCATTTCCCATTTCCACATCGGAATCTCAATGTTCCGAGTCAAACCATCGGGCTTTTGGTGCTCTATTTTTACTTGCTGATAATTAGGACACTAAGCTACAAATTCCATAATTTTTCCCTTCATGTCGTTCCACTAGTAAATACTCTTGAGATCATGATACATTTTAGTAGATCCTGGGTGAATAGAATACTGTGAGTAATGGATCACTGTCATAATTCTATCTCGTAATCCTGCTACATTTGAAACACATAAACGGCCCTGGTGCTTGAGAGTTCCATGTTCGTCAATCTCAAAGGTTGTGATCTTCTTCTGTTGAATGCCTTGTCTGATCTTTCCCAAACTGGGTCTTCCCCTTGACGTTCCTTAACTTCCGATATGAGGGACAATTCTGACATATTCCGAATTACAAATCCTCCATCCTCCGAATCCATTAGTCAAACTCCCAAACTAGCTAACTGATGGAGCTCCCTTACTAACTCCCTCATTTCGACCTGCACCGGAGTCGAGCTGATCATCAACTTACGACTGAGCGCGTCTGCTACCACGTTAGCTTTACCGGGATGATATAAGATATCCATATTATAATCCTTCAATAATTCAAGCCACCTCCTCTGTCTCAAATTCAACCCTTTCTGCTTAAATATGTATTGCAGACTTTTATGATTCGTGAAAATGTCTACATGAACACCATACAAGTAGTTCTGCCAAATATTTAGTGCATAGACCACTGCGGCCAACTCCAAATCATGTGTCAACTATTTTTCTCATGTTTCCTCAATTTCCTTGAAGCATAGGCAATCACTTTACCATGTTGCATTAGCATGTATCCCAAACCTGCTCCCGAGGCTTCACAATACACTACATAGCCTTCTGGACCCTCTGGAAGAGTAAGGATTGGTACCAATGTTAATCTATCCTTTAACTCTTGGAAGCTCTGCTCACAAACATCGGACCACTGGAATTTTATGGCCTTTTGTGTCAACCTTATTAATGGTGCTGATATGTAGAAAACCCTTCTACAAACCTCCTATAATGGTCGGCTAAGCCCAGAAAGATGCGAACCTTTGATGGAGTCGTAGGCCTCGGACAATTCTTCACCGCTTTAATCTTCTGAGTGTCAACTCTTATACCCTCTTCTGACACTATATGACCAAGGAAAACCACTAAATTCAACCAAAATTCACACTTGGAGAGATTTGCATAAAACTTATGGTCCCGGAGCGTCTGTAGTACTACATGCTCTGCTTCTGAGTGGGAGTAAACCAGAATATCATCTATAAATACTATCACAAATACATCCAGGAATGGGAGAAACACATTGTTTATTAGATCCATAAATGATGTTGGTGCGTTTGTGAGTCCAAATGACATTACTAAGAACTCGAAGTGCACATACCTTGTCCTGAAAGTCGTCTTCGGAATGTCCTTCTCCCTAACCCTTAGCGAATGGTACCCTGACCTTAGGTCAATCTTTGAGAACCATTTTTCACCCTGTAACTGATCAAATGAGTCATCAATTCTAGAAAGAGGGTACTTGTTTTTGATAGTGACTTTGTTCAGCTGCCAATAGTCAATACACATTCGTAACGAACCATCTTTCTTTCTTACGAATAATATCGGCGCACCCCAAGGAGATATGCTAGGCCTAATAAAGTCTTTCTTAAGCAGATCTTTCAATTGCTCCTTCAATTCTTTCAATTCAGCTGGAGCCATTCTATAAAGAGGAATAGATATTGGCTGAGTGTATGACAACACGTCTATACCGAATTCAATTTCCCTCTCTGGAGGAAGGCCTGTAAGTTCATCTGGAAATACATCAAGGAACTCAAACCACTGGAATTGATTGAGAAGTAGGTGGTTCGACATCGACATCTCTAACCCGAACAAGATGGTATATACAACCTTTGGAGATCATCTTCCTTGCCTTAAGGTTGGCAACACCGTATTACCCTTCCATTAAAGGACTGGCTCGCTTGGAAACTGAAATCTAACAATCTTTGTCCGGCAATCAACATTAGCGTAGCATGACACCAACCAATCCATACCCATAATAACATCAAAATCAACCATCTTTATTTCTACTAAATCTTCCAGGGTCTGATGGCTACAAACTAATACTGCATAATTTTGATAGATCCATCTAGCCATTATTGACTCACCAACTGGTGTAGATACCACAAATGGATCTTCTATCAACTCAGGCTCCATACCAAATTTACGGGCAATAAAATGGGTGATATATGATAGATTGGAGCTTGGATCTAACAACATATACATATTATGTGAAAAAAGTCAATAATGTACCTATGATAACATCAGGTGAGGACTTCTGATCCAATCGCCCCATCAATGCATAAATGCGGTTTTGGCCCTTACCTCTGCCTCGACCGGATAATGTCTGTTGACTCTGCCATGACGGGCGTACTGACTGTGATGAAGCTGTTGCAGATCCAACCGGCTGGACTCTAACACCTCTGCCTCCTGTCGGGCAATCTCGCATAGTATGACCAGGTTCACCACAAGAATAACACACCCTTTCTCCTTGTTGGCACGACCCTAAATGGGTCTTACCACACTGCTCACATCGGGCCAATGATGGTCTCATCTGAATAGAATCCCCTCCATAATAAGATCTTGATACTTGTGAACTCTGACCTGGTCCCGATTAAACAAACCGATCAATCCTCGACCTCGAAAATGGTAATGAGGCACTAGCTACTAGGTAAGACGGGCGCCTATAAGTTTATGGCCTGGGCCGACATCTGAAATCCCTCACGTTACCTATGGATCGAGCCCTCTTATGCTGGCCCTTATCACGCTCTCGATCTACCCACTGTTGCCTCTTACGATCCTCAAAATTCTATGTATAAGCTTGAATGCAAGCAATATCCATATTTTGATTCAGATAAGCCGTAGTACACTCATTGACTAAGTGCGGCCCAAACCCAGTAACAAACTTATGTACCCGATCACTCATCTCAGCTATAATCGTAGGAGCATATCTGGCCAGTGAATTAAACTGCAAGCTATATTCCCGAACACTCATGTTGCCCTGCTCAAGACATAGGAATCTATCCTGCCTGGCCCGTCGAAGCTCGACTGGCAGAAAATGCTGTAAGAAGGCCTTTGAAAACTCTCTCCATCCTGATGGTAGAGCACGAGGTCCCCTAGATTGCTCATATGTCTCATACCAGGTCACCGCGACATCCCGCAGTCTATAAGACGCAAACTTTACCGACTCAGTATCGGTAGCATCAATTACCCGCAAGGTACGATATATCTGATCCAGAAAATTATGTAGGTCTGCGTTCAGATCTGATCCCATAAATACCGGAGGGTCTAGATTAATGAAATCTCGAGCCTTAGCGCTAGCAGCTCTATTAGAATGGCTGGGAACTTGACATTGAGCCTGAGCGGCCACCAATCGTGTCAATAACTGTACATCACTTCGCATATCAAGATCTACATCTAGAGTCTCAAGTAGAGACTCTAGGGTACTGTAGCTCCACTAATCTCTTCCAATAGTAGTGACTTGTGGGAATCATACGAAGGAGTCACACTGTGGGTCTCACTCTGGCCCTCACTAGCGGGTGGCAATCGGCTAGTACCTTCGCCTGCGGCTATATCCAACGCTCTCATACTCTTGAACTTCTTCCTTGATGTAGGCATTGCTGGAATCATAAACACGAGACGGATTAGGAATGAAATACTTCATCTATTGCACGATTGTACGAGATGGATAAGGCATTGCTGGGTCTCACTCTGTTGCACGATTTATGAGATAAAAGAATAGAAACCATCCCTAAATGTCAGATAGCCTCCTGTTTATAAGTATGGTGCACAACACACCTATAAATAAGACTTTACTAGACACGGCTTGTAGACTCCATAGGACAGACATGCTTTGATAATAAGTTTGTCATGACCCAAACTGGAGGGCCGTGACAGGCACCCAGACCCTACCTGTCGGATACCACTAAGCATACAACCAATCCCTAATCATAATTAAACTAATCACGGCCATATGGGCTGTCCCCCAATTACTTTACTGACATATGAAAATGGTAAGTATGTAAAATCTTAATCAGAAGACCAACATATATATATATTCATCCCCAAGGCTGACAAGGCCATACAAGACTACTACACACAGGACACCCGTCTACAAGCCTCTAAAAGAGTACACGACATCAAAAAGGTCAGGACAGGGCCCCGCCATACCCATATAGACATACAAAAATATATCATACCAAAATAGACCGACACTCCGAAACAAGGGAAGTGCTCCAAAATCCGCTGAGTCAGCAACCTACTAACGTGGATCGTCACCTTGCCTACGTGGACCTATGGGCATGAAACGCAACTTCCCTCGACAAAAGGGACGTCAGGACGACTGATGTACTGAGTATGTCAGTCATAAATAATAGCATAACAGGGATATAACAATAACTGAAACAGAAATAGTCAACAAAGATAACTGATAGAAACATCCGTACAGATACATCTAACCAGCAGTAAATGCCTCTGAGGGCCCTAATACATATGCCTAAATGTTATTCACAATGCAAATGTGGTATACATATAAATATTGGCCACACAAGGGCATCTTCCTTCCCATAACCGCCTTTGTGGGCATCAGGTTATTTCAGCCACACAAGGGCATCATATTATATTGGCCACACAAGGATATCAATATTGGATTCACATGGGCATTTTTCTTTTTCGTGATATTTGTACCAGCTGCAGGCGGTGACATGTATATAACGCCTTTCCCTTTTTCCCATCTCCTACATATATATATTTCATACCATATAGTAGTGTATATAACATATATGGGTCCAGGGTAATACATGAATAGAATGTAAACGAAAAGCATGAGTGACAATAAAACATTCTGAGTTTACCGGATGACATAATATCCTTGTACCTTCGGCTAACATTAGAAATATTAACATCTTTTCCATATAACTCAATAAGGATTTAGGAACATATTTAGACATGATTTTAACATATGAATCAATAACATGAATATTCTTAACTACTAAGAGTAGAATAATTTATGGAATAATATCACGGATATATTTCGTTACATGAAACATGTCAAAAGAAAGAAATAATTTGCCTTAAGTTGTTGCTTTATCCAAAGCAGTTGAGCATATAAAGAGGAAACGACTATGGATTCATCTTCTGTAGTAGAAAGATCCACATAGAGTCATTTATTTGTATCCCATGAGATCAAACGTGATCCCAAAAAAAAAATTCCAGATGTGCCATTTCTAACCAACAGATATCTAGCATAATCCGTATCAGCATACCTAACTATGTCAAGGATTATCTCTTAAGGATTGAAATCTTCCACATAGACCAACACATTTTCAACAGCTTCTTGATGCAGTTTTGTTGACTGATCATAGTGTCTTTTGGAGTTTTCTTAACATGTTTCCTATGATAGTTTTATCGCAAGGTCTGGGTATCAGGTGCCATACTTTGTTCTTCTTAAACTGATGAAGTTCTTGATGCATTACTCAGTTGTCTAGTGCTTAGAGGGTCTGATGGACCAGGCCCTACAGAGTGTGCTACATCATTTTCTTCACCATTGGCCAGATTTCATGATTGGTTTGTTTAGACCCTGGGGTACCTAATACTACTTCAGTAATCTGATGTTCAGCTTTATAAGAAATAATAGAGGCACCAGTTTCTGACATGCTTCTTGGAGACCCTGCATCATCATCTTCTTTCTTGACTTGGCTCATTAGATCAATTAATTCATTATGAAATCTGAATGACCTCATCACAAATCTTTGGAAATTCCCATCTACATCTTTAGCTTCATCATTCTGCATGCGTTTATCCCCAAAATAATTCAATTCAACAAAGATCACATGCACATTGAGGTCTTATGTTGAAGACTTTGTAGGCCTTGTTGTGTGTAAAGTATCCAAGAATTGTACCCTCGTCACTTTTAGCATCAAAACTTCCCCAAAATATCCTTACCAGAGCTGAGAACAGAGCATTTGCATCAAAAAGCTCTTCAGGTAAATTAACTTGGGTTTTATCCCATTGAGTAGTTCATGGGGAGTTTTCTCAATCAAGGACATGAACATACACCACCTTCTTCTACTTGAAGCAATATCTGACATGCTTTCCTTTAACACAAGGATCACACACCTAGTTAACTGATATATTGGTCTGTGACATCCCGAGAACCAGGTACTTCATCACCAGTTTAATCAGAGGTGAAAAGTTTGCAGGCTTAGGCCATCTGCGTCATAGCTTAGTGTCATTATCCAGGACATTCACTTGTGAAGTACATGAATCAGTTGTGAACTTTACTTCATTTACTCAATCTTAATGATGTCAAGAATGTGTCCCTTATTCCTATTACCAAAAGACACACTCCTTTTTTAAAAGGCTTTGAGTGAGAGAGAATCCTCCATTTTTCTAGTCACATGCTCGGAGCAGCCATTGTATGTATACTATTTTTGACTACTTCCTTGCACCCTAGCCTACAAGCAAGATCACTGATTAGTTTGGGTCCTTTATAATTGTAGAATGGGTGAATCAGACTTCTTCTGGTCTAGGTAGGCAAGACATTTTTTTCTCTTTTGAGGACCAGGTCCTTCAATTCTGACTCACATCTTAACAAAATTCTCATTTTTCTGAAGTGACTGAATTCTAGATTTGCAGACATTTTTGTAATGGCTAGTCTGACCACAATGAGTGCATATCTAATTTTCAGTTGTAGTGACATACTTATTGTGAGGATTATAGGGGATTTTGACCTTCTGAAACCCAATGCCTTCCCTGCCTCCTCCATTACTCTTGTACATAGAAGCAATTACGTTAGAGGACCAGGTCCAATGAAGTGACTTATCAAGATCAACTTTTATCCCTTTTTAATACTCCTGTAGCTGTCTATTATTTTTTAGCTTAGTAATGAGACTCATTTTGATTTTCCTAAGCTCATTTTCAAGATCAAGCTAAGTCTCACAAGATTTCTCTTTTCCTTTCGAAGGAGTATCTATCCATTTTTTCGATTGATTTTTTAACAAAGAGTTTTCTCTAGTTACCTCATTAACCCGTTCCTTTAAATCTACAATGGAAGCTACCATATCATCCCTTTCTTATTTTAATTCACTAATTTCTTCAATTAGACCACCCTTCTCAGTAATAAGGCTATGATGTGCATCAATTAACGCATTTGCTAATGACATCAATTTTTTCTAAGAGTAACTTTTCAAGTTTTTATGAACATCAAGAAAATTTTCCTCATCTTGTTCATTGGTATCATCAGCATCAAATTCATTTCTATCTTCAGATTCACTAGAAGTGTCTCCCCAAGTAACAAGAGCTCGCTTCACCAAGTCATCAATTGCATCTTTCCTCTTGAACTTCTTATTGGGGACTTGGTTCCTCTTAACAGCTTTTTTAGTGTTTTTTTTTCTGATTGTCCTGCTTGTGAAGAGGACATTCTTTAATGAAGTGACCAGGTCTCCCGCACTTGTGGCAACAATTGTTATTTCCTTTGAAGTTCCTGCTGGAGCTTTCTATTCTTGGGACCCCACCATTTCTTCGAACCATCTTTTAAAACCTACGAGTGAGGAATGTCATATCAGCTTCATCAATGCTTGAGTCACTTTTTGCAGCCTTGAGAACTAGGTTATTCTCCTTCTTTTTCTCATTCTTTTCAAGATTTTTCTTGGTTCTATTCAACTCGTAAGTCTTGAGATTACCAATCAGCCCATCAATGGTTAGAGTCTTCAAGTTCTAGGATTCGTATAACCTTACTTTCCCAAGAATCTGGAAGGACACCAAGTAACATTCTAACTAGTTTGTTGGTTAAAATGACTTCTTAGAGAGAATGAAGCTCATTTATTAAAGAGGTGAACCTAGTATGCATATCTTGGATTGACTAGTCCTCTCTCATTTTGAACAGCTCATACTCGGTGGTGAGCAAGTCTATCTTAGACTTCTTTACTTGAGTAGTTCCTTCATCAGTTGTTTGGAAAGCTTCCCAGATCTGCTTAGCAATTACACAAGATGAGACACGATTAAACTCATCTGGTCCAATACCACACGCAAGGATCTTTTTTGCATTAAAGTTATTCTCAACTTCCTTTCTGTCTACCTCATTATATTCCTTCCTTGACTTTGGAGTGGTTGTAAAACCATATAGATCTGTGGTCATAGGAATATGAGAACTATTACAAATGATGTCCCATAACTCAGAATCTCCATCCATGATAAAATCATGCATCCTTGTCTTCCACCACCTATAGTACTTTCCATTGAACCTTGGTGGTCTTGTCATAGATTGTCCTTCCTCTAAGTTTGGTAGAGCAGCTATGAGAGTGATCCTTTCTGGGTGTTAAACCTTTAGAAAGCACATACTCTGATACCAATTGATAGAAACTAAGAGTCCATCAAAAAGTATAGAGAACCAGGTTCTCTATCTATTACCTCAAGCAACGAAGAAAGTAAATAACACATGATATTTATGTGAAAAACTCCTTGCTCAAGGGATTAAATACCACAACCTACCCAGTAGGATTTCCAACTTCACTAACAGAGAAAATTTAGATTACAACCTATTGCAACCTAGGAATTAAACTATTAATCCCTCACCCCTTACAATAACACTATTGTAAGCCCTTTACAATAACTCTTTTGTAAACCCTTTTACAATAACACTATTGCAAAGCAACAAACCTTGACTAACTCTAGCCAAGAACACAAACCAACAATGGTTGAAATCTGTCCTATAATGACACTTCTTAAAAGTAGTGTAGGTTACAATAAGGAACAAAAAGACAAAGAGTCAAAAAAAACTAAAAGACTTAGACATCTTCAGTGTCGGGATCTGGTCCTTTAGTTTGCAAAATCTTTGTTCTTGGAACACTTGGAGAAACTTGTGGCAGCTGCACTTGGAAAGTGATTTTAGGTTTTCAAGTGTTAAGTAAAACATTGGAACATGTTGTATATATATTAAGGAGCATGTGGAATGAGATATGGAATACTCATCCCCTTGTTTGACCTCGAGCATGACGCAATAGTGCTGCTATACTTGTGGTAGTGAACAATACAGCTTTACATCTATTACTGTTGACTGTACGATGTACTGAAAAAATAGATAGCAGACTAGGTCCCTTTATGGTTCTTCGACAATTTGGAAAATCATGAAAACATACAATGTAACGTAGTTTATCATGTATATTCCCTTACATGGGACCATGTTTAGATTGAATTTGAAGTATAGAAATTGAGCGCCAAAGCTCATCAATTCTCATATGGTTCTCTTTTTCCCATATATTTCTGTGACGTAAATGTCACTACTTCAGCATTCAACCACAGAAATTCATACAAGATTCCTCGTGAACTTTTCATCATTAAGTAGTAACACAATATATTATTTATCCATACTTGGTGGTGGTATGACTAATTAATCATATGACCATCTTCATAGGAAGAGACCCATTTTCTCCTCTCTTTTTTAAGTTACAAAATTTATGTGCCATAATATATGATGAAAAGATAAACTAGATTCATCCCAAGTACATGAATTTACCTAGTTCGTGTATTCGGAAATTAATGCTAAGATGCATGTATGCTTTTATTCATGAACTAGGCTCTACGGAATACAAAAAATTAGAATTAAATTATGATACATGTACTAGAATAGGTACATGTTAGGAATAATTCCTACAAATACTTAGGCACTACAATTATGTAAGTCAAGTTGGTAGGAAAATATTTCCTCCACTTGTCTTCAAAGAAAAATTACAGATTGAAAAAGCAAGTAGAGTGAAGTAAAGAATAATCATTTCCTCAACTTGTCTTCAGAGAAAGAATCTGAGTGTTTGAGAGTGATTCTCCTATCTAATTTTCCAACATTTAGTATCAAAGTTACTTGTCTTGACGGACTTGTGGAGAAACTGAATTCTTCAAGATTCGAGAGAATTGATCTTCATGTTGAAATGAGCTATGAATAATAGTAGCTACTATAGCTATGAGGATAATGGGCTAGAAAAGCACCATCTTAAACAAATTGTTTTGGTAGGAGGAGCTACCACAATTTCAAAAGTTAGACAACTTTGAATGATGTTTTTGAGGTAAAGGAGCCTAACAAGGGTGTCAACCTTGACAAATTCGTTGCTTATGGAGTAGCTGCACGACGATGAATCTTGAATAGAGAGGTAACAGATGATATTCTTGTCATGAGAAATATGAATAAGAAAATTCACTCTCATCTATCAAGGGATTTGATAAAGAGATGTCTATGAAGGTATCTTTTGATGAAATACCAAAAATGATGAAGATGATGATGATGATGATGAGGAGATATAAAGAAAATTTAAAGGATGATCAGGTCATTGCAAGATCAATTATACGATTATTGAATTCACAATTTACTTTTGTGATTTTTGTTGTTGAAAAAGAATACAAAGAATTGGACACCATGACCATAAATGAACTTATTGGATCTTTGCAAGTCAATGAAGAAAGATTTAAGAAGCCAAAACTAGAATCGGTTGAACAAGCTTTGCAACCAAAGCTTTGTTTGAAGGAGAAATATGAAAGATGTGGCTTGCATCAAAAAGGCCGTGGACATGGACGAGGTAGAGGAAGATTTAAGAAAGCAGTTGAGCTCAAGTTTCTGAAGTCACAAGACCGATTTGTGCGTGTCTTAACCAAATCAAGAAACATGGATGTCTTCCAGATTATATCTTGAAGTAAAGAATCTAGTTTATGATTAAAGGGGAGTGTTGAAAAAGTAAACTGGATTCATCCTAAGTACAGGAATTTACCAAGTTCATGTATACATAAATTAATGCTAAAATGTGTGTGGTTGTATTCATGAACTACAGTCAAGGGAATAAGAAAATTTAGAAATAAATTATGATACATGAACTAGAATAGGTACATGTTGGAAGAATTATTATAAATAGTTAGGCACTACAATAATTTATGTAAATCAAGTTGGTAGAACAATATTTCCTCCACTTGTCTTAAAAGAGAAAATCATTGAGTGAGAAAGCAAGTAGAGTAAAGTGAAGAAGAATTATTTCCCCCACTTGTCTTCAAAGAAAGAATTTGAGTGATTTGAGCTTCTTCTCCACCCTAATTTTCCAATAATATATTCATGAAATGTACTTGCTTTCTAGCCAGTAGCCATGTTTGAGACTGTAGCAGCCTCAGAGCTAAACCTAGCATTGCATAGGCTCTAAGTGGACTTCCATACTACAACATATAAAATTTAGATAAATAAAGAAAAAAGGTTCTCCTCTTTCCTTTTCTTTTCCTGGTTCTCTTTATTTCTTATCTTTCTTTCTTTATTTATAATTTTTTTTGGGTGGGAGGTTCAAGTAGGAACCTTAGCTCCTAGCAACCTATACAGGCTACAAGAACTACAAGACCATTAAATGAGCTATGATTAAAACCTTCACATGGTAAGAGGTACATGTACCGCTAATATTTTGAATTGCTCTTGAAATTAGGAATTTGAGGGGGGAGAACATACCACCAAGGTAGTCAATTGAAGAGTTTCTATCAATGAATATTGCTCCTATAGTGGATTCAACAACATCAGCAAGCACCTTTGGAGCAAATCCATGAGAGTGCAATGGATACTCACGAAGAACATTTAAAAATGATTGAATCTATGAATAAAGGTAATTTTTGTCGATTGGAAGAGATGGGGGACATACAAAACCTGAAAATCAAATAGTAAGAAAAAGGTGAAGAAGTATATCAATGAAAAAATTAAAACATACTTCAGACGAGATTGAGAAAAGTCAAAGAAAGTAAAGTGAGACTTTCTCATTCAGTCTTGTTCGTAAAGGTTAACAAATATTTCCAATAAACACAGTCTAGGTGGAAAAAAGAATTCAACAAGTATTCGATCAAGGTAATGTTGTCCTTTTAAAAGAATCTAAGGTCAACTATGTTAAATCTTCCTTTTTATTCCACTTGTTGGAAATTTACTAAATGTGGAATTAAGTGTATCCCATTAATTTATGACTCAAACAATTGGGCCCGCATGTCGGAAACATCGTTTCCACACACGTGCACATGTAATGCCAAGTATCACAAATTTCATTAGTGAAAGAGATATTGGTACGTATGTAATACGTTTGAGACATAAAATTATGGACGGTTATTAACCAAATAACAAAGTATTCCACGTTGGTAAAGGAAGGAAGAAGTGTACGAAGTGTAAGATGAAACGAGTCGGAAATCGCCGCGGAGCTGTGAAGGGCCGCGACGCCACAACCATCAAAGCCGTGGCGCTACGGCGCCGCCTCCCAGGCTGCGCTGCGGCGCCAAATGGTTGATCAGCTACTGGAGCTGCGGCGCTTTTGAGGCAGATTGCTGCGACGGGAAGTTGGAAAAATCTGATGTTTGGGCTGGTTTTGGAGCATTGATTCTCCATTACTTGCCACATGAATTTAGCCATTATTTGGCTGAATGTAACTCCTCATTCAAGTGTAATTACATGGCTATTGAAGGCTATTAGTTGGCTAGGTGAGGGGTCTTCTACTTACACTATAAATTGAGGCCTTTGGCTCAATTGAACAACTCTCAACACTTAGAAAATTTTCCAGATTTTTAGAGCTCATATTCTTCCTCTCTAACAAAGTCACTATACTCAAAGTTCTTCAAGAGTAACATTTGAGTTTCCTTTGCTCACTTGTTAAACTTGCTTTTGTATCTTGGGAGACTATTGCTCAACTTCGTAAAAGGAGACATACAGGGCAATCTTGTCTTAAAGAAAGAGTGCCACTACTCGACTCAGCGAATCTCACAAGCAATTTGGTAAGATTTTGATTTCTAGTTTTATTGTAATAGTTTGTTTATCCTTTATTCTATTGTAATAGTTACTTACTTCACGTTCCCTACAACAATTGTATCCCAACAATTTTAAGACAAGATTTTTTTGTAAGTAACTAAGTTAGAAAGATGACTGGTACAAATCAAACTGCTTCTAATTCTACTGCTGCTGCTCAAGGCAATCACACTGCTTTCCCCACTGCTCAAGGAACTCCTAATGCCTTTCTGGTTGCTCAAGGCTCATCCAACACCTTTGTTGCCACTCAAGGGAATGTTGCCGTTCCTCCACCCGCTGGGTTTCACCATGAACGCCCTGAAAAGTTCATGGGGACAAACTTCGAAAAATGGCAACAAACGATGCTCTTCTATCTGACTGTTATGGGAATGTCACGTTTTCTAACAGAAGATCCTCCACAAGCTGGAGATAAAATGGACCCTTCGCCTTCTGAAGCGGGTGAAGGGGGCCTAGGTATCCATGTCATTAATGGCATGAAGATGGTTCTTGATGCATGGAGTCATAGTGATTTCATATGTAAGAGTTACATATTGAACTGCTTGTCAAACCCTCTCTACACGGTGTATTGCACCATAGGCACTGTCAAAGATTTGTAGGAGAAGCTGCAAAAGAAGTACAATGCACAAGATGCAGGTACTAAGAAATTCATCATTGCGAAATTTCTGAAATTTTAAATGGTGGTTAGTAAAACAGTGATGTCCCAAGTCCAGGAATTCCAAATGATTCTACATCACCTGGATTTGGAAGGTATGAAACCAAATGAGTAATTTTTGGTTGCATCACTGATTGAAAAGTTACCTCCTTTGTGGAATGAGTTACTTAAAACACAAGACAAATGAGATGACCTTTGAAGAACTTATTATCAAACTCCAAATTCAGGAAGATAATAAAAAGGCCTTGCCTAGGGGTAAACAACCCGCTGAGGCAAAGGCAAATCTGGTTGAGGCCAAAGGGAACCCAAGCAAGAAGCGCAAGTTCCAAAAAGATGACAAAAACCAAGAAGTGGAGAAGTTCAAAGGAAACCGTCACCACTGTGGGAAACCTGGTCACATAATCAAGGATTGCCGCAAGCTCAAGACTGATCAACAAGAGAAGGCCAAGTCTAAGGGCAAGGCACAGGTTAACGTCGTCATAGACCAGTTTCTAGACGATATGATTGAGGAGTTCTCTTATACACCGGTTACAAACAAGAAGTTGTTCATGGGAAACAATGCTTTCTCTGACGTGCTGGGGGTAGGAAAGGTAGTCCTAAAGATGACTTCTGGAAAAGAACTCACTCTGAAAGAAGTGATGCATGTTTCTGAGATTAGAAGAAATTTAATTTCAGGTCATTTATTGGTTAATGTTGGTTTTAGGCTAGTGTTTGAGTCCAATAAATTTGTAGTCACTAAGAATGGAACGTTTATGGGAAGTGGATTCGTCTGTGAGGGCCTCTTCAAAGTTAACGTCATGTCTGTATTATGTACAAGCAATAATATTGAAGCTTCTTCTTACTTGCTTGAGTCCTCAAATTTATGGCATCATAGATTGGGACATGTCAACTACAAGTCCATCCAAAGGTTGGTAAAGTTGGAGTTATTCTCGTCTATCGATGTAAACCCCAAACATAAGTGTGAGGTGTGCGTACAGGCAAAACTCACAAAGCTTCCTTTTCGACCCGTCGAAAGGAATACCGCTCCTCTAGAACTTATTCACACAGATATATGTGATTTGAAGTTTGCACAAACTAGAGGGAGGAACAAGTACTTGTGACATTCATTGATGATAGCACAAAGTATTGTTACCTTTACTTGTTGAAAAGTAAGGATGAAGCCTTTGAAGCGTTCCGACGTTACAAAGCAAAAGTTGAGAACCAACTAAGAATGTGGATTAAATCCATTCGTAATGATAGAGGGGGAGAATACGTATCGTTGTTTGAGGAATATTGTGCCCAATCAGGCATGGTTCATCAAACGACGGCTCCATACTCACCTCAATCGAATGGTGTGGCGGAACGTAAGAACCGCACGTTGAAGGAAATGATGAATGCCTTGCTCATCATTTCTGGTCTTCCCCAAATCATGTGGGGAGAAGCTGTCCTTACCGCTAATACGATTCTTAACGGAGTCCCACATAAGGGTAAGGACAAAACTCCATATGAATCATAAGAAATCCACCTATAAATATTTAAAGGTGTGGGATTGTCTGACAAAGGTCAAAGTACCCAAGCCAAAGCAGGTCAAGATTGGGCCTAAGACTGAAGATTGCATATTCATCGGATATGCAAATAACAGTAGTGCTTATCGCTTCTTAGTGCATAAGTCAGATATTCCAGATATCTATGGGGGTACAATCATGGAATCAAGGAATGCACAATTCTTTGAAGATACCTTTCCGAGAAAGGAAAAAGACATAACCTCTTGCAAATGAAGTTATGAACAAAGCTCTCAGGAATCGGGAGTCGTTGACGGCCTGGATCTAGATGGTTCAGATTTAGTGGATCTCAAAGTGGCTGAATATCCAAAATCTAGTGTTCCAGATTCTCAGAACCTGGAGACTCCAGATATGGAACTAAGGCAAAGTAAAAGGGCCAGGAAGGATTAATCCTTCGGTCCTGACTTTGTAGCTTATATGGTTGATGATGAACCAAGGATAATTGCTGAAGCATTGTCAACTCCAGAGGCACCGCTCTGGAAAGAAGCTATTGAAAGTGAAATAGGCATCATTCTGCATAACCATACTTGGGAGTTGGTTGATCTTCCTCTTGGACATAAACCGTTAGGTTGTAAGTGGATACTCAAACGGAAGTATAAAGCAGATGGGTCTATAGATAAGTACAAGGCCAGGTTGGTAGTCAAGGGCTATCGGCAAAAGGAAGGCATTGACTACTTTGACACGTACTCCCCGATGTCTAGGATGACGTCCATACGAGTATTCATTGCGATCGCAGCGTTGTGTGACCTTAAGATACATCAAATGGATGTTAAGACAGCCTTCCTAAATGGCGATTTGGAAGAAGAAATCTATCCCGAGGGGTATGTGGTTCCAGGGCAAGAGAAGAAAGTATGTCGGCTTGTCAAAACTCTGTATGGGCTGAAACAAGCCCCGAAGTAATGGCACAAAAAAATTGATAGTACTCTACTATCAAAGGGTTTCACCATTAATGAGTGTGACAAATGTGTCTACATGAAAGGTAACTCTCACTCGTTCATTATGATATGCCTGTATGTAGACGACATGTTGATCACAGGGAGCAGTCCTAGCATTATTCTAGAGACTAAGAACATGTTGAAACAATGCTTCGACATGAAAGATATGGGTATCGCATATGTCATCTTAGGGATAAAAAGCTCTAAGACGTCTGACGGACTTGTCTTATCTCAGTCTTACTACATCGAGGATGTTTTGAGAAAGTTTGAGATGTTTGACAGTTCGCCTATAAAGTCACTAATGGATAGAAATCAAAAGCTTGATAAAAATCGTGGTGCATCCATATTCTAGGAGCAATATGCACAGGTGATTGGTAGTTTGATGTACATAACAAACTGCACCCGACCTGATATTGCTTATGCAGTCAACAAGTTGGCTAGGTTTACCCGTAATCCGAGTAATGATCATTGGAAGGCGTTGAATCGGGTACTACAATACCTGAAATACACGCTAACTTACGGGTTGCATTATTCGAGATATCCAACTGTACTAGAGGGGTATAGTGATGCAAACTGAATATCTAACATAGAGAACACCAACTCCACCAGTGGGTATGTATTTACAATTATGTCTTGGAAATACTCTAAGCAAACTTGCATCGCCCGATCCACGATGGAATCGGAGTTTATCGCTTTACAAAAAATAGGAGAAGAAGCTGAGTGGCTTCATGACTTCTTAGAGGATGTTTCTTGTTGAAACAAACCCGTACCGTCTATAATGATCCACCGCGACAGACAGTTGGCTCTAGGAAGGGCATGAAATTCTATGTACAACGACAAGTCTCGTCATATTCGATGGAGACCTAAGACCGTTAGGCAGCTGATCACCACAGGTATAATATCCATTGATTACATAAAACCAAAGGATAACATAGCCGACCCATTGACAAAGGGCTTACCCCAAGGATCAGATGTTCTGCCTGTCTAGGGGAATGGGCTTAAAACCCAAAGTATAAGGACTAATACGGTGGTAACCTAACCTTACTGACTGGAGATCCCAGGAATTAGGTTTAATGGGAAAACTAAGTTGTAAAGGTTTAGTTGATCGCTTTGATGGAAGCATGAGCACTTCAGATAGTGATTTCTATGAAGAAACACCAAATCCAAAGTCGTTCCTGTGATAGACTATAAGTGCTATCTGCAGTGTGGGTGAATGTTAAGTTTCCCAAACCTTTAATGATCCTCACCGGTTGAGGTTAGGTTTGGGGAAACTTTTAATGGTTCCTAACACTTGTAAAGTGGGGTATAGCAGGATACCTTGTAGGAAACCACCTATTTAAGTGTGAGGCCAGGCTGCCTCAAATGAACGCACTTAAGAATCCAAGAAGTGTCCACGGCCACAACGGACAAAATATTACGAAGAACTGAGTAGAGGAAGTTGTTGTGTTGGTACCATTGACTTGTCTTACACTAAACACTAACGGTTCAAGTCATCACGTTCACCGCGTAGTAAGTAAGTCCAATGGTATTCAACTATGGAAGGTTCAAAGTGTATGCTACCTATCCAGATGCAACATCGGTCCGCTGAAAGATTGCTAGAAAATGCACCATATGTGTGCGCCAAAATCTCTTTCAAGAGGGGATTATTGGAAATTTTCTAAATGTGGAATTAAGTATATCCCATTAATTTATGACTCGAACAATTGGGCCCGCACGTCGGAAACGTCGTTTCCACACACGTGCACACGTAGTGCCAAGTATTGCAGATTTCATTAGTGAAAGAGATATTGGTACGTATGTAATACGTTTGAGACATAGAATTATGGACGGTTATTGGCTAAATGACAAAGTATTCCACGTTGGTAAAGGAAGGAAGAAGTGTAAGATGAAATGAGTCGGAAATCGCCGTGGAGCCGTGAAGGGCCACGACGCCACAACCGTCAGAGCCGCGGCGCCTCCCAGGCTGCTGCGCGGCGCAAAATGCAAAATGGTTGATCAGCTACTAGAGCCGCGGCGCTTTGGAGGCAGATTGCTGCGACGGGAAGTTGGAAAAATCTGACGTTTGGGCTGGTTTTGGAGCATTGATTCTCCATTACTTGCCACATGAATTTAGCCATTTTTTGGCTGAATGTAACACCTAATTCAAGTGCAATTACATGGCTATTGAAGGCCATTAGTTGGCTAGGTGAGGGGCCTTCTACTTACACTATAAATTGAGGCCTTTGGCTTAATTGAACAATTCTCAACACTTAGAAAATTCTCCAGATTTTCAGAGCTCATATTCTTCCTCTCTAGCAAAGTCACTATACTCAAAGTTCTTCAAGAGTAACATTTAAGTTTCCTTTGCTCACTTGTTAAAGTTGTTGTTTTATCTTTGAAGACTATTGCTCAACTCTGTAAAAAGGAGACATACGGGGCAATCTTGTCTTAAAGAAAGAGTGCCATCACTCGACACAACGAATCTCACAAGAAATTTCTTAAGGTTTTGATTTCCAGTTTTATTGTAATAGTTTGTTTATCCTTTCTTCTATTGTAATAGTTACTTACTTTTCGTTCCCTACAACAATTTTATCCCAACACCACTTATTGTTGTTTTTGCTTATTTTTATTCCTTCAATTCAAAGGTGGTCTCTAAGTTGTATGGTATGTTTTTCTAATGGTCTGCATTTTTTAAAGAGTATTTGGGTCACAGAAAAAGACCATTGCAGGTGACATCCATTATATATGTTGAACTCTTCAATACTCTAATTGAATTTCAATGCATATATCAGTTGAAAAAAATAGACTTTTATTTCAAAACTCCAAGACAGACGAAATCAAAAATCTGACTCAAATTAGAAAAAAATATATGAGCACACCTTCCATACAAATCAACAAATTAGAACCAAAACGGAGAGGTACCTCATCCTCTGCGATCTGATTTTCTTGTTCCTTTGTGGAAGAAGTGATTTCTGCAGGTTTCTAAGTCTGAGTCTCCATGATGTCAGGTGAACTAGAAACTCTCAAAACATTTGGCTCGTTCTTCACATTATTAAGGTCAGCAACCATTAATATCACTTTGATCCATCTTTACAAGGGTGACAACATCTGCATGAGCTCTCTCCATCCAGCCAGCTCTTAATGGAATGAAAAAAAGTGAGGAAACCAAATACAACTTGTCTTACTATGGAACTCCAGCAACAATTGTATTTGCTTACCTCAGATTGTTCCATTCCATTAGGAGTGGGCTGGATGGAGCGAGATCATGCTGATGTTGTCACTCCTGGAAAGATGGATCAAAATGATATTCATGGTTTTGAACCTGCTAACCTCAATAATGTGAACCACGAGCCTAATGCTTTGATAGTTTGTACTTCCCCTGACATCATAGAGAATCCAACTCAGAAACCGACAGAGGTTACTTCTTAGGCAAAGGAATAAAAAATGCTATAGCAGCCAATATTGTAGTGGCTAAAGATGGTAGTAAAACATACAAGATTGTACAGTTATAAACTGGGAACAAAAACTCAAGAAAGAAAAAAACCAACGTACAAGAAGAGAAATGAGAAACAAAAATGACTTGGAAGAATTCTATCTACAAGTCTCCATATTACCTTGTATATATAGGCAATTTCTCCCTCCAACGGCAAGTTAAAACGGTTAGTAACAACTAGCTAAGATGGTTAGTAATGGCTAGTTTGACCATTAAATGTAAAATAAAATTTAATTACTAAATAAGAACCAACTATAAAATATAATATTTTAAAAAATGTTTTTCCAAACAAATGATGCACATTCCCATTTGAGATAATATTAATTTTCTAACACATCTATGACCGTTTTGGAATAAAAGCTTCATTTGTTACTCATTGCCTTCCATCTTTGCAAAGGAACAATAATGAAGGGAACAAACTGTTAAGACAATTATGGGTCAATCAAGAATATTGTCTCCAAAATCAATCAAGAATATTGTAATTGTAAATTAGTATTATCAACTAGGATTGATTAGATCAATTACATTAATTACTATATTCTTATAAATAGCAAGACTTAATTATTAGAGTTGTATATATTGTAAACATAGGAATGAAATAAAGTCATGGAATAAACTTCCTTCATGGTATCAAGAGACAAAATTTAAAAAATTATTTTACTACTCTCGGCCGCCCACCCCCCTGCCTTCTCGGAAAACCACCCCCCAAAACCTAAAACCTTTCGGCTACCCTAATTAGTTTTTTTTCCTATTCCTAAACCTAACCCTAAACTTAGCCGAAACCACCTCTTCTTTTCCACAAAAAAACCCACCCCTCGGGGTTTTCTTCCAATTTTATTTAGGGTTTCCTTCTACCTATTTATTTCTTGTTTTCTTGTAATTTTGTGGGGTAACCATGGACCACCAAAAACAACTCTATCCCGCTCTTGTCATCAATAACGTCAAGAATTTTATTCTGGTAATTCTGGAGATGGAAAAAAGACAATACTCCTCTTGGACGGAGTTATTTAAAATACATTGCCGGGCATACGAGGTTATCGACCATATTATTCATGAGTCTTCATCGGACACCATCGTTGTTCATAAAAAGTTATGGTCTCGCCTAGATGCTATAGTCCTTCAATGGATTTATGGCACCATTTCCAATGACCATTTGCATACCATTTTGGAACTAGGCTCTACGAATCAACAAGCATGGGAACGTTTAGAAAATATTTTTCAAGATAATAAACTTTCTAGGGCTGTATATCTTTAAAACCAATTCACCAATGTCAAATTGGATGATTTCTCTAATGTATCCACTAATTTTCAAGAGTTAAAGATGTTTTCCGACCAACTTTCCAACGTTGGTGCGCCGGTGAAAAATCAAAGGTTGGTTCTTCAATTGATTGCAGGGTTGAATGAAAACTATGATGGAGTGGCTACATTCATTCAACAGAGTAATCCGTTGCCTCCATTTTATGAGGATCGTTCGAGATTGATTCTCGAAGAAACCCGCAAGTCAAAACAAACTGCCTCTGGGGTAGCCACTGCCGGAACGACACTCGTCTCCACCTCCGTGGATTTTGCAACACCAAATTTCGGTTCGGGAGGAACTGGACATCGCAACACAAATGGTCAAAAATGAGGGTCTAATCGAAACAACAACAAAGGAAAAAATAATGGCGGAAAGGGACACGGAAGAGGTGGAGGTCAACTCACCGGCGGCAATGGCATCCACCAGCCGTAGGGGCAGTGGCAGCAGTCACCAGTCCAGTCCGGTGGGACCCACTAGGGGCAGTACCCGACATGGGCTTGGCCACCAAAGTGGACTGCCCCTACCCTGCCTCTTTTTGTGCCAGGCCATCATCTTCGATCCAACAACCCGAACTTCTAGGTTCTCATCCACAACAAGCGTTTGCAGCCTAGGCACTATCCTCCGTCGGTTATGCTCCAACTGTTGTTAAACATGCAATGAACAACATGAATCTGAATGTTCCAGATGATTCATAGTACATGGAAACGGGGGATACGTCACACATGACGGCATCTCAAGGTATTCTCTCGTCTTATTTTAATATGAGCAGTAATAAAAATATTATTGTCGGCAGTGGGTAGGAAATTCCAATTCCTGGAATTGGTTAGGTTAAAATTTTCCCCACCCACACCCACCATTATATTTGAAAAATCTCTTACATGCACCAAAACGGATTAAAAACTTTGTATATGTACGACGTTTTACAACTGACAACAATGTTTTTGTCAATTTTGATCCGTTTAGGTTTTCTGTGAATGATTTTCAGACAGGGATGCAACTAATGAGATGTAATAGCATGGGGGACTTGTATCCCATCACTACCAGTTAGAACAATCATGTGACCAAACCATCAACTTTTGCAGCTATTTCCCCTATAGTATGGCACAATCGGTTGGGACATCCGGGAAGAATAATTTGAGGAAGAATAATTTTGTTGTTTGTAATAAACTGTTGGATTCTTCTGTTTGCCAAATGTGTGTGTTTGGGAAGCATGTTAAACTTCCATTTCATCCTCTACTTGACATACACTTATGCAATTTGATCTTATGCATTGTAATTTGTGGACATCATTGGTTTTGAGTTCTGCATGTCATAAATATTATATGCTCATTTTGGATGATTATTCGAATTTTCTATGGACATTTCCCTTAGGAAAGAAATCACAAGCCTACACCATTTTAGAACAATTTAGTGTTTTTATCAAAACTCAATTTGACAAATACATTAAATGTTTTCAATGTGACAATGGGAGGGAATTCATAAATACTCAATTTAATGATTTTTGTCACCAAAATGGGATGTCTTTGCATCTTTCATGTCCACATACATCACCTCAAAATAGGAAAGCAGAAAGGAAAATTCGAACAATTAACAATATGATTCACACACTTCTTGTGCATTCATCCACACCACCAACCTTTTGGCATCATGCACTCCAAATGGCAACATATCTTTTAAATATCCTTTCTAGCAAAATACTCTCCAATGTGTCACCTACACAAATGTTGTACCACACCATCCCATCTTTTGCACATTTGAGGGTTTTTGAGTGTTTAAGTTATCCCTTGTTTCCGTCCAATACCATTAACAAACTTCAGGCCCGCTCCACTGCTTGTGTGTTTTTGGGATATCCACAAAATTATACGGGATATAAATGTTATGATATGATGAACAGTAAGATCATTATCTCTCGTCACATAGTTTTGGATGAGTCTACATTCCCGTTTGCTAATTCTCATATGGCATCTCTCCCTTCATTTGATTTCATAGATAACAGAATACATCTAATTTTACAACACCATCTTAACACCCAAAATCGGTTGGGACCGACCCAACCCCCAAATAGGACTGGAGGCTACTGCCTCTTTACTATCGGTCTCGACCAGTCCACTTCAAGTTCCTTCCAGGCCCAATTGAGGGAGCCCACTACCCCCTCACCCGTAAACTAAGCCCAAAACTCCTAGCCCAATAACCCACGGAAACCCAACTCTAACTAAATTCAACATTGGCCCAAAACACCACCCCTTCTCGGCCCACTACATGGGGTTAGCCCAATCTCGGACCATTGAAACCCGTTCCATGTATGGGATCTTTCAGCCCAAACACCATTTTAACCTAATATCTTCGGTTCAACTATCACCTCTACGAAAATATCCCGAAGTAGCCCTAGCATGCCCGAATTAGAAAGCTGGCATGTTAGACGAAATTGATGCTCTTATTAAAAATAAGCCATGGGAGTTAGTGCCCAGTCCATCTAATGTCAACATTATTCGGTCCAGCAAGTTAGCATGGATTGTGGTGAAACATTCAGTCCGGTGGTTAAGACAATAACTATCATGATGGTTCTTAGCCTGATACTGTCAAAATCCTAGTCCATTCATCAGTTCGATGTCAAAAATGTATTCTTACATGGCAATTTGCAGAAGACAATCTACATGCACCAGCCATTGGGTTTCTGAGACTCTACACATCTGGATTATGTTTGCATGTTGGAAAAATCATTATATGGTTTGAAACAGGCTCCACGGGCATGGTATAATAGGTTTGCAGGGTTTGTCTCCACATTGGGTTTCTCACACAGCAAGTCCGATCAGTCATTGTTCTTTCACAAGAAGGGCAGCGACATGACTTATATCCTTTTATATGTGGATGACATCATTATCACGACCTCATCTACATCACTTCGCCATTCTATTATGTCCCACCTTGCAACAAAATTTGTGATGAAGGATTTGGGTCCATTAAATTATTTTTTGGGAATTGTTGTAACCCAATAAGAAGGTGGTATGTTTCTCAGTCAAAAGAAATACGCCGAGGAGATCATTGAAAAAGCTGGTATGTCCTCCTGCCAACCGTCACACACACCTGTTGATACAAAGGCCAAATTAAGCAATGCTACAGGGACCCCATACAATGATCCAACACACTATCGCAGCCTTGCAGGAGCCTTGCAATACCTCACTTTCACGAGACCTGATATCTTCTGTGCGGTTCAACAAGTGTGTTTACATATGCATGATCCGAAAGAAGAATATATGGGGGATCTCAAGCGAATTCTACGGTATATCAAGGGTACTCTTTATTTTGGCCTGCATCTGTATAAGTCCTCCATTTTGAGTCTCTCGTCTTATACAAATGCGGATTGGGGTGGCTGTCCGGACACACACTGTTCGACCTCTGGTTATTATGTGTTTTTGCGAGATAACCTTATCTCATGGTCATCCAAACGACAACCAACAATGTCTCGGTCGAGCATAGAAGTAGAATACCGAGGGGTAGATAATGTGATTGTTGAATCATGTTGGCTCTGTAATCTCCTTTAGAACTCAATGTCCCATTGAAAAGGCAACTGTGGTTTATTGCGATAATATGAGTGCGATATACTTTTCTAGAAATTCTATCCAGCATCAACGCTCAAAACATAGAAATGGATAAATTATTTGTCCGAGAAAAGGTTGCACGTGGACAAGTCCGTGTTCTCCATGTACCATCCCGTTATCAGATTGCTGACATTTTCACCAAAGGTCTTTCGCGCATACTATTTGATGATTTCAAGGACACTCAGCATACGAGAACCTCCAGCTAAGACTGTGGGGGACTGTTGACCCAAATCCCATAATTGTCTCCAAAATCAATCAAAAATATTGTAATTGTAAATTAGTATCATCAATTAGGATTGATTAGATCAATTTTATTAATTAGTATATTCTTATAGATAGCAAAACTTAATTATTAAAGTTGTATATATTTTGTAAACTTGAGAATGAAATAAAGTCATGGAATAAACTTCCTTGACAAACAAATCTACCACTTTATTGAATTAGTTTGTACTACCGTGGAAGTTCCACAAAATCAAGGATCAAGTCTTGCGTGCACTGCTTGTGCAAGCGCCATCATCTTTGGAATGTCAAAACTTTCTCAATAATGTCTTATTAAGGAAAGCAAATGAAGACTTCTTGTTAGAGATTAATTTAAAGTTGAAATAGAAAATCGAAATTGCTTAGGATTTGATATTTGCTACTTTTATAAAATAATGTCAAAATAAATTTTGTAGTCAAATTCGTGTGAAAATAGGTTTCCAGCTTCTATTCAAACTTACAATTCAATCACAAAGGCTTACTTTCCTCTTTAAGGTAAATTAACCTAGCCCTCTAAAAATTTTAAAGCTCAAATATGATATTGAACTATCAGAAAAGGGTATACTCATGCCACTCGTTAATACTTTGGCTAAAACATGCCACCATCTTTACCATTTTGGGTCATATATGTCATTACACACTAACAGAACTCTAATACTATTAGATTTTGTAATGTGGCATTATCTAAACCGTTTATTTTATGAGTGGCATACATGAGTTACTTCGTTAAGTTCAGTGACATATTTGAGTCATTTCCATTTCTTTTTTTAATTCTTATTTAAATATCCATCTTTTCTAATTTTATGTAACAAACTTATAAGGACAAATTTATCCTTATACTAATAATATTATTATTTTACATGAAAAACTGAGGGCAGTCCGGTGCACTAAGCTCCCGCTAAGCGCGGGGTCCGAGAAAGGGCCGAATCACAAGGGTCTATTGTACGCAGCCTTACCCTGCATATTTTACATCAAAAACTATACTATCTTAATTAATTGAATTATAAATCTAATTTTATTCTATACCATTCACAATTTTAACGTACTTTGGCTCTTTGAAAAGATTTTAAAAAAACACATAAAATTTATTTAAGAAATAAAAGGGATAGATTTAAAAGAGAGTACATTAATGAGGTATAGATAAGTATGAAAAGTTATATATGAGTGAAACATGGGGTGTCAATAATGGTCGGGAGAAGGCTCATTTATGTCACACTCATATGTACTTTCATACACATCTACACCTCATTAGTGTACCATCTTTTAAACCCATCTCGTGTATTTCTTAAACAAATTTTATGTGTTTTATAATATTTATATAACTAGAAATTTATATCTAAGATTTTACTTTCCCAAGCACCCCTTGCTCTTTTAGCTTTAGTGCAGTTTGCAGCACCCCTTTCCTTTTAGGCCTTAATTCTCTTCAAAGCAGTGCATTTCAAGCAAAATTTATTCAGTTGTAAATGAATGACACATTGTAACAACTAGGCTACACTAAGTATAGGTTTCAAGGATCATAACAAACGTGATATACATGCTGAGGCAATAACTTGATTTATGCTCTATAATAAGATAAGAGGTCTAAAGCAGCAAAATCACGGGATATTCCACCCACTGGAAGAGTGAAATCATGATTCAATGTTGGTTAGGTCTGTTAGGATTAATATATATATACAAAGTATGTTGATGCATGCCAATGCATCACTGGAACATCACTAGATGACAAAGCTATTCATTCATTTATTTGTACTAACTAAGATTTTAGAATACCTCAAACCTCGCCTCTCAACTCAGCATAGTAAACCGCACCAAAACCATCTTGTCCGATTTTGTTAGCAATGCTGAAGTCATTAGTTGCAGTAGCAAGCTCTTCATAAGTAAACTGAACAGATTTATCCACAGTTATGCTTGAAAGCCCTGGAGAATTTCCATCAGCCAGGCGACCGGAATCTGCAGCTTTAACTGTCGTGCTGCCTTTTATGCCTAATCCAGACAAAAGGTTAACATATAAGTTCACCAATAAACATTGTTTTCTACCATTCCAATACTTGTTAAAAGTTGGCAGCATAAGTAAAGGAAATATTCAATTCTAACAAAGAAATCAACTATTTTAAAATGCATTGTCAGCCTTAAAGTGATCCAAGTATAAGCACCTCAAGAAATACTGTACGTCAAATAAATGAATGTCGTAACAACTAGAAATAGGGATTGACACCTACCATGACCAGACTGACGGAGGTGGTGTTCGGATGCGAGCAGCGAAACCTTTTGTGCTTTCTTCCTATAACATCCTACATAAACCAAACCAACCAACAACAAGACTATTCCTACTGTTACTTTTGTAGAAAGTATCAAAGTCAGAAGCAAGCTCTTTTAGGACATTCCTTAACCATCAAGCTATGACTTCTTCCCAGCACAAATAAATATACAGAGTTACAACAAATTGTTCTATCGTTTCAAAAACAGATTGAAATAGGGGGCCTGCAGGCTGACATTAAGAGAATGAGAAACAAAAAGATACACGAGCATATCAGAGTCTAGCAGGAAATGCTTTTGTACAAGACACAGATTTGAGTCAGGTTAATTTAATTCCATAAAACTCATTCTCTATAGAACACAACAATACCCTGGCATTTGTTGTATTTCATTTTGAGTTTGCTCTAGGAAAGACTAACAAGCAACACACCCACACTGTACTCCTGCTCCCCCCAGGTACCCAAATAAGAACCAAGAAAAAATAAAATTCCACAACTCTTTTTGCTTTTTCTTTTTTACCTATAAGAAGCTTTTTAGCTTTCATTCTGACGCCATTATGAACAACAAAGATCGTCAAAAGAATAACTCTGCTCTGAAAGTATTTCTTTTTGTTCTGCACTTACTTTTTGATCTTCAGACAACCATAGTGGTTCTGAAAAATACTTGAAAGGGATTGTTTGTGCTTACTTTTTGATCTTCCATGTTGTATATGTATGATTATAAGGTAATTAATTAATAATAATATGAGTTAGAATTTGTTTAAATCTGAAATTTATGTCGTTTAAAGCTTGAAAACCTAATATCTTAAAAGCATATTATCCTTGTCTCCCAAATTATTAAACAATGATGTAATCGAGGAAGTCATTCTGATCTAACTCTTCTAAGTCAATGTGCGGAACCGGTTCATTGCGAACATGGTGCACTAAAGCAAAAAACGAGAAGGGATTGGATGATGGTCGATGAACGTGTTATTTGATAGTGAAGGGTAACGAAGATGAATCTGCAAATCTGACCCTGAATCAGTTTTAGGGTTTCAGAAATGCGGATTTTATGCTTCTGAGACGGAGGCGCCGAAAATCCACGATGGAGCGCCGCAGCACCAAGGCTCCAATTAATTTTTTTCTGGAGTAGTGAACGATCGAACACTCTGTTCGGCGTGAAAGGCGGCGATCAACGTTCGCGGCAAGATGGCGGTTTTTGAAATTGCAATTTAGCCCTTTGGGGTGAATCTGAAAATATTAGAAATTTCTGGAATTGCAATTTGGTCCCTGAAAAAGTTTTTAAAAATCATCAGATTTGGTCCTTGGGGCAATTGAGTAAATTTCAAAAAAGCAGATTTGGTCCCTTGGGCCAAATCTGTAATTAATTTAAAATTCTGGGAAATTACAGAGAAGTCCCTGAAATCTGAAAATATTTTCTGAAAATTAAAATTGGATTTTCTGAATTTAAAGGGGTTCAAAATTGAAATTTTAAATTCTTGAGGGACTAAATTGTAAATTCCAAAAATTTGGAACTTACAAAAATATCCTGAAAATCAGTTTTTAAAATTAGAAAATGTATAAGGGACTGTTTGGATTAGACTTAAATTTTAGAGTTTAGACAAGTTAACCCATGATTATTATTAATTGTATATTATTGAATAATATACGAACTATATGCTAAGTGTTTAAATGTTTTCATTTAATAATTAGCATAGTGTCCGCTATAACTGTCTGGGCAGGCGGCGCCCAGTATTTGATTAAACCATCTTATATCATGCATATTTGGTTGACGGTTCCCAACTATATGTGTCATTAGTTTTGCATGATATTAAGATGTCATATTGGATATGGTTAAAAGAATTGATCTTGGTTAAAATCCTGAATTAAAATGTTCCCCAAAATTTTAAATACAAGTCTAAATTAAAACGCGTCGTCCATTATAATTGTTAGAGTGCAAAATCTTTTTCGGCGATATGAGTATTTATGTCAAAGCATTTGCTCTAAGTCTACGAGGACCCAGACTCTTTCATAGATGTGTTTTAAATGTAAAGGTAAACGATAAACTTTTGTGGGTATTTACACCAAAGTGTTTGTTCACAAAGGCCAAATTTACTTAGATACATAAACGCAGTCGTGTAATGGGGTTGACTTTCTTAGACAAGTGTTGGTGCCAAAGTGTCAGACTAATCTAAGGACGCAAGATTAAATATAATATTTGATCAACCAAGAGTTGCAAATAAGTTTTGCAATTGGTTTAGAACCTACCAAGATGTGTTATTGAAGTTATCAGCCAAAGCAAACACGGAGATAGCATAAGCTTGGATCTTGACCCATTATGACCTCAATTAATATAGGTCTGTATTCTACCATGGGATCGTAGAAGTATGTTAAAATAGTGAGAGCTAAATAAACAAAAGACCATGTTGATTAGCCTAAATAAATGTGTATAATAGAAAATAAATTTTGAGTTTGATTTCCAGTCTATCTAATTCTTCGATTATCAAAGATGTCGAGCTTATCATTGAAAATATTGATTGAAATGAACAAACTTACCTGGACCTAACTACCTTGACTGGCTAAGAAATTTGTGAATAGTGCTGAGACAAGAGAAATTAGAATACGTGTTGGACACAGTGTTCCCAACAGTCACTGCAACAGACTCTACCGAATATGCCTCTTTTGATAAGGATGCTTACCAAAAACACCTAGTTGATGCCACTTCAGCACAGTGCATGATTTTGTCTTCCATGTTTATGGAACTTTAGAGACAACATGAGAACATGGGTCCCAATGAGATGCTCGAACACTTGAAGAGTCTCTATGACTCACAATCCAAGACTATGGAATATGAGTTACTGATAGAACTTTTTAAGTGTAAGCTCAATGAAGGGGGCCAGGTCTCGCAGCATGTGTTGAAGATGATAGGACTGATAGAGAAACTTGCTTCAATTGGAACGAAGATGCAAAAGAATGTCTCTACCAGCCTCATCCTGAACTCTCTCCCTCATTCCTTTGAAAACTTCATAGTGAATTATAATATGAATGGAACGAAGGCGAGTCTTTCGGAGCTGCACAAAATGTTGAAGACCTTTGAGTCTTCCACTTCTAAAGGAAAAGTTGTGCTCATAGTGAGCTCTACTAGCTGACCCAAGACGAAAGGTAAGGAATGGCAGAAGAAGAAGGGCAAAGCAGTCGCTGCGCCCTCAGCTATGAAACCTAAGAGAGGTGTGAAAAAGAAGAAGGTGAATATGGCTAAGGATGTATGCCTCAACTGCAACAAGAAGGGGCATTGGAAGAATGACTGCACTGCACCAGGAGGAGGAAAAACACCATGTGCTTCTACCTCTGGTGGACAAGGTATGTACGCCATTGAAATAAATATGTCTATAAATAACTCTCATTCCTGGGTATTGGATACCACTTGTGGCTCACACATTTGCACCAATGTGCAGGGGATAACTTATAGCAAGAAGGTTGGACCAAGAGAGGTGGACCTACGCGTTGGAAATGGAGCGCGTAGGAACTTATAGATTAAATTTGCCTTCTGGCTATTGTCTAGTGTTAAATAATTGTTACTATGTACCCTCGTTAACGAGGAATATCATTTCTATCCCCATTTTGGACATGGAGGGTTTTTCTTCATTATTTCTAATGGCAGTCAAGTACTGTCTTTTGATAATGTTATATATGGAACTGCTCCTCTTGTGGATGGATTATATACACTAAACTGTATTCGAGAAATATTCAATGTACAAAATAAACGAGCTAAGATAAGTAATAGAAACTCTACCTACCTATGACATTGCATACTTAGTCATATCAACGAATCAAGGATAGCAAGGTTGAGGAAGTTAGACTACCTCGAACCATTTGACTTGGAATTTTATGGTAACTGCGAATCTTGCTTGAGAGAAAAGATGACCAATAAGCCACTTTTTAGGAAAGGTGTGCGAGCCAAGGAGGTACTTTAGTTAGTCCATATTGATGTATGTGGGCCATTTTCGACTCAAGCTAAAGGAGGTTTCCTATACTTCATCACTTCTACTGACGACTTCACAAGGTATAGATATGTGTATCTTATGAGACATAAATCCGAGGCTTTTGAGAAGTTCAAAGAGTACAAGTCAGAAGTAGAGAAGCAACTTGCAACAAGTATCAAGACCCTTCGATCGTATCAAGGAGGTGAATACTTGAGCAAGGATTTTCTAGATTACTTAAAGCTACATGGAGTCCAATCAAAGTGGACACCTCCTGGAACACCACGGATGAATGGTGTTGCCGAAAGGAGAAACCGAACCTTCTCAATATATGTTCTGAACAGGGTTCCTTCCAAGTCAGTAGAAAAGACACCCTATGAGATATGGTGTGGCAAGAGGCCAACTCTTAAACATATGATACCCTGGGGGTGCCCTGCATATGTTAAGAAGATGCTCACTGACAAGTTGGAATCCAAAAGTGAGAAATGTTACTTCGTGGGGTATCCAAAGGAAACTAATGGATACTACTTCTATCTTTCTGGAGATCTTAAGGTCATTGTTTCCAGGAACGCAACTTTCCTTGAAGAAGAATATGTCTACAAGGAACATAGTTGCACAGAGATAGAACTTGAAGAAATTCAAGAACCGCAAGATAACATAGATGTTGAATCCTTGCCGAATGACCATGGAAAGAATTTAGTAGGAGTATTTGGCGAAGATTGGGTACTTCAAGTACGCCCTTCGGCCAATGGGAGTGTTACGAAGAACAATGCAGAAATGCAAGATCATCATACATAGCCTTTGGGAGTAGATGCAATGGTTGCACCTCCTCCCATTCAGGAAATACATGAAAATGATATTCCTGAAAGCTCTCAAGTTAGTGGATTATCCAACACACAATAACCCTCTCACATTCAGAACATATCAAGCGCTGAACTGTAAAACAATCAACTCCGTAGGTCCATTAGGACTCATCGTCCTCCTGAAAAACTAAATCTACTTGTGGAAACACACAGTGATATAGATATTTCCGATAACGATGATCGTACAACCTATAGCGAAGCAATGTTGGACATTGATTCAAAGAGATGGCAAGAGGCCATGAAATCCGAGATGAAATCTATGTACATCAATCAAGTGTGGAACTTGGTTGATTTGCCAGTTGATGTTAAACCTATAGGATGCAAATGGGTCTTCAAGAAGAAGATCGATGTATTTGGAAATATACAGACTTATAAAGCAAGGTTGGTGGCTAAAGGTTATAATCAATGGCCTGGGGTCGATTATGATGAAACCTTTTCACATGTTGCTAAGATTAAGTCCATTCGGATTTTGCTTGCAATAGCTGCATATTATGACTATAACATTTGGCAGATGGATGTCAAAACCGCTTTCCTCAATGGTAATCTAGTTAAGGAGGTGTATATGAAACAACCTGAGAGTTTTTTGCTTGAGTCCAAACCAAATGTTGTATGCAAGCTACAAAAGTCCATTTATGGGCTTAAACAAGCCTCGAGGAGTTGAAACATTTGCTTTGACAAGGCTATCAAGTCATTTGATTTCGTCAGAAGCAAAGAGCATCCATGTGTTTATAGTAAACGCAAGGATGGGAGTATTGCCTTAATTATTATATATGTATATGACATATTGATAATGGGAGAAAATAAGACTCTCTTGTAGTCAGTCAAGGAGTGTTGTCCAGTACCTTCATGATGAAGGATTTAGGTTAATCCTGCTACATTCTGTGAATTAGGATCTATAGAGATAAACCTAATAGATTTTTGGGGCTGTCACAGTCAGTCTACATAGACAAAGTGCTTAGACGTTTTTCTATGGAAAATTTAAAGAAAGGCAGCCTACCTATGGGACAAGGAATCAAGTTATCTAAGAAGTAAAATCCTTCTAATACTATAGAACTTGAACGCATGAAGAGGATCTCATATACTTTGGCTATAGGATCGATCATGTATGCCATGACCTGTACTAGGCCAGATGTGGCCTTTGCACTTAGTATGACTTGCAAATTCCAGCATAATCATGGGTAAGAACACTGGAATGCAGTCAAGAGTATTCTTAAGTATCTTAGACGAACTAAAGATTACTTCTTAGTCTATGATGGGGAAAAAAGCTAGCTGCTACTGGGTACACTAATGCTAGCTTCCAGACGGATCTTGATGACTTCAAATCTCAGTTGGGTACACGTTCATTTTCAATGGTGGAGCAGTGAGCTGGAAAAGTTCCAAACAAGCTACAACTGTTGATTCGACAACAGAAGCTGAGTACATTGAACTAAGGGTAGTTCCGAGTGCTAGTTGTCCAATAACTATTTATTGTGACAACACTGGTGCGATTTCATAGGCTAAGGAACCAAGATCAACAAATAGAAACAAGCATGTACCAAGGAAGTACCACATACTCAGGGAGATGGTGGAGACTGAAGAGATTAGATTAGACTATGTTTCCACATATGATAATCTAGCTGACCCATTCACTAAACCATTAAGCTTAGTCAATCATACTGGTCATTTTGAGAATATGGGCATTAGATATGTTGGAGATTGGCTATAGGCCAAGTGGGAGATTGAAAGTATATTTATGTCCTAGAGAGAATTTGTATTAGGACAAATGTACTTTATACATATTCGTATTATTATTAATGAAGATTAATATTTTGGCATTTGCAATTATTGAATTATTAGTTGATTGTTTATATTATTCTATAATATGCATCCCTAGAGGTTACATTGTTATTAATTATGTGAGATATTAATATTATAACGTAACTCTTAAAATAGCCTCAACTAATGATCATCGAGAATGGGATATCGATGATATGTGATAAGTCGACATGTGGTCTGCATCACATCCTTAGAGGATGTGGTATGTCTCACCTGCTATGAGTAAAGGCTACTCGTGATGGATATATGGATACTTTAGAAGTATTGGTATACCCTGCTAATATACTGTTTGTTATACTTGTCTAAAGTATGATCAGCGTATGGGAGATAGAAGTCCTTAGACTTAAGGTCAATGCGTACCTTGTCTACAAAGTAATATACTTTGATCATGTCCTAAGCTCAAATGCCTTATAGGTTGAGATATGGCTTGAATGGGTACATTACGATGTGGATTAAAGGTGGTAGATAAGGCTGGCCAGTGGGCCGGGCCGGCCCGGACCCGCCCCGAACCCAACATTTTAATTTTTTTTTGCGGTATCGGGACTCGAACCGGGACGGGACATGGTCTTGTCCCGACCTGTTATGGCCCGCCCCAGGTCCGCCTGTCCCGACCTGATCCCAGTCCCGCCCGAAACTCCCTTTTGCAAAAATAACCGTTGCACCAACGACCATTTTACATTTTGGCCGTTGTGCAATGGCCATTTTTGGCCTCCCCCTCCCCCTTAATATTTATTTTTAACCCATAAGTTATTATATTTACACTTTAACCCAATTTTTCAACTATAAATACCTCATTTTCTCTTCATATTTCTCACAAATCTTCCTACAATCTCTCTAATCTCTCAATCTATCTCTCTACAAGTCTACATTGTATACTAAATATTCAATTTTATTTATTCATTTGGGAGTGAATTTGGCAACTAGCTTGAGGATCTTCCATCGAGCAAAGTTTCAATTTTCAACCTCTCGATTACACGTCGACGTTACGTCGGCGTTTGGTACATTCGTTCCTTCATTAAATTATTATTGTCTGTTTATTTTATTTAGCGCACTTAATTTCATTTACTTTAATTATTTATTAGTATAATTATAAATTTATAATGGAAGGAGCTATTTCTTCTAGTCAATGGTACTTCTTCTAGTCATCCTATTTCTAAACAGAATCCTATTCCTACACATGATGATTTTGTTGATACTGAACATTTTTCTACAATACCATTAGATTTAGATGAGGAGCTATTTTCTAGAACTCAAGAAGACTTTAATTTAGACGATGATCTAGAGGATACACCCACTAATGTATATGACAACACACCTACTAGTGCACCTTCAACTGAAATGCCTCCTATTGGCCCTAGTATGAGATGAGGTCCAGCAAAACGAACATTAAAAATCAGATGCATAGATATTTTTTGATAGGGATGTAGAGAATCAAGTAGCTAGATGTAAATTTTGTAAAGATGTTTTAAAATTTAAAACTGGAAAAGCTCACGGTGGGACGGGGGGTTTAATGAGACACGTAGCAAGGGCTTATCCAGCTAGATATGCCCAATACGAGGCTTCAAAACTATGTGCGCAAACGTCCGCTCCATCGGGTCAAGGTTCACATACTATCCCGAACCAAGTACAGGGTCAAATTAACCCTATGACGGGGGGAATTGTACGCCTTAAATATGATAAACATAGAGATAGGGAAGCAATAGCAAAATTAGTTGATATGGAGGGTTTGCCCTTTTCATTTCCTTCATCTTCCGGTTTAATTAATTACATTAGAGATATGTATAATCCTGCTTTTAACGGTTTTCCTAGATCAACTGTTAAGAGAGGTGTATTTAAATTCGTACATGAATATCGATAGTATTTACGTTATTCATTATATCATTTTAATGAAAAAATGGCTATCACTTATGATATAGGTCGTAGTACTAACGACCAAGATTATTTAACGGTAACCTGTCACTGGATAGATTGTAAATGCTCTATGCAAAAACGTATCTTAGCGTATAGATATATAGATGATAGGCACACTGGTACTTTTATTGCAGAAAATATTTATCAAGTGTGCGGTTATTACGGAATAACTGATAAAATTATGACTATTACATTAGATAACACTTCTTCTAACAATTACGCTATTACAATTTTAAAACATAGTTTAACTCCATCTTTTGTAGATCATTTTCATATAAAATGTGCATGCCATATATATAACTTAATTGTAAAGGATGGTCTATCACTTTTTGAAGACATTCTTAGTAAAATACAATTTTCTATAAACTTTACTTTTAAAATAATAGAATACAACGAAGAAAATAATATAAAAAAACTTGTCACGATTGCCAACTACCTTATAGAAAAATTCAGAAAAAGTATCCATTAGGTGGAATTTTTTATATGAGCAACTACTTGTTGCTTATGACTATAGAAAACCTATAACTTTATTTTTTAACTCTCATAATCAAAATCCAGCTGATATGGTTGTAAATAGCGATTGAGGAAAAATTTCAGAACTTATTGTATTTTTAGAGAAATTTTTTCAAGCAACAAAAGAATTTTTCGGTATATATTATTCTACTATTTCAAATATGTTGTTTTATATAGCTCTAATATTTTTACTGCTTAATGAATATATGGATAAACCATCTTATAAGGCAGCTATTAAAAAAATGTTTATCAAAATAAAAAAATATTTTATTCCTATTTCCACTATTTATATTATTGGTACTGTATTAAATCCGACTATTAAAATAGACGGTACTAAATCACTTATTGAAACGATTTACGATTGTATAGCAGTACTACCACCTCCAAGTCCCAAAAATCCAAATCACCCACCACCTATTAAACAAACTAAAGAAGAAGTGTTGTCTAGCGTAGAAGACGAATGCAAAAAAATATATAGGTTTTACCAACAAGAAAGTGCTAGCAACCTACCGGCTTCCATACCATATTTTTCTTCTTCAACACAACCTCACAAAAGACATGTTGTTTCTGCGGCTAGTATTCAAATCCTCAGAAATAGAATGTGCGGCTGTACCACTACTAACCAAATTAGCGAGTTTGATATTTTTGTTTTGCAGGGTTCTGTACTGTACCAAGCAGTTTTCAATGAAGAAGGACGTCAAGACTTGCTGAAATACTGGAGGGAGAATGAGAAGACCTTTCCAACACATTCAATGATGGCCCGAGATGTTTTGAACATTCAAGCGTCTCTGAGTTAGGGAGGTTTCTTTCTCTCTCTTCGAAAAGTGCTTCTCCACATTGTCTCTCTCCTTTATAGAAGTAGGGAAGATATAATAGTTGATGATATGCTTGGGATAGGTTCCTCTTTACTTAGCTTGGTCTATTCTGGCTAAGTATTCACGGTGCCATCCTAGTCTCTAGCTCCAACCGCATTGTGTGACTAGGCTACTCATACTTGTAGCAATGAAATACTATATATTCCTCCACCAAGTGATAAATGATTGATTACAAATATTTAGGATATATATTTCTTTTCTCTATAAAGGCCTAGAAATACCTTGTTTACGTATCATTGGAAAGTGCATTAACATAAATACGGCGTCACCTTTGCGCTTGGGTTACTGTTTATAGATGAACTTTCGCAGCTTGTGTCCATGCACTCCATTTCTTCCTTCGTCTTCGTAGGCAGGGGGTCTCAATCAACCTCCTACGCCTTTTGGCGATTCTATGTTCTTTCCTATTTCTCAATCAGACGAGGGCGAGGAGCAGCCTGCAGGTACTTCAGAAATAGAGAAGGCTAAGGCAAAGCGGGAATCATTAAATCGATTTCCGAAGACCCATCCACGAAATATAGCATTTGAGAACGCGTTAATATGACAAGATCATATAATGGAAAAAATGGCTAACATTATAAAGGATCAAGGCAACGACGTCTGAAAGCGCTTTTTCTGCCGGCAGATATCAAATAGGAGAGCATAAACACTCATTAGCCAGAAACAGCTTGGAGATTGTAGTATTATTCAGAGATTGGATATGAGCGGAGCAGAGAAGGTGCGGTCAACCGGAGATCAACGAAGAAGAAGACGAAAACTACAACGAAATCTTATCCGAAGGTGGTAGAAGCGACGTGGATCACTTTGACCAAAATAAACTTGAACAGGTGGGATCGGAAAATTCCGCCTATCCCGATCCCACCTGACCAGACCCGATCCCACCCCTTCCCCTCGTCCCGCTCTACCCGATCCCGCCAAACCCGGCCCGACAGTCCCGTGCCCGGCCCACTGGCCACAGTTAGTAGTAGTTGAGCCAAGATTAGGATTCATTACTCGAATGTATATTCGAGAGAACACTCAACTTCTCAGTGATATTAGGTTGACTAAGTCATTGGCCAACATAATAGACATATTTAGAATATGGTCTAGTTGTCAACTAATATAGATGAGATACAATGATTAAGCCATTTGGATAGACACTTGACAAATCCTAAGCTTGATCGGGTGTGTCGTGAATGAAAGGATTTTATCTTACCACATAGAGATTAAGTTTACTGGATTCGTGTAAACGTACTTCACATATTGAGTTCGTCTTGCGGCGCTGTCTAGGAGTTCCACGTAGACCTTAATTTGATTAATGTCGATATGTGAAGGCATGTAGCGTCACACTATGTCGATTGTCTTTTCGATCTGAGGATGTATTGAGAGAGTATTAAATATTCAATTTCGAATCGAGTTATTTAAATGAATAATAATTATTTTAATTAAGTCAAAATTGGATTTTGGATTTAATTAAGAATATGCGGAAAATAAAATGAGACAGTGTAGGGCCACGTCAGCACCGCGGCGCCCACACCATAAGGCCACGGTGCCATGACCTAATCTGTCTCGAATTTTTGGCCAGGCCCAAAGTCAAACTCTAATCCAGTTTAACCTAATTTTTCACCTATAAATACAAACCTACACTTCATTATTCATGACACTTGATTTTCATATCATTATTCTAAGTCTTAGAGACTCAGAATCAAAACACTCTCTCGAACCTCTGCCGGATTTCCTAACTTTCCAAAGGAGGAATACATTGAAGCTTGGAGCTTGCAATCGAAAGGGCATTCGCGTGCGCACCCACAGTTGATAAAGATTTCAAATATTGTAAACATGTAAGTATCATTCAAGTCTTATGTTTACAATCTAAAATTATACTATAGTCAAACAGTTCAGCGTTTGTTGGGTTTGAAACAAGTTTTCAATATCCGCTGCGTACAACAACCAAACAAAATCCTACAGTATACATCTAGATTTTGAAGATCCCAGGATGCAGATAGAAGAGCTCAAAGAAGCCAAGCATCATAAAACAACCACTCAATTGTGCTTCTACTATTTGTGATGAACTCAGCTACGTTATTTCTTCTTCATGTTTGCACCAAGTTGTTGCAATTTCTCAGTTTCTCATCAATTAATTGCATTACTTATTGAAACAGAAAAATTATATTGGAATATTCTAAGAGAAAAAACAAGTGAGAAATGAGAAAGAAATATGTTTCCAAACAGTTTCACCGACTAAGACAAAATCACGGGAAAGAGGAATCTTAATTGCCACTTAAGAATACCAGAAGTTGTAAAGAACAAGTACAAATTCCTTTGCTACGAGGGTACAGAGCTTTGTCGTCATACATGTCGATTCCGTACTGCACTAAAGTATGTATGAAAAGCCCCAAAACATCTCCCAGTATTAAAGAAATTATATTTCCAGCCTCTATTTTTGTTGAAGAGCTTTCATAATTGCCAAGAGTATAAATAATTGCCACGCACTCCTGACTCCTTCAGAAAACTTTGACCTATCAATAAATTGAAGGTGGTCTCCAATGGAACAGGAAAAACAATGTCACATCGCAAGAAATTTATAAGATTTTAAAACACGAACAAGATGTAGTATTAAGAAGATTAGCAAAAACACTAGTGATTTCTTCACATTTATCCAAGCCCCGGTGGACAGAATTAGAATTACCTTGTTGCTGTGCAGGTAGGATGTAATGTTAAAATCACCACCGCCTCCCTCATTAGTAGAACATTCTAGATTAAGTTATATAATTATCTAGAAATGTGGTAAAGATTCATGAAATACATAGGAAAATAATTGCTAGAAAATTCTAAAGTCAATGTCTTAGTTGTTTACCATGTTGGGACAAGCCCATTATGATGTTATAGCTAGAATCTTCTGGCAATGTAAATTTGGTTGATGAACCGATATTGATCATGTATATATAGAGACCTTGGGTCCTTAAGGAAGCAAGTTCCAAGTGTGCATCCAAAAAGTGTCCAAGTGAGTCTAAAGTGTGTGTAAATACTAAGAGTGGCCAGTGGGCCGGGCTCGGGTCTGGCGGGCCGGGTCTGGCGGGGTCGGGGTCGGGGCGGGACGGGAGAAGGGGCGGGGTCGGGTCTGGCGGGCTCTGGCGGGGTCGGGTCTGGCGGGACTGGAGCAAGTCCCGTCCCGATCCCGATCCCGTCAGGCTCGGGTCGGGGCGGGGTCGGGGCGGGATACGGCGGGTTTTCATTTTTTTTTTTTTTAAATAACATATGTATAAAAAAAAGTCAATAAACAAAATAAGATAGTGTAATAAAAACATCCCAAGGCTGTTTTTGTGCCTCTTATATTATTTAATAGACATATGATTTTTTTGTAATACAAATACAATTGTCTAAAATCTAAATTGCAACTTTGTGGTGTTGTCCAAAAGTTACAAATTACATAATAAAATTACAATTAAAAAAATTACATTCTCAAAAATACCTGTTCTAATTGCTTGATGATTTCATGTGGTTCTTCGGTTGGAATTGGTATTAGTTGGTCAAATTGATCCACGTCGCTTCCACTACCTTCGGTTAAGATTTCGTTGTAGTTTTCATCATCTTCTTCGTTGATCTCCGGTTGACCGCACCTTCTCCGCTCCGCTCGTATCCAATCTCTGAATAATACGCAATTTCCAAGTTGTCTCCGGCTAATGAGTGTCTCGTGGTCTCCTATTTGATATCCGCTGCAGAAAAAGCGCTTTCGACGCAGTTCATGACGCTTGAATGTTCAAAACATCTCGAGCCATCAATGAAAGTGTCGGAAAGGTCTTCTCATTCCCCTCCGTATTTCAAACAAGTCTTCATGTCCATCTTCATTGATAACTTCTTGATACGGTACGAACCCCGTAAAACAAAAATATCCAACTCGCTAATTTGGTTAGTAGTAGAGGTACGACCGTACATTTTATTTCTGAGGCTTTCAATACTAGCCGCAGAAACAGCAGTCTTTTGTGAGGTTGTATTGAAGATGAAGAAGATGGTATGGAAGCTGGTAAGTTACTAGCATTTTCTTGTTGATAAAATCTATATATATTTTTGCATTGGTGTTCTACGCTAGACAATACTTCTTCTTTAGTTTGTTCAATAGGTGGTGGGTGATTTAGATTTTTGGGACTTGGAGGTGGTAGTACTTCTATACAATTGTAAATAGTTTCAATTAATGATTTAGTACCGTCTATTTTAATAGTAGGATTTAATACAGAACCAATAATATAAATAGAGGGAATAGGAATAAAATATTTTTTTATTTTGAGAAACATTTTTTTAATAGTGCCTTATAAATTTGGTTTTTCCATATATTCACTAAGTAATAAAAATATTAGAGTTATATAAAATAACATAGTTGAAATAGTAGGATAATATATACCGGAAAATTCTTTTGTTGCTTGAAAAAATTTCTCTAAAAATACAATAAGTTCGGAGATTTTTTCCCAATCACTATCTAAAATCATATCAGCTGGCTTTTTATTATGAGAGTTAAAAAATAAAGTTATAGGTAATTTATAGTCATAAGCAACAAGTAGTTGCTCTTATAAAGAATTCCACCTAGTGGATACTTCTTGTGGAATTTTTCTAACAGGTAGTCCACAATCATGACAAATTTTTTTATATTCTTTTCTACGTTGTACTTTATTACTTTTAAAAATAAAGTTTATAGCAAATTGTATTTTACTAAGAATGTCTTCAAAAAGTGATAGACCATCCTTTACAATTAAGTTATATATATGGCACGCACATTTTATATGAAAATGGTCTGGAAAAAGAAGGAGTTAAACTATTTTTTAAAATTGTAATTGCGTAATTGTTATTAGAAGCGTTATCTAATGTAATAGTCATAATTTTATCGGTAATTCCGTAATAATCGCACACTTGATAAATATTTTCTGCAATAAAAGTACCAAAGTGTGCCTATCATCTATATATCTATACGCTAAAATACGTTTTTGCATAGACCATTTATAATCTATCCAATGAAAAGTTACGAGTTAAATAATCATGGCGAGTTAGTACTACGACCTATATCGACGTGATGGATACTTTGCCATTAAAATGATATAATGAAAAACGTAAATATTGTTGATATTCATGCGCGAATTTAAATACATCTCTCTTAACGATTGATCTAGGAAAACCGTTAAAAACAGGATTATATATATCTCTAATGTAATGAATAAAACCGGGAGATGAAGGAAATGAAAAAGGCAAACCCTCCACAGCAACTAATTTTGATATTGCTTCCCTATCTCTATGTTTATTGTATTTAGAGCCTACAATTCCCCCCGTCATAGGGTTAATTTGACCCCGTACTTGGTCCGGGACGATATCGTATGTGAACCTTGTCCCGATGGAGCGGGCGTTTGCGCACCTGGTTTTGAAGCCTGGTATTGGGCATACCTAGCTGGATGAGCACTTACTACGTGTCTAATTAAACCCCCCGTCCCACCGTGACCTTTTCCAGTTTCAAATTTTAAAACATTTTTACAAATTTTACATATGGCTACTTGATTCTCTACGTCCCTATCAAAAAATGTCCATGCATCGATTTTAATGGTCGTTTTGCTTGGACCTCGTCTCATACTAGGGGGAATAGGAGGTATTTCAGTTGAAGGTGCACTAGTGGGTGTGTTGTCATCAACATTAGTGGGTATATCATCTAGATCATCGTCTAAATTAAAGTCTTCTTGAGTTCCAGAAAATAGCTCCTGATCTAAATCTAATGGTATTGTAGGAAAATGTTGAGTATCAACAAAATCATCCTGTGTAGGAATAAGATGACTAGAAGAAGTACCCTTGCCCTGGTTGCCTCTACTAGAAGAAGCACCCTTACCCTTACCCTTAAACATACCTTTTAATCCTTCCATTTTAATTATGATAATAAATAAATAATTAAAGACAATAAAATTAAGTGATCTAAACTAAATAAACAGACAATAATAATTTAATGAAGGAACGAATGTACCAAACGCCGACGTAACGCCGACGTAACGTCGACGTGTAATCGAGAGGTTGAAAATTGAAACTTTGCTCGATGGAAGATCCTTAAGCTAGTTGCCAACTTCACTACCAATTCCCAAATGAATAAATAAAATTGAATATTTAGCAAACAATGTAGACTTGTAGAGAGATATATTGAGAAATTAGAGAGATTGTAGGAAGATTTGTGAGAAAGATGAAGAGAAAATGAGTTATTTATAGTTGAAAAATTGGGTTAAAGTGTAAATATAATAACTTATGGGTTAAAAATAAATATTAAGGGGTAGGGGGTTGGGGGAGGGGGGGGGCTAAAATGGCCGTTGGTCAACGGCCATAATCTAAAATGGTCGTTGGTGCAACGACCATTTTTGCAAAGGGGCGGGGTCGGGGTCGGGGCGGGGTCGGGGCTCGCGGGACGAGACATCGTCCCGTCCCGAGTTCGAGTCCCGCCCCCGTAATTTTTTTTTTTTTTTTGGCGGGGTCGGGGCGGGACCGGGACGGGCTCAGGTCGGGGTCGGGCTGTCCCGGCCCACTGGCCAGCCCTAGTAAATACTTAAGTAAGCTTAAACGAGAGTGTCAAGTGTTGATAAAAATAAAAGAGTAAGAACTTTGTGTATATTGTGGTCAAGTTATAGTGTTCAAGTCTTGGTGTAATTACTTTTACAATAATAAAGTAATTTCATTTTTCACGTGTTATGTTGTCTAACAAGTGACATAAGAGCCAGGTCGGTTCATACCAAATAGTCATTTGTTGAGTTTCTTAGAGTGTTCGTGTGTGGTTTAGTACTACAAAGGTTGTTGTTGAAATCAAGCTTTCTTTGTAAAAATAGAATTTTATCCAAGACACAATGGGTGACCTTCAAGTGGTCGGTGCAATCAAGAAACTTAACAATCAGAATTACAGCGCGTGGTCAATGCATATGGAGACATATCACCAAGGCCAAGATTTATGGGAGATCGTTGGTGGCAATGAGGTCACACAACCAGAAGACGCAGTCGCTCTGAAGAAATGGAAGATTAGAGCTGGAAAAGCCATGTTTGCGATTCAGACCACAGTTGAAGATGAAATGTTGGAGCACATCTGGCTGGCTAAGACACCGAAGGAAGCGTGGGATACTTTCACAACATTTTTCACCAAGAAGAATGATACGAGACTGCAACTTCTGGAGAACAAACGTCTCTCTATCAGACAATGCGACATGACGATCAACCAATACTTTACCAAGGTAAAATCTCTTTGTCGCGAAATTTCTGCATTAGACTCTGCTGCTGGCATGTTAGACGCTAGAATTAGAAGAATTATTATTCATGGATTAAGGCTAGAATATAGAAATTTTATTGCTGCAATACAAGGTTGGCCAAGCCAATCTTCTCTTGTTGAATTATAAAACTTGCTAGCTGACCAAGAAGCATTGGCTAAGTAAATATCTGGAGTCTCATTAAAGAGTGATGAAGAAGCACTCTATAGCGGTGATAAGAAAGGCCGATCCCAACCAAATGCTAGTAGAAATTCTATAAAACATGATGACAAGGATAATCATCATGGAAGCTCCCAATCAGGGGGAGCTCAAAAGAAAGACAACCGGGGTGGCCAGTCAAAGAATAACAATAAGTTTGATGGAAAATGTTATAACTGTGGAAAAAAGGGCCACATAGCTAAAATTTGTTGGTTCAAGAAGAACACTACAGAAAGCAATGCAGCCACGTCATATGCAGGAAAGACAAGCGATGAAGAGTGGGACGCTGAAGCATCTTTCGCAATGGAGGAAGAAGAATTAGCTTTGGAAGTTACTATTCCTGGAACTATGGACTACAATAATGATTGGATAGTCGACTCTGGATTCTCAAGTCATATGACAGGAGATAAAGGGAAGCTACAAAACATGATCGAGTACAAAGGTGGTCATGTGGTGATGACAACTAAGATCTCAAGACTACCAATCGCTCACATCAGAACAACAACAATCATGCCGAGATTCAGTTCGAATGAGGTTTCATTCTAGGATGTCTACCATGTACATGGGATGAAGAAAAAACTTACTATCAGTAGCGCAACTAACGGCATCAGGCCACCATGTCGTATTCGGACCTCAAGATGTCAAGATCTATCAATATCTTGAAATATCTGGAACATCGATGATGAGAAGATGATGCTTAGAGTCTGTCTATGTAATTTTAGCAGAGTCAGCTTATGTAAACAAGAATCGAAAGAATGAAACAACTGATTTGTGGCATGCAAGACTTGGACATTTAAGCTATCACAAACTCAAGGTGATGATGAAGAAATCTATGTTGAAAGGTTTTCCCCAACTCGAGGTCAGAATAGAGACCGTTTGTGCATGTTGCCAATACGGTAAGGCGCATCAGTTACCGTATGAAGACTCAGAGTTCAAAGCCAAAGCACTTTTAGAGCTGGTCCATTCTGACATATTCGGGCGAGATAAACAATCATCAATCAGCGGCATGCAATACATGGTTACATTCATTGATGACTTCTCACGATACGTATGGGTTTTCTTTCTATAAGAAAAATCCGAAACTTTTTCAAAATTTAAAGAATTCAAGGAAATAGCGGAAGGAGAACTCGGCAAGAAATCCAATGCCTCTGAACAGACAACGGTGGTGAATATACATTAGATGAGTTCTCTCAGTACCTACGAGAATGCTACACACGCCATCAATTCACATGTGAAAATACGCCACAACAGAATAGAGTAGCTGAGAGGAAGAATCGATATCTTGCAGAGATATGTCGAAGCATGCTACATTCAAAGAATGTTCTAGGAAGATTTTGGGCAGAATGTATGAAAAGAGCAGCTCATGTCATCAATAGACTTCCTCAAGCGAAGTTAGGGTTCGCTTTACCCTTTTAAAAACTATGGGGTAGTAAACCTGCAGTAAGTCACTTTCGAGTATGGCTGTGTATGCTACGTGTTTGTGCCAAGTCATCTACTTAGCAAATTTGATAAAAAGGCGATACAATGTATCATTGCGGGATACGACAACTAAAGGAAAGAATGGAAATGCTGTGACCCAACAACTGAAAAGTGTTATACATCAAGAAATGTGGTATTTGATGAGGCAGCATCATGGTGGTCATCTCAAAAGGAAGAGTTACCTGATTCCAAGGATATAGAAGAAAATTTGCAAAAGAAGATGGGGGAGCAAATTGTTAAAGTACATCCAACTCTAGAAAAGGAACATGAAGATCAAAGTGAGAAAGAAAATACTGAGGATGAGGCAACACATGATCTATGGCAAACAAGCATTCATCAAAAAGTAGAAGACCGTCAACCAGAAAGAGTAAGCCCACAACCTCGGAGATCGACAAGAGTTTGAAAGCCAAATCCCAAGTACGCCAATGCTACTGTAGCTGAAGAAGAAAAGTTTAGAGAACCAGAGACATATGAAGAGGCATCCCAGATCATCAAGTGGTTTGAATCTATGAAAGAGGAGATAAGTGCTCTAGAGAAGAATCAAACATGGGAGCTAGTACCAAAGCCAAATGAAGTAAAACCCTTTTCATGCAAATGGGTTTACAAGGTAAAAACTCATCCTGATGGATCAATTGAAAGATACAAGGATCGGTTAGTAGCTTGAGGATTCTCTCAATAGTATAGGCTAGATTATGATGAGACGTTTAGCCCAGTTGCTAAGAGTACAACAGTATGATTCCTGCTAGAACTTGCAGCAAGTAAAGATTGGAGAATGTGGCAAATGGATGTGAAAAATGCCTTTCTACATGAAGAGTTGGATTGATAAATATACATGATCCAACCAAGAAGATTTGAGGATAAAGAGCATCATGATTATGTTTGCAAACTGAAGAAGGCGCTCTATGGATTGAAACAGACTCGGAGAGCATGGTATGGCAAGATTGCTGAGTTCTTAGTAGAGAGCGGGTATGACATGGCACATGCAGATTCAAGATTATTCATCAAAGTGAAGGAAGCAAAGATCGCAGTTGTTCTAGTATATGTCAAAGACCTCATTATCACCGGCGATGATGAAGCAGAAATATGTCAAACAAAGGAGAATCTGTCAGTTCACTTTCAAATGAAGGAGCTTGGAGAATTAAAACACTTCCTTGGATTAGAAGTTGATCGAACTAAGGAAGGTCTATTTCTTTGCCAACAAAAGTATGCGGAAGACTTGCAACAAAAGTTTGGAATGCTCGAGTGCAAACCTATCTCAGCACCTATGGAAGCTAATTCCAAGTTATACGCTCATAAAGGGAAGGACTTACAAGACAAAGCAATGTATCGACAACTGGTAGGTAGTCTAATCTACCTTACATTGACTCGACCAGATATCTCACATGCAGTAGGGGTAGTAAGCTGATATATGCAATAACCAAAGAAGCCTCATTTGGAAGCAGTCCGACGAATGTTGAGGTATGTCAAAGATACCATTAACTATGGTCTCTTTTATAAGAAAGGCGATGTGGTAAAGATAGTTGGATACTGCGATGCTGATTATGCTGGAGATCACAATACTCGTCGATCACGAACTGGATATGTATTCATGCATGGATCTGCAGTAGTATCTTGGTGTAGCAAAAGGAAACCAATAATGTCCTTGTGAACCACAGAAGCAGAGTATAGAGCAGCGGCGATGGCAGCTCAAGAGAGAATGTCGTTAACGCAATTGATGAAGGACCTACACCAACTTATAGATTATGTGGTGCCACTCTATTGTGATAACTAGTCTGCTATTCGATTAGCATAAAATACAATGTTTCATGCTCGAACAAAGCATATGGAGGTGCATGACCATTTTCATAGAGAAAAAGTACTACAAGAAGAGTTAGAGATGCACCAAGTGATGAGTGAAGATCAGATAGCAGACTTGTTAACAAAATCACTTAACACTTCAGGATTTCAGAAACTCAGAGAACTACTCAGTATGAAGAGTCGGTGTTGAAGGGGAGTGTTAAAATCATCACCTCCTCTCTCATTAGTAGAACATTCTAGATTAAGTTATATAATTATCTAGAAATATGGTAAAGATTCAAGAAATACATAGGAAAATAATTTCTAGAAAATTCTAGAGTCAATTTCCTAGTTGTTTACCATGTTGGGACAAGCCCGTTATCATGTTATAGCTAGAATCTTATAGAAATGTAAAGTTGGTTGATGAACCGACATTGATCATGTATATATAGGGACATTGGGTCCTTAAGGAAGCAAGTTCCAAGTGTGCATCCAAAAAGTGTCCAAGTGAGTCTAAAGTGTGTGTAAATACTTAAGTAAGCTTAAGTGTGAGTGTCAAGTGTTGATAAAAATAAAAGAGTAAGAACTTGGTGTATATTGTGGTCAAGTTATAGTGTTCAAGTCTTGGTGTAATAACTTTTACAATAATAAAGTAATCACGTTTTTCATGTGTTGTGTTGTCTAATATGTAATAGGTACCCCGTGGAGTTGCGGATCCTTGTTGCATTAATCAGATGAATCTTCACAAGTGTCTCCACCATAAATATTTGTCCGTTATCAAGTAAAGCAAGGCTCTCTTTGTAAGTATTAACATAAAGTGCACCGTGAAACATTCGATGGGTAGTGTTATGAATGCAAAGACACTTCATTCTTTTAACTGCAAGATCATATGAAACCAAGAACGGGTGGGTATGCTCTCCACAAAATTCCACCATTTTTCGTTGACACTATTGGCTGAAACAAGTAATGAGTAACCTGAGGCTCATGTGGAAGAGACCATGGAGAAAACTCATTAGCAACAACACTGAATGTAATACGTGGAGAGATGTTGAACTGTTTCACCCATGATTGACCTGGGTTCATCATCCAAACACCAATTGTCTGACGACCATTATGAGCCAAAAAAAGTGATGACTGCTGTGATTCGAAAAGGATAAACTCCCAATTTTCTAGATAGAACTTTTCAACTAAACTAGCTGGTAACATTAACTCCCAAAACATCTTATCATGCATATCAAATAGGACAATCATATTTTTATTTTATGAGGTCTCCAGAGAAACGTTGTAACGGAGTTGATGGGTAGTCTCTGGACGATTTCAATCACAATTCTTGTGGAAAAAACTCAAACATGTTCTATATACGAAAATCAAGTACTCCTATCAACATTCTTAATTTCTTTCTCCCCTATCTCTGTAATTCTATTTTCTTGTCTGTCGTTTTGGTTATTTTCCTTTTAACCCGTTGCACGTTCCCCCTTTGGCTAAACCACCACTTCAGGCTAACCCTTTTGCCTGGCTGGCACTTACTCAAGTTAGAGTTTTGCGCCTAAACCTTTGTCAAAATTCGGATGTGGTACATCTACAAAAACAAACCAAAACAAAAAAAATGTAACATTACAAGATTTTATCATCTTCTTCTCTCGCTCTATCATTTTTTGCTCAAGGTTTACTAGTATTCCATGTAATGCTCATTAGAAAGCTATAGCTTGAGTACTTGGATATTTTAAAAAAACAATTTGACATATCCTACGGTGGTTTTGCTACCGTGTTAGATGATTATACTAACACAAGTGAATTACTAGTTATAATAATAATAAATCAACATCAGGTTGGATATTTACTTTAGGGGTTGGTGCCATTAGTTGGGCATCGAAGAAACAAATTTGTATTTCTCATTCTACAATGAAATCTGAATTGATTCCATAATTAGCAGATTCTGCAAACGAAGCGGAATGGCTGGGAATATGTTATTCGACATAAAGTTGTGGCCACAATCTATGCCATCCATTTCCATATTTTGTGATAGTGGGGCTACCATGTGTGTAGCTCACAATAAAACTTATAATAAGAAATGAAGACATATAAGTTTAAGGCATGCTTATATAAGAGAGTTAGTAACAAATGAGACTATATATAACTATAGTGTATGTGAGATCAAGTAAGAATCTGGCTGATCCACTGACAAAAGTTTTAAAAAGAGATACAAAAGAAATACATCATGAAGGAATGGGACTAAAACCTTAAACTAAATACAAGTAATGGGAATCGAGCTTTGAGTTAGTATACACTAACAATTCAAGTTTAACGGATAATAACAAGTTACTTTGTATTGTTAAGGCACTAATCCTTTTAGAGAGCCTGATTCTAGTGTAATACATACTGTTATGTGAGGAGTTACTAAATCTGTGTTTTAATAGGGGCAAAATAGGTAGTACAATTGGCAAGCCTCTGTTTGCTGATGAATGTACCACTAAATAGAAAAGAATATCTTATGAAAGAATGCTTATTGCAATCAATGTAACCAAACCACTCCCAACAGAAATCAATGTAATGGATTCAGATGGTAATATGTTTCAGAAAAACTACTGTAAGAAGTGTTTGAAAGTTGGGCACAACTGTGGTAACCCTTATGTTCCGACCCTTCTCCGGATTTCGCGCATAGAGGGAGCTTAGTGCACCGGGCTGCCATTTTATATGTTGTAGCTTATCTTACTTCAAGATTACAAATCTCATATTTTAATGAGGCTTAGATATAAATATATTTTGAGTGACCTGATAGTATAAACAAATATTTTCACACTAACCATTTATGTAACTTAAACTCTCAAGATAAGTCATCCTACCCGATGGTATAAAAAACTATACATTGTCAATGTATCGAAGTTAACTCAAGTTAAGATTATTCAACAAGCCCCACAGAGATTTCAAAATTCTTCTGTCCTTAACGGAAAGATAGAAAAAACAAAACTTGAAGCAACGTGGATTTCTAAACCAATGAGTTTGTAAATCAACTTTGGAAATCCAAAACTGTATACTTGCAATAAGAACAAAATATAGACATGAATAGTTCTATTTCTAATGCCAGGTTATTAGCTATCAGCTATCTTCATATTGCCAACACTTTGCATTCTAATAAATTCATTATATGCCTTATTTTCTGAAGTTTAATGCAATTTATTTCATTACATGGCACATTCCTTTTCCACTTAGTTGATTGTCAATGAAAATTTCAAACTCCCATCAAAATGTACAATGTAACGTAGTTTATCAATTTCCCCCTTTTTGATGATAACAAACTCAGAATTGATATTCCCCTTGAGAACCAGGTTACCCACTTGTTCCCCCTACAAAAAAGACCAATCTTTCAAAGCATAACAACATGTTTAGAATAGCAACAAGATTTTATCCCCTTAACTTCCCCCCTTCATCACAACCTCAATTCCTTCTTAAGTACTTTCCCCCCTTTTGGCATCATTGAAAAGAACAACTTGCAGTATAAGTAAAAAAAGTTCAGTAACATTAACTCGGAGCCACTGGGGCGACACAACATAAGCAGAAACATAAACAAGCAAAATCGTAATAATGCACAAAATAGAGTAAATGCCAAAAAGTAGATTAGCAATAAAGCCAAATCAGTACAAAATATAGTAATTAAACTATTATTAGAGTCAAACATTAGGAAACAACAGAACTAGGAATCAAAGAACATGGCTTAATAAAGAAGAAGGAACATATGTTGGAAGACAGGGACTGGGGAGGATGACTAGGGACGGGCCAGTACTTGTAGAAGCCTATCAACTCTCTCCTTGTTTGTGCGATGATCTTTTAAGATCTGATCTCGAAGCTCATCCACCTGTACCCACAACTTTTTCAACATGCAGCTTCTCATTTTCAGCCTCAAAATCGTGGCGAGAACCAGGTTCCTGTGTTTTTTCAGTCAATTGAAATTTTAGAAGATCATTCTCAGCCTTAAGCCTTTGAATTTTAGCAGTTGTTGCTTCTTGAGCTTTGATCAGAGTTGAGATGGTAGAAGTGGTGCCAACACCCACTTTCTTAGGCACACACTCACATTTTTGAAAGCAACTGAGGCCTCTCCAGACACAATTTCCATTTGCACCCTTGTTTCCTCACTCAGTTGACTTGTACACTTGATTTAATCATCTCTTTTAACTGATTCCTCTGATGTTGGAGGGGATTTTGATACAAATACAATTTCCTCAGTTTTTATTGGGTTGGGCTTTTCAATCTATCTAGAAATCACAGACATGGATGTGAATTTATTTGGGATTCAGTGCTTACTGGTTCTAGGAGGAATAGAAATGGGGGATTTTAGGGATGGGTCAGTGGTGCCTAGGAAGGCAGAGATTAGAATTTGGGAGGTAAAGTAGGGGACATTGGTTTAGTAGATGAGGGAGCGTTGGAAGGCAATGGTGTAACACCCTATATTTTAGTGTTAGGGTACATCAAGGTCAACACACATGAGTTTAATGAGATTGAGGTCATTCATGAAGTTATGGAAGATTCATATCAATGTTGGTGAGGTTACGCGGGGATTAGAGGTCAATAAATTGAAAAAAAAAGAATAGGCTGCCTCAATGCAATACCCCGTACTTTCATAATATGGTTTGCACCGCTTGACATATGTAAGTAGACTTGAGCCACATGGAATTTTAGTCATATTTAATTGTGCATATAAATAGCTTGGTGTATAAAAGGACAAAGTCCCGAAATATTTAGGACTTAAAAGTGTGACGATGGTGATTGGGAATAATACTTGGTGTGTGCATAAAGATGCTATGGATTAGTGTTACACTTTATGATTATGATAATGAGTATATGAAGTATGTGGGAAATGATTAACATTTAAGTAAATTGAGGTGAAAGAGTTAATTATGTGTGTAATTAGTAATATTTTGGGGTGTAGTGGAACAAGAAACAAGAGAAATTAAATTAATGACCTAAAAGAGTACTAAATAATCATTATAGTCAACATTTTACACGTGGATGCTCTATAAAAGGGATAACATGACTCATATATATATATATATATATATATATATATATATATAGGGTGATCTGGTGGCTTATCCTTAGGAGGTGGAGAATTCACAATTATTTACATATTGAAATGGACCCCACGACCCACTAGTTAATTAGAACATTTGATGATTCATTTTTGTTCACTAGTTTTTCTTAGCAAAAATGTGAATAGCAACATTTAGATTAGGAAGTTATTCATAAACTTTTGCTTCAACCATAAATGATCTTTGATGATTAGTACTTTCTATTTTGTGTGTTCTTTTGAACACCAAGAAAGAAATGACGTCCCAACAATTCAATTTTGGAAGCAAGTTATCTTGAGGTAGCAAACGTGAGCAATAATATAAGTTTAACGTATAAGTATGTTATGGCCAAATTTTCATTCTTTTGGAATGACCCGTATAAAATGAACGTAACCGTCCAAAGTAACTCTACTCTTGAAAACTAGAAATGTATATATCCTTCATTCTATTGAAGAAGCTTATTGATTCATGTATATATTGTCTTATTGACTCATAATGAAAGGTCTGTTTATATGTTAGTTCCATAATATTAATGGGATATGCAACGACCTTACGTCACTCCGGTGGACTCAGAGTATCTTAGTATCATTCATGAATGATATATATATATATATATATATATATATACCTTGACCTTAAAGGCGATATATATGCTACTATATGTATGCATTATATATGTATGAGAATGGGAAAATGGATACGGCGTTATATACGCACCACCACATGATCAACTGGTATATGATGATGATTATGCCCACATTGGCCGATATGACATGATGGGATGCCCACAGAGGCTTGATGGCATTATATATGCATATATTTATGACCAAGTATTATATACGCATGTGCACGATACTTATGCATATTAGGGCCATCAGGGGCATTTCGATAAAGGTTGATTCTCTCTTGTCGCATGTTACTTTCATGTCTCTATTATGTTGTTTTTCAAGCCTGACATACTCGATATATCATTCGTAGTGACATCCCTTTTATCGGGACATTGCATTTCATGACCGTAGGATCAGGTAGACAGGGTGAAGATCTACACTAGTAGATTGTTGGTTCAGTGGACATTGATGCACTATACTTGTTTTGGAGTTGCGGTCTAGTCCTGGTATAGTGTTTTGGATATGCATATGGGTATGCCGGGGCCCTATCCCGACTTTATGATATCAGATACTCTCTAAAGGCTTGTAGACAGTTGTCCTATGTATAGTAGTCATGTATGGCCTTGTTGCCCTTATTATGTATATATGCATGAGTTAGGTTCTTCTGTTTGCAGGATTTTATGTAGCACATTTCCAGTTATTATTGCTATATGTCAGCAGGTTACCTCATGATGGCCGTCATATCCCATGCTTGATTACTATTAGGTGATAAATATATAATTAGTGGTACTCGGCAAGTAAGGTCCGGGTGCCCATCATGGCCCCCGGTTTGGGTTGTGACAAACTTGGTATTAGAGCAATTTGTCCTAGAGAGTCTGCAAGCCGTGCCTAGTAGAGTCTTTTTATGGGTGTGTTGTGCACCACACTTACAGATAAGAGGCTACAGGGAATTTATGGTGATGGTTACCTTCCTTCTTGATCTAGAATCGTGCTATATAGATGTGTTGTAAGAATTCACTTTGTAACCCTTATCGTGTTTATGATTACATCAATGCCTTCTTCCAACATGGCTATGATTAGTAGAGAGATTCAGGTTGGATTGAGTGTAATTACGAGTAGTATGCCCTCCAATGAGACAGACCCGTCAGAGGATATGAGTAAGTTTCTTTCCTAGGTATCGACGAATCTAGTAGTACCAGAGGAGTTGAGGGAAGCTCCCGTACCATCAGTCCTACCATCGTCTCCATCTGATGAGGATGTAAGGAGAGCGGTGCAGGTATTGAATCAATTGGTTTCCTCCCAAGCACGACTTCATCCTAGAGCATCTAATAGAGATAGGCCCCTTGAAGGGTTATGGAGCTCATAACCTAGGGAGTTTATTGGTCAGAGATCGCCGATATTTAAAGGGTTCAAAGATACCAATATCTAAGGATCAAAGTTGTAAAGGTCTAGGCAGGTACTGGGTGGTCAAACACATGACGAATTATGCTGTAAAGGTACAGGGAGTTGGTTTAGTATGGTAGCCATGGCCACAACATTCCGAAGTGTCCCAAGTTGATGTGCAAAGGTAAGGATAAGAGATGAGATGGAGCCTCGAGCTCCGATGCTGCTTGGTGAGCTACGGGATGCTAATATGTTATTATTTTCGTTGTCAATATACATACCTCTTATGTACTTAGTACTGACCTATTTTATGTTTAAGAGTATTTACCCCATTTTACAGAATGGTTTTACGGTACTACATGCAGGATCATATATTCTGATAAAGATAAGTTATGAAGGTAAATGTAAAGGCACAAAGAGGCTTCTAACCCAAATGGTAGTTAGAATCACTTATATACGTTAGTATATTGAAAGGGTATGGATGCCCACACCTCATATGGTGATAGAATATGTAATATGTTCCTCCTTCGAATGACCATGTTGGAAAGATTCTGAACCTACGATATCATGTTACCCCGATGATCGTATAAAAGCCCAAGATTTATGGGAAAAGGATAAGCTGATTATGAGTTGTACAGATGAAAAGCAGAAAACATCATTGGAAGGTTTAGTAGGTTATGTAAATCTACACTTTTACGGTGACTCTTGCCGATTGGAATGAGGGAATATGTTATGTACGTGTGACCTAAATTATAATGTCTTACCTAAAATCGATTGGAAATTGTCCCAGGATATCATTAACGAGAATGGATTGCACAATCGAATCGTGTGAAGAGTGACCATCAGTAAATTTAAGAAGATCACGTAAAGTGACGTACCCAGAATAGTGATCCCAAGTCATATATAAGGATCGAGTATCCACGGTAGTGGAAGGAGACATAAGCCTCTCGTCCGTGCGTAAAGGGCCATACCACGTATTTTTGAGAAATATATGTATCAACGTTAGTAAGCTAAAGCATGCTATAGGCATTGGACTGGTAAGATCTTCGGCTTCATTGGGCAGCATGTTACAATTCTGGATGACCTCTGGATAAGAATAGATGTTAGGAGCAATTAAAGTATCTTATTGAGAAAGGCTTTATTAGGCCCATCATATCCCCTTGTGCGCCAACATTTTTGTACGAAAGAAAATGGCTCATTGCGATTGTGTATTGACTATTGGTAGCTGAATAAAGTCACTATTAAGAATAAGTACACTCTCTCCCAAAATTGATGACTTGTTTGATCAATTACAGAGTGCAAAATGTTTCTCAAAGATCAACCTAAGGTCAGGGTACCATCAGCTAAGGGTTAAGGAAAAGGATATTCTGAAGACGGCTTTCAGAACAAGATATGGGCACTTCGAGTTCTTAGTAATGTCATTCGAGCTCACAAATGAGCCAGCAACAGTTTATGGATCTAATGAACAACGTGTTTGCCAATTTATGGACGTATTTGTGATAGTATTTATAAATGATATTCTGGTTTATTCTCACTCGGAGGCGGAGCATGCGGATCACTTGCGGGTAGTACTACAGATGCTCCAGGATCGTAAGTTGTATGCTAATCTCTCCAAGTGTAAATTTTAGTTGAACTCAGTGGATTTCCTTGGTCATATAGTGTCAGATGAAGGTATAAGAGTTGGCACTCAGAAGATAGAAGCGGTGAAGAATTGGCCGAGGCCCACGACTCCATTAGAGGTTCATAGATTTTTAGGCTTAGTCGACTATTTTAGGAGGTTTGTAGAAGGATTTTCTACCATATCAGCACCATTGACAAGATTGACACAAAAAGCCATAAAGTTTCAGTGGTCTAACGCCTATGAGCAGAGTCTCCTGGAGTTAAAGGATAGACTAACATCGACACTAGTTCTTACTCTCCCAGAGGGTCCAGAAGACTATGTTGTGTATTGTGATGCCTTAGGAACGGGTTTAGGATGCGTGTTGATGCAACATGGTAATGTGATTGTCTATGCTTCATGGAAATTGAGGAAACATGAGAAGAACTATCCGACGCATGATTTAGAGTTAGCCGCAGTAGTCTATGGACTGAAAATTTGGCGGCACTACTTGTATGGTGTTCAAGTAGACATGTTCATGGATCATAAGAGTCTGCAGTATGTATTTAAGAATAAAGAGTTGGACTTGAGACAAAGAAGGTGTCTTGAATTATTGAAGGATTACGATGTGGACATCTTATACCATCCCAATAAAGCTAATGTTGTAGCAGACACGCATAGTCGCAAGTCTACGGTCAATTCGATGCCGGTGCTAGCCGAGAGGAAAGAGTTAATTAGAGAGGTCCATCAGTTAGCTAGGTTGGGAGTCCAATTAATGGGTTCAGAATATGGGGGCTTTGTGCTTCAGAATACATACGAGTCGTCCCTCATATTGGGAGTTAAGGAATGTTAGTAAAAACCCCATTCTAGGGAAAATCAGAGAGGGTATTCAACAAAAGAAGACCACAACCTTTGAGATTTACGAAAATGGGGTTCTCAGGAACTAGGGTCGTTTGTGTGTCCCAAATGTAGCGAGATTACGAGACAAGATTATGACGGAGGTCTATTTCTCATGATATTCCATTCACCCTGGATCTACTAAGATATATCATGATCTCAAAGGTATGTATTAGTGGAACAACATGAAGAGGAACATTACGGAGTTTGTAGCTTAGTGTCCTAATTGTTAGCAAGTAAAAGTAGAGCACCAAAAGCCGGGCGGCTTGACTCAGATCATTGAGATCCCAATGTGGAAATGGGAAATGATTAATATGGATTTTGTTACGGGTTTACCTCGCTCTTATCATCAGTTTGATTCTACTTGGGTGATTGTTGATAGACTGACCAAATCAACTCATTATGTGGCAGTCAAAACTATATACACAGCCGAGGACTACGCGAAGTTATACGTTAAGGAGATTGTTCGCCTTCATGGTGTGCCTATTTCTATTATATCTGACCGAGGTGCGCAATTCACAGCTAATTTCTAGAGATCATTTCAAAAAGGTTTGGGCACTCAAGTTAATCTTAGCATAACTTTCCACCCCCAGACAAATGGGCAGGCCGAGCATACGATTCAAACGCTTGAAGACATGCTATGAGCTTGTGTATTGGACTTTAAGGGAAGTTGGGATGATCATTTACCCCTTATTAAATCTGCGTACAATAACAGTTACCATGCTAGTATCAAAATTTCTCTATATGAGGCTTTGTATGGACGAAAATGTAGATCTACTATCGGATGGTTTGAAGTAGGCGAATCAGAATTATTTTGGCCTGGCCTAGTGCACTAAGCCATATAGAAGGTGAAGCTTATCCAAGAATGATTGTTAACCGCTCAGAGTCATCAGAAGTCGAGATGTGCGGTGGCGGGACCTAGAGTTCCAAGTGGATGATTAGGTCTTCTTGAAGATTTCTCATACGAAGGGTGTAATGAGATTTGGGGAAAAAAGAAAGCTCAACCCAAGGTAAATTGGGCCATATTGCATAATTCGACGAATAGTCCAAGTGGATTACAAATTGGAGTTGCCTCCTGAGTCAGAGTTAGTTTATCTTGTCTTCCATGTTTTTATGTTGAGAGCGTGTATTAGAGATCCTTCCCAGATTGTGCCGATTGACGATGTGAAAGTTACAGAGGACTTATCATATGAAGAGGTTCTTATTGCTATCCTAGATCATCAAGTCATCAAGTTGAGGACTATAGAAGTAGCCTTCGTGAAGGTTCTATGGCGAAATAAGTATGTAGAAGAGATGAAGTGGGTGGCGGAAGAGGAGATAAAGTATAAGTATCCTCACTTATTTCAGACTAAAGCCGATGTTTCGAGTGAATCATAACATGACCAAGAGCTGACGTATGGATACATGATATGAGTTCCCACTTTATATAGTTATGTTTGATGTTTGATGGCCACATGAAGCCCGGTGATATGTATATGTTGTTGTATGGCTGTATGAGGTAAGTTTGGATATCTTCTACTCGCTGAAAGGATTTGGATAATGCCATTTATAAGGGAAATTCGGTAAAAAAAATTGGAAAACCTTGAGGATTAATTGGTCCCTTATGTATACTTCCCATTCGAGGACGAATGTTCCTAAGAGAGAGATGATGTGATACCCCGTACTTTAGCGTTAGGGTACATCGGGGTAAACACACATGAGTTTAATGAGATTGAAGTCATTCATGAAGTTATATAAGATTAATATCAATGTTGAAGAGGTTACACGGGGATTAGAGGTCAATAAATCAAAAAAAAAGAATAGGCTTCGTTAATGCAATACCCCGTACTTTCGGGATATGGTTTGAACCGCTCAACATATGTAAGTAGACTTGAGCCACAAGGAATTTTAGTCATATTTAATTATGCATATAAAGAGATTGATGTATAAAAGGACAAAGTCCCGAAATAATTTAGGACTTAAAAGTGTGACGATGGTGGTTGAGAATAATACTTGGTGTGTGCATAAAGAGGCTATGGATTAGTGTTACACTCTATGATTATGATAATGAGTATATGAAGTATGTGGGAAATTATTAATATTTTAAGTGAATTGAGGTAAAAGAGTTAATTATGTGTGTAATTAGTAAGATTTTGGGGTGTAGTGGAACAAGAAACAAGAGAAATTAAATTAATGACCTAAAGGAGTACTAAATAATCATTATAGTCAACATTTTACACGTGGATGCTCTATAAAAAAGGATAACATGACTCATATATATATATTAGGGTGATCTGGTGGCTTATCCTTAAGAGGTGGAGAATTCACAATTATTTACATATTGAAATGGACCCCACGACCCACTAATTAATTAGAACATTTGATGATTCATTTTTGTTCACTAGGTTTTCTTAGCAAAAATGTGAATAGCAACATTTAGCTTAGGAACTTATTCATACACTTTTGCATCAACCATAATGATGTTTGATGATTAGTACTTTTTATTTTGGGTGTTCTTTTGAACACCAAGAAAGAAATGACGTCCCAACAATTCAATTTTTGGAAGCAAGTTATCTTGAGGCAGAAAATGTGAGCAACAATATAAGTTTAACGTGTAGGTATGTTAAGGATAACTCTTCCTTCTTTTGGCATGACCTGTATAAAATGAACGAAAACGAATGTCCGTCCAAAGTAACACTACTTTTGAAAACTAGAAATGTATATGTCCTTCAGTCTATTGAAGAAGCTTATTGATTCATGTATATCTTGTCTTATTGACTCATAATGAAAGGTTTGTTTATATGTTAGCTCCATAAAATTAATTGGATATGCAACGACCTTACGTCATTCCGATAGACCCAGAGTGTCTTAGTATCATTCATGCATGATATATATATATATATACCTTGAACTTAAAGGCTTTATATACGCTACTATATGTATGCATTATATATATATATGGGAATGGAAAAATGGATACGACGTTATATACGCACCACTACCTGATCAGTTAATATATGATGATGATTATGGCCACAGAGGCTGATATGACATGATAGGATGCTCACAGAGGCTTGATGGCGTTATATATGACCAGGTATTATATACGCATGGGCACGATAATTATGCATATTAGGGCCCTTAGGGGCATTTCGATAAAGGTTGATTCTCTTTTATTGCATATTACTTTCATGTCTATGTTATGCTATTCTTCATGCCTAACATACTTGGTACATCATTTGTACTGACGCTTCTTTTATCGGGGGACACTGCGTTTCATGCCCGCAGGCTCAGGTAGACAGGGTGACGGTCGGCACTAGTAGATTGCTGGTTCAACGGACATTGAAGCACTCCACTTGTTCTGGATATGCAGTCTAGTCCTGGTACATTGTTTTGGATATGCATATAGGCCATGTCCCGACCTTATGATATGACGTGCTCTCTAGAGGCTTGTAGAAAGTTGTCCTGTATATAGTAGTCGTGTATGGCCTTGTCGGCCTTAGTATGTATATATGCATGGGCTGGGTTCTTCTGTTTGCAGAATTTTATGTAGCACCTTTCTAGTTTATTATTTCTATGTGTTAGCAGGTTACCTCGTGACGGCCCTCGTGGCCCATGCTTGATTACAGTTAGATGGTAAACATATGATTAGTGGTACTCAGCAAGTAAGTTTCAGATGCCCGTCATGGCCCTCCGATTTGGGTCGTGACAAATGGTATGGGATTAGTTTTATCCAGGTTTAGAATAGAAGAATTTTGGTGAGACATGGTTAACGTTTGGTTAGAGAAGGAATATATAAGGAATGTAGAAGAATGGAGATAGTTGTTATGCTTTGGAGAGACGGGGAGCAGAAATTAGATTTTGGGAGTTTAAGTGAGGATGGAGAGGTAAGAGAAAATGTATTTAAGATGAAGAAAGTGACGGTTGTGATTGTGTGTAAAATGAAAGATCGGGTCGGTTCAAGGACAATGCAACAATTTGGAAGAGAAATTATTTTGAATTTTGAAAGAGGGAACACATAACTGACTTGGAAACTTAAGCAGTTAAAAAAACATATAAGTAATGAAGAGACTACTAATCTGAATCACAGGAACCAGGTTCCCGAATAATTTTCTTGAAAATTTCAAGCAAGAACTCTGATGTGTGCAATATCACTTATGCTCAAATTTTCCTGAACCTGCCATGCGTGTATACCTGTAACAGTATAAGAGTCACTTATGCTCAAATTTTTAGCATTGTACCTTTTCTCCTATCATAGCCAATCACTGAGGAAACTTGTGAAGGACCAGTTAGTTAAGGTTGATCCAACATAACTCCAATTAATTTCTTTCAACATGCTCCCTACTTAACATCTTTATAGATATCTGCTACCTAGTTCTCCTATTTTAGAACTTCATACACATTAAAACCTTTTCAATATTGTCCCTTTGGAAATTATGCCTGACATCCAATAAGTTTGGTCCTCTTGTGTTGCACTAAATTTTTTGCCATATTGAGTGCACTTTTAGTGTCACACAATAGGGGCACATACACGGTAAACACTCAAACATCCTCAAGTTGCTGCTTTATCCAGAGTAGTTGAGCATATCAAGAGGCAATGACTACAGATTCATCTTCTACAGTAGAAAGAACCACGTATATTCATTACTTTGTATCCCATGAGATCAAACGTGATCCAAAAAAAATAACATTCCAGATGTGCCTTTTCTAACGACCAGATATCCAACATAATCTGATCAGCACACCCAACTAAGTCAAGGATTATCTCTTGAGGAATAAAGTGGGACCAGGTCCATAGTCCCTTTGTGATATCTTAGAGTTCTTTTAGAAGCCTTAAGATGGGATTCCCTTGGACTTGATTGAAATCTTGAACATAGACCAACACTTTTTATCAGCTTCCTAATATAGTTTTGTTGACTGATCATAGTGTCTTTTGGAGGTTTGCTTAACCTAGTTCCTATGATAGTTCTATCGCAAGGTCTAGGTATCATGTGCCATACTTGGTTCTTCTCAAACTGATGAAGTTCCTTCTGCATCACTCATGTCCCACAAAGCGTGCTACATCATTTTCTTTACCATAAGCCATATCTAATGATTGGTTATTTAGACCCTAGGGTACGTGATACTGCTTCAATAACCTGATGTTCAGCTTCATGAGAACTAATAGAGGCACCAGGTTCCTACGTGCTTCTTGGAGACTCTGCATAATCATCTTGCTTGACTTGGCTCATCAGATTAGTCAATCCATTTGAAATCTCAATGACCTCATCACGAATCTTTGGAAATTACCAATCTTCAGCTTTATCATTCTGCACGCATTTGTCCCCCAAATAATTCGATTCAACAAAGATCACTCGCGCATATCAAATATCACATGCACATTGAGTTATTATGTTGAAGTCTTTGTATGCCTTGTTGTGTAAGAGTATCCAAGAATAGTACCCTCATCACTTTTAGCATCAAAACTTCCCCAAAGTCTCCTTACCGGAGTTAAAAATAGAGCATTTGCATCCAAATGCTCTTCAGGTAAATTAACTTGGGTTTTCTCCCATTGAGTAGTTCATGGGGAGTTTTCTCATGCAAGGACATGAACATACACCACCTTCTTCTGCTTGAAGGAATATCTGACATTCTTTACTTCAACACAAGGATCACACACCTAGTTAACTGAGACGTTGGTCTGTGACATTCCGAGAACGAGGTACTTCATCACTAGTTTATTCGGAGGTGAAAAGTTTGCAAGCGTGAACCATCTGTGTTATCTTAGTGTCATTATCCACGACGTTCACTTGTGAAATACATGAAATTTTTGTGAACTTTACTTCATTTACTCAATCTTACTGATGCAAAGAATGTGTCCCTTCTTCCCATTACCAAAAGACACACTCCCTCTTTAAAAGGCTTTGAGTGAGAGACAATCCTCCATTTCTCAAGTCATATGCTCGGAGCAACCATTGTACGTGTACCATTTTTGATTACTTCCTCTCACCCCAGCATGCAAGCAAGATCATTAATTAGATTTGGGAACCCAAACCAGTTTGGGTCCCTTATAATTGTAGGGGGTTTTGGCCTTTTGAAACCCAATGTCTTGCCTGCCTCCTCCATTGATCTTGTACACAGAAACAATTACGTCAGAGGACTAGGTCCAATGAAGTGACTTATCAAGATCAAGTTTTACCCTTTTTAACCCTCCTGTAGCTGTCTATTCTTTTCTAGATCAGTGGTGAGACTCATTTTGATTTTCTTAAGATCAAGTTGAGTCGCACTAGCTGTCTCTTTTCCTTTAAGAGTATCCATCCATTTTTTCATTTGATTTTTTAACAAAGAGTTTTCTCTAGTTACCTCATTTACCTGTTCCTTCAAATCTACAATGGAAGCTACCATATCATCTATTTCATGTTTTAATTAACAAATTTCTTCCATTAGACCACCCTTATCAGTAATAAGGCTATAATATGCATCAATTAACACATTTTCTAATGACATCAATTTTTTCTGAGAGTAACTTTTCAAGTTTTTCTGAACATCAAGAAAATTTACCTCATCTTGTTCATTGGCATCATCAGCATCAGATTTGTCCATAAGTGCAAAAATTGACTCATATTCCGAAGGTTCATCATCAATAGACATCATAGATGTATCTCCTTGGTCATCTCAATCTTCAGATTCACTGGAAGAGTCTCCCCAAGCAACAAAAGATTGCTTCACCAAGTCATTAGTTGCATCTTTCCTCTTGAACTTCTTATTGGGGACTTGGTTCCTCTTAACAACTTTTTTCATTGTTGTTTTTCTAATTGTCCTGTTTGTGAAGAGGACATTCTTTAATAAAGTGATCAGGTCTCCCGCACTTGTGGCAACAATTGTCATTTCCTTTGAAGTTCATACTGGAGCTTGCTATTCTTGGGACCCCACCATTTCATCGAACCATATTTTGAAACCTACAGGTGAGGTATGCCATATCAGCTTTGTCAATGCTTGAGTCACTTTTGGCAACCTTGAGAACCAGGTTCTTCTCCTTCTTTTGCTCTTTATTTTCAAGATTTTTTGGTTATCTTCAACTCGTAATTGTTGAGATTACCAATCATCTCATCAATGGTTAGGGTCTTCATGTTCTTGGATTCGTATAACCTTACTTGCCCAAGAATCTGGCAGGATACCAAGTAACTTTCTAACCAGTTTGTTGGTTAAAATGACTTCTCCAAGAGAGTGAAGCTCATTTATTATAGGGGTGAACCTGGTATGCATATCTTGGATTGACTCACCCTCTCTCATTTTGAACAACTCATACTCGGTGCTGAGCAAGTCTATCTTATACTTCTTTACTTGAGTAGTTCCTTCATGAGTCGTTTGGAGAGCTTCCCAGATCTAGTCCTTTAGTTTGCAAAAGCTTTGTTCTTGGAAAACTCGAATAAACTTGTGGCGGCTGCACTTGGAAAGTGATTTTAAGTTTTCAAGTGTTAAGTAAAACATTGGAACATTTTGTATATATATTGGGGAGCATGTGGATGGGATATGGACTACTTATCCCCTTGTTTGACCTCGAGCATAACGCAACGGTGCTGCTGTACTTGTTTTAGTGAACAATGCAACTTTACAATTGTTACTGTTGATTGTACGATGTACTAAGAAAACAGATAGTAGACCAGGTCCCTCTATGGTTCTTCGACAATTTGGCAAATCATGAAAACATACAATGTAATGTAGTTTATCATGTATATTCCCATACATGTGACCATGTTTAGATTTAATTTGAAGTACAGAAATTGAGCGCCGAAGCTCATCAATTCTCATATGGTTCTCTTTTTCCCATATATTTATGTGACGTAAATGTCACTACTTCAGCATTCAACCACAGAAATTCATACAAGATTCCTCATGAACTTTCATTCATTAAGTAGTAACACAATATATTATTTATCCATACTTGGTGGTGGTATGTCTGTCTTCAAAGGAAGAGACCCATTTTCTCCTCTATTTTTTCTAAGTTACAAAATTTATGTGCCATAATATATGTTGAAAAGATAAACTAGATTCATCCCAAGTACATGAATTTACCTAGTTCATATATTAAGAAATTAATTCTAAGATGCGTGTATGCTTTTATTCATGAACTAGGGTCTACAGAGTACAAAAATTTAGAATTTATGATACATGTACTAGAATAGGTACATGTTAGGAAGAATTTCTACAAATACTTAGGCACTACAATAATGTAAGTCAAGTTGGTAGGAAAATATTTCCTCCACTTGTCTTCAAAGATAAAATTACAGATTGAAAAAGCAAGTAGAGTGAAGTAAAGAATAATCATTTCCTCCACTTGTCTTCAGAGAAAGAATTTGAGTGTTTGAGAGTGCTTTTCCTCTCTAATTTTCAAACATTTGGTATTAGAGATACTTGTCTTGACGGACCTGTGGAGAACCCAAATTCTTCAATATTCTAGAGAATGGATCTTCATGCTGAAATGAGCTATGAATGATATTATCTACTATAGCTATGAGGATATTGGGCTAGAGAAGCACCATATTATACAAATTGTTTTGGTAGGAGGAACTGGCAAAATTTCAAAAGTTAGACAACTTTTGAAGGATGTTTTTGAGGGAAAGGATCCTAACAAGGGTGTCAATCTTGACAAAGTAGTTTCTTATGGAGTAGTTGCACGAAGACAAATTTTGAATAGAGAGGTAGCAAATGATATTCCTGTCATGAGAAATATGAATAAGAAAATTCACTCTCATCTATCAAAGGATTTGATAAAGAGATGTCTAGGAAGGTATCTTTTTATGAAATACCAGAAAAGATGAAGATGCTAATGAGGAGGAGATATGAAGAAAATTTAAAGGATGATCAGGTATTGCAAGTTTAATTATATGATCATTGAATTCACGATTTAATTTTGTGATTGTTGTTGTTGAAGAAGAATACAAGGTATTGGACACCATGACCATAAATGAACTTATTGGATCTTTGCAAGTCAAGAAAGAAAGACTTAAGAAGCGAAAACTAGAATCAGTTGAACAAGCTTTGCAACCAAAGCTTTTTTTGAATGAGAAATATGAAAGACGTGGCTCGCATCAAAGAGGCCGTGAACATGGACGAGGTAAGGAAGATTTAAGAAAGAAGTTGAGCTCAAGTTTCTGAAGTCACAAGACCGACTTGTGCGTGTCTTCACCAAATCAAGAAATATTGATGTCTTCCAGATTATCTCTTGAAGTAATGAATCTAGTTTATGATTAAAGGGGAGTGTTGAAAAATTAAACTGGATTCATCCTAAGTACCGGAATTTACGGAGTTCATGTATTCAGAAATTAATGCTAAAATGTGTGTGTGGTTGTATTCATGAACTAGGGTCAAGGGAATAAGAAAATTTAGAAATAAATTATGATACATGAACTAGAATAGGTACATGTTGGAAGAATTCTTATAAATTCTTAGGCATGCAATAATTTATGTAAATCAAGTTTGTAGAAGAATATTTCCTCCAGTTGTCTTCAATGAGAAAATCATTGATTGAGAAAGCAAGTAGAGTGAAGTGAAGAAGAATCATTTCCCCCACTTATCTTCAAAGAAAGAGTTTGAGTGATTTTAGCGTCCTCTCCTCCCTAATTATCCAATAATATATTCATGAAGTGTGCATGCTTTCTAGCAAGCAGCCACACTTGATACTGTAGCAGCCTCAGAGCTAAACCTAGTATTGCATAGGCTCTAAGTGGACTTCCATACTACAACATATAAAATTTAGATAAATAAAGAAAAAAAGTTCTCCTCTTTCCTTTTCTTTTCCTGGTTCTCTTTATTTCTTTTCTTTCTTTCTTTCTTTCTTTATAATTTTTTTGGGGTGGGAGGTTCAAGTAGGAACCTTAGCTCCTAGTACAAGAACTACAAGACCATTAAATGAACTGTGATCAAAACCTTCACATGATAAGAGGTACACGTACAACTAATATTTTGAACCGTTCTTGAAATTAGGAATTTGAGGGGGGGGGGGGAGAACATACCTCCCAGGTAGTGTCAATTGAAGAATTTCTATCAATGAATACTCAGGAAGATCATTTATAAATGATTGAATCTGTGAATAAAGGTAACTTTTGTCAATTGGAAGAGATGAGGGGACATATGGAACCTGAAAATCAAACACTAACAAAAAGGTGAAGCAGTATATCAATGAAAAAACTCAGTCTTGTTCGCAAAGGTTAATAGATATTTCCAATAAACACAGTCTAGGTGGACAAAAGAATTCAACAAGTATTCGATCAACGTAATGTAGTCCTTTTAAAAGAATCTAAGGTCAACTATGTTAAATCTTCCTTTTTATTCCACTTACTGTTGTTTTTGCTTTCTTTTATTCCTTCAATTCATATGTGGTCTTTAAGTTGTACGGTATGTTTTTCTTATGGTCAGCATTTTTTAAAGAGTATTTGGGTCACAGAAAAAAATCATTGCAGGTGACATACATTATATATGCTGAACTCTTCAATACTCTAATTGAATTTCAATGCATATATCAGTTGAAAAAAAATAAATGGACTTTTATTTCAAAACTGCAAGAGAGACAGAATCAAAACATTGACTCAAATTAGAGAAAAATATACGAGCACACCTTTCATACAAATCAACAAATTAGAACCAAAACGGAGAGGTACCTTATCCTATGTGATCTGATTTTCTTGTTCCTTTGCGGAAGTAGTAATATCTGCAGGTTTTTGAGTTTGGCTCTCCATGATGTCAGGGGAACTAAAAACTTTCAAAGCATTTGGCTCGTTGTTCACATTATTAAGGTCAACAACCATTAATATCACTTTGATCCATCTTTCCAGGGGTTACAACATCTGCATGATTTCTCTCCATCCAGCCAGCTCTTAATGGAATGAAACAATCTGAGGAAAGCAAATACAACTTGTCTTACTAGGGAACTCCAACAAAAATTTTATTTGCTTACCTCATATTGTTCGATTCCATTAGGAGCGGGCTGGATGGAGGGAGATCATGCAGATGTTGTCACCCGTGAAAGATGGATCAAAATGATATTCATGGTTTTGAACCTGCTAACCTTAATGCGAACCACGAGCCTAATGCTTTGAGATTTTCTACTTCCCCTAACATCATGGAGACTCTGACTCAGAAACCTATAGAGGTTACTTCTTCGGCAAAGGAATAACAAATGCTATAGCAGCCAATATTGTAGTGGCTAAAGATGGTAGTAAAAAATACAAGATTCTACAGTTATAAACTGGGAACAGAAACTCAAGAAAGAAAAAACCAACGTATAAGAAGAGATATGAAAAAGAAAATTGTCTTGGAAGAATTCTATCTACAAGTCTCCATATTACCTTGTATTAAGGCAATTTCTCCCTCCAACGGCTAGTTAAAACGGTTTGTAATGGCTAGTTAAAATGGTTAGTAACGGCTAGTTTGACCATTAAATGTAAAATAAAATTTAATAACTAAATAGGAACCAACTATAAAATATAATATTTTTAAAAAATGTTTTTCCAGACAAATGATGAACATTCCCGTTTGAGATAATATTTATTTTCTAACACATTTATGACCGTTTTGGAATAAAAACTCCATTTGTTACTCTCATTGCCTTCCATCTTTGCAATGAACAAGAATGAAGAGAACTAACAAATCTATCACTTTATTGAATTAGTTTGTACTACCTTGGAAGTTCCACAAAATCAAGGATCAAGTCTTACGTGCACGGCTTGTGTGAGTGCCATCATCTTTGGAATGTCAAAACTTTCTCAATAATCTTTTATTAAGGAAAGCAAATGAAGACTTCTTGTTAGAGACTAATTTAAAGTTGAAATAGAAAATTGAAATTGCTTAGGATTTCATATTTGCTAATTTTATAAAATAACGTCAAAATAAATTTTGTAGTCAGATTCGTATGAAAATATGTTTCCAGCTTCTTTTCAAACTTACAATTCAATCACAAAGGCTTACTTTCCTCTTTAAGGTAAATTAACCTAGCCCTCTGAAATTTTTAAAGCTCAAATATGTCATGGAACTATCAGAAAAATGGTATATTCATGCCAGCCGTTAATAATTTGGTTAAAAAATACCACCATCATTACAATTTTGGGTCATATATGTCATTACTCACTAACAAAATTCTACTACTATCAGATTTTGTCACGTGTCATTATCGAAACCATTTATTTTACGAGTGGCATACACGAGTTACTTCGTTAAGTTCAGTGACATAATTGAGTCATTTTCCATTTCTTTTTCTAATTCTTATTTAAATATCCATCTTTTCTAATTTTATGTAACAAACTTATAAGGACAAATTTATCCTTATAATAATAATATTATTATTTTACATTAAACAACTGAGGGCAGCCCGATGCACTAAGCTCCCGCTATGCGCGGGGTCCGGAGAAGGGCCAAATCACAAGATTCTATTGTACGCAACCTTACCGTGCATATTTTCCATGAAAAAACTATACTATCTTATTTAATTGGATTATAAATCTAATCTTATTCTCCACCATTCACAATTTTTATGTACTTTGGCTCTTTGAAAAGATTTTTAAAAACACATAAAATTTATTTAAGAAAAAAAAGAGACAAATTTAAAAAAGAGTACATTAATGAGGTGTAGATAAGTATGAAAAGTTATATATGAGTGAATCTTGGGTGTTAATAATGGTCGGGAGAAGGCTCATTTATGTCGCACTCATATGTACTTTCATACACATCTGTCCTCATTAGTGTACCATCTTTTAAACCCATATCGTTTATTTCTTAAACAAATTTTATGTGTGTTTATAATATCTTAAAGAGTGAAAATTGTGAATGATGTAGAATAAGATTAGATTCATAATATAATTAACTAAGAGAATATTATTTTTTCATGTAAAATAATAATATTACCAATATAAGAGACAAATTTGTCCTTATAAGTTTGTTACGTAAAATTAGAAAAGATGCAGATTTATATAGGAATGCCACTGAACTACGAATTGGCTCATATATGCCGCTCATAAAATGAAGGGTTTAGATAATGCTACATGACAAAATTTGATAGAATTAGAATTTCTTTAGTCAGTAATGACATATATGACCCAAAAATGGTAACAGTTGTGGCATTTTTTAGCCCAACTATTAATGAGTAGCATGAATAAGCCGATAGTTCCATGACATATTTGAATAAGCCACTATCATTACCATTTTGGGTCATATATGCCATTACTCACTAACATAACTCTACTACTATAAGATTTTGTCACGTGGCATTATCGAAACCATTTATTTTACGAGTGGCATACATGAGTTACTTCGTTAAGTTAAGTGACATATTTGAGTCATTTCCCATTTCTTTTTCTAATTCTTATTTAAATATTCATCTTTTCTAATTTTATGTAACAAACTTATTAGTACAAATTTATCCTTATAATAATAATAATATTATTTTACATGAAAAAATGGAGGGCATCCCGGTTCACTAAGCTCCCGCTATGCCTGCGTCCGGGGAAGGGCCGAATCACAGGATTCTATTGTACGCAGCTTTACCCTGCATATTTTTACGTGAAACAACTATACTATCTTATTTAATTGGATTATAAATCTAATCTTATTCTCCACCATTAACAATTTTTATGTACTTTGTCTCTTTAAAAATATTTTAAAAAACACATAAAATTCATTTAAGAAATAAAAAGAGACAGATCTCAAAAAGAGTACATTAATGAGGTGTAGATAAGTATGTAAAGTTTTATATGAGTGAATCTTAGGGTGTTAATAATGGTCAGGAGAAGGCTCATTAATGTCACACTCATATGTACTTTCATACACATCTACACCTCATTAGTGTACCATCTTTTAAACCCGTCTTGTTTATTTCTTAAACAAATTTTATGTGTTTTTATAATATTTTAAAAAGTCATAAAGTACGTGAAATTTTTGAATGTTGTAGAATAAGATTAGATTCATAATATAATTAACTAAGAGAATATTATTTTTCCATGTAAAATAATAATGTTATCTGTATAAGAGATAAATTTGTCCTTATAAGTTTGTTACATAAAATTAGAAATGATGCAGATTTATATAGGAATTGGGAAAAGGCTCAATTATGTCACTAAACTACTAATTGACTCATATATGCCACTCGTAAAATAAAGAATTTAGATAATTCCATATGGCAAAATTTGATAGCATTAGAATTTTGTTAGTGAATAATGACATATATGATCCAAAAATGGTAATAGTTGTGGCATTTTTGAGCCCAACTATTAACGAGTAACATGATAAGCCGATAGTTCCATGACATATTTGAGTTTTTTTCTTATCTGAGTATCACTCGATTCTTTCTTTCTTAATGACATTAAAGAACCACTTTTTCCCAATAACCCATCAAAGGTTAAATTGCTAAGCCATCAAATATATAGAGAACTAGATTCCTTGCACAATAGTCATAAGAAATGTATTTTCTAGACAGTGAGTTGATCTACAATGTGGGACAATAATATGTTGAGTTGTGGAGCCTAATTCATCACCGACACTATGAAGACCCTACGCGGAGTGTGGAATGCTGATCGACCTGAATGTTTTATAATGTAAGGTTATTTAGTGAAGGGTATTTTGGAAATTTTAGGTTTGTATTATGTTCGCACTAGTTTTCGCTATATATAGACTAGGGGCACCATTTTATTTTGAGGTCGAGCAAGGGAGAAAGAGAGAATTGTAAACTCAAACTCCCTATTTAATTATAGTAAAATATGCAGCGGCAAAGTGGACGTAGCTCTCGCATTGAGGGTGAACCACTATAAATCTCTGTGTGTTATTTGTTCTTCACTTATTTATTATTTTCTAATTAGGTAGGATTTGGGACTCAAATCCTAACAACTGGTATCAGAGTGACATGTTGTGTTGCGATTCAGAAAACGATGGGAGGCGAAGATGGTTCGGCGCACGGCATCAGGAAATTTGATGGTACGGATTTTGCGTTTTGGAGAATGTAGGTTGAAGATTATTTGTACGGCAGAAAGCTTCATGAATCGCTAAGTCCGAAGCTAGAGGAGATGAATGATGCGGAGTGGAATCTCATTGACAGAAAAGTTCTGGAAGTCATTCGATTGACATTGTCGAAGAACGTTGCTCGTAATGTGGTGAAGGAGAAGAGCACCACTGGCATGATGAAGGTTATGTCTGACATGTATGAGAAACCTTCAGCAAACAATAAGGTATTTCTCATGAAGAAACTCTTTCATCTAAAGATGGAGGAAGGTGCTCCTGTTGCAACGCACATGAAAGAATTCAACACGATTGTCAATCAATTGTCATCTGTTGCAATCGAGTTTGACAATGAATTGCAAACCCTAATTTTGCAGGCTTCTCTACAGAATAACCGGGAGCTAATGAGAGCAGCGGTTAGTAATTCTGTTGGCAGTGATTAACTAAAATTCAATGATGTTAGAGATCGTATCCTTGCTGAGGAGGTTCGCAGGATAGATTCTAGTGAGGCATCGACGAGTTCTGATTTGAATGTTGAGAACAGATGCAGAAATTATGATAGAAACTACAACCGAAATAAGGGCAAGTCGAAGTCAAGGATAGGCAGGGGTCAATTCAGATCCAGGCGAACACTTGACTGTTGGAACTGTGGGAAATTGGGTCACATCAAGAATAATGACAGGGTATCAAAGAAGGAGGACAACAAGGGGGTGGAATCAATGCTGCCACTGAAGACATTGGTGATGCGTTGTTGTTGTCTGTTGATAGCTCGATCAATACTTAGGTTCTTGACTCAAGAGCGTCTTTCCACACCACCCCACATCGTGATATAATGATGAATTACGTTGCTGGGAATCACGGGAATGTCTATTTGGCAAATGATAAGCCTTTAGACATTGTTGTTATTGGAGACATTAATATGAAGATATCAAATAGAAATGTGTGGAAGATCACAACGGTCATACATGTGCCGAAGCTGATGCGTAATCTGATCTCAGTGAGTCAGCTTGATGATGAGGGACATGATCTTAATTTTGGCAATGGGTCATGAAAGGTGACGAAGGGTGTTATGGTGGTTGGTCGAGGTAAGAAAACAAGTACTCTTTATATGAAGATGAGTTGTCGTGATACAGTTGATGTTGTTGACAACACCAAGGAAACAAAGTTGTAGCATTGTAGGCTCAGGCATATGAAGCTTCTGGTGACTAACAACATGATTTCGAGCTGAAGTCGATGGATCATCATATGTGTGAGAGCTGCATTCTCGAAAAATAGAAGCGAGTAAGTTTTTCAAATGCATGTAGAGAATTGAAAGCTGAGAAGCGTAAATTGGACCACACTGACGTGTGGGGACCTACTACTGTCCTCTCACTCGGAGGATCACATTACTACGTGAACTTCATTGATGATTCAACTAGGAAGCTATGGGTCTATTTTATGAAAAATAAATCCGACGTATTCACTGTCTTCAAAAGGTGGAAAGCCATGGTTGAGAATGAGACAAACCTCAAGTTGAGGAGCCTGAGGTCCAAAAATAGTAGAGAATACATTGACTGTAACTTCAAACAGTATTGTGCTGATAATGGGATCAAGAAGGTGAATACTATTCCTGGAACGACCCAACAAAATAGAATAGCGAAAATGATGAATCGTACATTGAATGAGCGTGCACGGAGCATGAGAATACACGCTGGACTTCCCAAGACATTCTGGGAAGATGCAATCAATACCGCAGCCTTCTTGATTAACAGAGGACCGTCTGTTCTTTTGGGTTTCAGAATTCCAAAAGTGGCTTGGAGTGGAGGGTATTTTGGGAATTTCAGGTTTGTATTATGTTCGCCTTAGTTTTCGCTATATATAGACTAGGGGCGCTGTTTTCTTTTGAGGTCGAGCAAGAGAGAAAGAGAACATTGTAAACTCAAACTCCCTATTTGAAGTAAAATCTGTAGCGGCAAAGTGGACGTAGCTCTCGCATTGAGGGTGAACCACTATAAATCCGTGTGTGTTATTTGTTCTTCGCTAATTTACTATTTTCTAATTAGGTAGGATTTGGGACTTAAATCCTAACATAATAAACACTGCTCGTCACAGTAGCAGAAAACATAGAAAACATGTATTTTCCCATGTAGAAATGTTCCATTTCTAACTCACAAAGAAGGTTGTATTGTGTTAAGTTACAAATGAAAGCCATGCGCTAAATGTTACAAATCAAAGACATCTTTCTATGCTTTTCTTACAATATTTATGCAAATACTATACAAGTAAAACTACACAAGTAGTACACTGATCCAATGATTAAACAACATGGTCTCGGTCTATCGTTCACAAGCAAGAATCTAAATGAATTATTAATCGCGCATGGAAGCAAGATCATGGTTTACTACCTTGCAAGACCTTGATTTCCATAGAAAGATCCAACATCCCAATCTTCTGTTGACGAAGAGAGTGTCGTCAATGCAACCACTATCGATCTTATACTTGGTCTTATTAGGGATTTTCATGTGTGGAAGCTTTCGAGAGCTGCCCCATCTGTGATTGGTGAAAATATGGACTTCAGTAAGAAGTGGAAAGAAACAACTATTTGTAGCTACCAATGCAAGTTTCATTTAATATCTTATACCTTCCGGACTGAATCAAGGGGATAGTCGTCTCCAAGTCTTGGGTCAACCAGTTTGCGAAGGTCTTCATCAGGATCTGGATGATTAAGTACTTCTTCAAACTATGATCATCAGTAGGCAAAATAGGTATCAGTATCTTACCAAAAACTAGCATCAGTGTTAACAGAATTATGAATTACAGCATGAGTTTTAGATTGCTTGTCAAACTGAAAGAGGAGACTAATAGTAAGGAATGAAGAGAAAACATCTAATCCTTTCAAAGAAAAATGATTCCGCTAAAGCTCGTAAAGGGTCCAGGCAATCCATACCATTGAAAAAAGAAAATTGCAAAAGAAGTTTACCAAAGCAACAAGACCTTTTGATTCAGTAACGGCTGAAATTAGTTCATAGAGGACAACACCAAAAGCCTAGACATCAACTTTAAGAGAGACATCACCATACTGAGCATATCTGTAGAAAAAGAAATGTGCAAATCTGTCATAGGAGGCACTAAAACAAATTCTTTAATTAGAAAACAACAATTTAAGCTTTAAGCAAGACGGTAACAAAACCTTGCTTCAAAATTAGAAGTGCACTGATCACCAGTCATTTGAAAAGAAGGATACAACAACATAATTATGTGAACAACACATATATTAATACTGGATTCTCTTCTTTAAAGAAAAGAATAGGGTAAGGAATTGAACTTTTCCTACTTTTAAGGGTTCAAGTCAAATGGGGAAAAACTTACTCTGGAGGAATGTATCCAAATGTACCCACAAGTCGTGTTTGCAAATTTGAGCTTCCAACTTCAGTCAGTTTCGATAAAACACAATCTTTAACCTAAATCAAAAGATTAACACGAATACAAGCCTTTGTATAGAAGTTATTGTCTATCCGAATATTTGTTGTTTTAATATCACGATGGATGTAAACTGGTATGGTATGTTCATGTATGTACTCAAGACCTCTAGCCAAATCTAGAGTGATTTGAACCCTTAGACCATGGTAATGGGTCCCTTCCTGGAGACAAATTGACCAAATTGAGTAAAACTACTTTAAGGAACCAACTATTACTGAAATAGTGGTTAATTATGACATGCGATTTAGTTCACATCAAAGATACTTGTACCACATAGATGTTGGCCTATGTGTCCATACTCAACGTATTCATATACAAGGAAGAGGGAACCTTCAACACAATAGCCTATCAGCCGCACCTACACTCAATATCAATGAAACAACAAGTCAAGCGTATTAAAAAAGACGAATTACACCATGTTTTGAGTTTCAAATTTTCAATGGCACTCAAATTTAAGAATGTTGAAGACCCCCACCCAAACTGCAATCCCCAATAACAGGTGTAACGTATCCCCTGGATATCAATTCAAGAAAGTGGATTTTAATTATCTCATAGTGGTCACACATCCTTCCTGAAGTGTGTCATTACCCGCCACAAAACAATACCTCACTCATCACATGATAAATTTATAACTAGAAATTTATATCTAAGATTTTACTTTCCCAAGCACCCCTTGCTCTTTTAGCTTTAGTGCAATTTGCAGCACCCCTTTCCTTTTAGGCCTTAATTCTCTTCAAAGCAGTGCATTTCAAGCAAAATTTATTCAGTTGTAAATGAATGAAACATTGTAATAACTAGGGTACACCAAGTATAGGTTTCAAGGATCATAACAAACGTGATATACATGCTGAGGCAATCACTTGATTTATGCTCTATAATAAGATAAGAGGTCTCAAGCAGCAAGACTGCCAAGCTAACACAATCAATTGGCTTTTACATCATTTATTTTGAATTGATGTTGTTTTAGTATTGAACTCCCCCCTCTCCTCTCTCTCTCTCTCTCTCTATCTATCTATCTATCTATCTATCTATGTATCTATCTATAAGTTAAAAAAAAGTTTCTAGAGCAATCCTCAAATGAGAAAATGAGAAGAGCGCCAAATTAGACATTCCTCCAGTGGTAGGGAAGTTAGTTTTTACCAGGTTCAAGAGATGAACATTTGTCAAGACCTTCAATTCAGCAAGAAACTCCCTTGTAGCCTCCATGTCAATTTTGATCGCCGCTTTCTGAAGTAGTTTACAACATAAACATTATAGACTTAAAGGTTAAAACTTCACAAATAAACATTACTACAGAAAAATCACGGAATATTCCATCCACTGGAAGAGTGAAATCATAATTCAGTGTTGGTTAGGTCAGTTAGGATTAATATATATACAAAGTATACATGACATGATGTATGCCAATGCATCACCGAAACATGACCAGATGACTAAGCTATCCATTCATTTATTTGCACTATCTAAGATTATAGAATAGCTCAAGCCTCTCCTCTGAGCTCAGCATAGTAAACCACACCAAAACCACCTTGTCCTATTTTGTTAGCAATGCTGAAGTCATTAGTTGCAGTAGCAAGATCTTCATAAGTAAACTCAATAGATTTATCCAAAGTTATACCTGAAAGCCCTGGATAACACCAAGTGAGAAACGAGAAGACATGTTTCCAAACACTTTCACTGACTAAGACAAAATCACAAAAGAGGAATCTTAATTTCCACTTAAGAATAGCAGTTGTAAAGAATAAGTAAAATTGCCTTTGCTACGAGGGTACAGAGCTTTGTCATCAAATATGTGGATTCAGTACTACACTAAAGGATGTATAATAAGCCCCAAAACATCTCCCAGTATTAAAGAAATTATATTTCCAGCCTCTATTTTGGTTGAAGAGCTTTCATAACCAAGAGCATAAATAATTGCCACGCACTCTTGACTCATTCAGAAAACTTTTACCTATTAATAAATTGAAGGTGGTCTCCAATGGAACCGGCAAAACAATGTCACATTGCAAGAAATTTATAAGATTGTAAAAAACGAACAAGATGTAGTATTAAGAAGAGTAGCAAAAACACTAGATGATTTCTTCCCATCTATCCAAGCCCTGGTGGACAAAATTAGAATTACCTTGTTGCTATGCAAGTAGGATGTAATAGGTACCCCGTGGAGTTCAGCTCCTTCTGGCATTAATCAGATGACTTTTCACAAGTGTCTCCACCATAAATATTTGTCCATTTATCAAGTAAATCAAGGCTCTCTTTGTAAGTATTAACATAAAGTGCACCGTGAAACAGTCGATGGGTAGTGCTATGAATGCAAAGATACTTCATTTTTTTAACTACAAGATCATATGAAACCAAGAACTGGTGGGTACGCTCTCCACAATATTTCACCATATTTCCTTGACAATATTGGCTGAAACAAGTAATGAGTAACCCGAGGCTCGTGTGGAAGAGACCATGGAGAAAAATGCATTAGCAACAACGCTGAATGTAATGCGTGGAGAGATGCTTAACTATTTCACCCACGATTGTGTTAAAATCACCACCGCCTCTCTCATTAGTAGAACATTCTAAATTAAGTTATAAAATTATCTAGAAATGTGGAAAAGATTCAAGAAATACATAGGAAAATAATTGCTGGAAAATTCTAGAGTGAATGTCCTAGTTGTTTACCATGTTGGGCCAAGACCATTATGATGTTATAGCCATAATCTTCTACCAATGTAAAGTTGGTTGATGAACCGACATTGATCATGTATATATAGGGACCTTGGTTCCTTAAGGAAGTAAGTTCCAAGTATGCATCCAAAAAGTGTCCCAGTGAGTCTAAAGTGTGTGTAAATACTTAAGTAAGTTTAAGTATGAGTGTTAAGTGTTGATAAAAATAAAAGAGTAAGAACTTGGTGTATATTGTGGTCAAGTTATAGTGTTCAAGTCTTGGTGTAATTACTTTTACAATAATAAAATAATTACATTTTTCACGTATTGTGTTGTCTAACAAGTGGTATCAGAGCCAGGTCGGTTCATACCAAAGAGTCGTTTGTTGAGTTTCTTAGAGTGTTCGTGTGTGGTTTAGTACTACAGAGCTTGTTGTCAAAATCAAACTTTCTTGGTAAAAATAGAATTTTAGCCAAGACACGATGGGTGACCTTCAAGTGGTCGGTGGAATCATGAAATTTAACAATCAGAATTACAGCACGTGGTCGTATAAAGGCATATCTCCAAGTCAAGACTTGTGAGAGATCATTGGTGGAAATGAGGTCGCACAACCAGAAGACGCAGCTGCTCTGATGAAATGGAAGATTAGAGCTGGCAAATCCATGTTTGTGATTCGGACCACAGTTGAAGATGAAATGTTTGAGCACATCAGGCCGGCTAAGACACCGAAGGAAGCGCGGGATACTTTCGCTACATTGTTTACCAAGAAGAATGATATGAGACAGCAGCTTCTGGAGAACGAGGTTCTCTCTATCAGACAACCCGACATGATGATCAACCAATACTTTACCAAGGTAAAATCTCTTTGTCGCGAAATTTCTGCATTAGACTTTGTTGCTGGCATGTCAGACACTAGAATTAGAAGAATTATTATTCATGGATTAAGGCCAAAATATAGAAATTTTATTGCTGCATTACAAGGTTGGCCAACTCTTGTTGAATTATAAAACTTGCTAGCTGACCAAGAATCGTTGGCTAAGCAAATATCTCGAGTCTCATTAAATTGTGACGAAGAGGCAGTCTATAGCAGTGATAAGAAAGGTCGATCCCGACCAAATGCTAGTCGAAATTCTAGAAAATATGATGACAAGGATAATCATAATGGAAGCTCTCAATCAGGGGGATCTCAAAAGAAAGACAACCGGGGTGCCAGTCAAAGAATAATAATAAGTTTGATGGAAAATGTTATAACTGTGGAAAAAAGGGCCACATGGGTAAAAGTTGTTGGTTCAAGAAGAAAACTGTAGAAAGCAATGCAGCCACGTCAAATGAAAGAAAGACAAGCGATGAAGAGTGGGACGCTGAAGCATCTTTCGTAGTAGAGGAAGAGGAATTAGCTTTGACAGTTACCGTTCCTGGAATTATCGACTAAAATAATGATTGGATAGTCAACTCTGGCTGCTCAAATCATATGACAGGAGATAAAGAGAAGCTACAGAACATGACCGAGTACAAAGGTGGTTGTGTGGTGGTGACAGCCAACAACTCAAGACTACCAATCGCTCACGTCGGAAAAATAACAATCATGCCGAGATTCAGTTCGAAAGAGGTTTCACTCCAGGATGTCTACCATGTACCTGGGATGAAGAAAAACTTACTATCAGTAGCGCAACTAACGGCATCAGGACACCATGTCGTATTCGGACCTCGAGATGTCAAGATCTATCAATATCTTGAAATCTCTGGAACACCGATGATGGGAGGACGACACTTAGAGTGTGTCTATGTAATGTCAGCAGAGTCAGCTTATGTAAACAAGACTCAAAAGAACGAAATAACTGATTTATGGCATGCAAGACTTGGATATGTAAGTTATCACAAACTCAAGGTGATGATGAAGAAATCTATGTTGAAAGGTCTTCCTCAACTCGAGGTCAGAACAGAGACCGTTTGTGCAGGTTGCCAATACGGTAAAACGCATCAGTTACGGTATGAAGACTCAAATTTCAAAGCCAATGCATCATTGGAGCTGATCCATTCTGATGTATTCGGGCGAGTGAAGCAATCATCAATCAGTGGCATGAAATACATGGTTACATTCATTGATGACTTCTCACAGTACGTATGGGTTTTCTTTCTAAAAGAAAAATCTGAAACTTTTTCAAAATTTAAAGAATTCAAGGAAATAGCGGAAGGAGAACTCGACAAGAAAATCCAATGCCTTCGAACAGACAATAGTGGTGAATATACATCAGATGAGTTCTCTCAGTACCTACGAGAATGCCATATACGCCATCAATTCACGTGTGCAAATACGCCACAATAGAATAGAGTAGCTGAGAGGATGAATCGACATCTTGCAGAGATATGTCGAAGTATGCTACATTTGAAGAATGTTCCAGGAAGATTTTGGGCAGAATGTATGAAAAACTGTGGGGTAGTATACCTGTAGTAAGTCACTTTTGAGTATTTGGCTGTGTGTGCTACGTGTTTGTGCCAAGTCATCTACGTAGAAAATTTGATAAAAAGGCAATACAGTGTATCTTTATGGGATACAACAGCCAAAGAAAAGGGTGGAAATGCTGTGACCCAACAACTGGAAAGTGTTATACATCAATAAATATGGTATTCGATGAGGCATCATCATAGTGGTCACCTCAAAAAGAAGAGTTACCAGATTCCAAGGAAATAGAAGACAATTTGCAAAAGAAGATGGGGGAGCAAATTGTTGAAGTACATCCAAGTCCAGAAAAGGAACATGAAGATCAAAGTGAGGAAGAAAATACTGAGGACGAGGCAACATAGAATCCGTGGAAAATAAGCATGCATTAATAAGTAGAAGATCGTTAACCAGAAGGAGTAAGCCCACAGCCTCGGAGATCGACAAGAGTTCGAAAGCCGAATCCCAAGTACGCCAATGCTGCTGTAGCTGAAGAAGAAAAGTTTAGAGAAGCAGAGACATATAAAGAGGCGTCCTAGAACATCAAGTGGTTTGAAGCTATGAAAGAGAAGATAAGTGCTCTAAAGAAGAATCAAACATGAGAGCTAGTACCAAAGCCAAATGAAGTAAAACCCATTTCCTGCAAATGGGTTTACAAGGTAAAAACTCATCCTGATGGATCAATTGAAAGATACAAGGCTCGGTTAGTAGCTCAAGGGCTCTCAACAATATGGGATAGATTACGATGAGACGTTTAGCTAGTTGCTAAGATTACAACAGTAAAAGTCAGGCTAGCACTTGCAGCAAGTAAAGATTGGAGACTGGCAAATGGATGTGAAAAATGACTTACTACATGGAGAGTTGGATCGAGAAATATACATCGTCCAACCATGAGGATTTGAGGATAAAGAGCATCATTATTATGTTTGCAAACTGAAGAAGGCGCTCGATGGATTGAAGCAGGTTCCGAGAGCATGGTATGGAAAGATTGATGAGTTCTTAGTAGAGAGCGGGTACAACATGGCACATATAAATTCAAGCTTGTTCATCAAAGTGAAGGAAGAAAATATCTTAGTTGTTCTAGTATATATCGATGACCTCATTATCACTGGCGATGATGAAGCACAAATATGTCAAACAAATGAGAATCTGTCAGTTCGCTTTATAATGAAGAATATTGGAGAATTAAAACACTTCCTTGGATTAGAAGTTGATCGAAATAACGAGGTCTATTACTTTGCCAACAAAAGTAAGCGAAAGACTTGCTACAAAAGTTTGGAATGTTCGAGTGCAAGCCCATCTCAACACCTATGGAAGCTAATGCCAAGTTATGTGCTCATAACGGGAAGGACCTGTAAGATGAAGCAATGTATCGACAACTGGTAGGTAGTCTAATCAACCTTACATTGACTCGACCAGATATCTCACATGCAGTAGGGGTAGTAAGTCGATATATGCAACAACCAAAGAAGCCTCATTTGGAAGCAGTGCGACAAATGTTGAGGTACGTCAAAGATACCATTAACTATGGTCTCTTTTATAAGAAAGGCAATGTGGTAAAGATAGTTGGATACTGCAATGCTGATTATATTGGAGATCACGATACTTATCGATCAACAACTGGATATGTATTCATGTTTGGATCTGGAGTAGTATCTTGGTGTAGCAAAAGACAACCAACAGTGTCTTTGACAACCACAGAAGTAAAGTATAGAGCAGTGGCAATGGCAGCTCAAATGAGTACGTGGTTAATGCAATTGATGAAGGACCTACACCAACTTACAGATTATGATGTGCCACTCTATTGTGATAACCAGTCTGCTATTCGATTAGCAAAAAATCCAGTGTTTCATGCTCGAACAAAGCATGTAGAGGTGCATTACCATTTTCTTAGAGAGAAAGTACTACAAGAGTTAGAGATGCACCAAGTGAAGAGTGAAGATCAGTTAGCAGACTTGTTCACAAAAGCACTTAACACTTCAAAATTTCAGAAACTCAGGGAACAACTCAGTATGAAGAGTCGGTGTTAAGGGGGAGTGTTAAAATCACCACCGCCTCTCTCATTAGTAGAACATTCTAGATTAAGTTATAAAATTATCTAGAAATGTGGTAAATATTCAAGAAATACATAGGAAAATAATTGCTAGAAAATTCTAGAGTCAATATCCTAGTTGTTTACCATATTGGGCCAATCCCATTATGATGTTATAGCAAGAATCTTCTAGCAATGTAAAGTTGGTTGATGAACCGACATTGATCATGTATATATAGGGACCTTGGGTCTTTAAAGAAGTAAGTTCCAAGTGTACATCCAAAAAGTGTCAAAGTGAGTCTAAAGTGTGTGTAAATACTTAAGTAAGCTTAAGTGTGAGTGTCAAGTGTTGATAAAATAAAAGAGTAAAACTTGGTGTATATTGTGGTCAAGTTATAGTGTTCAAGTATTGGTGTAATTACTTTTACAATAATAAAGTAATTACGTTTTTCACGTGTTGTGTTGTCTAAGAGATTGATCTAGGTTCATTTTCCAAACACCAATTGCCTGACGACCATTATGAGCCAAACAATGTGAGGACTACTGTGATTCGAAAAGGATAATGTCAAGACCCAAATCGGAGGGCCACGACGGGCACCCGGACCCTACCTGCCAGACACCACATCTATACCCTAACATTTATCATATTTAAACACGGACTGAGCCGTGATAGATCAACTAGAGTTTCAACCTATCCGTTTATATACCAAGGCCGACAAGGCCATACGTGACAACTAACCACATGACACTTATCTACAAGCCTCTACTGTGATTCGAAAACAAACATGCTTTTAACATAAGAGTCAATAATATGATCATTCTTAACTACTAAGAGTAGAGTAGTTTATGTAGCAACATGATAGTCATGTTTTTCACACAGAATTATGCCAAAAGAAGGAAAAAGCCTTGCGTACCTTGTTGTCGAAGTTATCTAAGTTCTGCGGGTTCCTTGTAAGTTCTATGAGTGATTATCTACATCATACGGGTGATTTAAATAATGATCGGCTCAAAATATTAGAAACAGATTCTTAGGGACATTCTAACGAATACCTTGAACGCGTAGAACCTATATTCGCTCTATATCGAAACCTATGTATGTAGCGAAACACCCAACCCTCTTAATCTCTCTTTTTGCTGCTACATCTCCAAAACAGTGCAACAACTTCACATGCAATCTCAGTAACTTACAATTACGACAGTCCCGACAACACCCAACCCAAATTAGCATTTTCGACAATCGTCCTAGAACTAGTGGTAAGAATCGAATTCAGAAATTGTACAAACTTTAAGAACAAGGAAGATTACCTTTTTTAAATACAACGACTAGAATTGTTGGATAACCTTTTTCTTGAAACAGCTTCCGACAAGCAGATACAGAACCCAAAATCGATTCGCGCCAGAATCATTTCGCATTCAAGGTTCTTTTTTATCTTCTGAGTTTCTAGGCTTGTTTAACGCTTCGATTCTACTGGAATTAAAGCCCAAAACACCTTAAATTTCTCCCCTTTTTGTCTATGCAAAAGCTTACGAAAATCCCCCAAATTCGATCGAGATATTTCCTGAAAACCCACTAACCGAGACTCCCCCTCTTTCAGATGGAAGTGCGACAATCTCCCCTCCAGGGAATGATTTCTTCAGAAGCTTAGTTGAAGAGATGAAAAAAACTTGAAGAAATGGATTATTGGAGAAATGGGAGGCTTATGAGCTGCCATCGGTCGACTGATTTGGGGTTGATATAAGAGCACATGTATAAATTCCCACTATATATTGTCCCCTCTTTAATTAATTAATCCCACAATTAATTAATTATATACACAATTAAATTCCCGATCTTAAATCACTTAAATCTGGGCGACTTATAAAATCCTCGTATACCTAATGTCATAATTCCGGTAATATAGTACTAGTCTATAATCTCTTCGGGGATGCACAATTATTATTATTATTCCCCGTCGTCGCACTTGTTAACTCCAAAATTATTTCGGGATCACGTCCTTTTATATACTAATTTCCTTATTAGCATGCAAGTACAACATAAACTTTCCCGGGTCCGGGTCTACTTGCCTACGATTACTTGTTCAACCGTTACCCGAAAGTACGAGGTGTTACATTCTCTCCCCCTTAGAAACATTCATCCCCGAATGTCGGTATGACATCTAACTCTTGTCTTAATAAGAATGAACACACAGTTGACCAAGTTCAGTCAAAGCTAGAGGGGAAGTATCAAATTGTCATTCCAATTCATCAAGAACAGGGGATACGACATTCATGGATCAATTCAGATTATCAATTAAACTGTGAGAAAATACATATCGATCTATGACTACTTCTAAAGAATAGACTCAAGTTTCATATACATACTAAAATAAACACATAGTGATACCTTACAACTTTAGTAACCTTATGTGAAGCAACCTTTATTTAGCTAATTGCTTATATAGAAAGTTAATAGGGTGATGGATTCTTGCCTAGGTCTGTAGTATATCTTATACATTATTTAAATTTAAACAGTAGGTAAAGAAGGTAGAGGGTCCTAACATTAATTTAGAGTCCTATATGCAATATAGTTATTTAAAACAGTTCACAAATCAGTGCAATTAGTAATGCTTCAACTATTTTTTCATCTCATGACTAATTCAGATCAAGTTACCAGGTTCCTTCTAACTTCACAGTCTCCCTTCTAGTGTCTAAACTAGTTCAGTTGATCATTTTTTTTGGCACTGGTTTAAGCTAGAGTGCAGCAAACACAACTGCTTATTTTCAACTCTGCCCCTGCCCTGGATTTACAGCAATATCTGCCTCAAAATGAAGGCAACAACATGTTTGAACATTACATAATTCTTACCAAAGTGCAGCAGTGATAATAGTAGCAAATGACAGCAAAAATAGCAGCCCAACAACAGCAGCAAGTAACTTCAGACAACAACCAGAACAACAGCCAAAACATGGTAGCTAAATGCATCAGAAAAATAACATACATGCACAGCAACCAGCTCAAAATAACAGTGTCAATAACCAGTGTAGCATCTACTGGAAAACAATCATCAGTGTTCAAAAAATGGAACATCGACAGTAACAACCAGCCCCCCTTACCAGCAGTAGCCACCACCTTTTTGAAACAACAACCACATAGCCTTAAAGCATAACCAAACAGCCTTAACAACAATTATAATTAAGATAGAAATTCAGCCATTATTTGTACTAAAGCACAGTAGATCAGCAACCTATTAAACATAACAGGGCAGTATTACAAGGCTATACGTGCAGCAAAATAACAATAATACATAATCAAAATATATCTCAAAGGCAACAACAACCTTACCCAATTTACAGCAGCTCAGGGAATCAAGACAATAGGTAACAACAATGAGTAAACAAGCAGCAGCCATAACTCAAAGTGCAGTAATTCAAGAGCCACACCAGTCTTAACAAATGATACATATAATTAAGAGGGCACAACATGCTTGAAAACAGGACATTTGAGACTGGAAAGAAGAAAAAAATAACAACATCTGTTTGAAGTGTAACATGGACAGCAGTAGCAGTAACAACAATAACAAACAAAAAACATAGCAACTAAACAGTATAGAAGGTGACATCAGATAATCATCTCTATATCTTCACATGCTAGGCACCAACTAGGCTAACCACAACCCTTAATGAAGTTGGAGAGTAAAGCTGCAGGAGACATGGTTCAGTACAACAGATGATATCCTAAAATTCAGCAGACCTGATCCAATCTAATGTCCAGCAATCCCTCTAGTATACATGATAGTACTACCTTTAGAAAATGAGTTCCTTGATATTTTTTTTTTGATTTAGCATGAGATCAAGCTAGTAGATGTTGTGCTGAACATATACCACACATAGTGTACTTAAACTTAGGTTTCAAGAAACACTAGTTTTAACTATTTGAAAAGGGGAAAATGCACAAGTGATCTCACAGGCTTATTTTTATCACATTAGCACACACAAGATCCCAACAAGAGTTCAGTCTTTCTCCAGAAATGCAAAGAGACAACCAGTTTAGTGTAACAATGGCCAAATTAGTCTGTAAAGATGCAAATTTCAAATCAGACCAGCATATATATAGAGAAGGGCCCACAAAATAATATACATAAAACCATTCATTGGCAACTTCACACATTTTATATAACTAGACCACAATTTATACTCATAGGGTATAATATTTGTGACAGGAACAACTTAAGGCAATCAGAACATTCATACATTAACCCAAGCAGGCATACTATCACTAATTATAGATGAACAACTCCTTTCAAGTTCATTTACAACCTAATTTTTTTAAACTAGGTATAATGTTGTTACATATCTAGTAGGTTTAATGACATGTCTCTTCAGGGAAGAATCAGATACCAATCCCAAAATATGTCACATGTACAGAGGAAGGGCAGATAGATTAACTCAATTGCACCTAGAAACTTCTCAATAGACTAGTTCTAAGTTGATTAATCACAGGTGTTTGTATTCATATTGCAGGACATCACAACAACATTTAGTTTATTATAACTATATTTGCCTAGTTAAAGGCTTATAACCAACAACACACCATATTAAGTAGTGGACAAGCTTTAAATTACTTCTGATAACCATCTCTAGCCTACTTATGAGTTTTAGTCCTAGCCTCAGGTGAGATCCATATTAAGTCAAACTTATCCCTAACACCCATTAATCACTCCTAAATCAGTTCAACTAAGGTTATCATTGACTAACTTATACATACAAACAGTTCTAAATCCATTTCATGACTTAACTAAAATCACACCAAACTACACAACAACCTTATCAGTTCACATACAAAATTCATACATTCCTTTAATTAATCCAAACATATAACCATGTACCGATTATACACAATACATCATTTATTTAAAAAAAACTAGTTTAAAGATCTTATGGATTATCGGGATAAGTACTAGGACAATCTTATGATCTTGTTGGTGAATCTGCACTATCCTATCTTGGTCCTATATAGAAGCCTCGATCCAACACACTTCGGAGTGGAACCCTCTTATCCTCACTACTTACTCGCCTTCTACTTGCCTGTCTGTTGTCTTCCCCTAGCGTGTATCCCACAACATTGACCAGCGAGCCCTGATTAACGGATCCCCAAGATTGAGGACTATCCGGAATCTTAGAAGGGTCGGGGTCATTAAGCAACATGCATCCCCGGTCATGGCGTGATATCTGAGGAAAATCCAGTTGTACCCGTCCCTGTGTTGTTCCCCTACCCCAGGGTCAATGGGGCCCGACATTGATACTAAAGTCCTTGGTGACGTCACCCCACTTCCTGCTGGAGGAACTGAGGGTGTTCGAGTGGGTGACTCATATGGATCCTTAGAGGGATCCTCCTCCATAGACTCCATGATTTTTGATGGATCTGAGTCCATGGTATAACTTACCTCTCACCTTTCAATTTCTGTAACCCTCCGACCCGTGCTGGTGGGTGGTGTCTGTCTAACATCTTATCTTGCGACAGTACCCGCATCCTTATTATTTGAGATGCTTCTCATTATGGATGTTACTGCAGTTCAAATGAGAAAATTGATTAGGAACCAATACTCTCACGACTCAACTCTATCGAACGATCTAGATTATGAAAGAACGGAAACAACTCTAAATGCCCTATAGCTTCCTGCTTATAAGTTGGCGTGCAACACACCCATAACCAAGACTCTACTAGACACCGCTTGTAGACTCCCTAGGATAGACATGCTTTGATACCACGTTTGTCACGACCCAAACCGGAGGGCTGTGACGGGCACTCAGACCCTACCTGCTGGGCACCAAATCTATACCCCACCATTTATCATATTTAAACACGGACTGAGCCATGATAGATCAACTAGAGTTCCAACCTATCCGTTTATATACCAAGGCCGACAAGGCCGTACGTGACAACTTACCACATGACACTTATCTATAAGCCTCTACAGAGAAGAACATACCACAACCAAATCGCGACTCCGAAATAAATAGAGTGTTCTAGACACCAGCTAAACCAACAACCTACCCGTGTGAACCGTCACCCTCTCAATATGAACCTGCGGGCATAAAACGCAGCGTCCCCCGACAAAAAGGACGTCAGTACGACTGATGTACTGAGTATGTCAGGTATGAGAAATAACATAGCAGAAACATATCATAGTCTGAAACAGAAACAACTGAACATCAGGAACTGTCTCTGATGGCCCTAATACACATGCCTAAATGTTGTACACAATGCATAATGTATATACATCAGCCTCTTCGGGCATCTTCCTTACCATAACAGCCTCTGTGGGCATTATACAAGATATTGGTAAATGAATGTATGCATGATACACATGCGGTATATATATGTATCATATATATGTTAGTGTTGCGGATCATGCAACTCATCCCAATATATGTTAGTGTTGCGGATCGTGCAACCCGTCCCAATAAGCCATATATGCATCACATCACATCATCACATCATATTGGCCTCTTAGGGCACTTTTGTGATAGTTTGTACCAGCTGCAGGTGGTGTGCGTATATAACGCCTTTCCCTTTTCCCAGTTCCCATACATATATATGTAATATTTACCATATAGTAATGTGCACAGCACAAGTGGTCCAGAATAATATATGAATGCAATGCAAATGAGAATGCATGAATGGCAATAACACATCCTGGCCTAATAACCTTGTACCTTTGGCTAACACTGCAAATATCAATCTCTTTTACGTGTGCTTCAATAAGGACTTATAAACATGTTTAAACATGCTTTTAACATAAGAGTCAATAATATGATCATTCTTAACTACTAAGAGTAGAGTAGTTTATGTAGCAACATGATAGTCATGTTTTTCACACAGAATTATGCCAAAAGAAGGAAAAAGCCTTGCGTACCTTGTTGTCGAAGTTATCTAAGTTCTGCGGGTTCCTTGTAAGTTCTATGAGTGATTATCTACATCATACGGGTGATTTAAATAATGATCGGCTCAAAATATTAGAAACAGATTCTTAGGGACATTCTAACGAATACCTTGAACGCGTAGAACCTATATTCGCTCTATATCGAAACCTATGTATGTAGCGAAACACCCAACCCTCTTAATCTCTCTTTTTGCTGCTACATCTCCAAAACAGTGCAACAACTTCACATGCAATCTCAGTAACTTACAATTACGACAGTCCAGACAACACCCAACCCAAATTAGCATTTTCGACAATCGTCCTAGAACTAGTGGTAAGAATCGAATTCAGAAATTGTACAAACTTTAAGAACAAGGAAGATTACCTCTTTTCAATACAGCAACGAGAATTGTTGGAAAACATTTTGTTCGAAACAGCTTCCGACAAGCAGAAACAGAACCCAAAATCGATTCGCGCCAGAATCATTTCGCATTCAAGGTTCTTGTTTAGCTTCTGAGTTTCTAGGCTTGTTTAAGGCTTCGATTCTACTAGAATTAAAGCCCAAAACACCTTAAATTTCTCCTCTTTTTGTCTATGCAAAAGCTTACGAAAATCCCCCAAATTCGACTGAGAATTTTCCAGAAAACCCACCAACCGAGATTCCCTCTTTTAGATGGAAGTGCGATAATCTCCCCTCCAGGGAATGATTTCTACAGAAGCTTGATGAAGCTTAGTTGAAGAAATGGATTAATGGAGAAAGGGGAGGCTTATGAGCTGCCATCGGTCGACTGATTTGGGGCTTAGTCACCCCCAAATCGGCTATAAGAGCACACATATAAACTCCCACTATATATTGTCCCCTATTTAATTAATTAATCTCATAATTAATTAATTATACACACAATTAAATTCCCGATCTTAAATCACTTAAATCCGGGCAACTTATAAAATCCTCTTATACCTAATGTCATAATTCCGGTAATATAGTACTAGTCTATAATCTCTTTGGGGATGCACAATTATTATTATTATTCCCCATAGTCGCACTTGTTAACTCCAAAATTATTTCGGGGTCACGTCCTTTTATATACTAATTTCCTTATTAGCATTTGCAAGTACAACATAAACTTTCCCGGGTCTGGGTCTACTTGCCTACGATTACTTGTTCAACCGTTACCCAAAAGTACGAGGTGTTACAGATAAACTCCCAATCTTCTAACCAGAATTTTTCAACTAAACTAGCTGGTAACATTAACTCCCAGAACATCTTATCATGCATATCAAACAGGACAATCACAGACATTACACTTATTGCTCCATGTGATCAAAATTTTCATAAATCATATTTTTCTTTTATGAGGTCTCCAGAGAAACGTTGTAACGGAGTTGATGGGTAGTCTCTGGAGGATTTCAAGCACAATTCTTGTGGCAAATACTCAGACATGTTGGATATCCGAAAATCAAGTACTCCTATCATCATTCTTGATTTATTTCTCCCCTATCTCTGTAATTCTAATTTCTTGTCTGTCGTTGTTTTGGTTATTTTCCTTTTAACCCCTAAACCTTTGTCAAAAGTTGTATGTGTATCTACAAAGACAAACCAAAACAAAAAAATGTAACATTACAAGATTTAATCATCTTCTTCTTGGATATTTTAAAAAAACAATTTGACATATCTTACGGTGATTTTCCTACCGTGTTATAAGATTATACTGACACAAGTGAATTACTAGTGTTAATAATAATAAATCCATATCAGGTTGGATATTTACTTTAGGGATTAGCGCTACTAGTTGGGCATCGAAGAAACAAATTTGTATTTCTCACTCTACAATGAAATCTGAATTCATTGCTTAATTAGCAGCTTCTGCAAACGAAGCGAAATGGCCAAAGAATATGTTATTCAACATAAAGTTGTGGCCACAATCTATGCCATCCATTTCCATATTTTGTGATAGTAGGACTACCATGTATGTAGCTCACAATAAAACTTATAATAAGAAATGAAGACATATAAGTTTAAGGCATGCTTATATAAGAGAATTAGTAACAAATGAGACTATATATAGCTATAGTGTATGTGCGATCAAGCAAGAATCTGGCTGATCCACTAACAAAAGCTTTAAAAAGAGATACAATACAAAAATATCATGAAGGAATGGGACTAAAACCTTAAACTAAACACGAGTAATGGGAACCAAATTTTGAGTTAGTATACACTCTAACAATACACGTTTAATGGATAATAACAAGTTACTTTGTGTTGTTAAAGCACTGCATAATGATATGTGAGGAGTTACTAAATGTCTGTTATAATAGGGGCATAGCAGGCAGTATAATTGGCAAGCCTCTATTTGTTGATGAATGTACCACTAAATAGAAAAGTATATCTTATGCAAGAATGCTTATTGAAATCAATGTAACAAAACCACTCCCAACAGAAATCAATGTAATGGATCCGGATGATAATATGTTTCAGCAAGACTACTACGAGAAGTTTTTGAAAGTTGGGCATAACTATGGTAACATGCCAAGGGGCAATCGACAACCACAAGCTAACAGAATCAGAGCTCAACATCCTCAGACTGAGACATAAGCAAGGCCAACTGATAGGAGACAAGGGTCAAGGAAGATTACTCAAACTTGGCAAATCAAACATGGATCTATTGGGGGCCAAACAACTCAAGCTACAACCTAGCCCCTTCCTCAAAGGACGGAGAATAAAGACAAAGAAAGTAGAGTGAGATACAAGCAAGGCAGGAAAGTAGCAGAAAAACACCTGACCAACCACCTAAGATTGATTTGTTTAATTTTCCAGTCTTAGGGTCCATTCCAAAGAAAATTATACCATATAAAAGTGGAGTGGTTGCAAAGACTAGAAAGGAGCAGGGAATTACTTTGCCATCCTTAGGGGACAATGCAGTAGAAACAGCCTCTTGCAGAAATGCAAGGTAAGGCTGCATATAATAGACCCTTATGGTCCGGCCCTTCTCTGAAATTCGCGCATAGAGAGAGCTTAGTGCACCGGGCTGCCCTTTTTATATGTTGTAGCTTGTCTTATTTCAAGATTACAAATGTCATATTTTAAAGAGGCTTACATATAAATATGTTTTGAGTGACCTGATAGTATAAAAAATCTTTTCACACTAACAATTTATGTAACTTAAACTCTCATGATAAGTCATCCTACCTGATGGCATAAAAAACTACACATTGTCAATGTATAGAAGTTAACTAAAGTTAAGATTATTCAACAAGTCCCACACAGAGATTTTAAAACTCTTCAGTCCTAACCGGAAAGATAGAAACAAACAAAACTTGATGTAACGTGGATTTCTAAACCAATGAGTCTGTAAATCAACTTTGAAAATCCAAAACTGTATACTTGCAATAAGAACAAAATATAGAGACAAATAGTTCTATTTCTAATGCCATATTATTAGCTATCAGCTATCTTCATATTGCCAACACTTATCATTCTAATAACTTCATTATATGCCTTTTTGCTGCTTTGTTCAATGCAATTTATTTCTTTACATGGCACATGCCTTTTCCACTTAGTTGATTGTCAATGAAAACTTCAAAACTCCCATCATGAGACCACATATCGACTACTCGAATTGTAAGTTTATGCTTCTGACAGGTATCGTAGAGCTTCTTTACTGGATTTGTTTGAAGCATTTTTGGTGTAATTATGGGATCTGATACAACCTTTGCTACCTGCAGATCATCCAAAATCAAAAGCAGCATGCGTTAGAGGTGCGGAAAGAGAATACTGTCCAAGTGACATTTTGAGCCCAAATCAAGAATAAAACACATAACAAAAATTAAACAAGTTACCCTTCACATGCTAATCTTTGCATTAGTGAAAGTGACACGTTCAATCTTTTTTGAATATTTCTTGGGGTACGTCCGGCCCAAGCTATAGTGCGATGCACAGGGGAGGACGCGTAAAGTCCTGGATAGCAACCTATCCCGACCGGTCTTCCCCTTTAATAAGTTGAGTTTATATCAAATGGACATAGGCATCAAATGTTAAGTGACATTCTATATCTGCATAAAGAATCTCTTTGTCCCCCTAGGTGTGGATCTACACTTAAGTTATGGGTTCGACATAACCTATTAACTTTAGTCCATACTTTATATTTGTGTTAAGAAGTTCATTTAATAGGTATGAATATACTATCCAGTACCCAGTAAACAAAAAGGGTTGTAGTCCAGAACCTATAAAATTAAAATCCTGGATCAGCCTCAATTAGGGATTTTCATGGGTGCAAGCTTTAGAGAGCTGCCCCATCTGTGATTGGTGAAATTATGGACTTCTATAAGAAGTGGAAAGAAACAACTATTTGTAGCTACCAATGCAAGTTTCATTTAATATCTTATACCTTCGGGACTGAATCAAGGGGATAGTCATCTCCAAGTCTTGGGTCAACCAGTTTGCGAAGGTCTTCATCAGAATCCGGATGATTAAGTACTTCAAACTATGATCATCAGTAGGAAAAATAGGTATCAGTATCTTACCAAAAACTAGCATCATAGAATTATGAATTTCATCATGAGTTTTAGATTGCATGTCAAACTGAAGGAGGAGACTAATAGTAAAGGAATGAAGAGCAAACATCTGATCCTTTCAAAGAAAAATGATTCTGCTAAAGCTCGTAAAGGGTCCATGCAATCCATACCATTGAAAAAAGAAAATAGCAAAAGAAAGTTACCAAAGCAACAAGACATTTTGATTCAGTAACAGAACTTGGCTGAAATTAGTTCATAGAGGACAACACCAAAGGCATAGACATCAACTTTAGGAGAGACATCACCATACTGAGCATATCTGTAGAAAAAAGCAATGTGCAAATCTGTCATAGGAGGCACTAAAACAAATTCTTTAATTAGAAAACAACAATTTTAGCTTTAAGAATGACGTTGAGAAAACCTTGCTTTAAAATTAGAACTACCCTTTCCCCGACTGACAGTGCACTGATCACCGGTCATTTGAGAAGAAGGATATAACAACATAATTATGTGAACAACACTTAGAATAATACTAGATTCTCTTCTTTAAAGAAAATAATAGGGTAAGGAATTGAACTTTTCCTACTTTTAAGGCTTCAAGTCAAATGGGCAAAAACTTACTCTGGTGGCATGCATCCAAATGTACCCATAAGTCATGTTTGCAAAGATGCGCTTCGAACTTTAGTCAGTTTCATTAAACCAAAATCTGCAACCTAAATCAAACGATTAACACGATCACAAAATAGCCTACCTCAATAGACAAACATAAAAAAAAGTTGTCTTGACAAACCTTTGCATGTAAGTTTTTGTCTATCAGAATATTTGCTGTTTTAATATCACGATAGATGTAAACAGATAATGGGTGTTCATGTATGTACTCAAGACCTCTAGCTGCATTTAGAGTAATTTGAACCCTCTTAGACTATGGGAATAGGTCCCTTCCTGGAGACAAATTGACCAGATTGAGTAAAAGTACTTAAAGGAACCTACTATTATTGAAAGTGTGGTTAATTATGACATGCTGTGCCACGTAGATGTTACCTATGTGGACATTCTCAACGTATTCATATACAAGGAAGAGGGAACCTTCAACACAATAGCCTATCAGCCGCACCTGCACTCAATATCAATGAAACAATAAGTCAAGCATATAAAAAAGATGAATTACACCATGTTTTGAGTTGCAAATTTTCAATGGCCCTCCTGTTTAAGAATGTTGAAGACCCCATCCAAACTGCAATCCCCAATAACAAGTGTAATGTATCCCCTGGATATCAATTCAAGAAAGTGAATTTTAATTATCTCACAGTGGTCACACATCCTTCCTAAAGTGTTTCATTACCTACCACAAAACAAGACCTCGCTCATCACATTATAAATTTATATCTAAGATTTTACTTTCCCAAGCACCCCTTGCTCTTTTAGCTTTAGTGCAGTTTGCAGCACCCCTTTCCTTTTAGGCCTTAATTCTCTTCAAAGTAGTGCATTTCAAGCAAAATTTATTCACTTGTAAAAGAATGACACATTGTAATAACTAGGGTACACCAAGTATAGGTTTCAAGGATCATAACAAACGTGATATACATGCTGAGGCAATCACTTGATTTATGCTCTATATAAGATAAGAAGTCTCAAGAAGCAAGACTGCCAAGCTAATGCAATCAATTGGCTTTTACGTCATTTATTTTGAATTGATGTTGTTTTAGTATTGCAATCCCCCCTCTCATCTCTCTCTCTCTATAAGTTAAAAAAAAGGTTTTAAGAGCAATCCTCAAATGAGAAAATGAGAAGAGCGCCAAAATATACGTGCCTCCAGTGGCAGGGAAGTTAGTTTTTACCAGGTTCAAGTGATGAACATTTGTCAAGACCTTCAATACAGCAAGAAACTCCCTTGTAGCCCCCATGTCCATTTTTATATCGCCGCTTTCTGAGGGAAACTCTTCCCTCAGAAAGTCTTCCAGTTCTTGCTGTCCATTAGCCCCCATGTCCATTATTTAAGTTGGTTATGGACTTAAAGATTAAAACTTCACAAATAAACATTACTACAGAAAAATTACGGGATATCCCACCCACTGGAAGAGTGAAATCATGATTCAATATTTGTTAGGTCCGTTAGGATTAATATATATATAAAGTATGCATGACATGATGTATGCCAATTTGCATCACCGAAAAATCACTAGATGACTAAGCTATCCATTCATTTATTTGTACTAACTAAGATTTTAGAATAGCTCAAACACCGCCAATGAGCTCAGCATAGTAAACTGCACCAAAACCACCTTGTCCGATTTTGTTAGCAATGATGAAGTCATTAGTTGCAGCAGCAAGCTCTTCATAAGTAATCTCAACAGATTTATCCACAGTTATGCCTGAAAGCCCTAGAGAATTTCCATCAGCCAGGAGACCGAAATCTGCAGCTTTAACTGTCGTGCTGCCTTCTGGGCCTAATCCAGACAGAAGGTTAACATATAAGTTGACCAACAAACATTGTTTTCCACCATTCCAATATTTGTTAAAAGTTGGCAGCATAAGTAAAGGAAATTGAAATCTCACTCGAATTATGGGAACCTACACATATTAGTACAGTATACCGGGGTCCCCGGCCAGAACCACACGTGCAAGTTTCCCTGCATGTGGCTCGTCCGTGCTTTCCGGGGTACTGCCTGTGACTCAATATGGGAGAAGGGGGCGGAACTGTACACTTTCGTGTTCAGAGCATTGTCCGAGTGAGTAGGCAGCGCCTATCAAGCAAAGCTTTCTTGAAGAGGCAGAGCTGGTTCCTTTTCGGCGCGTTGGCAGCATAAGTAAAGGAAATATTCAATTCTAACATAGAAATCAACTATTTAAAATTGCATTGTCAGCCTTAAAGTGATCCAAGTATAAGCACCTTAAGAAATACATAAATTTGGTGCGTTCATAAAGAGGCGATTTAGTAGTGTCATATCACAAAAGTATGACATTGAGTATATGATGGTCTTATAGGTTATCAAGATTTAAGTGAATTGGGATCAAGAATTAATTATGTGTGTAATTGATTAATTATGGGATTGATTAATTTTAGTGGGGGCAAAGTTGAGTGGGAATCTCTACGTGTAAACTACCTAGATGACTAAGTTAATGAAGTCTAATTAGTGGCAACTCCACCAAATGTTAGGATTAGTGGACACATTACGAAACAAGTTTGCATGGTAATTAATTGTGGGTGTGTTGGTGGCAGCTCGTGAAAGATAAGGGTTATTAACATTAAAAGGGGGAGGGAGTAAATCATGATCCATTATTCATAGACTCCTCCAACTCTTTTTTGTGGTTAACAGAAACAACACACACTTTGTCCCTAACTTAGTCATAATAAGATTCTACATTAGTGAGTGCTAGGTAGAGGGTTGTAACGTGATATTGGTTTTCAGCAACATCATCTTTCAATTAAGAAACGTACGAAGCAATAGTAGTACTAGGATACAAGTGCAACAACAATAATTGAAGTCTCCATTTTAAGTTCAATTTCGAGTTATTAAGCTTGGATTCAAGGTATGTTAAGGCAAATTATTTATTTCTTTTGGCATGTTCCATGTAACGAAATATAACCGTGATATTATTCCATAAATTATTCTACTCCTAGTAGTTAAGAATATTCATGTTATTGATTCATATGTTAAAAGCATGTCTAAATATGTTCTTAAATCCTTATTGAGGTATATGTAAAAGATGTTAATATTCCCAATGTTAGCCGAAAGTACAAGGATATTATGTAATCCGGTAACTCTGAATGTTTTATTGTCACTTATGCATTTTCATTTGCATTATATTCATGTATTACCCTGCACCCACTTGTGTTATAAACACTACTATATGGTATGAAATATATATATGTAGGTGATGGAAAAGGGAAAGGCGTTATATACGTGTCACTGCCTGCAGCTGGTACATATATCACGAAAAGAAAAATGCCCATGTGAAGCCAATATTGATGCCCTTGTGTGGCCAATATGACTTGATGCCCTTGTGTGGCTGATATAACCTGATGCCCACAAAGGCGGTTATGGGAAGGAAGATGCCCTTGTGTGGCCAATATTTATATGTATACCACATTTGCATTGTGAATAACATTTAGGCATATGTATTAGGGCCCTCAGAGGCATTTACTGTTGGTTAGCTGTTTCTGTCGGTTGTTGCTATTGTCGGCTATTTCTATCAGCTATCTTTGTCGATTGTTTCTGTTTCTGTAATTGTTATATCCCTTTTATGCTGTTATTCATGCCTGAAATACTCAGTACATCAGTCGTACTGACGTCCCTTTTGTCAGGGGACTCTGCATTTCATGCCCGCAGGTCCACGTAGGCAAGGCGAGGATCTACATTAGTAAGTTGCTGACTTAGCGGATTTTGGAGCACTCCCCTTGTTTCGGAGTGTCAGTCTATTTTGGTACGGTATATTTTTGCATGTCTATATGGGTATGGCAGGGCCCTGTCCCGACCTTTTTGATGTCGTGTACTCTTTTAGAGGCTTGTAGACGGGTGTCCTGTGTGTAGTCGTCTTTTATGGCCTTTTCAGCCTTGGGGATGTATATATATATAAGTTGGTCTTCTGATTATGATTTTACATACTTTCCATTTTCATATGTTGGTAAAGTAATTGGAGGACAACTTATGTGGCCATGATTAGTTTAATTATGATTAGGGGTTGGTTGTATGCTTAGTGGTACCTGACTGGTAGGGTCCGGTCGTCTCGGCCCTCCGGTTTGGGTCGTGATAACAAGTGGTTGGATCTTTTCTCATCTTCCATGTTGACTTATTTGTTATCCATTTTCAAACAATTCTTGATAATAAAGGAAGTCATTTATGCTACCTACTCTTACTTATCGTTCTATACTTCTAAATAATTAGGTTTGTCTGGTGGAGCGATAGCTGGGATACATATAGGTGCAGTAGGAGTAGTTTTGTTGTTGGCTGGTTTGGTTTATGTAGGATGTTACACAAGCTAGTAACATATCCTCGAGCATCTGAATAGTACGCTCGGCATGCCCGTTTGTCTGAGGATGAAAAACTGTAGTAAGATTAACTTGAGTGCCTAAACCTTTCTGAAATGACTTCCAGAAGTTGGCTGTAAACTATGCACCTCGGTCAAATATAATAGAGATACGCACACCATGAAGGCGAACAATCTCCTTAATATATAACTTCGCGTAATCCTAGGCTGTGTAGGTAGTTTTCACTAGCAAGAAATGAGCTAATTTGGTCAGTTTATCAATAATTACCCAAATAGAATCAAACTTACGGTAAGAGCGAAGTAAACCCGTAACAAAATCCATATTAATCATCTCCCATTTCCACATAGGAATCTTAATGTTCTGAGTCAAACCATCGGGCTTTTGGTGCTCTATTTTTACTTGCTGATAATTAGGACACTAAGCTACAAATTCCGCAATTCTTCTCTTCATATCGTTCCACCAGTAAATACTCTTGAGATCATGATACATTTTAGTAGATCCCGAGTGAATAGAATACCGTGAGTGATTGATCACTGTCATAATTCTATCTCGTAATCCTGCTACATTTGGAACACATAGACGGCCCTGGTGCCTGAGAGTTCCATGTTCGTCAATCTCAAAGGTTGTGATCTTCTTCTGTTGAATGCCTTCTCTAATCTTTCCCAAACTGGGGTCTTCTCCTTGACGTTCCTTAACTTCCGATATGAGGGACGATTCTGACACATTCCGAATTACAAATCCACCATCCTCCGAATCCATTAGTCAAACTCCCAAACTATCTAACTGATGGAGCTCCTTACTAACTCCCTCCTTTCGACCTGCACCGGAGTCGAGCTGATTATCGACTTACGACTGAGCGCGTCTGCTACCACGTTAGCTTTACCGGGATGATATAAGATATCCACATCATAATCCTTCAATAATTCAAGCCACCTCCTCTGTCTCAAGTTCAACTCTTTCTACTTAAATATGTATTGCATACTTTTATGATTCGTGAAAATGTCTACATGAACACCATACAAGTAGTTCTGCCAAATCTTTAGTGCATAGACCACTGCGGCCAACTCCAAATCATGTGGGGAATAGTTTTTCTCACGTTTCCTCAATTTCCTTGAAGCATAGGCAATCACTTTACCATGTTGCATTAGCACGCATCCCAAACCTGCTCCCAAGGCATCACAATACACTACATAGCCTTCTGGACCCTCTGGAAGTGTAAGGATTGGTACCGATGTTAATCTATCCTTTAACTCTTGGAAGCTCTGCTCACAAATATCGGACTACTGGAATTTTATGGCCTTTTGTGTCAACTTTGTTAATGGTGCTGATATTGTAGAAAATCCTTCTACAAACCTCCTATAATAGTCGGCTAAGTCCAGAAAGCTGCGAACCTCTGATGGAGTCGTAGGCCTCGGCCAATTCTTCACCGCTTCAATCTTTTGAGTGTCAACTCTTATACCCTCGTCTGACACTATATGACCAAGGAAAACCACTAAATTCAACCAAAATTCACACTTGGAGAGATTTGCATACAACTTATGGTTCCAGAGCGTCTGTAGTACTATCCATAAATAATCTACATACTCTGCTTCTGAGTGGGAGTAAACCAGAATATCATCTATAAATACTATCACAAATACATCCATGAATGGGAGAAACACGTTGTTCATTAGATCCATAAAATGTTGTTGGTGCATTTGTGAGTCTAAATGACATTACTAAGAACTCGAAGTGCCCATACCTTGTCCTGAAAGCCGTCTTCAGAATATCCTTCTCTCTAACCCTTAGTTGATGGTACCCTAACCTTAGGTCGATCTTTGAGAACCATTTTACACCCTGTAACTGATCAAACAACTCATCAATTCTAGAAAGAGGGTACTTGGTCTTGATAGTGACTTTGTTCAGCTACCGATAGTCAATACACATTCGTAACGAACCATCTTTCTTTCGTACGAACAATACCGACGCACCCCAATGAGATATGCTAGGCCTAATAAAGCCTTTCTCAAGCAGATCTTTTAATTGCTCCTTCAATTCTTTCAATTCGGCTGGAGCCATTCTATAAGGAGGAATAGATATCGGCTGAGTGTCTGGCAACACGTATATACCGAATTCAATTTCCCTCTCTAAAGGAAGGCCTGGAAGTTCATCTGGAAATACATCAAGGAACTCATTAACCACTGGAATTGATTGAGAAGTAAGTGGTTCGACATCGACATCTCTAGCCCGAACAAGATGGTATATACAACATTTGGAGATCATCTTCCTTGCCTTAAGGTATGAAATAAACCTACCTTTTGGCGACGCCGTATTACCCTTCCATTCAAGGACTGGCTTACCTGGAAACTGAAATCTAACAATCTTTGTCCGGCAATCGACATTAGCGTAGCATGATACCAACCAATCCATGGCCATAATAACATCAAAATCAACCATCTCTAGTTCTACCAAATCTTCTAGGGTCTGATGCCTACAAACTAATACTGCATAATTTTGATAGATCCGTCCAGCCATTACTGATTCACCAACTGGTGTAGATACCACAAATGGATCTTCTATCAACTCAGGCTCCATACCAAATTTACAGGCAATAAAAGGGTGATATATGATAGATTGGAGCTTGGATCTAACAATGCATACACATTATTTGAAAAAGTCGATAATGTACCTATGATAACATCAGGTGAGGACTCTGATCCAGTCGCCCCATCAATGCGTAAATGCGGTTCTAGCCCCTATCTCTGCCTCGACCGGATAATGTTTGTTGATTCTGCCATTACGGGCGTACTGACTATGATGACGCTATTATAGATCCAACTGGCTAGACTCTAACACCTCCGCCTCCTGTCGGGCATTCTCGCATAATATGACCAGGTTCACCACAAGAATAACACACCTTTTTTTCTTATTGGCATGAGCCTAAATGGGTCTTACCACACTGCTCACATCGAGCCAACAATGGTCTCATCTAAATAGAATCCCCTCCGTAATAAGATCATGATGCTTGTGAACTCTAACCTGGTCCCGATTGAACAAACCGATCAATCCTCGACCTTGAAAATGGTAATGAGGCACTAGCTGTAGGGTAAGATGGGTGCCTATAAGTTTGTGGACTGGGCCCACATCTAAAATCCCTCATGTCACCTACGGATCGAGCCATCTTATGATGGCCCTTATCACACTCTCGATCTACCCGTTGTTGTCTCTTACAATCCTCTAAATTCTGTGTATAAGCCTGAATGCGAGCAATATCTATATTTTGATTCAGAGAAGACATAGTACACTCATTGACTAAGTGCGGCCCCAACCCAATAACAAACCTATGTACCCGGTCACTCATGTCAGCTATAATCGTAGGAGCATATCTGGCCAGTGAATTAAACTGCAAGCTATATTCCCGAACACTCATGTTTCCCTGTTAAAGACATAGGAATCTATTCTGCCTGGCCCGTCGAAGTTCGAAGCTCGACTGGCAGAAAATGCTATAAGAAGGCCTCTGAAAACTCTCTCTATCTTGATGGTGGAGCACGAGGTCCCCTAGGTTGCTCCTATGTCTCATACCAGGTCACCGCGACATCCCATAGTCTATAAGATGCAAACTTTACCGACTCAGTATTGGTAGCATCCATTACCCTCAAGGTACAATGTATCTGATCTATAAAATTATGTGGGTCTGCATTCAGATCTGATCCCGTAAATACCGGAAGGTCAAGATTAATGAAACCCCGAGCCCTAGCGCTAGCAGCTTTATCAGAATGGCTGGGAACCTAATGTTGAGCCTGAGCGGCCACCAATCATGTCAATAACTGTACAATACTTCACATATCAAAATCTACATCTAGAGTCTCAACTGGAGGAACTGCGGTAATGTAGCCCCACTAATCTCTTCCGATAGTGGTGACCTAGGGGAATCATACGAAGGAGTCATATTGTGGGTCTTACTCGAGCCTTCACTAGCAGGTGGCAATCGGCTAGTACCTTCAGCTACAGCCGTATCCAACGCCCTCATACTCTTGAACTTCCTCTTTGCTATAGGAATTGCTGGAATAATAAACACGAAACGGTTTAGGAATGAAATGTTTCATCTATTGCACGATTGCATGAAATGGATTAGGCATTGCTGGGTCTCACTCTATTGCACGATTTATGAGATAAAAGAATAGAAACCATCCCTAAATGTCAGATAGCCTCCTGTTTATAAGTGTGGTGCACAACACACCCATAAACAAGACTTTACTAGACACGACTTGTAGACTCCATAAGGCAGACATGCTTTGATACCAAGTTTGTCACGACCCAAATCGGAGGGCCGTGACAGGCACTCGGACTCTACCTGCCGGATACCACTAAGCATACAACCAACCCCTAATCATAATTAAACTAATCACGACCACATGGGCTATCCCCCAATTACTTTACCGACATACGAAAATGGTAAGTATGTAAAATCATAATTAGAAGACCAACTTATATATATACATCCCCAAGGCCGACAAGGCCATACAAGACTACTACACACATGACACCCGTCTACAAGCCTCTAAAAGAGTACATGACATCAAAAAGGTTGGGACAGGGCCCCGCCATACCCATATAGCCATGCAAAAATATATCGTACCAAAATAGATCGACACTCCGAAATAAGAGGAGTGCTCCAAAATCCGCTGAGTCATCAACCTACTAACGTGGATCGTCGCCTTGCCTACGTGGACCTGTGGGCATGAAACACAGCTTCCCCCGACAAAAGGGACGTCAGTACGACTGATGTACTGAGTATGTCAGGCATGAATAATAGCATAACAGGGAATAACAATAACTGAAATAGAAACAGTCGACAAATATAGATCATAGAAACATCCGACAACAGCAACAACCGACAGAAACATTTAACCAGCAGTAAATGCCTCTGAGGGCCCTAATACATATGCCTAAATGTTATGCACAATGCAAATATGGTGTATATATAAATATTGGACACACAAGGGCATCTTCCTTCCCATAACCACCTTTGTGGGCATCAGGTTATATCGGCCACACAAGGGTATCACATCATATTGGCCACACAAGGGCATCAATATTGGCCTCACATAGGCATCTTTCTTTTCGTGACATCTGTACCAGCTGTAGGTGGTGACGCGTATATAACGTCTTTCCCTTTTTCTCATCCCCTACATATATATATATTCATACCATATAGTAGTGTATATAACACAAATGGGTCCAGGGTAATACATGAATATAATGCAAATGAAAAGCATGAGTGACAATAAAACATTCTGAGTTTACCGGATGACATAATATCCTTGTACCTTCAGCTAACATTGGAAATATTAACATTTTTTCCATATAACTCAATAAGGATTTAGGAACATATTTAGACATGCTTTTAACATATGAATCAATAACATGAATATTCTTAACTACTAGGAGTAGAATAATTTATGGAATAAGATCACTGTTATATTTCGTTACATGGAACATGCCAAAAGAAAGAAATAATTTACCTTAAGTTATTGTTGTATCCAAAGTAGTTGAGCATATCAAGAGGAAACGACTACAGATTCATCTTCTGTAGTAGAAAGAGCCACATAGATTCATTTATTTGTATCCCATAAGATCAAAAGTGATCCCAAAAAAACATTCCAGATGTGCCATTTATAACCACCAGATATCTAGCATAATCCGTATTAGCATACCTAACTAAGTCAAGGATTATCTCTTAAGGAATAAAAAGGGACCAGGTCTGTAGTCCCTTTGTGATATCTCAGATTTCTTTTAGCAGCCTTCAGATGGGATTTCTTTGGACTTGATTGAAATCTTACACATAGACCAACACATTTTCAACAGCTTCTTGATGTAGTTTTGTTGACTGATCATAGTATCTTTTGGAGTTTACTTAACTTGTTTCCTATGAAAGGTCTATCGCAAGGTCTGGGTATCAGGTGCCATACTTGGTTGGTTCTTCTTAAACTGATGAAGTTCCTTATGCATCACTCAGTTGACCAGTGCTTAGAGGGTCTGATGGACCAGGTCCCACAGAGTGTGCTACATCATTTTCTTCACCATTGGCTAGATTTCATGATTGGTTTGTTTAGACCCTAGGGTACCTAATACTGCTTCAGTAACCTGGTGTTCAGCTTCATGAGAAATAATAGTGGCACCAGTTTCTGACGTGCTTCTTGGAGACTCTGCATCATCATCTTTTTTCTTGACTTGGCTCATCAGATCAATTAATCCATTAGAAATCTCAATGACCTCATCACAAATCTTTGGAAATTCCCAATCTTCATCTTTAGCTTCATCATTTTGCATGTGTTTATCCCCCAAATAATTCAATTCAACAAAGATCACATGCACATTGAGTTCTTATGTTGAAGACTTTGTAGGCCTTGTTGTGTGTAGAGTATCCAAGAATTGTACCCTCGTCACTTTTATCATCAAAACTTCCCCAAAGTCTCCTTACTAGAGTTGAGAACAGAGCATTTGCATCAAAAATCTCTTTAGGTAAATTAACTTGGGTTTTATCCCATTGAGTAGTTCATGGGGAGTTTTCTCAATCAAGGACATGAATATACACCACCTTCTTCTACTTGAAGCAATATCTGACATGCTTTTCTTTAACACAAGGATCACACACCTAGTTAACTGATACATTGGTTTGTGACATCCTGAGAACCAGGTACTTCATCACCAGTTTATTCAGAGGTGAAAAGTTTGCAGGCTTAAGCCATCTGCGTCATAGCTTAGTGAAAGGAAGTAGCCAAAAATAGTATACATACAATGGCTGCTCCGAGCATGTGACTGAAAAAATGGAGGATTCTCTCTCACTCAAAGCCTTTTAAAGAATGAGTGTGTCTTTTGGTAATAGGAAGAAGGGACACATTCTTGACATCATTAAGATTGAGGAAATGAAGTAATTGGGTCCTTTATAATTATAGAATGGGTCAATTAGACTTCTTCTGGTCTAGGTAGGAAAGACATTTTTTCTCTTTTGAGGACCAGGTCCTTCCATTCTGACTCACTTCTTAACAAAAATCTCATTTTTCTGAAGTGACTGAATTCTGGATTTGCAGACATTTTTGTAATGGCTTGGCTTACCACAATGAGTGCATATCCAATTTTCAGTTGTAGTGACATACTTGTTGTGAGGATTATAGGGGATTTTGACCTTTTAAAACCCAATTCCTTGCCTGCCTCCTCTATTACTCTTGTACATAGAAGCAATTACGTTAGAGGACCAGGTCCAATGAAGTGACTTATCAAGATCAACTTTTACCCTTTTTAATCCTCTTGTAGATGTCTATTATTTTCTAGCTCAGTAATGATACTAATTTTGATTTTCTTAAGCTCATTTTCAAGATCAAGCTAAGTGTCACTAGTTGTCTCTTTTCCTTTCGAAGGAGTATCCATCCATTTTTTCGATTGATTTTTTAAAAAAGAGTTTTCTCTAGTTACCTCATTAACCTGTTCCTTCAAATCTACAATGGAAGCTACCATAACATCCCTTTCTTGTTTTAATTCACTAATTTCTACAATTAGACCACCCTTCTCAGTAATAAGGCTATGATATGCATCAATTAACGCATTTGCTAATGACATCAATTTTTTCTAAGAGTAACTTTTCAAGTTTTTATGAACATCAAGAAAATTTACCTCATCTTGTTCATTGGTATCACCAGCATCAAATTCATTTCTATCTTCAGATTCACTGGAAGAGTCTACCCAAGTAATAAGAGCTCGCTTCACCAAGTCATCAGTTGCATCGTTCCTCTTGAACATCTTATTGGGGACTTGGTTCCTCTTAACAACTTTGTTAGTGTTGTTTTTATGATTGTCCTGCTTGTGAATAGGACATTCTTTAATGAAGTGACCAGGTCTCCCGCACTTGTGGCAACGGTTGTCATTTCCTTTGAAGTTCCTGTCGGAGATTTCTATTGTTGGGATCCCACCATTTCTTCGAACCATCTTTTAAAACCTACGAGTGAGGTATGTCATATCAGCTTCATCAATGCTTGAGTCACTTTTGGCAGCCTTGAGAACTAGGTTATTCTCCTTCTTTTGCTCATTCTTTTCAAGATTTTTCTTGGTTCTATTCAACTAGTAAGTCTTGAGATTACCAATCAGCCCATCAATGGTTAGAGTCTTCAAGTTCTAGGATTCGTATAACCTTACTTTCCCAAGAATCTGGAAGGACACCAAGTAACATTCTAACCAGTTTGTTGGTTAAATAGACTTCTCCGAGAGACTGAAGCTCATTTATTAAAGAGGTGAACCTAGTATGCATATCTTGGATTGACTCGTTCTCTCTCATTTTGAACAACTCATACTCGATGGTGAGCAAGTCTATCTTAGACTCCTTTACTTGAGTAGTTCCTTCATGAGCTGTTTGGAGAGCTTCCCAGATCTTTTTAGCAGTTACACAAGATGAGGCACGATTAAACTCATCTGGTCCAATACCACACGCAATGATCTTCTTTGCATTGGAGTTATTCTCAACTTCCTTTCTGTCTACCTCATTATATTCCTTCCTTGACTTTGGAGTGGTTGTAAAACCAGATAGATCTATGTTCATAGGAATATGAGAACTATTACAAATAATGTCCCATAACTCAGAATCTCCATCCATGATAAAATCATGCATCCTTGTCTTCCACCACCTATAGTACTTTCCATTGAACCTTGGTGGTCTTGTCGTAGATTGTCCTTCCTTTAAGTTTGGTAGAGCAGCTATGAGAGTGATCCTTTCTGGGTGTTAAACCTTTGGAAAACACATACTCTGATACCAATTGATAGGAACTAAGAGTTCATCCAAAAGTATAGAGAACCAGGTTCTCTATTTGTTACCTCAAGCAACGGAGAAAGTAAATAACACATGATATTTATGTGAAAAACTCCTTTCTCAAGGGATTAAATACCATGACCTACCCAGTAGGATTTCCAACTTCACTAACCGAGAAAATTTAGATTACAACCTATTGCAACCTAGGAATTAAACTATTAATCCCTTACCCCTTACAATAACATTATTGTAAGCCCTTTACAATAACTCTGTTGTAAATCTTTTACAATAACTCTATTGCAAAGCAACAAACCTTGACTAACTCTAGCCAAGAACACAAACCAACAATGGTTGAAATCTGTCCTATAATGACACTTCTTAGAAGTAGTGTACGTTACAAAGAGGAACATAAAGACAAAGAGTAAAAAAAAACTAAAAGACTTAGACATCTTCAGTGTCGGGATCTGGTCCTTTAGTTTGCAAAAGCTTTGTTCTTGGAACACTTGGAGAAACTTGTGGCGGCTGCACTTGGAAAGTGATTTTAGGTTTCAAGTGTTAAGTAAAATATTGGAACATGTTCTATATATATTAGGGAGCATGTGGAATGAGATATGGAATACTCATCCCCTTGTTTGACCTCGAGCATGCCGCAATAATGTTGCTATACTTGTGGTAGTGAACAATGCAGCTTTACAACTATTATTGTTGACTGTATGATGTATTGAAAAAATAGATAGCACACCAGGTCCCTCTATAGTTCTTCGACAGTTTGGAAAATCATGAAAACATACAATGTAACGTAGTTTATCATGTATATTCCCTTACATGGTACCATGTTTAGAATGAATTTGAAGTACAGAAATTAAGCGCCAAAGCTCATCAATTCTCATATGGTTCTCTTTTTCCCATATATTTCTTTGACGTAAATATCACTACTTCAGCATTCAACCATAGAAATTCATACAAGATTCCTCATGCACTTTTCGTCATTTAGTAACACAATATATTATTCACCCCAAGTACATGAATTTACCTAGTTCATATATTCGGAAATTAATGCTAAGATGCATGTATGCTTTTATTCATGAACTAGGCTCTACGGAATACATAAATTTAGAATTAAATTATGATACATGTACTACAATAGGTACATGTTGGGAAGAATTCCTACAAATACTTAGGCACTACAATTATGTAAGTCAAGTTGGTTGGAAAATATTTCCTCCACTTGTCTTCAAAGAGAAAATTACAGATTGAAAAAGCAAGTAGAGTGAAGTAAAGACTAATCATTTCCTCAACTTGTCTTCAGAGAAAGAATTTGAGTGTTTGAGAGTGATTCTCCTATCTAATTTTCCAACATTTAGTATCAGAGCTACTTGTCTTGACGGACCTGTGGAGAACCTGAATTCTTCAAGATTCGAGAGAATTGATATTCATGTTGAAATGAGATATGAATAATATTAGCTACTATAGCTATGAGAATATTGGGATAGAGAAGCACCATCTTAAACAAATTGTTTTGGTAGGAGGAGCTACCACAATTTCAAAAGTTAGACAACTTTGAATGATGTTTTTGAGGGAAAGGAGCCTAACAAGGGTGTCAACCTTGAAAAAATCATTGCTTATGGAGTAGTTGCACGACGATGAATCTTGAATAGAGAGGTAGCAGATGATATTCTTGTCATGAGAAAGATGAATAAGAAAATTCACTCTCATCTATCAAGGGATTTGATAAACTGATGTCTAGGAAGGTATCTTTTTTATGAAACACCAAAAATGATGAAGATGATGATGAAGAGGAGATATAAAGAAAATTTAAAGGATCAGGTCATTGCAAGATCAATTTTACGATTATTGAATTCACAATTAACTTTTGTGATTTTTGTTGTTGAAGAAGAATAAAAGGAATTGGACACCATGACCATAAATGAACTTATTAGATCTTTGCAAGTCAATGAAGAATGATTTAAGAAGTCCAAACTAGAATCAGTTGAACAAGCTTTGCAACCAAAGCTTTGTTTGAAGGAGAAAGATGAAAGACGTGGCTCGCATCAAAAAGGTCGTGAACATGGACGAGGTAGAGGACGATTTAATAAAGAAGTTGAGCTCAAGTTTCTGAAGTCACAAGACCGATTTGTGCGTGTCTTCACCAAATCAAGAAACATTGATGTCTTCCAAATTATCTCTTGAAGTAATGAATCTAGTTTATGATTAAAGGGGAGTGTTAAAAAAGTAAACTGGATTCATCCTAAGTACATGAATTTACCGAGTTCATGTATTCAGAAATTAATGCTAAAATGTGTGTGGTTGTATTTATGAACTACGGTCAAGGGAATAAGAAAATTTATAAATAAATTATGATACATGAACTAGAATAGGTACATGTTGGAAGAATTATTATAAATACTTCGGCACTGCAATAATTTATGTAAATCATGTTGGTAGAAGAATATTTCCTCCACTTGTCTTAAAAGAGAAAATCATTGAGTGAGAAAGCAAGTAGAGTCAATTGAAGAAGAATCATTTCCCCCACTTGTCTTCAAAGAAAGAATTTGAGTGATTTGAGCATCCTCTCCTCCCTAATTTTTCAATAATATATTCATGAAATGTGTCTGCTTTCTAGCCAGTAGCCACGCTGAGACTGTAGCAGCCTCAGAGCTAAACCTTGCATTGCATAGGCTCTAAGTGGACTTCCATACTACAACATATAAAATTTAGCTAAATAAAGAAAAAAGGTTCTCCTCTTTCCTTTTCTTTTCCTGGTTCTCTTTATTTCTTATCTTTCTTTCTTTATTTATAATTTTTTTTGGGTGGGAGGTTCAAGTAGGAACCTTAGCTCCTAGCAACCTATATAGGCTACAAGAACTACAAGACCATTAAATGAACTGTGATCAAAACCTTCACATGATAAGAGATACATGTACCGCTAATATTTTGAATTGCTCTTGAAATTAGGAATTTGAGGGGGGAGAACATACCACCAAGGTAGTGTCAATTGAAGAATTTCTATCAATGAATATTGCTCCTATAGTTGATTCAACAACATCAGCAAGCACCTTTGGAGCATTTATCAATCCATAAGAGTGCAATGGATACTCACGAAGAGCATTTAAAAATGATTGAATCTATGAATAAAGGTAATTTTTGTCAATTGGAAGAGATGAGGGGACATAGAGAACCTGAAAATCAAACACTAAGAAAAAGGTAAAGAAGTATATCAATGAAAAAATTATAACATACTTCAGACGAGATTGAGAAAAGTCAAAGGAAGTAAAGTGAGACTTTCTTATTCAGTCTTATTCGTAAAGGTTAACAGATATTTCCAATAAACACAGTCTAGGTGGAAAAAAGAATTCAACAAGTATTCGATCAAGGTAATGTAGTCCTTTTAAAAGAATCTAAGGTCAACTATGTTAAATCTTCCTTTTTATTCCACGTACTGTTGTTTTTGCTTTCTTTTATTCCTTCAATTCATAGGTGGTCTTTAAGTTGTGTGGTATGTTTTTCTCATGGTCTGCATTTTTTAAATAGTATTTGGGTCACAGAAAAAGACCATTGCAGGTGACATCCATTATATATGCTGAACTCTTCAATACACTAATTGAATTTCAATGCATATATCAGTTGAAAAAAAATAGACTTTTATTTCAAAACTCCAAGACAGGCGAAATCAAAAATCTAACTCAAATTAGAAAAAAATATATGAGCACACCTTCCATACAAATCAACAAATTAGAATAAAAACGGAGAGGTACCTCATACTCTACGATCTGATTTATTAAGGTCAGCAACCATTAATATCACTTTGATCCATCTTTCCAGGGGTGACAACATCTGCATGAGCTCTCTCTATCCAGCCAGCTCTTAATGGAATGAAACAAACTGAGGAAAGCAAATACAACTTGTCTTACTAGGGAACTCCAGCAACAATTGTATTTGCTTACCTCAGATTGTTCGATTCCATTAGGAGTGGGCTGGATGGAGCGAGATCATGCAGATGTTGTCACTCCTGGAAAGATGGATCAAAATGATATTCATGGTTTTGAACCTACTAACCTCAATAATGCGAACCACGAGCCTAATGCTTTGATAGTTTCTACTTCCCCTGACATCATAGAGAATCCGACTCAGAAACCTACAGAGGTTACTTCTTTGCCAAAGGAATAACAAATGCTATAGCAGCCAATATTGTAGTGGCTAAAGATGGTAGTAAAACATACAAGATTGTACAGTTATAAACTGGGAACAGAAACTCAAGAAAGAAAAAAACCAACGTATAAGAAGAGATATGAGAAACAAAAATGACTTGGAAGAATTCTATCTACAAGTCTCCATATTACCTTGCATATATAGGCAATTTCTCCCTCCAACGGCTAGTTAAAACGGTTAGTAACAACTAGTTAAGATGGTTAGTAACAGCTAGTTTGACCATTAAATGTAAAATAAAATTTAATTACTAAATAAGAACCAACTATAAAATATAATATTTTAAAAAATGTTTTTCCAAACAAATGATGCACATTCCCGTTTGAGATAATATTAATTTTCTAACATATCAATGACTGTTTTTGAATAAAAGCTCCAAATGTTACTCATTGCCTTCCATCTTTGCAAAGGAACAAGAATGAAGAGAATAAACTGTTAAGACAATTATGGGTCAATCAAGAATATTGTCTCCGAAATCAATCAAGGATATTGTAATTGTAAATTAGTATCATCAATTAGGATTGATTAGATCAATTACATTAATTAGTATATTCTTATAAATAGCAAGACTTAATTATTAGAGTTGTATATATTGTAAACATGGGAATAAAATAAAGTCATGGAATAAACTTCCTTCATGGTATCAAGAGTCAAAATTTAAAAAATTCTTTTACTGCTCTCGGCCGCCCACCCCCCTCCCTTCTCGGAAAACCACCCCCAAACCCTAAAACCATTCGGCTACCCTAATTAGTTTTTTTTCCTATTCCTAAACCTAACCCTAAACCTAGCCGAAACCACCTCCTCTTTGCCACAAAACAACCCACCCCTCGGATTCCTCTTCCAATTTTATTTAGGGTTTCCTTCTACCTATTTATTTCTTGTTTTCTTGTAATTTTGTGGGGTAACCATGGACGACCAAAAACAACTCTATCCCGCTCTTGTCATCAATAACGTCAATAATTTTATTCTAGTAATTTTGGAGATGGAAAAAAGACAATACTCCTCTTGGGCGGAGTTATTTAAAATACATTATCGGGCATACGAGGTTATCGACCATATTATTCAGTCTTCATTGGACACCATCATTGTTGACAAAAAGTTATGGTCTCGCCTAGATGCTATAGTCCTTCAATGGATTTATGGCACCATTTCCAACGACCTTTTGCATACCATTTTGGAACTAGGCTCTACGGATCAACAAGCATGGGAACAATTTAGAAAATATTTTTCAAGATAATAAACTTTCTAGGGCTGTATATCTTTAAAACCAATTCACCAATGTCAAATTGGATGATTTCTCAAATGTATCCACTTATTGTCAAGAGTTAAAGATGCTTTCCGACCAACTTTCCAACGTTGGTGCGTCGGTGACAAATCAAAGGTTGGTTCTTCATTTGATTGCGGGGTTGAATGAAAACTATGATGGGGTGGCTACATTTATTCAACAGAGTAATTTGTTGCCTCTATTTTATGAGGCTCGTTCGATATTGATTCTCGAAGAAACCCACAAGGCAAAATAAATAGTCTCTGGGGCAGCCACTGCCGGAATGGCATTCGTCTCCACCTCTGCGGATTTTGCAACACCAAATTTCAGTTCGGGAGGAACTGGACATCGCAACACAAATGGTCAAAAATAAGGGTCCAATCGAAACAACAACAAAGTAAAAAATAATGGCGGAAAGGGATGCGGAAGAGGTGGAGGTCAACTCACCGGCGGCAGCGGCAACCACCAACCGTAGGGGCAGTGGCAGCAGTCACCAGTCAAGTCCGGTGGGACCCACTAGGGGCAGTACCCGACATGGGCTTGGCCACCAAAGTGGGCTGCCCCTACCCTACCTCTTTTTTGTGCCAGGCCATCATCTTCGATCCGACAGCCTGAACTTCTAGGTTCTCATCCACAACAAGCGTTTGCAGCCTAGGCACCATCCTCCGTCGGTTATGCTCTAACTGTTATTAAACAGACAATGACCAACATGAATCTGAATGTTCGAGATGATTCATGGTACATGGAAACGGGGGCTACGTCACACATGATTACATCTCAAGGTATTCTCTCATCTTATTTTAATATGAGCAGTAATAAAAATATTATTGTCGGCAGTGGATAGAAAATTCCAATTCCTGATATTGGTCAGGTTAAACTTCCCCCCACCCACACCCACCATTATATTTGAAAATGTCTTACATGCACCAAAACTGATTAAAAACTTTGTATTTGTACGGCATTTTACAACTGACAACAATGTTTCTGTCAATTTTGATCCGTTTGGGTTTTCTGTGAAGGATTTTTAGACAGGGATGCAACTAATGAGATGCAATATCATGGGGGACTTGTATCCCATCACTACCGGTTAGAACAATCATGTGACCAAACCATCAACCTTTGCAGCTATTTCCCCTATAGTATGGCATAATCGGTTGGGACACCTGGGAAGAATAATTTTAGGAAGAATAATTATGTTGCTTGTAATAAACTGTTGGACTGTTCTGTTTGCCAAATGTGTGTGTTTGGGAAGCATGTTAAACTTCCATTTTCATCCTCTACTTCACATTCACTTATGCCATTTGATCTTATGCATTGTAATTTGTGGACATCATTGGTTTTGAGTTCTGCATGTCATAAATATTATATGCTCATTTTGGATGATTATTCAAATTTTCTATGGACATTTCCCTTAGGAAAGAAATCACAAGCCTACACCATTTTAGAACAATTTAGTGTTTTTATCAAAACTCAATTTGACAAATACATTAAATGTTTTCAATGTGACAATGGGAGGGAATTCATAAATACTCAATTTAATGATTATTGTCACCAAAATAGGATGTCTTTGCATCTTTCATGTCCACATACATCACCTCAAAATGGGAAAGCAGAAAGGAAAAATCAAACAATTAACAATATGATTCGCACACTTCTTGTGCATTCATCCACACCACCAATATTTTGGCATCATGCACTCCAAATGGCAACATATCTTTTAAGTATCCTTCCTAGAAAAATACTCTCCAATGTGTCACCTACACAAATGTTGTACCACAACATCCCATCTTTTGCATATTTGAGGGTTTTTGAGTGTTTGTGTTATTCCTTGTTTCCGTCCACTACCATTAACAAACTTCAGGCCCATTCCACTGCTTGTGTGTTTTTGGGATATCCACAAAATCATAGGGGATATAAATGTTATGATATGTTGAACAATAAGATCATTATCTCTCGTCATATAGTTTTGGATGAGTCTACATTCCCGTTTGCTAATTCTCATGTGGCATCTCCCTCTTTACTTGATTTCTTAGACAACAGAATACATCTAATTTTACAACACCATCTTAACACCCAAGATCCGATGGGACCAACCTAACCCCCAAATAGGACTAGAGGCTACTGCCTTTTTACCGTCGGTCTCGGCCCAGTCCACTTCAAGTGGCTTCCAAGCCCAATTGAGGGAGCCCACTACTCCCTCACCCGTAAACCAAGCCCAAAACTCCTAGTCCAATAACCCGACGGAAACCCAACTCCAACTAAATTCAACCTTGGCCCAAAACACCACCCCCTCTCGGCCCACTACATTGGCCGAGACCCCTAATCCCAGACAATGGGGTTAGCCCAATCTCAGACCATTGAAACCTGTTCCATAAATGGGATCTTTCGACCCAAACACCATTTTAACCTAACATCTTCGGTCCAACCATCACCTTTACCAAAATATCCCAAAGTATCCCTATCAGACCCGAATTAGAAAGCTGCCATGTTAGACGAAATTGATACTCTTATTAAAAATAAGAAGTGGGAGTTAGTGCCTCATCCATCTAATATCAACATTATTTGGTCTAGCAGGTTAGTGTGGATTGTGGTGAAACATTCAGTCAGGTGGTTAAGACAGCAACTATCAGGATGGTTCTTAGCCTGACACTGTCAAAATCCTAGTCCATTTATTAGTTCGATGTCAAAAATGTATTCTTACATGGCAATTTGCAGAAGACATTCTACATGCACCAGCCATTGGGTTTTTTAGACTCTACACATCCAGTTTATGTTTTCCTGTTGAAAAAATCCTTATATGGTTTGAAATAGGCTCCACGGGAATGGTATAACAAGTTTACAAGGTTTGTCTCCATATTGGGTTTCTCACACAATAAGTTTGATAAGTCCTTGTTCATTTACAAGAAGGGCAGCGACAAGGCTTATATCCTTTTATATGTGGATGGCATCATTATCACGACCTCATCTACATCACTTCGCCAGTCTATTATGTCCCTCCTTGCAACAAATTTTGTGATGAAGGATTTGGGTCCATTAAATTATTTTTTGGGAATTGTTGTAAGCCAATAAGCAGGTGGTATGTTTCTTAGTCAAAAGAAATACGCCGAGGAGATCATTGAAAAAGCTGGTATGTCCTCCTGCAAACCATCACACACACATGTTCATACAAAGGCCAAATTAAGCAATGCTACAGGGACCCCATACAGTGATCCAACACACTACCACAGCCTTGTAGGAGCCTTGCAGTACCTAACTTTCACTAGACCTTATTTCTCCTATGCGGTTCAACAAGTGTGTTTACATATGCATGATTCAAAAGAAGAACATATGGGAGCTCTCAAGCGAATTCTACGGTATATCAAGGGTACTCTTCATTTTGGCCAGCATCTGTGTAAGTCCTCCATTTCGAGTCTCTCGTCTTATACAAATGCAGATTGGAGTGGCTGCCCGGACACACGCTGTTCCACCTTTGGTTATTATGTGTTTTTGCGAGATAACCTTATCTCATGGTCATCCAAACGACAACCAACAATGTCTAAGTTGAGCATAAAAGTAGAATACCGAGGGGTAGATAATGTGGTTGATGAATCATGTTGGCTCCGTAATCTCCTTTAGAACTCAATTGTCCCATTGAAAAGGCAACTGTGGTTTATTACGATAAAATGAGTGTGATATACTTTTCTGCTAATTCTATCCAGCATCAACGCACAAAACACATAGAAATGGATAAATTATTTGTCCAAGAAAAGGTTGTACTTGGACAAGTCCGTGTTCTCCATGTACCGTCCCGTTATCATATTGCTGACATTTTCACCAAAGGTCTTTCGCACATACTATTTGATGATTTCAAGGACAGTCTCAGCATACGAGAACCTCCCGCTAAGACTGTGGGGGACTGCCAATCCCATAATTGTCTCCAAAATCAATCAAGAATATTGTAATTGTAAAATTAGTATCATCAATTGGATTGATTAGACACTTACATTAATTAGTATATTATTATAGATTGCAAAACTTAATTATTAGAGTTGTATATATTGTAAACCTGGGAATGAAATAAAGTCATGGAATAAACTTCCTTCACAAACAAATCTACCACTTTATTGAATTAGTTTGTACTACCTTGGAAGTTCCACAAAATAAGGATCAAGTCTTGCGTGCACTGCTTGTACAAGTGCCATCATCTTTGGAATGTCAAAACTTTCTCAATAATGTCTTATTAAGGAAAGAAAATGAAGACTTCTTGTTAGAGATTAATTTAAAGTTGAAATAGAAAATCGAAATTGCTTAGGATATGATATTTGCTAATTTTATAAAATAATGTCAAAATAAATTTTGTAGTCAAATTCATATGAAAATAGGTTTCCAGCTTCTATTCAAACTTACAATTCAATCACAGCGGCTTACTTTCCTCTTTAAGGTAAATTAATCTAGCCCTCTAAAAAATTTAAAGCTCAATTATGATATTGAACTATCAGAAAAGGTATACTCATGCCACTCGTTAATACTTTGGCTAAAACATGCCATCATCTTTACCATTTTGGGTCATATATGCCATTACACACTAACAGAACTCTAATACTATCAGATTTTGTCACGTGACATTATCTAAACCATTTATTTTATTAGTGGCATACATGAGTTACTTCGTTAAGTTCAGTGACATATTTGAGTCATTTCCATTTCTTTTTCTAATTCTTATTTAAATAACCATCTTTTCTAATTTTATGTAACAAACTTATAAGGACAAATTTATCCTTATACTAATAATATTATTATTTTACATGAAAAAACTGAGGGCAGTCTGGTGCACTAAGCTCTTGCTATGCGCGGGGTCCGAGGAAGGGCCGAATCACAAGGGTCTATTGTACGCAGTCTTACCCTACATATTTTACATCAAAAACTATACTATCTTATTTAATTGGATTATAAATCTAATTTTATTCTATACCATTCACAATTTTAACGTACTTTGGCTCTTTAAAAAGATTTTTAAAAAACACATAAAATTTATTTAAGAAATAAAAGGGACAGATTTAAAAGAGAGTACATTAATGAGGTATAGATAACTATGAAAAGTTATATATGAGTGAAACTTGGGGTGTTAATAATGGTCGGGAGAAGGCTCATTTATGTCACACTCATATGTACTTTCATACACATCTACACCTCATTAGTGTACCATCTTTTAAACTCATCTCGTTTATTTCTTAAACAAATTTTATGTGTTTTATAATATTTATATAACTAGAAATTTATATCTAAGATTTTACTTTCCCAAGCACCCCTTGCTCTTTTAGCTTTAGTGCAGTTTGCAGCACCCCTTTCCTTTTAGGCCTTAATTCTCTTCAAAGCAGTGCATTTCAAGCAAAATTTATTCACTTGTAAATGAACGACACATTGTAACAACTAGGCTACACTAAGTATAGGTTTCAAGGATCATAACAAACGTGATATACATGCTGAGGCAATAACTTGATTTATGCTCTATAATAAGATAAGAGGTCTAAAGCAGCAAGAATGCCAAGCTAATGCAATCAAATTGGCTTTTACATCATTTATTTTGAATTGATGTTGTTTTAGTATTGCACTCTCCCCTCTCATCTCTCTCTCTCTATAAGTTAAAAAAAAGTTTCAAGAGAACCTCAAATAAGAAAATGAGAAGAGCGCCAAAATAGACGTGCCTCCAGTGGCAGGGAAGTTAGTTTTTACTAGGTTCAAGTGATGAACATTTGTCAAGACCTTCAATTCAGCAAGAAACTCCCTTGTAGCCTCCATGTCCATTTTTTTTATCGTCGCTTTCTGAAGTAGTTTACAGCACAAAAATTATTGGGTATAAAGATATTTGAATAATTATTTAAGTTGGTTATGGACTTAAAGGTTAAAACATCACAAATAAACATTACTACAGAAAAATCACGGGATATTCCACCCACTGGAAGAGTGAAATCATGATTCAATGTTGGTTAGGTCTGTTAGGATTAATATATATATACTGTTGGAAATTTGCCTTTGGCGGGAGTTGCGACCGACCAACTTTAACGGCTTAAACACTAGTGTAACGTATGTTGGAGAATCCGGTTCTTCACACATGCATGATCTACTAAGTACGTAGATAACCGTAGGGCCAAGAATCGTCAAATTTCATTGAGAAATGAAAGAGATATTGGTTCACGAAGTAAGGTGTTTGAAGCATGGAAAGTGTGGTATTGTGTGTAATTCTCCCACATCGGTAGAGGAAGAAAGAATTGTTGTGTATATAAGACTCGAAATTGGTTTGGGGTTTGGGACCCCAAGGGGTATCCCATGTGTTTAAAGGAGGGAGGACCTAGATGTGCTTCGGTTCGAGGAAAGACCACACGCGCGCCGCCGCCGCCCGCCCGTCCCGTCCGGTTCCGGTGTTCTCGGGTTCACGGGTCGTGGGCTGTGGGCCTTCTGATATTATCTTTTTGGGCCAGAAGTACAGTTTGATCCCAGAAGTTTCAGATGTGCAGTTTGGACCAGAATTCTTTCAGATGTACAGTTTGGTCCCTGAAGTTTCAAGATGTACAGTTTGGTCCCTGAAGTTTTTCAGAAAAACAGAATTTCGACGGTCCAGAACAGAAAAGTCCAGCTCTCAATTCAGCCATTTATTTTGGCTGAATTACTCCTCCTATAATGGCCAAAACAGTTGGTCTTTCACCATTTATGTTGGTGACTTTACTACCTCCATAATGGCCATTATTTGGCTATTATGGAGGCAGTTTTCAGGCAGTTTTTCAGCCCCTCCTTCACCTATATAAACACCCCCTTACACCATTGTTGAGCACTACAAAGAACAGAAAAATAACAGTTCATAAAGCTCACGAAAATACACAACAAAAACAGTTTTCTTCCTACAACTTCCAAGCATCATTTCGTTACTCAATATTCTTCACGGTAGCTCTTGAGTTTCCTTTGCTCAAGGGTTCCATTGCTGTTTTATCTTGGGAGACAAATTGTCCAGGACGTATAAAGGATACATACGGGGCAATATTGTCTTAAGGACAGAGTGACACACTCGACTCAGCATAAACCAGTTTCCATTTTTCAGTCTTCAACAAAATCGTAATTTCAGTTTTGTTGTTATATTGTAATTTTCAGATTTCTAGTCGAAAATATTATTGAAATCTTTGTTTATCCTTTCGAATACTTGTAATAGTTAAATACTTCCCGTACTGCTTTATAAAGTACCATAGAGCAAATCTCCCAACATATACAAAGTATGTTGATGCATGCCAATGCATCACTGGAACATCACTAGATGACTAAGCTATTCATTCATTTATTTGTACTAACACCTCGCCTCTCAACTCAGCATAGTAAACCGCACCAAAACCACCATGTCCGATTTTGTTAGCAATGCTGAAGTCATTAGTTGCAGTAGCAAGCTCTTCATAAGTAAACTCAACAGATTTATCCACAGTTATGCTTGAAAGCCCTGGAGAATTTCCATCAGCCAGGCGACCGGAATCTGCAGCTTTAACTGCCGTGCTGCCTTCTAGGCCTAATCCAGACAAAAGGTTAACATATAAGTTCACCAACAAACATTATTTTCTACCATTCCAATACTTGTTAAAAGTTGGCAGCATAAGTAAAGGAAATATTCAATTCTAACAAAGAAATCAACTTTTTAAAATTGCATTGTCAGCCTTAAAGTGATCCCAGTATAAGCACCTCAAGAAATACTGTACGTCAAATAAATGAATGTCGCAAGAACTAGAAATAGGGATTGACACCTACCATGACCAGACTGATGGAGTCGGTCTTCGGATGCGAGCAGCGAAACCTTTTGTGCATTATTCCTATAACATCCTACATAAACCAAACTGGCCAACAGCAAGACTACTACTACTACTCTTATAGCTATCCTAGTTATCGCTCCACCAGACAAACCTAATTATTTAGAAGTATAGAATGATAAGTAAGAGTAGGTAGCATAAAGGACTTCCTTTATTATCAAGAATGGTTTGAAAATGGATAACAAATAAGCCAACACTGAAGACAAGGAAAGATCCAACTACCTGTGCTGCAAATTAGATAGGAGAAACAATACAAATGACAAATATCAGCAATGTGCTAGTGAGGGGAAGAGCAACAGAGAACAAGATGATCAGATTTTGACATCAAACATTAATGAGCTACCTTATTGGCAGTGGCCGAAAGTTCCCATTTTTATCTGCAAAATGAAAGTGAAAGTCCGCCGATATACACGGCCCAAACCGTGTATATCACATAACCATATTTTGTATATATTTTACCATATTTATAAAATTCTTGTACAAGTATAATTATGATAATAGTCTTGTATTAGTCTTGTATTAGGAAAATGTAGATTTATTTTTCATAATTAAATATTGTATCTCATGTATATATATCTCTTCATTAATGAAAATAATGAAGTGATTACTCTCTTTCATGGTATCAGTAGTCTAGGGAAAAATTTCCTTCTCCAATCATGTGCTTCCGCCACCCCTACTACACCTTCGGCCGACCAAAAACCTCCCTTCAATATTTTTTTTTTAATTTTTCTTTTCCAGAATTCCTAATTCTCCTCTTATTCTTTCATTATGTCTACCTCAAAGAACACATTTCATCCTGCCCTTGCAGTCTCCAACATCAAGAATAGCATCCCTATTGTTCTTGAGATGGAAAACATCCAATACGCGACGTGGGCAAAACTATTTAAAGTTCACGCACGTTCTAATCGAGTCCTTCATCACATCATCCCCTCGGCAACAGGAAAGGAGAAGGTGCCTACCACCGATGATGACATAGAGTTGTGGGAAACTCTTAATGCTATGGTACTCCAGTTGATTTATTCTACTATCTCTATGGACTCCTTGCAGACTATTATTGAACCCGACGCCACAACCATGGACACTTGGAATAGGTTGTGTGATATATTCTAGGATAACAAAAATTCCCGTGTCGTGACCCTTGAGCAGGAATTCTCCCACATCAACATTGAGGATTTTCCGAATGTCTCAGCCTATTGTAAAAGGCTCAAGGAGTTGTCAGATCAACTCAAGAACGTTGGTGCGCCCATCACAAATAATCGTCTTATTCTTCAGATAGTTGCAGGCCTATCCGAGGCTTATAATGGCGTTGGAACGCTTCTTCATCAAAGTAATCTCTTCCACCGTTCTACCAAGAATGTTCCATGCTCACATTAGAAGAGGTCGGCTTGACTAAAAAGGCGGCTACCAGAGCAAATTCCATCATGATGATGGCCACGTCCCATAACCCCACTCATCCTTGGAAAATTCTAGCAAAAACCTTAACAATAGTGGCGGCAAAAAGGGTCAAAAGAAAAAAAATGGTGGCAAGAACAGCGGCGGCGGCTGCGGCAGTGGCACTGGCGGTGGACGTGGTGGTGGCATCAATGGAAGGGGATGTGGTGGTAGTGGACCGGCTGGGCCGCAGCACCACTGGTCTCAACCTTGGGCCACTACACAGTGGTCGTGGGCCTGGGCCTGGGCCAGTGGCCAGTGGCCTACACCACAATTTCCAGCTTTTGCTCCCAATTGGGCCAGGCCCAATTTCACCCAGCATCAACCGGCAGCCCAACAGTCATAGAATGGGCCCTGGCAGCAGGCTAGCCTACTTGGGCTTCGGCCTCAGCAGGACTTCACTGCTGCGGGCCCAGCATCAATTCTGATTCCTACAGATATTAATGCGCCAATGCATACACTTTTTTAAATCCTCCAAAAGCGAATTGATACATGAACAGCAGAGCCACCTCTCATATGACGTTCACGCCAGGTAATCTCTCATCTTATTTCAATTTGAGCAAAAATCGTGGCATTATTGTTGGTAATGGCAATTCAATTCCTGTTCGTGGTTATGGTAACACACATTTATCTCCCCCGAACCCACTTTTAGCCCTGAAAAATGTCCTTCATGTTCCTCACTTAATTAAACATTTGGTGTCTGCTCTAAAATTCAGAACTGATAATTGGGTTTCTAGTGACTTTGACCCTTTTGGATCACGACGGGGATACCTCTAATGAGATGTAATAGTCGGGGAGAGCATTATGCAATCATAACCACCACCACTCCACGAGTCAAGCCACACCATCAACGTTTGCCGTTGTAGCACCTTTCTTATGGCATGCTCGTTTGGATCATCCGGGGGCATCTGCTATTTCTTCTCTTAAAAATAATAATTTTATTGAATGTAATAGTACGCGTAGTACTAATAGTTGTCCTTCTTGTCCGCTTGGGAAACATGTTAAGTTACCTTTTGTAACCTCCTATTCTAGTACTGTGTTGCGTTTTGATATTATTCATAGTGATTTGTGGACATCTCCCATTTTACGCTCTTTGTGCCACCGCTATTATGTGTTATTTTTGGATGATTATTCTAATTTTTCGTGACCTTTCCTTTATGTAAAAAGTCTCAAGTTTTTTCCACATTCTTAACATTTAGAGCATTCATATGTACCCAATTTGAATGGGAAATTAAAAACATTCAATGTGATAATGGAGGGAATTTGATAATGAGTCATTTCTGGAATTTCGTAACACTAATGGCTTCTCTTTCTATTTTTCTTGCCTTCATACGTCCTCACAAAATGGGAACGCCGAAAGAAAATTTTGTACCATTAATAATATTTTCCGAACCTTACTAGCTCATGCTTCATTACCACCCTCCTTTTGGCATCAAGCATTACAAATGGCTACTTACCTCTTAACATACTCCCTACAAAAGGGTTACATATCAATCTTCCCTTAAAATTCTTTATCATAAAGATCCTTCGTATTTTCATCTTAAGGTGTTTGGGTGTTTGTGCTATCCACTTTTTCTGTCCACTACAATTAACAAAATTCAAGCCTTTTCTACCACTTTTGTGTTTTTGGGTTATCCGTCTAATCATCGTGGTTATAAATATTTTGATTTATCTTCTAATAAAATCATAATTAGTTGCCATGTTATTTTTGATGAAACCCAATTTCCGTTTGCTAAATTGTATAATTCCGTGTCTAGTTCTTATAATTTTTTAGATGATGGGCTCTCAACATATATTCTTCAATAGTGGGCCCAACCTTCCCATGATCCAATTCTGCCAGCAGGCCCACTGTCATTTGGCCTAAATGGTCTCGTTACGGTTCCTGATTCTCGGCCAGCAGGCCCACTGCCTGCTGGCCCAATAAATTCTTCCCCTGGCCTAATGTCTCGACCAGCAGGCCCACTTCTTGTTAGCCCAACCTCACCGTCCCTGAATCTAGTTAATGGGACAACAGGCCCACTACCTGCTGGCCAGTCCCTCGCCGACCCGACACTTACCCAAATCCCATCCAATTTTGTCTCGAGTCAAGGACCCGTTACTCATAGCCAATGGGGTATTTTAAAACCAAAATAACATTTTAACCTTAATTCTAATGTCACTAAATCACCCCTACCTCGTAACCCATTGTCTGCTCTTCATGACCCGAATTGGAAAATGGCCATGGATGATGAATATAATGCTCTAATTGAAAATAACATGTGGGAGTTGGTGCCCCGTCTGCCTGGTGTCAATGTCATTCATTCTATGTGGATTTTTACTCATAAGGAAAAATCTGACGGTTGTTTTGAGCGGCATAAGGCCCGTCTTGTAGGTGATGGCAAAACTCAACACGTTAGCACGGATTGTGGAGAGATATTTAGTCTACTGGTCAAACCGGCAACCATTCGTACTGTTCTTAGTCTGGCTCTCTCGAAAGCATGGCCCATTCATCAGTTGGATGTGAAAAATACTTTTTTACACGGTGATCACAAGGAGATAGTATACATACATCAGCCCTAGGGTTTCGGGGACCCCGATCATCCTAATCATAGTTTTTTGCTCAAGAAGTCCTTGTATGGGCTTAAACAGGCCCCACGGGCCTGGTATAAGAGGTTTGCAGATTATGTGTCTACTATTGGGTTTTCTCATGGCAGGTCTGATCATTATTTGTTCATTTATCGTCGTGGTACTTCTCTGGCATACATTATGTTTTATGCGGAAGATATTATATTGACTGCCTCTTCTGTTAAACTGCGCAAGTCTATCATGTCTCTTCTCAGTTCCGAATTCGCTATGAAAGACTTGGGGCCCTTGAGTTATTTTTTGTGTATCGCAGTCACACGTCATGCAGGTGGTCTATTTTTATCACAGAGAAAGTATACGGCTGAGATTATTGAGCGAGCTGGCATGTCATATTGTAAGTCCTTTTCTACTACAGTTGATACCAAACCAAAGCTGATTCTACTTCTAGCACACCTTACGAGGATCCCACTTATTATCGCAGTCTTACAAAGGCTCTTCAGTATCTAACTTTCATGAGGCCTGATATAACTTATGCAGTGCAGCAGGTGTGTTTATTTATGCATGATTCGAGGGATGAACACGTGCATGCTCTCAAACTCATTGTGTGTTACTAACAGGGCACTCTTGATTATGGTTTGCATTTATCTTCATACTCCATCTCTACTCTCGTGTTTTATACATATGCTGATTGGGGTGGATGTCCAGATACCAAACATTTGACATATGGTTATTGTATATGTCTTGGTGATAACTTGGTCTCTTGGTCGGCAAAATGCCAGGATACTTTATTGCGATCTAGGGTGGAGGCCGAGTATCGAGGGGTAGCCAATGTGGTGTCTGAGTCATGTTGGCTGCATAATCTCCTATTAGAGCTTCACTTTCCTATTCAGAAAGCTACCTTGGTCTACTACGATAATATTAGTGCAGTCTCTCTTTGGGAATCCGGTCCAACATCAGTGCACTAAGCATATCGACATGGATATTCACTTTGTTTGCGAAAAGATAGCTCGTGGACAAGTACGTGTCTTACATGTCCCTTCACGGTACCAAATTGTTGACATCTTTACTAAGGGTCCTTCCCTTAGTTCTGTTTGAATATTTTAGGGACAGTCTCAGCGTACGACAGCTATCCGCTATGACTATGGGGGTGTGAAAGTCCACCGATATAACTGGCCCAAACCGTGTATATCACATAACTATATTTTGTCATATTTGTAGAATTTTTATACAAGTGTAATTAAGAGAATGAGAAAAAGAAAGATACACGAGCATATCAAAGTCTAGCAGAAAAGCATTTGTACAAGACACAAATTTGAGTCAGGTTAATTTAATTCCATAAAACTCATTCTCTTTAGAACACAACAATATCCTGGAATTTGTTGTATTTCATTTTGAGCTTTCTCTAGGAAAGACTAACAAGAAACACGCCCACACTGTACTCCTGCTCCCCCCAAGTACCCAAATAAGAACCAAGAAAAAATAAAATCCCACAAGGTCTTTTTGCTTTTTCTTTTTTACCTATAAGAAGCTTTTTAGCTTTCATTCTGAGGCCATTATGAACATCAAAGATCGTCAAAAGCATAACTCTGCTCTGAAAGTGTTTCTTTTTGTTCTGCACTTACTTTCTGATCTTCAGACAACCAGAGTGGCTCTGAAAAATACTTGAAAGGGGTTGTTTGTGCTTACTTTTTGATCTTCCATGTTGTATATATCTGGAGTTTTAAGATCCCAGGATGAAGATAGAAGAGCTCAAAGAAGCCTAGCATCAGAAAACAACCACTCAGTTGTGCTTCTGCTATTTGTGAATATTGGCTTGCTGTTGCCATTACAAAGCCCGGTGATGAACTCAGCTGCGTTATTTCTTCTTCATGTTTGCACCCACTTGTTGCAATTTCTTAGTTTCTCATCAATTAATTGCATTACTTATTGAAACAGAAAAACTATATTACAATATTCCAAGAGAAAAAACAAGTGAGAAACGAGAAGACATATGTTTCCAAACACATTCACCGACTAAGACAAAATCACGGGAAAGAGGAATCTTAATTGCCGCTTAAGAATACCAGCAATTGTAAAATTGCCTTTGCTACGAGGGTACAGAGCTTTGTCGTCATACATGTCAGATTCAGGACTGCACTATGATAAGCCCCAATATTAAAGAAATTAGATTTCCAGCCTCTATTTTGGTTGAAGAGCTTTCATAACCAAGAGCATAAATAAATTTCACGCACTCCTGACTCCTTCAGAAAAGTTTGACCTATTAATAAATTGAAGGTGGTCTCCAATGGAACCGGCAAAACAATGTCACATTGCAAGAAATTTATAAGATTTTAAAACACGAACAAGATATAGTTTTAAGAAAATTAGCAAAAACACTAGGTGATTTCTTCCCATTTATCTAAGCCTTGGTGGACAGAATTAGAATTACCTTGTTGTTGTGCAGGTACGATGTAATAGGTACCCCGTGGAGTTCAGCTCCTTGTTGCATTAATCAGTTGACTCTTCACAAGTGTCTCCACCATAAATATTTGTCCGTTTATCAAGTAAAGCTAAGGCTCTCTTTGTTAGTATTAACATAAAGTGCACCGTGAAACAGTCGATGGGTGTGATATGAATGCAAAGACACTTCATTTTTTTAACTGCAAGATCATATGAAACCAAGAACGGGTGGGTACGCTCTCTACAAAATTTCACCATTTTTCCTTAACACTATTGGCTGAAACAAGTAATGAGTAACCTGAGGCTCATGTGGAAGAGACCATGGAGGAAAATGCATTAGCAACAATGCTTAATGTAATGAGTGGAGAGATGCTGAACTGTTTCACCCATGATTGATCTGAGTTCATCATCCAAACACCAATTTTCTGACAACCATTATGAGCCAAACAAAGTGAGGACTGCTGTGATTTGGAAAGTATAAACTCCCAATATTCTAACCAGAACTTTTCAACTTAATTAGCTGGTAACATTAACTCCCAGAACATCTTATCATGCATATCAAATAGAAAAATTACAGACATTACTCTTGGAAAGCTATAGCTAGAGTACTCAGATATTTAATGCTCATTGGAAAGCTATAGCTAGAGTACTCAGATATTTAAAAAAACAATTTGACATATCCTACGGTGGTTTTGATACCGTGTTAGAAGATTATACTAACACGAGTGAATTACTAGTGTTAATAATAATAAATCCACATCAGGTTGGATATTTACTTTAGGAATTGGCGCCGTTAGTTGGGCATCGAAGAAACAAATTTGTATTTCTCATTCTACAATGAGATCTGAATTCATTGAATAATTAGTAGCTTCTACAAACAAAGCGGAATGGTTGGGAATATGTTATTCGACATAAAGTTGTGGCCACAATCTATGCCATCCATTTCCATATTTTGTGATAGTGGGATTACCATGTGTAAAGCTCACAATAAAACTTATAATAAGCAAATCAAGACATATAAGTTTAAGGCATGCTTATATAAGAGAATTAGTAACAAATGAGACTATATATAGCTATAGTGTATGTGAGATCAAGGAAGAAAATGGTTGATCCACTGACCAAAGATTTAAAAAGAGATACAATAGAAATACATCATGAAGGAATGGGACTAAAACCTTAAACTAAACACAAGTAATGGGAACCGAACTTTGAGTTGATATACAATCTAACAATACAAGTTTAACGGATAATAACAAGTTACTTTTTGTTGTTAAGGCACTGATCCTTTTAGAGAGCCTGATTCCAGTATACTGCATACTGTTATGTGAGGAGTTACTTAGTATCTGTTATAATAGGGTCATAACAGGAAGTATAATTAGCAAAACTCTGTTTGTTGATGAATGTACCACAAAATAGAAAAGATTATCTTATGCAAGAATGCTTATTGAAATCAATGTAACCAAACCACTCCTAATAAAAATCAATGTAATGGATCTGGATAGTAATATGTTTCAGCAAGACTACTGTGAGAAGTGTTTGAAAGTTGGGCACAAATGTGGTAACGTGCCAAGGGGAAATCAACAATCACAAGCTAATAGAACTAGATCTCAACACCCTCAGACTGAGACACAAGCAAGGCCAACAGATAGGAGACAAGGGGCAAAGAAGATTACTCAAACTTGGCAAACCATACATAGACCTATTGGTGGCCAAACAGCTCAAGCTACAACCCAGCCCCTTCCTCCAAGGACGGATAATGATCTTTTACAACCATAACATAAAGGCAAAGAAAAGTAGAGTGAGATACATGCAAGGTAGGAAAGTAGCAGAAAAACACCTGACCAACCACCTAAAGATTGTTTTGTGTAATTTTCCAGTCTTAGGGTCCATTCCAAAGAAAATTACACCATATAAAAGTGGAGCGATTGCAAAGACTAGAAAGGAGTAGGGAACTTCTTTGCCATCCTTAGGGGACAAAGCCGTGGAAATAGCCTCTTGCAGAAATGCGAAATAAGACTGCGTATAATAGTCCGACTCTTCTCCGGAATTCACGCATAGATGGAGCTTAGTGCACCGGGCTCCCCTTTTTATATGTTGTAGCTTGTCTTATTTCAAGATTACAAATCTCATCTTTTAAAGAGGCTTACATATAAATATGTTTTGAGTGACCTGATAGTATAAAAAAAGCTTTTCACACTAACAATTTATGTAACTTCAACTCTCATGATAATTCATCTAACCTGATGGTATAAAAAACAATACATTGTCAATGTATAGAAGTTAAGTCAAGCTAAGATTACTCAACAAGCCCCACAAAGAGATTTCAAAATTCTTCTGTTCTTGATGAAAGATAGAAAAAACAAAACTTGAAGCAACGTGGATTTCTAAACCAATGAGTCTATAAATAAACTTTGGAAATCCAAAATTGTATACTTGCAATAAGAACAAAATATAGAGATGAATAGTTCTATTTCTAATGCCAGATTATGAGCTAGCAGCTATCTTCATATTGCCAATACTTTGCATTCTAATAACTTCATTATATGCCTTATTTACTGATCTGTTCAATGCAATTTCTTTCTTTACATGACACATTCCTTTTCCACTTAGTTGATTGTCAATGAAAACTTCAAAACTCCCATCATGAGACCACATATCGACTACTCGAATTGTAAGTTTATACTTTTGGCAGGTCTCATAGAGCTTCTTCACTGGATTTGTTTGAAGCATTTCTGGTGTAATTATAGGATCTAATAGAGCATTTGCTACCTGCAAATCATCCAAAACCAAAAGCAGGATGCGTTAGAGGTGAGGAAAGAGAAGAATATTGTCCAATTGATAGATTTGGGAACCCAGACCAGTTTGGGTCCCTTATAATTGTAGAATGGGTGAATCAGACTTCTTCTGGTCCTCGCAGGCAAGACGTTTTTTTCTTTTTTAAGCACCAGGTTCTTCCATTTTGACTCCCTTATTAACAAAATTCTCATTTTTTTGAAGTGACTGAATTCTGGTTATGCAAGCATTTTTGTAATGGCCAGTCTGACCACAATAAGTGCACATCCAATTTTTAGTTGTAGTGACATGCTTGCTGTGAGGATTATAAGGGGTTTTGGCCTTTTGAAACCCAATGCCTTGCCTGCCTCTTCCATTACTCTTGTACATAGAAGCAATTACGTAAGAGGACCAGGTCCAATGAAGTGACATATCAAGATCAACTTTTACCCCATTTTAATCCTCTTGTAGCTGTCTATTCTTTTCTAGCTCAATAGTGAGACTCATTTTGATTTTTTATGCTCATTTTCAAGATTAAGTTGAGTCTCACTAGCTGTCTTTTTCCATTAGAAGGAGTATCCATCCATTTGTTTCATTTGGCTTTTTAACAAAGAGCTTTCTCTAGTTACCTCATTAACATGTTCCTTCAAATCTACAATGGAAGCAACCATATCATCCATTTCTTTATTTAATTCACCAATTTCTTCAATTAGACCACCCTTCTCAGTAATAAGGTTATGATATGCATCAATTAACACATTTGCTAATGACATCAATTTTTTTAGAGTAACTTTTCAAGTTTTTCTGAACATCCAGAAAATTTACCTCATCTTGTTCATTGGCATCAGATTTAGCCATGAGTTAAAAAATTTACTCATATTCCGAAGGTTCATCATCAACAGCCATCATAGATGTATCACCTTGGTCATCTCTATCTTCAGATTCACTGGAAGAGTCTCCCCAAGAAACAAGAGCTCGCTTCACCAAGTCATCAATTGCATCTTTTCTCTTGATCTTCTTATTGGGGACTTGGTTTCTCTTAACAGCCTTTTCAGTGCAGTTTTTCTGATTGTCCTGCTTGTTAAGATGACATTCTTTAATGAAGTGAACAAGTCTCCCGCACTTGTGGCAACAATTGTAATTTCCTTTGAAGTTCCTGCTGGAGCTTTCTATTCTTGGGACCCCACCATTTCTTCGAACCATATTTTGAAACCTACGGGTGAGGTATGCCATATCAGCTTCGTCAATGCTTGAGTCACTTTTGGCAGCCTTGAGAACCAGGTTCTTCTCCTTCTTTTGCTCTTTTTTTTCAATATTATTCTGGGTTCTCTTCAACTCGTAAGTCTTGAGATTACCAATCAGCTCATCAATGGTTAGTCTTCAAGTTCTTGGATTCGTATAACCTTACTTTCCTAAGAATCTGACAGGACACCAAGTAACTTACTAACCAGTTTGTTGGTTAAAATGACTTCTCTGAGAGAGTGAAGCTCATTTATTCTAGAGTTGAACCTGGTATGCATATCTTTGATTGACTCATCCTCTCTCATTTTGAACAGCTCATACTCAGTGGTGAGCAAGTCTATCTTAGACTCCTTTATTTGAGTAGTTCCTTCATGAGCCATTTGGAGAGTTTCATAGATCTCCTTAGAAGTCACACAAGATGAGACACGATTGTACTCATCTGATCCAATACCACATGAAAGGATCTTCTTGGCGTTGAAGTTCTTCTCAACTTTCTTTCGGTCCACTTCATTATATTTCTTCCTTGATTCTGGAGTGGTTGTAAGACTAGATAGATCTGTGTTCATAGCAACATGAGGACCATCACAAATAATGTCCCATAACTCAGAATTTTCAGCCATGATAAAATCATGCATCCTTATCTTCCACCACCTATAGTACTTTCCATTGAACCTTGGTGGTCTTGTGGTAGATCGTCCTTCCTCTAAGTTTGGTAGAGCATCCATAAGAGAGATACTTTCTAGGTGTTAACCCTTTAGAAAGCACCTGCTCTAATACTAATTGATAGAAACTAAGAGTCCACCAAACATTATAGAGAACCAGGTTCTCTATTTGTTCGCTCAAGCAATGCAGAAAGTAAATAACACATGATATTTACGTGGAAAACTCCTTGCTCAAGGGATTAAAAACCACAACCTACCCAGTAGGATTTCCAACTTCACTAACTGAGCAAATTCAGATTACAAACCAACTAAAAGAAGTACAGAAATTGAGCATTAAGTAACAAAGGTTGAAATTTGTCCTACTATGACACTTCATAAAAGTAGTGTAAGATTACAATGAAGAACAAAAAGACTAAGACTGAAAACAAACTAAAAGACTTAGACATCTTCAGTGTCGGGATCTGGTCCTTTAGTTTGCAAAATCTTTGTTCTTGGAACACTTGGAGAAACTTGTGGCGGCTGCACTTGGAAAGTGATTTTATGTTTTCAAGTGTTAAGTAAAACATTAGAACATGTTGTATATATATTGGGGAGCATGTGGGATGAGATAGGGACTACTTATCCCCTTGTTTAACCTCGAGCATGCCGCACCAGTGTTGTTGTACTTGTGGCAGTGAACAGTGCAGCTTTACAGTTGTTACTGTTGACTGTACGATGTACTGAGAAAACAGATGGCAGACCAGGTCCCTCTATGGTTCTTCAACAGTTTGACAAATCATGAAAACATACAATGTAACGTAGTTTCTAATGTATATTCACATACATGGGACCATGTTTAGATTTAATTTGAAGTACAGAAATTGAGCGCCAAAGCTCATCAATTCTGATATGGTTCTCTTTTTCCCATATATTTATGTGACATAAAATGTCACTGCTTCAGCATTCAACCACAAAAATTCCTACAAGATTCCTCATGAACTTTCAGTCATTAAGTAGCACAATATATTATTTATCCATACTTAGTGGTGGTATGAGTAATTAATCAGATGAATGTATTCAGAGGAAAAGATGAAGATGCTAATGAGGAGGAGATATGAAGAAAATTTAAAGGATGATCAGGTATTGCAAGTTTAATTATATGATCATTGAATTCACGATTTAATTTTGTGATTGTTGTTGTTGAAGAAGAATACAAGGTATTGGACACCATGACCATAAATGAACTTATTGGATCTTTGCAAGTCAACGAAGAAAGACTTAAGAAGCGAAAACTAGAATCAGTTGAACAAGCTTAGCAACCAAAGCTTTTTTTGAATGAGAAATATGAAATACGTGGCTCGCATCAAAGAGGCCGTGAACATGGACGAGGTAAGGAAGATTTAAGAAAGAAGTTGAGCTCAAGTTTCTGAAGTCACAAGACCGACTTGTGCGTGTATTCACCAAATCAAAAAACATTGATGTCTTCCAGATTATCTCTTGAAGTAATGAATCTAGTTTATGATTAAAGAGGAGTGTTGAAAGAGTAAACTGGATTCATCCTAAGTACATGAATTTACCGAGTTCATGTATTCATAACTTAATGTTAAAATGTGTGTGTGGTTGTATTCATGAACTAGGGTCAAGGGAATAAGAAAATTTAGAAATAAATTATGATACATGAACTAGAATAGGTACATGTTGGAAGAATTCTTATAAATACTTAGGCACTGCATAAAATTTATGTAATTCAAGTTGGTAGAATAATATTTCCTCCACTTGTCTTCAAAGAGAAAATCATTGATTGAAAAAGCAAGTAGAGTGAAGTGAAGAAGAATCATTTCCCCACTTGTCTTCAAAAAAAGAATTTGAGTGATTTGAGCGTCCTCTCCTCCCTAATTTTCCAATAATATATTCATGAAGTGTGCCTGCTTTCTAGCCATTAGCCACGCTTGATATTGTAGCAGCCTCAGAGCTAAACCAAGCATTGCATAGGCTCTAAGTGGACTTCCATACTACAACGTATAAAATTTAGCTAAATAAATCTTTCCTTTTCTTTTCCTGATTCTCTTTATTTCTTTTCTTTCTTTCTTTATAATTTTTTTAGGGTGGTAGGTTCAAGTAGGAACCTTAGCCCCTAGCAACCTATATAAGCTACAAGAACTACAAGACCATTAAATAAATTGTGATCAAAACCTTCACATGATAAGAGGTACATGCACCGCTAATATTTTGAACCGCTCTTCAAATTAGGAATTTGAGGGGGGAGAACATACCTCCAAGGTAGTGTCAATTGAAGAATTTCTATCAATGAATACTGCTCCTATTTTTGATTCAACAACATCAGCAAGAACCTTTGGGGCATTTATCAATAAATGGGAGTGCAATGGATACTCGGGAAGAGCATTTATAAATGATTGAATATGTGAATAAAGGTAGCATTTGTCAACTGGAAGAGATGAGGGGACATACGAAACCTGAAAATTAAACAATAAGAAAAGGTGAAGTAATATATCAATGAAAAAATTATAACATACTTCAAACAAGATTGAGAAATGTCAAAGGAAGTAAAGTGAGACTTTCTCATTCAGTCTTGTTCGCAAAGGTTAACAGATGTTTCCAATAAACACGGTCTAGGTGGAAAAAAGAATTCAACAAGTGATCAATCAATGTAATGTAGTCCTTTTAAAAATATCTAAGGTCAACTATGTTAAATCTTCCTTTTTATTCCACTTACTGTTGTTTTTTCTTTCTTTTATTCCTTTAATTCACAGATGGTCTTTAAGTTGTACGGTGTGTTTTTCTTATGGTCTGCATTTTTTAAAGAGTATTTGGGTAACAGAAAAAGACCATTGCAGGTGACATCCGTTATATATGCTGAACTCTTCAATACTCTAACTGAATTTCAATGCATATATCCGTTGAAAATAATAAATGGACTTTTATTTCAAAACTGAAAATAGATGGAATCAAAACATTGACTCAAATTAGAGAAAAATATACGAGCACACCTTCCAAACAAATCAGCAAATTAGAACCAAAATGGAGAGGTACCTCATCCTCTGCGACCTGATTTTCTTGTTCCTTTGCAAAAGAAGTAATCTCTGCAGGTTTCTGAGTCTGAGTCTCCATGATGTCAGGGGAACTAGAAACTCTCATAGCATTTGGATCGTTGTTCACATTATTAAGGTCAGCAACCATTAATATCACTTTGATCCATCTTTCCATGGGTGACAACATTTGCATGATCTCTCTCCATCCAACCAACTCTTAATGGAATGAAACAATCGGAGGAAAGCAAATACAACTTGTCTTACTAGGGAACTCCAGCAACAATTGTGTTTGCTTACCTCATATTGTTCGATTCCATTAGGAGCGGGCTAGATGGAGCGAGATCATGCAGATGTTGTCACCCCTGGAAAGATGGATCAAAATGATATTCATGGTTTTGAACCTGCTAACCTCAATAATGTGAACCACTAGCCTAATGCTTTGAGAGTTACTACTTCCCCTGACATCATGGAGACTCCGACTCAGAAACCTATAGAGATTACTTCTTCGGCAAAGGAATAACAAATGCTATAGCAGCCAATATTGTAGTGGCTAAAGATGGTAGTAAAAAATACAAGATTGTACAGTTATAAACTGGGAACAGAAACTCGAGAAAGAAAAAACCAACGTATAAGAAGAGATATGAGAAAGAAAAATGACTTGGAAGAATTCTATCTACAAGTCTCCATATTACATTGTATATATAAAATTTAATTACTAAATATTAACCAACTATAAAATATAATATTTAAAAAAAATGTTTTTCCAAACAAATGATGGACATTCCCGTGTGAGATAATATTAATTTTCTAACACATCTATGACAGTTTTGGAATGAAAGCTCCATTTGTTACTCATTGCCTTCCATCTTTGCAATGGAACAAGAATGAAAAGAACAAACAAATCTACCACTTTATTGAATTAGTTTGTACTACCTTGGAAGTTCTACAAAATCAAGGATCAAGTCTTACGTGCACTGCTTGTGTGAGTGCCATCATCATTGGAATGTCAAAACTTTCTCAATAATCTTTTATTAAGGAAAGCAAATGAAGCCTTCTTGTTAGAGACTAATTTAAAGTTGAAACAGAAAATCGAAATTGCTTAGGATTTCATATTTGCTAATTTTATAAAATAATGTCAAAATAAATTTTGAAGTCGAATTCGTATGAAAATAGGTTTCCAGCTTTTATTCAAACTTATAATTCAATCACAAAGGCTTACTTTCCTCTTTAAGGTAAATTAACCTAGCCCTCCAAAAATTTTAAAGCTCAAATATATTATTGAACTATCAGAAAAGGGTATATTCATGCCACTCGGTAATAATTTGGTAAAAAGATGCCAACATCATTATCATGTTGTGTCATATATGTCATTACTCACTAACAGAACTCTACTACTATCAGATTTTGTCACGTGACCTTATCTGAATCATTTATTTTACGAGTGGCGTACATGAGTTACTTCGTTAAGTTCAGTGACATATTTGAGTCATTTCCCATTTCTTTTTCTAATTCTTATTTAAATATCCATCTTTTCTAATTTTATGTAACAAACTTATAAGGACAAATTTATCCTTATACTAATAATATTATTATTTTATATGAAAAAACTGAGGGCAGCCCGGTGCACTAAGCTCCTGCTATGCGCGGGGTCCAGGGAAGGGCCGAATCACAAGGGTCTATTGTATGCAGTTTTATCCTGCATATTTTACATGAAAAAACTATACTATATTATTTAATTGGATTATAGATCTATTCTTATTCTACACCACTCACAATTTTAATGTACTTTGTCTCTTTAAAATGATTTTAAAAAGACATAAAATTTATTTAAGAAATAAAAGAGACAGATTTAAAAGAGAGTACATTAATGAGGTGTAGATAAGTATGGAAAGTTATATATGAGTGAAACTTGGGGTGTTAATAGTGGTCGGGAGAAGGCTCATTTATGTCACACTCATATGTACTTTCATACACATCTACACCTCACTAGTGTACCATCTTTTAAACCCGTCTCGTTTATTTCTTAAACAAATTTTATGTGTTTTTATAATATTTTAAAGTCATAAAGTACGTGAAAATTGTGAATGATGTAGAATAAGATTAGATTCATAATATAATAAAATAAAAGAATATTATTTTTTCATGTAAAATAATAATGTTATCAGTATAAGAGACAAATTTGTCCTTATAAGTTTGTTACATAAAATTAGAAAAGATGCAGATTCATATAGGAATGCCACTGAACTACGAATTGGCTCATATATGTCACTCGTAAAATGAAGAGTTTAGATAATGTTACATGGCAAACTTTGATAGCAGTAGAATTTTGTTAGTGAGTAATGACATATATGACCCAAAAATGGTAACAGTTGTGGCATTTTTTAGCCCAACTATTAACGAGTAGCATGAATAAGCCGATAGTTCCGTGAAGTATTTGAGTTTTTTTCTTTTCTGAGTATCGCTCGATTCTTCCTTTCTTAATGACATTAATGAACCTCTTTTTTCCGATAACCCATCAAAGATTATATTGCTAAGCCATCAAATATATAGAGAACAAGATTCCTTGCACAATAGCCATAAGAAATGTATTTTTCAGACATTGAGTTGATCTACAATGTGGGACAATAATAAACACTGCTTGTCACAGCAGCAGAAAACATAGAAAACATGTATTTTCCCATGTGGAAATGTTCCATTTCTAACTCACAAAGAAGGTTGTATTGTGCTAAATATTACAAATGAAAGCCATGCGCTAAATGTTACAAATCAAATCCATATTTCTATGCTTTTCTTACACTATTCAAGCAAGTACTATGCAAGTACAACTGCACAAGTAGTACACGGATCCAATGATTAAAAAGCATGGTCTCGGTATCTCGTTCACAAGCAAGGATTTGAATGAAATATTAATTGTGCATGGGAGCAAGATCTTGGTTTAATACCTTTCAAACATAAGATTTATCAGACCTTGATTTCGATAGAAATATCCAACATCCCAATCTTCTATCGACGAAGAGAGTGTCATCAATGCAACCACTATCGATCTTATACTTGGTCTTATTAGGGATTTTCATGTGTGGAAGCTTTGGAGAGCTGCCCCATCTGTGATTGGTGAAAATATGGACTTCGGTAAGAAGTGGAAAGAAACAACTATTTGTAGCTACCAATGCAAGTTTCATTTAATATCTTATACCTTCCGGACTGAATCAAGGGGATAGTTGTCTCCAAGTCTTGGGTCAACCAGTTTGCGAAGGTCTTCATCAGAATCTGGATGATTAAGTACTTCTTCAAACTATGATCATCAGAAGGAAAAGTAGGTATCAGTATTTTACCAAAAACTAGCATCAGTGTTAACAAAATTATGAATTACAGCATGAGTTTTAGATTGCCTGTCATACTGAAGGAGGAGACTAATAGTAAAGGAATAAAGAGCAAACATCTGATCCTTTCAAAGAAAAATGATTCTGATAAAGCTCGTAAAGGGTCCATGCAATCCATACCATTGAAAAAAGAAAATTGCAAAAGAAATTAGGGATCAAAAAAACATGGCTTAAGAAAGAAGAAGGAAGATGTGTTGGAAGACAGGGACTGGGGAGGACGACTAGGGATGGGCCAATGCTTGAAGAAGCCTATCAACTCGCTCACTGTTTGTGCGCTGATCTTGTAACATCTTATCTCGAAGCTCATCCACCTGTACCTGCAACTTTTCTTTTTTCAACCTACAGTTTCTCATTTTCAGCCTCCAAATCGCGGCGAGAACCAGGTTCCTCTATTTTTTCAGTCAATTGAACTTTTAGAAGAGCATTCTCGGCCTTAAGCCTTTGAATTTCAACAATTGTTGTTTCTTGAGCTTCGATCAGAGTTGAGATGGTAGAAGTGGTGCCACCACCCGCTTTCTTAGGCACACACTCACATTCTTAAAAGCAATTGAGGTCTCTCTAGACACAGTTTTCATCCCATCAGTCTGCACGCCCAAAATCTCTCCAAGTAATAACTCAGTCAACACAAACTCTGTCCCATTCCTAAATAGGACCAGTGTATGGTTATTAATGTGGCATAATTTTGCATAGAGTTCAGCCACCTCCACTTCATACACACTGGATGTCGGTGGAAAAAAATGATTGCAATTTTTGAACTCAACCATGTCAATCAGTTCCTTCATCCCAAACATTCCAGCAAGGTTAAAATCAAACACCCTTCTAAGCAGAACCTTTTGATTTCACAAGTTTTCCTTCCTCTCCCTCTCATTCAGAACACATTTTTGTCTCTTTGAGGAACCTGGTTCCTCACTGGTGCTATTTTTAATCTTCTTTTAAGAGAGAGGTCGAGTATCACATTCCTCTTTTTGTGACTCGTCACTCTCATCAACTGACTTATAACTCTCATCATTATCAGAAATTAAGACTGGAGAGTTTCCTTTTCTCCTGTTCCCTTTCTTCAAATTTCTTCTTACAAGTGGATTTTCTTCTTCATCGTCAACTTTTTCATAAATTAGCCTACTTTTTATAGGTTGACTGCGCTTTCTTTTTTTATCCTTTCTCTTCGCTTTCCAGTGACCCTGTTGCCATATTCGTAGCCTTCTTCTTGTTTCTAGGGGGCTTTTAGGCAATGTGTTTCCTAACTTTGTAACAACGCTTTTTCTTCTCTTCATTTTTCTTCTGTTTCATACTACCAGATATCTGATTGTGCACAAAACTAAGTATAATGTCACCATCTAAATCAATGGCCTGAGTAGTGCTAGGAGATCTGGGTTCCTTTCCAGGAGAAAGATCTCCCAATGACACAACAAAGGTAGATACTGCTTGAGAAACAACATCCACTCCTAAATTAACCCCTGAAGAACCTAGTGTCTCGTCCCAAGTAGGACCCTTTTTGAGTGCAGGTGACTTAAAGTCTCCTAGGGCTAAGAGATCATGTCCCTTATTCTAGGGCTAAGAGACCAAGTCCCTTCAGCAAGACCATCAGTAATCCCAGATATGGACTCAATACACTTTATTGAATACACATTTCCCCCTTTAACAGAATCAGATGGAACGGGATTGCCTGATTTTGCAGATGTGTCCACAACAAAGTCCTTGTCGTCAACTTTGACCTGTCTTTATGTAGTACCGTCAACTCTACTCCCTTGTATGCCGCTCGAGATCAAGTTTTCTTTCACTTCTATTTGCACCCCTGTTTTCTCACTCAATTGACATGTACACTCGATTTCATCATCCCTTTTGATAGATTCTCTGATGTTGGAAGGGACTTTAACCCAAAGACAATTTCCTCATTTCCCATTAAGTTGGGATTTTCAATATGACTACAAATCACGGACAGATATGTAAATTTCTTTAGGATTCGGCACTTACTGGTTCTAGGACGAACAAAAATGGGAGATTTTAGGGATGGGTCAGTAGTGCCTTAGTCGGTAGAGATTAGGCATTTGAGAGGTGAAGCAAAGGAAATTGGTTCATTAGATGAGGGTGCATTGGAATGTAATGGTGTGGGGTTTATTTCAGCCAGGTTTAGAATAGAAGAATTTTTGTGAGACATGGTTAACTTTTGGTTAGAGAAGGAATAGATAAAGAATGTAGAAGAATGGAGATAGTTGTTATGCTTTGGAGAGACGGGAAGCAGAAATTAGATTTTGGGAGTTTAAGTGATGATGGAGAGGTAAGAGAAAATGTATTTAAGATGAAGAAAGTGACGATTGTGATTGGATGTAAAAATTGGAAGAGAAATTATTTTGAATTTTGAAAGAGGGAACACATAAATGGCTTGGAAACTTAAGCAGTTCAAAAAATATAGAAGCACTGAAGTGACTACTAATCTGAATCACAGGAACCGGGTTCCCGGATAATTTTCTTGAAAATTTCAGGCAAGAACTCTGAAGTGTGCAATATCACTTATGCTCAAGTTGTCCTAAACCTGCCATGCGTGTATACCTGTAACAGTATAAGAGTGAGTTAGATGTTGTCAAAAAACACTTTTTAGCATTGTACCTTTCCTCCTATCATAGCCAATCACTAAGGGAACTTGTGAAGGACCAGTTAGTTGAGCTTGATCCAGCATAACTCCAATACATTTCTTTCAACATGCTCTCTGCTTAACGTCTTCATATATCTGCTACATGGTTCTCTTATTTCAGAACTTCATACACATCAAAACCTTTTAAAATTGTCCCTTAAGGAAATATTGCCTGACATCCAACAAGTTTGGCCCTCTTGTGTTGCACTAAATATTTTGCCATATTGAGTGCACCTCTAGTGTCACACAACAGGGGCACATACACAGTAAACACTCAAATATCCTCAAGTTGTTGCTTTATTCAAAGTAGTCGAGCATATCAAGAGGCAATGACTACATATTCATCTTCAGTAGTAGAAAGATCCACATATATTTGTTTCTTTGTATCCCATAAGATCAAACATGATCCCAAAATAAACATTCTAGATGTGCCTTTTCTAACCACCAGATATCCAGCATAATCTGCACCAGAAACCCAACCAAGTCAAGTATTATCTATTGAGGAATAAAGAGGGACCAGGTCTATAGTCCTTATGTGATATCTTAGAGTTCTTTTAGCAGCCTTCAGATGAGATTTCTTTGGACTTGATTAAAATCTTGTACATAGACCAACACTTTTTCAGCAGCTTCCTGATGTAATTTTGTTGACTGATCATAGTGTCTTTTAGAGTTTGCTTAACTTGGTTCCTATGATAGTTATATCACAAGGTCTGGGTATCAGGTGCCATAGTTGGTTCTTCTTAAACTGATAAAGTTCCTCCTGCATCACTCAGTTGACCAGTGCTTTGAGGGTCTGATAGACCAGGTCCCACAGCGTATGCTACATCATTTTCTTCACCATAGGCTAGATCTCATGATTGGTTTGTTTAGACCTTGGGTACCTGATACTGCTTCAGTAACCTAATGTTCAGATTCATGAGAAATAATAGAGGCACCAGTTTCTAACATGCTTCTTGGAGACTCTACATCATCATCTTGCTTGACTTGGCTCATCAGATCAGTTAATCCATTTGAAATCTCAATGACCTCATCACGAATCTTTGGAAATTCCCAATCTCCATCGTTAGTTTCATCATTCTGCGTGCATTTATCCCCCCAATCATTCAATTCAAAATAGATCACATGCACATTGAGTTCTTATGTTGAAGACTTTGTAGGCCTTGTTGTGTGAAGAGTATGCAAGAATAGTTCCCTAATCACTTATTAGAATTAAAACTTCCCCAACATCTTCTTACCAGAGTTGAGAACAGAGCATTTGCATCCAAAATCTCTTCAGGTAAAATAACTTGGGTTTTATCCTATTGAGTCGTTCATGGGGTTTTCTCAAGCAAGGACCTAAACATAGACCACCTTCTTTTGCTTGAAGCAATATCTGACATGATTTCCTTTAACACAAGGATCACACACCTAGTTAACTGAGACCTTGGTTTGTGACATCCCGAGAACCAGGTACTTCATCACGAGTTTATTCAGAGGTAAAAAGTTTGAAAGCTTGAGCCATCTGTGTCATAGCTTAGTGTCACTATCCATGACATTCACTTGTGAAGTACATGAATTAGTTGTGAACTTTACTTCATTTCCTCAATCTTACTGATGTCAAAAATGTGTCCCTTCTTCCCAATACCAAAAGACACACTCCCTCTTTAAAAGGCTTTGAGTGAGAGAGAATCCTTCATTTTTTCAGTCACATGCTCAGAGCAGCCATTGTACATATACCATTTTGACTACTTCCTCTCACCCCATCCTGCAAGCAAGATCAAAGATTAGATTTGGGAACACAAACTAGTTTGGGTGCTTTATAATTGTAGAATGGGTGAATCAGACTTCTTCTAGTCTAGGTAGGCAAGACATTTTTTTCTCTTTTGAGGACCATGTCCTTCCATTCTGACTCCCTTCTTAACAAATTCTCATTTTTCTGAAGTGACTGAATTCTGGCTTTGCATGCATTTTTGTAATGGCCAGTCTGACCATAATGAGTGCACATCCAATTTTTAGTTGTAAAGACATACTTGTTGTGAGGATTATAGGGGATTTTGGCCTTTTGAAACCCAATGCCTTGCCTTCCTCCTCCATTACTCTTGTACATAGAAGCAATTACGTCAGAGGACCAAGTCCAATGAAGTGACTTATCAAGATCAACTTTTACCCTTTTTTAATCCTCATGTAGTTGTCTATTCTTTTCTAGCTCAGTAGTGAGACTCATTTTAATTTTCTTAAGCTCATTTTCAAGATCAAGCCGAGTATCACTAGTTGTCTCTTTTCCTTTAGAAGGAGTATCCATCCATTTTTTCATTTGATTTTTTAACAAAGAGTTTTCTCTAGTTACCTCATTAACATGTTCCTTCAAACCTACAATGGAATCTACCATATCATCCCTTTCTTATTTTAATTAACCAATTTCTTCAATTAGACCACCCTTCTCAGTAATAAGGCTATGATATGCATCAATTAACACATTTGCTAATGATATCAATTTTTTCTGAGAGTAACTTTTCAAATTTTTCTGAACATCAAGAAAATTTACCTTATCTTGTTCATTGGCATTATCAGCATCACATTTGTCCATGAATTCAAAAACTGACTCATATTTCGAAGGTCCATCATCAACAGCCATCATAGATGTATCACCTTGGTCATCTCTATCTTCATATTCACTGGAAGAGTCTCCCCAAGAAACAAGAGCTCGTTTCACCAAGTCATCAATTGCATCTTTCCTCTTGAACTTCTTATTGGGGACTTGGTTCCTCTTAACAGCTTTTTCAGTGCAGTTTTCTTATTGTCCTGCTTGTGAAGATGACATTCTTTAATGAAGTGAACAAGTCTCCCGCACTTGTGGCAACAATTGTAATTTCCTTTGAAGTTTCTGCTGGAGCTTTCTATTCTTGGGACCCCACCAGTTCTTCGAATCATATTTTGAAAACTATGGGTGAGGTATGCCATATCAACTTTGTCAATGCTTGAGTCACTTTTGGCAGCCTTGAGAACCATGTTCTTCTCCTTCTTTTTCTTTTCTTTTCATGATTTTTCTTAGTTCTCTTCAACTTGTAAGTCTTGAGATTACCAATTAGCTCATCAATGATTAGAGTCTTCAAGTTCTTGGATTCGTATAACCTTACTTCCTAAGAATCTGACGGGACACCAAGTAACTTTCTAACCAGTTTGTTGGTTAAAATGACTTCTCTGAGAGAGTAAAGCTCATTTATTATAGAGGTGAACCTGGTATGCATAGCTTGGATTGACTCATCCTCTCTCATTTTGAACAACTCATACTCGGTGGTGAGCTAGTCTATCTTAGACTCATTTACTTGAGTAGTTCCTTCATGAGCCATTTGGAGAGCTTCCCAGATCTCTTTAGAAGTCACACAAGATGAGACACGATTGTACTCATCTGGTCCAATACCACATGAAAGGATCTTCTTGGAGTTGAAGTTCTTCTGAACTTCCTTTTAGTCCACCTCATTATATTCCTTCATTGATTTTGAAGTGGTTGAAAAACCAGATAGATTTGTATTTATAGCAACATGAGGACCATCACAAATGATGTCCCACAACTTAGAATCTTTAGCCATCATAAAATCATGCATCCTTGTCTTGCACCACCTATAGTACTTTCCATTGAACCTTGGTGGTCTTATGGTAGATTGTCCTTCCTCTAAGTTTGGTGGAGCAGCCATGAGAGAGATCATTTCTAGGTATTAACCCTTCAGAAAGAACCTGTTCTGATACCAATTGATAGAAACGAAGAGTCTACCAAAAAATATAGAGAACCAGGTTTTCTATCTATTCTCTCAAGCAACGCAGAAAGTAAATAACACATGATATTTACGCGGAAAATTGCTTGCTCAAGGGATTCAATACCATGACCTACCTAGTAGGATTTCCAACTTCACTAACCGAGAAAATTTAGATTACAACCTATTGCAACCTAGTAATTAAACTATTAATCCCTCACCCCTTACAATAATACTATTGTAAGCCCTTTACAATAACTCTATTGTAAGTCCTTTACAATAACTCTATTTCAAAGCAACAAACCTTGACTAACTCTAGCCAAGAACACAAATCAACAAAGGTTGAAATATGTCCTACTATGACACTTCTTAAAAGTAGTGTAGGATTACAATGAAGAACAAATATACAAAGACTCAAAACAAACTAAAAGACTTAGACATATTCAGTGTCGGGATCTGGTCCTTGAGTTTGCAAAAGCTTTGATCTTAGTACACTTGGAGAAACTTGTGGCAGCTGCACTTGGAAGGAATTTGAGGGGGGAGAACATACCTCCAAGGTAGTGTCAATTGAAGAATTTCTATCAATGAATACTGCTCCTATTTTTGATTCAACAACATCAGCAAGAACCTTTGGGGCATTTATCAATAAATGGGAGTGCAATGGATACTCGGGAAGAGCATTTATAAATGATTGAATATGTGAATAAAGGTAGCATTTGTCAACTGGAAGAGATGAGGGGACATACGAAACCTGAAAATTAAAAAATAAGAAAAGGTGAAGTAATATATCAATGAAAAAATTATAACATACTTCAAACGAGATTGAGAAATGTCAAAGGAAGTAAAGTGAGACTTTCTCATTCAGTCTTGTTCGCAAAGGTTAACAGATGTTTCCAATAAACACAGTCTAGGTGGAAAAAAGAATTCAACAAGTGATCAATCAATGTAATGTAGTCCTTTTAAAAATATCTAAGGTCAACTATGTTAAATCTTCCTTTTTATTCCACTTACTGTTGTTTTTTCTTTATTTTATTCCTTTAATTCACAGATGGTCTTTAAGTTGTACGGTGTGTTTTTCTTATGGTCTGCATTTTTTAAAGAGTATTTGGGTAACAGAAAAAGACCATTACAGGTGACATCAGTTATATATGCTGAACTCTTCAATACTCTAACTGAATTTCAATGCATATATCCGTTGAAAATAATAAATGGACTTTTATTTCAAAACTGCAAAATAGATGGAATCAAAACATTGACTCAAATTAGAGAAAAATATACGAGCACACCTTCCAAACAAATCAACAAATTAGAACCAAAATGGAGAGGTACCTCATCCTCTGCGACCTGATTTTCTTGTTCCTTTGCAGAAGAAGTAATCTCTGCAGGTTTCTGAGTCTGAGTCTCCATGATGTCAGGGGAACTAGAAACTCTCAAAGCATTTGGATCGTTGTTCACATTATTAAGGTCAGCAACCATTAATATCACTTTGATCCATCTTTCCATGGGTGACAACATTTGCATGATCTCTCTCCATCCAGCCAACTCTTAATGGAATGAAACAATCGGAGGAAAGCAAATACAACTTGTCTTACTAGGGAACTCCAGCAACAATTGTGTTTGCTTACCTCATATTGTTTGATTCCATTAGGAGCGGGCTGGATGGAGCGAGATCATGCAGATGTTGTCACCCCTGGAAAGATGGATCAAAATGATATTCATGGTTTTGAACCTGCTAACCTCAATAATGTGAACCACTAGCCTAATGCTTTGAGAGTTACTACTTCCCCTGACATCATGGAGACTCCGACTCAGAAACCTGCAGAGATTACTTCTTCGGCAAAGGAATAACAAATGCTATAGCAGCCAATATTGTAGTGGCTAAAGATGGTAGTAAAAAATACAAGATTGTACAGTTATAAACTGGGAACAGAAACTCGAGAAAGAAAAAACCAACGTATAAGAAGAGATATGAGAAAGAAAAATGACTTGGAAGAATTCTATCTACAAGTCTCCATATTACATTGTATATATAGACAATTTCTCCCTCCAACGGCTAGTTAAACGGTTAGTAACGGCTAGTTAAGATGGTTAGTAATGGCTAGTTTGACCATTAAATGTAAAATAAAATTTAATTACTAAATATTAACCAACTATAAAATATAATATTTAAAAAAATATTTTTCCAAACAAATGATGGACATTCCCGTGTGAGATAATATTAATTTTCTAACACATCTATGACCGTTTTGGAATGAGAGCTCCATTTGTTACTCATTGCCTTCCATCTTTGCAATGGAACAAGAATGAAAAGAACAAAAAAATCTACCACTTTATTGAATTAGTTTGTACTACCTTGGAAGCTCTACAAAATCAAGGATCAAGTCTTACGTGCACTGCTTGTGTGAGTGCCATCATCATTGGAATGTCAAAACTTTCTCAATAATCTTTTATTAAGGAAAGCAAATGAAGCCTTCTTGTTAGAGACTAATTTAAAGTTGAGATAGAAAATCGAAATTGCTTAGGATTTCATATTTGCTAATTTTATAAAATAATGTCAAAATAAATTTTGTAGTCAATTTCGTATGAAAATAGGTTTCCAGCTTCTATTCAAACCTACAATTCAATCACAAAGGCTTACTTTCCTCTTTAAGGTAAATTAACCTAGCCCTCTGAAATTTTTAAAGCTCAAATATGCCATTAAACTATCAGGAAAGGTTCATGCCACTCGTTAATAATTTGGCTAAAAAATGCCATCATCATTACCATTTTGGATCATATATGCAATTACTCACTAACAGAACTCTACTACTATCAAATTTTATCACGTGGCATTATCTAAACCATTTATTTCACGAGTGACATATATGTGTTACTTTGTTAAGTTCAGTGACATATTTGAGTCTATAAGAAATATCTTCCTTTAATATTTCATTCCAAATGGGTAGTAAATATAAGCATAATCCTAGTCTAGAATTAAGGTAATAAATGAATAAATATACACCTACCATATACAAAATATACACAATTATGACTAAATATTCTATCATACCCCCGCAATCAAAGCGGGAGGTCGGTGTATGTTGAGACTATCCCGAAAATCATCAAATAGAACCAGCGGGAGACCTTTTGTAAAAATATATGCGATCTGATAGCGTGACGGAAGATGAAAGACATGTACTTGTCCACGAGCAACCTTTTCACGAACAAAGTTAATATCTAGCTCAATATGTTTAGTGCGTTGATGTTGAACTGGATTCCCTAAGAGATAAATCGCACTAACATTATCACAATAAACCAATTCGTCTTCGGAACCGGACAGTGGAGCTCCAAAAGAAGGTTCCATAGCGAACAAGATTCAGACACCATATTGGCAACTCCTCGGTATTCTACTTCGGCACTGGACAAGGTAGCTTGCTGTTTGGAGGTTGAAGATATACACAATAACCAGACGTGGAACGTCTGGTATCCGGACATCCACCTCAATCTACATCTGTGTAAGAAACGAGACTGGTTGTCGAAGACGGAAATAGATGCAAGCCATGATCGATAGTGCCCTGAATATAGCGCACAATGCGCTTGAGAGCATGCATGTGATCCTTTATTTGGTTATGCATGATAGACAAACTTGTTGCACAACATAAGATATGTCGGGCCTTGTGAAAGTAAGATATTCCAAGGCTCCTGCAAGGCTGTGGTAATGTGATGGATCAACATATGGCGTGCTGGAAGTAGCACTCAACTTTGGTTTAGTGTCAACCGAAGTGGAAGACGTCTTACACGAGGATATGCCAGCTCGTTCAATGATCTCTTCTGCATACTTCTTTTGAGACAAAAATAAACCACATGCATGACGTGTTATAGCTATCCCCAAGAAGTAACTCAGTGGCCCTAGATCTTTCATTACAAATTCTGAGCCGAGAGAGACATGATAGACTTCCGAAGAGCATCAGATGAGCTAGTTAATATAATATCATCCACATACATAAGAATGTAAGCTATATCATTACCCTTACGGTATATGAATAGAGAATGATCAGACCTACTATTAGAAAATCCAATATTAGAAACATAATTTGCAAATCTCTTGTATCAGGCCCGAGGAGTTTGTTTGAGCCCATACAAGGATTTATTCAGTAGACCTACATGATTAGGCTAAGTGGGGTATCTGTACCCCATGGGCTGATACATGTACACCGTTTCATTGATTTCTTCATGAAGAAATGCATTTTTTACATCAAGCTAATGAAGTGTCCATGCCTTTGAAAGAGCCAGACTTAGTATCGTGTAGATAGTTGCTAGTTTGACCATCGGACTGAAAGTCTCATCGCAGTCCACACCAACCTGTTGAGTCTTTCCATTACCTACAAGATGGGTTTTATGTCTCTCAAATGTACTATCAGATTGTTCTTTATGACTAAAAATCCACATAGACCGAATCACATTAACATCAAGAGAACGAGGCACCAAATCCCATATCCTATAATTAATAAGAGCATTATATTTATCATCCATACCCATTTTCCAATTCGGATCATTAAGGGCAGACACAGGATTACGATGCAACGGTGATTTGGTAACATGTATGTGTAGACCATATTTTTTGTTTGGTTTGAAAATCCCATGTTGACTATGAGTGACTGGTCGTTGGGTCTGAATTGGAGTTGGTTGGATAAAGAACGTGATATTGGGTTGAGTGGGTAACGGACTACCCTGGAGTGGGCCTGTGCATGCTGGGCCGCCACGCCTGAAGCTGGGCCGCCACCTAGTGGACTGCCAAGCAGTGGGCCTCTCGGCAATGTACTGCCAGCGAAAGGCCCAGCTAGGCTGGCAGTTATTGGGCTCGGGCAGGCAGGCCCAATTGGCTGGGTTTGATGAGAAAATAGTTGGGCCGAGTTGCCTAAATTAATTGGGCTGGCCAAAATGGTTGAACCTGTTTGTGAAGCCAACCGGTGGACCAACTATGGGGGTATGCTATCGTCAAGAAATTCGTAGATAGGTGTCACGACCCAAACCGGAGGGCTATAACAGGCACTCAGGCCTTACTTGCCAAGTACTACTAGACATACATTCACCACATAATCGTAAATAAGCATGGGCCATGAGGGCCGTCACGAGGTAACCTGCTAACTCATAGAAATAATAAGTTGAAAAGGTGCAAGACCGATAAGGCATATATGTACATACATAGATGTTGGACATAACCGTACGAGCTGATAAGGCTACCATAGATAACTATACATTAAAAACATAGGCCGAGGAGACCACATAACACCTGACTGCATCACAACTGTCTACAAGTCTCTACTGGAGTATGTGACATCATAAAGTCGGGATAGGCCCCTCCATACCCATATGCATATCAAAATATCGTACCAAGACTAGACTACAACTATGAAACAAGTAGAGTGGTCCAATATGAGCTGAATAGGCAACCTACTGGTGCAGTCCATCGCCCTGTCTACCTGAACTTGCGAGCATCAAAACGCAGCGTCCCCCAATAAAAGGGACGTCAGCACGAATAATGTACCGAGTATGTAGGGCATGAAAATAACATGAGAGAATCAACCTGTACTGAATGCCTTTGGGGGCCATAATATGCATAAGTATCATACATGTGCATATATAACGCCTGGTCATACATATATATGCGTATATAATGCTATCAAGCCTTTGTGGACATCCCATCATACCATATCGGCCTCTATGGGCATAATCATCATCATATAGTAGCGTATATAACGCCTTCCCTTTCCCATACCCCATATACATATATATGCATATCATATAGTAGCGTATATAACGCCTTTGAGGTCATGGAATATACATGTATACTCATTATAAGTAGGCTATGTTCGTTTACATACGGGTCATGCCAAAAGAGGAAGAGTTAGCCTTAACATACATTCCGTTGGTCTACTCATCAACACAATGTACGCAAGTTGTATAGTGCTTCAATCTCAAATAGTGGCTACAACATTTAGAGCTTCCCTTCTTCACCTCAACACAGCATATGATTTAACCATGATGTTTTGCTAATACTTCTCGGCATTAATAAATACCCAATTTGTATGTTACTGCTCACATTTTGCTAATACTTGTTGTCTATATTTACTAAGAGTTGTTGACTATAATTTCTACGAATTGATACTTATTATTGCTAAGAGTTGCTTAGCTTAAAATGAAATCTCACATTCACTTAATGGATTGTGGAGCCCGTGTAATCATCTTATTAATTTATCACCAAGAACATGGCTATATAAGTATGAGTCATAAGTTGACATATTTTAATGGCCACACGTGCCAAACCCCCAATTAAAGCACGTGTCCCCTCATTAAATCCATAATTAGATCATTGTCACCCATTTTAATGAATTTTTTATCTTAAATAAACTCAATATTGATCACTTTTAACACACTTCATATACTCATTATCATAATCACGTGGTACAACTACAGTCTATAGCCTACTTATACACACACCAAATATTATTTCAAATTACTGCGGTCACACTTGTTAAATTCTAAATTGTTTTGGGACTTCGCCCATTTATACACTGAGCTCTTGATCCTATGACCAAAATTCTATACGGTCTTCATAACTTGTTCCATATTCCGTACTTTGACGAAACTTATTTCTCTAATTCGTTTAACATCTAATCCCCGTGTAACCTCTTCAACATTCATATGAATCTTCTATAACTTCATGAATGACCTGAATCTCATTAAACCCATGTGTGTTTACCTCGAGGTATCCTAAAGCTAAAGTACGTGGTGTTATAGTAGGAGGCACGGAACAATGCATTTTGGCAAAGGGAATTTTTTTGTGAGGTCCTTTTTAACTAATTGAGGAGCATGAAGGACATTCTTTAACGCTAACGGTGGGTTCAGGGGAGACAAGTTTGTATTACCATAATCACAAATTGGAATTGAATGACCATTTCCGAAAAATACCACGATTATTGCTCAAATTAAAATAGGATGAGAGATTACCTTGTGAGGACGTCATATGAGATGTTGCTCCGGTGTCCACGTACCAGTTTGCGTCCACGGGGTTGAACCCAAGAGTGTGCATCGTGGCCTCAATGTTGGTCGGGGATGCCACTGCCGCATGGGCCTGTTGCCACTAGTTCGGCAGTGGCTCAATTATGCTGGGTTGCTGGCCAGTAGGACGCGGACTGGGCTTGGCCCAATTTCCTGAAGGAAAGCGTAGGGCGGAAAGACCCAAGGTCACTGCTAGGCCCAAGGTGCCAGTCTAGTGCCCTACTGTGCCCGCGGCAACCACGTGTGATCGGAATGCAGCTGCTGGCCGCCGCCGCCACATCGGTTGCCGCCATTCTTGCCACTATCATATTTTTTACCTCCATTATTGTCATTTCGTCCCCTTTAACCACGGTTTGGTGGCAAATTTTCAAATTGTGAATTTTGAAGAGTTTCACTCATGTCGCATAATTGACGTTCTCCATCTCAAGAGTGATGGAAACATGGGATTTGATATTGGAAACAGCTAGGGCTGGATGAAAATTTGATTTTGAGTCAGACGTGGCTGTCAGAAGAGGAAGGAAGTGGACGGCGGCGCACAAAGAAGGGGGGGGGGAACGGTGAAGGGATAACTTTTAGGGTTTAGGAACTTTTCCTAGAATCTGATACCATGTAAGAAATATCTTCCTTAATTATTTCCTTCCAAATGGGTAGTAAAGATACTCACAATACAAGCATAATCCTAGGCTAGAATTAAGGTAATAAATGACTAAATATACACCTACCATATACAAAATATACACAATTATGACTAAATATTCTATCATATTCTATTAGAGTGATTTCCCATTTCTTTTTCTAATTCTTATATAAATATCCATCTTTTCTATTTTTATCTAACAAACTTATAAGGACAAATTTATCTTTATACTAATATTATTATTATTTCACATGAAAACACTGAGGGCAACCCGGGGAAGGGTCGAACCACGACGGTCTATTGTACGCAGCCTTACCCTGCATATTTTACATGAAAAAACTATACTTTATTATTTAATTGGATTATAAATCTAATATTATTCTACACCTTTCACAAATTTTACGTACTTTGGCTCTTTAAAACGATTTAAAAAAAGACATAAAAATTATTTAAGAGACGGATTTAAAAGAGAGTGCATTAATGAGGTGTAAAAAAGCATGGAAAGTTATATATATGAGGGAAATTTGGGGTGTTAATAATGGTCGAAAGAAGGCTCATTTTTGTCACACACATATGTACTTTCATACACATCCACATCCACACCTCATTAGTGTACCATCTTTTAAACCCGTCTCCTTTATTTCTTAAAAATACCTTATGTGTTTTTCTAATATTTCAGAGAGTCATAAAGTACTTGAAAGTTGTGACTGATGTAGAATAAGATTAGATGCATAATATAATTAAATAAGAGAATATAATTTTTTCATGTAAAATAATAATGTTAGCAGTATAAGAGATAAACTTGTCCTTATAAACTTGTTACATAAAATTAGAAAAGATGAAGATTTATATAGGAATTGGAAAAAGACTCAAATATGCAACTGAACTACGAAATGACTCCTATATGTCACTCGTAAAATGATGGGTTTAGATAATGTCACATGGCAAAATCTTATAGTAGTAGAATTTTGCTAGTGAGTAGTGACATATATGACCCAAAAAATGATAACAGTTGTGGCTTTTTTTAGCCCAACTATTAACGAGTAGCATGAATAAGTCTTTTCTAATAGTTCAATGACATATTTGAGGTTTTTTCCATTCTGTTTGATTCTTTCTTACTTAATGACATTAAAGAACCACTTTTTTCCGATAACCCATCAAAGATGAAATTGCTAAGCCATCAAATATATAGAGAACTAGATTCCTTGCACAATAGCCATAAGAAATGTATTTTGCAGATATTGAGTTGATCTACAATGTGGGACAATAATAAACACTGCTCGTCACAGCAATAGAAAACATAGAAAACATGTATTTTCCCATGTGGAAATGTTCCATTTCTAACTCACAAAGAAGGTTGTATTGTGCTAAATGTTACAAACGAATGCCATGCGCTAAATGTTACAACTGAAAGCCATGCGCTAAATGTTACAAATCAAAGCCATCTTTGTATGCTTTTCTACACTATTCAAGCAAGTACTATACAAGTAAAACTGCACAAGTAGTACACTGATCCAATGATTAAACAGCATGGTCTCGGTCTCTCGTTCACAAGCAAGGATCTGAATGAAATATTAATTGCGCACGGGAGCAAGATCTTGGTTTACTACCTTCCAGACATAAGATTTATCAGACCTTGATTTCCATAGAAAGATCCAGCATCCCAATCTTCTATCGACGAATAGAGTGTCAACAATGCAACCACTATCGATCTCATACTTGGTCTTATTAGGGATTTTCATAGGTGCAAGCTTTGGTGAGCTGCCCCATCTGTGATTGGTGAAAACATGGACTTATGTAAGAAGTGGAAAGAAACAACTATTTGTAGCTAGTTTCATTTAATATCTTATACCTTCCAAACTGAATCAAGGGATAGTCGTCTCCAAGTCTTGGGTCAACCAGTTTGCAAAGGTCTTCATCAGAATCTGGATGATTAAGTACTTCTTCTAACTATGATCATCAGAAGGCAAAATACGTATCAGTATCTTACCAAAAACTAGCATCAGTGTTAACAGAATTATGAATTACAACATGAGTTTTAGATTGCCTGTCATACTGAAGGAAGAGACTAATAGTAAAGGAATGAAGATCAAACACCTGACCTTTCAAAGAAAAATGATTCTGCTAAAGCTCGTAAAGGGTCCATGCAATCCATACCATTGAATAAAAAATTACAAAAGAAATTTACCAAAGCAACAAGACCCTTTAATTCAGTAACAGAACTTGGCTGAAATTAGTTCATAGAGGACAACACCAAAATCCTAGACATCAACTTTAGGAGAGACATCACGATACTGAGCATATCTGTAGAAAAAACAATATGCAAATCTGTCATAGGAGGCACTAAAACAACAATTTAAGCGTTAAGCAAGACGTTGAGAAAACCTTGCTTTAATATTAGAACTACCATTTCCCCGACTGACAGTGCACTGATCACCAGTCATTTGAAAAGAAGGATACAACAACATAATTATGTGAACAACGCTCAGAATAATACTAGATTCTCTTCTTTAAAGAAAAGAATAGGGTAAGGAATTGAACATTTCCTACTTTTAAGGCTTCAAGTCAAATGGAGAAACACTTACTCTGGAGGCATGTATCCAAATGTATCCACAAGTCGTGTTTGCAAAGATGAGGTTCCAACTTCAGTCAATTTCGTTAAACCAAATCTGCAACCTAAATCAAACGATTAACACGATTACAAAATAGCCTCCCTCAATAGACAAACATAATAAAGGTGCATTGACAAAACTTTGCCTGGAAGTTTGTCTATCAGAATATTTGTTGGTTTAATATCACGATGGATGTAAACTGGTACGGTATGTTCATGTATGTACTCCATACCTAAATTGCTCGGACTTGGGTGCGGGCATCCGATACAGGTACGTATCCGAGGGTCAGATTCGGAAAATCTATTTTTTAAGATTCAGGGGTGCGTATCCATGTATGGATATGGGTGTGGGGATTCGGCTAAGAAAATTCGTAATTATAAAAAATAGAGCTATAAAGATATATCGATGCTACTGTCTACTAACCAAACTCAAAACATGACCTTGAATTCTTGGTTTCTTTGAAACACAAAGTAGCAAAAATGAGATAAAAATACTATAATATTGAAGGTATGTCATTTCCCTTCTCTTAAATCTGTTGTATCTTTATTTTTGAGAAATCAATCTCAATTTTCCCCCCAATTTTTTTATGTACTCAGGTCAAAGTATCTTAAGTTGATTGACCATATCTAGGACGTATCCAGCACCGGTATCCCCATATCTGGTACGGGGACTATACCCAAAATAGAGATTCCGCGCAACTTAGCTCAAGACCTCTCGCTGAATCTTGAGCAATTTGAACCCTCTTAGACCATGGTAATGGGTTCCTTCCTTGATGCAATCCAAGTTGTCTCAAGACCGCCTGTGTGGAGTCAAGATCATGAACTCCAAGCTTCACGAGGGTTGCAAATGGAGATAGATGTCCGAGAGCATACTTTAGTGCAATCCCAAGAATTTCGAGTGTGGATGATTGTATGGAGATGTGAAAAAAAATAATGTCAAGGATGGCACCATCTACGAACCGCACATGATGCCACATATGGTGTCTGCGAGCTGCAAACCAAAAGCAGAAGAGACAATCCAAAGAGGCAGAAGAGCACCACCTGCGAATCGCAAATGGTGCCTGCGTAATGCAGGTCTTCCACATACCATGACCGCTCAGTTGTTTTTGCTATTTTTACAATCCAAATATGTCACTCTTGGGTCATTTGTGTAATAACTTAGCCTAAGACTATAAATAGGAAGCTTAGGTCATTTAATTACTTAGTTTATGTTGAATTGATATATTTTGATACTCCTTTGGGAGTTTTGAGTGATTGAGGGCTTGTTAAAGCCATTGATTTAACCTTTGTTTGAGAGGATTGGTTGCTTGGGACATTGGTTCCCTTGAAGCCATTGATTAAACTTTTGTTTTAGGTGCTTTTGTTTGGTTAATTCAATTGAGGTCCTTAGTTTCATGTACTTTGGTAGCTTTTGATCCCAACTCTTGTGTCTACCTCTTTATCTTTTAATTTATTATTATTTATTTATCTTTTGCATTTAATAGTGTATCAATATTGATACATACCAAAAGGCACAAGTGGCCATAAGAAACAACAATAGATTGAAAGATAAAGAGATAAACACAAAAGTTGAAATCAAAAGCTACCCAAAGTATATGAAACTAAGGACCTCAATTGAGTTAACCAAACAAAAGCACCTAAACCTGTTAGAATGATCTCAAGGAAACCGATGTCTCAAACAACCAATCCTCTCACACAAAGGTTCAATTAATGGCTTCAAAAAACCCTAAATCATTTAAAAACTCTCAAATTAGTATCAAAATATCTCAATTCAACATAAACTAAGTAATGAAATGACCTAAGCTTCTTATTTATAGTCTTATGCTAAATTATTACACAAGGGACCCAAAAGTGACACCTTGGATTAGAAAAATAACTAAAACAGTTTAGTTGTCATGGTCTGTGGAAGACCTGTGATTTGCAGGCACCATCTGGGGCATTATATGAGATTCGCAGGTGGTGCTCTTCTGTCTCTTTAGGTTGTCAGCTTCTGCATTTGGTTTACGGATTGCAAACACCATATGTGGAATCATGTGCGGTTCGCAGATAGTGCATCCTTGAAATTCTTTGCCTTTTCACATCTCCATATAATCATCCACACTCAGAATCCTCGGGATTGCACTAAAGTATGCTCTCGAACGTCTATCTCCATGTGAAACCCTCATGAAGCTTGGAGTTCATGGTCTTGACTCCACACAGGCGATAGTGAGGCATGTTGGATTGCATCATTCTCCCCTTCTTGAAAAGGATTCATCCTCGAATTTGAACCTTGAAAACCCACAGGGAAAACAAGCAACAACAAGGTCCTCAAATGATAAGGGTTAGTGTTAGAGTAGCCTACTCTACTAACATGCCAAGTATGCACACGTTTATGATATAACTAAGTATCAACCATCATCATGAAAAACAAGCTCTAACCTAGAGCACTAAGAACATGGCTATCCCAAGGAACATAAAATGAGGATATCATAGAGGAACCAATGGTTTCAAAATACCAAGTAGATAATGTCACATTGGTTCTCATAGACATGATACACAAATGATCCTCAATTTCAAAGATGCACCCCAAACACAAGCATGAGTGTCATCATAAGCAAATAAGTAATAGAGGAAGGTGCCCCGCAATGTAAAAAATCTAGTAGAAAATTATTAGGGAACACATATTCCTCCTTACAAAAATATGAGACCTCACAAGAAGACAATTTAGTAAGGAAAGTATCTAACGAAGCAATGTCACCAATATCACTCTCATCACTAGCATTTTTATCAAGGAACGAATCAAATCCATAGAGGTCACTTGATTCAAGCCTAGCATGCATATCATTATCATAGATAGGTGGAGAATCATACAAACACTCACAATTAAGTTCATTGGAGGAAGGGTAAGGACTAGTTGGTTTCCTGAAACATTCAAGCAAGTCAATTTCCCACTCAACTATAGATGCCTTTTCTTTTGATTCTTTAAGAACATCAAAAAATTCCACCCCTACGAATGAATTACAATCCCTCAAGATGAGGCTTCTTTCTAAGGGAAGGGTGTTAATCTCCCATAGTGGGTTCTCATAGACCTTGTAGCCCCCAAAATTGGCTACATTTCCAACCTCACATAATATGCCACTATGCAGATCCTCCTCGATAGTCATGTCATCATCAAATAAGTTATTATCTTTAATGACAAAGCAATCAATCAATGATGAAGAATTTAAACATGTAAGGCCTTCATGACTATCCACACAACACACATCACCACCACAATCTTGGGACTAATCACTTGACACAAAGACAAGACCAAGAAACTCATTTTCATATTTATCACACAAGGGTGGGGTGTCACACTCATTCAAATGATCACTAATTGGAGGTTCATTAATCACATCACAAAATTCCTTGACTAGTGGGCTAACATTACACTCAAGTTGATCACATGATAATGCACTTTCATTCAAATCACAAGTGTCAACACATTCGGTCATCAAAAGGATCAACTAGTGTATGAACACTCTCAACAAAGACACTATCATTACATGGAAAAGAATCATTAAACTCACACAAAATCAAGTTATCATTCACACTCGCATCACAAACTTATTCAATCAAAGAATTAGAAGTGTTGAGTTTAGCCATTATACCTTGAAGTTCATACGAATAATCTTCTTTACCTTGATCTCTCATTTGCAAGCTCATTTGACCAAGTGGAAAGGCGATCTTAGCCTCCATTCTCTCTTTCAAGCATGGGAGTTCTTCACGTGAAGATTCATTTAACATTCCATTCCCTTGAGTACTATAAAATCTTCTTCACACCAAGATGAAGAAGTACAAAGGTTAGATTGAATTTGTGGAAACTCCCTCATATCACTCCACACATCCTCTCATTTTTCCTTTCGTGAGTTGACAATTTGCACTCTCTTACTTCTCTAAATCTTTTGTCTCTCAAGATGACTATATTTCATGGTTACACGAGGAGTCTTTTCTTCTTCACCATATGGAATGGTATGGTAATCTCCCCTTCTTGTGGAAGGGTCCTATCAATCTCACAAAGAGCTTTTTGTTTCCCTTCAGTTGGCTTCTTCTTTTGGAACTTTTCTTTAGTCTTATACCCCTTTTCATATGGCTAGGGATAATGGTATCTCAAACACCTCTTCAATGCATCCCAAGTATTAATTGGACACCCCGTTATCTTCTCTCTTGTGATATAGTCCAACCAATAATCGACGAGTCTCATTTCAAATGTCTTAAGATCCAAATCCAACTTCCTTCCTTGTGAGTAGTTATGGCTAGCAAATATGACATCCATCATGAATTCCCATTTATCATATTCTTCGTTGCTAGATTCCATACGCAAGGTAGGCCATTTCACATTGGGCACTCGCACTTTCATACATTGAGATATCCTCGAAGGTACATGTGGAAATAGAAGTTTCCCCCTTTCATCCATAACGGACTTATGCCAATCACGCTCATAAGAAACTCCATGGTCTTCAAACCAAGAATATCCCAAACACAAGTCCCATGCTCCCGTGGAAAGTACTATACACCATATTTCCTCTTGATGGTTCCCATAAGAGAAAGATACATTCACCATATCAAATAAATATTTCCTTTTGCCATTATAATGGTCTTCTCTCTGAGTTCGATGTAATCCTAGCCGGCGTACGATTTGAGGGGAAATATAGAAACCATGATTATGGTCATTAATTTCAAGGCTAACTCTCCAATCATTATCTACTTTTACCAACATTGTATATACTCTTCAATTAGACTAAATTCTCATGTTGACCTTCGATTGAGCTCTTCTCACAACACTTTGAGGATGGTTGGTGAGGTATGGTCTCATGCCTCCATAATAAGATCGTTTAATGGTACCACTTGAGGACGGGCAAGTAAAACCACCATTGAAAAACATAGCATGCCTATAAGTCAGCTTATCTTGACCTTGAGATTCACCTTCGTCATAAGAACTTGAAACTTCACTAACATCATACTCAAGGACAATACCTTCATCACTACGTCCATCACAAAAAGAGTAAAAGTTTTACGTTGAAGTGCATTCAAGATCAGGATGGTCATCATAGGGCTCTTCCGGGTCATTAGCCTCCACATAGGACCCATGAGTACTCCTTGCCTCATGTTCATCATAGTAATGACCATAGTCGTACAAATCACCTGCAGCTAATACAGATATCACAAAAAAGGAAGATGTCTACAGAGGCTAATATGATATGATGCCCACAGAGGCCGATATGATATGATGCCCACAGAAGCTGTTATGGGAAGGAAGATGCCCGATGAGGCCAATATATATATATGTATACGGAATTTTCATTATGCATGACATTTTGGCATATTATGGCCCTTAGAGGCATTCACTATTAGTCAGTTGTTTCTATTGGCTGTTTTCTGTCGGTTGTTGCTATTGGCTATCTTTGTCGACTATTTCTGTTTCAGATTATTATACATCTCTGTTATGATGTTTCTTATGCCTGACATACTCGGTACATCAATCGTTCTGACATCCCTTTTGTCGGGGGACACTGCGTCTCATACCCGCAGGTTCATGTAGACAGGGCAACGATCCACGTTAGTAAGTTGCTGACTCAACGGATTTTGGAGAACTCTCTTTGTTTTGGAGTGCCAGTCTAATCTCGGTATGGTATTTTTGCATGTATATATGGGTATGGCGGGGCCCTATCCCGATCTTTTAATATTGTGTACTCTTTTAGAGGCTTGTAGACAAGTGTCATGTGTGTAGTAGTCATGTATGGACTAGTCGGCCTTGATATGTATATATATATATATATAACTTGGGCTTTCTGGTTAAGATTTTACATAGCTCTTTTCTAGTTTATAATTTTTTTTATGTCAGCAGGGTACTGGGTGACGGCCCTTGTAGCCCATGTTTAGTTACAATTAGTTGTTGATTGTATGGATAGCGATACCCGGCAAGTAAGGTCTGATGCCCTTCGCGGCCCTTCGATTTGGATCATGACAAACTTGGTATCAGAGCATGTCTATCCTAGAGAGTCTACAAGTCGTGTCTAGTAGAGTCTTGTTTATGGGTATGTTGTGCACCGTACTCATAGACATGAGGCTACAGGGCATTTAGGGATGGTTTCCATTCTTTCATCTCATAGATCGTGCTATAGAACTGAGTTATAAGCATTACACTCCTAATCCATTTCGTGTTTATGATTCCAGTAATACCTACAGTAAGGAAGAAGTTAAAGAGTATGAGGGCGTTGGATACGGCTGCAGGCGAAGGTACTAGCCGATTGCCACCCAATAGTGAGGGCCAGAGTGAGACCCACGGTGTGACTACTTCGTATGATACTTCGTATGATTCCCCCAGTTCACCATTATTGGAGGACTTTAGTGGAGCTGTAGTACCCCCAGTTTCTCCACTTGATACTCCAGATGTAGATCTTGATATATGAAGTGTTGTACAGTTATTGACATGACTAGTGGCCACTCAGGCCCAATGTCAGATTCCCAGTCCTTCAGATAGAGCTTCTAGCACGAGAGCTCGGGATTTCATTAACCAAGACCCTCCGGTGTTCACAAGATCGGACCTGAATGTGGACCCACATAAATTTTTGGATCAGATACAGCGTACCTTACGAGTAATGGATGCTACCGATACTGAATTGGTAAAGTTTGCTTCTTATAGACTGCGGGATGTCGCGGTGACCTGGTATGAGACATAGGAGCATTCTAGGGGACATCGTGCTCCACCAGCATGATGGAGAGAGTTCTCATAGGTCTTCTTACAGCATTTTCTGTCGGTCGAGCTTCAATGAGCCAGGAAGGATAGATTTCTACGTCTTAAGCAGGGCAGCATGAGCGTTCGAGAATATAGCTTACAGTTTAATTTATTGGACAGATATGCTCCTACGATTATAGCTGAGATGAGTGACCGAGTACATAGGTTTGTTATTCGCTTAGGGCCGCACTTGGTCAATGAGTGTACTACGGCTTCTTTGAATCCGCATTTGGATATTGCTTGCATTCAGGCTTATGCACAGAATTTGAAGGATCGTAAGAGGCAACAACGGATAGATTAAGAGCGTGATAAGGGCTAGTATAAGAGGGCTCGATCTGTAGGTGACGCAGGGAGTTTCAAAGGTGGGCTTGAGCCATAACTTTATAGACGTCTATCTTATCCAACAGCTAGCGCATCATTACCATCTTCAAGGTCGAGGGTTAATCGGTTTGTTCAATTGGGACCAGGTCAGAGTTCACAAGCGTCAGGGTCTTATTATATATGGGATTTTATTCAGATGAGGCCACCGTTAGCTCGGTGTGAGCAGTGTGGTAAGACCCATACAGGACTGTGCCGATAAGGATCAAATATGTGTTATTCTTGTGGTGAACATGGTCATATTAGGCGATAATGCCCGACATGAGGCGAAGGTGTTAGGGCCCAGCCGGTCGGATCTGCAGCAGCTTCCTCACATTCAGTACGCCCGTCAGGGCAAAGTTATCAAACATCATCCGATCGAGGTACAGGTAAGGGCCAGAACCGCATCTATGCATTGATGGGATGACAGGATCAGGAGTCCTCACCTGATGTTATTACAGGTATATTATCAGTCTTTTCACATAATGTGTATGTATTGTTAGATCCAGGCTCTAATCTATCATATATCACCCCTTTCATTTCCTGTAAATTTGGTATGAAGTCTGAGTTGATAATAGATCCATTTGTGGTATCTACACCAGTTGGTGAGTCAATAATTGCTAAATGGGTCTATCGGGATTGTGCAGTATTAGTTTATAGCCATCAGACCCTAGCAGATTTGGTAGAACTAGAAATGGTTGATTTTGATGTTATTATGGGCATGGATTGGTTGGCATCATGCTACGCTAATGTTGATTGCCGAACAAAGATTGTTAGATTTCAGTTTCTAGGTGAGCCAGTCCTTGAATGGAAGGGTAATACGGCGATGCCAAAAGGTAGGTTTATTTCATACCTTAAGGCAAGAAAGATGATCTCCAAAGGTTGTATATACCATCTTGTTCGGGCTAGGAATGTCGAAGCCGAACCACCTACTTCTCAATCAATTTCGGTGGTCAATGAGTTTCTGGATGTATTTCCAGATGAACTTCCAGGCCTTCCTCCCGAAAGGGAAATTGAGTTCGGTATAGACGTGTTGCCAGACACTCAGCCGATATCTATTCCTCCATATAGAATGGCCCCAGCTGAATTGAAAGAATTAAAGAAGCAATTAAAAGATCTACTTAAGAAAGGCTTTATTAGGCCCAGCATATCTCCTTGGGGTGCACCGGTATTGTTTGTAAGAAAAAGAAAGATGGTTCGTTACGGATGTGTATTGACTATCGACAGCTGAACAAAGTCACTATCAAGAACAAGTACCCTCTTCCCAGAATTGATGATTTGTTTGACCGATTACAAGGTGTAAGATGGTTCTCAAAGATCGACTTAAGGTCGAGGTACCATCAGCTAAGGGTCAAAGGGAAGGACATTCTGAAAACGACTTTCAAAACAAGGTATGGGCACTTTGAGTTCTTGGTAATGTCATTTGGACTCACAAATGCACCAACAACATTTATGGATCTAACGAATAGCATGTTTCGCTCATATCTGGATATATTTGTGATAGTATTTATAGATGACATTCTGGTTTACTCTCACTCGGAAGAAGAGCATGTGGATCATTTGCGGATAATACTACAGACGCTCTAGGATCATAAGTTTTATGCTAAACTCTCCAAATGTGAGTTTTGGTTAAATTCAGTGGCTTTCCTTGGTCATAAAGTATCAGACGAGGGAATAAGAGTTGACACTCAGAATATTAAAGCGGTGAAGAATTGTACGATACCCACAACTCCATTAGAGGTCCACAACTTTCTAGGCTTAGCCGGCTATTATAGGAGGTTTATAGAAGGGTTTTCTACTATATCAGCACCATTAACAAAGTTGACACAAAAGGCCATAAAATTCCAGTGTTCCGATGCTTGTGAGCAGAGTTTCCAAGAGTTAAATGATAGACTAACATCGGCACCAGTCCTTACTCTTCCAGAGGGTCCAGAAGGCTACGTTGTGTATTGTGATGCCTTGGGAGTAGGTAAAGGATGTGTGCTAATGCAACATGGTAAAGTGATTGCATATGCTTCAAGGCAATTGAGGAAACATGAGAAAAGCTATCTGATGCATGATTCGGAGTTGGCCACAGTGGTCTATGCACTGAAGATTTGGCGGCACTACTTGTATGGTGTTCATGTAGACATTTTCACGAATCATAAAAGTCTACAATACATATTTAAACAAAAAGAATTGAATCTGAGATAAAAGAGGTGGCTGGAATTATTGAAGGATTATGATGTGGACATTTTATACTACCCCGGTAAAGCTAATGTTGTAGCAGACCCGCTTAGTCGTAAGTCGATGGTCAGCTCGATGCCGGTGTAGGTCGAAAGTAAGGAATTAGTAAGGGAGCTCCATCAGTTAGCTAGTTTGGGAGTCCGACTAATGGATTCGGAGGATGGTGGTTTTATGATTCGAAATGTGTCAGAATCATCTCTCATATCGGAAGTTAAAGGACGTCAATGGGAAGACCCCAGTTTGAGAAAGATCAGAGAGGGCATTCAACAGAAGAAGACCACAACTTTTGAGATAGACGAACATGGAGTTCTCAAGCACCAGGGCCATTTATGTGTTTCAAATGTAGCGGGATTACGAGATAGAATTATGACAGAGGTCCATAGCTCACGATATTCCATTCAACCTGGATCTACTAAAATGTATCATGATCTCAAGGGTGTCTATTGGAGGAATGATATGAAGAGAAGCGTTGTGGAGCTTGTAGCTCAGTGTCCTAATTGTCAGCAAGAAAAAATAGAGCACCAAAAGTCCAGTGGCTTGACTCAGAACATTAAGATTCCGATGTGGAAATGGGAAATGATTAATATGGATTTTGTTACGGGTTTATCTCGTTCTTATCGTATGTTTTATTCTATTTGGGTGATTGTTGACAGACTGATCAAATCATCTCATTTCCTACCTGTCAAAACTACCTACACAGTCGAGGACTACGCGAAGTTGTATGTTAAGAAGATTGTTCACCTCCATGGTATGCCTATTACTATTATATCAGACCGAGGTGCACAGTTTACAGCTAACTTCTGAAAATTATTTCAAAAAAGTTTAGGTACCTAAGTTAATCTTAGCACAGCTTTCCTTCCTCAGACAGACGGGCAGGCCGAGCGTACAATTCAGATGCTCGAGGACATTCTACGAGCTTTTGTATTGGACTTTAAGGGAAGTTGAGAGGATCATTTACCCCTTATTGAGTTTGCGTACAATAACAGTTATCATGCTAGCATTAAAATGGCTCTATACGAGGATTTGTATGGATGGAAATGTAGATCTCCTATCAGATGGTTCGAGGTAGGCGAATCAGAGTTATTTGGGCTTGACCTAGTACACCAAGCCATAGAGAAGGTGAAGCTGATCCAAGAACGGATATTAACCACTTAGAGTCCTCAGAAGTCAGATTCAGATGTGCGATGGCGAGACTTAGAATTTCAAGTAGATGATTGGGTCTTTTTGAAAATTTCTCCTATGAATAGTGTAATGAGATTTGGGAAAAAGGGAAAGCTCAGCCCCAAGGTATATTGGGCCATATCACATAATTCGACGAATTGGCCAAGTAGCTTATGAATTGGACTTGCCTCCGGAGTTAGAGTTTGTCCATCCGGTTTTTCATGTTTTTATGTTGAGAGCATGTATTGGAGATCCTTCCCGGATTGTACCAATTGATGATGTGAAGATTACAGAGGACTTATCATATGAAGAGGTTCCTATTGCTATCTTAGATCGACAAGTCCGCAAGTTGAGGACTAAAGAAGTATCCTCCGTGAAAGTTCTTTGGCAGAATAAGAACGTAGAAGAAATGACATGGGAGGCAGAAGAGGAGATGAAACACAAATATCCATATATATTCCAAACCAACGCCGAGGTTCCAAAAGAAGCATAAGGTGAGTTCTATTTTGTATTATAATTAATGATTGCGGACCATGTGAGGTCTAATGTAATTATGTATGTTATATTATATGGTCCCGTGAAAAAGCAGTTGTATTCCCTAGTTACGTGATGGGGATTAGATATGTCACCCCAACATTCGAGGACAAATGTTTCTAAGGGGGAAAGGATGCAACACCCCATACTTTCGAGCGATGATTTGAGCATCTAGACGTATGCAAATAGACCCGAGCCTTGGGGAATTTATGTCATATTCACGTACACAAATAAAGAGTTTAGTGTATAAAAGGATGCGATTCTGAAATAATTTAAGAATTTTTAAAAAAAAATGTGACGAAGATGATTAGAAATATTATTTCGTGTGAACCAACAGAGGCTATAGACTACCATTATATCACATGACTATGATAATGGATATAGGAAGTGTGTTAAAATAATCACTATTTAAGTGAATTGTGGACAAGTAATTAATTATATGGATAGTTGATAGGAGTGGGTAGCCCCACTTAGATACGTGGAAAGGCAACAAGTTGTGGCTAATAATTATGATTGGTGTGGAAAGGAGGACTCTCCACGCGTAGCAAAAATGAGAAAGGTGACAATAACCTTTTGAATCATTTTCATTAAGAATTCTCACAAAGAAGGAAAGTGTAGCATTTTATATATTCAGAAAGTAGCAACATAATTTCATTATGTACCAGCAACAACATAGTTCATTTTTATAAACCAGCAGGAACTTTTTGTTTTCATAAATCTTATGAGAATCATATAATTCCTCTCACGAAGAAACATAGAAAGTTCTACTCTCTATTTCGATCTCGTTGTTTTGTTGTATAGAATTGTTGAATCCGGGGTTTCTTCAAAGTGAAGCAAGGTGAAAGAAGAGTACTTCTTGTCATACAGGACAAAAGAGCGGCAAGATAAACATAGTTATTTTTTGGTAGAAGGTTACAAAGGTATGTTAAGGCAAATCATTTCTTTGCTTGGCATGTTCTATGTACGAAACATAACTGTAATATTGTTCCGTAAATTGTTCTACTCTTAGTAGTTAAGGATGTTCCTGTTATTGATTCCTATGTTAAAAAGCATGTCTAAATATGTTCCTAAATCCTTATTGAGGTATATGGGAAAGATGTTAATATTCCCAATGTTAGTCGAAGGTACAAGGATATTATGTCATCCGATAAGTTCAGAATGTTTTATTGGCAGTCATGCATTTGCATTACATTCATGTATTACCCTGGACCCACATGAATTATATACACTACTATATGGTACGCATTATATATATGTAGGGGATGGGAAAAAGGAATGGCGTTATATACGCAACACCACCTGCAGCTGGTACAGATATCACGAAAAGGAAGATGCTCAATGAGGCCAATATGATAATGATTATGCCCACAGAGGCCAAAATGATATGATGCCCACAGAGGCCAAAATGATATGATGCCCACAGAGGCTGTTATGGGAAAGGAAGATGCCCTTGTATGGCCATATATATATATATATATATATATATATATATATATATATATATGTAAATCGCATTTGCATTATGCATGACATTTAGGCATATTAGGGCCCTCAGAGGTGTTCACTATTGGTCAGTTGTTTCTATTGACTGTTGTTGTCGGCTATTTCTGTCGGCTATTGTTGTCAGCTATTTTTGTTTCTGATTATTATGTGTCTCTGTTATGATATTTCTTATGCCTGACATACTCGGTACATCAGTCATACTGACGTCCCTTTTGTCGGGGGACGCTGCGTTTCATGCCCGCAGGTTCACGTAGACAGGGTGACGATCCACGTTAGTAAGTTGCTGACTCAGCGGATTTTGGAGCACTCCCCTTGTTTCGGAGTGCCGGTCTAATCTCGGTACGGTATGTTGCATGTAAATATGGGTATAGTGGGGCCCTGTCTCAACCTTTTGATGTTGCGTACTCTTTTAGAGGCTTGTAGACAGGTGTGTTGAGTGTAGTAGTCATCTATGGCCTGGTCGGCCTTGATATGTATATATATATAAGTTGGGCTTTCTGGTTAAGATTTTACATAGCTCTTTTCTAGTTTATAATTTTTTTTATGTCAACAGGGTACTGGGTGACGACACTTGTGACCCGTGTTTAGTTACGGTTAGATGTTGACTGTAAGGCTAGCGGTATCCGACAGGTAAGGTTTGGGTGTCCGTTGCGGCCCTTCAGTTTGGGTCGTGACATCTACTCTTGGCCGGAATATATTATTGTTCGACTCGATAAATGAAGATTCGACTCAAACTAATAGACTTGAATCAAGAAGTTAACTACGAGGTAAAATGAGAAAAGAACGAAAAGAAATAACACGAAAGAAAATACGGACACAAGAACCAATTAACAATCAAATAGGTCAATTACTTGATGTTAAATAGTTGGAGAATCAAAGAAATGAAAAGAAATGGATTCAGAATCGAATTGAAATCACAAACCTGAAAAACGTGATCTGCTCTTGATATGTGATTCAACAGTGTTACAAAAGCATGATCTGCTCTTGATCTACGGTACAAAAGCATGGTTTGTTCTTGATCTGCGATATCACAGATGGTGTCTTGAATTAGCCAAATTTTTGTCGCAGTATGCGATTCAAGTGTGGTCCGCAGGCGTGGTTTGTGGCGCAACCTGCGATTCGCAGGTTGGACTGCGTCACAAAATGCTGGTGACGTCAAAATTCCTTGGGATTCGTTTGGCTGACCACCTTTTGATTATTCCCTGCTATTTTAACAACTTGGGCCCATTTTCTTCAGATATTTGCTATTTTTGGGCCGCAAAAGCACTTTTCCCCACTTTGTCTTGGAAAGTTTGGATCAAACCTTCTTTTTTCCTTCTTCTTCACCAAGAACAATGAAGAATAAGGATGATCAATGATGAATAATCAAAAATTCCAACTACACCCAAATCAACTCCGAATTGCTTCAAATTTTAGATCTAGCCTCTCTTTGATGTAGAGAATAAGGCCCAAGTAATTTCGAATCCAATTACTTCTTCAAACCAAAAGACCCACCTGAGTGTTCTTCAAAGCTTAAAGGTCTTCAACGATGATTCTTCCAAAACAACTCCAATTGACTTTAAAACCTGATATGTGATAGATTCAACCGCTAAGAACTCAAATCTATCAATAGAAACTCTCAAATCAAACAACATATCAATTTTTTTTGAATTTTCAATTTTTTGTGATTTTTTAAATATGAAGAACCCTAGGGTTGAGAATTGTAGAAACAAAACTCTAGCCTAAGATCTGATACCAATTGATACATACCAAATTGCGGAGGATAAAAGAAACAACAATAAATTTAAAGATAAAGAGGCAGACACAAGAGTTGGAATCAAAAGCTACACAAAGTATATGAAACTAAGAACCTCAATTGAATTAACCAAACAAAAGCACCTAAACCTATTAGGATAACCTCAAGGAAACCAATGTCCCAAGCAACCAATCCTCTCAAACAAAGGTTCAATCAATGGCTTCAACAAGCCCTCAATCACTCAAAACTCTCAAAGGAGTATCAAAATATCTCAATTCTACATAAACTAAGTAATGAAATGACCTAAGCTTCCTATTTATAGTCTTAGGCTAAGTTATTACACAAAGGACCCAAAAGTGACACCTTTGGATTACAAAAATAACCAAAACGGCTGAGTTGTCAAGGTTTGTGGAAGACCTGCAATTTGCAGGCACCATATGCGATTCGCAAGTGGTGCTCTTCTGCCTTTTTGGGATGTCAGCTTATGCGTTTGGTTTGCGGCTCGCAAACACCATCTGCGGCACTATGTGCGGTTCGCAGATAGTGCCATCATTGACATTCTTGGCCTTTTCACATCTCCATGCAATCATCCACACTCAGAATCCTCGAGATTGCACTAAAGTATGCTCTCGGACGTCTATGTCCATGTGCAACCCTCGTGAAGCTTGGAGTTCATGGTCTTGACTCCACAGGCAATCTTCAGGCAACTTGGTTTGCATCATTCCTGGAGACAAGTTGACCAGATTGAGTAAAAGTACTTTAAGGAACCAACTATTACTGAAAGAGTGGTTAATTATGACATGTGATTTAGTTCACATCAAAGATAACTGTACCACGTAGATGTTGGCCTATGTGGCCATTCTCAATGTATTCATATACAAGGAAGAGGGAACCTTCAACAGAATAGTCTATCAGCCGCACCTACACTCAATATCAATGAAACAATAAGTCAAGCGTATAAAAAAGATGAATTACACCATGTTTTGAGTTGCAAATTTTCAATGGCCCTCCCGTTTAAGAATGTTGAAGACCCTCATCCAAACTGCAATCCCCAATAACAAGTGTAACGTATCCCCTGGATATCAATTCAAGAAAGTGGATTTTGATCATCTCACAGTGGTCACACATCCTTCCTGAAGTGTGTGATTACCCGCCCCAAAACAAAACCTCACTCATCACATGATAATTTTATAACTAGAAATTTATATCTAAGATTTTACTTTCCCAAGCACCCCTTGCTCTTTTAGCTTTAGAGCGCAAAGAAGCCAAGCATCAGAAAACATCCACTCAGTTGTATTTCTGCTATTTGTGAATATTGGCTTGCTGTTTCCATTACAAAGCCCAGTGATGAACTCAGATGCGTTATTTCTTCTTCATGTTTACACCCACTTGTTGCAATTTCTCAGTTTCTCATCAATTAATTGCATTACTTATTGAAACAGAATCAATATTGGAATATTCCAAGAGAAAAAACAAGTGAGAAACGAGAAGACATATATTTCCAAACACTTTCACCGAGACAAAATCACTGGAAAGAGGAATCTTAATTGCTGCTTAAGATTACCAATAGTCGCAAAGAATAAGTAAAATTGTCTTTGCTACGAGGGTACAGAGCTTTGTCGTCATACATGTCGATTCAGGACTGCACTAAAGTATGTATGATAAGCCCCAAAACATCTCCCAGTATTAAAGAAATTAGATTGCGAGCCTCTATTTTGGCTTTCATAGCCAAGAGCATAAATAATTGTCACGCACTCCTGACTCCTTCAGAAAACTTTGACCTATCAATAAATTGAAGGTGGTCTCCAATGGAACCTGCAAACAATGTCACATTGCAAGAAATTTATAAGATTTTAAAACACGAACAAGATGTAGTATTAAGAATAGCAAACACTAGGTAATTTCTTACTATTTATCCGAGCCCTGGTGGCCAGAATTAGAATTACCTTGTTGCTGTGCATGTAGGATGTAATAGGTACCCGTGGAGTTCAGCTCCTTATTGCATTAATCAGATGACTCTTCACAAGTGTCTCCACCATAAATATTTGTCTATTTATCGAGTAAAGCAAGGCTCTCTTTGTAAGAATTAACATAATACGAATGCAAAGACACTTCATTTTTTTAATTACAAGATCATATGAAACCAAGAACGGGTGGGTACGCTCTTCACAAAATTTCACCATTTTTACTTGACATTAATGGCCAGAGCCGTCCCTGGGGCGGTCAAGGCGGCGCCGCCGCATTGGACCCCGGCCGGCGGGGCCTCCACCCCAGAATTTTCATTTTTCTTTTATTGGTTTCCTAGCGGTTGAGAGGCTTTTTTTTAAAACACAAAACCAGATTTGGCCCCAAGTCCCAATATAGTGTTTACTATACATTTATTTGATGTTTTGATCAATAATTTTTTTTTAATATTAATTAATTAGTTAATTTTAAATTTTCATGTGAATAAAAAATAGTCTCTTTTTGTTTCTCACACCAGGCTCTTAAAAGTATAGAAACGGCTCTGATAATGGCCGAAACAAGTAATGAGTAACGTGAGGCTCATGTGGAGGAGACCATGGAGAAAAATTCATTAGTAACAACATTGAATGTAATGTGTGGAGAGATGCTGAACTGTTTCACCCATGATTGATCTGGGTTCATCATCCAAACACCAATTGTCTGACGACCATTATGAGCCAAACAAAGTGATTATTATTGAGATAAACCGGACCATAATGATGTCGTTTCATAAACAGCCCCGACTCAGAAACAAAAATTAGTTTGGGGAGTTTTATTCACTTTCTGATGGATGGGTTCCAAAGATATATATTTGTTTTTGCTTGTCAGAAAGGCACAAAAGCCCACTACAACTACCGACAACATTAAAGTGAATGTCACGACGTTGAAAATGCACATCAAACTGGGCATACTGATCAAAATTTTCATAAATCATAGTAGTAGTATTTTTCTTTTATGAGGTCTCCAGAGAAACGTCGTAACGAAGTTAATGGGTAGTCTCTGGAGGATTTCAATCACAATTCTTGTGGCAAATACTCAGACATGTTGGATATCCGAAAATCAAGTACTCATATTAACATTCTTGATATCTTTCTCCCCTATCTCTGTAATTCTAATTTCTTGTCTGTATACCGACTACAGTTGTCTTTGTTATTTTCCTTTTAACCCCTAAACCTTTGTCAAAAGTACGATGTGGTACATCTACAAAAACAAACCAAAACAAAAAAAAACGTAATATTACAAGATTTTATCATCTTCTTCTCTCTCTCTCTCTCTTTTCGCTAAGGTTTACTACTATTCCATGTAATGTTCATTGGAAAGCAATAGCTAAAGTGCTTGGATATTTTAAAAAAACATTTTGACATATCCTACGGTGGTTTTCCTGCCGTGTTAGAAGATTATTCTGACGCAAGTGAATTACTAGGGTTAATGATAATAAATCCATATTAGGTTGGATATTTACTTTGGGGGTTGGCGCCATTAGTTGGACATCAAAGAAACAGATTTGTATTTCTCATTCTACAATGGAATCTGAATTCATTGCATAATTAGCAGCTTTTGCAAACGAAGCGGAATGACTGGGAAATATGTTATTCGACATAAAGTTATGGCCACAATCTATGTCATCCATTTCCATATTTTGTGATTGTGGGACTACCATATGTGTAGCTCACAATAAAATTTATAATAAGAAATCAAGACATGTAAGTTTAAGGCATGCTTATATAAGAGAATTAGTAACAAATGAGACTATGTATAGCTATAGTCTATGTGAGATCAAGCAAGAATCTGGCTGATCCACTAACAAAAGATTTAAAAAGACTTGCAATACAAATGCATCATGAAGGAATGGGACTAAAACCTTAAACTAAACACAAGTAATGGAACCGAATTTTGAGTTAGTATACACTCTAACAATACAAGTTTAACGGATAATAACAAGTTACTTTGTGTTGTTAAAGCACTGATCCTTTTAGAGAGCCTGATTCCAGTGTACCGCATTTGTTATGTGAGGAGTTACTAAATGTCTGTTACAATTGGCAAGCCTCTGTTTGCTGATGAATGTACCACTAAATAGAAAAGAATATCTTATGCAAGAATGCTTATTGAAATCAATGTAACCAAACCACTCCCAACAGAAATCAAGATACAACCCAGCCCCTTCCTCCAAGGACGGAGAATGATCTTGTACAACCACAACATAAAGGCAAAAAAAAGTAGAGTGAGATACAACAGCTTGGGGAGATACAAGCAAGGCAGGAAAGTAGCAGCAAAACACCTGACCAACCACCTAAGATGGATTTGTGTAATTTTCTAGTCTTAGGGTCCAATCCAAAGAAATTATACCATATAAAAACGGTTCAGTTGCAAAGACTAGAAAGGAGTAAGGAACTACTTTGCCATCCTTAGGGGACAAAGCCGTGAAAACAACCTCTTGCAAAAATACAAGGTAAGGCCGCGTACAATAGACCCTTGTATTCCGACCCTTCTCCGGACTTCTCGCATAGAGGACGCTTAGTGCACCGGGCTGCCCTTTTTATATGTTGTAGCTTGTCTTATTTCAAAATTACAAATCTCATATTTTAAAGAGACTTACATATAAATACGTTTTGAGTGACCTGATAGTATAAAAAAAATCTTCACTAACAATTTATGTAACTAAAACTTTCATGATAAGTCATCCTACCTGATGGTATAAAAAAACTGTACATTGTCAATGTATAGAAATTAACTCAAGTTAAGATTATTCAACATGCCCCACAGAGAGATTTCAAAATTCTTCTGTCCTTACCGGTAAGATAGGAAAAACAAAACTTGAAGCAATGTGAATTTCTAAACCAATGAGTCTGTAAATCTTTGGAAATCCAAAACTGTATACTTGCAATAAGAACAAAATATAGAGACGAATAGTTCTATTTCTAATGTCAGATTATTAGCTATCATCTATCTTCATATTGCCAACACTTAGCATTCTAATAACTTCATTATATGCCTTATTTGCTGCTCTGTTCAATGCAATTTCTTTCTTTACATGGCACATGCCTTTTCCACTTAGTTGATTGTCAATGAAAACTTCAAAACTCCCATCATGAGACCACATATCGACTACACGAACTGTAAGTTTATGCTTCTGGCAGGTCTCGTAGAGCTTCTTCACTGGATTTGTCTGAAGCATTTCCGGTGTAATTATGGGATCTAATAGAGCCTTTGCTACCTGCAGATCATCCAAAATCAAAAGCAGCATGCGTTAGAGGCGAGGAAAGAGAAGAATATTGTCCAAGTGACATTTTGAGCCTAAATCAAGAAGAAAACACAGAACAGAAATTAAATAAGTTACCCTTCACATGCTGATCTTTGCCATACTGAAAGTGACACATCCAATCTTTTTTGAATATTTCTTAGGGTACGTCCGGCCCAAGCTAAAGTGCGATGCATAGGGGAGGACGCATAAAGTCCCGGATAGCAACCTATCCCGACCGGTCTTCCCCTTTAAGAAGTTGAGTTTATATCGAATGGACATGGGCATCAGATGTTAAGTGACATTCTATATCTGCATAAAGCATCTCTTTGTCCCCCTAGGTGTGGATCTACACTTAAATTTATGGGTTCGACATAACCCATTAACTTTAGTCCAGACTTAATATTTGTGTTAAGAAGTTTATCTAATATGTATGAATAATCTATCCAGAACCCAGTAAACAAAAAGCGTTAAAAGTCCAGAAGCCATAAAATTAAAATCCTGGATCAGCCTCAATATCCCCCTCAGTGCCACCTCCTAGGTGTATACATGGGACCATGTTTAGATTGAATTTGAAGTACAGAAATTGAGCGCCAAAGCTCATAAATTCTCATATGGTTCTCTTTTTTCCATATATTTCTGTGACGTAAATGCCACTGCTTCAGCATTCAACCACAGAAATTCATACAAGATTCCTCATGAACTTTCAGACATAAAGTAGTAACACAATATATTATTTATCCATACTTGGTGGTGGTATTGGTGGTGGTATGACAAATTAATCAGGGCGAGGTAGAGGAAGATTTAAGAAAGAAGTTGAGCTCAAGTTTCTGAAGTCACAAGACCGACTCGTGTGTGTCTTCACCAAATCAAGAAACATTGATGTCTTCCAGATCTCTTGAAGTAATGAATCTAGTTTATGATTAAAGGGGAGTGTTGAAAAAGTAAACTGGATTCATTCCAAGTACAGGAATTAACCGAGTTCATGTATTCAGGAATTAATGCTAAAATGTGTGTGTGGTTTTATTCATGAAATAGGGTCAAGGGAATAAGAAAATTTAGAAATAAATTTTGATACATGAACTAGAATATGTACATGTTGGAAGAATTCCTATAAATACTTGGGCACTGCAATATTTTATGTAAGTCAAGTTGGTAGAAGAATATTTCCTCCACTTGTCTTCAATGAGAAAATCATTGATTGAGAAAACAAGTAGAGTGAAGTAAAGAAGAATCATTTCCCCCACTTGTCTTCAAAGAAAGAATTTGAGTGATTTGAGCGTCCTCTCCTCCCTAACTTTCCAATAATATATTCATGAAGTGTGCCTACTTTCTAGCCCGTAGCCACGCTTGAGACTATAGCAGCCTCAGAGCTAAACCTAGCATTGCATAGGCTAAGTGGACTTCCATACTACAACATATAAAATTTAGCTAAAGAAAGAAAAAAGGTTCTCCTCTTTCCCTTTCTTTTCCTGGTTCTCTTTATTTCTTATCTTTCTTTCTTTATTTATAATTTTTTTTGGGTGGGAGGTTCAAGTAGGAACCTTAGCTCCTAGCAACCTATATAAGCTACGAGAACTACAAGACAATTAAATGAATTGTGATCAAAACCTTCACATGATAAGAGGTACATGTACCACTAATATTTTGAACCATTCTTGAAATTAGGAATTTGAGGGGGGGAGAACATACCTCCCAGGTAGTGTCAATTGAAGAATTGCTATCAATGAATACTGCTCCTATTGTTGATTCAACAACATCAGCAAGCACCTTTGGAGCATTTATCAATCCATGGGAGTGCAATGGATACTCAGGAAGAGCATTTATAAATGATTGAATCTGTGAATAAAGATAACTTTTGTCAATTGGAAGAGATGAGGGGACACATACGGAACCTGAAAATCAAACATTAAGAAAAAGGTGAAGCAGTATCAATGAAAAAATTATAATATACTTCAGACGAGATTGAGAAAAGTCAAAGGAAGTAAAGTAAGTCTTTCTCATTCAGTCTTGTTCGCAAAGGTTAACAGATATTTCCAATAAACACAGTCTAGGTGGAAAAAGAATTCAAGAAGTATTCAATCAACGTAATGTAGTCCTTTTAAAAGAATCTAAGGTCAACAATGTTAAATCTTCCTTTTTATTCCACTTACTGTTGTTTTTGCTTTCTTTCATTCCTTCTTTTCCGCACAAGGTTTTGATTGCGGAGCTCGGAAGATGGTAGGAATTGATATTCTGAAGTTCTTATCTCTAAAAGGAAATGAACAGTGGAGTAGCAGTAGAAATGACAACCATCTAACGTGTAATATAGGAGAATCCAATCAGCAAATGAATAAATACTATTGATTACTGCATTAGTCCCATCCTTGTTGGGAGAGATGCCAGCCATCTATCCTTTCAACGAACACCCAGAAAAAGAAAATTGTCAAGATCGACCTAATAACAAAATCAAGCCTCAAAACTGGATCATAGTTTTTCCCTGTCATTTTATCACAGGTTAGAGGCTGCAAATTTGTAGTACAACGTGTAACCAAATTTCTACTTCTATAGCAGCTATAGACAATAGCCCTGTCATTACTCCTTGTTTAGCTACTTCATATTGTACAGTAAGTTCAATGTTCTCTTCCTCTTTCTTCTGAGGATAAGCTGAAACAATTTTACCAACTGAATGCATGGAAACAAAAGAGGGCATCCACAAAAGTTTGGATAGTTTCTGTATACGAAAATGTATAAAAGACAAAACACAAGCTCTTCAAGCTTATGTCCGGATATTTTAAAAGCATTCAGCAGAAAGCAAAACGGCTCTCTAACAAAACAGTTGTGCTTCAGACATTTATTTCAAACCCTACAAAAGTGATAAGTAGGATGAGTTCTTGAAGGGAAAAAAAGAAGGAAATATCTTAAAATTCATGTAAACACATGGAAAAACTGAGTTAATTTCACATGCAAGTGTGTGTATGTGAAAATGCTTCAATTTCCACCGGCACAGAAACACAGAAGGAAACAGCTAAAGGCCAATGTGTTCTCTTAATTAGCAACCAAATGCCAAAACGTAGGAATTGTGCTGGACATCCCATATACCTGAAGGGGTTATTGCCAAACAAGTAACCCAAAAAAGAAAAGAAATAAAGACAAATCAAATGCCCTTAATGAATAAGCACACTTACTCGTCGTCTAAGGATAGGCCTTCCATGCAATAAATACTTGTGGAAGCTATGCTTAACAGCAACACGCGCAAGCTTCTCCGTGTCAACATTTGCAGCACGTAGAGGTGATAACAACCCAGGTGGAAGATTTGGATATTCGGAAAACTGTTGTTGTGTGATCATAAGGTTAAGAACTGAATCACCCACAAACTCGAGCCGCTCATAAGATATACAGTCCTTGTGATAAGACGGATGTGTAAAAGCTTGCCACAATAAATTCCGATCATTAAAGTGGTACCCTATGATTTTCTGTACTTCTTCAACATTCTGTGATGTGTCATCTTGCAATGACCTTTTTGTTGCCTCCTCATTTGCCAGGATGCCTGGTAGGAAGCTATTCAAAACAGCCCCTATCAAAATAGTAGCTTGAGTCAAACAAGAAGCTATGACTATAGCCAATATTAAATCTTTTATCATTGTCTATTGCACTAAGTCCAGTAGAACAATTTAACTAGCATAAATATAAAATCGACAAGAAGAATAGAATTCAAAGCAGGACAATAGTTGTTTGGCATTTCTTTGTTCCCACATTCTACTGCCTGAAAAAGCCACAATCTTTCTAACTCTATCTGCACCTGAAAACAACCTAGTTGATGCAATATTTGTTGCATTCCAGCAAAATGAGAAATCAGATTTTAAGAGAATGTCATACCATATTTCATTGTTTCTTCCCATGTATCTACAACAACAACCCAGTGTAATCCCACGAGTGGGGTCTGGGTGAGGGTAAGATATACGCAGACCTTACCTCTACCTTTGTAGGGTAGAGAGGTTGTTTTCGATAGACCCTCGGCTCAAAAGGGACGCAAGTCATTGCAGGATTGCAGGAAAAATAAGAGACAAAACAAATGGCGCAACATGGTAATACACACATAGAGATAATGATCTACGCGATACCAAATAATACAACTAAGAAAAGGAGAAGAGGAGATGGAAAGGCTAGCACCCCACCTATCTCCCGCACAGCGCTACAAAACTCAAAAACCTACTAGCCTTCTATCTTAATCCTTGATCTCCAAATATTCCTATCTAAGGCCATGTCCTCAGTCAGCTGGAGCTGAGCCATATCATGTCTAATCACCTCCCCTGTTTCTTTTTCGGCCTACCTCTACCTCACCTAACTCCTGCGACCGTCAATCTTTCACACCTCCTAACTGGCACATCCCCACACCTCTTCTTCACATGCTCAAACCATATCAGTCTCGCTTCCATCATCTTATCCTCTGTGGAGGCCACTCCAACCTTTTCCCGTATATTTTCATTTCCAATCATATCTCTTCCAGTATGACCACACATCCATCTGAGCATCCGCATCTCCGCTACCTTCATCTTTTGAACGTGAACGTTCTTGACTGACCAACACTCTGCCTTGTACAACAATGCTGGTCTAACCACCACTCCGTAGAACCTACCTCTCAATCTAGGTGATACCTTCTTATCGCAAAGCACCCCGGACGCGAGCCTCCATTTCATTCATCCTGCTCCAATACGGTGGGCGACATCATTGTCAATCTTTCTGTTTTCTTTAATAATGGACCCAAGATACTTGAAACTCCCTCTTTTGGGTATAACTTGTGCATCAAGATTCACTTTCACATCTGTCTCTTGCATCACTTCACTGAACTTGCTGTCCATGTAGTCCATCTTAGTCCTGCTTAACCTGAAACCTTTAAATTCTAAGGTTGTTCTCCAAACTTCCAGTCTATCGTTAACGCCACTACGCATCTCGTCAATCAAAATTATGTCATCTGCAAATAGCATATATCACGGCACCTCCTCCTGAATATGTCCCGTTAATTCATCCATCACTAAAGGAAATAAAGACGGGTTAAGGGTTGATCCTTGGTGCAACCCCATCACGACTGGAAAGTATTCTGAGTCACCTCCCACTGTCCTAACCCGGGTCTTAGCACTCTCATATGTGTCCTTAATTTCCCTGATGTAGACCACACGCAAACCTCTAGACTCCAAGCATCTCCAAAGGACCTCCCGAGGGACTTTATCATATGCCTTCTCCAGGTCAATGAACACCATGTGTGAGTCTCTCTTTTAGTCCCTATACTGCTCCACCAATCTCCTAACAAGATGAATAGCTTCAGTAGTTGATCGACCTAGCATGAATCCGAACTGGCTCTCGGATATCAACACATCCCTTCTCATCCTCAACTCTATCACTCTCTCCCATACTTTCATAGTGTGGCTTAGCAACTTGATACCCCTATAGTTATTGCAACTCTGAATATCGCCCTTGTTTTTGTACAATGGGACCATCGTACTCCACCTCTAATCCTCTAGCATCTTACTCGTCCAAAATATGACATTAAACAACCTAGTCAGCCACTCCATACCTGCCTCCCCTGCGCTCTTTCAAAAGTCTACTGGAATCTCATCAGGCCCGGTCGCTCTTCCCTTCCTCATCTTACGGATAGCCTCCTTAACCTCTGCAGCCTTGATACACCTACAGTACCCAAAATCTCTATGACTCTCGGAATTTTCTAACTCCCCCAGAATGATATCTCTGTCCCCTTCTTCATTCAAGAGCTTATGGGAGTACGTCTGTCATCTCCGTCTAATGCATGTGTCGTCTACCAACACTTCACCTTTCTCGTCTTTGATGCACCTCACTTGGTCCTGGTCGCGAGACTTCCTCTCTCTCATTTTGACAAGCCTATACAACTTTCTATCCCCGCCTTTACACTCGAGCTCTTTATACATGTGCTGAAAGGCTGTTGTTTTAGCCATCGTGACCGCCAGCTTCGCTTCCTTCTTCACTGTCTTATACCTCTTCTTATTCCTCCTCTTTTCGTCCTCGTCGACGCTTTCTACTAGCGCTGCATAGACAGCCTTCTTGGCTTCTACTTTTTCTTGGACCTCTCCATTCCACCACCAACCTCCTTTACGTCCACCTAGGTTGCCCCTCGAGTCCCCTAGTACCTCTCTAGCAGCTTCCTGATGCATCTGACTGTCCTAGCCCACATGATATCAGCGTCCCCACTACTCCCCCAAGCTCCCATAATGCCCAACTTCTCCTTCATCTCTTGAGCTTTAGCCTCAGTCAGGCCTCCCCATCTAATCCTTGGTTGTTCATGCGCAACCCTCTTCTTCTTTATCTTGATTTCTAAGTCCATAACCACAAGCTTATGCTCCATGTCTCTACATTCCTACTTTTTCCACTGCATCTAACTTGTATGTTGAAGAATCACTTTGATACTACTACTACCGCAGTAGCACCCGTTTCGAATCAAAACCATTTTTTAGAGTTTGGGCCTTATAGACGCCCAAACTACTAGTAATTGCCAGTTCAAGAAAAACAGTACCATTTTCTGTCTCTAACTTTTTCTTCTTATACTAAACAAAATTTATTTGGTAAAACTAATAGTAAAGATTAGTAACATAAGCTACTAAATGTAGAAATTTCTTAAACTTATGCCATACTAAACAGAAGCCAACAAATGAACTAAGGAGTATTTGAAACCTATAATTGCAACTTGTAACTCATAGTAACATCCTTCTCTTTCTAAAGACAAAGACAACCTACAGCATGTAGAGTGATGAGATAACCTAAGTCCTGTACTGAAATCATTTCCCAGATACACATCAGTTTTCTCGTTCTACTCTGCTTATAGCTTTGAAGAAGTTGGAGCTTTGCAAACCGTCGTACCATGTTAATCCAAATCGTCTAAGTGTTGAGGTAACCTAGGGCATTAACAGGAGATCTGCATAGCTCCTTCACATTCTGGGTAATCAATATTAATCCAAGTCGTCTAAGTGCTGAAACCACCTCTATTACAAAATTAATTTATCAATACAATTTATTGTTCCTTGACAACATAAAATATGGATTGCAGCTACAACACTCATTGTGAGTACATTTGACCAAGACTTAGAGGGCAATTTTACCGGGCAACAGTACTTGTGGATCTGTCAAGGTGCGCCTAAGCTGGCCTCAGCACCACCAAATATAGATGAACGCTTGCAAAGTTACATTTCAGAACTGGATACAATTGTATTTCATCCAAAGAACTTGGAACCAAATTCTATTTTCAATTTACTTCCATCTTGCTCCCAAAATCCTTAGACACCCATTAATTAATCAATCAAGAAACAGACAACCTAACCTGCCCATTTATGAAAGATTCAATCTTTAAACTCAGATATACATTTTGAAGACAGACAAATTTTTCTAAGCAAATACTATATTATATCTGAGCATTAATATTAGATAAGAAACAGAGATTGGAGTTGCTAACCATATTTTGGGAGGTTTTCAGAGGAGACCCAATTCAAGAAAGGGCGTAACCAAGTCCCCATTTGTAATTGGAGCATCTACTGATTTCTTCTTCTCACCATTGCTTCCCTTCGTTTCCTGTCACTTCTCACCGTAGGGGAATGTCAGCGATTTAACTTTCCGGGTCGAACAAGTTCAAGCTTGAGCCTTGAAAAAAGAGAAAATCAATTGTTTACAATCTCCCCCCCCCCCCCCCAACCCCCCTGGCCCTTTTTTTTTTTTAAAAAGAATTCCTTTTTTTAGATGGCAATCTTTTTCAGCTCAACTAATTTTGTAGAGTACTTGCTACTTTACTTTGATTAGAGGGGGTCATATCTCGATTTATACCGATTTTGTATTCGAAAAATATGAATCGAATAAAAATTTGATTTTTTAAATAAAAACCGAATACAACTTTTTAAAAAAAATGATATGTTCGGTTTATATCGCCGAACGTATCAGATTATATCGGGTTTTTTTAGTGGGTCGGGTCGGAGAATTTTTACTTTTTAAAAAAAATTGAATTTTCAAAACTGAAATTGACATTCACACCTACACTATCATGAAATTTCGACGTTGAAATCTATTGTGTATCGTGAGATGTTTACTAAAGAAAAAGGAAAATTATAAATCGATTTGGGGAAAAACACAAATTGATTGGGAAAAAAGACTCATTTCTAAAAATTGGTTGCGTCAAATTTGACCGGTCCCATCTCGAAAAATACCCACAAAAAAAAAAATAGGTAAAACGGACATCCGAGTGCAGAGTTATGACCATTTAAAGTTTTACCAATTTACAACTATTTTCTCTCCCTACATTTTATGTCAATGCTTCTGTGATATATTAATCAAGTTCATGCCGCATGCGACTTCCATAAAAGCTTCATAAATTGGCTTCAATGACTATGATTCAAGAGATAGTAGTAGCCTAAAATAAAAAATTAAAAAAATTATATATTTAATTTGGTTTTTCGGTTCGGTTCGTATCCAAAAATAAAAAACCGAACCGAATCACTAAATCCTGATTCGGTTCGGTTTTTCAAAAAAATCAGTTTTTTAAAAATAAAATAAAAACCGAACCGAAATTCGATTCGGTTCGATTTTTTCGGTTCTCCGGATTTTTTGCCCACCCCTAACTTTGATAAACATTGGACTTGTGTATATCAGTTTGTTTTGGACAAATTATAAATAGCTCATTAGCTTTAAGCATTGAAAAATAATTTTAAATGTTGAAATTGAATTGATATATAAGTAGTTATGTATTTCATAAATTGAAATTAATAATAAGTAAAAAAAAATTACAATAATAATAAGTAATTGATCTATTTGATAAAAAAAAATATTGATAAGCTATTTATTTGCTAAAATGACTAAAATGCTCTTAAAACTTTTATAAAAAACTAAATCAAAATTGCTTCCTTTAAAAAAATCGAACAGCATGTATAAGTGAAGATAAAGTTAGATAAGCTATTTATTTGCTAAAATGACTAAAATGCTCTTAAAACTTTTATAAAAAAATAAATCAAAATTGTTTCCTTTAAAAAAATCGAACAGCATGTATAAGTGAAGATAAAGTTAGATAAGCTATCTATTTGCTAAAATGACTAAAATGCTCTTAAAACTTTTATAAAAAAATAAATCAAAATTGTTTCCTTTAAAAAAATCGAACAGCATGTATAAGTGAAGATAAAGTTAGGCGGTTTTTTTTAGAAAAAGGGATTTGAAAAGATACTAAGAATAAAATAGTAAAAAATTGATCAAACTAGAAGTACGTATAAGCTGAAAAAATATAAGTTGGGAATGACTAGAGATGGCAAAGATAAGTCCAACTCGTCTAACCTGCCCAATCTGCTTGACTTTAAATAAGATGTGTTATTAATTATTGAGTCGGTGGGTCAAATTGAATTAGCCCAAAAAGATTCATGAAAATATTGGGCCACAGTAAGTTAAAATATTCAATCCAACGGGTTAATGACTTAATTCTATGTTCTATTTGTCTTTTAAACTTTTCTCAGCTTGCTTTTTGGCTAATAATAGTTTTTAGTATTTTTTAGGTTTTCTACAAAATCTACCCCACCCCACCTTCAACAACAACAACAACATACCCAGTGAAATCCCACACTGTGGGGTCTGGGGATGGTAGAGTATACATAGACCTTACCTCCACCTTCGTAGGTAGAGTGGTTATTTCCGGGATACCCTCGGCTCAAGACAAAGCATAATCACAAGCAAGGTAATCAAAACAAAGCAAGAGTAAAGCAAGAGTAAAAAGTAAATCAAGAGAAACAGTCAGAATCGGATAAGGAATTAAAGTAGTACAAAGTGCATTCGGACAAAAAGGAGCAGTACTAACACAACTAAATAAGCTAAACAAAATACACTAAAGAACACATAACAGCAGAAATCAAACTACAGTGGATTATAAAGCAATAATGTGTTTCCTCCAAATATTTTTTCTAAAAAGGTTTTTAAAAGTGCTTTTTTTATTGTTTTTTACACCACAAACCCCCCACCCCGCGATCCCCCACCCAACCATCGAAAAAAGCAATCTGGAAAATTAGTTTTTCTAAAAATAAATATGGAAAAAATGATTTTTATAAAAATCTGAATTTTATTTTTATTTTATAAAACCCATTTTTTTTAAAATAAAATATGGAAAATTGGATTTTTTTTTATTAACAAATTTGAAAAATATTTTTTTCATAAAAACAGTTTTTTCATTTTTTTTAATTTAATCCAGATTTTAAAAAAAAGATTTGTAGGACTCCGTTTTTAAAAAAAATACTTTGTAGTTTTCAAGATTTTTTAATTAAGAAATCCAATTTTTCAGATTTTTTTTTTAAAAGGGTTTTATAAAATAAAAGAAAATTCAAATTTTTAATAAAAGCCATTTTCCAGATTTATTTTTAGAAAAATCGTCACGTAGACACCATATAAAATAAGTTAAATGCCATGTGGCGTCCATGTCACCCAATTCCAATGACTAGGCTTGCTTATGTGAGAATATATTAGCAATGAGGGGTATTTTTGAATACTTTGCTAATGGTAGGTGTATATTGTTGGAAATTTGTCTTTGGTGGGGAGGTGCGTCCACCCATATTTAATGAATTAAACACTAGGGTTTCGCATGTTAGAGGCTTTGTCTCTTCACACGTGCATAATCTACTAAGTGAGTAGATGACCGTAGGGCCAAGAATCGTCAAATTTTGTTGAGAAATGAAAGAGATATTGGTCCACGAAGTAAGGTGTTTGAGGCATGGAAATATGGTGTGTGACAAATCTACCACATCGGTGGGAAAGGAAACAATTGCTCTCTTTATAAGTCTCTAAATTGGCTAAGGGTTTGGGACCTCAAGGGGTATCCCATGTGTTTAAATGAGGGAGGACCTAGATGTGCTTGGGTTCAAGGCTAAGCCCACACGCGCGCCGCCGCCAACGCCTGCCCCGTCCGGTCCGGGCTCGGTCTCGGGTCACGGGTCGTGGGACTTGGAACTTGGGACTTGGGCTTCTTCTGATAGACCACTAAATTGTTTAATATTTACAGTTTGCTCCATGGAGTTTCTGGAATGTTGAATTTGGGAACGACGGAAGGCAGAAAGTTTCTGCCTACCGTTAGAGTTGATTTTTGGGGGCATTATTATGCATTAACCAACCATTACTTGGTTGATTAACTCCCTCTATTACTTGGATGAATTACACCCTCCTTCAATGGCCATTACTTGGCTATTTACTCCCTCCTTCAATGGATCATTAACAGCCATGTTTTGGCAGTTTAAGAGTCCCTCCCTCATGCTATATATTGATGCACTCAACCTATTTGCTTTGTAGTGTTGATTAAAGTGTTGTTTTATCTTTGGAGACTATTGCTCGTTAACTTAAAAGCATATATACGGGGCAATCTTATCTTAAAGACAGAGTGCCATCACTCGACTCAGCACGCAGTTGTAACCATCCAGATTTAGTGTTTCTTGATTTCAGGTTATCAAGATTCAAGACTCAACAAGCTTGCGGCAGTTCTGAACATTGGCCTATTTGTTTATCCTTTCGAACACTTGTAATATTTATTTACTTCCCGTATTGCTTTACAATATCCAATAAATTTTAAGCAAGATTTGTATTAGTGTTCGAAAGATGTCGGTCGAAAGTTGTGACCAAATCTGGATATGGCTGTGGTTTTCTGGTAGAAAAGAGTGATGATTATGCTGTTGAAGGTCAACGTGTTCATGTTGTCATCGCTCCCAAGAGTGGTGGGAACAAGCGCTCACGAGAGGCTGAGGATGTCAACTGGGACAAGAGGAGAAAGCTGAAGATGTGGTTCTATCTTGTAGCAGAAGGCCTATATCTGTCCCAGACAAATGATCTGATTTATGGTAAGGAGGAAATGGACACTCAGTCCAACCAAGTGACTGGAGTGGGTCAGAATCCGAATTTGGGATAACTAATTTTTCTTCCTTGTCAAGAATAAGATTAAATGATGTCTAATTAAAAAGGGCTTAATGTAAGGAGGAATATGAAAATGTTTTCACGAAATAATTTATATTCCTTACGCTTTAAAATCAGAAGTTTAATCTCATCTTACTTCCCGTTTAAAGATTGGATTTTGCAAACGACTTAAAAAGATCCGTTCTTTTAAGTGTAATTATTAAAAGTGTGTAAAGTATGTCCGTACATACGAGGGAGATAGATCCACTAACCGTGCGAAAACTGTTACCACTCTTAAGTAAGCGCCAAGAATTATCTGGGCACCAATCATAACGGAAGAAGACTAAAAGCTAAAGACGTTGAGCCTGTCACACTATTTGGCAGAAGATCCTTCATAGGATGATATTGGACACTCAGTCATACAAAGCCTCCGGGCGACTGGATTGGGGCCAAAATTCCTTTAATAGGATGATATTGGACACTCAGTCATACAAAGCCTCCGGGCGACTGGAGTGGGCCAAAATTCCTTTGATATAATGATATTGGACACTCAGTCATACAAAGCCTACGGGCGACTAGAGTGGGGACAGATTTCATTTGATAGGAAAAATAATGGACACCTAGTGAGGTGGGCCAGAGTTTTCCAGGTCTTAAATGATCTGAAGGCCTAAAGAAAGGCATAAAAGAAATTAGACACTCAGTCTGCCAAAGCAACTGGAGTGGGCCAGGGTATCCAGATCACATATGATCCGGTTACGCCCTAACCACGGGCAAGAGGTTGTTCATGTGAAGCAACACCACCTCTAAAATCTAAGGGGTTGGAGAGGTTGTCCTCAATAGGACTTCAGGGAATGGGATCACTCTCAGATGAGGTGATACATTTTCCAAACTTGGTTTAAGAGACGTTGTTGGTCAAGCTGGTTTGAGACTAGTCCAACAGGTCTATAATAACTAAGAATGGTACAATATGTCTGTATTCAAATGAATTATATATTTGTAATCCCTGCATCTATGCCATCATAGATTAAGACATGTTAAATAGAAAGTCATTCAAAAGCTAGCGAAGTTGAGATTGTTGCCTTCTGTCGACATAAACCCTCAAAATGAATGTGAGGTAGGGGAAGAGGCAAAATCACCTTTCCAAGTTCCGTCAAAGGAATAGCGAAAGAAGCAGCACTCCTCTAGAACTTAGTCACACCTACATGAGTGATTTGAAGTTTATACAAAAGAGAGGGGGGAGACAAGTACTTTGTGACCTTCACTGATGATGGTACAATGTATTGCATCCTTTGTTTGTAGAAAAGCAAAGATGAAGTTGTTGAAGTGGATAAGCGCTACAAACCAGAAGTTGAAAATCAACTAAACCTACGGATTGAGGAATTCGTAGTGATAGAGGGGGAGAATGTGAAGCATCGTTATCGTTCATTAAACGACTGCTCATTAGTTACCTCAGTCCAATGGTGTTAGCAAGCGCAAAGCCGTACACCAAAAATATGTGGAGCAAAACGATCCTTACCGCTAATGCAATTCTCAACAGAACTACGCATAAGGATAAGGATAACTCTCCGTGTGAAACATGGAAATGATCTCACATACAAATGTTGTGATGTGGGGTGGCTTGGTAAAAGTTGGAATACTAAAACAGGTCAAGTTGGACCTAAGACTGTAGATTGCATATCCACTGGATCTGCAAATAACAGTAGTGCTTATCGCCTCTTGGTGTCAAAGAATGCTGAATTTTTGGAAGATAACTTTCCTTGAGAAGGGAAAAAGAAGTAATTGCTCGAGGTTAGCAAGAACCCGCGAGGGCCTGACTGTCCGGAACTAGACATTCCGTATCTACAGGACTCGAAAGTTGCTGACTATCTGGAACTTAATATTCCAGATCTGCAGAACTCAGGGATTCTAGATGTTGAACCGAGACGGAGCAAAGAATGAGACAAAGACTTGTTCCAATCCTTCTAGCTTGTATGGTTGAGAATGAACAATGGACAATTAATAAATAATTGTCATCTCCAGAAGCGCTGCTTTGGAAAGAACCTACAAAGAGAGAAATATATTCCATCATATAGAACCATACTTGCGTAATGGTTGATCTTCCTCTGGGAAAAGAACCTTTGGGTTGTGAAAAAAGATACTCAAAAGTGAGTACCAAGTAGATAGATCTACTGAAGAGTATAAATCCTCGACTACTTGTACATATGTTCCCCTGTGAGCACTTTAACATCCAGGGCCATTGCAGTCTTGCATGGCATGGATGTTGAAACAGCCTTCCTAACCGAAGAGTTGGAAGGGGAGGATCAGAGTTGGTTTGATGGACTGTTGGGCTTCTTCCTGAACTTTCTTTTTGGTCCCTGAAATGTTTACATTTTGGTCCTGAAAGTTTCAGATAAAACAGAAACAATGAATCGACCACGAAACATTGACTCGAAGTTAGAAAGCCAACGAGTTGGAAAACCAACGATACCGAGAGTGGAAATTATATTGAAACAAAAGATATGGGTATCACAGATGACATCTTAGGAATTGGATTTCTAAGACATCTAACTGACTGGTCTAACTCCAAACTCAGTTGTGAGATAGTTAACAGTCTCGTTGAAGCCACCAATGGATATGAATCATAAAACTGATTGGAATCATGGTGCACCCATAGACAAGGAGCGATATGCGCAGGTCACATGTAGTTCAATGTATTGTACACACTACAACCGACCTGGTATCGGCCTACAAAGAAGATCAGTTGAACTAAGGTTCACTCGTGATTCTGGAAATAATCGATAGAAGGCGTTAAGTCGGATATGACGATATTTGAAATATTCGCTTATCTATGGATTATGGTATTCTGGATGTCCAGCGGTTCTGGGAGAACACAGTGATGCAAACTGGACATCAGATATAAAGAACACCGAAGCCACAAGTAAATATGTATGGTGGGTCTTGGAAAATCCTCTAAGCAAACTTGCATCGGCCGATTCATGATGGAATCGGAGTTTATCGCTTTATACAAAGCATGAAAGAAGTTGAGTAACTTCACGACTCCTTAGAGGATGTCCCTTATTGGGAGAAACTCGTGCCTTCAGCAATTATATACTGTGGCTAGCCGGTCGGCTTCAGGAAGGAAGCGGATGACGGCGTCTGGACATATCTGTCAGGATCTGTCGGAGACATAAGACCATATGGCAGTTGATCATCACGGGTGTCACTTCCTTGATTACAAATAAAAAGATATAGCAAACCCTTTAACTAAAGGACTACCCGATGATCAAGTGTTCTGCCTGTCTAGGGGAATGGGCTTAAACCCCAAACAATACGAACCTTTGCGGTGGTAACCCAACCATACTGACTGGAAATCCCAAGAATTTGGTTCAATGGGAAAACTAAGCTGCAAAAGGTTCAGTTGAGCGCTTTGGTGGAAGCAAGAGCACCTCGGATGATGATTTTTGTAGGAAAACATGAATCCAAAGTTGTTTCCGCGATAGACATTAAAGTGCTACCTGCATGGTGGGTAAAGGTTAAGCTTCCAAACCTTTAACGATCCTCAAACGGTTGAGGTTAAGGTTGGGAAACTTTTAATGATTCCTAACATTCGTGAAGTGGGGTTTAACATGATACCTTGTAAGAGATCACCTATTTAAGTGCGAGGACAGGCCACCACAAATGAACGCACTTAAGAATCCAAGTGTGTCCACGGCCACAACGGACAAAACTATAAGAATGAAAACGAATAAGGAGAGTTATTGTGTTAGTATCATTGTCTTGGCTTACACTAAACACTGACGGTTCAAGACATCACGTTCACCTCGTAGTAAGTAAGTTCGGTGGTATTCAACTAGGGAAGGTTCAAAGCAGAAACTACCTCTCCTGATGCAATATCTTTTCGCTGAAAGATTGCTGAAAGTAGGCACCTTGTGTGCGCGCCAAAATCTGTTTCAAGAGGGGATTGTTGGAAATTTGCCTTTGGTGGGGAGGTGCGTCCACCCATATTTAATGAATTAAACACTAGGGTTCCGCATGTTTGAGGCTTTGTCTCTTCACACGTGCATAATCTACTAAGTGAGTAGATAACCGTAGAGCCAAGAATCGTCAAATTTCGTTGAGAAATGAAAGAGATGTTAGTCCACGAAGTAAGGTGTTTGAGGCATGAAAATATGGTGTGGGACAAATCTACCACATCGGTGGGAAAATGAAGAATTGCTCTCTTTATAAGTCTCTAAATTGGCTAAGGGTTTGGCACCCCAAGGGGTATCCCATGTGTTTAAAGGAGGGAGGACCTAGATGTGCTTGGGTTTAAGGCTAACCCCACACGCGTGCCGCCGTTGCCCGCCCGTCCCGTCCCATCCGGGCTCGGGCTCGGGTCTTGGGTCACGGGTTATGGGTTGTGGGTCTTGGGACTTGGGCTTCTTCTGATAGACCTCTAAATTGTTTAATATTTACAGTTTGGTCCCTGAAGTTTCTAGAATGTTGAATTTAGGAACGACGGAAGGCAGAAAGTTTCTTCCTACCGTTGGAGTTGATTTTTGGGGGCGTTATTGTGAATTAACCAGCCATTACTTGGCTGATTAACTCCCTCAATTAACAGTCATTACTTGGCTGAATTACACCCTCCTTCAATGACCATAGACAGCCATTACTTGGCAGTTTACTCCTTCCTTTAATGGATCATTAACCGCCATGTTTCTCCCTCATGCTATATATTGATGCCTTTTGGCTCAATTGTGTGACACGAAAAATAGAACAAAAACACACAGAAAAATGAGACACACTATATACACAGAGACAAAAACAGAAGAGAAACAACACAGATTTTATCTGCAGAAACAGTGTCAAAATAGAAACTCTTCCTTCTTTTTCCATTTTTTCAGCAAGTTGTTTCGTGTTTGTTTTCTTCATCAAACTCAATCTATTTTCTTTGTAGTGTTAATTAAAGTGTTGTTTTATCTTAGGAGACTATTGCCTGTTAACGTAAAAGCATATATACGGGACAATCTTGTCTTAAAGACAGAGTGTCATCACCCGACTCAGCACGCAGTTGTAACCATCCAGATTTAGTGTTTCTTGATTTCAGGTTATCAAGATTCAAGACTCAACAAGCTTGCGGCAGTTCTGAACATTGGCCTATTTGTTTATCCTTTCGAACACTTGTAATATTTATTTACTTCCCGTACTACTTTACAATATCCAACATATATTTGGCCCTAACTTGTAACAGGAGAGATAGATTTTGCATCAACTTATAACAGAGGGTAAAAGTAGTCAATTTATGAAAGTAGAGGGGGTATTTTTAACCTTTTTCCCTTATTTTTATTGTATATGTGTATGGATATGTACATATATTTATTAATCTTAAATTTGATAAATTGTGTAGAACTTCTGTTTATAAATTTAGGATTTCTCAATAAGAGCATAACCTTAGTTTTCTCTATTTGAAGACTACATTGATTGATACTGATTGCTAAATCGGTTGTACTTTCTTGATAAATTTACGGTAAATTAAAATTGATTCAAAGTGTTGGGGGGTGCAAAGGGATCAAGGATTCAAGTTTTAGCACTCTCTCTTTCAATGATGTGTATTTAATTATTGATGATTCTCAAGCATATTCCAGTTGTGCATGTAACATGCATAGCTATATATGAAACCCCAACTAATTGGGTTAATTATGTCACCCCTCTATATATACATTTCATTTAATATAGGCCTGTATGACCAATATGTTTACTTAGTGCAGATTCTATTGTTAGGAATGGAGGTTCTAAAAGGTGTATCTTTATTTTATGGGAGAATCTACTTTCAATCCAACCTACGATAGGTGTGTGTTTGATTATACTTTTTATGATATTTAGTGTGCATCTTCGATTAATGTTATCTTGAGCTAAGAATGAATTTGTTATTGCTTTTTTACTCCATAGTTTTCTAATTGTGATGGATATCTTAGAGAGAATGATGGTTTAATTTACCATCTCAATTTATAGGTGGTTTTTAAGTTGTACAATATGTTTTTCTTATGGTCTTCATTATTTTAAATGAGTATTGTGTCACAAGAAAAGACCATTGTAGGTAAAATGTGTTGGTAAAATGTGTTATAATTGTTGAACTCTTCAATACACTAACTGAAGTGTAATGGGGTATATCAGTTTGGAAAACAATAAATGGAGCTTTTACTTCAAAACTGCTATATATAGAATTAAAACATTGACTGAAATTAGAAGAAAATATACAAGCGTACCTCTCATACATATCAACAAATTAGAATCATCGATGTTTATCTATACAGTCTTGTATTTTTCACTACCATCTTTAGCCACTACGACATTAACTATTATTGCATTTGTTGTTCCTTTACTGAAGAAGTAACATCATCCTCTGTGATCTTATTTCTTGTTCCTTTGCTGAAGAAGTAACCTTTGCAGGTTTCTGAGTCGGAGTCTCCAGATATCAGGGGAAGTAGAAACACTCAAAATATTTGGTTCGTTGTTCACATTATTGAGCTAGCGGTAAGGAATTCCACAAACAAAGTGGTCAGCGACTTCAATAATGTGAACAGCTAGCCAAATTCTATGAGAGTTTCTACTTTCCCTGACATCATGGAGACTCCGACTCAGAAATCTGCAGAGGTTACTTCTTCAGCAAAGGAACAAGAAAATGAGATCGCAGAGGATGAGGTTACTTCTTCAACAAAGGAACAATAAATGTTATAGCAGCCAATTTTGTAGTGGTTAAATATGGTAGGAAATACATGATTGTACAGATTAACATTGATGGTTCCTTCATTCGCTCCTCCTCAAGTGAATTAGATAATTAAGTGTATCCCTCAGGATTCGTACCGTGTCCGCACCCTAGTCCGAGCAACTTAGTTGGCTGATACTAGCTAAGGCTGAAGGAGAGTGTAAGTTCCCTTTTTTGTAAGTGTGATGTTCAATCACACAATTTTTCCATGCCCAAGGTCCACAATTACTTACCCTAGCTATCCTACTCACTTGTTAGAAACATGATTCCCTGGCTCTTGTTGCATACGACTGTACATTGGGGGTGTCTTAATTTTTATCACCCCCTTCCCGTAATTACTCAATATTCCACTTGACTTCTGAAATATTTCACATCCCAAGATATTCAATCTATAATAAAATACTATTAGGCATTAGCTTATACTATGGGCCATATACTTTGATATGAAATCTATGGTAAATTACTTTGCTTTACACAATTGTACTATTTCGGATCTCTCACTAACTCTTTCTGAACACTTTGGGCTAAGGGTAGAGAGTGTGATTGAAATAAGCTCGGCTGTGCTACGGCAAAATGAGGCTAGCTAGTGTTCAACTAAAGACTATTCCTATATACATCCTTCCTAACTAAAATTATAAACAATTTGGACTTTCTTTCTAGATTACACACAATTCAAATAGGTTATCCAATTTGAGATGAAAGACTACTTGCTATCGTGGAGGATGGTGAGTTTATGAGTTTTTGGTTAGTGAGTGGACATGATGAGGGAAGAGGAATTTTGCTGACTACATTTCTGCTCTAGTCGAGCTTAGTTGAGGAATTGGTCTGTTTTATTCTAGTTAGACAACACAACACGTGAAAAACGTAATTACTTTATTATTGTAAAAGTAATTACACCAAGACTTGAACACTATAACTGTTGGAAATTAGCCTTTGGCGGGAGTTGCGACCGACCAACTTTAACGGCTTAAACACTAGTGTTACGTATGTTGGAGAATCCGGTTCTTCACACATGCATGATCTACTAAGTACGTAGATAACCGTAGGGCCAAGAATCGTCAAATTTCATTGAGAAATGAAAGAGATATTGGTTCACGAAGTAAGGTGTTTGAAGCATGGAAAGTGTGGTATTGGGTTCAATTCTCCCTCATCGGTAGAGGAAGAAATAATTGTTGTGTATATAAGATTCGAAATTGGTTTGGGGTTTGGGACCCCAAGGGGTATCCCATGTGTTTAAAGGAGGGAGGACCTAGATGTGCTTCGGTTCGAGGAAAGACCACACGCGCGCCGCCGCCGCCCGCCAGTCCGGTCCGGTTCCAGGTTCACGGGTTCACGGGTTCACGGGGTCACAGGTTCACGGGTTCACAGGTTCACGGGTCGTGGGCTGTGGGCTGTGGGTCTTCTGATATTATCTTTTTGGGCCAAAAAAACTTTGCCAGAAGTACAGTTTGATCTTTCAGATGTACAGTTTGGTCCCTGAAGTTTCCAGAACATCAGAATTTCGAATGGCCAAATCCGTTGGTCTTTCTCCCATTTATGTTGGTGGCTTTACTACCTCCATAATGGCCATTATTTGGCTGTTATGGAGCCAGTAAATCAGTCCATCCCTCACCTATATAAACACCCCCTTACACCATTGTTGAGCACACTTGATATGCACGAAAATACACAACCAGAAAATTTTTTCTTCCTACAACTTTCAAGCATCATTTCGTTATTCAATATTCTTCACGGTAGCTCTTGAGTTTCCTTTGCTCAAGGGTTCCATTGCTGTTTTATCTTGGGAGACAAATTGTCCAGGACGTATAAAGGATACATACGGGGCAATATTGTCTTAAGGACAGAGTGCCACACTCGACTCAGCAAAAACAGTTTCTATTTTTCCGTCTTCTACAAAACTGGAATTTTCAATTTTTCTTGTGTAACAATTGTAATTTTCAAATTCCATGTTGAATTATTGAAATCTTTGTTTATCCTTTCGAATACTTGTAATAGTTAAATACTTCCCGTACTGCTTTATAAAGTACCATAGAGCAAAACTCCCAACATCTTAAGACAATATTTGTATTGTATTACTATTAGTGTTCGAAAGATGTCGGTCAAAAGTTGTGTGACCAAATCTGGATATGGCAATGGTTTTCTGGTAGAAGAGAGTGATGATGATGAACGTATTCATGGTGTCACCGCTACCAAGATCGGTGGAAACAAGCGCTCTCGAGAGCTCGAGGATGTCAACGGGACAAGAGGAGAAGATCGAAGATGTTATTCTATCTTGCAGACAGAAGGCCTATATCTGTCCCAGACAAAAGATCTGAATAATGGTGAGAAGGAAATGGACACTCAGTCTGATGAAGTGACTGAAGTGAGCCAGAATCCGAAATTGGGATAAGTATTTTCTTACTTTTCAAGAATAAAGATTAAATGATAAGTATTCCTCTTACTTGTCAAAAATAAAGATTAAATGGTGTCTGATTAAAAATAGATTAAAGTAAGGAGGAATATGAAAATAATTTATATTCCTTACGCTTTAACAAATCAGAAGTTTAATCTCATCTTCTTTTCCGTTTAAAGATTGGATTTTGTAAACGACTTAAAAAGATCCGTTCTTTTAAGTGTAATAATTAAAAGTGTGTAAAGTATGTCGCACATACAATGGAGAAAGATCCACTAACTGTGCGAAAACTCTTACCACTCTTAAGTAAGCGCCAAGAATTATCTGGGCACCAATCATAACGGAAGAAGACTAAAAGCTAAAGACGTTGAGCCTGTCATACTATTTGGCAGAAGATCCTTCATAGGATGATATTGGACAGTCAGTCATAAAAAGCCTCCGGGCGACTGGAGTGGGCCAAAATTCCTTTGATATGATGATATTGGACACTCAGTCATATAAAGCCTCCGGGCGACTGGAGTGGTGCCAGAATTCATTTCATAGGAAAAGTAATGGACACCTAGTAAGGTGGGCCGAGTTTCCGTGTCTTAATGATCCGAAGGCCTAAAGAAAGGCAAGATAAAGAAATTGGACACTCACCGCCAAAGCAACCGGAGTGGGCAGAGTATCCGGATCATATATGATCCGGTTACGCCCTAACCACGGGTAAGAGGTTGTTCATGTGAAGCAACACCACCTCTAAAGTAGAAGGGGTTGGAGAGGTTGTCCTCAATAGGACTTCGGGGAATGAGATCACTCTAAGATGATGTGATACATGTCCCTAACTTGGTTTAAGGGACGCCGTTGGTCAAATTTGGTTTGAGACTAGTCCAACAGTCCGTAATAACTAAGAATGGTACAGTATGTCTGTAGCCAAATGAATGATATATTTGTAATCCGTGCATCTATGCCATTATAGATTAAGACACGTTAAATAGCAAGTCATTCAAAAGCTAACGATGTTGAGATTGTTTCCTTCTGACGACATAAACCCTCAAAATAAATGTGAGGTAGATGAAGAGGCAAAATCACCTTTCCAAATTCCGTCAAGGGAATAGCGAAAGAAGCACCGCTCCTCTAGAACTTAGTCACACCTACTTGGTGATTTGAAGTTTATACGAAATAGAGGGGGGAAACAAGTACGTTGTGATCTTCATTGATGATAGTACAACGTATGGAATCCTTTGTTTGTTGAAAAGCAAAGATGAAGTTGTTGAAGCAGGATAAGCGCTACAAAGCAGAATTTGAAAATTAACTAAGCCTACGGATTGAGAAATTCGTAGTGATAGAGGGGGAGAATATGAAACATCATTTATTAAACGACTGCTCATTACTCACCTCAGTCTAACGGTGTTAGCCAAGCGCGAAGTCGTACGCCCAAATTATGTGGGGTAGCTTGGTAAAAGATGGACTACCGAAACAGGTCAAGTTCGACCTAAGACTGTAGATTGCATATCCACTGGATCTGCAAATAACAGTAGTGTTGATCGCCCTTGGCATCAAAGAATGCTGAATTCATTGAAGATAACTTTTCTTAAAATAGGAAAAAGGAGTAATTGCTCAAGGTTAACAAGAACCCGCGAGGGCCTGACTGTCCGGAACTAGACGTTCCGTATCTACAGGACTCGAAAGTTGCTGGATATCCGGAACTTAATTTTCAGATCCGAACTCAGGGATTCTATATGTTGAACCAAGATGGAGCAAAGAGGGGACAAAGACTTGTTCCACACCTTCTAGCTTGTATGGTTGAGAACGAACCATGGACAATTAACAAAGAATTGTCATCTCCAAAAGCACTGCTTTGGAAAGAAGCTAAAGAGAGAAATAGATTCCATCATATGGAACCATACGTGTGTAATGGTTGATCTTCCTCCGGGAAAAGAACCTTTGGGTGGTAAAAAGTGCTCCCCTGAGAGTAGTTTCACATCCAGGGCCATTGTAGTCTTACATGGCATGGGTGTTGAAATAGCCTTCCCAACCGGAGAGTTGGAAGAAGAGGATCAGAATTGGTTTGCTGAACTGTTGGGCTTCTTCTTGAACTTTCATTTTGGTCCCTGAAATGTTAACATTTTGGTCCCGAAAGTCTCGGATAAAACAGAAACAATGAATCCGATCACAGAAATATTGACTCTGAAGTTAGAAAGCCAACAGTTGGAAAACCAACGGTCTTAGAGTGAAATCATATTGAAACAAAGTCTCGATATGAAAGATATGGGTATCACAGATGACATCTTAGGAATTGGATTTCTAAGACATCTAACGGACTGGTCGATAGTTGGCGGGTCTCGTTGAAGACACCAATGGATATGAATCATAGAACCGATTGGAATCATGGTGCACCCATAGACAAGGAGCGATATGCTCGGGTCACGTGTAGTTCAATGTATTGTACACACTACAACCGACCCGGTATCGTCCAACAAACAGGTCGGTTGAACTAAGGTTCACCGATGATCTTAATACATGATTAATAGAAGGCGTTAAGTCGGATATGACGATATCCGAATTATTCGCTTATCTACGGATTATAGTATTCTCGGATGTCCAGCGGTTCCGAGAGAACACAAAGTGATGCAAATCGGACATCGAACACCAAAGCCACAAGTAAATGTGTATGGTGGTTCTTGGAAAATCCTCTAAGCAAACTTGCATCGACCGATTCATGATGGTATCGGAGTTTATCGCTTTATACAAAGCATGAAAGAAGTTGAGTAACTTCACGACTCCTTAGAGGACGTCCCTTATTGGGAGAAACCCGTGCCTTCAGCAGTTATACACTGTGGCTAGCCGGTCGGCTTTAGGAAGGACACGGATAACGGCGTCTGGACATATCTATCAGGATCTGTCGGAGACATAAGACCGTATGGTAGTTGATCATCACGGGTGTCACTTCCTTGTTTACTAACTAAGGGACTACCCAGAGATCAAGTGTTCTGCCTGTCTAGGGGAATGGGCTTAAAACCCAAAATATACGGACCAATACAGTGGAAACCCAACCTTACGAACCGGAGATCCCGTAATTTGGTTCAATGGGAAAACTAAGTTGTAAAGGTTCAGTTGATCGCTTCGGTGGAAGCATGAGCACTTCGGATAGTGATTTCGAAAAGAAACACCAAATCCAAAGCCGTTCCCGCGATAGACGTTAAGTGCTATCTGCGGTATGGGTAAAGGTTAAGTTTTCAAAACCTGTAATTATCCTCAACAGTTGAGGTTAGGTCTTTGGGAAACTTTTAATGGTTCCTAACACTTGTGAAGTGGGGTATAGCAGGATACCTTGTAGGAGACCACCTATTTAAGTGCGAGGACGGGCCGCCTCAAAATGAACGTACTTAAGAATCCAAGACGTTGTCCATGGCCAAAACGGACAAAACATTACGAAGAAGAGAGTAAGGGAATTTGTTGTGTTGGTACCATTGACTTGGCTTACACTAAACACTGATGGTTCAAGACATCACGTTCACCGCGCAGTAAGTAAGTCCGATGGTATTCAACTATGGAAGGTTCAAAGCTGAGGCTACCTCTCCTTATGCAACATCGGTCCGCTTAAATGTTGCTGGAAATGAAAAAGACACCATGTGAGTGCGCCAAAATCTCTTTCAAGAGGGGATTGTTGGAAATTAGCCTTTGGCGGGAGTTGCGACCGACCAACTTTAACGGCTTAAACACTAGTGTTACGTATGTTGGAGAATCCGGTTCTTCACACATGCATGATCTACTAAGTACGTAGATAACCGTAGGACCAAGAATCGTCAAATTTTATTGAGAAATGAAAGAGATATTGGTTCACGAAGTAAGGTGTTTGAAGCATGGAAAGTGTGGTATTGGGTTCAATTCTCCCTCATCGGTAGAGGAAGAAAGAATTGTTGTGTATATAAGATTCGAAATTGGTTTGGGGTTTGGGACCCCAAGGGGTATCCCATGTGTTTAAAGGAGGGAGGACTTAGATGTGCTTCGGTTCGAGGAAAGACCACACGCGCGCTGCCGCCGCCCGCCCGTCCGGTCCGGTTCCGGTTCCGAGTTCCGAGTTCCGGGTTCTCGGGTTCATGGGTCACGGGCCACGGGTCACGGGTCGTGGGCTGTGGGTCTTCTGATATTATCTTTTTGGGCCAAAAAAACTTTGCCAGAAGTACAGTTTGATCTTTCAGATGTACAGTTTGGCCCCTGAAGTTTCAAGATGTACAGTTTGGTCCCTGAAGTTTCCAGAACATCAGAATTTCGACGGTCAAAAACAGAAATGCCAAGCACTCAATTCAGCCATTTATTTTGGCTGAATTACTCCTCCTATAATGGCCAAATCTGTTGGTCTTTCTCTCATTTATGTTGGTGGCTTTACTACCTCCATAATGGCCATTATTTGGCTGTTATGGAGCCAGTAAATCAGTCCATCCCTCACCTATATAAACACCCCCTTACACCATTGTTGAGCACACTTGATATGCACGAAAATACACAACCAGAAAAAATCTTCTTCCTACAACTTTCAAGCATCATTTCGTTATTCAATATTCTTCACGGTAGCTCTTGAGTTTCCTTTGCTCAAGGGTTCCATTGCTGTTTTATCTTGGGAGACAAATTGTCCAGGACGTATAAAGGATACATACGGGGCAATATTGTCTTAAGGACAGAGTGCCACACTCGACTCAGCAAAAACAGTTTCTATTTTTCCGTGTTCTACAAAACTGGAATTTTCAGTTTTTCTTGTGTAACAATTGTAATTTTCAAATTCCATGTTGAATTATTGAAATCTTTGTTTATCTTTTCGAATACTTGTAATAGTTAAATACTTCCCGTACTGCTTTATAAAGTACCATAGAGCAAAACTCCCAACAATAACTTGACCACAATATACACCAATGTCACGACCCAAACCGGAGAGTCGTGAGGGGCACCCAGACCCCACCCGCCAGGTACCACTAATCGTACAGTCCACATCTAGTCACAATTAACTAATCACGACCACAAGGGCTATCGCCCGACATATGAAAATGGTTAGTACGTAAAATCTTAATCAGAGAACCAACTTATAAATATATATATACATCCCAAAGGTCGACAAGGCCATACAAGACTACTATACACATAGGACACCATCTACAAGCCTCTAAGAAAGTACATTACATCAAAAGGTCGGGACATGACCCCGCCATGCCCATACATACAAGCAAAAAGTACCGTACCAAGATAGATCGACACTCCGAAATAAGGGGAGTGCTCCAAAATCCGCTGAATCCACAATCTACTAACATGGATCGTCTCCTTGCCTACATGAATCTGCGGGCATGAAATGCAACATCCCCCGACAAAAGGGGCGTCAGTACGACTGATGTACTAAGTATGTCAGGCATGAATAATAACATAACAAGAATATAACAATAACTGAAACAGAAACAACCGACCAACAGTAAATGTCTCTGAGGGCCCTAATACATATGCATAAATGTTATGCACAATGCAAATACGGTATACATATAAATATTGGCCACACAAGGGCATCTTCATGTCTATAACCGCCTCTGTGGGCATCAGGTTATATCGTATTGGCCACACAAGGACATCAATATTGGCCTCTTCGGGCTATTTTGTGATAGTCTGTACCAGTTGCAGGTGGTGTGCGTATATAACGTCTTTTCTTTTCCCCATATTCCCTACATATATACAATATTTACCATATAGTAATGTGCATGGCACCAGTGGGTCCAGGGTAATACATGAATATAATGCAAATGAAAATGCATAAATGACAATAAAACATTTTGAGTGACATAATATCCTTATACCTTCGGCTAACACTGTGAATGTCAACTTTTTTTTTGTATGCCTCAATAAGGACTTAGAACATATTTAGACATGTTTTTAACATATGAATCAATAACATGAATATTCTTAACTATCAGGAGTAGAATAATTTATGGAACAATATCACGGTTATATTTCGTTACATGGAACATACCAAAAGAAGAAATAATTTACCTTAACATACCTCGATTCTACTTAAAAGTTAATCACAACTAATTTGAAAGGAGCAACCTTTCTTACGTTTCGTACTGGAATGAGAAATGGACAAAATTTGGTACATTTCTTGAAATGTAAAAGTATTGGAATTGTTTGCTGCTCTTCGTACGTTTCCTTTTTTCCAAATCACAAAGTGAAGTGTTTGCTTTCTAAAAGAATTTTCCAAGTTTCAGAAGTTGTTGTACGTACTAGTCTATAGCCTACTTGATTCCTTATTAATAGTTAGAATTACGTGACTTGAGGGCTTTACGTGTAACCTCCCCCTTAAAACATGTCTTGAGTCATTCCAAACATAATTAATATATTCCCATAATTTTGTCTCCCACTTAACTTAGTCCTTGATGTTAACTTGCCACCTAGAATTACACGTACTAAGTTCCCACCAATTAAACTTATCTCATAATTAATCAATTACACACACAATTAATTTTTGATCCTAATTCACTTAAATCCTAATAACTTATAAAACCTTCATATTCTCAATGTCATAATTTGTGATATGACACTAGCCCATAACCTCTTTGGGGATATACAACTATTATTATTAATCCCCATCGTCACACTTGTTACGTCCAAAATTATTTCGGGACTGCATCCTTTTATATACTAATCTCTTTATTAGCATACGTAAATATAACATAAATTTTCCCAACACTCGGGTCTATTTACACACACCTAACAATTTTACATATGCCTAACGATTCAAACCATGACCCGAAAGTACGGGATGTTACAACCAAGTTCTTACTCTTTTATTTTTACCAACACTTGACACTCACACTTAAGCTTACTTAAGTATTTACACATACTTTAGACTCACTTGGACACTTTTTGGATGCACACTTGGAACTTACTCTCACTTCTTGAGAACTTCTTACTCACTTAATTACAACGCAAATAGACAACCTCTATTTATAGGTGGTAATGGAAGAATCTAGTTAGGATACTTAATTACTACTCTATTTTAGAATATTCCTCACTACCTTTTTCTAGAATCACTCTTCTATTTACTTCTAGAGTTATTCTTTCTAGACTCCACTCTAGAACTTTCATCCTAAAGTTCTTCTTTCAACTCTCTATAACTACTTGAACATTCTAGATTGATTATCCATTGTCTTGGATATTAAGTTGATGATGATACTCCCTCTCAGCACCAACTTAATTTGTTTTTGCATCCCTAACTCTTCTTCAGCTATAACAATATTGGCGTACTTGGGAATTGGCTTTTGAACTCTTGTCGATCTCCGAGGCTGTGGGCTTACTCCTTCTGGTTGACGTTCTTCTACTCTTTGATGCATGCCTGTTTGCCACGGATTCTATGTTTCCTCGTCCTCGGTATTTTCTTCCTCACTTTGATCTTTATATTCCTTTTCTTGACTTGGATGTACTTCAATAATTTGCTCCCCTATCTTCTTTTGCAAATTGTCTTCTATTTCCTTGGAATCTCATAACTCTTCCTTTTGAGGTGCCTACCATGATGCTGCCTCATCGAATACCACATTTATTGATGTATAACACTTTCCAGTTGTTGGGTCACAGCATTTCCACCATTTTTTGGCTGTCGTATCCCACAAAGATACACCGTATCACCTTTTTATCAAATTTTCTACGTAGATGACTTGGCATAAACACGTAGCACACACAGCCAAATACTCGAAAGTGACTTACTGCAGGTTTACTACCCCACAGTTTTTCAAAGGGTGAAACGAACCCTAACTTCTCTTGAGGAAGTCTATTGATGACATGAGTTGTTGTTTTCATACCTTCTGCCCAAAATCTTCCTAGAACATTCTTTGAATGTAGCATGCTTTGACATATCTCTGCAAGGTGCCTATTCTTCATCTCATCTACTCCATTATGTTGTGGCGTATTTGCACATGTGAATTGATGGTGTATGCAGTATTCTCGTAGGTACTGGGAGAAATCATCTGATGTATATTCACCTCCGTTGTTTGTTCGGAGGCATTTGATTTTCTTGCCGAGTTCTCCTTCCGCTATTTCCTTGAACTCTTTAAATTTTGAAAAAGTTTCAGATTTTTCTTTTAGAAAGAAAACCCATACGTATCGTGAGAAGTCATCAATGAATGTAACCATGTATTGCATGCCACTGATTGATGTTTGCTTGAATCTCCCGAATACGTCAGAATGGAACAACTCCAATGGTGCTTTGGCTTTGAAATTTGAGTCTTCATACGGTAACTGATGCGCCTTACCGTATTGGCAACCTGCACAAACGGTCTCTAGTTTGACCTCGAGTTGAGGAAGTCCTTTCAACATAGATTTCTTCATCATCACCTTGAGTTTGTGATAGCTTACATGTCCAAGTCTTGCATGCCACAAATCAGTTGTTTTGTTCTTTCGAGTCTTGTTCACATAAGCTGACTCTGCTGACATTACATAGATAGACTCTAAGCGTCGTCCTCTCATCATTGGTGTTCCAGATATTTCAAATCTTGATATATCTTGACATCATGAGGTCTGAATACGACATGGTGGCCTGATGCAGTAAGTTGTGCTACTAATAATAAGTTTTTCTTCATCCCATATACATGGTAGACATCCTGGAGTGAAACCTCTTTCAGACTGAATCTCGGTATAATTGTTGTTTTTCTGACGTGAGCGATTGGTAATCTTGAGTTGTTGGCTGTCACCACCACACGATCACCTTTGTACTAGATCATGTTCTATAGCTTCTCTATGTCATGTCATATGATTTGAGCATCCAGAGTCGGCTATCCAATCATTATTGTAGTCGATCGTTCCAGGAACGGTAACTGCCAGAGCTAATTCTTTTTCCTCCACGGTGAAAGATGCTTCAGCGTCCCACTCTTCATCGCTTATCTTTCCTGCATTTGACGTGGCTGCATTGCTTTCTGCAGTGTTCTTTTTGAACCAACAATTTTTAGCCATGTGACCCTTCTTCCCACAGTTATAGCATTTTCCATCAAACTTATTGTTATTCTTTGACTTGTCACCCCGTTTGTCTTTCTTTTGAGCTCCCCCTGTTTGGGAGCTTCCATGATGATTATCCTTTTCATCATGTTTTCTAGAATTTCTACTAGCATTTGGTCGGGATCGACCTTTCTTATCACCGCTATAGAGTGCTTCTTCGTCACTCTTTAATGAGACTCCATGTATTTACTTAGCCAACGCTTCTTGGTCCGTTAGCAAGTTTACTAATTCAACATGAAAAGGTTAGCTTGGCCAACCTTGTGTTGCAGCAATAAAATTTCTATATTCTGGCCTTAATCCATGAATAATAATTCTTCTAATTCTAGCGTCTGGCATGCCAGCAGTAGAGTCTAATGCAGAAATTTTGCGACAAAGAGATTTTACCTTGGTAAAGTATTGGTTGATCGTTATGTCGCGTTGTTTGATAGAGAGAAGCTCGTTCCCCAGAAGCTACTGTCTCGTATCATTTTTCTTGGTGAACAATGTTGCGAAAGTATCCCACGATTCCTTCGGTGTCTTAACCGTCTTGATGTGCTCAAACATTTCATCTTCAATTATGGTCTGAATCTTAAACATGGCTTTGCCAGCTCTAATCTTCCATTTCTTCAGAGCGGCTGCGTCTTCTGGTTGTGTGACCTTATTTCCGTCTTGGCCTTGGAGATATGCCTCTTTATGCATCGACCACGTGTTGTAATTCTGATTGTTAAGTTTTTTGATTCCACCGACCACTTGAAGGTCAACCATCGTGTCTTGGCTAAAATTTTATTTTTACCAAGAAAGCTTGATTTCGACAACAAGCTCTGTAGTACTAAACCACACATGAACACTCTAAAAAACTCAACAAACGACTCTTTGGTATGAACCGACCTAGCTCTGATACCACTTGTTAGACAACACAACACGTGGAAAACGTAATTACTTTATTATTGTAAAAGTAATTACACCAAGACTTGAACACTATAATTTGACCACAATATACACCAAGTTCTTACTCTTTTATTTTTATCAACACTTGACACTCACACTTAAGCTTATTTAAATATTTACACACACTTTAGACTCACTTGGACACTTTTTGGATGCACACTTGGAACTTACTCTCACTTCTTGAGAAATTCTTACTCACTTAATTACAACTCAAATAGACCATCTCTATTTATAGGTGGTGATGGAAGAATCTAGTTAGGATAGTTAATTACTACTCTATTCTAGAATATTCCTCACTATCTTTTTCTAGAATTACTCTTATATTTATTTCTAGAGTTATTCTTTCTAGGCTCCACTCTAGAACTTTCATCCTAAAGTTTTTCTTTCAACTCTCTAGAACTACTTGAACATTCTAGATTGATTATCCATTGTCTTGGATATTAAGTTGATGATGACTTTTAACAATTTTTAGTTTATAGACAGTTTACTATTAGTTAGATGGAATGTGTTGCTTAGTTTGATCCATTATATGCTCGTCGGTTATGTAATATTTTGATTATTTTGATGGTGGACAGTCTTATGATATCCGGACCAAAGGGAAGGGCATTGTTCAGCCAAGATTGGAAACATTCAAAGAGCAGCCGAGTCCTTTAAGGATCTGGGTAAGTCAGATGAAGCAAGTTGAGCATAAATGTTTAACTATTCTTCAATATTTGCTTCTGTCGCTATCTAACAAATTTTAACCTTTATTTTCAAGCTGAAGAGAAGTCGAAGAAATGGCGTTTAGAGAAGGAAGGAGACATTAAAGAGAAACCTTTAGTTAAGGAGCTCTCTTGAATATTGGGTGCCAAGTCGTCAAGTTAATACATATGCAATTTACTGGAGGTATGCATTCATGAGATGCATTCACCAAAAGATTTGTAATTGTAGGTGGAACGATGTAGCAGATGGAATAAATTGTTGGTTTGTGGTCGGAGAAAGCAAATCGCTTGATGATTTTTTCTCTAAAACGTCTTGTTTACTTCTTTCTCCCTGTGTAATGTTGTATAAGTGGCCTGTCAGCCGGCAGTATTTTCTATTTATGCTGCAGTGTTAGTTTCTGTGTAAATGTATCCTTTTTGTCAAGTTCATCTTTTTGAGTGAGCTTTATCCTGTAAAAATGTTCTCTTCATGGGATCCAGTTTGCATACTTATTCTGTATTTTGTAAAGTCAATTAATCAATGTCCTTAAGACTTAAGAGCAATTGCATGTATATTTGAAACATTTTTTGGTGGGATACAATTGTTGTAGGGAATGGGAAGTAAGTAACTATTACAATGGTAGAAAGGATAAACAAACTATTACAATAAAATTGGAAATCAAAACCTTAACAAACTGCTTGTGTGATTTGCTCAGTCGAGTGATGAAACTTTGTCTTTAAGACAAGATTGCCCCATATATCTCCTTTTACGGTGTTGAGCAATAGTCTCCCAAGATACAACAACAACTTTAACAAGTGAGCAAAGGAAACTCAAGTGTTACTCTTGAAGAACTTTGAGTATAGTAACTTTGCTAGAGAGGAAGAATATGAATTCAGAAAATCTGGAGTATTTTCTAAGTGTTGAGTGTTGTTCAATTGAGCCAAAGGCCTCAATTTATAATGTAAGTAGAAGACCCATCAACTAGCTAACTAATGACCTTAAATAGCCATGTAATTGCACTTGATTGAGGGGTTATATTCAGCCAAATAATGGCTGAATTCATGTGCCAAGTAATAGAGAATCAGTGCTCCAAAACCAGTCCAAAGGTCAGATTTTTCCAACTTTCCGTCGCATCTTTCTGCCTCCGAAGCACCGTAGCACTGTGAATTAGCGTCGCGGCTCTGCAGCTCCAGTAACTGGCCAACCAATTTATGCCGTGACATTGCCTGGGAGGCGCCACTGCTCCGACGGTATGGCGCCGCGGCCCTTCATGCCTCCATAGCGATTTCCGACTCGTTTCATTTTACACTTTGTACCTTTCTTCCTTCATTTACCAACGTGGAATACTTTGTAATTTGGCCAATAATCTTCCATAATTCTATGTCTCAAATGTATACGTACCAATATCTCTTTCACTAATGAAATTTGCGATACTTGGCACTATGTGTGCACGTGTGTGGAAACGACGTTTCCGACGTGCAGGCCCCAATTGTTCGAGTCATAAATTTAATGGGATATACTTATTTCCACATTTAGTAAATTCCAACAATCCCCTCTTGAAAGAGATTTTGGCGCACACACTTGGTGCCTTTTTCCAGCAATCTTTTAGCGGACCGATATTGCATCTGAATAGGTAGCATACGCATTGAACCTTCCATAGTTGAATACCATCTGACTTACTTATTGCGTGGTGAACATGATGTCTTGAACCGTTAGTGTTTAGTGTAAGCCAAGTCAACGGTACCAACACAACAACTTCCTCTACTCAGTTCTTCGTAATGTTTTGTCTGTTGTGGTCGTGGACACTTCTAGGATTCTTAAGTGCATTCATTTGAGGCGGTCTGTCCTCGTACTTAAATAGGTGGTCTCCTACAAGGTATCCTGCTATACCCCACTTTACAAGTGTTAGGAACCATTAAAAAATTCCTCAAACCTAACCTCAACCGGTGAGGATCATTAAACGTTTTGGACACTTAACCTTCACCCACACTTCAGATAGCACTTATAGTCTATCACGGGAACGACTTTGGATTTTGTGTTTCTTTACAGAAATCACTATCCGAAGTGCTCATGCTTCAACCGAAGCGATCAACTGAACCTTTACAACCTAAGTTGGGTTACCACTGTATTGGTCCTTATACTTTGGGTTTTAAGCCTATTCCCCTAGACATGCATAACATCTGATCTTTAGGTAAGCCCTTTGTTAGCGGGTCTGCTATGTTATCCTTTGACTTTATGTAATCAATGGATATTATACCCGTGGTGATCAGCTGCCTAACGGTCTTATGCCTCCGTCGAATATGACGAGACTTTCCGTTGTACATAGTATTCCGTGCCCTTTCTTGAGCCGACTGGCTGTCGCAGTGGATCATTATAGAAGGTACGGGTTTGTTCCAGCAAGGAATATCCTCTAAGAAGTCGTGAAGCCACTCAGCTTCTTCTCCTTCTTTGTCTAAAGCGATAAACTCTGATTCCATCGTGGATCGGGCAATGCAAGTTTGCTTAGAGGATTTCTAAGACACAGCCCTACCACCAATTGTAAATACATATCCACGGGTGGACTTGGTGTTCTCTATGTCAGATATCCAGTTTGCATCACTGTACCCCTCTAGTACAGCTGGATATCTTGAATAATGCAACCAGTAAGTTAGCATGTATTTCAAGTATTGAAGTACCCGATCCAACGCCTTCCAGTGATCATCACTCGGATTATGGGTAAACCTATCCAACTTGTTGACTGCATAAGCAATATCAGGTCGGGTGCAATTTGTCATGTACATCAAACTACCGATCACCTGTGCATATTGCTCCTGGCATATGGGTGCACCACGATTTTTATCAAGCTTTTGATTTCTATCCATTGGTGACTTTATGGTGAATTGTCATACATCTCGAACTTTCTCAAAACATACTCGATGTAGTGAGAATGAGATAAGACCAGTCCATCAGACGTCTTAGAGATTTTTATCCCTAAGATGACATCTGTGATACCCATATCATTCATGTCGAAGCATTGTTTCAACATATTCTTAGTCTCTAGAATTATGCTAGGAATGCTCCCTCTGATCAACATGTCATCTACATATATGCAAATGATTCAATGTTACCTTTCATGTAGACATATTTGTCACACTCATTAATGGCGAAACCCGCCGATAGTAGAGTACTATTAAATTTTTTGTACCATTGCTTTGGGGCTTGTTTCAGCCCATACAGAGATTTGACAAGCCGACAGACTTTCTTCTCTTGCCCTGGAACCGCATACCCCTCGGGTTGTTCTATATAAATTTCTTCTTCCAAATCACCATTTAGGAAGGCTGTCTTGACATCCATTCGATGTAACTCAAGGTCACGCAACGCTATGATCACAATGAATACTCGTATGGACGTCATCCTAGACATCGGGGAGTACGTGTCAAAGTAGTCAAGGCCTTCATTTTGCCGATAGCCCTTGACTACCAACCTGGCCTTGTACTTATCTATAGACCCATCTGCTTTATACTTCCATTTGAGTATCCACTTACAACCCAATGGTTTGTTTCCCAGAGTAAGATCAACCAACTCCCAAGTATGGTTATGCAGAATTGAGCCTATTTCACTCTAAATAGCTTCTTTCTAGAACAATGCCTCTGGAGTTGACAATGCTTCATCAATTGTCCTTGGTTCATCACCAACCATATAAGCTACAAGGTCAGGACCAAAGGATTTTTCCTTTCCATCTCTGGAGTCTCCAAGTTTTGAGAATCTGGAATACTAGATTTCAGATATTCAGCCACTTCGAGATCCACTAGATCTGAACCATCTAGATCCGAGCCGTCAACGACTCCCGATTCCTGAGAGCTTTGTTCATAACTTCGTTTGCGAGAGGTTATGTTTTTTTCCTTTCTAGGAAAGGTATCTTCAAAGAATTGAGCATTCCTTGATTCCATGATTGTACCCCCGTGGATATCTGGAATATCTGACTTATGCACTAAGAAGTGATAAGCACTACTGTTATTTGCATAACCGATGAATATGCAATCTACAGTCTTAGGCCCAATCTTGTCCTGCTTTGGCTTGGGCACTTCAATCTTTGCCAAACAACCCCACACCTTTAAATATATATATAGGTGGGTTTCTTTCCTTTCCATGATTCATATGGAGTTTTGTCCTTACCCTTATGTGGGACTCTATTAAGAAACGTATTAGCGGTAAGGACATCTTCTCCCCACATATTTTGGGGAAGACCGGAATTGATGAGCAAGGCATTCATCATTTCCTTTAATGTGTGGTTCTTACATTCCGCCACACCATTCGATTGAGGTGAGTATGGAGCCATCATTTGATGAACAATGCATGATTGGGCACAATATTCCTCAAATGGCGCTACATATTCTCCCCCTCTATCGCTACGAATGGATTTAATCCGCATGGTTAGTTGGTTCTCAACTTCTGCTTTGTAACGTCGGAACGCTTCAAAGGCTTCATCCTTAATTTTCAACAAGTAAAGGTAACAATACATTATACTATCATCAATGAATATCACAAAATACCTGTTCCCCCTAGTTTGTGCAAACTTCAAATCACATATATCTGTGTGAATAAGTTCTAGAGGAGCGGTATTCCTTTCGTCGGATCGAAAAGGAAGCTTTGTGAGTTTTGCCTTACGCACACCTCACACTTATGTTTAGGGTTTACGTCGATAGATGGGAACAACTCCAACTTTACCAACCTTTGGATGGACTTGTAGTTGACATGTCCTAATCTATGATGCCATAAATTAAAGGACTCAAGCAAGTAAGAAGAAGAAGCTTCAATATTATTGCTTGTGCATAATACATACATGGTGTTCACTTTGAAGAGGCCTTCACAGACGAATCCTCTTCCCACAAATGTTCCATTCTTAGTGACTACAAATTTATTGGACTCAAACACTAGCCTAAAATCAACATTAACCAATAAAGGACCTGAAATTAAATTTTTTCTAATCTCAGGAACATGCATCACTTCCTTCAGAGTGAGCTCCTTTCCAGAAGTCATCTTCAGGACTACCTTTCCTACCCCCAACACGTTAGAGGAAGCGTTGTTGCCCATGAACAACTTCTTATTTGTAACCGGTGTATAAGTGGAGAAGGCATCTTTATTGGAACAGATGTGTCTTGTAGCACATGTGTCCATTCATAATTGCATAGAATTCTCAACCAGGTTTGCTTCTAGCACCACCGTTGAGAACTCCTCAATCATGTCGTCCAGAAACTGGTCTTTGACAATGTTAACCTGAGCCTTTCCCTTAGCCTTGGCCTTCTCTTGTTGCTTAGTCTTGAGCTTGCGGCAGTCCTTGATCATATAGTAGGTTTCCCACAGTGGTGACAATTTCCTTTGAACTTCTCCTCTGCTTGGGTCTTGCCGTCTTTATGGAACTTGCGCTTCTTGCTTAGGTTCCCTTTGGCCTCAACCAGATTTTCCTTTGCCTTAGCGGGTTGTTTACCCCTAGGCAAGGCCTTCTTATTATCTTCCTGAATTTGGAGTTTGATAATAAGTTCTTCAAAGGTCATCTTTTTTTCTTGAGCTTTAAGTAGCTCATAAACTCATTCCACGAAGGAGGTTTCAATCAGTGATGCAACCAAAAACTACTCGTTAGGCTTCATACCTTCCAAATCCAGGTGATGTAGAATCATTTGAAATTCCTGAACTTGGAACATCACTGTCTTACTATCCACTATTTGAAATTTCAGAAATTTCCCAACGTTGAATTTCTTAGTACCTGCATCTTGTGCGTTGTACTTCTTTTACAGCTTCTCCCACAACTCTTTGGCAGTGTCAACGGTGCAATACACCGTGTAGAGAGGGTCTGACAAGCAGTTCAATATGTAATTCTTACACATGAAATCACTATGACTACATGCATCAAGAACCATCTTCATGCCATTAATGATATGGATACCTAGGTCCCCTTCACCCATTTCAGAAGGTGAAGGGTCCATTTCATCTCCAGCTTGTGGAGGATCTTCTGTTAGGAAACGTGTCATTCCCATAACAGTCAGGTAGAATATCATCTTTTGTTGCCATCTCTTGAAGTTCGACCCCATGAACTTTTCAGGGCGTTCATGGTGAAATCCAGCGGGTGGAGGAACAACAACATTCCCTTGAGCGGCAGTAAAGGCGTTAGAAGAGCCTTGAGCAACCGGAAAGGCATTAGGAGTGCCTTGAGCAGTGGGGAAGGCGGAGGGATTGCCTTGAGCAGCAGCAGCAGAATCATAAGCAATTTGATTTATGCTAGTCATCTTTCTAACTTACTTACAACAAATCTTGTCTTAAAATTGTTGGGATACAATTGTTGTAGGGAACGGGAAGTGAGTAACTATTACAATGATAGAAAGGATAAACAAACTATTACAATAAAATTGGAAATCAAAACCTTAACAAACTGCTTGTGTGATTTGCTGAGTCGAGTGATGGACTCTGTCTTTAAGACAAGATTGCCCCGTATATCTCCTTTTACGGTGTTGAGCAATAGTCTCCCAAGATACAACAACAACTTTAACAAGTAAGCAAAGGAAACTCAAGTGTTACTCTTGAAGAACTTTGAGTATAGTAACTTTGCTAGAGAGAAAGAATATGAATTCAGAAAATTTGGAGTATTTTCTAAGTGTTGAGTGTTGTTCAATTGAGCCAAAGGCCTCAATTTAGAGTGTAAGTAGAAGACCCCTCAACTAGCCAACTAATGACCTTCAATAGCCATGTAATTGCACTTGTTTGAGGGGTTACATTTAGCCAAATAATGGTTGAATTCATGTGCCAAGTAATGGAGAATCAATGCTCCAAAACCAGCCCAAATGTCAGATTTTTCCAACTTCCCGTCGCAACTTTCTGCCTCCGAAGCGCCGCGGCGCCGTGAATTAGCGCCACGACGCCGTGAATTAGCGCCGCGACGCCGCAGCTCCACTAACTGGCCAGCCAATTTGCGCCGCGGCGCTGCCTGGGAGGCGCAATGGCTCCGACGGTGTGCCACCGCGGCCCTTCACGGCTCCGCGGCGATTTCCGACTCGTTTTATTTTACACTTTGTACTCTTCTTCCATCATTTACCAACGTGGAATACTTTTTCATTTGGCCAATAATCGTTCATAATTCTATGTTTCAAACGTATAGGTACCAATATCTTTTTCACTAATGAAATTTACGATACTTGACACTACGTGTGCACGTGTGTGGAAACGACGTTTTCGACGTGCAGACCCCAATTGTTCGAGTCATAAATTTAATGTGATATACTTAATTTCACATTTAGTAAATTACACATTTATTAAATTTCCAACACTTTTCACTTTGACTGAAAAACTTTCTTGCTCGTGGTCAAAGATGAAGTGAAATAGGAAAGTTTTAAAAGGAATTGGTGCCGTGGAATTATTAAAAACCTTATAAAAAATAGAATTAAAGTAGGGCTAGAAAACCTTTCCCGCGTGAAATAGAATTAGTGTCACTGTGTCAGGACTAAGAAATACATAATTTTTCCCAATAAAAGTAGGATTAGTATTTCAAATCCTAGTTCCACTAGGACTAGGAGTAACAATTTCCCCTCAAAGTAGCATACAACTTCACAGATTATCTCTGCTAATTCTCTTTTATTTCAGAAAGAATCCAATAATGGTAATCGCTAGCGCCTATTCTTTCATCCGTCGTGTGCAATCACACCCACAACTTTACGGCCACTTCCGCCAGGTCATGAGTTGTTATCAAACAAACTTAGATGTTTCCACTGTCGTGTCCGAATTGGAGACTCTTTTCCAATCCCACCCGGATTTGCTAACTGGCTATCGAACTTTTTTGCCTCCGCAATTTCAAGAATATTTTCCGCAGCCACAACAGTCCAGAAAGAACAATCTTATTGCCACTGACATGAATAAATTGAACCCCTGCATTGATTTTATGAACAAGGTGCAGAAACGTTTTGCTGATGAACGCGGTATCGTTTGTGCATACTTGGAGACTATCAGGGCATTGACAAAGGGTGAAATTTCCAAGAACAAGGCTTATGATGCAATTGCGAAAATCTTTGGTGATGAAAACCAAGATTTGGTGGATGATTTTGAGTCGCTTTTGACTGGTGGGGGTAAAAAGAAAATTAAGAAGAAGAAGAAGGATTTATCACCGAGTAATAGTGGTAATGAAATTAAGACTCGAAGACAGAAAGCACTTGATGACTTAAATCTTTACTATCAAATGGAAGATGAGATGTTTGAACTTGACATTCACTTGTCCCATGTTAGAAGAACTGTGCAATCTGCAAAGACTTTGATGACAATCTTGAGGAACTCAGCAGATCAAATCATCAATATTGACAAATATTTTAGTGCTGTGAGTCTCAGCTGCATTAGGAAAGAATACAAAGAACAAGGTTTTGTTATTGTAAAAAGATTGCGGGAAGATCTGAAACATGTTCTGCCTCAAATTTTGTCACGCTTGGTGATCAAAGAAGAGGAACTGATCAAGTCCAAAAAGAAGATGGACAATTATTGGCGTGAAACTCTTGCGCACAAACAGAAATCCATGACAATTTCAGCATGAAAGAAGTATAAAGCAATGTATAATTAATTAGTGTAGCTGTGTAGGGGTTTTCTTGGATTTGCTTTTCTTATCTATTTGTGAATGTACTGCTACTCTGTTATTACGCCCTTGAATGAATTGTACTTTCTTTCATTAATAAGTACCATTAGGAGTCTTCAAATAATTCTTTACACAATCCTTTATAACAGTTTTTTTACTCATTTACAGAATTGCAGACACTAATGTCACATTAATTTGATAATAGGCAACATTCTTTTGGTGTAGTCTATATTTTAGGCTTAAAAGCAGAGTTTTACAAGCTCCATTGAAGTGTCAAAGCATTTGAAGAACTTCATTTTTCATGCTACAAACAATTACTTTTCACACTGTCACACACATGAAACTTCCAAAAAGGAAAAGGAAATAAGCATACTGAACATCTTATCACTTGCAATGGCAAACATGATAGATGAAACTTATAATGCTACTGCAGAGGAAACAACCTGTTATCATGCGAAGGTTGAAATTTCAGAAGTTACTCTTTCAACTAGATATTGGAATTCTTGAAGGCTAAGCATAAGTGAACATTAGTAACTGGTACTTTTAGAGCTGTTTAGTAGAACTGTCTTGTACTTTTGTCATGAGATCAGACTGACTAACTCTTTGTAGTCTAAACCTGCTTCATAACTCGTAAACACTATACCTGCTTCCGCTGGTACCTCTTCAAAGCTGAAACTGTAACATCCCGTACTTTCGGATCATGATTTGAATTACTAGACGTGTGTAAATAGACCCGAGCGTTAGAGGATTTTTGGTCATATTCACGTATGCCAATAAAGAAGCTTGGTATATAAAAGGATAAAACCCCGAAATAATTTTGGACGGAACAAGTGTGATGACGGAAATCGAAAATAATATTTTGTATGTCCCAAAAGAGGTTATGAACTAGTGGTATATGGCATGATTATGACATTGATTAATTGTGGGATAAGGATTAAGTTTATTACTATGTTCACACGTGGATTCTTGAAAACAATTGATTAAAATGACAAAGGCTTGATATTACATAGGTGACTAAGCTTGGGGAATGTAGGAAGTTCCACGTGTAAAGGAGGAGAAATATTCTCCATGCATATATTTTCATTCCTTCACATTTCACATAAAAAAATGGAGGCTGCAACTTATCTTTCTATTTTGAGGCTTTCTTGTTTTACATATGAACCAAAAACGTATGCAACAACCAAACTGTCCACGGATTGAAGTAATTTCTTCAATCATTTCTTTTTTTACTACCCATGTTTATTATGGGATCTTGCAATATCAGTTGAATCCTGGAGTTTATGGGGGTTAGATGTTCACTGCAATATGATTGGGTTATCAACAATCGACGAAGGTATGTTAAGGCAAATCGTTTCTTCTTTTGGCATGTTCTATGTAACGAAATGTAACCGTAATATTGTTCCATAAATGATTCTACCCGTGTAGTTAAAGAATATCCATGTTATTGATTCCTATGTTGAAAGCATGTCTAAGTATGTTCCTAAATCCTTATTGGGGTATATGGGAAAGATGTTAATATTCCCAATGTTAGCCGAAGGTACAAGGATATTATGTTATCCGATAAGTTCAGAATGTTTTATTGTCATTCATGCATTTGCATTACATTCATGTATTACCCTGGACCCACATGTCTTATATACACTACTATATGGTACGCATTATATATATGTAGGGGTTGGAAAAAGGGAATGGCGTTATTTACGCAACACTACCTACAACTGGTACAGATATCACGAAAATGAAGATGCCCAATGAGGCCAATATGTTAATGATTATGCCCACAAAGGCCGAAATGATATGATGCCTACAGAGGTTGTTATGGGGAAGGAAGATGCCATTGTGTGGCCAATATATAAATGTAAATCGCATTTGCATTGTGCATGACATTTAGGCATATTAGGCTCTTGAGAGGCATTCATTACTAGTCGCCTATTGTCTGTCGTCTATTGTTGTCGGCTATTTCTGTCGGCTGTTGTTGTCGGCTATTTCTGACGGCTGTTATTGCTTCAGTTTATTCATGTATCTCTGTTATGCTATTGTTAATATCTGACATACTTAGTACATCAGTCGTACTGACGTCCCTTTTGTCGGGGGATGATGTGTTTCATGCCCGCAGGATTAGGTAAACAGTGGGACGGTTCGCGCTAGTAGGTTGCTCGTTCAGCTGATGTTGGAGCACTCTATTTCTTCCAGAGGTGCAGTCTAGTCTCGGTATGATATTTTGCATATGTATATGGGTATGGCGGGGCCCTGTACCGCCCTTATGATGTACGTATTCTTTAGAGGCTTGTAGACAGTTGTCTTGTGTTTAGTAGTCGTGTATAGCCATGTTGGCCTTGGTGTGTGTTTCAGCAGATGCTTGGTGACGGTCCTTGTGGCCACGATTGATTATGGTTAGCTGATAAATATGTGAAGAGTGGTTCCCAGCAGGTAGGGTCTGGCTGCCCGTCATGGCCCTCCGATTTGAGTCATGACAAACTTGGTATCAGGGCAGTTCTGTGCTAGGGAGTCTGTAAGCCGTATCTAGTAGAGTCTTATTTATGTGTGTGTTGCGCGCCACACTTATAAATAGGAGGCTGCAAGGCATTTAGGGATGATTTCCATTCTTTCATATCATAGATCGTGTAGTAGAGATGAGTCTTAAGAATTCGAGTTTAACTCATGCCTTATACCGTTTCAGTAATAACGGTTACCGAAAAGACTTCGGTTAGTTCATATTCGTAGCCGGTAAATGAGCGACTTCTACCAAGACGATTGATACGCCATAAGGGCAATATTATTGTTAAATTGGAGATTGTGAGGAACTGTCTCACTCATATACGGAAGATGGAAGAGATAATGCAAGCCTGGAAAAGCAAAATGTTTAGTAAGTAAAGGAAGTACTAAGCACCGGAATGCAGAAGGTTGTAAGGATCCTCTATGTAGACCTTATCGTGTTTACGATTACAACAATGCCTTCTTCTAGTAGGATTATTATTAGCAAGGAGATTGAGGTTGGATAGAGTGTAAAGGAGAGTAGTATGCCCTTTATTAAGACATATCCGTCAGAGAATATAAGTTGAGTAAGTTGCTGGCCCAGACACGACTTCATCATAGAGCATCTGATAGAGATAGGCCCTTGAGGGTTCAGGGAACTTACAACCCAGAGAGTTTATTAGTCAGGGATCGCCGATATTTGAAGGGTTCAAAGATGCCAATATTTCAGGGTCAAAGTTGTAAAGGTCGAGTGAGACTGTCCTGACCATCTTGAAGTCAGTATGGTCAAGCGCAAGCCAGATTATGCCGCAAAGATACATGAGGTTGGTTTAGGGTGGCAGCCATGGCCACATCATTCCAAAGTATCCCAAGTTGATGCGTAAAGGTAAATATAGCATGATTATGGGTTGTACAGATGAAAGCAAAAGACATAATTGGAAGGTTTAACATGCTATGAAAATCTACATGTTTTACAGTGACACATGCTGATTGTTATGTACGTGCGACTTCAATGGTAATGTCTTACCCAGACTAGATTGGGAATTTCCCCAGGATATCATTAACAAGAACGGATTGCCACAATCGAATCGTCTAAAGAGTGATCATCAGTAAATTTAAGAAGGTCACGTAAAGTGACATATCCGGAATAGTGAGTCAAGTCATATATAAGGATCAAGTTATCCACGGTAGTGGAAGGAGACATAAACATCTCATCCGTGTGTATAGGGCCATACCGCGTATTATTGAGAACTATATGTACCAATGTTGGTAAGCTAAAGCATGCAATGGGTATTGGACTGATAAGGTCTTCAGCTTCATTGTGCAACACGTTATAATTCCAAATAACCTCTGGATAACAATATCTTGTTAGGGGAAATTGAGGACGAGAACTATGGAACAATCGAAGAATGGTTGTAAGAAATATATAAACAGTTGATAAGTATGAATGGAATGGTACGATCAAGTATCAAGGCAAAAATGTTTTTCGTTTAATGACGAGTAGAAGGAAGGATTACGACAAGAAAGATAAAGGTGAACAAGATTATAGTTATGCAGGTTTCACAAAGATATGATTATTCCGGAACATCATAAGGACCAACGGTAGATGAGGGACAATAAGAACTCTTCGGCCAAAAGTGGTGATTCTCTGATGTTCAGAAATAGGGTATGAGAGTACTTTGAGACAAGAGATTTCCACCAAGGTAATTTGAAATGGAAATATAAAGATAAGACAAATGAACACTTGGTCGATGAGAGATCTAATAATGATAAGATAGGAAACTTGACAAGTCAATGGATCATGTAAAACCGTGAGTTGGATCTAAACATACGAAGCATCGGTTCCACAACATATGCAGTCATACCTTTCCGAAAGTAGGTAAACGAAAGAAATAGTGAGTAAAGTTTGAGATTGACACCTAAACAGGTGGAAAGGGCCAATGACGCCTATGGTTATAAGGTTGTCACGCCCCAACTTTTCTCAAGTCTTCTTTTAGGGCGTGATGGAACATGTGTAACTATCCCTTCCCAGACGAACCATTAACTTCTTTTCTTCCTAAATTAACATGTATCTAGGTGCGGAATTAATAAAAACATATACTTCTTCAGTGAAAGCACGAGCCCATACTCGTGCATCCATAAAGTTTTATAGACTCGATGGAAGTTCAAATACAAAATAAAAACATCCAAATCTTAAAAGAAATAGTCTAGGTGGGGCATTCCTCGAGATAACTAAATTTAGTTCTTCAACCTACTTATTCAAGAAAGACCATCACCAAATCCGAAGCAATGGATTAGTGGAACAGTGAGGCTGCGGGACGATCGCTAGCCCTGTTGCGGAGTTTTCCCTTTATCGCGCTTACCTGAAATATGTTAGATAAAAGAGTCAGCCCTACCATCCGGGGCTGAGTGAGAACCTCGCCTTACAATTCAAAGTAACCTCACAATATTCTATGTACAATCATATTATATACATAATAAGCATGTTGTGAAAAACATATCACAACACTTCAATATATAAGTCAATAAATATTCACGTGCAAAACCTCCTCCCCACTCGTCCTAGGAAATACTTAGTTTAACCAGTACCCCTACTTTATCCCATATATCATATTATATACTTATTGCGGTACGTGTAACCCAATCCAATGCATTTATATATTTGTTGCGGTACGTGCAACCCCATCCAATGCATTTATATATTTGTTGCGGTACGTGCAACCCCATCTAATGCATTTATATATTTGTTGTGGTACGTGCAACCCGATCCAATGCATTTATATATTTGTTGAGGTACGTGCAACCCGATCCAATCCATTTATATATTTGATGCGGTACGTGCAACCCGATCCAATGCATTTATATATTTGTTGCGGTACGTGCAACCCGATCCAATACATTTCAATTATTTGTTGCGGTACGTGCAACCCGATCCAATGCATTTCAATTATAGCCCCGAAGGCAAGTGTGTTCGAATAGCTCCGAAGGAAAATGTATATGAATAGCCCCGAAGGCAAGTGTATTTGAATAACCCCGAAGGCAAGTATATTTGAATAGCCCCGTAGGTGATAGCAAAACTATTTACCTTACCAAGATTTCTATCATCTCACTTGTATGACTCAACTTACACCCACTCACACACACACACACACACACACACACACACACATATATATATATATATATATATATATAAATTGTCATAATTCAGAAGATTCAAATAATGTTCCTTTGTTTCAACTTTTGGCTCTTCCAACTTGTAAGGGTTATAACTCTAGAATCGTAACTTCAAATAAGGTGTTTCTTACGCTGAGTCGAAGGTAACACGGGGATCTATCACTAACCCAAGTTTCCTCTGAAAATTCTTAATATAACCAGTACAACACGCAAGAAACAACCCTACGAAAACTGTCTCGCCAGAATTTTTGTAAAACAAAACACAATCTTAAAACAGTCATAACTTTTTATCCGTAAGTCGGATTAACCTCGGTAAAGTCTCAAACTTTCTAGAACAGAGGAATCTAGAACTTTTGTTCCGCACAACTTTTCAGATTCCTCACCGAAACATTCAGTTCTTTTATTTTAACAATTCTCAGAAACTATTTGGCCAGATTTTTGTAAAAACAAAACACAATCTTAAAACAGTCATAACTGTTTATCCGTAAGTCGGATTAATCTCTGTAAAGTCTCAAACTGTTGATATACGAGAAATCTAGAACTTGTGTTCAGCATAACGTTTCAGATTCCTCACCGAAACATTCAGTTCTTCCATTATACGTTCTGCCTTCCGGATTTCATTCGATCCGAGGCAGAAACTTTGAACTGAAATAACTCTCAAATCGTATGTCGGTTTTAGCCCTGCTTGGGCTCAATATGATCTTGAAGGGGAGATGTACAACCCTATAATATATCATCTAATTCTAACAAACATAACTCAGCGAAACAAATTATCATTTCCTGGCCCAAACTAGTTATTAAATAACATACTAACAATAATTTCATAATCATTCTTTCAACATTCGGATCATATTCTAATATGTATTTTAACTTAATAATGAGGGATTATACTAAGAGTTATTAGTGAGAGAACTGACCTTTTGTTGCTTCGTACTGCAAATGAACTTTCAAACGCCAACTAATCCTTTCCCTTCTTGTTCTCTTGGTATTTTTCTGATTTTTGTTCTTCTTGCTCTCTTGATATTTTTTCTGATTTTTGTTCTTTGTGCTAAGTGCTTTGTTTTGTGCCATGTAGAATATATAATGAGGTGTGTGTAACTTGTGGGAGGTGGAAGGAGAAGGGTTGATGGAGATGAAAAGGGAAGGGCGGGGGGGTGTACGTGCAGTTATAGGGAAGGGGGAATGAATGCAGATGGTTTCTATTACTACTACTACTACTACTACTACTATTATTATTATTATTATTATTATTATTATTATTATTATTATTATTATTATTATTATTATTATTATTATTATTATTATTATTATTATTATTATTACTTTGTAACAAATCAGGATTTTACATTCTCCCCTCGTTAAAGAACATTCGTCCTCGAATGTGAATAAGATCGTAACACAAGCATATAGACACACAAACAACACACACATGAAACACCGATTAACACATTTCATTACCTTACTCAAATAGGAATGGATATTTGACTTTCATCGCGTCTTCGGCTTCCCATGTGGCTTCTTTATGGAGTGATTCCTCCATAGGACTTTCACGGAAATAATGTCTTTGTTCCTAAGACGCTTGATTTGTCTATCCAGTATTTCTATCAGAATTTCTTCGCATTGAAGCTCTTCATTCAGGACTATCTACTGGGGTCGGATGACGTGACCTGGATCGTGCAAGTATTTCCGTAACATAGACACATGGAACACCGGATGCAGCGCTTCTAATTCTTGTGGAAGGGCGAGTTCGTAAGCCACATTCCCCACTCTTTGTAAGATCTCATATGGTCCAATAAACCTCGGGCTCAATTTCCTTTTCTTGCCAAAATGCATCACTCCCTTCATTGGAGAGACTTTTAAAAACACTTTCTCCCCTTCTTGAAATTCGAGACCTCTTTTGAGATGGTCCGCATAAGATTCATGGAGTCTATGAGCTGTTTTGATTTATTCCCGCTTGTCTGCACTTTGTCATTTGTTTCTTGAATGACTTCGGGTCCGAACAGTAGTGTTTCTCCCACCTCGAACCACCTAAGAGGAGATCTACATTTTTGCCCATATAATGCTTCGAACGGAGCCATCTGTATACTTGAATGGAAATTGTTGTTGTATGCGAACTCAATTAGACATAGATGGTCAAACTAATTGCCCTGGAAGTCCAACACTCAAGACCGCAACATGTCCTCCCATGTTTGAATTGTTCGTTCCGCCTGACCCTCTGTTTGCAGATGGAAGGTCGTGCTAAACTTAACCTTTGTCTCGAGGCCCTGCTGAAAACTTTGCCAAAAGTGTGAGGTGAACTGGGAACCCCTATCCGAAATATTTTGTAATGGAATCCCGTGTAACCTCACTATCTCTTTCAAATAAATCTGCGCATATTGCGGCGCCCGATACATAGTATTGATGGGTAGGAAATGGGCTGACTTTGTAAGCCTATCTACAATCACCCAGATAGAATCATAACCTTCTCGAGTTTTTGGTAAACCAGTCACAAAATCCATATGAATAGCCTCTCATTTCCACATGGGGATACCAATGTCCTGAAGTAGTCCACTGGGTTTTTGATGTTTGGGTTTTACCTGTTGACATGTAAGACACCTTCCGACAAACTCTGCAACATCTCTCTTCATTCCGTCCCAGCAGTAATTTTCCTTGAGGTCCTGATACATTTTCGTTGATCCTGGATGAATGGAATACCCGGTGTTGTGACCCTCATTCAAGATCTTCTTTCTTAGTTCCCTCACTTTAGGAACACATAACCTACCCTTATACCGAAGGGTACCATCATTGTCCCCTAATGTAAACTGTGAAGGTTTTCCTCATTAAATCTTCTCCCGAAACCCAACAAATTCCATATCCTCAAACTGACTTTCTTTTATTTCCGAAGCTAAGGCAGACTGAGAAGTATCATGCACCACCACCCTGCCTTCGCCGACCTCAGTTAAACTAACCCCGAAGTTTCCCAATTTTTGTACCTCACAAACAATACCTCTCTTTTGTATTTCTAAGTGGGCCAAGCTGCCCATTTATCTCCTACTGAGTGCATCATCCACCACGTTAGCTTTTCCAGGATGATAAAGAATGCTAAAGTCATAATCCTTAAGCAACTCTAACCATCTTCTATGTCGGAGATTCAAATCCTTTTGTGTGGTTATGTACTATAAACTCTTGTTATCTGTAAATATATCCACAAGCACCCCATGTAAATAGTGTCTCCATATTCGTAAGGCGAACACTACCACAGAACATTCCAAGTCATGAGTTGGATAATTCTTCTCATGTATCTTCAATTGTCGAGATGCATTCACAATCACTTTTCCAACTGCATCAAGACACATCCTAACCCAACCTTAGAGGCATCACAATAGACTGTGAACCCTTTTTGTCCCGTTGGTAAGGTTAGGACTGGTGCAGTAGTCAACAACTCCTTCAGTTTCTGAAAACTTGCTTCACATGCTTCTGACCATTTGTACTTAACTGATTTCTGAGTCAATCGGGTCAAGGGAGCAGCAAGACTAGAGAAACCTTCTATAAATCTTCTATAATACCCAGCCAAACCCAATAAACTCCTAACTTCTATCGGAGTGGTAGGTCTTGGCCAGTTCTTCACTGCTTCTATCTTTTGGGGGTCCACCGTAATTCCATCCCTTGACTCAACATGGCCCAAGAAAGCCACATTTTCCAACAAAAAATCACACTTTGAAAATTTAGCATAAAGTTTCTCCTATCTTAAGATTTGAAGCACTACCCTTAGATGTTCTTCATGTTCTTCAGAACTCTTGCTAAAGATTAGAATATCATCGATGAACACAATCACGAACAAATCTAGGAATGGTTTAAAGATTCTGTTCATGAGATCCATAAAAGCTATTGGGGCATTGGTTAACTCGAAAGACATGACCAAAAACTCATAATGGCCATATCGAGTCCTAAAGGTTGTTTTGGGTATATCATCAGGATTTATTTTCAGCTGGTGATATCCTGAACGAATGTCAATCTTGGAAAAATAACTGGCTCCTTGAAGTTGGTCAAAAAGATCATTGATTCTTGGTAATGGGTACCGGTTCTTGATCGTGACCTTATTAAGTTGTCGATAATCGATGCACATTCAGCGAACCGTCTTTCTTCTTCACAAAAAAAAGGAGTAGTGAACCTTAGGGGGAAACACTAGGCCTTATAAATCCCTTATCCAGAAGATCTTTCAATTGTTCTTTTAACTCTCTAAATTCAGTTATGGCCATTCAATATGGAGGAATGGAAATGGGTCATGTACTCGAAATTAATTCTATAGCGAACTCCACTTCCCTGTCCGGAGGAAGGCTTGGAAGATCTTCAGGGAAAACCTCCAGAAAATTACGAACAATAGGGACAGTATGTACCTTTGGCGACTCTTTTTGGGTATCCACTATACAAGCCAGATAAGAGTATTCCACTTCGTGACTTCTTAATAACTTTTGATCCCTAAGGTAGGAAATAAGTCGACTCGAGGGTGTCCCAATTGTACCACTTATAAAAACTTCTGGTTCCTTGGGAAAAGATAATTTTACAACCTTTTGCCAGCGATCCAATATGGCATAACATGCTGACAGTCAATCCATACCCAAAAGAATGTCAAATTCTACCATATCAAGTAATACTAAGTCTGCTATTATTCCTCTACCATTTACCTCTAACTGGAAATTTTTAATTACTCGAGAGGTCCAAACTGAGGCCCCCACTGGTGTCATGACTTCAAAGAGTTCACTTAAACAGGAAGGTTCTACATGTAGACTCTTAGCAAAATCCATTGACACATACGAAATGTAGAGTCAGGATTATATAATACAAGTGCAGGAATACTTGAGACCAACAAAATACATGTAACCACCGCATTAGATGCCTCCATCTCATTCCTCTGAGGCAAAGAATAGAGCTAGTTAGGATTGTTGGACTGTTGACCTCCCTGACTCTGTCAGGACTGGTTGCCCTGATTTTCCTTGTGGGCAGCAGTAGTCGCTTTTGACCTCCCATGAGAAAACTGAGTTTGAGTTATCTTCTTGCAATCTTTGACATAGTGGTCTGGTTCTCCACAGTTATAACAACCTTCTGTGAACCTGCATTCTCCAAATGTTTCCTTTGACAAATCTTACAAACCGGTTTGTCACTCCCTGCATTTGGGTTGGTGGCCTTGGCATTACTACCTTGATGATTGGACCATTTATGCCCTTGGGGCCTGTAATGAGAATGGCCTACTGACTGGCTTAGTTTTGAAGAACCCTTACTACCTTCTTGACTTTTGTTTTGATTCTGATTAAAGGATCCCGACGATCGAAACCTCTTCTGCGAACACTCTCTTTTTTCTTTAGCAAAACTTTCTACTCTCATTGCCATATCGACGATCTGAAGGTAAGTCCGATCATTGGCTAATTCCACTACCTTCTCTGCCAAGTTCGAGTTTAAACCCTCAACAAATCTTTTGACATTCTCCCTTTCCGTAGGAATAATATGTGCGTTGTATGCTGACAATCGCATGAACTGGATGTCATATTCTTGCACACTACGGTCTCCTTGTTTCAACTATTCAAACTCATGTCTGAGCGTATCTTTTTGGGTGTTAGGCATGTACTTTTCAATGAACGAGGCTCTAAACTCCACCCACGTCATCGGTGACATCGGGGAATGATTTCTTAATTTACCGTTCCACAATTCCATTCCATAATACTTTGAGGGAAGTAGTACAAGAACCAAGTCTTTGAAAAGAATCAAGATAGGCACGTGGAGAGTATGAAGAAAGTGAAACTATTTAGGATGTTATCCCGTTCACTTATTACTAAGGTGGTGCGCACACCATCACAATAAGTAACCAGTCAAGCACCCAACTCAAAGAAATTTCCTAGAATCTCCTAACCTGGTTTAGCTCTGATACCAACTTGTCACGCCCTGACTTTTCTCAAGTCTTCCCTTAGGGCGTGATGGCACCTGGGCAACTATCCATTCCCAGGAAAACCATTAACTTCTTTTCTTCCTAAATTAACATATATCTAGGTGCGGAAATAATAAAAATATGTACTTCTTCAGTGAAAGCACGAACCCATACTCGTGCATCCATAAAGTTTTCTAGACTCGATGGAAGTTCAAATACAGATTAAAACATCCAAATCTTAAAAGGAACAGTCTCATGTGGGGCATTCCCCGAGATAACTAAATTTAGTTCTTCAACCTACTTATTCAAGAAAGACCATCACCAAATCCGGAGCAATGGATTAGTGGAACAGTGAGGCTGCGGGACGATCGCTAGCCCTGTTGCGGAGTTTTCCCTTTATCGCGCTTACCTGAAATATGTTAGATAAAAGAGTCAGCCCTACCATTCGGGGCTGAGTGAGAACCTCGCCTTACAATTCAAAGTAACCTCACAATATTCTATGTACAATTATATTATAAACATAATAAGCATGTTGTGAAAAATAGATCACAACAATTCAATATATAAGTCAATAAATATTCACGTGCAAAACCTCCTCCCCACTCGTCCTAGGAAATACTTAGTTTAACCAGTACCCCTGCTTTATCCCATATATCATATTATATACTTAATGCGGTACGTGTAACCCAATCCAATGCATTTATATATTTGTTGTGGTACGTGCAACCCGATCCAATGCATTTATATATTTGTTATGGTATGTGCAACCCGATCCAATGCATTTATATATTTGTTGCGATACGTGCAACTCGATCCAATACATTTATATATTTGTTGCGGTACGTGCAACCCGATGTCGCGCCCTATTTTGACCCGACCCCGTGAGAGGTCAAAGCGGAGCACAACGTATTCGGTGATTCCTGGGTAAATGGATTGAGGAGTCGCCACCTAATTATTTTTTATGGTGAATTAGGACACCTAAATGTTAAACTAAATGATGCAATGTAAACTCTGATTTTAAGGTCTGCGAAACTAATAAGATTCTAGGTAAGGGTTCTTTATTATCCTAAAGGGAAGGGGTTAGGCATCCATTAAGATCTGCTAACTTGCGGTGATCCGATCAAACTCAGGTTAATATTATACTAAGAAAAATGCATGTTTAAAATATGAAGTTAAAAAAGATGTTTGCAAATAATTAATGGAAGAGATGCATTTTGTACATGTATGCATTTGTGACAATTAATAAGGAGAAAAGCAATTCATTTGTAATTCCAAAGGAGTAATTTTTGAAAATCATCTTTTGTTGTACAATTAATAAAGTGAATAGAAGATGATCAAAGATAGTTTGAAAATTTTAAATATGCATGACGAGCCTAAAAATAAATAAACTAGCGGAGGGTTTCTAAGTTAGAATTAACCGAGCCTACAATGTAAATAAGCTAGCGACGGGTTTCAAGTCTTAAACTAACCTACGAATTAATTCCAAGTTTGCCAATTCTAAGCATTTCAATAATTACATAAGTGCGATAAATAATATTACAATACAGAGCGAGATAAAGCTAAATTAAACAAAGTAAAAACAACAAAATAAATAAACTCCGAGGAGTATTTGCCTTCATTGACTTTGTTCCTTGCAAGCTGTCAAGAACAAACAGTTAGAAACAGTTAAATACAAATAACATCGGATCCGTATCCAAAACAGTGAATGTTTTGATCACGGAGGGCTCAGACTTAAATTTTGAAAAGACCATTCCAATCACGTCGTAGATGCAAACATATGACTAAGTGGTTATTTTTGATTGCCTCACCTACTAAACGTGTTGGTCTCTCGGATGAAAAAGAAAAGATCACTATAATCACGTCGTGGCTGCGAATATATAACTTGTTGGTTATTTTAGTCACCTGGCCTACTAAACATGTTGATCTCGGATGAAATAAAAAAGGTTTAAGCCTCATCCTTGCCTAGATGTTATATTTCCGTCTTTCCAACTGTGGAGACCTCAAAATCGACGGATATTTTTCATCGGCCAGTGTAGTATCGTGTTCAAATCAGCAAAATTTTAAACCAAGGCAACAAACAGTAAGTAGAAAGCAATATTCAGAAAGCAGAAAATCAGAGAGACAAATTCCGAAAAGACGCGTTTAGTTAAAAATAGTAAAAACAGTAAAACAGTAATATGAAACCGAGAAGCGTCTTCCGAAGATAGACGCAATATTGGTTTGAATCAATAAAACAACAAAGAGAATGCAGTATTAATTCCATCAATAACATAATAACAATGCCAAAGAAACAAACAGTAGCGATTAAACTATCCGACCCGAATTCTGAAGTTTCGGAACCAAAACAGGACTAAGAAGCATTTATGAAAAAATCAGACCCGGATTATGAACGGTGACCCGAATGAAATCAGAAATTCAGATTTTTAGATAACCAGCAACAGATATGAAAAATGCCATAATCTGGAAATATACCAAAACCGGGTCGACCCGACCCGAATTAGATGCCAACCCGAATCAAATTTTCTTTTTATTTTCAGATAACCAATATACAAGATATGAAATGTAAGAGATTTGGAAAATCCAAACTGGGTCGACCCGACCCTAATTGGAGATTCAACCTGACATCAAATAATTCCATCTATTTCAGATAACCAATAATAACAACAGCAACAATAAAAAATGGTTCTTACACGACCCGGGTAGACCCGACCCGAAATCAGTGAACAACAACAAATTAGATTTTTTTAGCAAATTCAGATAACCAATATGCAGCAACAACAACAACAAAAATGGTTCTTACCCGACCCGGGTCGACCCGACCCGAAATTAAAAGGCAGAATCCGAAACACCCTTTCTTTAGGATTTTGGGACTTGTTTTCGGCCTTAATTCTTGAGTAACAAGGAAGGCAAATGTTTGAAATCAAGAACACAACCAAAATATTTTAAATCGAATCGGACCTCCCCCAAAATCCTTTCTAAAATCCTTCGGTTTTTTCTCTTTTTCTACCCCTTTTCCTTGAAGAACACAAGGGGTTTTTATAGCTCCCTTTCCCCCCTAAAACCGAAGCTTAAATTCAAAATAAATGGCCCAAAAACAATGATTTTGGAACGGGTTTTAGGGGTATGGGTCGCGGTGAGAGGTGATGGGGTTGGTGGTGTCAGGCGGCGGTGTTGGCGAGTGGTGGTGTCAGGTGTAGGGTGCGGCGACGTAGGGGGTAGGGGTGTAGGGTGCGGCGGCCGAGAGGAGAGAGGGCTAGGGGTGTTAGGTTTTTCTTTTTTTTTTTTGTTTTTTTTGGGTTTTGGGGGTTTGGGAGTTGAATAAAAGGGGTGTGGGGGTTGGGCCGGTTTAGGGGGTTTTCGGGTGGGCCGGCCGGTTGGGCTTGGTAAAAGGGGTGTTGGGTTTTGGGTTTTTGTTTTTGTGGGTTTTGGTTTAAATGGGATAAAAGGTTGTGGGAATTTGTATTGGGTTGGGAAAATGGAATGGGTTAGAAATTATTTTGGGTTTTTAAAAAAAAATATAAAAGGGGTTTAACATTAAAAATATTATTTTTGTTTTGTAAAAGATGTGAATTATTTAAAATAACATAACGATGTGATAATAATAAAAATTTAATATTTGCGAAATGTTTAATGCTTATTAAAAAAATGGAAATGCGATGCAATTTTGTGAGAATAACATAACATAAAATTTTCGGATAAAACTTATGATTATGATAAAAAATGCAAATGACAGTAAAAACGCGAGTAATAATAATAATAAAGAGAATGATAATATATATATATATATATATATATATATATATATATATATATATATATATATATATATATATATATATATATATATGCATATATATTAAAGTTGCAAATAAGTTGGAAAAGACGGGACAAAATTGGGTGTCAACAGATGCCCCTCTTTGGCCGGAGACGATGAAAGAGTTTTCGGCCAAAGAAGTTGACTGAGTAGCCAATTTTGTCCTGATCGACGGGGCTTGAAGGAAGATTAGGTATGCATGGTAGAAACAGAATTTCAAGGGAGATGACATTGAAAAAGTTGGTGCGGATTCAAGAAATATTGCCCCAGTGTCGAGTTATGATGACACTGGTCGCCGATGTGACAAAACTATTGGGAAAGAGCGGATCGACGTTCGAAGTAGGTCGTTGACCAATTTGTCTCGGTTCATCGTAAGAGATAGTTCTACGCTGTGATGAAGTTCCTGCAAATTAAAGCTCCTGCAAACTAAAGCTTAAGATAAAATTAGTGTATAACTGCTGAGAAAAATTGTAGAGAATATAACTTGGAAATACCCGCATTAGAAGGTGGGCGCCTGACTGAAATTAAAATACCCGCATTAGGAGGTGGGCGCCTGACTGAAATTAAAATACCCGCATTATAAGGTGGGCGCCTGAAATGACGTCGTTGGATTGACGTGTTGTGTTGAAGACGTCGTTGTAATATTGTTGACGTCGTTGTTATGATGTAAAAGACAGTTGTTGTGCTGCCTGTAACGTCAAGGACATTGTTGTAATGCTGTTTTGCTGTAAAAGATAATTGTTGTGCTGAAGACGTCGTTGTAATGCTGTTGACGTCATTGTAATGCTGTAAAAATAAATGTTGTGCAGAAGATGCCGTTGCGTAGGCGTGTTGTTGATGACGCCGTTGTATGGGCGCGTTGCTGATGACATCATTGTAATGCTGTTGATATTGTTGTAATGCTGTAAAAGATAGTTGTTTTGCAGAAGACGCCATTGCGTAGGCGTGTTGTTCATGACGCCGTTGTATGGGCGCGTTGTTGATGACACCATTATATGGGCGTGTTGCTGATGACATCATTGTAATGCTCTTGATGTCGTTATAATGCTGTAAAAGATAACTGTTATGCTGAAGACATCATTGTAATGTTGTTGACGTCGTTGTAATGCTGTAAAAGATAATGTTGTGCAGAAGACGCCGTTGCGTAGACGTGTTGTTGATGACGCCGTTATATGGGCGCATTGTTGATGACGCCGTTGTGTGGGCGTGTTGCTGATGACATCATTGTAATGTTGTTGATATCGTTGTAATGCTGTAAAAGATAGTTGTTTTGCAGAAAACGCCATTGCGTAGGCGTGTTGTTCATGACGTCGTTGTATGGGCGCGTTGTTGATGACGTCGTTGTATGGGCGTGTTGCTGATGACATCATTGTAATGTTGTTGATGTCGTTGTAATGCTATAAAAGATAGTTGTTTTACAGAAGACGACATTGCGTAGGTGTGTTGTTGATGACGCCATTGTATGGGCGCATTGTTGATGATGCCGTTGTATGGGCGTGTTGCTGATGACATCATTATAATGCTGTTGATGTCGTTGTAATGCTGTAAAAGATAGTTGTTTTGTAGAAAACGCCATTGCGTAGGCGTGTTATTCATGACGCCGTTGTATGGGCGCGTTGTTGATGACGCCGTTGTATGGGCATATTGCTGAAGACATCATTGTAATGTTGTTGATGTCGTTGTAATGCTGTAAAAGATAGTTGTTTTGTAGAAGACGCCATTGCGTATGCGTGTTGTTGATGACGCCGTTGTATGGGCGCGTTGTTGATGACGCCGTTGTATGGGCGTGTTGCTGATGACATCATTGTAATATTGTTGATGTCGTTGTTGTAAGAATGTAACGCTGGGGTCGTCGTTGTATCGACGTGTTGTGTTGAGGACGTTATTGTGATGACGTTGTTGCAAGAATGTAATGCTGAAGACGTTGTTACAAGAATGTAATGCTGAAGAAGTTGTTGCAAGAATGTAATGTTGAAGACGTTGTTGCAAGAATGTAATGTTGTTTGCTATAAGAGATAGCTGTTGCGCTGAAGATGATGTTGTAATATCGTTGACGTCGTTGTAATGATAACGCTGAGGACATCGTTGTAATGCTGTTGATGTCATTGTAATGCTGTAAAAGATAGCTGATGTGCTGCAGTAACGTCGATGACGTTGTTGTAATGTTATTTGTTGTAAGAGATAGTTGTTGAGCTGAAGACGTCATTGTAATGTTGTTGACGTATGATAACGCTGAGGACATTGTTGTAATGATGTTGATGTCATTGTAATGCTGTAAAAGATAGCTGATGTGCTGCAGTAACGTCGATGACGTTGTTGTAATGTTGTTTTGTTGTAAAAGATGTAAATGACGTCCTTGCCGCCAGTTTGCTGTAATATGGTTCCACGTTGTGCTGAATCTTCTGCCTATTCAAACTCATGTGGACTGTGAATTGAAATGTCGTCCTGGCACGGGCGAAAATGTGATGCGACGTCTTTGTCATCGGGTTTGCTGTGTTGTCGTTCCCTGTGATTCGAAATAACATCTTTGTGCAGACATAATAGTCGGGACCCTGTAAGTCAAGATGATGTCTTCGTATAGATGCAAAACAGGAACGTAATCCTTGTAGTGAGCTGTGATACAGAAATTCTCTGTGAACTTGATCATAAGTGATGTGGCTTCCCTGCTTTTTCAACCTGAAGAACCTGTACTCAAAGAAAATTTGTGAGTTTGGTGGGGGCGGTTGATTCGCGTTGACTTTGTAGCTTCTGCTCTTGATAGTTGCACGTCCTGCTGTTTCGGACCTGTAGCCCCTGTCTAGTTCCCAGTCTTGGCTAACTGTTGATGAAAACATTTGTTGAAAACAATTTGTTTATAAGAAAATGTGCTTATTAGTAAAAAGTTCTTGTCGAACTCTAATGAAAATATTTGTTGAAAATAATTTGCTTATAAGAAAGTATGCATATTAGTAAAAAAAATCTTGTCAAACTCTATTGAAAATAATTTGCTTATAAGAAAGTATGCATATATGTAAATGTCTGTTGAGCAGTGACATGCGGTAAAATGAAGCAAACGTCTTATCCAAAATCATTCTTCCGGCTGAAGATTTAGTTTGCCGATGCTTTTCCATGTTTATCGGCGTCCTCTGGCAGTGATCCCTTAAAAAAATGCCCCAGTTTCCGATATGTGAGGATGATGAACTTTCGAACGGACAACCGAGTCTTGTGTGGGTTGATGTCCTGTCCTATCAGGGTGATCAGATGAGTGCATTTTGTCATGTATGAGATAAAGTAGAAAAGATTTCCTAATGGTGGGACCGAAGCCGATTTAGGTCGCCTACGTATCCCTATGGGGGAATCAGACGTAGTTCATTACAAGCAAAGGGGATTGTAAGGGTTTTTCTAAAAATGGGACCGAAGCCGATGTGGCCGCCTACGTATCCCGCCGAGGGAATCAGGTCATAACGTAGTTCAGGTGACGAAAAAAATAGATTTTGGGGAAATTTCTGTCTTAAAGAGACGAAACCCTCTGTGGGTTCTATGCGTATCACGTCAAGGGAGCGCAACTTTTACAACATGGAAAAGTATTACATAGAGAATAACAATTCCTAAATATAGTATCTCTTCATTGCATCTGCATTGATGGTTTTTTGCCATTCTATTCTGATAAAGTGGCCCCGGACAAACTGCGTCCATCTGCTTTTCATCAATCAGTCTCTTCGTACATGATTTCGTATCCACTTGACTTTGAAAGATATAGCGTTGCCCCAGTAAAAGAATGCTCGTACCAATACTTTGTAATTATCAACCATCTTGATGTTTCATGCAAACCTGGCTTTGACTTATGCCCCAGTTCTTTCGGTTGTGAGTCTTCCTCGTATTCTCCGAAGTCTTGTTCGTTGTTTGGGACTTTGTTTGCTTGTTTCATTATATGTCACATATTATCGACAAATTTATTAGTTTGCATGATGAAAAAGAAAAGAAATTTATTAAACAAAACAAATTTTAAAATAGCAAAAACAATGCAGATCTGTCTTTTTAAGCTTTCAAAAGGTGGAGGGAAATACACTAAAATGCATAAATGCGATTCAGGCCTCAATTTAAATCGCATTGTTTCAATAAATTAGCGTTAATACAATATGATCGGGGAATTAAAAGATGGGGTGCTCCTCCATTTTTTAGTCAACACGAATCAACCTTTGGGGGAAATAAATTAGGCCAAATAAACCTCCTGAAAAATAAAGCAAACTAAGTTAGTATAAGACGAGAAATTATTGCTTCAAATAACATGCATAGAGTGTAAGTAAATAGCAAACAAATTGTATGAAATTAAATGCGCGTCCTAATATGCATGGGGCCTCTCTTATGCCAGAGGTGGGTCTAAACGCCAGATATGCGGGATTACGACAGATTGATCCAAGCTGTTAAACTGCAATGCTCTTGTCGGAAATGAGACAAAATGAATGTACATTTTCCAATTTCGGCATGTCCTGATTAGGCTTGGATTTGTCTATCATTATCACGCTACACATAATATGCTGATTGGTCGTTGGGTTGTGAGACCCTTGGACAACTTTGGCAGATTTCTTGATTGTGGAGTCGATGCCAAGGATCAGCCTACCTAAGGTATATGCATGTATGACTTATGATAAAGGGAGGTATAGCTCTATCCTAAATTTTCTAAGATTTGGCTGACTAGACTCAAGGTTCCCGAGCAGACTGCTCGAGTGAGAAGGCTACGCGGCCAACCGGATGGTCCGGACGCTCCGCGCATATACCAACTCTCCTAAAAATTTTGGAAATTTGAAAGAAGTTTGTGGGTGCGCAAAACATACCTCGCGTGTAATGTGTGATAGTGTCAATTTCCAGAGTGGAAGAAATATGAGCGAAATGCCAATTTAAGGAAAGCAGTAAGAGAATATAGCAATTAAAGCAGTTATGCATGCAAAATTTTATAAAGCAAACAAATCAAAGCATTAAATCAAATAAAGAACAAAAAGTAAAGCATAATAATAATTAACCTGAATTTGCTATGGTTAAGAACCTGAAAAGTCCCCAGTGGAGTCGCCATGCTGTCAGGCCCTATTTTGACCCGACCCCGCGAGAGGTCAAAGCGGAGCACAACGTATTCGGTGATTCCTGGGTAAATGGATTGAGGAGTCGCCACCTAATTATTTTTTACGGTGAATTAGGACACCTAAATGTTAAACTAAATGATGCAATGTAAACTCCGATTTTAAGGTCTGCGAAACTAATAAGATTCTAGGTAAGGGTTCTTTATTATCCTAAAGGGAAGGGGTTAGGCATCCTTTAAGATCCGCTAACTTGCGGTTATCCGATCAAACTCAGGTTAATATTATACTAAGAAAAATGCATGTTTAAAATATGAAGTTAAAAAAGATGTTTGCAAATAATTAATGGAAGAGATGAATTTTGTACATGTATGCATTTGTGACAATAAATAAGGAGAAAAGCAATTCATTTGTAATGCCAAAGGAATAATTTTTGAAAATCATTTTTTGTTGTACAATTAATAAAGTGAATAGAAGATGATCAAAGATAGTTTGAAAATTTTAAATATGCATGACGAGCCTAAAAATAAATAAACTAGCGGAGGGTTTCTAAGTTTTAATTAACCGAGCCTACAATGTAAATAAGCTAGCGACAGGTTTCAAGTCTTAAACTAACCTATGAATTAATTCCAAGTTTGCCTATTCTAAGCATTTCAATAATTACATAAGTGCGATAAATAATATTACAATACAGAGCGAGATAAAGCTAAATTAAAGAAAGTAAAAACAACAAAATAAATAAACTCCGAGGAGTATTTACCTTCATTGACTTTGTTCCTTGCAAGCTGTCAAGAACAAACAGTTAGAAACAGTTAAATACAAATAACTTCGGATCCGTATCCAAAACAGTGAATGTTTTGATCACGGAGGGCTCAGACTTAAATTTTGAAAAGACCATTCCAATCACGTCGTGGCTGCAAACATATGACTAAGTGGTTATTTTTTATTGCCTCACCTACTAAACGTGTTGGTCTCTCGGATGAAAAAGAAAAGATCACTATAATCACGTGGTGGCTGCGAATATATAACTTGTTGGTTATTTTAGTCACCTGGCCTACTAAACATGTTGATCTCGGATGAAATAAAAAAGGTTTAAGCCTCATCCTTGCCCATAAGTTATATTTCCGTCTTTCCAACTGTGGAGGCCTCAAAATCGACGGATATTTTTCATCGGCCAGTGTAGTATCGTGTTCAAATCAGCAAAATTTTAAACCAAGGCAACAAACAGTAAGTAGAAAGCAATAATCAGAAAGCAGAAAATCAGAGAGAAAAATCCGAAAAGACGCGGTGTTTAGTTTAAAACAGTAAAAATAGTAAAACAGTAATATGAAACTGAGAAGCGTCTTCCGAAGATGGACGCAATATTGGTTTGAATCAATAAAACAACAAAGAGAATGCGGTATTAATTCCATCAATAAAATAATAACAATGCCAAAGAAACAAACAGTAGCGATTAAACTATCCGACCCGAATTCTGAAGTTTCGAAACCAAAACAGGACTAAGAAGCATTTATGAAAAAATCAGACCCGGATTATGAACGGTGACCCAAATGAAATCAGAAATTCAGATTTTTAGATAACCAGCAACAGATATGAAAAATGCCATAATCTGGAAATATACCAAAACCGGGTCGACCCGACCCGTGTCAGTGACCCGACCCGAATCAGATGCCAACCTGAATCAGATTTTCTTTTTATTGTCAGATAACCAATATACAAGATATGAAATGCACGAGATTTGGAAAATCCAAACCGAGTCGACCCGATTTGGAGATTCAACCCGACATCAAATAATTCCATCAATTTCAGATAAACAATAATAACAACAACAACAATAAAAAATGGTTCTTACACGACCCGGGTAGACCCGACCCGAAATCAGTGAACAACAACAAATCACATTTTTTTAGCAAATTCAGATAACCAATATGCAGCAACAACAACAACAAAAATGGTTCTTACCCGACCCGGGTCGACCCGACCCGAAATTAAAAGGCAGAATCCGAAACACCCTTTCTTTCGGATTTTGGGACCTGTTTTCGGCCTTAATTCTTGAGTAACTAGGAAGGCAAATGTTTGAAATCAAGAACACAACCAAAATATTTTAAATCGAATCGGACCTCCCCCAAAATACTTTCGAAAATCCTTCGGTTTTTTCTCTTTTTTCTCCCCCCCCCCCTTTCCTTGAAGAACATAAGGGGTTTTTATAGCTCCCTTTCCCCCCTAAAACCGAAGCTTAAATTCAAAATAAAGGGCCCAAAAACAATGATTTTGGAACGGGTTTTAGGGGTATGGGTCGCGGTGAGAGGTGATGGGGTTGGTGGTGTCAGGCGGCGGTGTTGGCGAGTGGTGGTGTCAGGTGTAGGGTGTGGCGACGTAGGGGGTAGGGGTGTAGGGTGCGGCGGTCGAGAGGAGAGAGGGCTAGGGGTGTTAGGGTTTTCTTTTGTTTTTTTTGGGTTTTGGGGGTTTGGGAGTTGAATAAAAGGGGTGTGGGGGTTGGGCCGGTTTAGGGGGTTTTCGGGTGGGCCGGCCGGTTGGGCTTGGTAAAAGGGGTGTTGGGTTTTGGGTTTTTGTTTTTGTGGGTTTTGGTTTAAATGGGATAAAAGGTTGTTGGGATTTGTAGTGGGTTGGGAAAATGGAATGAGTTAGAAATTGTTTTGGGTTTTTAAAAAAAAAATATAAAAGGGGTTTAACATTAAAAATATTATTTTTGTTTTGTAAAAGATATGAATTATTTAAAATAACATAACGATGTGATAATAATAAAAATATAATATTTGCGAAATGTTTAATGCTTAATAAAAAAATGGAAATGCGATTCAATTTTGTGAGAATAACATAACATAAAATTTTCGGATAAAACTTATGATTATGAAAAAAATGCAAATGACAGTAAAAACGCGAGTAATAATAATAATAAATAGAATGATAATATATATATATATACATGTATGCATATAGATTAAAATTGTTTTGGAGGTGTTAACAATATTTTAAATTGCAAATAAGTTGGAAAAGACGGGACAAAATTGGGTGTCAACTCCCGATCCAATGCATTTCAAATATACCCCCGAAGGCAAGTGTGTTCGAATAGCCCCGAAGGCAAATGTATATGAATAGCCCCGAAGGCAAGTGTATTTGAATAGCCCCGAAGGCAAGTGTATTTGAATAGCCCCGAAGGCAAATATATTTGAATAGCCTCGTAGGTGATAGCAAAACTATTTACCTTACCAATATTTCTATCATCTCACCTGTATGACTCAACCTACACCCACTCACACACACACACACACACACACACACACACACACATATATATATAATATTCAGAAGATTCAAATAATGTTCCTTTGTTTCAACTTTTCGCTCTTCCCACTTGTAAGGGTTATACCTCTCGAACCGTAACTTCAAATAAGGTGTTTCTTACTCTGAGTCGAAGGTAACACGGGGATCTATCGCTAACCCAAGTTTCCTCTGAAAATGCTTAGTATAACTAGTACAACACTCAATAAACAACACTATGAAAATTGTCTCGCCAGAATATTTGTAAAACAAAACACAATTTTAAAACAGTCATAACTCTTTATCCGTTAGTCAGATTAACCTCCGTAAAGTCTCAAACTTTCGACAGTAGAGGAATCTCAAACTTTTGTTCAGCACAACATTTCAGATTGCTCACAGAAACATTCAGTTCTTTTATTTTAATAATTCTCATAAACTATTTGGCCAGAATTTTGTAAAAACAAAACACAATCTTAAAATAATCTTAACTTTTTATCCGTAAGTTGGATTACTCTCTGCAAAGTCTCAAACCGTTTACAGTAGAGAAATCTAGAACTTGTGTTCAGTACAACATTTCAGATTCCTCACCAAAACATTCAGTTCTTCCGTTATACGTTCTGTCTTCCGAATTTCATTCGATCCGAGGAAGAAAATTTGAACTGCGATAACTCTCAAACCGTATGTCTGTTTTATCCCCTCTTGGTGAAATATGACATTGAAGGAGAGATGTACAACCCTGTAAAATCTCATCCAATTCTAACAAACATATGTCAGCGAAACAGATTATAATTTCCTGGCCTAAACTAGCTATTAAATAACCTACTAACAATAATTTCATGATCATTCTTTCAACATTCGGATCATATTCTAATATGTATTGTAACTTAAAAATAAGGGATTATACTAAGAGTTATGAGTGAGAGAACTCACCTTTAGTTGCTTCGTACTACAGATGAACTTTAAAACTCCAACTAATCCTTTCCCTTCTTGCTCTCTTGGTATTTTTCTGATTTTTGTTCTTGCTCTCTTGATATTTTTTCTGATTTTTGTTCTTTGTGCTAAGTGCTTTGTTTTGTTCCATGTAGAATATATAATGAGGTGTGTGTAACTTGTAGAAGGTGGAAGGAGAAGGGGTTGAGGGAGATGAAAAGGGGAAGGGGGGGATGTACGTGCAGTTATAGGGAAGGGGGAATGAATGCAGATGGTTTCTATTATTATTATTATTATTATTATTATTATTATTATTATTATTATTATTATTATTATTATTATTATTATTATTATTATTATTATTATTATTATTATTATTACTTTGTAACAAATCAGGATTTTACAAAGGTATACATTGAATATATATGCCAAGAGATAATGACATTATAATAAAGATAAAATGTCAGGCAAATACAGATGTCTATGATCATTTATGAACTGACCAAAGGTTCTACGAGATAGATAAAGTAACGAGTTTATAGCTTAACGAAACTAAGAAAATCTTTTCCCAAAAGCGTCATTGACAGAAATTCTTAGCAATGAGGCGAGTGAAGGAATTCGAATCTAAGTATAATGTAAACTCTTCAGAATCTTCCACGTACTGAATAAGGAAATAAGTTAATAACCCACCTTTTAAGGGGGTAGTAACACCAAGGATTGGAATCAGGAGCAATGTTTGAGATTGTGTACGTGTACCAGGATATTTTGGAATTAAGAAGAGTACGACAAGTAAGAAAATGAGTGAACAAGTTTCAAAAGAAGTAAAGAAAAGAAGTTGTTTATAATTACGAGTAGTGAGAAAGTACGAAAATAAGAAAAAGAGAGATTCCTTTCAGACCATGAATGAGAGTTAACTACGATGATGCGTGCACTACAGATTCGATGATATTGTCCATAAAGTGCTTACGATTCAGATACTACAAATGTAAGAGTTTTTAGCGCCATTAACAAAGTTGACACAAAAGGCCATAAGATTCCAGTGATTCGATGCGTGTGAGCAAAGTTTTCAAGAGTTAAAAGATAGACTAACGTCGGTACCAACCTTTATTCTCTCAGAGGGTCCAAAAGGCTATGTTGTGTATTGTGATGCCTCGGGAGCGGGTTTAGGATGTGTGCTAATGCAGCATGGTAAAGTGATTACCCATGCTTCAAGGCAATTGAGGAAACATGAAACTATTCGAAGCACGATTTGGAGTTGGCCGCGGTGGTTTACGTACTTAAAATTTGGCGGCCTTACTTGTATGGTGTTTATGTAGACATCCTATACCATCCCGGTAAAGCTAATGTTGTAGCAGACACGCTCAGTCGTAAGTCGATGCTGATGCAGGTCGAGAGAAGGAATTAGTAAGAGAGTTCCATCAGTTAGTTAGTCTGGAAATACGACTAATGGCTTCAGGGATGGTGGCTTTGTGATTTAGAATACAACAGGGTCATCCCTCATACGGGGAGAGAAGGAATGTCATGATGAAGATCCCATTTTTAAAGAAGATTGGAAAAGTATTTAGTAACAGAGAACCACAACTTTCGAGTATAATGGGAGAGGGACCCTCAGGTGGAAGGTTCATTCGTGTATTCCCAGTGTAGCAGGATTACGAGATAAGATTATGACGGAGGTCCATCGATCATGAAATTTCGTTCACTATGGATCTACTAAGATGTATTATGGTCTCAAGAGTATATATTGATGGAACGACATGAAGAGGAACATTGCGGAGTTGTAGCTCAGTGTCTTAATTATCGGCAAGTGAAAGCAGAGCACCAAAAGTCCGGTGGCTTGACTCAGAACATTGAAATACCGACGTGGAAATGAGAAACGATTAATATGGATTTCATTACGGGTGTACCTCGCCTTCTCATAAGTTTGATTCTATTTGGGTAATTGTTAATAGACTGACCAAATTAGCTCTATTCGCGGTAGTCAAAAACTACCTACACAACCGAGGACTACGCAAAGTTGTACGCCTTTATGGTATGCCTGTTTATATTATATCTGACCGAGGTACGCAGTTCACAGTTAATTTTTGGAGATCGTTTCAAAAAGGGTTTGAACACTCAAGTTAATCTTAGCACTGCTTTCCACCCTGAAACAGATAGTCAGGCCGAGCGTACGGTTCAAATGCTCGAGGACATGCTACGAGCTTGCGTATTGGACTTCAAAGGAAGATGGGATGATCATCTATCCCTCATTGAATTTGTGTACAATAGTAGTTATTATGATAGTATCAAGATGGCTCCGTACAAGACTTTGTATGGACGAAAAAGTAAATCTCCTATCGGATGGTACTAAGTAGGCTAATCAGGATTATTTTGTGCCAGACCTAGTGCACTAGGCCATAGAGAATATGAAGTTTATCCAAGAAACTGTTAATCGCTCAGAGTCGTCAGAAGTCGTATTCAGATGTGCGGCGGTGGGACTTAGAGTTCCAAGTGGATGATTGGGTCTTTTTGAAGATCTCTCCTATGAAAGGTGTAATGAGGTTTGGGAGAAAGGGATAGCTCAATCAAAGGTACATTGGGCCATATCTCATAATTCGATGAATCGGCTAAGTGGCTTATGAATTAGACTTGCCTCTAGAGTTAAAGTTTGTTCATCCGATTTCCCATGTTTCTATGTTGGGAGCGTGTATTGGAGATCCTTCCCAGATTGTACCGATTGGCAATGTGAAAATTACAGAGGACCTATCATATGAAGAGGTTCCTATTGTTATCTTAGATCGACAAGTCTGCAAGTTGAGGACTAAAGAAGTAGCCCTGTGGAAGTTCTATGACAAAATAAGAATAAAGGAAAAAAATGACATGGGAGGCGGAAAAAGAGGCAAAGCACAAATATCCTTACCTATTTCAGACCAACGTCGAAGTACCAAGAGAAGCATAAGGTGAGTTCTATTTCATATTATTATAATTGTTGTTTGGTGACCATGTGAGGTCTGATATAAGGATGTATGTTATATTATATGGCCCTGTGAAGCGGTGGTTGTATTTCTGGCTACGTGACGGAGATTAGATATGTCACCCCGACATTCGAGGATGAATATTTCTAAGGGGGCAGGAATGTAATATCCCGTACTTTCGGGTCATGGTTTGAATTACTAGACGTGTGTAAATAGACCCGAGCGTTGGAGGATTTTTTATCATATTAATGTATGCCACTAAAGAAGCTTGGTATATAAAAGGATAAAACCTCAAAATAATTTTGGACGTAACAAATGTGATGACGGGGATCGAAAATAATATTTTGTATGTCCCAAAAGAGGTATGTCCCAAAAGAGGTTATGAACTAGTGGTATATGGCATGATTACGACATTGAGTATATGAAGATTTTATAAGTTATTAAGATTTAAGTGAATTGGGATCAAGAAATTAATTATGTGTGTGATTGATTAATTGTGGGATAAGGATTAAGTTTATTACTATGTTGACACGTGGCTTCTTGAAAACAATTGATGAAAATGACTAAGGCTTGATATTAGATAGGTGACTTATCTTGGGGAGTGTAGGAAGTTCCACGTGTAAAGGGGGAGAAATATTCTCCATGCATATATTTTCATTCCTTCACATTTGACATAAAAAAATGGAGGCTGCAACTTATCTTTCTATTTTGAGGATTTCTTGTTTTACATATGAACCAAAACCGTATGAAGCAACCAACCTGTCCACGGATTGAAGTAATTTCTTCAATCATTTCTTTTTTTACTACCCATGTTTATTATGGGATCTTGCAATATCAGTTGAATCCTGGAGTTTATGGGGGTTAGATGTTCACTGCAATATGATTGGGTTATCAACAATCGACGAAGGTATGTTAAGGCAAATCATTTCTTCTTTTGGCATGGTCCATGTAACGAAACGTAACCGTAATATTGTTCCATAAATGATTCTACTCTTGTAGATAAAGAATATCCATGTTATTGATTCCTATGTTGAAAACATGTCTAAGTATGTTCCTAAATCCTTATTGGAGTATATGGGAAAGATGTTAATATTCCCAATGTTAGCCGAAGGTACAAGGATATTATGTCATCCGATAAGTTCAGAATGTTTTATTGTCATTCATGCATTTGCATTACATTCAGGTATTACCCTGGACCCACATGTGTTATATACACTACTATATGGTACGCATTATATATATGTAGGGGATGGAAAAATAGAATGACATTATGTACGCAACACCACCTGTAGCTGGTACAGATATCACGAAAAGAAAGATGCTCAATGAGGCCAACATGATAATGATTATGCCCATAGAGGCCGAAATGATATGATGCCCACAAAGGCTGTTATGGGGAAGGAAGATGCCCTTATGTGACCAATATATATATGTAAACCGCATTTGCATTTTGCATGACATTTAGGCATATTAGGGCCCTCAGAGGCATTCACTACTGGTCGGTTGTTGTCTGTCGGCTGTTGTTGTCGACTATTTATGACGGTTGTTATTGCTTCAGTTTATTCCTGTATCTCTGTTATGCTATTGTTCATGCCTGACATACTCAGTACATCAGTCGTACTGACGTTCCTTTTTTCGGGGGACACTGTGTTTCATGCCCGCAGGATCAGGTAAACAGTAGGACGGTTCGCTCTAGTAGGTTGCCGGTTCAGCTGATGTTGGAGCACTCTATTTCTTCCAGAGTTGCAGTCTAGTCTCGGTATGATATTTTGCATATGTATATGGGTATGGCGGGGCCCTGTCCTGTCCTTATGATGCACGTATTCTTTAGAGGCTTGTAGACAGTTGTCCTGTGTTTAGTAGTCGTGTATAGCCATGTCGGCCTTGGTGTGTGTGCCAACAGATATTTGGTGACGGTCCTTGTGGCCACGATTGATTATGGTTAGCTGATAAATTGTGAAGAGTGGTGTCCGGCAGGTAGGGTCTGGGTGCCCGTCATGGCCCTCCGGTTTGTGTCGTGGCAGAAACCACTCATTCATTGTTCACGAGAAAATGCTCTCTACCAGGAATCGGGAGCTAAAATTTGACAGAATGAGTCCTAAAAACACCAATTCCTCTGGATTAGGCCTTTCCCATATTCGTCACGGGCAGCAGTTTGTGTCCCTGTCCCTAACTCCTAAGAAATGGATTCACATCCAATGACAGAAATAGAATTATAGAAAGGTTACATCTTAAGTTTCCTGCTAGTCGGAATCACCAATCAATAGGTGTACAGGGATGTAACATTACAGCATAGGGATTTTATTGAACTTACTTTGTTTCTCTTCTGGTTTACTGTCGATGAATAATTTGTGTATATATCACTGAAAGCCTATTGAAAATAATGTCCTCATTAGGCTCTAAACCAAATACAAATGCTCTAGATATGATCTTTACGAAAACGATTTTTGAATAAAACTTCTGGCAGTTAAGTACGCTTGAAGAAGCACAGTACACTTTAGAGCTTTGAAGAAGTGCTTTTTCTGCTAAAACACAGGCAGCTGCAATATTTGCATGTGAAGATAAACCACTGAACAACTAAACCTGCCTTATCTGACTGTCCCTATCACCAATCAAAAAGTGTATAGAGTAATGGCTACACAAAGATTAAACATGCATTTAGTTGATTAATACCCCCAATCGCCGATCAGGAACTGTACTATCACAAAGTATATCCTGGCGCGACCTAAACCAAGGCAAAGATATGGAAGAATGGGGATCAAAGTGTGCCATACTCAAAATAGTGGTTATGAAGAGAAAAAGATGAGTATGATAGACTACAGCTAATAAGGAAAATAGAAAAGAGTTGGATGAAGCCTATCATGCTACAACAAAGGGACAATTGATGATCATGCCAATATTAAGATTAATAAAGAATGAGCTAATATTAGTTGTTTGTACTGCAAGTGTTCGTTAGTACAACTTGACTTCTGATGTCTCATTAGATGTAGAGTTACTATTATTGTCTTTAAACCAGCTTCGTAACTTCAAGTCCTAATGTGTAGCTAGTTCTGTTTGTATCCATCATGGCTGCAGGAAATTATTCATCATGATCTGTGTGAGACTCTTGCCTTTAGTTGGTAGCCGGTTCAAGCTCAAAGTGGACTCTTCGATCTACTATCGATTTGCATGTTTTCAAATTGGGAATGTGGTCCGTGTTATGCCATGAAAGGTTCCACTCTTCCTCAATCCCGTACCTCCTCTGTACTCGGGAGCTAAAAGTCAACCCTGTGAAAGATATATTATGTATTCCAAGAAAGAATCTTCAGTGATCATCAGTCCAATCAACCATAAACATTCAATCATGACAAAAAATCTCCTTTGCACCAAAATGATTTTAGAGAATTCTAGGAAAGATTGCACATTTCCAACTTGGCAGCTACTAAAATCTCAATTTTATTTCAAGAAAACCAATGATATACAAGAATAAATTGGTGAGTACAAAAAAAAAATACATGTCACCCATATAATTCACATCAAAATCACGCACAAATACAAACACAAAATATTTGGAAGTTGTGAACAAAGGGAATAGACTGCTCTTAACTATTCACAGTTGCACAGTGCTTCCTGATCTCACCAGCAGAGCCGGTCTTGACTTCAATCCTTCCCATTTTCTCCATGGCCTTACCAAATTCAGCATTAAATTGTTTGAGTGATCCTTGTACTAACTGGTTGATGTATGAATTTGTTGTCGCACTTGTTGTCAGGGCTACATCAGATTGGAATAGCCCTTTTCTATTCAGCACAAGCTTAAAGTAGCTAAGATCAAATTTACTGGCACTGCCAGGATCCATTTCAACAATTGTCGTATTGTCATTGATTGATTTGCATTTCTTCATCTTAAGATTAGCTGCATATTCGCTGTCTAGAGATGGATCTTGTTTGCCCCAAACTCCGATAAAATTATATAAACGTGATGAAAATGACGGGCAGTGAGAGACTCCAATGGTATGTGCACCTGATAGAAAATTGTTCATAGTAGTAATGATATTTGTCCAAAAGACCTAAATGTATGGAAAATTTCGATAAAGACCAAGAAGAAATCAGTATGGATGTACTAACTTAAACTTACCAGACAAAAGGACCAAGTCTTTTAGGTCAAGACCCTTGCTGGCAAAAGATGTCTGGAGACTGGAAAAGTCACTAGTTGGAGGGGGGATGTTTGCCAAGTCTTCCGAGGCGTTTGATATTATTCCATCTCTTCTACCAGTTGGAACTTTCCAGTAAGGGCCTCCCTGAAGAAAAAGGGAGACAGAGGTTAAGAACATATTTCCTTTTAGCTTAGTGAAAGAAATAATCCCCTTGATTATTTTCATTGATTTAATAGCTATATATACAAGTTACATATTTCCATAATAGGAAAATCCTTTTCCTATTCTACTTCTAAATCCTTATTCTACCATAATTCTAACTATATAATTATGGTAGGTGTATAACACTAATTAAGGTAACCTTTACACTACAATATACTCCAAATATATATACCATATATACAATATTGTTTTGTAACTAATTTGGCCGAGAATGGGCTGAGCCCACTGCTGGGCTTTGTTTAACACACCCCCACAGTCATAGCGGGCGGTTTTCGAACGCCGAGGCGTCCCTAAAATCTTCAAAGAGAACCGCCGGTAGACCCTTTGTAAAGATGTACGCAATTTGATAACGAGACGGGACATGGCATACGCGAACTTGACCCTTTGCAACCTTTTCACGGACAAAGTGAATGTCCATTTCGATATGCTTGGTGCGCGGTGTTGAACTCGGGTTACCCGAAAGGTAGATGGCACTAATGTTATCGCAATATACCAAGGTTGCCTTCGAATGGGACAATGAAGCTCCAAAAGCAAATTACGTAGCCAACATGACTCGGAGACCACATTCGCTACCCCTCGATATTCGCCTCTAACCGGAGCGTGACGAGTTGCTTGACGTTTTGCCGACCATGAGACCAAGTTGTTGCCAAGGAACATACGGTAGCCGAAGTCGACCGTCGGTGTCCGGACACCCACCCCAATCGCATCCGTGTAAGAGACAAGTGTGGATGTAGATGACGGATACAAGTGCAACCCATAGTCTAGTGTCCCCCGAATATACTTGAATGATGCGTTTGATTGCATTCATGTGCTCAACTCGGGATCATGCATGAATAAACACACCGCTGAACCGCATATGTAATATCCGGTCCGGTAAAGGTAAGATCGGAGGGCCCCCGCAAGATCGCGATATCGGGTCGGGTCCTCGTATGGTGCCCGTGCGGCACTCGGCTTTGGGTTTGCATCAACCGGTGTGGAAGTGGACTTACAGGATGACATCCCGCCCTCTCTATGATCTCGGCAAAGATACTTCCGTTGAGACAGAAACAAGCCACCCGAATGACGTTTGACGGCAATCCCCAAAAAATAACTCAACGGCCCTAAGTCCTTCATAGCAAATTCGGGCGAGCATGGCCATGATAGGCGACGCAAAGCATCGGAGGAGGCGGTCAAGATGATATCATCCACATATAACGAGAATATAGGCCAATGATGAACCACGGCGGTAGATGAACAAAGAATTATCGGACTGCCGTGTGTGAACCCAATAGTCGAAACAAAATCCGCAAATCGTGTATACCAGGCCCGTGGAGACCGCTTAAGCCCATATAAGGACTTCTTCAACAAACAGACATGATGAGGGTGGTTGGGATCTCGAAACCCAACGGTGATGCATATAGATCTGTTTCCTTGAGATCTCCATGTAGAAACGCATTCTTGACATCCAACCGATGAATCGGCCAAGTCTTTGAAAGAGCCAAGCTAAGTACAAGATACGAATGGTAGCCGGTTTGACCCGGACTAAACGTCTCACCACAATCAATACCAACCGCCGAGTCTTACCATCACCAACAAGTCGCGCCTTATGCCGAGCAAAGGACCCATCCGAATTCTCCTTGTGAGCAAAAATCCACATAGACACGATAATATTAGTACCATATGGACGGGGCACCAACTCCCACGTCTTATTATCAATAAGAGCATTATATTCATCGGTCATAGCAATTTTCCAATTAGGGTCATTTAATGCGGACACCGGATTGCGGGGCAAGGGGGATTTAGAGACATCCGAATGTAAGTTAAAATGTCTTTTAGGTGTAAAAATACCCCGCCGACTACGAGTGACCGGTCTATGACTCGAGGAAGAATGGAGTGAATTTTGGGAATTTTCCGGGTTCGGGACGGAGCGGCCGGCGAGCGGTGGGCCCGCTGGCCCAAATCGGTAAAAAGCGGGCTCCTCGGTTTCGGACCGGTTCCGAGAATTGGGCTGAAACGGCCCAATTTTCGGAACTGTTCCGATTCTTGGAACACGAGGGGGCGATGATGCGTGGGACCGGCGGGCGGTGGGCCCGCCGGGGGATTTTGGGCACGGGAGTTGTCCGAAAAATTCGAATAATATACGGGGATATTTGGTCATCCAAAAAATTATACAACTTAGGTTCGGGAGTATGAACTTTTGTAAACGGGAATTGAGTTTCATCAAAAATGACATGGCGATTGATTATGATTTTCTTGGAGGATAAATCAAAACACTTATAACCACGATGATTTGACGGATAACCCAAAAACACACACGGGGTAGACCGAGCCGGAGTTTGTTAATTGTTGTGGATGGGAATAGTGGATAACACAAGCACCCAAAAATCCGAAGGTGAGAATAAGAAGGGTTCTTATTATATAAGATTTTGAGAGGGGAAGAATATGTCGGACCTTTAGACGGAATTATGTTCGAGAAGGTAAGTGGCCATTTGTAGTGCATGATGCCAAAAATACGGAGGTATGGAGGCATGGATTAGTAGGAGAGTTCGGACAATGTTATTTATGGAACGAATTTTGCGTTCGGCTTTCCCATTTTGTGAAGATGTATGAGGACATGAAAACCGAAAATTTATCCCATGAGTAGCACAAAATTCTCGAAACTCCCTATTGTCATACTCTTTCCCATTATCACATTGAATATTTTTTATTTCTCTTTCGAATTGAGTACGAATGAATGCTCTAAATTTTATGAAGACGGAAAACACTTGTGATTTATTCGCAATTGGAAACGTCCACAAAAATCTAGAATAATCGTCTAAAAAGAGAACATAATATCGATGACCCATTGAACTAAGAACAGGAGATGTCCATAAGTCGCTATGAACAATGTCAAATGGCATAGAAGTATGAGAATTGGAGTCTACAAATGGCAACTTAACACTTTTTCCTAATGAACAAGATTGACACATTGGAGTACGACTCGTACCCTTACAAGAAATAAAGCTATTTTTATCTAATACCGATAAAATAGAAGATCCGGATGACCCGAGACGAGCATGCCACATGGAAGGAGAGATGGCTGCAAAAGGCGATGGCAAGGCTGGACTCGATGGACGAAAACCGGGCATGATAGGATATAGATCCCCCTACTATCACACCTCATGAGACGACTCCCCGTCTTGAAATCCTTTCACGAGAGAAACCGAAAGGATCAAATTCAACGAAATGTAATTGTCATTCGTGAACTTTCGGACGAGACACTAAATTTTTAATCAATTTAGGAGCATGTAAAGTATTTTTCAAGAGGAGTGGTGGATTGGGGGGAGACAACGTTTTTCGACCATACCCTAGAATTGGAATAGAGCGCCATTACCAATAATTATCCCCGAGGGGTGCTCAAATTGGAATAAGATGAGAGAGTACCGAGTCGGAAGTCATGTGAGTAGTGGCCCCGGTGTCCATGTACCAATTTTGGTCCCGGTTGAGTCAATCCCAACGTGTGCATCGCGGCCTCGATATCGGTCCGAGTAGGGGCCTGCCGCATGATGGGCTTGCGGAGGTCGGGGTCCAAGAACTCCTTGCCGAGCCGGGCACTCGGTCCAGAATCGCTACCACCGCCGCCGCCGGCCACCGCGGCCGTGGGCCGCCACTCTTGGGCATTGGGCACGGATCGTTGGCCGGCCCATTGGCCGCCGGGAATTTCCTGTTGCCGCCGCCGGTATGGGCTGCGGCCCACGGTCCACCGCCATCTGCTCCATCGCCATGGGCCCCACTGCCGGGCCCATGGGGGCGGTGGGCCTTGTTCCTGGATGGGACCCACCGACGTTTTGCCGACTACCGGAACCTCCACCATTACCACCGCGTTTGCCCCCGCGGTTTTTGTTATTATTCTTGCGATTATTCTTGCCGCCACCATGATTATGGTTTTGGCCCGAATTATTAACAAAAACGAAGGATTAGGAGAGGATGCCATCATGACAAACGGACTTGCTCCGGTAGCCGCCTTTTTAGCCAAACCGGCTTCTTCCAACGTAAGCATGGAGCGGGCTTGATGGAAGTCGGGAAGAGGGTTGCTTTGGCGAAGGAGAGTGCCAACACCATTATAGGCCTCCGAAAGACCGGCAACCAGTTGTAGAACTAGACGATTATTTGTTCTTGGTGCGCCAACGTTACGGAGTTGATCCGCCAATTCCTTTAGTTTCTTGCAATATGCGAAACGTTCGGAAATACGTCCATTCGAACGAGAGAGAATTCTGCTCGAGTGTGACGATACGGGAATGCTTTGGTTGTCTTGGAATATGTCACGCAATCTATTCCATGCAGCCATAGCCGTGGTATCGGGCTCCATAATCGTACGTAGAAGGTCCACCGAAATAGTGGCGTATATCCACCGAAGAACGGTAGCATCAAGTGTAATCCACACCTCGGGATCCTCCGCGGGGAAGGGGTCTAGCGGGAGGAATTATGTGATGAAGAACTTGATACGAGATAGTGTGAATTTTAAACAACTCCGCCCACGTTGCATATTGAACGTTTTCCATCTCAAGAACAATAGGGACACCGAGCTTGATATTGGAAGCTGTGAGGGCAGGGTGAAAATTGTTCTTAGACATATTTGAAAGAACAAAGAAGGAGGATAAATTTAAGAGAGGTTTTTGGGAGCGGAAGACGAGATATTTGGAGAGAAAAACCCGAGGGAAGGGGGGGGGGGTTCTCGGCCAAGGATACAAAAAGTTTGAGAGAAGAAAACTTTTGTTTAGACCTAGTCTCTTGATACCATGAAAGAAATAATCCCCTTGATTATTTTCATTGATTTAATAGCTATATATACAAGTTACATATTTCCATAATAGGAAAATCCTTTTCCTATTCTACTTCTAAATCCTTATTCTACCATAATTCTAACTATATAATTATGGTAGGTGTATAACACTAATTAAGGTAACCTTTACACTACAATATACTCCAAATATATATACCATATATACAATATTGTTTTGTAACTAATTTGGCCGAGAATGGGCTGAGCCCACTGCTGGGCTTTGTTTAACACTTAGCCCTTTCATGAGTACAATAACTAGTTATCTCGGTTTTTTACTAGCGGCTTTAACTATAACCTCAGTTCATTTTATTGGTCTGAGCAGGGTATGCTAGGCAAATACGGTCCGCAAGTTGGAAACTAGTTCACATGTTGGTTCAATTTTTATACTTACCGTGACCACAACAGAGTCTCTAGCAACCAAGGCAACAATATCTGCACAAGAGACAATGACAGGACATTCAGCTTCCACTACTTTCTTCACACCATCGATGAATGAGAAGCCTCTCAGAGTTTGATTAGGAACAGCCACTTTTTCAGTCTGGTTTTTCGTCCTCAAAGTGAAATTCAGGAGTACAGAACCATCACAACCCTGTAAAAACCCAATTGATAAAATCAGGAAACTACATTATTTTAAGAATGGCACTCTTCATATGAAATGAGGGATGCACTTACCCTGACAAAGCAATCATGGAACTGCAGCCTGAGCAAGGCAGCTACAAGAGATGGAGCATTTGGGATGTGCTTTTGCACATAATCTTCAATTATCTTCTCTGCTTGAGGACAACTCTTTGCATAGAAGTTGAGCTGTAACTGAGCATGGCTACAACCCACTATTCCTAGTAGAATACACAACACTAGAAAATTACCAAGATAGCCAAATTTAGCCATTTTAGTTGCTTCTTTTTGCAACTGTAGAAAGAGGTATCTGTCTTTGCTCTAGTAGCTACACACATTAACTCCAAATGGATCAGAGAGAATATATAGGCACATTGCTTTAGCTAACTTACGTTAGTTTGTCATTCTCCATCTTTTTAGTACATAAGAAAATTGATTCTTTAGGGTCTGTCTCTTTCATGTAGTTAGACTCATATGTCATGATCATATTGGACTGGCCTCTCACATATGAGATACAGGCATATAGATGCCTTCATAATGTTTTGATAATAGGTTGTAACACCTGCTAAGGTAGTTGCCATATATACAAGCTGATAACCCTTGCATTTTCGTGTTAAATTAATCTGGTAGAGGCTACTTCCTGATTATTTTTTTTCCTGTCAACTAAGACTTAAGATATAAGGTATTTGGTATTAGCAGTTCAAAGTGGGAATCAAAATAAGTATATTAGTCTGAATTCAAAAGATAGAAAAAGTTAAGGATTTTGTTTAAAAAGTAGGAACATGGCTGTACTAAGTTGTTCACTGGAAACCACCAACCTCACATTATTAATGTACTACCTTCGATTTTTTTTAATGGGCAGAAGATTCCTTACTGCAGTTGTGACAAGAAGATATTGTTGGAAATTTGCCTTGGTGGGGAGGTGCGTCCACCCATATTTAATGAATTAAACACTAGGGTTCCGCATGTTGGAGGCTTTGTCTCTTCACACGTGCATAATCTACTAAGTGAGTAGATGACCGTAGGGCCAAGAATCGTCAAATTTCATTGAGAAATGAAAGAGATATTGGTCCACGAAGTAAGGTGTTTGAGGCATGGAAATATGGTGTGGGACAAATCTACCACATCGGTAGGAAAATGAAGAATTGCTCTCTTTATAAGTCTCAAAATTGGCTAAGGGTTTGGGACCCCAAGGGGTATCCCATGTGTTTAAAGGAGGGAGGATCTAGATGTGCTTGGGTTCAAGGCTAAGCCCGCGCGTGCTGCTGCCGCTGCCCGTCCGTCCAGTCCCGTCCGGGCTCGGGCTCGGGTCGTGGACATCTTTTGATATTATCTCTTTGAACCCCAAATTATTTAATATTTATAGTTTGGTCCCTGAAGTTTCTGGAATATTGAATTTAGGTACGATGGAACGGTTGGAGTTGATTTTGGGGGCGTTATTGTGCATTAACCAGCCATTACTTGGCTAATTAACTCTCTCTATTAACAACCATTACTTGGCTGAATTACACCCTCCTTCAATGGCCATAAACAACCATTACTTGACTATTTAATTCCCTCATTTAATGGCCATTAAAAGCCATGTCTTGGCAGTTGAGAGGTATCCCCTTATGCTATATGTTGATGCCTTTTGGCTCAATTGTAACACACATATATATACACAGAAAAACAAGACGCATTATACAACAGAGATAAAAACAGAAGTGAAACAACACAAATTATGTCTGCAGAAATAGTGTCAAAACAGAAACTCTTCCTTCCATTTCCATTTCTTCAGCAAGTCCTTTCGTGTTTGTTTTGTTCATCAGAATCAACCTATTTGCTTTGTAGTGTTTATTAAAGTATTTTTTATCTTGGGAGACTATTGCCCGTTAACGTAAAAGAATATATACGGGGCAATATTTTCTTAAAGACAGAGTGTCATCACTCGACTCAGCACACAGTTGTAACCATCCAGATTTCGTGTTTCTTGATTTCAGGTTATCAAGATTCAAGACCCAACAACTTTGCGGCAGTTCTGAATATTGACAATTCATTTATCCTTTCGAACACTTGTCATATTTATTTACTTTTCGTACTGCTTTAAAATAGTCCAACAGATATTAAACTCTACTAGTTTCCAGCTGAAAAAGACCAAAACATCACGAGTGACCTATTGCCAGAATAACTCAAAAGATAAAGAAGTATCCTGAATCTCTTCATGCTCATTCCAAGCTCGAGTGTCATATGTATAGTCGTGTAGACAGATATAAGATCTATGGGGCAATTACTTAGAAGTTTATTTCATGCCGCAACTTTTCCTATCTTGTCAAAGCACTCCATAACTAAAAGAGTTATTCTATTAGAACACGAAAAAGATAGGTGGGCACGAGTAGTTTGGTGTCTAAGTCGATTGGTCAGACAACATTTATTATTTTAGTACTAAAGTGAATTTGTTCGCGCTTCGCACGATTATTAAAGAAATTTATTTGTTAGATATTATAGGAGAAAATATTATTATTTAATTGTGTATCTACATTATTACATTGAGCCCTATTTATAGATATTACATCTCAATATTTTTCCATGTAGGATACTATATACAAATCCTATTCTTATTCCTATTCTAACACTCCCCCTCAAACGGGTGCATACAAGTCGTATGTACCGAGCTTGTTACAGATGTATCTAATATGAGGACGATTGAGTGACTTGGTGAAAATATCTGCAAGCTGATCACTCGACTTCACAAATTTAGTAACAATATCTCCGGAGAGTATCTTTTCCTTGAAAAAGTGACAGTCAATCTCAATGTGCTTAGTCCTCTCATGAAATACCAGATTTGATGCAATATGAAGGGCCACTTTGTTATCGCACACAAGTTCCATTTGACTGATTTCTCCAAATTTTAGTTCTTTGAGAAACTACTTAATCCAAACTAGGTCACAAGTTGCTACAGTCATTGCTCGATATTCTGATTCAGCACTAGATCGAGCAACGACACATTGTTTCTTAATCTTCTAGGACACCAAATTACCTCCTATTAACACATAATATCCGGATGTAGAACGTCTATCAGAGGGTGATCCTACATAATCAGTGTCTGTATATCCAACGATCTGCTCATAGCCTCGATCTTCAAAAAATAGTCCTTTACCTGTTGCTTACTTAATTTATTGCAAAATACGGATAACTGCATCACAATGACTATCACAGGGAGAATCCATAAATTGACTTACAACACTCACATGAAAAGAAATGTCAGGTCTAGTCATTGTGAGATAATTAAACTTACCAACCAACCGCCTATATCTTCCAGGATCACTGAGTGGCTCCACCTGTCCTGCAAGAGTTTAGCATTCAGATCCATAGGAGTGTCAATGGGTTTACATCCCAACATTCTTGTCTCAAGAATGTCTAAGGCATACTTGCATTGTAAAATAAAAATTCCTGGCGTGGATTGGGCAACCTCAATACCTATAAAATACTTCAGTCTGCCAAGATCTTTAGTCTGGAAATGCTGAAAAAGATGTTGCTTTAAATTAGTGATACCATCTTGATTATTGTCAGGTATAACAATATCGTCAACATAAACCACCAAATAAATACTCATATTTGGAATAGAATGTCGATAAAACACAGAATGATCTGATTCACTGCGAGTCATACCAAACTCCTGAATTACTGTGCTAAATTTACCAAACTAGGCTCGAGGACACTGTTTCAGACCATAAAGTGACTGACACAATTGACACACCAAATCATTATGGAGAAAAGAATTCTTAATATCTAACTGATAAAGAGGCCAATGGCGTATAGCAACCATGGATAGAACGAACATATGCTATTTTAGCTACATGAGAGAAAGTATCACTGTAATCAAGCCCAAATATCTGTGTATTCCCCTTCGCAACAAGGCGAGCCATAAGCCGATCAACTTGGCCGTCCAGACCAACTTTGATTGCATAAACCCAATGACAACCAACAGTAGATTTACCTAAAGGAAGAGAAATAAGCTCTCAAGTACCACTCGTGTGTAAAGCAGACATCTCGTCAATCATAGCCTTTCGCCATCCAGGATGAGAAAGGGCTTCACCTATAGACTTAGGAATGAGGACAGAGGATAATGATGATACAAAGGCTTAATGGGATGATGAGAGACGATGATAACTTAAAAGAGTATAATGTGGGTTAGTATTACGAGTGGACCTTTTACCTTTCCGAAGTGCAATCGGCTAATCAGGAGGAGACGAGTCCATAGTAGGTGCAGGGTACGATGCATGACATGAATCATTTGGACCTGATGTTTGGTTTGATGGTGGATGCGATCAACGATGATAAGTCAGAAGTGGTAGCACTATAACTGGAGATGTAAAAGTAATTGTAGATTCATTAAAGACCGGTGTAGGTAAAACCTGAGGTATATGTAAGACCTCAGAGATATCGGGATGATTAGAAGGAGACCTAAAGTAAGGTTGATACTAAAAAATGTGACATCATCAGATATAAAAAATCGACAGAGATCAGGTGAGAAGGAACGGTGCCTTTTTTGAACCCGAGAATAACCAAGAAAGACATATTTAAGAGAAGACATATTTAAGAGAGCGAGCAACTAATTTATCTATCTATGGAGCTAGGTTATGCACAAAACATATGCTCCCAAAAATACGAGGAGGAAGAGAGTACATAGATGACTGAGGATATACTATAGAATATGAAATCTGATTCTGAATAGAAGATGAGGGCATTCGATTAATTAAATGGCAAGACATGAGAACTGCATCTCCCCTAAAACGCAGTGGAACATGGGATTCAATGAGAAGAGTGCGAGCAGTCTCAATGAGATGCCTATTCTTCCTTTCCGCTACCCCATTCTGCTGAGGGGGAGTAGGGACAAGATGTTTGATGAATATTTCCCTGGTAAGTCATAAACTGCTAAATCTGGGAGGATTTGTATTCTAAGGCATTATCACTACGAAAAGTACGAATAGAAACACAAATTTGATTTTGTATTACAGCATAAAAACTCTTGAATATAGAGAATAACTTCGAACAATCTTTCATTAATGTAACAACTCGTACTTTCGGGCGTTGGGTTAAGCATATAGATATATGCAAATAAAGGACTTAGCATATAAAATTATAAGACCCCAAAACAATTTTGAACGTAACAAGTATGATAACGGGGATCAAAAATAATATTTGGTGTATGCATAAAGAGGCAACAGACTAGTGCTACATCGCACAATTATAACATTGAGTATATGGAGGCTTTATAAGTCACTAAAATTTAAGTGAATTGAGATCAAGAATCAATTATGTGGATAATTTTTATTGGACAATATGTCAATATAGGTCCCACAAAGTTATGGGCACTACTAAGTTATAATAGATAAAGACCAATGTTTGGTCCAAGGGGAAACAACGTGGACTCCCAATGTTCACTTATAAAAAGGGTGACTACTTAGACTAAGTGGCAGGTAGTGATATTATGAGATTACATTTGTCATTCACAAGGTAGTTTGACGTTAAGGTGGCAACCTAACAAGTTCCTTTGGGAATAAATTGCAAAATATATATTTGCTATATATACACTACATTGAAAGGGGAAAACAAACATGTACCAGTAACATTGCAAAGTGATATATTTACATTTTCACAATAGAGGAGCAACAACGTTACTTTCTTTTCCTAGGAAGAGACATGTGATTTCCTCAAAAACAACTTACCGTGAAGAAGAGTGGAAAAAGAATTCTTGGTAAATATGATTGAAGTGTTATACGGGCTGCGTGGGTTAGGTTGTGCTGAGAATCGGTTAAGGTATGTTCAGGAAAATCCTTCTTGTCTTGAGATTATACAAGTTATAGAGCATGATTCTTGCTACTACTTTGCTAAAGTAATTATCGGAAATGTTAAGTCTTGTTGGGTATTATTGGGGCTGCCTATATGGAGTTGTAGGTTGGATATGGAATTGCTGGATAGTTGTAGATGTTATAGAAGTTAAGGAGGAGGATTAGAAATGCTGATTATTTTTGTTACATGTATGAGACTCCATATATAAGAAAACATAAATTCTACGCGTACAAGGTGTTCGATAAAATGCCTCAATGAATTTATTAATAGTATATTGATCTGATTGTGATTTAAATCATCCGTGTGATGTAGATAATCATTCATAGAACTTACAAGGACCCGTGGAACTTAGATAACTTCGATAACAAGGTATGTTAAGGCAAATTATTTCTTTCTTTTGGCATGTTTCATGTAACGAAATATAACCATGATATTGTTCCATAAATTATTCTACTCCTAATAGTTAAGGATGTTATTATTATTCATTCCTATGTTAAAAGCATGTCTAAATATGTTCTTAAATCCTTATTGAGGTATGTGGGAAAGATGTTAATATTCCCTATGTTAGCCGAAGGTACAAGGATATTATGTTATCAGGTAAATTCAGAATGTTTTATTGTCACTCATGCATTTTTATTTGCATTATATTCATGTATTACCCTGGACCCACTTGTGTTATATACACTACTATATGGTGTAAAATATATATATGTAGGGGATGGGGAAAAGAGAAAGGCGTTATATACGCGTCACCACCTGCAGTTGGTATAGATATCACAAAAAGAAAGATGCCCATGTGAAGCAAATATTGATGTCCTTGTGTGGCCAATATGATAATGAAATGATGCCCACAGATGATGTTATGGAAAGGAAGATGCCCTTGTGGCCAATATTTATATGTATACCGCATTTGCATTGTGCATAACATTTAGGCATATGTATTAGGGCCCTCAATGGCATTTACTGTTGGTCGGCTATTTATGTTTCAGTTATTTTTATATCCCTGTTATGCTATTATTCATGCCTGACATACTCAGTACATCAGTCGTACTGACGTCCCTTTTGTCGGGGGACGCTGCGTTTCATGCCCGCAGGTTCACGTAGGCAAGGCGACGATCCACATTAGTAGGTTGCTGACTCAATGGATTTTGGAGCATTCCCCTTATTTCGGAGTGTTGGTCTAATTTTGGTATGGTATATTTTTACATGTATATATGGGTATGGCGGGGCCCTGTCCCGACATTTTGATGGCATGTACTCTCTTAGAGGCTTATAGATGATGTCCTGTGTGTAGTAGTCATGTACGGCCTCGTCGGCCATGGTGTGCGTATGTATATAGATAAGTTGGGTTTCTGGTTTTACTGTTTCTATGTTTATATATGTGAGCAGAGTACTGAGTGACGTCTCTTGTGGCTGCGGATAATTACGGGTAGATGTTAAATGTATGGCTAGTGGTACCCGGCAGGTAGGGTCCGGGTGCCCATCGCGCCCTCCAGTTTGGGTCGTGACAATTAAGAATAGCCAAGTACATCTGGAAAAATCGTCAATGAAACTAACAAAATAACGAAATCCTAAAGGCGAACTGACTCTACTAGGACCCCAAATATCAGAATGAACTATTGAAAAAATAAACTCTACACGACTCTCAGCACTACGTGGAAAGGTAGTGCGAGTGTGTTTTCCAAGTTGACACGACTCACAATCTAATTTGGATAGACTAGCCAAATTAGGTACCATCTTTTGTAACTTGAACAGACTCGGATGTCCCAATCGTTTATGGATTAAGTCTGGAGGATCTATAATGGAGCATAGTGTGAAGGAATTAGGAGAGGTAAGATAGTAGAGACCTTGTGATTCATATCCTACACCAATCACCTGTCCCGTACTACGGTCCTGCATAACAAAAGAATTATCAAAAAATATTATGGCATAATTTAGGGCACGTGTCAAACGACTGACATATACAATATTAAAAGGGCAACCAGAGACATAAGAATAGAGTTTAGAGTGACATAAGATAGGAGATTAGCTTGTCCAACCCCTTTTGGTTTTGTTTGGATCCCATTGGCTAAAGTAACCAGATGAGGGGACTGTGAATAAATAATATTTGATAAAAGTGATTTGTTACCAGAAATATGATTAGAAGCGCCTGAGTCAACGACCTGCGATGGAGGGATACTAGATTGTGAAACACAAGCAAAGGAATTACCAGCAATAGAAGTATTAGGTTGAGAATCTGTGGCTACTTGTGGAGATGTCTGCTTACTTGCTCGATACTGAAGGTACTCATAATATTCTCCTTCAGATAAAAGCCTCAGATTTTCGGTAGTGTCAGTCTGAGAAACATGAGCATTCTTGGGTGGTTGATCATGCAGAGCATGACATATGTCACGAATGTGTCCAAATTTATGCCAATGACTACACTGAACATCATTGGGTAGTGGACCATGTAGAGCACGAAATACCTCACGAGTGTGTCAAAATTTATGACAATAACTACACTTAGTTGAGATTTTTCAAAAAGACCTCCTCCTCGTCGATTACCATAAACTGAGATGTTCGATTCTCTATGGTTTGAGATGCTAGAACAGAGGAGTCAACGGTTGGTGATGGAATCACTGTGTGATTAGGAGGCGCAGCAAGACGAAGCTAATGAGAAAATAGTTCATTAATTGTAGGAACCGTAAGACCAGCCAAAATATGATCACACACCGAATCAAGGTCAGTAGAAAGTCCAGTAAGTGTAAGAACTAGAAACAATATCTGTCTTTGATCTTGTTGTTTTTCAACATTTGTAGTGACTGACATCAACTGCTCAAATTCCTCCATGACTAACTAGACATATCTGATTCCTATTTTTTTAAGTTGGTCATCCGAGATATCACATCATAAAATTGAGATATGTAATTAGTGTATAAAGCACGAGCCTTTTCCCAAACTGAATAACATGTCTGGAAGTAACGAAACTGTAACATCCCGTACTTTCAAATCGTGCTTTGAATTACTAGAAGTGTGTAAATAGACCCGAGCGTTGGAGGATTTTTGGTCATATTCACGTATGCTAATAAATAAGCTTGGTATATAAAAGGATAAAACCCCGAAATAACTTTGGACGTAACAGGTGTGATGACGGAGATCGAAAATAATATTTTGTATGTCCCAAATGAGGTTATGAACTAGTGGTATATGGAACGATTATGACATTGATTAATTGTGGGATAAGGATTAAGTTTATTACTATGTTGACACGTGGATTCTTGAAAACAATTGATGAAAATGACAAATGCTTGATATTAGATAGGTGACTAAGCTTGAGGAATGTAGTAAGTTCCACGTGTAAAGGAGGAGAAATATTCTCCATGCATATATTTTCATTCCTTCACATTTCACATAAAAAAAATGGAGGCTACAACTTATCTTTCTATTTTGAGGCTTTCTTGTTTTACATATGAACCAAAAACATATGCACCAACCAAACTGTCCACGGATTGAAGTAATTTTTTCAATCATTTCTTGTTTTTACTACCCATGTTTATTGTGGGATCTTGCAATATCAGTTGAATCCTAGAGTTTGTGGGTGTTAGATGTTCACTGCAATCTGATTGGGTTATCAACAATTGATGAAGGTATGTTAAGGTAAATCATTTCTTCTTTTGGCATGTTCCATGTAACGAAATGTAACCGTAATATTGTTCCATAAATTATTTTACTCTTGTAGTTAAAGAATATCCATGTTATTGATGCATATATTGAAAGCATGTCTAAGTATGTTCCTAAATCCTTATTGGGGTATATGGGAAAGATGTTAATATTTCCTATGTTAAGTTCAGAATGTTTTATTATCATTCATGCATTTGCATTACATTCATGTATTACCTTGGACCCACATGTCTTATATGCACTACTATATGGTACACATTATATATTTATAGGGGATGGGAAAAGGGAATTGCGTTATATACGCAACACTACCTGCAGCTGGTACAGATATCACGAAAATGAAGATGTCCAATGAGGCCATATGATAATGATTATGCCCACAGAGGCCGAAATGATATGATGCCCAAGAGGCTGTTATGGGGAAGGAAGATGCCCTTGTGTGGCCAATATATATATATATGTGTAACCGCATTTGCATTGTGCATGACATTTAGGCATATTAGGGCCCTCATAGGCGTTCACTACTGGTCGGCTGTTGTTGTCGGCTATTTCTGTCGGCTGTTGTTGTCAGCTATTTCTAACGGCTGTTATTGCTTCAGTTTATTCCTGTATCTATGTTATCCTATTATTCATGTCTGACATACTCAGTACATCAGTCGTACTCACGTCCCATTTGTCGAAGGATGCTACGTTTCATACCCGCAGGATCAGGTAAACAGTGGGACAGTTCGCGCTAGTAGGTTGTTGGTTCAGCTGATGTTGGAGCACTCTATTTATTCTAGAGTTGCAGTGTAGTCTCAGTATGATATTTTGCATATGTATATGGGTATGGCGGGGCCCTTTCCCGTCCTTATTATGTACGTATTCTTTAGAGACTTGTAGACAGTTGTCCTGTGTTTAGTAGTCGTGCATAGCCATGTTGGCCTTGGTGTGTGTGCTAGCAGATATTTGGTGACGGTCCTTGTGGCCATGATTGATTACGATTAGCTAATAAATATGTGAAGAGTGGTGCCCGACAGGTAGGGTCTGGGTGCCCGTCATGGCCCTCCGATTTGGGTCGTGACAAAAATAAGGGCATCAACTTGGGATCAATAGATCACCACATGAGACTACATAATTGAGTGTCAACCTTCTCCCACTATGCTTTGGTCTTCTCTGTCTCACTAGCCTCTGCTTTTTCATTAACCACAATAGTCTTTTGCGTTAATGGTCTTGAACATCTTGATCCATGCACCACAACTCAAACGAGGAAGCCCAAGCTAAATAGTTAGAACTTCCCATTAATGGTTCGGAAGTAATCATAGGGTTTGAAGTTTCAATTCCAGTGTTTTTAGAGCCTAAAATATCAGATCTGAAAGATATCTTGTTAAATCTAAATTCGTAGCCTAAAATCTCAAAAAATAAATTGGCCGAAATCTGGAAAAAATAATTTTGCAACTAGATCTGGAATAAGAATAGATCTGTCGCCGGAAAAATCATAGATTTGATCGCCAGAGTCCTTGGAATCATAAAATAATTATATGGGCAGACTCGGAATGAAAAGACGACACAACTGACAAAAATAAATTGCCGAAAAAGTGACCGGAAAATGTCGCACGTGTTGGCGCATGAGACAGACGCACTGCTAGAGTTCAGACTGTTACCGGCGCGTGTGGGCACGTGACTAGTCAGATACTAGAGAATATGACTGGGCTTTGGTCGCCGGGCATTTCCGAGTGTAATGGCAGTGTTTGTTTTTGCAAACACTGAAGGAAAAAAAAGATGACGCAAATAGTGTTGTATAGTCGCCGGAATTATGCACGAGACTGTCTGTCTGTGTTTTCGGGATGTTTCGCACCAATGCTCTGATACCATGTGAGATATTATGGGAGAAAATATTATTATTGAAATATATATCTACATTATTACATTGAGCGCTATTTATAGATATTACATCTCAATCATTTTCCATGTAGGATACTATATACAAATCATATTCCTATATTATAATTTTATAATAAAAATCAATATTTATATATTCTTTGATCAAGTTTATCTTCATTTCTTTGAGTGAGATCATAACATTACATTCATTTCTTGCATCAATAAAACGAAAAGATATCATTCAAAAATAGTAATCTAGACTTGATGACAATGTGTCGAAAAATAGGAAGGCATCGTATCTATTTACATATAGAAACATATACTGAATGATTTTTTCAGTTTATTATTCCATATATTTAATGTATATATGATATTTTATTAATTCCAAGAAACAAAAAATGGTCAATTCCAAACAATTAAGGCAAAAACGTTAGGAAATAGGCTATTCGTTAATAAGATTAAACTGTATTAAAGCAAATTCCATAAAATACCATTTCTCAAAGTGAATGTGAAGGAATTATTAGTTCGAATTCCGATTCAGATTACTTGTTTTAAAATCTTTAATCAGATTGTCCATTCTTTCTAAAATGTTCATACATGAAAACATAAAAGAACAAATAATAGCAATATTACAAAAAATGAACAAATAAGAAATAAAAATTGCCAAACACAGCATGTAAGAACATTGTAAGACTATTTTATCAAATATTTTCTGAAATTGCTAAAAATTAATAAAATGTACAATATACTCTCAGTGTTAAATATACCCCATATACACACAATATACATGTATATTGTGTGTATATGGGGCTCTCTGATTTAGCATAGAAACCGAATATAGTGTAGATATTTAGGTAATATTGTAGTCTCCTAGTTTAGGTAATATTGTAGCGTAATTAATATTGTACACATACCATAATATTTGTATTACCATAATTGTATATTTAGTATCCAAATAGAATAAGGTTTTAGGAGTAGAATAGGAATAGGATTCTCCTATTATGGAAATATGTAACTTGTATAAATACTCTTTCATCTAATAAAAATAATCAAGGGGATTATTTCTTTCATGGTATCAAAAGTTTAGGTCCAACATAAAATTTCAATCAAATTATTGTTGCAATTCTCGGCCAAAGACAGAACCCTCCTCTCGGGTTTTCCATATTGTTCTTCCGCTATCAAAATCTCTCTTCCAAATCCCTCTATCACCTATTGTTCTTTCGTTATGTCTACGTCAAAGAACACGTTTCACCCTGCCCTTGTTGTTTCTAACATCAAGAATCATATCCCTCTAATTCTTGAAATAGAAAACATCCAATACGCGACGTGGGGCGAGTTGTTCAAAATTCACGCTCGTTCGCATCAAGTCATCCATCACATAATCCCCGCGGCTCCTGATGATACGGAGGTCCCTAAACGCGAGGATGATCCTAAGTTATGGACAACACTTGACGCCACCGTCCATCAATGGATTTATTCTACTATCTCTATCGACCTATTGCAGACGATTATTGAGACAGACGCTACGGTGATGGTTGCATGGGATATACTGCGTGACATATCCAGGATAATCAAAATTTCAGAGTTGTTACCCTTGAACAGGATTTTCCCCATGTCAACATGGAAAATTTCCGAACATTTCAGCATATTGCAAAAGGTTGAAGGAATTGGCGAACCAACTCAGCAATATTGGTGCGCCAGTTAGTGAAGATCGTCTTGTTTTACAGATGGTTGTTGGCCTATTCGAGGCCTATAGTGGCGTTGGAACTCTCATTCGTCAAAGTAATCCTTTTCCAAGGTTCTATCAAGCCCGATCCATGCTTACCTTGGAAGAAGCCGGTTTGGCTAAAAAGGCGGCTACTAATGCTAGTCCCATGGTCATGATGACTTCCTCCACTAGTCCTCAAAATTTTCGTGACAATTCGAACCAAAACCGATCTCACGGGGGCAGCAAGAATGGCCGGAAAAATAATGGAAAAAATCATGGGGCAAAACATGGCGGCTCCGGCAGCAGTCACGGTGGCCAAAATTATGGCAGTGGACCCCGTCCCGGTTATAGTGGGCCACCGACCCACTGGTCTCAGCCTTGGGCCTCTGGGCCATGGGCTTAGACCAATGGGCAGTGGCCCTTCGGCCCACCTCCGCAACAATTTCCAGCGTCTGGCCAGTGGGCTTCCAGCAGCCTCGACGGCCCACTGGCCCAGTAATACCAGCTCCAGTAGTTACGGCGCAGGACAGTCCAGTTCTGGAATTCTTGGACCCCGGCCTCCGCAAGCTCACCACGCAGCAGGCCCCACTCAGACAGATATCTAGGCCGCAATGCACACACTAGGTTTGACTCAACCGGACCTAAATTGGTATATAGACACTGGTGCCACTACCCACATGACCTCCGATTCAGGTACTCTCTCATCTTATTCCAATTTGAGCAACCCTAGGGGTATAATTGTTGGTAATGGTAACTCTATTCCAATTCAGGGTTATGGTCAGAAAACGTTGTCTCCCCCCAATCCACCCTTTATCTTGAAAAATACTTGACATGCCCCCAAATTGATTAAAAACTTAGTGTATGTCCGAAAGTTCACCACTGACAATTCCGTTTCTATTGAATTTGATCATTTTGGGTTCTCTGTGAAGGATTTCAAGACGGGGAGTCCTCTCATAAGGTGTGATAGTAGGGGAGATATTTATCCTATCACGCCCGGTTTTAGTCCATCGAGTCCAGCCTTGCCATCCGCGTTGGCAGCCCTTGCTCCTTCCTTGTAGCATGCTCATCTTGGTCATCCGGGATCTTCTATTTTATCATCATTACATAAAAATAATTTTATTTCATGTAAGGGTACGAATAGTACTCCAAATTGTCAGTCTTGCTCTTTAGGGAAAATTGTTAAGTTGCCATTTGTAGACTCAAATTCTCATACTTTAATGTCATTTGATATTATTCATAGCGACCTATGGACGTCTCTTGTTCTAAGTTCATTGGGTCATCAATATTATGTTCTCTTTTTGGATGATTATTCTAAATCTTTATGGACGTTTCCAATTGCACATAAATCTCAAGTGTTTTCCGTCTTCTTAAAATTTAGAGCATTCATTAGAACCCAATTCGAAAGAGAAATAAAAAATATTCAGTGTTATAATGGCAAAGAATATGACAATAGGGTGTTTTGGGAGTTCTGTGCTAATAATGGGATCAATTTTCATTTTTCTTGTCCTCATACATCTTCACAAAATGGGAAAGCCGAACGCAAAATTCGTTCCATAAATAACATTGTCCGCACTCTCTTAATTCATGCTTCCGTACCCCCATATTTTTGGCATCATGCTCTTCAAATGGCTACATATCTCCTTAACATAATTCCTTCCAAAGGTCTGACATATTCTTCCCCCCTCCAAATTTTATATAATAAGAATCCTTCTTATTATCATCTTTGGGTTTTTGGGTGCTTGTGTTATCCGTTATTTCCGTCCACCACAATTAACAAACTTCAGGCTCAATCTACTCCGTGTGTGCTTTTGGGTTATCAGTAAAATCATCGTGGTTACAAATGCATTGATTTATCCTCCAAGAGAATCATCATTAATCGCCATGCAATTTTTGATGAAACCCAATTTCCATTTACTAAAGGTCATACTCCCGAGCCTAGTTCGTATAATTTTTTGGATGATGGTATATCCCCGTATATTACTCACCATTTTTCGGACATGTCCCGCACCCAAAATTCTCCAGCGAGCCCACTGCTCGCTGGCCCCACTGGCCCGTCACAACCTACCGTCACTGGATCAGTCCCAGCGATTGGGCCAGTCCAGCCCAATTCTGGAACTGGTCCAGTTCCGGCACAGAATTACCGTCTTGGGCTAGCAGGCCCACTGCCTGCTGGCCAGTCCATCCCGAGCCCAGAAAATTCACAAAATCTATCCACTTCTTCCTCGAATCATAGACCGGTCACTCGTAGTCATCAGAGTGTTTTTAAACCAAAGAGATATTTTAATTTAAATTCTAATGTTCTTAAATCACCCTTACCCCGTACTCCTGTCTGCGTTAAATGACCCAAATTGGAAAATTGCTATGATCGATGAATATAATGCTCTTATTGATAATAAGACGTGGGAGTTGGTGCCCCGTCTATCTGGCATTAATATTATTAGGTCTATGTGGATTTTTGCTCATAAGGACAATTCAGATGGTTCATTTGTAGGGCATAAGGCGCGACTTGTGGGTGATGGTAAGACTCAGCAGGTTGGTGTGGATTGTGGTGAGACGTTTAGTCCGGTGGTCAATCCGGCTACCATTCGCATTGTGCTCAGCTTGGCTCTTTCGAAAGCATGACCCATTCATCAGTTAGATGTGAAGAATGCTTTCCTACATGGTGATCTTAAGGAAACAGTCTATATGCATCAGCCTTTGGGGTTTAGGGATCCCAAATATCCTCATCATGTCTGTTTGTTGAAGAAGTCCTTATGTAGGCTTAAGCAGTCTCCACGGGCCTGATATAAGAGGTTTGTCTACTAAGTTTCGACTATTGGGTTGACTCACAACAGTTCGGATAATTCCTTGTTCATATATCATCGTGGTTCGTCCTTGGCTTATATACTATTACATGTGGATGATATTATTTTGACTGCCTCTTCCGATACCTTACGCCAGTCTATCACAATGCTTAGCTCTGAGTTTTCTATGAAAGATTAGGGCCCTTGAGTTATTTTTTGGGGATTGTTGTCACTCGTCATGCAGGTGGATTGTTCTTGTCGCAATGGAAGTATGCAGCCGAGACCATCGAGAGGGCTTGGATGTCATCCTATAAGTCCACTTCCACTCCAGTTGATACTAAGCCCAAGCTTGGAGCCGCGGCCGACATACCTTACGAGGATCCGACCCGCTATCGCAATCTTGCAGGGGGCCTTCAGTATCTTACCTTTACAAGACCGGATATTACGTATGTTGTCCAGCAGGTGTGTTTATTCATGCATGATCCCAGAATTGAGCACATGAATGCAATCAAACGCATCATTTGGTATATTCAGGGTACACCGGATTATGGTTTGCATTTATATCCTTCCTCGTCATCAACACTTGTCTCATACACGGATGCTGATTGGGGTGGTTGTCCACACACCAGACGGTCTACGTCTAGCTATTGTGTGTTCCTTGGCAACAACTTGGTATCCTGGTCTGCGAAGCGTCAGGTGACTCTATCTCGCTCAAGTGCCGAGGCTGAATATCGCGGGATAGCTAATGTGGTCTACGAATCATGTTAGTTACATAACTTGCTTTTGGAGCTTCATTGTCCCATTCAGAATGCAACTTTGGTTTATTGCGATAATATTAGTGTCATCTACCTTTCTGGTAATCCAGTTCAGCACCAACGCACTAAGCATATCGAGATGGACATTCACTTTGTCTGCGAAAAGGTTGCTCGGGGTCAGGTACGCGTCTGTCATGTCCCATCAAGATATCAAGTTGCCGACATCTTTACAAAGGGTCTTCCCTCGGTCCTTTTTGAAGATTTTAGGGACAATCTCAGCGTTCGAAGACCGCCCGCTATGACTGCGGGTGTGTGTTAAATATACCCCATATACACACAATATACATGTATATTGTGTGTATATGAGGCTCTCGAATTTAGCATAAACCGAATATAGTGTAAATATTTAGGTAATATTGTAGTCTCCTAGTTTAGGTAATATTGTAGTGTAATTAATAATGTACACTTACCATAATATTTGTATTACCATAATTGTATATTTAGTATCCAAATAGAATAAGGTTTTAGGAGTAGAATAGGAATATGATTCTCCTATAATGGAAATATGTAACTTGTATAAATACTTTTTCATTTAATGAAAATAATCAAGGGGATTATTTCTTTCATGGTCCTCCAAAATGTTCTTACATGAAAACATAAAAGAACAAATAATAGCAATATTACAAAAAATGAACAAATAAGAAAATAAAAATTGCCAAACACAGCATGTAAGAACATTGTAAGACTATTTTATCAAATATTTTCAGAAATTGCTAAATATTAATAAAATGTACAATATACTCTCAGTTAGAATGCGTCAAAATTTAAAAAATATGTTACTACATCAAGATAAACAAAAAATATCACCAGGAGTAAACAAAAAACGATTTTATGTTGTTGTATTCATATGCATGAACACACACAGTCTGTGAGCATAATTTCATGAGAAAAATGTGAAAGCATTAATATAATTGCGAATTTTAAATCTTACGGCACCCCTCTCTCTCCTTCTCCATAAGCTTAATTTGTTCTAAAACAGTCCCAACAATATTACCTACATATCAAACATATAAATAGGCTTAAACCATTCTCACAAAAGAAATCAACTTTTTGACATAAGAAGTTTTTATTGTTTTTTTCCTTTAAAATAAAACACACGCTATATGTCGTTCCAGGTATGCTCTCAAAAGAATTGTGTTTTGATAAAATAGAAATAAACATTAGAAGATCAAGTCAACCTAATTAAGCTTTCAAGGAAGATCGTGAAAGAAATAATCCTATGATTATTTTCATTAATTGAAAGAGTATATATACAATTTACATATTTCCATAATAGGAGAATCTTATTCCTATTCTACTCCTAAAACCTTATTCTACTTAGACACTAACTATACAATTATGGTAATACAAATATTATGGTAAGTGTACAATACTAATTACACCACAACATTATCTAAACTAGGAGACTAAAATATTACCTAAATTATATACAAAAACTGAGGCCAATAAACATAGGATATACACGTGTATATCCTATGGATATTTAACACACCCCCGCAGTCATAGCGGGCGATCTTCGAACGCTGAGACTGTCCCTAAAATCTTCAAAAAAGACCGAGGGAAGACCCTTTGTAAAGATGTCGGCAACTTGATGCCTGAACGGGACATGACAGACGCGTGCTTGACGACGAGCAACCTTTTCGTGAACAAAGTGAATGTCTATCTCGATATGTGTTAGTGCACTGGTGCTGAACCGGATTACCAGAAAGGTAGATGGTACTAACATTATCACAATAAACCAAGGTCGCCTTCTAAATAGGACATTGAAGCTCTAACAACAAATAACGTAACCAAGACGATTTCGAGACAACATTAGCTACCCCTCGATACTCGGCCTCAGCACTAGAGCGGGACAAAGTCGACTGACGTTTCGCAGACCAGGAGACCAAGTTATTGTCAAGAAATATACAATAGCCAGACGTAGACCGTCTGGTGTCCGGACAGTCACCCCAATCAACATCTGTATACGAGACAAGTGTGGACGTCATTGAAGGATATAAATGCAAGTCATAGTCAAGTGTACCCTGAATATACCGAATAATGTGTTTGAGCGCATTCATGTGCTCAACCCTGAAATCATGCATAAACAAACACACCTGGTGTACGGCATATGTAATATCTGGTCTCGTAAATGTGAGATACTGAAGGGCCCCTGCAAGACTACGATAGCGGGTCGAATCCTCGTAAGGTATGTCGGCCGCGGCTCCAAGCTTGGGCTTAGTATCAACTGGAGTGGAAGTGGACTTACAGGATGACATCCCAGCCCTCTCGATGATCTCGGCTGCATACTTCCGTTGTGACAAGAACAATCCACCTGCATGACGAGTGACAGCAATCCCCAAAAAATAACTCAAGGGCCCTAAGTCTTTCATAGCAAACTCAAAGCTGAGAATTGTCATGATAGACTGGCGTAAGGCATCGGAAGAGGCAGTCAAAATAATATCATCCACATGTAATAGTATATAAGCCAAGGACGAACCACGATGATAGATGAACAAGGAATTATCCAAACTGTTGTGAGTGAACCCAATAGTCGAAACATAGTAGGCAAACCTCTTATATCAGGCCCATGGAAATATCAGGCACGTGGAGACTGCTTAAGCCCATATAAGGACTTCTTCAACAAACAGACATGATGAGGATATTTGGGATCCCTAAACCCCAAAGGTTGATGCATATAGACTATTTCCTTGAGATCACCATGTAGAAAAGCATTCTTCACATCTAACTGATGAATGGGTCATGCTTTCGAAAGAGCCAAGCTGAGCACAATGCGAATGGTATCCGGCTTGACCATCGGACTAAACGTCTAACCACAATCCACACCAACCTGCTGAGTCTTACCATCACCCACAAGTCGCGCCTTATGCCGTGCAAATGAACCATCTGAATTGTCCTTATGAGCAAAAATCCACATAGACCTAATAATATTAATACCAGATAGATGGGGCACCAACTCCCACGTCTTATTATCAATAAGAGCATTATATTCATCGATCATAGTCATTTTCCAATTTGGGTCATTTAACGCAGACACAAGAGTACGGGGTAAGGGTAATTTAAGAACATCAGAATTTAAATTAAAATATCTCTTTGGTTTAAAAACACCCTGCTGACTACGAGTGACCGGTCTATGACTCGAGGAAGAAGTGGGCAGATTTTGGGAATTTTCTGGGCTCGGGATGGAGTGGCCAGCATGCAGTGGGCCTGCTGGCCCCGATCTGGACTCAGAAATAGAACCTGACGCCGAGACTGGCCCAGATTCTGGATTGGGCTCTGCAACTAGTCCAATTACGGAAACTGGGGCAGAAGTTGGCCCAAGTCCAGAACTGGAAATGAGGGTGGAATCGGGACTGTAGAACCAGCGGGCAGTGGGCCCACTGGCGGACTTGAGGTGCGGGACATGTCTGAAAAATGGTGAGTAATATACGGGGATATACCATCATCCAAAAAATTATACGAACTAGGCTCGAGATTACTAACCTTAGCAAATGGAAATTGGGATTCATCAAAAATAACATGGCGACTAATGATGATTTTACTAGACGATAAATTAAAACATTTGTAACCACGATGATTGGACGGATAACCCAAAAACACACAAGAGATAGAAAGGGCCTAAAGTTTGTTAATTGTGGTGGACGGAAATAACGGATAACATAACCACCCAAAGATCTTAAGATGCGAATACGAAGGAGTCTTATTATATAAAATTTGTAGAGGGGACGAATATGTCAAAGCTTTGGAAGGAAGAAAGTTAAGAAGATATGTAGCCATTTGAAGAGCATGATGCCAAAACGATGGGGGTACGGAAGCATGAATCAATAAAGTACGGACAATGTTATTAATGGTATGAATTTTTCTTTCGGCTTTCCCATTTTGCGAAGACGTATGAGGGCAAGAAAAATGAAAATTGATCCCATTATTTGCACAAAATCCTGAAACCCCCTATTGTCATATTCTTTTCCATTGTCACATTGGATATTTTTTATTTCACGTTCGAATTGGGTTCTAATGAATGCTCTAAATTTTAAGAAGATGGAAAAAACCTGAGATTTGTTCGCTATTGGAAAATTCCATAAAATTTTAGAATAATCATCCAAAAAAAGAACATAATATCAATGACCCAAAGAACTAAGAACAAGAGACGTCCATAGATCACTATGAATAATATCAAATGACATTAACGAATGAGAAGTAGAGTCTACAAATGACAAATTAACAATTTTTCCTAAAGAACAAGATTGACAATTCGGAGTACTATGTGTGCCCTTACAAGAAATAAAATTGTTTTTATCTAAGGAAGCCAAAATAGACGACCCCCGGATGACCAAGACGAGCATGCCACAAAGAAAGGGCAAGGGTTGCAAATGCCGACGGCAAGGCTTGACTCGATAGACTGAAACATGATGTGATAGGATAAAGATCTCCCCTACTATCACACCTCATGAGAGGACTCCCCGTCTTTAAATCCTTCACATAGAAACCAAACGGATCAAATTCAAAAGACACGAAATTGTCAGTGGTGAATTTACGGACATACACTAAGTTTTTAATCAATTTGGGGGCATGTAGGGTATTTTTCAAGATCAGGGGTGGATGGGGGGGAGACAAAGTTTTATGACCATAACCACGAATTGGAATAGAATTACCATTACCAACAATAATGTCACGAGGGTTGCTCAAATTGGAATAAGACGAGAGAGTACCTAAATCGGATGTCATGTGGGTAGTGGCACCGGTGTCCATATACCAATTCGGGTCCGGTGGAGTCAAACCAAGTGTGTGCATCACGGCCTCAATATCGGTCTGAGTGGGGCCTGCTGCATGGTGGGCTTGCGGAGGCTAGGGCCCAAGTACCCCTGCGTGCTGCTCTGGCCCGTGACTGCTGCTGGAACCACAGGCCCAGTGTGCATTGGGCCGTCTAGGCTGCTGGGAAGCCCACTGGCCAGTGGTTGGAAACTGTGAAGGAGTTGGGTCGTAGGGCCACTGCCCATTGTTCCAAGCCCTCGGCCAAGAGGCCTAAGGCTGAGACCAGTGGGTTGGTGGCCCACTGTAACTGGTATGGGGTCCACCGCCAATATTTTGGCCGCTGCTACCGCTGTCGGAACCGTTGTATTTTCCCTCGCGATTTTTCCCATCATTTTTACGGCTATTTTTGCGCCCCCGTGAGATCGGTTTTGGTTCGAATTGTCACCAAAAATTGAGGATTAGTGGACGATGTCATCATGACCACGGGACTAGCACTAGTAGCCATTTTTTTTAGCCAAACCGGCTTCTTCCAAGGTAAGCATGGAGCGAGCCTGATAGAACCTCGAAAGAGGATTACTTTTACGAATGAGAGTTCCAACGCCACTATAGGCCTCGGATAGGCCAGCAACCATCTGTAAAACAAGACTATCTTCACTAACTGGTGCACCAACGTTGCGGAGTTGGTCCACGAATTCTTTCAACCTTTTGCAATATGCTGAAACGTTTGAGGAATTTTCCATGTTGACGTGGGAAAATTCATGTTCAAGGGTAACAGCTTTGGAATTTTGATTATCTTGGAATATGTCACGCAGCCTAACCCACGCAGCCATCGTCGTAGCGTCTAACTCAATAATCATCTGCAATAGGTCGGTAGAGATAGTAGAATAAATCCACTGATGGACGGTGGCATTAAGTGTTGTCCATAATTTAGGATCATCCTCGCGTGTAGGAACCTCCGTATCTCCAGGAGCAGTGGGGATTATGTGATGGATGACTTGATGCGAACGAGCGTGAATTTTGAATAACTCGGCCCACGTCGCGTATTGGACGTTTTTTATTTCAAGAATTAGGGGGATATAATTCTTGATGTTAGAAACAACAAGGGCAGGGTGAAACGTGTTCTTTGACGTAGACATAACGAAATAACAATATGTGATAGAGGGATTTGAAAGACAGATTTGGAGAGCGGAAATAGGTGTAGAAAAAACCGAGGAGGGCTGCTCGGTTTTTGCTTGGCCGAATTAACAAGAAATTCAAGGAGAGAAATTGTTGTTTTGACCTAGACTTCTGATACCATGAAAGAAATAATCCCTTGATTATTTTCATTAATTGAAAGAGTATATATACAATTTACATATTTCCATAATAGGAGAATCATATTCCTATTCTACTCCTAAAACCCTATTCTACTTGAACACTAACTATACAATTATGGTAATATAAATATTATGGTAAGTGTACAATACTAATTACACCACAACATTGCCTAAACTAGGAGTCTAAAACATTACCTAAATTATATACAAAAACCGAGGCCAATATACATAGGATATACACGTGTATATCGGATTTATCCCATGGATATTTAACAGATAGAACCAGTAAAAATAGTCTAACGTCAATGTAAGAATCACATATTTTTCAGATTTACGATAGTACATAGTTTTCACAACATGACTTTCAATTATTTCTTTCAATTCCTAAATGACCATATGACCTGCGTGTCATATTATACTTCGGCTGCAAGGCAACCTGCGGAATGCACAACTAAACAAAATTGGAGGATTTGTTTGCAATCATTGTATAACAACATCAACTTCAAATTACAAACACATATTTGGAAGCCTTGCAAACGGTTTGCCATATGTCTAGCAAGATATGCTTAATCACTAAATGATACAGTTTTGTGAGTGCCAACATGAAAAGATGAAGCAAGTTAGTCCTCCCAAAAGGTGATGGGCGCAACAATTACCATTACTCATAATAGACTAGAAAAATTCACTTGCGAAACGACTTTAACAATATATTTAAAAACAAAATAACCCAAACCATCAAAATTTCAAATCGAGCAACCTATAATCAACAAACCTAAAGTTAATAAAACATGAAAAAATATAAACAAAAAAAATTGGAAGAAAGAAACACCAAAATCCAACAGTACTCTAAGCACATATAATATTTCAAATTTCAGTACTTAAATTAGAAAAAGTCTCAAACAAAGAGCAACAACACAAAATATCTACCTAAAACCAAGAAAGTGGGAAAGAAGAAAAGAAAAGGTAGATTAAGAAGAATGTAATTGTGGAAGAAAACGGAAAGCGAGGGATTTCAGGAAAATAGTTAGATTCTTGAGTTTCAAGATGACTCTACCACTCTTCATTAACATTTATTAGTGCAATTCTTTATTATCAAAGAAGTATCTATGGAAGATATGAGGTCGGTGATGAGCAGGATCGATAAATGCGGGGAGGGCGTTTACGTTCAAGCTTCTACACTCGGATCATTAGAAGCTTTACTTGAATTCTTGAAGACCCCTGAAGTAAGCATACCTGTCAATGGAATTGGCATAGGCCCCTGCACAAAAAGGATGTCATGAAAGCTAAGTTGCGTGGACTCTCCGTTTTGGGTGCCATCTTCGTACCGGATACAGGGATACGGGTGCGGGATACGTCCCTGATACGGTTTGATATTTGATTTCTCAAAATTAAAGATAAAATGGATTTAAGATAAGGGAAATGGCATACCTTTTTGTCTCATTTTTGCTACTTCGTGTTTCAAAGAAACCAAGAATTCAAGGTCGTGTTCTGAGTTTGGATGGTAGACAGTAGCAGCGATATATCTTTATAACTCTATTTTTTATAATTTTGAATTTTCTTAGCCGAATCCCCGCACCCATAACCATACCTGTATACGCACCCCCAATCTTAAAATTTAGATTTTTCCGAATCCGACACTTGGATACATACCCGTATCGGATACCGTACCCGAATCCAAGCAACTTAGAATGAAAGCTAGTGTCATGCTTGAGAAGAAGAAAGAGTATGCAACAATATTGGCCTTTGATGTGAGAGTAACACAAGAAGCTCGGGAACTTGCAGATGAAGTTGGTGTCAAAATTTTTACTGCTGATATTATTTATCACCTATTCGATCAGTTTAAGGCCTATATTAACAATCTCAAGGAAGAAAAAAAGAAGGAAGTTGCTGAAGAAGTAGTCTTCCCCTGTCTGCTCAAGATCATACCTAATTGTATCTTCAACAAGAAGGATCCAATTGTTTTAGGAGTTGAAGTTCTTGAGGGCATTTCCAAGGTATTAACTATTGCTTTTTTATATGGATCAGGCCTCTCGTTCATCAAACACTCACAAAAATTAAAAAATCTTATTAGAAAAATATTAGCTTGTTCATGAAATGTGATTATATCAGTAAGCCCAATATGAACAAAGAACAAGCGATTTATATTTGGGTTCTCTGAATTGATACTTCCATTGGGTTGGGAAAGGGATCTTGCATGCGTACATTTATGACGGTTTCTCTGTATTTCTTCCGAAAAGCTAACTGGGACTTTGATTACATTAGCATTTAACATGTTATAGCAGTCGAGGGTTTGCATTTTCCTAATAGTATGCATACTGTTCTCTCACTCACATCTGATATTTTTTTTTTTGTTAAAGTGCGCTCAAATGCTATTTTTCTTATCAATCTTCATTCTTAGAATGTAGACGCTTCTTAATGTTCTAGTCCTCATTTTGGTTAACTTAATGTGAATAGGTCGGCACTCCAATATGCATTGAACAGAGTCTCGTAGATATTGGTCGGATTGCATCCATAAAGAATAACGATAAGCCTGTTGACTCTGCCAAGAAAGGCCAGAAGGTGTCTATTAAGGTATGAAGCCACATGTTGGTTGATATTTACCTGCATAAAGAATGTGGTAATAATTGAGATACTTGTAGTTTCGGATAGTTTCCAGCGTCATATCAGTTGCGCCAGCAATTGATCAAATGTTTATGCATATGATCTGGCTTTAAATTGCAGATAGTTCGGTCTAACACTGAGGAGCAACAGAAAATGTTTGGCAGGCATTTTGAAATCGAAGATGTGCTTGTTAGCAAAATCTCAAGAAGATCTATTGACATTCTCAGGACCGACTTCCGGGTACATAAAATTACTTTATTAACCTCCCTTTCACTCGATTTTTTCTCCCCTTTGTTCCGGCTAACGTTCAGATGCTGTCTTTAATACTTTACAGAAAGACTTGTCCATTGAAGATTGGAAGCTAGTTAAGATACTGAAGGCCTTATTCAAGATACAATGAGACTTCTTAAAGCTTTTTTACAAGTAGCTATACTGTTCATTTTACTACTCTAAGTTCACTTGTATATCTGAGTTCACACTAGTTTAATTTGGAGGAGAAGCTTTGGTTTTTTTGGATTATGGAAGTGTATGGGTAGAAACATCAACGGAAAAATTAGTAGATCTTTTGTGTGGGCTATTTTAACTGCAGCAGTTTACTACATCTGGAAAGCCAGAAATGAAGCACTCTGGCATCATCAGGTTCCTTAGCCTCAGGAGATTTGCAGTCGAATAAAAGAAGTTCACTACAGAATTGAGTTAAATAGGAAAGCAATAATAGACTGGATAGAGAGTTTGTACAGATTGGCAGACGGTTTCTTATACAATTGTATTTAGACAGTTTTGCGGCTAACTTCTATTATAGGTAGATTTACCTGGTAGGGATGCCTAGGGAAATTAGTGATCGTATGTATTTGTTCTGGTGATGAATAAAAGTTTCTTTCACCAGAAAAGATTTGGGCTTTTTCCCCGCAATGAATCATCAAGTTAAAATTGGTATTACACGTGGAAATTCTTTTTGAGAATGGGTGGCGGTGAGGTTCGATCCCAGGACCTTTGGCCTGCTTTGATATCGTGTGTGACCATCTGATCTAAATGTTTAAGCTGTTAGATAGAACACATTTTTAATATTTGATTATATTCTCAACAGATAAGTCTAACAGTAGGGTGAAAGTTTCATCATCCATAGAATTGGATACACATTTTCTTCTCTTTGGGGAGTGGGGATCAAATGATTGTTACAAATTCTAGTTTGGATCCGTAAAAATTTCATTTAATGTTATAGAAAGCAGCGGAAAAACAATGAAAAGCTCAAAAACAGAACATAGTATGCTGACAAGAGTAACAGAATGAGTCATGCGTGTGCTGAAATTTCTTTATACTGTATTACTATCATATTTCTATATATCGTATCCAAAATTGTCATCCGGAACAAGGCATTTATATCCACTTGTAATTCGGTATGATAGTCTCTGAAAGACGTTCATCATATTTGGATCGATATTAATGTAAGCACCTTAGTCAAATGTTTGACATCATTTAACCAGCCGGTAGCTTCAAATTTGATGTAATGTGGCCTTTACTTTTCTTTCACATTGTGGGATCCCTTCCACATGGGCTTAACTCATCATCTTATTTTGTTATAGCAATTTGGAAGACAAAGTATCATGCTTGGATCCAAACTTTTGCTTTATGTGGTGGATGATAAATTATTTTATCATTTCTCAAATTTTTTTCCCACAACTTGGAGGCCAATTTTGGCCTATAAAAGGAGGGCATTCCTCTCCAATTCAAACACACCACATTCAAGAGTCTCTTATCTTTCTTTTCTTCTTTTCTTTTCCTCTCTTCTTCCTTTTATTTAGAGTAGTTTATAACAGAGTTGTGGATTGGGAAACACTTATGTGAACCCTTCTTTTGGAGTGATCTTGTGAGGTTATTCTCTTGAGATATTTTTGGGGTAATTAGAGTATTTACTCAAATTTTGTACTCTTGTTGGTATCCTCTCCGCTTGTGGACGTAGGTCATACTGACCGAACCACGTTAAATTTGCGCCTCATTTATTTTCTTACTTGCCGTTATAATCAACTTACTATTGTATTTGTTATTATCATTATAATATTGTTTGGCTAAATTTTGCAATACTCGAGTTCTCGATCCTAACAAATTGGTATCTGAGCCGGATCTAATCGGGTTATTTCAGTAGCCAAATATAACTGTAACAAAGACTTACGTTGAGAAATTTGACCGAATTGCAAACTTCGGGATGTGGCAATTAAAGATGGAAGTTATCCTAATTGAGGATGGCTTAGATATGGCGTTGGAAGGAAAGGAGAAGAAGCTAGAAAGTATGACGGACCCAGAGTTTGCCGTCGTAGACAAAAATGCAAAATCATGTATTATTTTAAATCTCTCAAATGAGGTTTTACGTGAAGTATCTGCAGAAACCACAACCAAGGGCATGTGGGACAAATTAAAAACCCTGTATATGAAGAGGACAGTGGAAAATAGACTTTACCTGAGCACTACACTTTTAGTATGGTTAACAGTACTTCTATACTCTCACATCTTGATGCGTTTGATTCCATTCTTATGGACTTAAGTAATATAGATGATGAAGTTAAAGATGAGGATCAAATTGTGTTACTGCTTATATCTTTACCCAATCATTTAAACATATAATAGATACTATGCGTTATGGAAAGGATAATATCTTTTATAGGGAAATCAAATCTATCATAAAATTTTAAAAAAATTGATAGATAGAGATATTACTGGGGAAACTAGTTTGACCCAAGGGGAAGACTTGTTTGTAAGCGGTAGATCTAATAAGAAAGAATCAAGTAGTTAGAGGTCTAAATCAAGGTAAAAGTCTAGATACATAAATGTTGTGTGCAAATATTGTCATAAGAAATGTCATATTATTTCTGAATGCTATAAATTGAAAAACAAAGAAAAGCATAAGGAAAAGAAAAATGAGCACCAAAATACTAACACCGTTGAAGCAAGTGTAGCTCTTGATGAGACCGACATAATAATTTTTTTAGCTACTAATAATAGCTTTAAATCTAATGATGCGTGGATTTTAGATTCAGGTTGTTCTTATCATAAATGTCCCAATAGGGATTTGTTTACCACATACGAATCTGTTGGAGGTGGAGTTGTCTTGATGGGCAACAATGCTCCATGCAAAGTTATTGGTAAAAGGTACAACCCGAATCAGAATGCACGATGGTGTGGTGAGAACTCTCACTGATGTTAGATATGTTCTTGACTTGAAGAAAAACCTCATCTCATTAGGCACTCTAGAATCTCTTTGGTGCAAATACACAAGTGAATGTGGACTTCTGAAAATCTCTCTAGGTGCTCTTATGATCATGAACGCACGCAGATCTGGTACGTTGTACATTTTGTTGGGATACACTGTTATGGGTGCTGCTGCAGTTTTCACATAAAATCAATTTGATTCTAACATCACCAAATTATGACATATGCGATTGGGGCATATGAGTGAGAAATGTCTTTCTATCCTCAGCAAAAGAGGTCTCGAATGTGGACAAAGTACCAGAAATATGGAGTTATGCGAACACTGTGTGTCTGGGAAGAAGAAAAAAGTCAGCTTCAAATCTCCTACAATTCATCGAACAAAGGGTACTTTAGATTACATTCATTCAGATCTTTGGGGTCTCTCTCGTACACCGTCAAAAGGTGGTGTCGGGTATATGCTAACTTTCATTGATGATTATTCAAGGAAAGTTTGGGTTTATTTTCTAAAAAATAAAAGTGATATTTTCTTAACTTTCAAATAATGGAAAGTTTTGATTGAGAAGCAAACAGTAAAACAAGTCAAGCGGCTTAGAACAGATAATGGCTTAGAATTTTGTAATGATGAGTTCAACTAATTTTGTAAAAATGAAGGAATTGCCCGATATTGCACTGTGAGGATGACCCTTGTAACACCCCGTAAGTTTGGGCGATGGTTCGAGCACCTAAATGTAGACAAGTTTACCCGGGCCTAGGGGAATTTTTGTCATACTCCTATATGCAAACAAATAGATTAGTATTTAAAAGGATGCAGTCCCGAAATAATTTTGGACGTAACAAGTGTGACGATGTGGATTAACAATAATAGTTGAATATCCCCAAAGAGGTTATGGACTAGTGTCATATCACAAAATCATGACATTGAGTATATGAAGGTCTTATAAGTTATTAAGATTTAAGTGAATTGGGAATTAATTTTGTGTGTGTGATTGATTAATTATGGGATAAGTTTAAATAGGAGGGGAAAACGTTGAGTGGGAATCTCTACATGTTGACTACCTAATTGACTAAGCTAATATTATTAATTAGGTGGCACCATTAGAGGAATGTGTCTTACTCCACTTAATGAGAAGTCCTCGAGTACCTTGTGTCATTCACTCGTAATGTAGGCAAAGGCCAACTCCTCCAACCCCCTTTTTTGTACGAAATTGAAAAAACACATAAGCAACATACTTCTATTTTACAATTCAGCTTTGGTTTCATTTGGAAAGGAGAAATCGGCCAACATATTTTCTTGAAACAGAAACCTTGTGCAAATGTTGTGTCAAGCTACGTTCCACTAGGTAGTTAGTAAAAAGGGGATGGTTCCGTTATTATCAAGGTATGTTAAGGTAAATTATTTTTTTCTTTTGGCATGTTTCATGTAACGAAACGTAACTGTGATATTGTTCCATAAATTATTATACTCTTAGTAGTTAAAAATGTTCATAATATTGATTCCTATGTTAAAAGCATGTCTAAACATGTTCCTAAATCCTTATTTGAGATATATGGGGAAGCTGTTAATATTCCCAATGTTAGCCGAAGGTACAAGGATATTATGTCATCCGATAAGTTCAGAATGTTTCATTGTCATCCGATAAGTTCAGAATGTTTCATTATCATCCATACATATATATATATAATATTGGATCGGGTTGCCCGTTCTACAACATATACACATATTGGATCGGGTTGCACGTTTCGAAACATACATATATATATATGCGTACCGCATTTGCATTTTGCATAGCATTTAGGCATATGTATTCCGGCCCTCAGAGGCATTTACTGTTGGTCAGCTGTTCCTGTTGGTTGTTGATGTTGTCGTCTATTTCTATCAGTTGATCCTATCAGCTATCTTTGTAAGGTGTTTCTGTTTCAGATTATTGTGTATCTTTGTGATGATATTTCTTATGCCTGACATACTCGGTACATCAGTCGTACTGACGTTGCTTTTGTCAGGGGACGCTGCGTTTCATGCCCGCAAGTTCACGTAGGCAAGGTGACGATCCACGTTAGTAGGTTGCTGACTCAGCGAATTTTGGAGCACTCCCTTTGTTTGGGAGTGTCGGTCTATCTTGGTATGGTATATTTTTGCATGTCTACATGGGTATGGCGGGGCCTTGTCCTGACCTTTTTGATATCACATACTTCGTAGAGGCTTGTAGATGGGTGTCCTGTGTGTAGTAGTCTTGTATGGCCTTGTTGGCCTTGGGATGTATATATATATGAGTTGGTCTTCTGATTAAGATTTTACATACTTATCATTTTCATATGTCGGTAAAGTATTAAGGGACAGCCCATGTGTCCCTGATTAGTTTAATTATGATTAGGTGTTGGTTGTATGCTTAGTGGTACCCGGCAGGTAGGGTTCAGGTGCCCGTCACGGGCCTCCGGTTTGGGTCGTGACAAATTTGGTATCAGAGCATGTCTGTCATAGGAAGTCTACAAGCCATGTCTAGTAGAGTCTTGTTTATGGGTATATTGTGCTTCATACTTATAAATAGGAGGCTATCTGACATTTAGGGATGGTTTCTATTCTTTCATCTCATAAAGCGTGCAGTAGAGTTGAGTCATAAGCATTTCATTCCTAATCCATCTCATGTTTATGATTCCAACGATGCCTACCGCAAGAAAGAAATTCAAGAGTGTAAGGATGTTTGATACGGCTGCAAGCGAAGGTACTAGCCGATTGCCACCCGCTAGCGAGGGCCAGAGTGAGACCTACGGTGCGACTCCGTTATATGATTCCCCCCAGTTCACCACCATCGGAGAAGATTAGTGGAGCTACAGTACCCCCAGTTCCTCCACTTGATATTCCAAATGTGGGTCTTGATATGCGAAGTGTTGTGTAGTTATTGACTCGGTTAGTGGCCGCTCTGGCCCAACGTCAGGTTCCCAGTCCTTTTGATAGAGCTGCTAGCGTAAGAGCTCGAGATTTCATTAATCTAGACCCTCTGGTATTCACAGGATCAGACTTGAACGCAGACCCGAAGAATTTTCTGGATCAAATACAGTGTACCTTATGGGTGATGGATGCCACCAGCAGGATGGAGAGAGTTTTCAGAGGCCTCCTTACAGCATTTTCTGCCAGTCGAGCTTTGACGGGCCAGGCAGGACAGGTTCCTACATCTTGAGCAGGGCAACATGAGTGTTCGAGAATATAGATTGCAGTTCAATTCATTTGACAGATATGCTCCTACGATTTTAGATGAGTTGAGTGATCGCATACATAAGTTCGTTACTGGCTTGGAGCCGCACTTGGTCAACGAGTGTACTACGGCTTCTCTGAATCCGAATATGGATATTGCTCGTATTCAGGCTTATGCATAAAATTTGAAGGATTGTAAGACACAACAGTGAGTAGATCGAGAACGTGATAAGGGCCAACAGAAGAGGGCTCGATTCGTATGTGACATGAGAGAGTTCAGAGGTGGGTCCAGGCCACAACCTTATAGACGACCATCTTAACCAGTAGCTAGCGCATCATTACCATTTCTAAAGTTGAGGGATGATCGGTATTTTCAATCAGGACCAGGTCAGAGTTCACGAGCGTCAGGGTCTTATTATAGAGGAGATTCTATTCAGATGAGGCCGTCATTGGCTTGATGCGAGCAGTATGGTAGGGTCCATACAGGGTCATGCCAATAGGGATCAAGGGTGTGTTATTCTTATGGTGAACCTGGTCATATTAGGTGAGAATGCCCGACAAGAGATGAAGGTGTTAGGGCCCAACCGTTTGGATCTACAGCAGCTTCATCGCATTCAGTACGCGCGTCCAGGCAAAATCAGCAGACATTAACCGATCGAGGCAGAGGTAGGGGTCAGAACCGCATTTATGCATTGATGGGACGACAGGATCAGGAGTTTTCACCTTATGTTATTACAGGTATATTATCAGTCTTTTCACATAACGTGTATGCGTTGTTAGATCCAGGCTCCAATCTATCATATATCACCTATTTTATTACCAGTAAATTTGGTATGAAGCGTGAGTTAATAAGACATCCATTTGTGATATCTACACTAGTTGGTGAGTCGGTCGTTACTAGACGAGTCTATCAAAATTGTGCAGTATTAGTTTATAGCCATCAGAAATTTGGTAGAACTAGAGATGGTCGACTTTGATATTATTATAGGCATGGATTGGTTAGCATCATGCTACGCTAATGTTGATTGCCGAACAAAGATTGTTAGATTTCAGTTTCCAAACGAGCCAGTCCTTGAATGGAAGAGTAGTATGGCGTCGCCAAATGGTAGGTTTATTTCATACCTTAAGGCAAGAAAGATGATCTCCAAAGGTTGTATATACCATCTCGTTCAGGCTAGAGATGTTGATGCTAAACCACCTATTTCTCAATCAATTCCGGTGGTTAATGAGTTTTTTGATGTATTTCCAGACGAACTTCTAGGTCTTCCTCCCGAAAGGGAAATTGAGTTCGGTATAGATGTGTTGCCAGACACTCAGCAGAAATCTATTCCTCCTTATAGAATGGCTCCAGCTGAATTGAAAGAATTAAAGGAGAAATTAAAGGATCTTCTCGAAAAAGGTTGTATTAGGCCAATCATATATCCTTGGGGAGCGCCGGTATTATTTGTACGAAAGAAAGATGGCTCATTACGGATGTATATTGATTATCGGCAGCTGAATAAAGTCACTATCAAGAAAAAATACCCTCTTCCCAGAATTGATGATTTATTTGACCAGTTACAAGGTGCAAGATGTTTTTCAAAGATCGACCTAATGTCAAGGTACTATCAGCTAAGGCTTAAGGAGAAGGATATTCCGAAGACGACTTTCAGAATGAGGTATGGGCACTTCGAGTTCTTTATAATGTCATTTGGACTCACAAACGCACTAGCCGCATTTATGGATCTAATGAAAAGCGTGTTTCGCCCATTTCTGGATGTATTTGTGATAGTATTTATAGATGATATCCTGGTTTACTCTCACTCGGAAGCAGAGCATGTGGATTATTTGCGGATAGTACTACAGACGTCCGGGATTATAAGTTGTATGCTAAGCTCTCCAAGTGTGAGTTTTGGCTGAAGTTAGTGGCTTTCCTTGGTCATATGGTATCAGATGAGGGTATAAGAGTTGACACTCAGAAGATTGAAGCGGTGAAGAATTGGTCGAGGCCTACAACTCCATCAGAGGTTCGCATCTTTCTGGGCTTAGCCGGCTATTATAGGAGGTTTGTAGAAGGGTTTTCTACTATATCAGCACCATTAACAAAGTTGACACAAAAGGCCATAAAATTCTAGTGGTCCGATGCTTGTGAGCGGAGTTTCCAAGAGTTAAAGGATAGACTAACATCGACACCAGTCCTTACTCTCCCAGAGGGTCCGGAAGGCTATATTGTGTATTGTGATACCTCGGGAATAGGTTTAGAATGTGTGCTAATGCAGCATGGTAAAGTAATTGCCTATGCTTCAAGGCAATAGCGAAAACATGAGAAAAACTACCCGATACACGATTAGAGTTGGCCGCAGTGGTCTATGCACTAAAAATTTGGCGGCATTACTTGTATGGTGTTCATATAGACATTTTCATGGATCATAAAAGTCTACAATACATATTTAAACAGAAAGAGTTGAACTTGAGACAGAGGAGGTGGCTTGAATTATTGAAGGATTATGATGTGGATATCTTATATCATCCTGGTAAAGCTAATATTATAGCAGACGTGCTCAGCCGTAAGTCGATGGTCAGCTCGACCCCGGTGCAGGTCGAGAGTAGGAAGTTAGTAAGAGAGCTCCATCAGTTAGTTAGTCTGGGAGTCAGGTTAAGGGATTCAGAGGATAGTGGTTTTGTGATTCCGAATATGTCAGAATCGTCCCTCGTATCGGAAGTTAAGGAACGTCAATGGGAAGACCCCAGTTTGAGAAAAATCAGAGAAGGCATTCAACAGAAGAAGACCACAACCTTTGAGATTGACGAACGTGGGATTCTCAGGCACCAGGGACATTTATTTGTTCCAAATGTAGCGGGATTACGAGATAGAATTATGACGGAGGTCCATTGTTCACGATATTCCATTCATCCTGGATATACCAAGATGTATCATGATCTCAAAGGCATTTATTGGTGGAACGACATGAAGAGGAGCGTGGCAGAATTTGTAGCTCAGTGTCCTAATTGTCAGCAAGTAAAAATAGAGCACCAAAAGCCCGGTGGTTTGACTTAGAACATTGAGATTTCGATGTGGAAATGGGAAATGATTAATATGGATTTCATTATGGGTTTACCTTGCTCTTATCGTATGTTTAATTCTATTTGGATAATTGTTGATAGATTAACCAAATCAACTCATTTCTTGCCACTCAGAACTACCTACACGGCCGAGGACTACATGAATTTGTACGTTAAAGATATTGTTCATCTTCATGGTGTGCCTATTTCTATTATATTTGACCGAGGTGCACAATTTACAGCTAACTTATGGAAGTCATTTCAGAAAGGTTTAGGAGCTCAAGTTAATCTTAGCACAACTTTCCACCATCAGACAGACGGGTAGGCCGAGCGTATGATTCAGACGCTCGATGATATGTTATGAGCTTAGTTGGGATGATCACATACCCCTTATTGAGTTCGCGTACAATAACAGCTATCATGCTAGCATTAAAATGGCTCCATGTGAGGCTTTATATGGATAGAGATATAGATCTCATATCGGATGGTTCGAGGTAGGCAAGTCAGAGTTATTTGGGCCTGACTTAGTACACCAGGCCATAGAGAAGGTAAAGTTGATCCAAGAACGGTTGTTAACCGCTCAGAGTAGTTAGAAGTCGTATTCAGATGTGCGATGGCGAGACTTAGAGTTACTGGTAGATGATTGGGTATTCTTGAAGATTTCATCTATGAAGGGTGTAATGAGATTCGGGAAGAAAGGAAAACTCAGTCTAAGGTATATTAGGCCATATCGCATAATCCGACAAATTGGCCAAGTAGCTTACGAGTTGGATTTGCCTTCGTAATTGGAGTTTGTACATCCGGTTTTTAGTGTTTCCATGTTGAGAGCATGTATTGGAGATCCTTCTCGGATTGTACCGATTAATGATGTGCAGGTTAGAGAGGATCTATCATATGAAGAAGTTCCTGTTGCCATCCTAGATCAATAAGTCCGCAAGTTGAGGACTAAGGAAGTAGCCTCTGTAAAAGATTTGTGGCAAAATAAGAACGTGGAACAGATGATATGGGAGGCGGATGAGGAAATGATGCATAAGTATCCATACTTATTCTTGACCAACGTCGAGGTTCCAAGAGAAGCATAAGGTGAATTTTAATTCCTGATATTATAATTAATGCCTGCGTACCATGTGAGATCTAATGTAGTGATATATGTTACCTTATATGCCGTGAAAATGTTGTTGTATTTCGGGCTACGTAACGGGGATTAGATATGTCACCCCAACACTCGAAGATGAATGTTTCTAAGGGGAAATGATGTAACACCCGGTAATTTTGGGCAATGGTTCGAGCACCTAAACTATCATGACCCAAACCGGAGGGCCGCGACGGGCACCCGGACCCTACCCACCGGGCGTCACATACACACTCCACCCTTAAAACATATTTAAACACGGACAGAGCCGTGATAGATTAAATAAAGTTCCAACCCAAAAGCCCCAATTTACACATATATATACCAGGGCAGATAAGGCCATACACGACAACTAACTACATGACACCTATCTACAAGCCTCTATAGAGAAGAACATACCACGACCAAATCGCGACTCCGAAACAAATAGAGTGCTCTGGACACCAGCTGAACCAGCAACCTACTAGTTTGAATCATCACTCTCTTATGATTAAACCTGCGGGCATAAAACGCAGCGTCCCCTGACAAAAGGGACGTTAGTACGACTGATGTGCTAAGTATGTCAGGCATAAGAAATAACATAGCAGAGATATATCATAGTCTGAAACAGAAACAGCTAGACATCAGTAAATGCCTTTGAGGGCCCTGTCACACATGCCTAAATGTTATGATCAATGTGGTATACATATATATCAGCCTCTTCGGGCATCTTTATTATCATAAGAGCCTCTGTGGGAATCATACCAATATAATGGTAATGAATGTATGCATGATGCAAATATGGTATATATATATCATATATATGTTAGTGTTGCAGATCGTGCAACCCGTCCCAATATGTTAGTGTTGCGGATCGTGTAACCCGTCCCAATAAGCCATATAGGCATCACATCACATCATCACAACATATTGGCCTCTTAGGGCTCTTTTGTGATAGTCTGTACCAACTGCAGGTGGTGTGCGTATATAACGCCTTTCCATTTTTTCTCCAATTCCCATACATATATATATATATATATATATATATATATATATATAATATTTACCATATAGTAATGTGCATAGCACAAGTGGTCCAGGGTAATATATGAATGCAATGCAAATGAGAAAACATGACTGACGACAACACATCCTGGCCCAATATCCTTGAATCTTTAGCTAACACTGTGAATATCAATCTCTTTTCCGTAGGCCTTAATAAGGACTTGAACCCTTTTTTTAAAAAAGGCTTTCAACACAAGAGTCAATAACATGATCATTCTCAACTACTAAGAGTAGAGTAATTTATGTAGCAATATGATGGTTACGTTTCGCACATAGAATTATGCCAAAAGAATGAAAGAGCCTTGCATACCTTGTTGTCGAAATTATCTAAGTTCCACGGGTCCTTGTAAGCTCTATGAATGATTATCTACATCATACGGATGATTTAAATCATAATCGACTCAAAATATTAGAAACAGATTCTTAGGGACATTCTAACGAATACCTTGAGCGCGTACAACCTATATTCTCTCTATATCGAAACCTAAGTAAGTAGCAAAACATCCAGCCCTCTTAATACTTCTTTTTACTGCTACAATCCCAAAAATAGTACAATGATTTCACATGCAATCCCAGTAACTTACAATCACGGCAGTCCCAACAACACCCAACCCAAACTTAGCATTTCGATAATCGTCTTAGAACTAATGGCAAGAATCAAATTCTGAAATTGTATAAACTTTAGGAACAAGAAATATTACCTCCTTTAGGTGTAATGACGGTGTTGTCGGACAACCCTTCACCTGAATCAGGTTCGACGAGTAGAAACAGGAGCCCAAAATCAACTTGGGTTAGAGCTTCTCCGAAACTCAGGGTTCTGCTTGATTCCTGAGCGCGCAAGCTTGTTTAAGGACTCGAGGTTTGGTGAAATTGAGGTCCGAAACACCAAGAATCTACCCCCTTTGGTTGGGCAGAAACTTACGGAAATTTCCCCAATTTGGTCAGGAATTTCAACAGGTTACCAGTTGAGAATTTACCCTCTCTTCTTGAAGTGTAGCCATCCTTTCTCTAAGAAGAGATTTCTCCAAAATTTTGAGGAGATGAAGTTCTTTGTAGAAGAGAAAGCTAAAGGTCTGAAGCCTGAGAAACTTTTGGTGTTGCCACCGGTCGCTATTTACGCTTAGTCACTTGAGCCACGCGTTATTACATTCCAGGTAATGTCCCACTATGTTTTGTCCCCAAGTATAGTTAATTAATCCCACAATTAATTAATTATACACACAACTAAATCCCCGATCTCAAACAACTTAAACCCCGGCGACTTATAAAATCCTCTTATACCAATGTCATAATTCCTGTAATAAAATGCCAGTCTATAATCTCTTTGGGGATACATAATTATTATTATTATTCCCCGTCGTCACACTTATCTAATCAAAAATTATTTTGGGATCACGTCCTTTTATAAACTAATTTTTTATTAGCCTACGAAGTACAACATAAACTTTCCCGGGTCCAGGTCTACTTGCTTACGATTATGCATTCAACCATTACCCGAAAGTACGAGGTTTTACATAAACATAGGCAAGTAGACCCGGGCCTCGGGGCATTTTTGTCAAACTCCTATATGCAAACAAAGAGATTAGTAAATAAAAGGATGCAGTTCCGAAATAATTTTGGACGTAACAAGTGTGACAATGGGAATTAATAGTAATAGTTGTATATCCACAAAGAGGTTATGGACTAGTGTCATATCACAAAATCATGACATTGAGTATATGAATGTCTTATAAGTTATTAAGATTTAAGTGAATTGGTATCACGAAATTAATTGTGTGTGTGATTGAATAATTATGGGATAAGTTTAAATATGAGGGGACAAAGTTGAGTGGGAATCTCTACGTGTTGACTTCCTAAATGACTAAGCTAATATTATTAATTAGGTGGCACCATTAGAGAGATGTGTCTTACTCCACTTAATGAGAAGTCCTCGAGTACCGTGTGCCATTCACTCGTAATGTAAGAAAAGGCCAACTCCTCCAACCCCCTTTTTTGTACGCAATTGAAAAAAAAACATAAGCAGCATACTTCTATTCTACAATTCAACTTTGGTTTCATTTGGAAAGGAGAAATCGGCCAGCAAATTTTCTTGAAACAGAAACCTTGTGCAAATGTTGTGTCAAGCCACGTTCCAGTAGGTAGTTAGTAAAAAGGAGATGGTTCCGTTATTATCCAAGGTATGTTAAGGCAAATTATTTCCTTCTTTTGGCATGTTCCATGTAACGAAAAGTAACCGTGATATTTTTCCATAAATTATTTTACTCTTAGTAGTTAAGAATGTTCATATTATTGATTCCTATGTTAAAAGCATGTCTAAATATGTTCCTAAATCCTTATTTGAGATATATGGGGAATATGTTAATATTCCCAATGTTAGCCGAAGTTACAAGGCTATTATGTCATCCGATAAGTTCAGAATGTTTCATTGTCATTCATACATACATATATATATATATAATATTGAATCAGGTTGCACGTTCCACAACATACATATATATATATATATATATATATATAATATTTTGGATCGGGTTGCACGTTTCGCAACATATACATATATTGGATCAGGTTGCACGTTCCGCAACATATACATATATTAGATCTGGTTGCACGTTCCGCAACATACATATATACATGTGTACCGCATTTGCATTATGCATAACATTTAGGCATATGTATTCGAGCCCTCAGAGGCATTTATTGCTGGTCAGCTATTCCTGTTGGTTGTTGGTGTTGTCTGATGTTTCTATCGGTTGTTCATATCAGCTAACTTTGTCAGCTACTTCTATTTTAGATTATTGTGTATCTTTTTTATCATATTTCTTATGCCTGACATACTCGGTACATCAGTCGTATTGACGTCCCTTTTGTTGGGGGACACTGCATTTCATGCCCGCAGGTTCACGTAGGCAAGGCGACGAACCACATTAGTAGGTTGCTGACTCAATGGATTTTGGAGCACTCCCCTTGTTTCAGAGTGTCGATCTATATTGGTACGGTATATTTTTGCATGTCTATATGGGTATGGCGGGGCCCTGTCCTAAACTTTTTGATATCACATACTCCTTAGAGGCTTGTAGACCGGTGTCCTGTGTGTAGTAGTCTTATATGGCCTTATCAGCCTTGGGGATGTATACATATATAAGTTGGTTTTCTGGTTAAGATTTTACATACTCATCATTTTCATAAGTTGGTAAAGTATTAGGGGACAACCCATGTGGCCGTGATTAGTTTAATTATGATTAGGTGTTGGTTGTATGCTTAGTGGTACCCGACAGGTAGGGTCCGGGTGCCAGTCGCCACCCTCCGGTTTGGGTCGTGACAACCCCTCAGCAAAATGGTGTTACTGAAAGGATGAACATAACTCTTTTGGAAAGAGCTCATTGCATGATTTCAAATGTTGAATTGACAAATGCATTTTGGGCAGAGTCTATCGCTACAGCTTGTTATATTGTCAATCGTGCTCCTTATGCACCTTTGAACTTTAAGACTCCGGAGGAAATGTGGTCAGGTACTTCTACTAATTATTCTAATTTAAAATATTTTGGTTTGTCCTGAATACATGAATGTGAATGATGGAAAATTAGAGCTAATGGCTAAAAAGTGTATTTTCCTTGGATATGCATCTGGGTGAAAGGATATAGACTCTGATATCCTGATCCCAAATCACCAAAATTTATAATTAGCAGAGATGTAACTTTTGATGAATCGTCTATGTTGCATCCCAGAAAAAAGTCTTCTAGTTCTTATAACAAGGATAAAGAGCAGGGTATACATGAGCAGGTCGAGGTTGAACTTGGCATTTCTTCTAAGCCAAGCTCATCAATTGTGGAACAAAATACAATTGAAACTCCAGAAGTTGAGACAGAAGTTGAATCTCCTGAAGTTGAGCAAAGACGCTGAACCAAATGAGTATTCCATAGCCACATACAGACCAAAAAGACAAATTCAAAAACTAGAAAGGTATGGAGGTTATGTTGCATTTGCTTTTTCAGTTGCACAGGAAACTGAAGAAATTGGTGAACCATCAAAATATTCATAACTCATTTCAGGTGCTGATTCAGCCAAGTGGTTGATTGCAATGAATGAAGAAGTATAATCTCTCCACAAGAATGATACTTGGTCTCTTATGAAGTCGCCATCAGGAAAAAAAATTATTGGTTACAAATGGATCTTCAAGAAAAAGGATGGAATTCCAGGGGTTGAAGATGCAAGGTATAAGACATGATTAGTTGCAAAGGGCTATATTCAGGAACAAATATACATGCATCAACCCGAAGGTTTTGAGATTGAAGGAAAAAAAATATCATGTTTGTTTGCAGCAGAAATACTTGTATGGATTAAAGCGGTCTCCACGACAATAGTACAAGAGGTTTGATTCCTTTACACTAGTTCATGGTTATTCGAAGATCATGTATGATAGTTATCTTTACTTATGGAAGTTAAATGATGGTTTATTTGTTTACCTACTATTATATGTTGATAACATGCTCATTGCTGCTAATGATTTGACAGATATTCACAATTTGAAAGGTCAACTGAAAAGTGAATTTGAAATGAAAGATTTGAGAGCAACTAAGAAAATCCTTGGCATGGAGATCAAAAAAGATCGAGGAGCCAACATGCTATTCCTAACCCAGAAGAAGTACTTGGAGAATGTCTTGGAGAAGTTTGGCATGAAAGATGCTAAACTAGTGAGTACTCCTCTTGCTACTCATTTTAAGTTAGCAGCTGCTCAATTATCGCATTTATAGGAAGATGAGAGGTATATGGCACAGGTACCATATTCTAGTGCAGTTGGCAGTATTATTTATGTGATGGTGTGTACACGCCTAGACATTCACAAGCAGTAAGTGTGGTAAGTCGATATATGGCTTGACCTGGTAAAACACATTGGCAGGCTGTGAAATGGATTCTTAGACATTTGCAAGGTACTTCAAATGCATGTTTAGAGTTTGGGAGAAATATTAACTCTTTGGTTGGTTTTGTAGACTAGGATTATGCAAGTGATCTTGACAAAAGAAGATCACTAACAGGTTATGTATTTTGTATTGCGTTATCAGTTGGAAAGCTACATTACAACATGTAGTAGCTTTATCTACTTCCGAAGAAAAATATATGACAGTGACCGAAGCGATCAAAAAAGTCTTATGGTTGAAGAGTCTATTTACTAAACTCAGCTTACACCAAGGTGGTATTACTATTTTCTGTGATATTCAAGTGCCATTCATGTGACTAAAGATCAGATGTATCATGAGAGGACGAAACATATTGATAACAAGTATCATTTCATCAAGGAAACCATTGCTGAAGGAAAGGTCTCTATTCAGAAGATCAATACCAGAGACAACTTTGCTGACATGTTCACAAAGCCTCTTCCAATTGCAAGTTCAAGCTCTGCTTAAACTTGATTGACGTTCATGAAGAATTATTTAGCCCATACGGCCTTTTGCGGAGAGGGTGTAGAAAATTTACTATATTAACCATAATCAAGCCAAGGTGGAGATTTGTAACGTGGCCTTTACTTTTCTTTCACATTGTGGAATTCCTTCCACGTGGGCATAACTCATCATCTTATTTTGTTATAGCAATTTGGAAGACAAAGTATCATACTTAGATCCAAACTTTTTCTTTATGTGGTGGATGATAAATTATTTTATCATTTCTCAATTTCTTTTTCCACAACTTGGAGGCCAATTTTGGCCTATAAAAAGAGAGCATTCCTCTCCAATTCAAGCACACCAAATTCAAGAGTCTCTTATCTTTCTTTTATTTAGAGTATTTTGTAAGAGAGTTGTGTATTGGAAAACACTTGTGTGAACCCTTCTTTTGGAGTGATCTTGTGAGGTTATTCTCTTGGGATATTTTTGGGGTAATTAGAGTATTTACTCTAATTTTGTACTCTTATTGGTATAGTGAAATTCTCCCTCTCCGCTTGTGGACGTAGGTCATACTGACTGAACCACGTTAAATTTGAGCCTCATTTAATTTATTTACTCGCCGTTACTATCAACTTATTATTGTCTTTGTTATTATCATTATAATATTGTTCGGCTAAATTCCGCAATACTCGGGTTCTCGATCCTAACATTTGGTAATATGTCAACCTTCCATACTAATAAGATTAACAAAGGAGGTACACTAACTTCTTTAAATACTAAGTTGATTGGTTCTAACAGAATAAAACCTTCCCTTAGCTGATAGTCCCCATCTATCTCAGCTTAATAAGGAATAAGCTAATATTAATTATTTTCACTCCCAAGTATTCTTTGGTACAATCTTGTCTCATCAGAGGCAGATTAATGTTTTTGTCTCTAAACCAGCTTCATAACTTCCAAGTCTTGTAAAATGTGTAGCTAGTTATGATTGTATCCGTCATAGCTGGAAATTTTTCATCATGATCCGTGATCGCGTCTGTTCTCAGGAGCTAAGTTTTAACACCCTTTCAAGACTGAAAGATATATACATGCATCCCTAGAATGAATTTTAAGCAATCGTCGGTCCATAATCAATCATAAATGTTCGATTATGAGGAACAGTCATTGTCTTTTCTCATCTATTTGGATCATTTACCAGAACAACATCAATCACCCGAGAGGTACCAGTGGTGAAAAAGAGAGGTTAGAAAGGCAAAACAGAACCACTTCTAGGAAAGATTCTGCATTTCCAACTTCTACATAAAAAAAACTCATAGCATCTAAGTTTTATTTCAAGAAAACCATCGATATACAAGAATAAAACGGAATAAGTACACAATAAAAAAACAAGATACATGTTACCCAAATCATTCACATAAAATATACGCACAAACACAAACGCAAAATATTTGGAAGATGCGAACAAAGGGAGAAGACTGCTCTTAACTATTCATAACTGCACAATGCTTCCTAATTTCACCAGCAGAGCCGGTCTTGACTTCAATCCTGCCCATTTTCTCCATGGCTACACCAAATTCAGCATTAAATTTCTTGAGTGATCCTTGTACTAGCTGGTTGATGTATGACTTTGTTGTCGCACTTGTTGTCAAGGCTGCATCAGATTGGAATAGCCATTTTCTCTTGAGCACAAGCTTAAAGTAGCTAAGATCAAATTTACTGGCTCTGCCAGGATCCATTTCAACAATTGTCGTATTGTCATTGACTGATTTGCATTTCATCATCTTAAGATTAGCTGCATATTCGATGTCTAGAGATGGATCTTGTTTGCCCCAAACTCCGGTAAAATTGTATAAACGTGATGAAAATGACGGGCAGTGAGAGACTCCAATGGTATGTGCACCTGATAGAAAATTGTTTATAGTAGTAATGAATTTTGTTTAATAGACCCAAAAGTAAGGAAAGTTTCAATATAGCATAAGTTTAAATCAGAATGGATGTACTGATGTAACCTTACCAGACAAAAGGACCAAGTCTTTTAGTTCAAGACCCTTGCTGGCAAAAGATGTCTTGAGACTGGAAAAGTTACTAGTTGGAGGAGGGATGTTTGCCAAGGCTTCCGAGGCGATTGATATTCTTCCATCTCTTCTACCAGTTGGAACATTCCAGTAAGGGCCTCCCTATCATAAGAAGAAGAAAAAGAGATACAATGAGATTAAGAGCATTTTCCATTTAGTTTATCCTTTCAATCATACTATAACTAGTAATCTCTATTTTCTATAAACGGCTTTCACTGTGAAACAAGTTGGAAACTAGTTTAAAAGTTGGTTCAATTTTTGTACTTACTGTGACCACAACAGAGTCTCTAGCGACCAACGCAACAATATCTGCACAAGAGACAACTCCAGGGCATTCAGCTTCAACTGCTTTCTTCACACTATCGATGAATGAGAAGCCTCTCAGCGTTTGATTAGGAACAACCACTTTTTCAGTCTGGTTTTTTGTGCTCAAAGTGAAATTCAGGAGTACAGAACCGTCACAGCCCTGTAAAAACCGAATAAAGAAAATCAGTAAAGTACGTTATTTCAAGAATGGAACTCTTCATGTGTACACTTACCCTGACAAAGCAATCGTGGAACTGCAGCCTGAGCAAGGCAGCTGCAAGAGATGGAGCATTTGGGATAAGCTTTTGCACATAATCTTCAATTATCTTCTCTGCTTGTGGACAGCTCTTTGCATAGAAGTTGAACTGTAACTGAGCATGGTTACAACCCACTATTCCTAGTAAAATACACAAAACTAGAAAACTACCCGAATCGCCAAATTTAGCCATTTTAGTTACTTCTTTTTGAAACTTTAGAAAGAGGCCTCTTTCTTTATTCGAGTTGCTACATACATTAACACAAAATGGATCAGAATTTAGGCCCATTGCTTTAGCTAACTTGTGTTAGTTTGTCATTCTCCGTCTTTTTTTTACATAAGAAAATAGATTTGTTAGAGCCTGTCTCTTTCATTCAGTTAGATTCATATGTCATGATCATGTTGGAAATTTGCCTTTGGCGGGGAGATGCGTCCACCCATCTTTGATGAATTAAACACTAGTGTTTCGCATGTTGGAGGCTTTGTCTCTTTACACATGCATGATCTACGAAGTGAGTAGATGACCGTAGGGCCAAGAATCATCAAATTTCGTTGAGAAATGAAAGAGATATTGGTCCACGAAGTAAGGTGTTTGAGGCATGGAAATGTGGTGTGGGACAAATCTACCACATCGGTGGGAATAAGAAGAATTGCTCTCTATATAAGTCTCTAATGTGGTAAAGGGTTTGAGACCCCAAGGGGTATCCCATGTGTTTAAAGGAGGGAGGACCTAGATGTGCTTGGGTTCAAGGCTAAGCCCACACGAGCGCCGCCGCCGCCCGCCCGTCCCATCCGGTCGTGGGCTGTGGGCTGTGGGGACTTTCTGATATTATCTTTTTGGACCAGAGAACTCTGTCAAATGTACAGTTTGATCCCTGAAGTTTCATATGTACAGTTTGGACCTGAATACTTTCATATGTACAGTTTGGTCCCTGAAGTTTTAATATTTACAGTTTGGTCCCCAGAGTTTCTGGAAAGTTGGTTTTGGGGTGACGGAATGCCTACCGTTGGACTGTTTTTTGGAGCATTAATCAGCCATTACTTGGCTGATTAACTCCTCCATTTTCACCCTCCTTCATGTCCATTTAAGCAGCCTCCTTGATGGCCATTAACAGCCATTACTTGGTTGTTTAATGCCCTCCTAATGGCCATTTTCAGCCATGTTTTAGGCAGTTGTACAGCCCCTCCTCCATGCTATATATTGAACTATTGTTGGCTCAATTCGAGACTGGATAACAGACTGAAAAACAGAGAAAAACAGTCACGAAAATAGCACAAACAGACCACAAAACAGTGAGTAAAACTGTGTTGAAAAACAGTGACCAAACCCTCACATATACACAAGATATACACTACAGAGACACACTATATACACAGAGGCAAAAGAGAAGAGTAAAGAGAAACTCTTCCTTCCTATTCCATATCTTCAGCAAGTCGATTCATATTTGTTTTCTTCGTCAGGCTCAACCTATTGACTTTGTAGCGTTGAGATTAAAGTGTTGTTTTATCTTGGGAGACTATTGCCTGCTAACGTAAAAGCATATATACGGGGCAATCTTGTCTTAAGGACAGAGGGCTATCACTCGACTCAACACACAACGTTGTAACCATTCAGATTTAGTTGTTTCTTGATTTCAGGTTATCAAGATTCAAGACACAACAAGCTTGCGGCAAGTTTTGAAGATTGGACTATTTCTTCAACAAGATTCAATTTCGAATATTGAATATTTGTTTATCCTTTCGAATACTTGTAATAGTTATTTACTTCCCGTACTGCTTTATAAAGTACAATAGAGTACCAACAGATCATACTAACCAACCTTTCAATATGAGATACAAGCATATAGATGCCTTCATAATTGTGCATGGAAGGTCTAAGTTGTTCTGAGAATAGGTAGTAACACCTGCTACGGTAGTTTCCATATATACAAGCTGATAACCTTTTTATATAGTATTTCCTAATTATTATTTTTTGTCTATTAACACTTAAGAGATATAAGGTATTTGGTATTAGTAGCTCATAGTGTGGAAAAAAATATGTATAGTATTAGTTCGAAGTCAAAAGATAGAAAAAGTTTGGATTTTGTTTAGAAAGTTGGAACACGGCTGTATTAAGCTAACAACTTCATTTAAAACCACCAACTTCACGTTAATATATTTGCTTCGATTTTCTTTTTCCTTTTTTATGGTAAGAAGATTCCTACACTGAAGTTGTGACAAGAAGATATTAATTGGTTCATTGTATGTGCTGAGAATTAATAAAATACTAGATAATATGATACTTATCTGAAAATTGCTTTAGTCTTTCCAAAATATCTGCTCAAGATGGCAGAGTCTCGTGCCGATAACGTGTTATAAAATGATAGCAATAGAAATATAAGACAAGAGATGTTGACAAAGAAGTAGAGAGGAGGAGGAGACTTTCTTCTTATTTCAAGTGTATAGTTTCCTTCCTTCAAAGGTGAATAATATCCCAATTTATAGGATGAAACCACTCAATGAAGGTTACAAATACTAAGTGCCCAAATCAATATGTAACCACCCAATGGAGGTTAATAATATTAAGTGTCCAAATTAATAGGTACATGTAACATACATGTAACATCCTGTAATTTTGAGCGATGGTTTGAGCACCTAAACGTAGGCAAGTAGACCCGGGCCTTGGGGAATTTATGTCATATTTATGTACGCAAATAAACAAACTTAATATATAAAAGGATACGATCCCGAAATAATTTAGGACTTAAAAAGTGTGACAAAAATATTTTGTGCGGACCAAAGAGGCTATATACTATTATTATATCACATGAGCATGATAATAAGTATATGAAGTGTGTTAAAAATGAAGGAGAGTAACTTCATCAAGTCCTTCATCGTTATGGTGTTGAAACCTATTGTTGGATATATGAATGTAGCTAGGAATTTAGTGTACATGATGACTTGGGCATTTCTAAACGATTAACATGAAATCAGTATTCTTTTGTAGAATTTCGGTCCAGCACATGCACCTGACATTGTTGTCTACATAGATGCCGTAACAACCATTGTTGAAGAAGCTAAACTATCCAACTAGTAGACACATAAGTGAACAAATTCACTCAAATTAGGGGCTGGACACGTGGGGGGTTTCAAAGGGTGATTCATCACTTTAAATTGGCTATAACTAGACCAAAGAATGTATATATATACATATATATACACACGCACATACACCAGGTCTGTAACATCCCGTAATTTTGGGCGATGGTTTGAGCACCTAAACGTAGGAAAGTAGACCCAATCTTTGGGGAATTTATGTTATATTTATGTATGCTAATAAAGAGCTGAGTATATAAAAGGATAAAACCCCGAAATAATTTTGGACGCAATAAGTGTGACGATGGAGATTAATAATAATAGTTGTATCTCCCCAAAGGGGTTATGGACTAATGTTTTATCGCATAACTATGACATTGAGTATATGAATGTCTTATAAGTTATTAAGATTTAAGTGAATTGGGATCACGAAATTAATTGTGTGTATAATTGGTTAAGGGATGAAGTAGTGGGAGACAAATTAAGTGGGCTATTAAGTATAGGACAAGGTGAGAATCTTTACGTGTAAGTTGTAAAGGAGTCACTTATATGACTAAGATAATGACCCAAATAGGTGGCAACTTATGAATTAACAAGTGAAGTGGGGGAGCATTATCTCGTTCCTAATATTAAAGGGGATGATACATGACAAAGCTAGGTTATCACATATGAAAATAGAAGTTAACATAAGAATCATGTGTTTCTCTTATCTTGTAGCTTGTGTTCTTGAATTCCCTTATGTGTCTTTCAATCTTGGCAAATGCAAGAATTGTACACGAGGATCTGATGGTCCTAAAGATTCCACAAACAGTTACAAATGCCAAGACCCCTCAACATCTCATTTTAGTAAAATATTTCATTGCTTTGGAGAAATAATACCAAAAGGAACGTGACCAGTTAGTGCACTAGGTGAATAGCAATGCATTCTTAACTCTTTGGTTTAGAATAAAACGTCCTGCAATATTATTTCAGAGCAACGTTCCAGCAAGCAATTATTAAAAGGAGTTGGTTCCATTATTATTCAAGGTATGTTAAGGCAAATTATTTCTTCTTTTGGCATGTTCCATGAACGAAATGTAACTGTGATATTGTTCCAAAAATTATGCTACTCCTAATAGTTAAGAATATTCATGTTATTGATTCCTATGTTAAAAGCATGTCTAAATATGTTCGTAAATCCTTATTGAGGTATATGGAAAAGATGTTAATATTCCCAATGTTAGCAGAAGGTACAAGGATATTATGTCATCCGATAAGTTCAGAATGTTTCATTGTCATTCATGCATTTTTATTTGCATTTTATTCATGTATTACCCCGTGATCCACTTGTGTTATATACACTACTATATGGTATGAAATATATATATGTAGGGGATGGGGAAAGGGAAAGGCGTTATATACGCGTCACCACCTGCAGCTGGTACAGATATCACGAAAAGAAAGATGCCTATGTGAGGCCAATATTGATGCCCTTATGTGGCCAATATGATATGATGCCATTGTGTGGCTAATATAACCTGATGCCCACAGAGGCGGTTATGGAAAAAAAGATTCCCTTGTGTGGACAATATTTATATGTATACCGCATTTGTATTGTGCATAACATTTAGGCATATGTATTAGGGCCCTTAGAGGCATTTACTGTTGGTTAGCCATTTCTGTCGGTTGTTGGTGTTGTCGATTGTTTCTATCAGCTATCCTTGTCGACTATTTCTATTTCAGATTATTATGTATCTCTATGATGATATTTCTCATGCCTAACATACTCAGTACATTAGTCGCATCGATGTCCCTTTTATTGGGGGACGTTGCGTTTCATGCCCTCAAATTCACGTAGACACGGCGACGATCCACCTTAGTAGGTTGCTGACTCAGCAGATTTTGGAGCACTCCCCTTGTTTTGGAGTGTCGGTCTAATTTTGGTACAGTATATCTTTTGCATGTGTATATGGGTATGGCGGGGCCCTGTCCCGACCTTTTGATGTCACATACTCTTTAGAGGCTTGTAGACAGGTGTCTTGTGTGTAGTGGTCATGTACGACCTCGTCGGCCTTGGTGTATATATATGTAGTTGGGTTTCTGGTTTATTGTTTCTATGTTTATATATGTCAGCAGAGTACTGAGTGACGGCCCTTATGGACGCGAATAATTATGGATAGATATTAAATGTATGGCTAGTGGTACCTGACGAGTAGTGTTCGGGTGCCCGTCACGGCCCTCCGGTTTGGATCATGACAAACTTGGTATCAGAGCATGTCTGTTCTAGGGAGTCTACAAGTCGCGTCTAGTAGAGTCTTGTTTATAGGTATATTGTGCACCATACTTATAAGTAGGAGGCTACCTGACATTTAGGGATGGTTTGTTTATGGGTATGTTGTGCACCATACTTATAAGTAGGACGCTACCTGACACTTAGGGATGGTTTCCATTCTTTCATCTCATAACTCGTGCAGTATAGTTGAGTTATAAACATTTCATTCCTAATTCGTCTCGTGTTTATAAATCCAGTAACGTCTACAACAAGGAAAAAGTATGAGGCGTTGAATACGGCTGCAGGCGAAGGTACTAGCCGATTGCCACCCACTAGCGAGGGCCAGAGCGAGACCCTCGATGCGACTCCTTCGTATGATTCTCCCAATTCACCCCCATCGGAGGAGATTAGTGGAGCTGCAGTACCTCCAGTTCGTCCACTTGATACCCCAGATGTGGATCTTGATATGTGAAGTGTTGTGCGGTTATTGACTCGGTTATTGGGCGCTCAGGCCGAACGTCAGGTTCTCAGTCCTTCTAATAGAGCTGCTACTGCGAGAGCACAGGATTTCATCAACTTAGACCCTCCGGTATTCACGGGATCAGACCTGAATGCGGACCCATAAAATTTTCTGGATCAGATACAGCGTACCTTGCGGGTAATAGATGCTACCGATATTGAATCGGTAAAATTTGCTTCTTATAGACTGCGCGATGTCGCGGTGACCTGGTATGAGACATGTGAGTAATCTAGGGGACTTCGTGCTCCACCAGCAGGATGGAAAGAGTTTTCGGAGGCCTTCTTACAATATTTTCTGCCAGTCGAGCTTCGACGGGCCAGGCAGGACAGATTCCTACATCTTGAGTAGGGCAACATGGGCGTGCGAGAATATAACTTGCATTTTAATTCATTGGCAAGATATGCTCCTATGATTATAACTGAGATGAGTGACCGGGTACATAAGTTTGTTACTGGTTTAGGGTCGCACTTGGTCAACGAATGTACTACGACTTTTCTTAATCCGAATATGGATATTTCTCGCATTCAGGCTTATGCACAAAATTCAGAGGATCGTAAGAGGTAACAACGGGTAGATCAAGAGCGTGATAAGGGCCAATATAAGAGGGATCGATCCATAGGTGACGCGAGAGATTTCAGAGGTGGGCCCAGATCACATCTTTATAGACGAACATCCTACCCAATAGCTAGCGCATCATTATCATTTACAAAGTCGAGGGTTGATCGGTATGTTCAATCGGGACCAGGTCAAAGTTCACGAGCATCATCGTCTTATTATAAATGGGATTTTATTTAGATGAGGCCATCATTGGCTTGATGCGAGCAGTGTGGTAAGGCTCATATAGGGTCGTGCCGACAAGGAGCAAATGTGTGTTATTCTTGTGGTGAACCCGGTCATATCATGCTAGAATGCCCGACATGAGGTGAAGGTGTTAGGGCTCAGCCGGTAGGATCCGCAACAGCTTCATTACATTCAGTACACCCGTCAGGGCAAAATCATCATATAGAATCCGGTCGAGGCAGAAGTAGGGGCTAGAACCGCATCTATGCATTGATGGGACGACAGGATCAGGAGTCCTCACCTGATGTTATCACATGTGTATTATCAGGCTTTTCACATAATGTGTATGCATTGTTAGATCTAGGCTCCAATCTATCATATATCACCCCTTTCATTACCTGTAAATTTGGCATGGAACCTGAGTTGATAAGAGATCCATTTGTGGTATCTACACCAGTCGGTGAGTCGGTAGTTTCTAGACGAATCTATCGAAATTGTGCAGTATTAGTTTGTAGCCATCAGACCCTAGCGGATTTGGTAGAACTAGAGATGGTTGATTTTGATGTTATTATGTGCATGGATTGGCTGGCATCATGTTACACTAATGTTGATTACCGAACAAATATTGTTAAATTTCAGTTTCCAGGCGAGCCAGTCCTTAAATGGAAGGGTAATACGGCGTCGCCAAAAGGTAGGTTTATTTCATACCTTAAGGCAAGAAAGATGATCTCCAAAGGTTGTATATACCATCTTGTTTGGGCTAGACATGTCGATGCCGAACTACCTACTTCTCAATTAATTCTGGTGGTTAGTGAGTTTCTTGATGTATTTCCAGATGAACTTCCAGGTCTTCCTCCCTAGAGGGAAGTTGAGTTCGGTATAGACGTGTTGCCAGACACTCAGCCGATATTTATTCCTCCTTATAGGATGGCTCTAGCTGAATTGAAGGAATTAAAGGAGTAATTAAAGGATCTGCTTGACAAAGGTTTTATTAGGCCTAGCATATCTCATTGGGGTGCGCCGATATTGTTTGTACGAAAGAAATATGGTTCGTTACGGAAGTGTATCGACTATCGGCAGCTGAATAAAGTAACTATTAAGAACAAGTACCCTCTCCACAGAATTGATGATTTGTTTGACCAGTTAGAAGGTGCAAGATGGTTTTCAAAGATTGACCTAAGGTCAGGATACCATCAGCTAAGGGTTAAGGATAAGGACATTCCAAAGACGGCTTTCAGGACAAGATATGGGCACTTTGAGTTCTTAGTAATGTCGTTTGGACTCACAAATGCACCGACATCATTTATCGATATAATGAACAACGTGTTTCGCCCATTCCTGGATGTATTTGTGATAGTATTTATAGATGATATTCTGGTTTACTCTCATTCGGAAGTAGAGCATGTGGATCATTTGCGGATAGTACAACAGACGCTCCAGGATCATAAGTTGTATGCAAAGCTCTCCAAGTGTGAATTTTGGTTGAATTCAATGCCTTTCCTTGGTTATATAGTGTCGGACGATGGTATAAGAGTTGACACACAGAATATTGAAGCGGTGAAGAATTGGCCGAGGCCTGCGACTCCATCAGAGGTTCGCAACTTTCTAGGTTTAGCCGGCTATTATACGAGGTTTGTAGAAGGATTTTTACCATATCAGCACCATTAACAAAGTTGACATAGAAGGCCATAAAATTCCAGTGGTCCGATGCTTGTGAGTGGAGTTTCCATGAATTAAAAGACAAATTAACATCATCACCAGTCATTACTCTTCCAGAGGGTCCAAAAGGCTATGTTGTGTATTGTGATGCCTCGGGAGCAGGGTTAGGATGCGTGCTAATGCAACATGGTAAAGTGATTTCCTATGCTTCAAGGAAATTGAGGAAACATGAGAAAAAGTATCCTACATACGATTTGGAGTTGGCCGCAGTGGTCTATACATTGAAGATTTGGCGGCAATACTTGTATGGTGTTCATGTAGATATTTTCACGGATCATAAAAGTCTGCAATACATATTTAAACAGAAGGAGTTGCATTTGATATAGAGGAGATGGCTTGAATTATTGAAGGATTAGGCTGTGAATATCATATATCATCCCGGTAAAGCTAATGTCAATGGTCAGCTCGATTCCGGTACAGGTTGAGAGGAAGGAGTTAGTAAGAGAACTCCATTAGTTAGCTAGTGTGGGAGTCCGGTTAAGGGATTTGAAGGATGGTGGTTTTGTGATTCAGAATATGTCAAAATTGTCTCTCATATAGGAAGTTAAGGAACGATAGAGGGAGACCCCATTTTGAGAAAAATCAGAGAGAGTATTCAACTGAAGAAGATCACAACCTTTGAGATTTACGAACATGGGATTCTCAGGCACAAGGGTCGTTTATGTGTTCTTAATGTAGCGGGATTACGAGATAGGATTATCACGGAGGTCCATTGCTCACAATATTCCATTCATCCTGGATCTACTAAGATGTATCATGATCTTAAGTGTATATATTGGTGGAACGACATGAAGAGAAGCATTGTGGAGTTTGTAGCTCAGTGTCCTAATTGTCAGCAGGTAAAAATAGAGCACCAAAAGCCCGGTGGCTTGATGCAAAACATTGAGATTCTGATGTGGAAATGGGAAGTGATTAATATGGATTTTGTTACGTTTTTACCTGGCTCTTATCGTAAGTTGATTCTATTTGGGTAATTGTTGATAGACTGTCCAAATCAACTCATTTCTTGCCGGTGAAAACTACCTACACAGCCAATGATTACGCGAAGTTGTGTATTAAGGAAATTGTTCACCTTCATGGTGTGCCTATCTCTATTATATCTGACCGAGGTGCACAGTTTACAGCTAACTTCTAGAAGTCATTTCAGAAAGGTTTAGGCACTCAAGTTAATCTTAGCACATCTGTCCACCCTCAGACAGATGGGCAGGTCAAGCGTGCGATTCAGACGCTCGAGGACATGCTACGAGCTTGTGTATTGGATTTTAAGGGAAATTGGGATGATCATTTACCCCTTATTAAGTTCGCGTATAATAACAGCTATCATGCCAGTATTAAAATGGCTCCATACGAGGCATTGTACGGACGGAGATGTAGGTCTCCTATTAGATGGTTCGAGGTAGGCGAATCAGAGTTACTTGGGGCTGACTTAGTACACCAAGCCATAGAGAAGGTGGAGCTTATCCAAGAATGGTTGTTAACTGCTTAGAGTCGTCAGAAGTCATATTCATATGTGCGACGGCGGGACTTAGAGTTTCAGGTAGATGATTGGGTGTTCTTGAATATTTCTCTTATGAATGGGGTAATGAGGTTCGGAAATAAGGGAAAGCTCAGTCCAAGGTATATAATTCGAAGAATCGGTCAAGTAGCTTACGAGTTGGACTTACCTTCGGAGTTAGAGTTTGTTCATCCGATTCTCCATGTTTCTATGTTAAAAGCATGTGTTGGAGATCCTTCCTAGATTGTACCGATTGACGATGTGAAGATTACAGAGAATTTATCATATGAAGAGGTTCCTATTGCTATCCTAGATCGACAAGTTCGCAAACTGAGGACTAAAGAAGTAGCCTCTGTGAAAGTTTTGTGGCAAAATAAGAACGTGGAAGAGATGACATGGGAGGCGGAAGAGGAAATGATGCAGAAGTATCCATACCTATTCCAGACCAACGCCGAGGTTCCAAGAGAAGCATAAGGTGAATTCTAATTCATGATATTATAATTAATGCTTGAGTATCCTGTGAGGGCTAATGTAGTGATGTATGTTACCTTATATGGCCGTGAAAAAGGTAGTTGTATTTTGGGCTACGTAACGGGGATTAGATATGTCACCCCAATATTCGAGTACGAATGTTTCTAAGGGGGGAAGGATGTAACATCCTGTAATTTTGGCCGATGGTTTGAGCACCTAAACGCAGGCAAGTAGACCCAGGCCTTAGGGAATTTATGGCATATTTATGTACGCAAATAAAGAAACTTAGTATATAAAAGGATACGGTCCCGAAATAATTTAGGACTTAAAAAGTGTGACAAGAATATTTTGTGCGGACCAAAGTGGCTATATACTATTATTATATCACATTAGCATGATAATAAGTATATGAAGTATGTTAAAAATGAAGGAGAGTAACTTCATCAAGTCCTTCATCGTTATGGTATTGAAACATATTGTTGGATATATGAATGTAGCTAGGAATTTAGTGTACATGATGACTTGGGCATTTCTAAACGATTAACATGAAATCAGTATTCTTTTGTTGAATTTCGGTCCAGCACATGCACCTGACATTGTTGTCTACATAGATGCCGTAACAACCATTGTTGAAGAAGCTAAACTATCCAACTAGTAGACACATAAGTGAACAAATTCACTCAAATTAGGGGCTGGACACGTGGGGGGTTTCAAAGGGTGATTCATCACTTTAAATTGGCTATAACTAGACCAAAGAATGGATATATATACATATATACACACGCACATACACCAGGTCTGTAACATCCCGTAATTTTGGGCGATGGTTTGAGCACCTAAACGTAGGAAAGTAGACCCAATCTTTGGGGAATTTATGTTATATTTATGTATGCTAATAAAGAGCTGAGTATATAAAAGGATAAAACCCCAAAATAATTTTGGACGCAATAAGTGTGACGATGGAGATTAATAATAATAGTTGTATCTCCCCAAAGGGGTTATGGACTAATGTTATATCGCATAATTATGACATTGAGTATATGAAGGTCTTATAAGTTATTAAGATTTAAGTGAATTGGGATCACGAAATTAATTATGGGTATAACTGGTTAAGGGATGAAGTAGTGGGAGACAAATTAAGTGGGCTATTAAGTATAGGACAAGGTGGGAATCTTTACATGTAAGTTGTAAAGGAGTCACTTATGTGACTAAGATAATAACCCAAATAGGTGGCAGCTTATGGATTAACAAGTGAAGTGGGAAGGGGAGCATTATCTCGCTCCTAATATTAAAGGGGATGATACATGACAAAGCTAGGTTATCACATATGAAAATAGAAGTTAACATAAGTATCATGTGTTTTCTCTTATCTTGTAGCTTGTGTTCTTGAATTCCCTTATGCGTCTTTCAATCTTGGCAAATGCAAGAATTGTACACGAGGATCTGATGATCCTAAAAATTCCACAAACAGTTACAAATGCCAAGCCCCTCAACATCTCATTTTAGTAAAACATTTCATTGCTTTGGAGAAGTAATACCAAAAGAGAACGTGACCAGTTAGTGCATTAGGTGAATAGCAATGCATTATTAACTCTTTGGTTTAGAATAAAACGTCTTGCAATATTATTTCCAAGCAACGTTCCAGCAAGCAAATATTAAAAGGGGTTGGTTCCGTTATTATTGAGGTATGTTAAGGCAAATTATTTCTTCTTTTGGCATGTTCCATGTAACGAAATATAACTGTGATATTGTTCCGTTATACATACACACATACACCAGGTCAATTCATCTGGTTAGTCCAAAATAAAATAGCAAAACTAAGCTAGAATATAGCTTCAAGGAAGCTTTCAACAACAAATTATTTTCATGACATACCAGCACTGGTTTCCTCTTTGTTGATTTTTAGTATTGTCTTTCTTTATGGTGGATTAATTTATAGAAGAGGTTAATTCCACCATCATCGTTGAAAGGTCGGTTTAAAGGTATGTTAAGGCAAATTCTTTCTTTCTTTTGGTATGCTTAATGTAACGAAACGTAACTGTAATATCGTTCCATAAATTATTCTACTCTTAGTAGTTAAGAATCTGCATGTTATTGATTCCCATGTTGAAAACATGCCTAAATATGTTCCTAAATCCTTATTGAGGTATCTGGGAAAGATGTTGATATTCCTAATGTTAGCCAAAGGTACATGTTAATATTCCCAATGTTAGCCGAAGGTACAAGATATTACGTCATCCGATAGCTCAGAATGTTTCATTGTCATTCATGCATTTGCATTATATTCATGTATTACTCTAGACCCACAAATGTTATATACACTACTATATGATACGAATTATATATATGTAGGGGATGGGGAAAAGGGAATGACGTTATATACGCACACCACCTGCAACTGATACAAATTATCACTAAAAAGGAAGATGCCCAATGAGGCCAATATGATAATGATTATGCCCACAGAGGCCGAAATGAAATGATGCCCACAGAGGATGTTATGGAAGGAAGATGCCCATGTGTGGCCAATATATATATGTATACCACATTTACATTGTGCATAACATACATGCATATTGCGACCCTTAGAGGTGTTTACTACTGGTCGGCTGCTTCTGTCGGTTGTTATTGTCGGCTATTTCTGTCGGTTGTTTCAGTTTCAGTTTATTGTTATATTCCCGTTATACTATTGATCATGCCTGACATACTCAGTACATTAGTCGTACTGACATTCCTTTTATCGGGGGACGCTGCGTTTCATGCCCGCAGGTTCGCGTAGGCCAGACGACGATCCACGTTAGTAGGCTGCTGACTCAGCGGATTTTGGAGCACTCCCCTTATTTTGGAGTGTCAGTCAAATCTTGGTACGGTAATTTTTCCTTGTATATGTGGGTATGGTGGGGCCCTGTCCCAACCTTTTGATGTCATGTACTCTCTTAGAGGCTTGTAGACGGTGTCCTGTGTGTGTAGTAGTCATGTATGGCCTTGTCGGCCTTGGTATGTATATATATATATATATATATATATATATATATATATATATATATATGTTGGGTTCGGTTAAGATTTTACATACTTTTTTCGGCTTTGTCCGTATTTAGTTATGAGCAGGTGTTAACTGTATGGTTAGTGATACCCGGTAGGTAGGGTCCGGGTGCCCATCGCGGCCCTCCGATTTTAGTCGTGACAATACAAAAGGTGAGTGAATGTGTATGGACATCCATACAAAGGATATGTATTTCATAGCATGATCAACTGTTTGGTGTGATGTATTATTTATTAACAAGGACAAGGGAAATTTTGGCGTCGAGGGACTTCAAGGACAATTCTGTCTTTAACCATACTTATTTGTGCATTAATAATCTTGGTATTGCTAATACAATGGTTTGCTATGTTATATATTTCATTCGTCTCATTTTATATGAAGGTGTTTGACTGTGCATGAAGTTGTAAATATGAGAAGACTTTAAAACTTAACGTTGAGGGACTTCAAGGGTAATTTTATCTTTAATCATACTTATCTATGCATTAATAATCTTGGTATTGCTAATACAATGGTTTGCTATGCTATATACTTCCTTCGTCTCATTTTATATGAGGGTGTTTGACTGGGCATGAAGTTTAGTAAATATGAGAAGATTTTAAAACTTATGGCCTAAAATACACCTCGAATGTTTGTGTGGTTGTAAATCATTCACTAAGGTATAAGGGGGATTTTGAATTTAAATTATTTTTAAATATGAAAAGGTGTCATTTTTTGGGACCGCCTAAAAAGTAAAGAGTGTTATATAAAATGGGACAGATGGATTATAATTATAAATAGGATAATACCAAATAAAATGTATAACTAATATACATAGATTGAAAAAGGTATATCAATCAAAAGATTAGTAATAACGAAGCTAATATATGCATTATTTTCTCTAATACCAAACGACCCTAGTCTTATAGGGGTGTTTGGTTTAATTTAACTAGTGGTATTCACATATAAACATTATAATGTGTGATTCCTTATTTCTTGCATGGTTGGTTAGAGAGAAGGGCAGATAGAGACAAAAATGGAACTAGCTTACACACCACCAGCACAAGGAGACATGGTAGAGAAAATCAGCCCTAAGAGCAGTGTGCAGGGTCACGTTACGATGAACAACCATTTGGAGATGAGAAATGCGGAGAGACGTGTGTGGTTAATGAAATGACCTATCGTTGTCTCTCAAATCTTGGAACAACATCAACAGTCTGTCAATGACAATGACCTCTCTTTTGTTTCTCGTGGATCTGTTGCTAAAGCCATCGTCGTCGTTGATCCACTCCTCACCAATGATGCCACTCACGTACACATGCACATTATCACCTCTATTATTTTTAATTGAATCATCAATAATTTTAATAATAATGAAACGTAATATTTTATTATAAACATTTAGTAACATTAGTCTAAAATATTTGTAAGATAAAAAAATTACTATTAGCTTGTAATATAAGATTTTTTTCACGCTGATAAAGTTTAAACTCATTATAATAAAGATTATGGTACTAATCAACGTGATGCCTTATCAGACGTATAAATAGTAGAATAATATCATTAGAATTTTAACATTCATGTTTAATTTATTCGTCAGATTAGTTTTTGTAAAACTTTTTCTCATAAATGTTATTTAATAAGTTATATTTTATAAATCTTAAAAAAGTTTGTTTTGGGACTATTCAGATAACTTTAGGCTTAGCCCAAGCCCAAGCCCAAGCCCAAGCCCAAGCCCAAATTCTTTCCATCTGATTCAATTGAAACACAAACAAATGATCTAAAATCTGAACCGGTTACAACCCTTCTCTGCTGTGCTCTAATTTGTTCCTTTCTCATCTCTCGTTATCCGGTGGAATCAATTGTATGTATCTAAATTTTTTCTCTTGATATTTTCCTTTCTGTTATCCCTTTTGCATTTATGTTAATGGTAATTTTTTTGGCTTGATTGAACAGAAATTTTGAATTTCTTCATAAAATAATAAAATAAGGACTCCCAATTCGAGTTAGAAAAGAATAAAAAACGTAACCCAAAATCTGAAAATTCTGCTCCGACCAGAGTTAGTAAAACAGGCATAACTCGTAGCGCAGAGCTCCATTTGAGCTGGGCCGTATATCGTTGGAAAGGTATTTCAAAGGGCTACAACTTTCATGCAGGAAGTTTTCCCAATTTCCTTAGAGTTTTATCTATAAAATCGCTTTAAGTGAGGCCTACTGCAAATTCACTTGAAAACATGCTCCGTAGAGTAACTTCCGACTCTAATTTTTCCTAAGACCCTTCTTATTCCTTGATTAGTTTTCAAAACACTTCCTACACTCCTCATATTGGTTTCATCATGTTCCCATCGTACGGTTCAAACCATAGCCTGAAGGTACGAGGTATTACATTAATATATGTACAAATTATCATTAATGTTAATTTTTCCTAATCTTAAAATAGATTCATTGGCTTCTGAAAAAAATCTATCAGTTATTTATTCATTTGATGATTTTAAATGGGTCTTTTAATAAAAGCACATTTAAAATAAACGGGTCATTTGGTAGGGTATATAAGAATAGTAATAAATAAGGTATATTAGTAATGTGGGGATTAATGTATGAATTAGTTATGTAGCGATTAATTATGCTAAGATTATTTCTTATCAACAGTTTGTTGTGGTGTATTATTTATTAACAAAATTATCTTCCACATTCTTTAGCGTTGAGGGACTTCAAGGGAAATTTTTTCTTTAACCATATTTATCTATGCATTAGTAATCTTGGTATTGCTAATACAATGGTTTCCTATGCTATATACTTCCTTCGTCTCATTTTATATGAGTGTGTTTGACTGAGCATGAAGTTTAGTAAATATGAGAAAGACTTTAAAACTTATGGCCTAAAATACACCTCCAATGTTTATGTGGTTGTAAATCATTCACCAAGGGTATAAGGGAAATTTTGAACTTGAATTATTTTTAAATATGGAAATGCGTCATTTTTTGGGACTGCCTAAAAAGAAAAGAGTGTGATATAAAATGGGACGGAGGGATTATAATTATAAATAGGATAATACCAAATAAAATGTATAACTAATATACATAGATTGAAAAAGGTATACCAATCAAAAGATTAGTAATAACAAAGCTAATATATGCATTATTTTCTCTAATACCAAACAATCCTAGCCTTATAGAGGTGTTTGGTTTAATTTAACTAGTGGTATTCGCATATAAGCATTATAATGTGTGTTTTCTTATGTCTTGCATGGTTGGTTAGAGAGAAGGGTGGATAGACACATAAACAGAACCGGCCTACACACCACCAGCACGAGGAGACATGGCGGAGAAAATCAGCCCTAAGAGCAGCGTACAAGATCATGTACGATGAACAACCATTTGGAGACGAGAAATGCGGAGAGACGTGTGTGGTTGATGAAATGCCCTACCGCTGTCTCTCGATTCTTGGAACAACATCAACAATTTGTCAATGACAATGACCTCTCTTTTGTTTCTCCTGGACCTGTTGCCAAAGTCACCGTCGTTGTTGACCCACTCCTCGCCAATGATGCCACTCAGGTACACATGCACATTATCCCCCTCTATTATGCTTCTTTTGGTATTTTTCTATGTGTGTATCTCAGTTAACTTGTAACTTGATTGCATGTTTTGGTTTTATATGAATGAATCTTGAGAAGAATGCTTAGTTTGCTTGTGTTACATTTTTCTGGTGTTGATTTTCTATGGGTGTGGGCATTCTTCAATAAGACCAAAGATTAGAAAAAATCAATACCGGCTACTTGAACTTACCCATATAAAGTACGTAATGATAACCGAGTCCATGTCTTATTGGATAAGTTTATCTGGAAGAACTACTCATTATTATAGAGCCACTTCACTTCTCGCCTGAGCTACTGATCGATAGCGGGTGGTTTTACCATTGGTTCCAACTACTCTCTCATCATTAACTGACCCTGATATCAAATGATATACTAACTAGAAATGCAGAGAATGAACTGGGTGCTTCTAAAGAACAAATACTACTATAAATTTTTTTCTTTAAAATAACTCTTTGTAATGGGTCAGACCATTGTTTAATGGGCATTTATAACTATTAGCTCAAACTAACAACCTAACTACTTAAAGGAGTACGTGCAGTGCTTGTCAAAACTAGAGCTTTTGATTTGAATTGAAATTTGGCGAGGACTTAGATAATCTTTTACATGCATCTATTTGAGGAGTTTAAGATGTTAATTTGATTTTGGAGGAAAGTATCAATTAGTTTTTAAAAGTGTTAACTGATTTGACAGTAAATATCATATTGAACTTTTAAAATTAATTTGAATTCATCGAAAGCATGGAATTATGTCAGATATCATATTAATTCAAAGAAGTAAGTTTACGATTCTTAGCGGCTAGAGTATGATTGTGACAAGGTAATAAATTGTTTGATTAGTGGTAAGAGGTAATATATTTCTTGACTATTGATAAAGGGCCTTAACATGTTTAAATCTTCTTGTTTCTTTAATTTTGGTAGCTAAACTTAAGTGGATGATTTGAAAGTGGAATCTAACTTGGGAGTGATATTGAAAAGCTATGTTTTCTGGTTTAAATTGCACAAAATTATACTTGATCTGTTGAAGGAGCTCTAGCAGTTGTCATTTTGTCCCATGGGTATATATGTTGGAACTTGGACTCTTAAGTTGGAGTATGTTAACAAAAGATGATATGATATCTTAGCAAGTTTCGAGATGAACTTAATGCATTATATATTGATTTCTTGTTTAGAAGAGGTCTCCCTTCTTCTTTTGTGGGGTTGGGGTGTTCTTACAATCACTTCTGGCATCACTGAAATGTTCTACATATCGATTCATGAGAATCCAATGATCATTTAAATAATTTTTATCCTCATGATGTAGATAGAGAATTGTCTCTTCACGAGTCTTAACCAAAAATTGGTTTCTGTCTTCTGTCTCTGATTTCTGGAGTGTTTGAGCATATGAGCTCTTTGTTTGACTAGATGAGCCTTCTTTGTCCATGAGTATAACCTTTGGAATATTTTTGGGAATATTATCCCTTGACGAACTTGTTCTGGCTGAGCCTCGACCTGAGCCTCTGCCTCCGCTTCCTCTACCTCTATTAGAGGTGGGTGATACCCAATTGTGGCGCATCTTATCCCTGTAAATATTCACGGGTAAGAAAATTAGTAAGTGAGTTATTTTCACCTTTGAGATAATGAATTTCGAAATCAAATGGGGCTAAATGAGCCTGCCATTTAGCAAACATTTGTTTGGATACATCATGCTTAATTTTTTTTTGAAACATAAATTTTGCTACGTGACAGTCAATTCTTATTAAGAACTTTGAATTGTAAAGATCATCCTGGAATTTTAGGACACATTTGACTATAGCAAGAATTTCTTTGGCTAGAGTAGCATAATTTTGCTAGCCTTTTGACCATTTACCTGAATGGAATCGAACAAGGTATTCTTGTTTGGTTTAGGGATTAATATGTTTGAGTATTCCTTCAAAACCAATATCTGAGGCATCTGTCTCAATAATTTTTTCCAAATTTGGGTTGGCAAGCATAAGACATGGCAACGCTTTTACCTTTTCTTTGATTTTTCTCATTGCTTCTGTATGGGCATTTGACCAAGGATTATTAGTCTTCTTTAGTCTATCATATAAGATAGCAGTATCTAAAGATAAATTTTTATAATAAGGAGAAATATAATTTAAACTCCCTAAAATCATTGTAATTGGGTTTTCCCCAATTTCATCTGGAAATTCAAAGTAAAGGCTAAACTTGGTCCAATGGCAGTTCAACTGTTCTTTCTAGCAGGTGCAATAGCGCACTAGGATTTTCAAATCTTAAGAACATGAACTCCTCTCCAACTTTATAGTCAAGCAAGTGGCTTTCAGCTCATCGGCTTGAGCTAAGTAGGGTGTGGTTTGATCTTTTGCTACTCCCATTGACCATAGAGGCATGCGAGAGAAAGCGCAGAACAATGATTCAATGATTGAAGAGGCTTTGACAAGACCTTGGCATTCTCGCTTATGTTATTAAGACTCGTCTTCCGGGGCTTGGGCCTACTACAAGAGATCCTATTAATACGGTAGGCCTTGATGATCTCCGAGATTTCTTCTTATGATACACCAAAGGGGTCGGGCCAACTTTCCAAACACTTGTTTTACATTCACCCCTCAGATGAGGGGGAAATATGTTACCTTTTTATCGAGGAGCTTGCGATGCCTTATGTAATATGGGGCTTAACCAGAGGCAAAGAAAGATTTTCCTTTCTTTGCTTGTCTTGTGCCAGTGCCGATGCCTGTAGTTAAAAAGAAAAAAAAGACTCAAATCCGCCAACTCATTTAGTATAGTCAAACTCAACATACGACGAGGCTCCTCAAGAGAAGGGAAGGGGACGTACTCCCTAATCGTAGAGCTAACAAAGGATCCTGCATGTAGCTTGTGGCTTTGTTAGTTAGCTTAATAGCTTGCTTGGTCCGATTGTTCATCTTGCTGGTCCCGCTGCCCTTACCTACTCAAATCCCAAAACGAAAAGAGTAGTTCCCGTTCCTATTTGTCCGGGTCCTTGTTCCTGGTCCCTGTGAAAGGTCCAGTCTATGGGAAAGAATCCATGTTC